>CAJQUN010000006.1:4785296-7185296 GCA_907163345.1 Haberlea rhodopensis
TGTCACATCGAAGCGATGGTACCACCGTCATGTTCAAACATGATGCCGCTGTCGTGTCGAAGCGATGATACATGCCGCTTCACTCTGCGAAGCGATGATGCCGCGTCATGACATAGCAATGCGATCGGGAACAAAGTACTACATGAGTGTGAGTACCTCTTGAGTCCGCGATTATGCCGGGTATTCTATTGGCGATGTTCATCGCCGCCGGATTATTCTATTATTGCGTGGTTCATGCCGCCGGGTATTACATAGCGACGGGTCATTCCGCTACATCTATGGCGATGGTTCATGCCGCCGGGTATTCATAGCAATGGTTTATTCCGCTATTTTATTGGCAATGGTTCATGCCGGCGGGTATTCATAGCGATTGGTTTATTCCGCTATTCTATGGGCGATGGTTCATACCGCCGGACATTTATGACGGTGTTTTACCATCCATAGCGAGGGATTATATCGCTATGTGCGTAGCACTGGATTATGCCGCCTACGAGCGATGGGTGCTGCTTGTGTACCACTGGTGGACGATGGATACAGGTATGCAGCTATCTTTATAGCGATGAGGTATGGTATATTACTGCTTTGTTAGCATTATTATGAATACCATGTGTTGTTATATACCGTCATGTGTTTGAGTGATGAAATTATTGGTGTCGTGTATCGACATGTACCGTCATATGTTTGACGACGTTATGTGAATGTCATGTGTTGACATATACCGTCACGGGTGACGATGACATAGTGAAGGTTCTATGTGGACGCGTGGCGTCGTTTTGGTGAATAATACATTCATATTTATGAATTTGGTTGTATGGTTTGAGTGCCAATGGTGAGCACATGGTAGAGTCTGGTCACTAGTTGACGAGACCTTTTGCCGAGCAGGTTTGGCTCGATGGAGCATTGGATGCATTGTACCGGTGAGAGTACATCATCATGTTATAGAGGTAAATATTTGTCGAGCAGTGATACCCTTGGGTATGCTCGCTGGGATGGCTAAGGCCAAGCGATTGGTGGTAAGAGTAGTCATTGAGGAAACTACTCGCTTGTTGTTGTGATGTGTGTTAGGCATGGTTACACCCCACCCTGAGGGTGTGGAATAAGTTCTAATGGGTTAGGATTGCTTCGCGGTTGAGCAAGGACACAGGGATGTCCATTATGCTTTGGTGTTTTAGAGATGCGTTGGGTGATGACCCACAACTCTAATGGTTTGTAGAGTATGGTATACCGGAATGGACGTGTGTCACGTTGATAGTTTGGTATAAGCCTATGGGGCCAGCGGATTGTTAGCCAGGTATTGTTTCAGTGTTATAGTGTGCTTGTGATAGCCATTATACTGTTAGTGGGATTCGAGTTCAGTGAATCGTATGATGATACGATGAGGACTTTTGGTAGACTCTTGTAGTCCCTATGTGGTGTGATGGGTGAGGCAGGGAATACCTCACGGGGACGTTATTACGTCAAATGTTCTGAGGGACTTGTCCTTGGACACTCAATTTTGTTGGGAATACCAATGTGAGTGTCGACAAGTCGTTGTTAGCTATGATTGAGCATCCTTGCATAGGAAATGCGACGGGAGTCACAATTGGAATTGTGAAGTATAGCTAGTGGGGTAACACTGCTATGCTGATTTTATCTCCTTGAGAGATTTGGATTGTACTGTCATGGAGACAGTTGGTATTGATTGTGGGTTGATCGTAAATCAACCGGGTAAGCCCTACTAGTGTCGGGCTATGTGATGGCTTCATACTTCCGGTGAGACATTCGAGGAGACGTCTCCGGAGAACACTCGAGATTGTGTAGTACTATGGTATTAGTACATAGCATCTTTTGATTGAGTATACATGGCGTATACGGGTTTTGATTTGGTAATAGTTGTTTTGATGTACTATTTTGAACCAATTGCGTATTTCAGGGTTCCGGATATATCTTGGTATGAATATATCCAGTTTCCGAACGGTGGTTCGAGGTTGGAGGGTCATGGATTCATGACATTTTCCTTGAGAGGAAGGCAGTATTGATATACCTGCCGGTTGAATCTTTTGGGAGATTCGGTATTTTGGTTGTGTGGTGTTGATGTTGAAATCGCACCCTTTGGTTTTGGTATGTCAACCATATTTCTCCGTGGGGTTAGAATAATTGAGGTTTGACAGTTAGTTTTGGGATTTGGGTATGATTGGAGATACCCGAGTCTATTGCATTGTGTATGCATGTTGTGTTGGTGTTTGTACTTGTATGCCGTGTGGGTATACAAATACCAACTCTATTTCGTTCCTTGTTGAACATCGGGTTAGTGTGCTTGGTTTGATGAATCTCCGGTGGGAGATTGTGGCAATTTGAGAGTGGTAATCTCGAGGGCACGATGCATTCTGAGGAATAGTAGAGAGGTTCGTTTGACTTCCCTTGAGAGGACTTATCGTGCTTTAGGACCGTGGTAATTCTTACTGGTCGATTTGATAGCCTCCCTGTTTAGGATTGTTGAATCCCAAGATAAATGAAGGGTGGCCAGGATTCAGATTTGTTTAGTGTCACGGTTGACACGTGCTTAGGAATGCAATTGTTGTCTTGCATGTCCCATATGGAACTTGAGACCTTGTGGAGTCTCGATAGTGTGTTTTGGACCAAGATGGGATTTCTTGGAACGCGTGGATGTGGACATCTGTAGCGATGTGTTTTGTGTGGATCAGTGACCGTGGGTTACCCGATCCGGGTTGCAAGTGGCGCAACTACTCCTTTGGAGGAGATGGACTGGGAAGCAAAATCTGATTTTCTGTGAGTATACTGTTGTATACTAGTGGTCCCCATCATAACGATGCGTGTTAAGCATCGTGGGCAAGTGGTGAATTACATGGAGAGATATCCATGTCAGAACCAAGGGAGATTTTGGTTGATTTGAAGTCGTGGTGGACTGACTTCAGGGACGATTCACATCGAGGTATGTTGTTATATTTCGAGTTTGTATTGGTTTTGGCGTTTGCTCTATTTCAGAGCTTGGTGCGAGATTGGTGTTCTCGCAGTTGATAATTCGATTCTGATGTGGTCCAGAATCGGGGTTGTGGCTTTGTCTGTTTGTGTAGTCCTGGTGTTACGTGGAATACACCGGTGCAAATTTCGAGGACAAAATTTTATTAGTGGGGGATAATTGTGATGTCCTGGGATTATTAGTGTTAATCCCGGAGGGTTATTAATCCTTAATGGATTTTTATTGTGGCAATTAGGGATTAATTGCGGTTTTGGGTCTCCCGATGTTGTTAAATCGGGCGTTTGGGATCGTTGGATCCAAAGGTTGAGAATGTATTCTCATTTTGGTGGAAAACCTATGTGTTGGGTTTTTAGTGGGACTTGGAGCCCGGGGTGCCTTATGTAGGGGCCGGTATGGGGATTTGATGTTGGAGAGAGAGTTTTTTGAAAACAGATGATCTTTAATGAATCATGATGTATTTGTGGAGGTATTGGTATTTTGGGGCATTTTTGCTATATATACCAGTTGGAATCGAGATTTCCGTCATTTGGCACGGAATCACTTCTCTCCCTCTCCTCTCCCTCTCTTATCGTGCAACCCCTCTTTCCCCTAACCCTTATCCTTTCTCTTTGGAGAAAAATGACCGGAGGCTCGGTTTAGGAGCCGGATTCTTCGAAGATAATAAGGTATTATCATCCCCTCGCATTTATCTTCGATTTGATAGTGGTTTTGTGGTGTTTGGGAAGGGTTTGTGTGGGTTTAAAGAAATGGGTTTTTAAACAATTTTGGGTTGGTTGGTTTGAGGAGTTTTTATGGTGTTTATTTTGTAGTATTTGGATGGTTTTTGGTTGGTTTTATGTTGTAAATTGAAGTGGGTTTGAGTTGTAGGTGATTTGGTGTTGAAAGGAACTCATTCATGGAGGTTTCTCGCGTTTACAGGGCTGCTCGATCTATCCGAAAATATTTTCGATCGATCGAGCATGGCAGAATGTGTTTGGTGGCGTTGGAATAGTGGACCGATCGATCCGTATTTTGACCGATCGATCGGAGGGTTGTTCTCGATCGATCGAGATGAAATTTCGATCGATCGAGATGGCCAGTATGTTGGTGCCCCTTTTGTTGTTTCTTGGCTCTTTTTGGGTGTATTGCATGCTTCGCCCCGGGTTATTTTAAAAGGTTAATTGTCATGGATTGACTATATTTTTGGGGTATTATGCATGCTTAGCCGGGAACTTCTATAATTTGGTTATCGTCATGGATTGACGATACGATTTTGTGTTGTGATCGTAGTAGGGCACGTGATTGCATGCCTATATTTAATTGGGAAATATTTATGTGTTTTAGCACATGGAACTCAAGCCAGGCTTGACATAGACTACGGAATTCTAAGGTACGTATGACGTACGAGCATAACCTATTATAATGTTGCAACTGTAAAATGCATGGTATGTGATAATTGCATTAAATGGACATTGAAACACGTGGTGTGTAATAATCGCATTATATGGACAATGGAATACATGGCGTGTGGTAATTGCATCAAATAGGCATTGAAATGCATGGTACATTTTATAGGGGTTAGGAATGCAATTTTATTAAAGATTGGTTAGAGCGCGTGGACCAGTTGGACCGCATTGGGTTATTATTGCCATTTCAACTAAGAATGGACTTAAATCAACTAATGTTTTTTCGCTGAACTATGATAGATTATGCTTCAGGAAATATACAGACCCGTAATTTTCCTATAATACTGTTCTTCGGTTTTTCTCATCCCTCTTCGATTTGATCTCCTCATTCGATTCAGTATATATAATTATAGTGTATTTGACAGCTAATCAATTTTTTGCTTTTTGCTTTTTGGAGAAGGAGAGCTGAGTTGAAACGATGAGAATGCTAATGAGCTTGCCGGCCGCTGATGCCGGAGTCGGAGGACTGTCTGCTGGTTGGTGGAACGAGATCAACGAATCCGTTGCGTGGCAAGACGGAATATTCTTTGCACTCTGCGCTGCTTACGCTCTCGTTTCTTTAGTTGCTCTCGTATGCCTGTTGACAATTTCAATTTAATTGGAGACGGAGTGGATCATTAGCTTTTTATTATTAGTATTGGGTCTGTGTTTGTCTATTAAATCAGTTTTTGTATATATAATTATAGATTTTTTTTCATGATTCACAAAAAGATGAAGTAGTGTTGTTTTAAAGTCATTTTTGGTGAAGTTGTCTTATTGTTAATCCAGTTTTTCTTCTTAAACTTTTCCTTGATTATGTTGTTTTGGCTTCATGTTATTGTTTTTTTTTTTGAACTTCTAATCAATTGGGCAGCTGTTTTTTTTTACTTGGCGTCTTCTCTTCTCTGCAGATTCAATTGATAAGAATTGAGCTCAGGGTGCCCGAGTATGGTTGGACCACTGAGAAGGTCTTCCACTTGATGAACTTCATTGTGATTGGAGGTAGGAAAAAATCTCTGCAAATTTTTTCTACGTTCTCTTCTTTGTATTAATTATTATTATTACACTCATTGCAGTGCGTGCTGTAGTGTTTGGATTTCACAAGAAAGTGTATCTTTTGCATCCTAAGGTAAGGTTCATCTTCCCAACTATTACTTAGTAACAATTTTTGCTCATGTTATGTTCTTTCACCCCGCTAAATCTTCTCCAAGATATAAGCTTTTAAGTACAACCGGTGGCTTTCAAAGTCTTTCTGAATTCGATTAATGGAAAAGAATGGGTTTTTTTTTTTTGGGGGGGGAGGGGGGGACAATGATATTTCCTTTACATAGTGGGTTAATTGTCCTGGTTTAATATCAGCTCTTTTTTTTTTTTTTGTCGTTAGCACATATAAATTCTGTTTTACTGGGCGAGTAGTGATTGTTGCTTTCTGACATTATTAACATTTCAAGCTTTATTGTACACTATTTACTTTAACAGTTGCTAGACATTGATGATAGAATCGTTTATCTATTTCTACTGCATTTGTGTGCTGGTGATTGTCAGTTTCTCCAAGAATCTTTTATTCATTGAGAGCTGCAAAATAGTCAAATATTATGTTTTTTTATAAGCCTGTATAGCACCTGAAATTTTGAACTTAAGGATCATCTGTGGACTATTTAGATGTGTAGTGGTTTTTTTCTCATCCACTGATATGAATTGCACTTGATCAGGCGCTATCTCTGGTGCTGTTGGATCTTCCTGGCTTGCTGTTCCTTTCCACATATACACTTCTTGCCCTTTTTTGGGCCGAGATATATCATCAGGTATCAGTGGAGAGTTATTGACAAATCATGACTGAACCGGAGTAGAATAATCCCAAATGCAGTCAAAAATTGGCTGGAAGAATTTTCTCCGGTCCTGATTGAACTGTTGGTGAATTTAGATGCTTTTGAGTTGTGAATAACTTTATGTGAAAATTAACGAAAAATTTGATCCTTGTAATTGGTCAGGCTAGAAGTTTGCCAACAGATAAACTGAGAATTTGCTATATTTCTATCAATAGTGTCATCTACTTCATACAGGTTAGTGCTTGTGAATTTGAACTGCAGCTCTGGCTTATTTGCTGCTATCTCTTGATTCTATTTGTGCAAAAAAACAATATGTATTTGTGATCATTATTTTTATTTGGAAGTTAACTTCTCCTATTACATCTTTTACATGGTTATAGTTGCCATTCTCGTACCATTTACCTTTTATGTCCTCTTTTACCTACATTATTTTTACCCTTCTCAGCTTTCATGATTGAGCTTTGTAGGCATCAATTGTCTAGAAACTATATGTCTTTCCTTTTTAAAGTGCAAAGGATTAAAATTCAAAAGATTTTTTCATAAATGGAAGGTGTAATGTGTAGAAGCTGTTCTAGCTTTTCATTTAACTCCATATACATACCTTCAATACTGGATATATAATTTTAGTACTATGTTTCTTGGAGGAACTCCAGTATTGAGCTGTCATCTGTTTACCTAATCGACTTATTCTCATATGTTTATGAGGTTTGATTGACTAAATACGATATTGGCTGTGTTGACAACAGGTTTGCGTCTGGGTATACCTCTGGATAGATGATAATGCCATTGTGGAATTGATTGGGAAGATATTTATTGCAGGTCAATCTCTACTAGTTATTTGGTTTCATTTTTAACATATATGTTTTGTGCAGCTTTGGCTTTCTTGGTTCCCTTACTTTACTGATAGATGACCTGCCTGTTGTTGCTCGTCCTTTTTAATTTCTGCAGTGGTATCATTTATAGCAGCTCTGGGCTTTCTGAGATATGGAGGGAAGTAAGTGATAATTTCTTCTTATTGGCCACTTCTGTATGAGCGCATCAATAATTTCTTTAACTGATTTCTTCAAATCTTAAGTTCGTATTTCATTTTTTTCTGCATCTCTGAAATTGTATCTTTCTTTTTTAGGCTATTTTTCATGCTGAAACGCTTCCCCATTGAATCTATAGGGAAAAGAAAGAAACTGCACGAGGTTTGTGAATTGAACCAGATGTACATCTATATAATTGCACTCTACAGTAAATTCTAGTTTCCGCTAGCTATACCAGGTGTAGCTTAGTAGGATTACCTTATTCTGTGGATGCTTTTCCGCTGGTTTTTTGAGATTGAAAGCCTGCTTGATTCAATTGACTTTCTGATGGTTCACACTTCACATATTGAAACTGAAGCAAAAAAAAAATACTCGACACTTTTTGAACAGGGAGGGACTGTATTGCAGCATTTCATTTTTGTTTCTATATCAATCATCATTCGTTCTTGTGTTCTGCATCATCTTGGAATGGGTCAATGAATAAATACTTGCTATAATGTGTTTAACTTCTAGTTTAGAGTATACGTGTTGGACACACTTGTGGGTGTTTGGTGACTAATCTAGTGTTCATTTGAGGCCTTGTGAGGCCAAGAGCTTGTCTGTACTTTAGTGCGTGTAGTGATAAAGCTTATCGTTGCTTTCATTTGAATTTGTTGTTCTCTGGATGGTTTTTTGAAGACATGTCTTGTTACAGGTCGGATCTGTGACAGCTATATGCTTCACTTGTTTTCTTGTAAGATGCTCCGTGGTAAGTTGTTTTCTAGATTCTAGACACATTTACTGTTGGGTCTCATTTTCTTAGGAAATGGGATAATTAGGTCCTGGCTGAGTTTATACCCTTCTACTGCAGGTTATGCTATCAGCATTTGATTCAGATGCATCACTTGATGTACTGGACCATCCTGTGCTAAATTTAATCTATTATACGGTACTGCTTCTGTCTTTTGGTCTAGCCCAACCTGTGAGTATTAGATACTTTCGTGTTCTAATATAGATTATTAACACAGCTTGTTGAGATTCTACCATCGGCTCTTGTTTTGTACATTTTGCTGTAAGCTTCCTCCCAAAAGAATATCGGCTCAGAGCCATCCCATCCGCTGGTGATCAAAAAAGGCCAGCACCACAACCATTACACACCGAATCTTTTTTTGTGGTTGCATCAGTTGAATTGAAGATCAAATTAATTGATAAAGGGTTAACAATATTTTGATAATTGGACTAAAGAGCAAAAATTCAGAAAATTCAAACTATTTTTATTTTTTAATTTGCATGAGATTGATATTGTTTATAATATTGATATTTGTTTATGTAAGAGATTAATTGATGAGATCCCCGAATCACAGATCTCAGAATAATTGTGCTTTACTGTGTTTTGAACTTGATAGAATCTAAAAGGAACTTTATATATTTGTAATTTAATATTTAATTCATTAAATGCATTAATCATGCACATAAATATTAAGCAAGACTTAAGTATTTAAGTAATTTAATATATAAACTGTATACACGAGTATATCTCAACCAATGCAGCATATAAACTATACTAGCAGTAGATCTTTGCACACGATGTATACACATAAAATAAATTTTAATATAAATATAATTCTATATATAGTAATTTTTTAAAAATATAATAAAAGTAGAGTATTTTTTATTTAAAGTTAATGGTTGAAAAAATATTGATAGTAAACATTAAATTATACTTAAAGGTATCATTTGGTAATGTCGATAAAAGAGTTGTAGATTATTTTATATCATGCTCAAACCCACACACCCAGGGGCGAATGTAGTGCATGGGGAGGGAGCTGCTCCCCAAAATTATATATATTATACGAAAAAAATTGATATATATTGCATTTTTCCCCATATATTTAAAAACCTACATTTTGCCTTCTCTCAATAAAAATCCTAAAAATTTGTCATCTCCCAACCACATAACCGTATTCGCCCTCCACAAACCAAACATCATATAATAATTAATTAACTACAATATTTACCTATATCTATAAATTTTTATCACTCATATTATATATCTATATCCTTCTATCGTCTCATCTAAGTTCAAAAAAATTTAAATTGGCATTTCTCTAAATATATAACACCAATCATACACATAATCCAGTAATTAATTACAAAATCTACTACTTTAGTTCTTGGCCATTGAAGCGTGAAAAGAATCTCATTTGTTGACTATAAACAAGTCATCCCTCCCGACCATTAACTCTTTAGTCTTTTGAGCTCAGCCATCGAAAATGCCTGTAAATCATCACCTACTTATTCTTTACGCTAATTATATTTTCCCAGTGGGTACATAGTCCAACAAAATATTTAAACCATATTCAGTTATATAGTCCACATTAAAATGAGTGGCTCTGGGTATGCATACTTGGTGGGGTTTTTGTTTTACTATAGCACATTCTACCCAGAATAATTTTACTAAAAAAAGTTTGTGGTATAAAGTATTGTAAAATAATTGTGGACACATTGATTTGCATACTAGTTCCCTATCCACGATTTTGCTAGTTACTGGAATCATTTTACTGGAATGCTATAGGAATAAAATCCCACGGGTAGATACATAACGTTTACAATAAAAAGTCTTGGGCACAAGAAATTAATTCAAATATTTTCTTTGGGCATAGACTATATGGGATAACCATGTGGTTATTGTGCCTTACGCCTCCAAAAGTTATGTTACTAACGAAAGCGCAAAAAAAATGTCTCCTTCAATTTCTTATAAGATAATTAACGATTGTTGTCTTCAGTAATCTCAGTATAACACACTAACAGAAGCCATATGCAGGATTGTAATGTCATTAGTTCGATTCCCTGACAACATTTTCTCTGTCTGCCCCTGTCATGTATGGCTTGCCTAGTACGATTTATCTGGTTGACGTCGTTTGCAGGCTGTTGTGTCAGCCTAAAGATGACCATGTGCGTACTTCAAGGATAGTGACTGCAGGTTTCATCGTCATTAAACGAGAGAGAGAGAGAGAGAGAGAGAGAGATGAATGGATTGCTTATAGTGCTAACACCAATATGCCACCAAAGCACTTGTGATACTAATGTTATTCATCCTAGTGGGCCTACTGAATTCCATTCACTTAACTGAGAGAAATTGGGCTCAATGGAAAGCAGTAAAAGTATGGATTGGTGGGCCAACTGAATTCCGATTTTCTTATGGGCTATACATCCTAGACTATTCAAAAGGCATGAAATATTTAATGAACAATATTTGAGTTAGCGTATGAAAAGTGAAGGTGTCCTTAGCATGGACATTTGTTTCTTCACTTTGTCTTGTATATCACCTAATTTTGAAGGTTCAATAGATCAACAAGTTTAATGAGTCTGCCTTCACAGTTTATATATATTTTGCCTATATAATAATTTTACCTATATAATAAGAGATTTTACCTATATAAGAGCAAGATATTACTATTCATTACTATCTAATGAATAGTAATGAGTAGTACCTTACTATTTATTAAAAAAAAATAACTTTTTTTTTTAGAAAAAAATTGTTTTTTTCAAAAAAAATTTGTTAATATTTTTTTTTTGTTGATGTGCCGGTTTGGCATGTGACTAGGAAAAATATATCTTAATTGGTTGTTGATGTGCGCAACTTCAAATGCTATTTTTTTTCAATTTATAATAAGATAAGTATCATTTTTTTAAAAAAAAATATAGTCAGTCATTTGGTTATTTTTTTTTCATTCAATTACAGTAGTATGCTCATCTTTTTTATAAAAAAAATGTTAAAGTCAGTCATTTGAAATGTTAATTTCGATCAAATTATGAAAAAATTGACCAACATATTGGTATCTGGTACCGCGCCTTCTGCGGTGCCAACAAAAACTAGTGGAAATATATGCAGGTCGTAGCACAAAGTTTGTCGGAGGAGGAAATTAAAGGTTTAAGAGCAATGAACACTGACAAGAGGGCACAATCACCTTTGAGGAATTGAAATCTGGATTGGCTAGACTTGGGTCAAAACTATCGGAGACCCAAGTAAAACATCTAATGGATGCTGTAAGTGTCATATTCTTGAAGATATTTTATTCAACAGTTGTTGGCTTGATTCTAATGCATTTGACAATTTGTATTTCCAAATATCAGGCTGATGTTGATGGTAGTGGGACAATCGTTTACATTTAATTTTTCACTGCTACAATGCCCAGACATAGGCTTGAAAGAGATGAGCACTTGTTTAATGCCTTTCTGTTGACAAAGATAGCAGTGGGTAAGTCATTGTTTGTGCATGCAGCATATTTCTTCACATACTTGAAGCACTTTGTGAAATGCCCATTATGTCCAATACTACAAAACAGGATCAAGTTCAGGATTTCTTCGAAATTATCCATGTCCATCGTAGTGTTGGATCACTTTTTAGAGAATTAAGCCCCCCCATCGACAAACTTTTGGAAAAATGGAATCCCTAAAACTTGTTGTCTTCGAGGTTTTGAGTATAGATTGGTCTTCATACATGTCTTTTGGGGCATTAGGTCAGGCAAACTGTGTTCATCCCAACAAGTGCTGCTAGAGCATCCTCCATCCCCAACAAGTGCTGCTGAGCACAAAAGTAGGTAGATCTTGGCTCTCTCTTTTAGTAAAAGAGAGAAGATTATGTGAAAGTAGCATGTGGAACTGATGCAACGTGATACATGGTTCCTGGAGTAAGCTCAATATCATTTTGTCTAGATGCAGCCTGATGCATAGTAATTTAACAATATAATAAGGGTCGAAGCTCTTCTACAGTAATTACTGTCTAATTTCCAAAAGTGATGAATAGTACCTTTTCTCTTCTTTTATAGATCACTCAACCCTAAACTGCAAAGCTGCCTCTCATCTTCACGAATCTCTCGATTTTGCAAACCCTCGGCCCTTTCTTCACGCTCCACGAGCCAAGCAGATGCTCAGAACCACAAACCAGAAGATGCTGGCCTCAGAGGTATTCGAGATCTCAGAGTCACCGAATTCGATCTCCTTCTCCCATGAAACAACCCCAAGTTCGTCATTTTTACCGCGACTCCCTGCGCCTGATGTGTTGTTGAAGTGTCCCTCACTCGATTCACTCTCTGCAACAACTCGTACTTCCTGATGCTCACCAAATTTCAGCTGATCCGACTCAGAGTGTTGATTTTCATAGGAATTGTTAAGATTTGTCTCTTGATGGGTTAAAATCCGAATAGGACTAGAAGGCTCAGTTTCATTAACTTCGATGACCAAAGCAATGTTTCCAATCAGTAGACCTTGTTTCATAGAAATTGTCTGAAAAAGAAACAGTTGTTTGATCCCGCAACCAAGATATCAAATTTCACAATTTTCTTAAATCTTCCTCGACTAGAGCTGTTATAATAAAGGAAAGAAGGGATATGTATAACTTTGTTTATTTTGGTTTGTAAAATAAATGATCAAGGGTTCAAGAAACTCATCCGGAGAATTATAAGATCACCTAAAACCAAAATCTTGCTTCATATTTTCGATCTCTATTATTGCTGTGATTTAGTTGCTTTGGTTTGGTGGTTTTCTATCATGCTTTGTTCTTGTGTGTTTACGGTGGTATGTCTTGACATTTCTTTTGTTTCTTAACATTAATATTTTGGGATTCATGTACAGAAAACAATAGAGTGCTTGTTTGGACTTCCTTATGGCCAGAATTGGGTCTTTTAGGAGGGTCTATGGTAAATCAACTTTTTCATGTTTAGGGAGCCTTATATTGTTATGTCATTTACGTTGTTATGAACCTTTTCAAAACTGGTTTTGAGATTATAAAATTCAAAACAAAACAACATAATTATTTGGGAACATCCCTAATTGTTCCATTTGATCTACACCTGGTTATTGTTGTGTGATCCCTAAATTTGATCATCATAGGTGGGTTAGTTGCCCATCAGTAGGCTACTAATATCTTTTTCTTTGATGCATTTTTCTTTCAATAGGCGATAAAGAAATGTAAACCAACTGGAGTGTGGAAAGTATCTGCTAAGGTACGCATTTTGGCATGAGGGCTTTGAATTATGAGTTTTGATTAAATGATATTTATGAAACAAAAGTAGGGGAGATTACTTTAAGACAAGAATGGAGAAGGTTTGCTCTATGGTGTGTGGTATCCTATGTGATAGGATTTGTTATTGTTGGGATGAGCTTGCTCGGAAATAAGGTAGATGTCATAGAGCTGGTAGATTTTTATTAACCCTTAGTATATTACGAAGAAATTAATTGGCTGGAGTAACGTGGTATCGAATTCGTTCGGAGGAAGTTGTTGATTTGAAACAACCGGTGTTTCGTTAAACTTTCCCACTTAAAAGAATGTTTAATAATTTGGAAATAATAAGTAAAAACAAAGGTGTTTATGGCTTGCCTTTTAAAAAATTGAAAACTACTTTTTACTATTATTTCTAAACATAAATATGTATTTTTTTCCCAAAAAAAAAAGAATTATTTAATTGTTGTATCCAAACTCGCCCTTTTAAGTTTCAGCATCATTTCTCTGCATTTTCCAGCCTGAAACCATGTGCGATATAAAAATATGCTCATCTTCAGGAGATAGCCATGAAAAACCAAAAGAAGCGTGAAATAAGCATCATTTTTAAGGAAATTCTTGGCTCTTTTGATGATTTGGTAGGCGTCCTGTTTTTTAATGAAAACTTTAGTTTTCATATTGTGAACTCATGGTTTGCATTTGGATGTTCTGTCCAAGATACATGTACTTATATAATATACTCAGAAAATCCCATACATAAACATGTAATTAGAGATGTTAAGTAATTGATATTTGTGGTTCTTCTCAAGACATACAAAGAAAGATATGACAGTCAGTATATTAGGGTACTGTAATGTCTGTTCCTCCCCCGTCCCCTGTTATTTATTTGGGTGCATTAGTTTTCCGCCTTTGTTTCAATATTTTTGCAGTTCTTTTAGTTCAAGAAGAGTGAAAATGAGTATCTCTATGATCTTGGCAGCGCACATAAGACATTTATAAACAAGAACCATGTATGAAGTTGATACATTCTATTGATGGCCGATGCATCTGTTCTCGTGTTGATTTTGTAATTTTCTTCCTATTCAAAAAACATTAGATGAATCTGATGAATCTTTGCGGTCATCCCTTTATTTATTTGTACTATCATCCCAAACTTGTTATGTTGAAATAAGAATTTTTTAATGATGCATTATTGACTAAATAACAGATAAAGAAGGGGTATTTGTGGACTTGAATGTCAATGATGCCATCCTTTTTGGCCAGTAAGTGGTCACTCTGAGCTTGATATTTGTGTTGGTTTCGCCTCAGCTAAGGTATTTAGTTTCATGTATAAATCTTTGAGTGTTGATGTTGATTCCACTTTTTCTATAACTTTTTCTGAAATTCTCTTAATTTTTTTAGATTTTAAACCTTGTGATTTATTCGGGTGTAAAGAGAGCAATTATCATATTTAATTTGATATGTCTTTCCCATTTTAATTTAACTTGGCAGCTTTTGTTTTCATTTATTGTTCTCTTGGCACAGCTCGTCTAGGTTGCACATATTTCAAGGACCATCTGAATTGATACCATGGGTTAGCTTTCTTTTGTTACAATAATATGTAGCACAACAGACTAAAATTTTCTAATTAATAAAATAATATGTATGTTTCTGAGATATACAGATCACAATTTCTTCATTGTTGTGTGAGTAGATGGCTCTAAAAATGGCATCACCAATTTATACTGGCTTATTATGTTATTGATATACTATGTTTTGAGATTTTTGTATTTTACGTTGTCTTGCTTATGATGGAATATTTTCAGGAGCAATATATCCACAATTTGATTCTTGTATGAAGTAATATTGTTGTATTATTCTACTCTTTCCGTTGCCTTATAATTATGCAACTACGTGTATTTTGAAAATGAAAATATTCCACGTATTTTTTTCCCACTATGGCAGAGAAGAAGTATCTACAAAATTTGGAATTTCCTTATCTCACTGTTATGTTTTTGTTTGAAATGATGGCTGATCAAATTGTTTTAGTTGTATTTTGTTACCATGATTTGCCTTCACGGATCATTTGGTTGCATACTTTTACAGTCTATTACTTATTTTATTTTAATCCAATCCATGTTATGTTCTTTACATTTAACCAGAATTGACTTTATTGCATTGTATGTTGATTGTGTAATTTGTTCTATATTTGTATTCCACCATTTGTCTGGATAAATTTCTCATAATTTTATCTGTTGTCTCAGGGATTGGGTAAGGGATGGGATGTCCTAATTCCCTTATGTTGCATATTAGTTGTCTGGATGTAGCTTGCAACATTTTCTGTTTCGGAAATTTTAAAGCTCTAACAGATGGTTTTACTATTCTTCCATAGATGGTTCTGATGAAGAAAGAAATAAAAATATCCAAGTTAAATGCATCTCTCGAGGTGGCTTGACAAAAGGATAACAAGATTGTGCTTGAAATGATCAAGGAATATCATAATCATGTGGGCAAAATAGATTTATCCACGTTGCTTTTGATTAGCAATCCGGCCTCCACCTCGAGAACCAATTATCACGACAAACTGATTCATAAAGTTTTCTGAAATTTGTTGAACATTGCAGTTTTGCGCAGATACTATACTTTCTGGAATAATTCCATCCCCTCTAGCTCTTTTTGCAAGATATTACACTTTTTTTTTGGAAAAACTCAATCCCTCTACATATACTACATTTTTGGGGAAATGTTTGTTTTGTCGAGACCTCTTTTACCTTTTGTATCTACTTAATTATGTGTGTTGTATGTATGAACGTCTTTTTCATTATCTTCATCTGCACTTGGTTTTTTCACCAGCTTGGTTGTATGTTCGAGATTGCTTGTTTTATCTCTGTTCATAATTGGTGACATACATATATTTGTTTTTGTTTATAGCTGTATAAATATTACATCACTCCCTCAAGATGATAGCCATTTTATCCGGCTAAATTACAGTACGAAAGCTCAGCTAAGATAAGCGCGGTGCCAACATAACTAGTTGGAGAATAAATACAAGATGACATATACGGTCTAACGGGAACTGATCCCCAACTTAGTGATGTTATTTCAATGTTTCCTTCACTCTTAATCTCATATTTTGTCGCATTAATTTTCTCAGGCATTATACAATATCGAATAACCATTTTACTAAAATGAACCTCGAATATATCACAAGAGATGAACTGGAAAGTGCTATGAAGGAGTATGGTATGGGGAATGAGGCCACTATCAAGGAGATAATTTCTGAGGTCGATACAGATAATGTATGTGCATTGTCCTGCATTGCATTATTGTACATCTTTATGTTATTTTTGAGTAGCTATATATGATTTTACATGCACTTTACAGGATGGATGAATCAACTATGACGAGTTCTGTGCAATGATGAGAAGTGGAAAGCAACAACCAGTGAAGCTGAAAGTCAATTGTATCACTTTTCGGTGCTGAAATCAATTTATAAGCATCACTTTTCAGATTGATTCTTGATGGAATTCAAACCTTGAAATATCCTCTAGTGGACATACATTATTTCACATTTTTTGGATAGGGATGGGATGAATATCGTCAGAAAACAAAACGTAAGATGAAATTTCACTAAGAAGACTGACAGTCATTGGCACATTGATGCATACTCTACTGTTGAATAGAAAACACCTCCAAATTTTTGCCCCTACACAATCATGTCCAGATTAAATCAGGAAATCTAATCAAGATGGTACATCAAAATAATTAAGGTATAAAATTAAAGTTTTTCAACTTTCAAAATCGTTTTCTCAAGCCTCATCATCCTTTCACACCCTCACTCTGAAGACCTCCCTGAGCCTCTCGTTCCATTACACTCTTTCAGCACCAAGAAAAACCAACATAAAAAAAATGCAGAGAGAGAGAGAGAGAGAGAGAGTAAACAAGCACAGCCACCTTTAGCAGAGGTCCAAAAAAGGTGCAGAAAATTATGTCAGGCTCCAGTCTCACAATGTGTGTGTCCTCAAAAGGTCAAAATCTTAGACTATCGCACTTTTGTTACACTCTTTAACCACCCATTTTCAGCTTCCAAATTGAACTGGTTCTTTTTAAATCATCATTGACTTAATTCACAGTGTGGCCCGTGATCTGCATCACATATAGTTTTGATTCTGTAAAGAGCACGGAAAATTACTAAGGCTATGTGGCTACTCAAGATGAGACGAGCACAAGAAGATTCTTTACAATACCCAGCAGCTACAAAAAAGAGGATATGGATATTCCTTTCACCGAGGTTACGCTTGTCAAGAAGGTGGCTCTTGTTTTGGTCACTTCTGATCATGCCTGTGAGATGGAATCATTAACGCAATCCTAGAAAAAAATAATAATAATAACAACGAAAACACTAAATCCTATACTATAGAACTTAAAGGAACCTGTTCTTGATAATACTGTGATCAGTGTCGTCGGTAAAAAGGATACCTAGAATTTTTTCATAGGCCATTTATTCCTATGATATGTTTATTGAGGAGACTAATCTCCAAACAGCTAAAGCAGTTCAGGCTAGTGTGCACGGCATTTGCCATGATTTGTGAGTGAAGAGGTTGATAATTACAAATATTGTATTTGGTGCTCAGTCAAGGTCTTTGACCAAATGAAACTCCATGGTTTAGTGGTCTCCCATAGCTGTGTTCCCTTTTGATCATGCCAGTTAAAGAAAAGTAATCGGTTATATAAATTTTGTGTGAGATGAAAACCAACACGTTGTATAACACTAGGATAGCTGTCTAATCTTAGGTACAGAGTGTTCTTCTCCAATTATGTTTCTAGAACCAGCATTGAAAGTATCATGACTTGACTTATACATAATACATGTCTCCCAATCTCAATGTAAATAATAAAACTGTTGTTTGGTGCTCAGTCAAGGTCTTGACCAAATGAAACTTCATGGTTTAGTGGTCTCCCATAGCTGTGTTCCCTTTTGATCATGTCAATTAAAGAAAAGTAATCGGAATAGATACAACTTATATAAATTTTGTGCGAGATGAAAACCAACATGTCGTATATGTCACGCCCGGGCCCAGGCCCACGCAAGCTCGACTACACAATAGGCTCCTATAACAACTACTTCGTATCCGTCATCGTTCTACGAAAATGGTTAAAAAGTTGTTATAATAGTCCATTATAAGCATTTATAAACCACTTTAAATTTTTATCCACAACCAATGTGTGACAAGGGTATTACAATCAACCCTCCTTTAGAACGCGACGTCCTCGTCGCGACCTAACTCATCGATCCACCGGCACCGGAAATCTAAAGGTGGCTTCTACCGGTTCAAAAGGTGCTCCCGTCATGTAGCACTTTGCCCCTTAGGCTCAAGATGTGGCTTTCACGCACACGTAGCATTTTGCCCGCATAGCACTTATCTCCCCGGTGTTGCCTGCCGGTGACCGGCTCTGATATCATTATGTCACGCCCCGGACCCAGACTCGCGCAAGCGCGACTGCACAATGGGCTCCTATAGCAACTATTTCGTATCCGTCCTCGCTCTACGAAAATGGTTAACTCAAGCTGCTATAATAGTTCATTGTAAGCCTTTATAAACCACTTTAAATTTTCATCCACAACTAATGTTGGACAAGGGTATTACAATATAACACTAGGATAGCTGTCTACTTTTAGTCCTAGGTACAGAGTGTTCTTCTCCAATTATGTTTCTAGAACCAGCATTGAAAGTATCATGACTTGACTTATACATAATACATGTCTCCCAATCTCAATGTAAATAATAAAACTATTGTTTGGGTCTGTCTTGGTTCCTACTACTTCTAGAAAAATCAGATCGAGCTGTTTCCTAAAGAATGTGAAAGGTGCAATGTAGGCATTGTGGAGATCTGCCACGGTCTGCCATCTGATCTTACACCAGGCAGAAGTGGATGGAAAACCAGGATTCAGTATCAGTCATGATAAGTTGTTGAACAGGTTACATTAGATGAAAATGGAATGAGCAGCAGATCAGCATTCGACTGATTAACCACCTGCAGTATGTATATTTGCATCTTGCTTTAATTAGAACAAATTCAGTCATAACAGTTGGTATCCGTGAAAAAATCCACGCTGAGCCACCGTAAGCTGAAGCATTGAAAGCTCAATAAAAGATGTAAAAACTCAAATACGTACTTTGCCAAATCCACGGTGAAACTGATAAATCCAGTTTTATGCTTTCATATTGTGTTTAAGCTTCTAAACTTGTAAATAGAAACAAAATATATGTTCCATTTAAAGGTGATATGCAGCGTCATATTTATAGGAAAACATAATAAATACTTTTCCTTAAACGGGTTAGTTTCCAACATAAGAAATTAATATTCTCAAACTGTATCCTGATGGTGACTAGAAATCTAACCTGATCCAATTGTCCAAAGCTGAAACTTTCCATGCTCTATTCCAACATATTTAAACTGATGGGAACGCATACGTAATATGTCTTCTACAAGAATTGTCACCTCCCATTTCCTTTCATTTTTCGTATTGCAATCTTTACTCATGCAAAAACAAGTTTTATATTGCCATAAGCTGAAGTTATAGAAGCTATTAAACAGATGATAATTTGAGACTACTCTTGTTGGGTAGATAGGAAAGTCTCGAAATCAACAAGAGAGGATCAGAAGAGGAAGTATGTACATTGTTGTGACATTCATGTTCTGCCTTATTAATGCATATAGACTTTTCAGCTCCAATGGATTCTTTGATTATATATTCTGAACAGAAATCATGAAACAGAACAATATTCTTCCGAACTTCACAGCGTAGATACCCGGGAGACAGGTAAACTTATAAACAGATTCTCTACCATCTCTTTTTCTTTCCCATTTCATTTAATTCGCCTATGCTATCTGATAACGAGATGGTTAGAAATCATTTATCTTTTAAACCTAATCCATCTTTTGATTTTTTAAAAACTTTATTTATCAACATACTTCTTCTTTGACACACCTCGATTCCATAATATATAAATGCTAAATAGTAAGGATTCATTAAAAAAACATAGAATCTCCTCATGGGGAGAAGTCCTTCCCATATCAGGTAGTAATCTATTTTTAATGTCTAACTAGATTCCAACTTATTCAAAATTTAGAACAGAAGCTGGTCACCCTTTCTTTCTGATAATTAAATGAAGTCAGGGCCCTATCCATTTATTCATTCGACCAACTCGCATGAATCTTCAAGTGGAATAGAACATGGCAGTGAAATGCAAAACATTAATCAGGAAACATAGCTGTATAAAAATACCATGCCAAAGATTAGGACCTAACAATTGGAGAAGATCTTCTAAACTCTTTATACAGAACAATATTCAAATGCCACGCACAAATAGAAAAACCATATAGATCATAATTGGTTCCCATAAGCACAAGCACCAAAGTTGCAACGTGCATCTACCAATGCTAATCCAGTTTCCTAAGTTGGATTCAATGAATTATCCCAGACAACGTATGATTTTTAAATGAGCATCTACTAATTCTAATCCAATCTCTCAAAGTCACATCTATCATTATCACACAACACAATGAACAGCTTGTCAACTACAGTTACCAAATACAGTTCAACAGATTCGTGTAGAAACTACAAGAACACACAGTAACTGATTAATTGTTCGATTTATTCATATAATTTCTCCTACATTTTTTTGTGTATCAACTACAAAAGAGAAGTAGAATGGAATTTTTAACAAACTACAAAGAAGTGACCAAATTACAATTTCTGGCTTTCAAACTAGGGAATCGATAAACAACTACGATGAAACGGGAGACTAAGATTGAGTCTCGTAAATAAATGGTGTAGCAGCAGTGAGCTTTTTCCGCTGAAGACACCGAGGATAAGTTGTAATCCTCAAATTGAAGCATGGAATACAATCCACGGCAAAAGCCGTCGAATGAGGCAGTGAGAACGCTGAATCCGAAGCAGCATTGAGCTGGCAGAGAGCAAGCAGAGCCTGGGCACCGATTTCTTTCGATCTGGCAGTGATTTTGGAGTATCTGAGTTGGGCAAGAGCTCCCGGCTTCAGATAAGTGTAAAACGATGGCGAAGTAGCCAGTGATCTGAAACCGCTGCTTCGAACACTTGTTTTCATTTGCACGGTGAGAAAGATTAAGGCAGATGCAGTTTTACAGGGAAAACGGAGAGTGGAAACCCTAGAGATAGTGGGGATGATATGAAAGTGGGGTTTTAAAATAGGCAAGTGCGGTTTCAGAGGCGGGAAAATGATGGTGGCGGCCTGCTGTTGTGGCGCGGCTGATGTTTTAAAAGTCTTATCGTGGTTTTTGGGCTCTCAAGGGTGTTAATGATTTGGAATCTTAAATTGTTAAATTTTTTTTTTTTTGAGCTTTATTAATGATTTTAAAATTTAAATATTACTATTAATATATTTTAGGGATAACTACATTTACATTCCTCGATTTTGACGTAATTATAGAAACCTCCCCTATATTATGAAAAATTACAGAAACCTCCAATCAAGTTAGGTTAATATCACAGATAAGTCTTGCCGTTAAAAAAATTGACGGTCGTTATATAAACTACCACTAATTTTTAATGAAAACCACATATTACCCATGTTCAACATTCGGACTATGAACATTTATTTGAGGTCTTGAAAGGGCTCATCCTCCAGGCCGCACCTTCAACGGTGCAGAAAGGAGTGTTTAGAGAGCGGGGCTCATCTAACCCTGAGGCAAGTGATTCACGTACCCCTGTCACGAGTGCTGCAGATTATGCATTCCTTGAGGATGTACAAGCTGTAGCGAATGTTGAAGGTTAGATGTCATCACAATCTGGACCTTCATGTCAACCCAGCACCTCTGGGTAAAAGAGGGAGAGTTGAACTTTATGCCAATGACGGGCAATTCTAAGGTTCAAATTAATGATGATTTAGTTTTTTCACCTATGCAGGATTACCAACGCACTTGGAAGAAACTAATAACCAGACAGGGTATCAACCCAGACAAAACTATTGTAAGGGCCCCCATGCCCTTAACCCATAATTAGTGCATTAAGCCATGCATTTGGTGCATACCATCACGTGTAAAGGGAAACTATATGTAAATGTGGTACACCATACCACCTATAAAATTTCTCGCTTCATTTATTACATTCCATGCAATATCCGATTCCCTAGATTAAGACCATTAATACAGCATGCACCCATGTAATACACTAATCACAATCTCAATTCATCTAGCAATTCCCTAGTTAATTGCTCACACATATGAAAGAAAAGAGAAAGGTCCATGCCTTTTTATACAACCCATATACACATAATTATTGCTCACACACGAGCATCGAATAAATCTATGCGTACGTAATGTATAAGAAAGGGCATACACAATATCCAGCTCCACATGAGCTCCGTGTCTCGATCCTGGAATCACCTGCAATTCATAGCTCGATCACAGCTCCAGAGCTACCATTGTACATGTTTCACCTGCCCCAACAGAGACAGCCCTCACACGGGGGTGAGCATACCAATACCACCAAACCAATAATCGCAATTATATAATTCGTAAATTACAACAATGTAATTGCCAAGAATTTAAATGATACTCCCTGGATGGCATCATCCTCATCCGGGATCCCACTGTATTGTCCATGTTCTCAAAACAACCAAAATCATCAAATTCCAAATATCCAGTTAATCATTACACTGATTAACTATATCCCTGATCCAATTCAATATCAATAGGGAAGTAAATACAGATATCCTAGATATCTAGTCAAAAGCCGCATTTCCTCGCTCACTCAAAAGTAGCGGCATCACTTACAATTAATGTCATCTCATCGTATTCTACACTATTCCTGCAACCACAATGATCAGTAATACAACTTTCCATATCGTAAAAGCATATAAGCAATTAGTTGTGTCACACAACACCAATACCATCATGTATAAATATGTGCTGCCAATTCCTATCAACAAGTTCCTAGGCCTTTAACAGCCCCAAAGAGCAACCACTGCTCTGATACCACTAATGTAAGGGCCCCCGTGCCCTTAACCCATAATTAGTGCATTAAGCTATGCATTTGGTGCATACCATCACGTGTAAAGGGAAACTATATGTAAACGTGGTACACCATACCACCTATAAAATTTATCGCTTCATTTATTCCATTCCATGCAATATCCGATTCCCTAGATTAAGACCATTAATATATCATGCACCCATGTAATACACTAATCACAATCTCAATTCATATAGCAATTCCCTAGTTAATTGCTCACACATGTGAATGAAAAGAGAAAGGTCCATGCCTTTTTATACAACCCATATACACATAATTATTGCTCACACACGAGCATCGAATAAATCTATGCGTACGTAATGTATAAGAAAGGGCATACACAATATCCAGCTCCACATGAGCTCCGTGTCTCGATCCTGGAATCACCTGCAATTCATAGCTCGATCACAGCTCCAGAGCTACCATTGTACATGTTTCACCTGCCCCAACAGAGACAGCCCTCACACGGGGGTGAGCATACCAATACCACCAAACCAATAATCGCAATTATATAATTCTTAAATTACAACAATGTAATTGCCAAGAATTTAAATGATACTCCCTGGATGGCATCATCCTCATCCGGGATCCCACTGTATTGTCCATGTTCTCAAAACAACCAAAATCATCAAATTCCAAATATCCAGTTAATCATTACACTGATTAACTATATCCCTGATCCAATTCAATATCAATAAGGAAGTAAATACAGATATCCTAGATATCTAGTCAAAAGCCGCATTTCCTCGCTCACTCAAAAGTAGCGGCATCACTTACCGGTGTTCGCTCCATAGCGACCACATCAAGACAATTGCTCGCTCCAAAGCGGCACCATACATTACATAAGACAAATCGACATAACACAACCAGTCCCGTTTTCATTAACCAATTATTGCAAGACACCATATATTATGCATCGACTACTAACCCTTACCAAACATCTATCTCATGCACAGCAATAGCAATAATATAATTAAGGTCATGCTCGTACGTTACACGTACCTTAAGTCTCTGTAGTCCAAGCCAAACCTTGCTTGAGTTCCATGCCTCGAGAACTATGTGCTAAAACACATAAATAACTCACAATCAAGTATAAGCATGCAATCACGTGCCCACGCAAGTTTGCAACCTCAAAACCCATCGTCAATCCATGGCGATTACCAAAATAAAAGCCCCCGGCTAGGCATGCATAATACCCAAAAATAATCCATTTAAAACGTTTAAAAGATAGCCAAAAACTCAACTGAGAGTTCCGTTTAATTTAACTTGGCTTCACCAAACCATTTTAAAAGTCTAGCATTCCCATTGGAATGTAAACATTGCCCCGGGAGTCGACCATTTAAGTCGCAAATCCAAAATCCCACGAAAAAGCCAAGAAAACCCAAAATCACCTGCTGGCGATCGATCGCTATATAGCGATCGATCGCCAGACCTTACTGGTGCGAGGCGATCGATCGCTCAAAAGTGGTGATCGATCGCTACCTCGATGAAAAGCCTACTGCTCGCATGCGATCGATCGCCTGCTTCGGGCGATCGATCGCCATGCCCTGTAACTCGAAATCCTCCATTTTTGAAAGCTTAAAACGTCCGCAATTCACACCCAACTTCTCCCAACTCAAATCCACAACAAAACCACACACAAGAACCTCCAACAAGGGTGTTAAACTCAAATTAAAACAAACCCAAAAGGTTTATGATTTTCACCAAAATCACCCAAACCAACCCAAACCCAAAACTCAACCAAAATCAACCAAAACACAATCAAAACGAAGATAAATGCGAGGGGAGGAGATTACCATCTTATCTTCGAAGATTCCGGCTCCTAAACCGAGCCTCCGGTCATTTTTCTCCAAAGAGAAAGGTTAAGGGTTAGGGGAAAGAGGGGATGGCACGATAGAAGGGGGAGAGAAGAGAAAGAAGTGATTCCGTGCAAAATGACAGAAATCTCGAGTCCAACTGGTATATATAGCAAAAAATGTCCCAACATACCAATACCTCCACAAATACATCATGATTCATTAAAAATCATCTGTTTTCAAAAACTCTCTCTCCAACATCAAATCCTCATACCAGCCCCAACATAAAGCACACCGGACTCCAAGTCCCACCAAAAACCCAACTCATAGGTTTTCCACCAAAATGAGAATACAATCTCAACATTTGGATCCAACGATCCCAAATGCCCGATTTAACAACCTCGGGAGACCCAAAACCGTAAGTAATTCCTAATTGCCACAATTAAAATCCATTAAGGATTATTACCACACCGGGATTAACACCATTAATCCCCGGGCATCACAATTATCCCCCGCTAATAAAACTTCATCCTCGAAATTTGCACCGGTGTACTCCACGTAACACCAGGACTACACAAACAGAACAAAACCACAACCCCGATTCTGGATCACATCAGAATCGAATTATCAATCGCGGGGACACCAACCCCGCACCAAGCTCTAAAATACAGCAAACGCCAAAACCAACACAAAATCCAAAGGATAATAACATACCTCGATGCGAATCATCCCAGAAGTCAGTCTACTACGACTGCAAATCAACCAAATCTTCCTTGGTTCTGACATAGATATCTCCCCATGATATCTCCATCACTTGCCCACGATGCTTAACACTCATCGTTATGATGGGGACTACTAGCATACAACAGTATACTCACAGTAAACCCGGTCCCGCTTTCCACCCCCATCTCCTCCAAAGGAGTAGTTGCACCACTTGCAACACGGATCGGGCAACCCACGGTCACCGATCCACACAAAACACATCTCAGAAGATGTTTACACCGGTGTGTTCCAAGAAATCACATCTTGGTCCAAACACACTATCGAGACTCCACATGGTCTCAAGTTCCACAGAGGTCATGCAAGACAATCCATTGCATTCCCGCCACATGTGTCAACCACGACACTAAACAAATCCAAATTCTGGTCATCCCTCGCTTACCCTAGGATTCAACAATCCTAACACAGGGAGACTATCGAACTAACCAGCAAGAATTACCATGGTCCCAAAACACGACAATCCCTCCTCGGGGGAAGTAAACCGGACCTCACGATTATCCCTCAGATTACATCGTGCTATTGAGATTTCCAATCTCAAGGCGTCCAAATCTCTCATCAGAGATTCATTCGTCTGAGCATAGTATATTAACCCAACGCTCGACAAGATCCAGCACGCTGGCATCCGTATACACGCCAGTATACATGCCTAAGCACCTAAACATGATGCATACACAATATACCCGGCTAGGGTATCCTCAAATACACCCATGAGTCCCACACACAATTGTCAATCCCTAGTTATTCTCACTCAAAGGAGAACGATGATCAACGAACCAACTACACACAGTGTGATCCCAAAATCAACACTACACCACCAACCCATCGAATCTCTCAAAGATTCTCAATAGGTATACCAATACCTATTTCCTCACAAGGAAAATGTCATGCTACAATGACCCACCAGCCTCGAACCAGCGTTCGGAAAACATGGATATGTTTATACCAAAACATACTCCAGAACTAAAATACGCAACTGGTTTAGAATAGTGTATCAAGACCACTATTACCAAATCAAATCCCGTATACGCCATGTATACTCAAACTACAGACGCTCAGTACCAATGCCATAGTACTTCAAAACCTCGAGCACTACCCCGGAGACGTCTCCTCAAACCTCTCACAGGAAGTACGAAGCCATCACATAGTCCAACACTAGTATGGCTTACCCCGGTTGATTCACAATCAACCCTCAACCAATACCAGCTGTTTCCATGACAGCACAAACCAAATCTCTCCAAGAGATAAAAACAATATAGTAGTGTCACCCCACTAACTATATCTCACAAACCATTGTGATTCCCCATTGCATGCCATATGCAAGAATGCTCAGCCAGAGCTAACAACGACATGTTGTCACTCACGTTGGTATTCCCAACCAAATTGAGCTGCCCCCCAAAACAAGTCCCTCAAAACATTTGACGTATAAACATCTCTGTGGTACTCCCTGTCCCAAACATCATGCCACAAGGAGGCTACAAAAGTCTACCATACTCCTCATCGTATCACCATACGATTTACCCAGCTCGAATCCAACGAGCAGCATAACGGCTACAACAAGTCCATCATGGCACTGCGCAATACGTGGCAAGCAAAAACGCTGCCTCCTTAGGTTTTAACCAACCCTACCAACGCATCACACGTTCCATCCCGGTATACCATACCTTACAAACCATTAGAGTAGTGGGTCATCACCCAATATTCCTCTAGAACACCAAAGCATAATGGACATCCCGGTGTCCTTGCTCAACCACGGTGCAATCCTAATCCAATAGTACTTATTCCACACCCTCATGGTGGTGTGACCAAGTCTACCACACATCACAACCACAAGCGAGTATTTTCCTCAATGACTACTCTTACCACTAATCACTTGGCCTTAGCCATCCCGGCGAGTATACCCAAGGTATCACTACTCGACAAATATTTACCTCTATTACATGATGCAGTACACTCACCGGTACAATGCATCCAATAATCCATCGATCAATCTGCTCGGCATAATGGTCTCGTCAACTAGTGACCCAGACACCATCCTGTACTCGCCATCAGCACTCAAACCAAATGGCTAAATACGTACACTCGGACGTATTATTCATCAAAACGACACTACATGTCTACATAGAATATCCAACATGTCATCGTCATCCCGTGACGGTACATGCCAACACATGACATCCAAAATCCCATCGTCAACTCGTGACGGTACATGTCGATACACGACATCCATATTCTCATCGTCAAACATATGACATTATATAACCACGTATGGTATTCACAATAATGCTAACAAAGCAGTAATATAACATACCTCATCGCTATCAAGATAATGGTATACATGTATCCCTCGTCCACCAGCGGTACATCAGCAGCACCCGTCGCTCGTAGGCGGCATAATCCAGTTCTACGCATATAGCGGTATAACCCATCGCTATTGAATCAGCGGCATGATCCATCGCCATAGAGTCAGCGGCATAAAACATCGCTACAGATATCCGGCGGTATGAACCATCGCCAATAGAATACCCGGCGGCATGAATCATCGCCAATAGCATACCCGGGGGTATGAACCATCGCCAATAGAGTGCCCGGCGGCATGAACCATCGCCAATAGAATACCCGGCGGCATGAACCATCGCCAATAGAATGCCCGGCGGCATGAACCATCGCCAATAGAGTGCCCGGCGGCATGAACCATCGCCAATAGAGTGCCCGGCGGCATGAACCATCGCCAATGACATAGCGGAAAGCGACATCGCTATCAATATACCTGGCGGCATGAACCATCGCCAACTGAATCAGCGGAACAGATCAAGGACTCAAGAGGTACTCACATAGATGTAGCACTTTGTTCCTTTCGGACCCAAGAGGTGGCTCACATTACACGCATCACTTTGTTCCCGATCGCATCGCTCAAATATCGATAATGTTACTGTTCCGGTCTTGTTATAACAACGGAATTTTAGGACCCCTCGCTTCGACATATAGCGGCATCATATGATATCCCTCGCTTCGACAATGACAACGGCATGTACATCGCTTCGACATGACATCGGCAAATATCATATTACCATCGCTTCATATGACAGAGGCAAGTACCTCCCTCGCTCGAATATAACAACCACCGGAACCTTCCACTAGCTCCGTATACCTGCATCCAGGTTAATACAACAGTTCACAAATCCTACTGCGTCATATCGGCGGCTCAATAATATCCCTCGCTTCGACAATGACAGCGGCATGTACATCGCTTCGACATGACATCGGCAAATATTATGATCCATCGCTGATGATATACCCGTAGTAGGACGATAAAAGCAACACATTGTATATTTAATAATAATTAAAATCATACCACATATCTCACTGTCTGTTGTCAACCATCCATGTTCTTAGACAGCATATCACATTTCCCATTTCCTGATTTTCCTACAAAATCAGATCCCTTAGCACATATTACATGGAGTGCCAGACATTACCATTAATGTCATCCCATCGTATTCTACACTATTCCTGCAACCACAATGATCAGTAATACCACTTTCCATATCGTAAAAGCATATAAGCAATTAGTTGTGTCACACAACACCAATACCATCATGTATAAATATGTGCTGCCAATTCCTATCAACAAGTTCCTAGGCCTTTAACAGCCCCAAAGAGCAACCACTGCTCTGATACCACTAATGTAAGGGCCCCCGTGCCCTTAACCCATAATTAGTGCATTAAGCTATGCATTTGGTGCATACCATCACGTGTAAAGGGAAACTATATGTAAACGTGGTACACCATACCACCTATAAAATTTCTCGCTTCATTTATTCCATTCCATGCAATATCTGATTCCCTAGATTAAGACCATTAATACATCATGCACCCATGTAATACACTAATCACAATCTCAATTCATATAGCAATTCCCTAGTTAATTGCTCACACATGTGAATGAAAAGAGAAAGGTCCATGCCTTTTTATACAACCCATATACACATAATTATTGCTCACACACGAGCATCGAATAAATCTATGCGTACGTAATGTATAAGAAAGGGCATACACAATATCCAGCTCCACATGAGCTCCGTGTCTCGATCCTGGAATCACCTGCAATTCATAGCTCGATCACAGCTCCAGAGCTACCATTGTACCTGTTTCACCTGCCCCAACAGAGACAACCCTCACTCGGGGTGAGCATACCAATACCACCAAACCAATAATCGCAATTATATAATTCGTAAATTATAACAATGTAATTGCCAAGAATTTAAATGATACTCCCTGGATGGCATCATCCTCATCCGGGATCCCACTGTATTGTCCATGTTCTCAAAACAACCAAAATCATCAAATTCCAAATATCCAGTTAATCATTACATTGATTAACTATATCCCTGATGCAATTCAATATCAATAGGGAAGTAAATACAGATATCCTAGATATCTAGTCAAAAGCCTCATTTCCTCGCTCACTCAAAAGTAGCGACATCACTTACCGATGTTCGCTCCATAGCGACCACATCACGACAATTGCTCGCTCCAAACCGGCACCATACATTACATAAGACAAATCGACATAACACAACCAGTCCCGTTTCCATTAACCAATTATTGCAAGACAACATATATTATGCATCGACTACTAACCCTTACCAAACATCTACTCATGCACAGCAATAACAATAATATAATTAAGGTCATGCTCGTACGTTACACGTACCTTATGTCTCCGTAGTCCAAGCCAAACCTTGCTTGAGTTCCATGCCTCGAGAAATATGTGCTAAAACACATAAATAACTCACAATCAAGTATAAGCATGCAATCACGTGCCTACACACTTTTGCAATCTCAAAATCCATCGTCAATCCATGACGATTACCAAAATAAAAGCCCCCGGCTAGACATGCATAATACCCAAAAATAATCCATTTATAACGTTTAAAAGATAGCCAAAAACTCAACCGAGAGTTCCGTTTAATTTAACTTGGCTCCACCAAACCATTTTAAAAGTCTAGTATTTCCATTGGAATGTAAACATTGCCCCGGGAGTCGACCATTTAAGTCGCAAATCCAAAATCCCACGAAAAAGCCGAGAAAAACCAAAATCACCTGCTGGCGATCGATCGCTCGATATAGCGATCGATCGCCAGACCTTACTGGCGCGAGGCGATCGCTCGCTCAAAAGTGGCGATCGATCGCTACCTCGATGAAAAGCCTATTGCTCGCATGCGATCGATCGCCTTCTTTGGGCGATCGATCGCCATGCCCTGTAACTCGAAATCCTCCATTTTTGAAAGCTTAAAACCTCCACAATTCACACCCCAACTTCTCCCAACTCAAATCCACAACAAAACCACACACAAGAACCTCCAACAAGGGTGTTAAACTCAAATTAAAACAAACCCAAAAGATTTATGATTTTCACCAAAATCACCCAAACCAACCCAAACCCAAAACTCAACCAAAATCAACCAAAACACAATCAAAACGAAGATAAAAGTGAGGGGAGGAGATTACCAACTTATCTTCGAAGAATCCAGCTCTTAAACCGAGACTCCGGTCATTTTTCTCCAAAGAGAAAGGATAAGGGTTAGGGAAAGAGGGGATGGCACGATAAAAGGGGGGAGAGAAGAGAAAGAAGTGATTCCGTGCAAATGACGGAAATCTCGAGCCCAACTGGTATATATAGCAAAAAATGCCCCAACATACCAATACCTCCAAAAATACATCATGATTCATTAAAAATCATCTGTTTTCAAAAACTCTCTCTCCAACATCAAATCCTCATACCAGCCCCAACATAAAGCACCCCGGACTCCAAGTCCCACCAAAAACCCAACTCATAGGTTTTCCACCAAAATGAGAATACAATCTCAACCTTTGGATCCAACGATCCCAAATGCCCGATTTAACAACCTCGGGAGACCCAAAACCGCAATTAATTCCTAATTGCCACAATTAAAATCCATTAAGGATTATTACCACACCGGGATTAACACCATTAATCCCCGGGCATCACAACTATTGTTGATATCTTCGAAAAATATCCGAGGGTTTGGATGAAACCAGACAACCATCCAAAGGAAGTTCACGAATGGTATAATTCGGAGCTCTTGCTTCGATTTATTCTGTTGCACTAGCATTCATTCTTTGAGATCTTAAAATTATCAAATTGGATTAAAGAAGCTGCTTATGACATATGGGCCAATAATCCACATTTGGCCAGATGAGACATTCTGGAGTTGTATTTTTTAAGTGCTGCTTCAGAACCAGCAAAGAAGGGCTTCATGAGGCTTTTCATTGTATCAAAGCTCAGACGGCCATACGGGAACGCCTTAAAAACTATAAAAATGGCACTACTAGGGGGCGTACCAATCTTGACTGGAACTATTACTGAAGATGAAGTTTCAACCAGACGTGCATGGGGTCTTTGGGTTTGTCTAACAAAAATGCACAAAGTCAAATACTCATTTAAGTTCTTTCAGAATTCAGCCAACAATACCTTCATGCTGAATTCCATGAACATCAACGAGATTTGTCGAAGAACTCTTCGAAACAAAGAGGAGAATTCTTTGGGAAAACCAGATTTCGACGGGAAAAGAAACATGCCAGAAATTCTGCCACATGGCACCATTGGCCGATGGATAGATCATATTTGCCAATCATGCCCGGAGCAGAAAGAACCAGAGTTCGGGAAAGGATTCCGATCCAAACCTGACAGATTAGAGGCATGAAAAGACAAAAGACCTGCTGACAAGAGAGCCTGTTTTCCTAAAGCTCGGGGACCCAAAAAATGTAAAGATTCCCCGACAAAGAAAAAATGTGTGGACCATTAGAAGATAATGTGGAAACTGTTCAATGCACTCGGAGAAAATAATGGACCACTCACGAGAAAAGTTGGCGCACTTAGACAAAAGATGCTAGACCACGTGAAAGTTAAGGCGCACTCACAGACGCACTCAACAATTATCAATATTTGGAATCCGAAGTTAAAATATGGATTTATGCCTATATAAAGGCCCTCATTCAGGAAGCTAAACTTCTCCATAGTATAAAAATTGTAGTCTCCAAGCTTTGTAATCTTTCAACTTTCATATCTTGGTAATAATCTCTTTCTTTCTTTCTTTATAGTCATTTATAATATTGTTCTGTATTTCAGTTTATGTGTTCTTGAGTCAAGCATCTTCTATATGTGAGGTTAAACAAGATCGTCTCCTCACAAAAGTAGATATTTTAATGTAATAGATACTACAAGTATTTTCAGAATAAAATAAAGGTTGTTGCCCATCTATCTCTCGGATTTCTTTAAAATATTTTTATATTTGGTTATACCATACGCCTTACGTAGAAAACGAAACATGGTGCTGATTATTGCTGAAAGGCTCTCTAACAGAACCATCGGTTGCGATCGTGTGGTTGGTGGTGAGGAGCCATCGTAAAACCTGATTGAGTACCAGACAGTAGTGCAATCAAAAAGATATATCATGTTTTGTTAAAATTTATTGTAATATGGAAGCATGATTGGCCTTTTACGATTTAAAGCCAAGGGGTAAAAAAATAAAATAATTTACTTAGTATGAAAAATGTAATTTCTCAAAGTTTGGATGGTAAGTGAAACATTATGTAAATTATGGGATGGTTAGTGAATTTTTATCATAAATAAATGATATAGAAAGGATAAATTTAGATGGTAAAAACAAAAACAAAAAAAAAATTCATTATCTTGCTTATGCTAGTTTCTTATTTTTCTCAATAAAAAACCTTGAAAATGCAAAAGAAATTAAAAGAATCGATTTTTTTACGGAAAAAAAACTTTTCTTAATCAGAGGAAAAAGTTGAGGCTGACGCAATCTATGTTTTCTGAAAAAATTAAAAAAAATGATATAGTTTTATCCATGTTAAATATCATATTTAAAAGTATATACACAAATGCAATAATTTTGACGTTGTTATATGAAAGATTGAACCACAATATTTTTAGAGTTGCTGGGTAATTTACGCCGTTACTCATAAAACGTTAAGCATTACTGGACGCCTGAGCACCTTATAGCATTCACTTGTGGGTAGGGGTGGTTACCGGTTCGAACCGGTCCGATCCGGTAAGGAACCGGATCGGATCCGGTTCCGGTTCCACCGGTTCCGGGTTGGATCAGTTCCAACCCGGAACCGGATTTTTTTTTTTTAAAAAAATGGATCCGGTTCCGGTTCAATCCGGAATCGGATCCTTTTGGTCCGGAACCGGTAAGATACCGGTTTCGGACCGGGTCCGGATCGACCCGATCCGATAAGCACCCCTACTTGTGGGTTTGTTTGATGATGCTCTTAAGGGTAGTGCCCTTAGGGGCATCATCACCATTCATTTGGAATCTTTTTTTAAAAAAGAAAAAAAAAGATTCTAAATGAATGGTGCATGATGCCCTTGAGGGCAGTGCCCTTAAGGGCGGTAACAATGAAACCCCACTTGTGGGAACAATGTGTTCACTGTTCACGTACTATGAGGCCATGTAATAGCAATAGCCGCGTGTCTCTGTCCTCTTTATTATTATTGAAATAATGTGTTAGCTGATTGGACTATCACATGCTCTGTGTGACGCTTGGTGATACAAAAAGTTGTTTGCCACTCCACCAATCTATCCCATGACTTTAACCCAAACTTAAAACATGAAATTTTAATTTTGGATTTTTAAGAAATGAATCTAAATTTTAAAATTCAAGTAAATTTAAGAGTTTCTAAACACTAAAATAATGAATAATAGTTTTAACTTTTTATTGATTTGTTGAACTTTGCAAAATCGTATATTACTCTATGTTGTGGACCAATGATCTAAATTTATCATTGTATTGAATCTCACATTAAAAAAAGGAGATAATGTGAGACATTGATCTAATATTTGGGTAGAGCCCCATGAGCAGCCAAGAATAATTGCTGAAAATCACGTGCACCAACTATATATCGTCATCCCAAAAAAGTCACATACATATCAATTTATTTAAAGTGATCAATATGATATCTTCCAAAAAATTAGAAGTAATATAAAATTTTCATTTTAAATATCATATTATTGTAAATTTACTGGATTAGTATTATGATATTATATGTATTAATTATTTAATATGTATAAAAGGAATTCAATACAATATATGTTGTTAAACTATAACATAATAATAAAAGATTTTAGAGGAATATTAACAGGTAAACTAAAAATAATTATCATGTTAAATATTATATTTGAAAATCAGTTATATTTAAAATCGAAAATATTTTTTAAAACATGATATAACGGAGAACCAGAACATCATTTTTCTGTGTTGATTTAAAAATTTATCATCCGTACTTTAGCAAATTAATATAAGCCGCAGCAGCTCCTATCATCAGGCTCTCCCCACTCATTTCTCTAGACGTGGCAATAATGTTTGAAATTTCGAGTATTTTCTAGAAAATTAAATAAAGAATAATTTTTTTATATTTTGATGTACTATAATAGAATTTAAGTAAAAAAGAAAATATTAACATAATCTGTATTAATTATAATGTTATTTTATAAAAATAAAACAGGAAATATTAATTTGTGCAATTCAATATATACACTTAGTTTTTATTGGCACGATCCAAAACGCGGTGCCATGTATAACATGTTGGTCATTTTTTCGTAATTTGATCGAAATAGCATTTCAAATGACCGATTTTAACAAATTTTTTTTTAAAAATGACTATGCCACTGTAATTGAATGGAAAAAAAGTAACCAAAGGACTGACTCTAACTTTTTTTATAAAAAAAATGATGCACATCTTACTATAAACTGAAAAAATTACATTTGAAGTTGTGCGCATCAACAACCGATTAAGATATATTTTTTCCTAGTCGGTTTAGGCCAAATACACGCATTAACATAAAACATAAAAACGATCTTGCTACTGTAATTGAATGGAAAAAATAACCAAATGACTGACTCTAAATTTTTTTAAAAAAATGATGCATATCTTACAATAAACTGAAAAAAATTCTATTTGAAGTTGCGCGCATCAACAATCGATTAAGATATATTTTTTCCTAATTGGTTCAGGCCAAACTCGCGCATCAAAAAAATTATTTAACAAAAAAATTGAACCAAAAAAAAAATAATTTTCTGAAATAAAAAAACATTTACTACTATTCATTAGATAGTAATAAATAGTAAATCTATTCCCACTTATTATATAATATAATAATAAGGTAAATATTATTATATAAGGTAAATACATATGTTTTAATATTATTATATAAGGTAAATACATATGTTTTTTAAAAAAACTGAAATAATTAAGATGTGTTCGACCCACGTTTTCCTTAAATATAGCCATCTCACAAAAGCAATAATCAAGAAACGATTCGCTCAATCGACGCCCTTAATGCATAATCGCCAGGTCAACGAGTCAAAGCAAGTGATGGACAGTTCAGATTATTTCCGATTATACAGTAACCGGAGTAATCGGAAATGCGCCACTTAATATTCGGGTTTTTTCGTGATCTCAACCCTCAAGATATATTTTTGAACACTTTACATGTACACCACACACACTCACAGGGATCAAAGGATGTTTCAGCATACCGTCTCTGCTAAATTTTCATGGAAACTCAAAAATCTCATTTCGTGCTGAGTAGTCTAAGATAGGAGCGGATGCATATGTATGAATATGGAAGTTTCTCTGCCCTTGCAAAGGCCGGCCGGTTGCAGAACATTTTTTGGCGGAGGAACTCAGCAGAAGATCTCCCCAGTTCTTGGATTCTTTACGAACCCTAGCTTGTTCTCAATCGTAAATCTTTATCTCGATGTGAATTTTTCTCTGTGATTCCCCATGTGCATGCGTGTGAGTGTAATGTTTCATTGGGTGGTCTGATGATGATGAATGAGACCTTGTGTGGATTACACTTAATTCATACTTATTCTCCGAATTCTTAATCTTATTTCTTCCTGTGATTTTATCCATATGTTTATTATGCGGGGTTGCCATTTATGCCGTGTGGCACTGCGGCTCGTAGCTGGGATGTTTTCTTAGGAGTTAACCCTACATGGGAGTGTATTTCAATGGTGATTGCTTGTATTCTACAAATATTTATATTTAATTCATTTGGATTTCTTGAATGATGTTGGATGTTTTGCTAAAAATAGACTGGATTTAGGATTTTTTGAAGTATTTGAGAACATTTGTAATTGCAGTCCTATGGATGGCAAAAGGCTCACAAAACAACCAGGATCACACATCCATGTACTGCTAGTGCAGGTTGGTTCTTTTGATTGATAGATATAAGTCTTTTTGAATATCTATTACTTTTTTTTTCATGCTTTTGGTTTATCCGTGTAATGTAGACTTTTCACGAAGAAGACAGAGAAAAATTTCCACTCCAAAGTCTAAAGATTCCACACCGAGGGGATTTTTGCCAAGAACACAGCTACCTACAAGCACCCAGAGAAGGAATACAAAGAACAATGAGGAAAAGGAAGGTCCTGGCACTTCACCGCCCAATGATTTTGAAGCTTCCAACGCAAAAACAGTTGAAATAGAAATTGGAACTGATGACAAAGCGGTAGCCAACTTTAGTCAAGTACCAGAAGCTAATGAGGAAAGCAAAAATGAGAGCAACGGCATTGACATTGAGGCAGCATCAACCAACAGACCGTTGTCCGACTGTAAAGTAAGTCACTACGGCGAAAAAGGAACACTTCCGAAAGTGGTTGGCAATGTGATGGAGCCAAAAGATGCAGCGAGGTCAGTAATTATGCAGGTAGAGCATTATCAATAAATTAATAAATTATGCCCCTGGATGCCTCAATCATTAGTATTCTCGAAATCATAAAAACATAAGGAGATATGATTTGCAGGAAAAGGTGACATCAACTGGAGATATTGATGTTCCTGTATATGAAAGAGTTGGAAAACATATATATACTACACATGATGAAGCTTTATGGCATGAGAGCATCGGGAAAGAGGAATCAAGAGAAGCAAAATCAATATATATGGCTGGGAAGAATACTTCAGATGGAACAGATTCTAGAATAAACGAAATCGAAACTATTTCAAACACTGTGCAGCAGGCTGAAAGTACGAGAATTATTGATGATACTAGCATAAGTCAGTTTGTAAAGCCTGAGGCCATTGATGAAGATAACGTTCCAATCAGTGATGATGGAAAGATAAGAGACCCTTTTCTAGCGCTAAAGTTGGAGAGGGAAGAGAAATTACGTAAAGAGGAAATAAATAAGCTTGCTGAGAAAAATTTCAAGGAAGAGAACAAAGTGTTCTGTTGCCCCGAGGTTGCAAGACCTGATAAAGATATAGAAATTTTTTTTAACAGAAATTTCTCCACTTTGAAAAATGAACCTGCTGTTGTTATCATGGGAGCGTACAATGACTGGAGATGGAAGTCATTTAACATAAATTTGAAGAAGAGCTATCTCAATGGGGATTGGTGGTCTTGCCAAGTGCATGTTCCTGACGAGGCATACAGGATTGATTTTGTGTTCCATAATGGAAATGATGTATATGACAATAATGATGAGAAAGATTTTCATATTATTGTTGAGGGAGGAATGGATGTGTTTGATTTTGAAAATTTCTTGCTTGAAGAGAAACGCTTGGAGCAGGAGGAATTTGCTAGGCAAAAAGCTGAAAGGGAAAAAGAGGAAGAAGAAAAAAGACGTAGAGAAGCAGATATAGCAGCAAAAGAAGCTGATAGAGCTCAGGCAAGAGAGGAAGTTGCAAAGAGTATGGGTGTGCTGAAAGGGTTTATGGAAAGGGCTGTGACATCTATCAATAATAATGTCTGGTATATAGAACCTAGTGAATTTAAAGGTGGAGATAAGGTCAGGCTTTACTACAATAAGAGCTCGGGACCACTTTCCGAAGCTATTGAAATATGGATTCATGGAGGGCATAATGGTTGGAAGGATGGACTGTCCATTTTTTCAAAGCTGATCAAATCTAAGAATAAGGATGGAGAATGGTGGTACACTGACGGTGAGTGTCACTGTGAAGGCTCCCTCACTTTCATACAAATGCATCTTTGTTATTTGTTGTGATTGTGTTTGGTTATGCTAACATGTGGATGTCTGAAAGTTTACCTGGTTCAATTAGGATGTTACACCTTATCCATGGTTGGGATTGATGTGTTGGGCTTGGTGTACTGTATAAATGATTTCTCTACTTGAAGCTTTCCTTCCTTTCAATTTACTTTTGTCCAGTTACTTGGTTATTGGCCGAGTTGACTAGTTCAAGTGCTGTGAGTTCAAAATTAAGTAAAGGACAAACAAATTGTGACAAATGACATCTAATCTCAATCACCTTATATTTGCTATAACCAAATATTTTTTCCCCTTTCTGTATAGCATCAAGTTTTCTGTCTTTAAGCATGACATGATTTTCTTTTTTGTGCTCTACTAGTTCCATTGGTGACTCTTGAGTATGAATACTTTTTTTTGGTATTGTTTCTAGTCTACCATGATAATGCTGAAGACACTTTCTGTGCATTATTAATTCCACTGTTGACTCTGGAGTATGAATACTTTTTTTAAAATTATTTCTACTGTGATGTTATTGTTTAGAATATTTTGAGTGATCCTTGTGGGTGCCACTGATCTTTTCCTCTACCTTTCTGGACATTTTATCATGTATATATTAGCTGTATATCAACTCTTTGCTTTTTTCATTAAATCACGCCTAGCGACGAAGCGACCTTGAATTAAGTGTATCACTATTCACTAATGATGTGGCCTTTTTACCTTGTGCAAGTTACTCCTATCATGTGAGTATCCAGTTTATCGGAATTTCTTAGAACTTCTGGTGATTTATGCGCTTGTTCACGCAAAGAAATTGTTGGAAAAAGTTCTTGCTAAGTATTAGTGCTGAAGTTTGAATGCACATTTGTGAAATTGAACAATTCTTCTCGCATGATAATGATATCGTCACATCTCTTCCCTTAAATATTCTTCTTAAAGTATATGGTAGCACACTTCATTTATCTCACTCCTCTATGTTGAAATCGACCTGCATTGTTCGTCAAGGTAAGATTTGTTTTTTGCAGTTGTTTTACCTAACCGAGCCCTAGTTTTGGACTGGGTTTTTGCTGATGGTCCACCTCAGCGAGCCATTATTTTTGACAATAATCATCGCCAAGATTTTCATGCCCTTCTCCCAAAAGCCAGTTTTAAGGAACTCGCATGGTTTGAGGAAGAACAAATATATGATAAACTTCAAACAGAAAGGCGGTTGAGAGAAGAAGCTATACAAGCTAAGGTCTGTTTTCTGGAATTTATATTTGAAGATGAAACTGTTTATGGTTTCGATAGATATTTGTGGCTTTGAAATGGTAAAAAAATGTTCTTTCCCGATATCAGGAACAGATACTGAGTGCTTCTCATTGTTTTCCCAATTACATATTCTTTTTATTCTTTGTTCTTCCTTCGACAGGCAGAAAAAACCGCTCGTATGAAAGTGGAAACAAAGGCAAGAACTTTGAAAACATTTTTGTTGTCTCAGAAGCATATTGTCTATACCTATCCCCTTGATGTCCAAGCTGGGAGCACAATCACCGTATTTTATAATCCTGCCAACACAGTCCTCAATGGGAAATCAGAAATCTGGTTGCGATATTCATTCAACCGCTGGACACATCGTATGGGTCCATTCCCACCACAAATAATGTTTCCTGCTGAAAATGGTTCTCATCTCAAAGCAACTGGTGAGATCAAGTTGTGTAAAAAAAATTATTATTCACTTCAGATGTACGTGCTTGTAGCTTTTCATCATAATAACAAATAACTGGAAATTTTTCTTGTCAGTTTGATTCCTTCTATGAAAAAAATCTTAGTTACTGTAGGAATCCCGTTAATTATGGGATTAAATTGGGAAAATCTTGTGTAATTAATATGTAATTAGGCTGTAGTTTAGGCTGATTCTTTTTCCTTATTAATTATGTCCTTTTATAATCCTTTTCTGTACATGTTAAATAGGGCTTTGATGTAATGGTTTGAACAAAACATTGAATAGAGAAGTTGTTCAATCTTCATGGTATAAGAGCTTATACCTAATACATAAACCCTAGCCAAACATGGCCGATGTTAGCCCACAATCCACCAATACCATTCAGTCCACAACTCAGACAGCATGAGCAGAAATCGAAATCATCTCCTCACTGGGTTTGGCCGGTGGAATTGACAACATCTCATTCCCTCTTACTGTAGAGAAACTCAACTAGAGAAACTCAACTGCAAGAATTACGGAGAATGGGCCCAATCGATCAAATTGGTATTGGTCGGAAAAGGCAAACTCAGATTTCTTACCAATGATAATCATCGTCCCCCTGTTGTTGATGTAGCAGCAACTCAGAAATGGAGTTAAAAAAAATCCTTTGTTGTCTCCTGCCTTATAAATTCCATGCAACCAACAATAGGCAAAACATACATGTTTCTCCTCACTGCAAAAGACGTGTGGGAAGCCCTACGAGAGACCTACTCTGACGCAGAGAATGCATCACAAATCTTCGAAATTAAAACAAGATTGTGGCAAATGAAACAAGGCGATAGGGAGGTCACCGATTACTATACTGAAATGGTGGGGTTGTGGCAGGAGTTAGACCTTAGCTGCGAAAAGCATGGGAATGCAATGGTGACAGCGCGAGGTTCAAAAAAGAATGAAGAATGAAAGGGTGTAGGAATTTCTTGTTGGGCTCAATGGAGACCTGGATGACGTTCACAGTCATGTACTGAGCCACCGTCCGCTTCTGACCATCAGCAAAGTCTTCTCTGAAGTGAGGCGTGAAGAAAGCAAGCGCAAGGTGATGATGCGTGAAAAGCCTAGGTCTGGTACAGAAGTATCAACCTTAGTGGGTCATGGGCCTAACTCAAACCCTAGCCCACAACAATAAGATGCAACTTTATCTCGTGGGCTTCACTCAATTTCTGGCCCACAACAATCTGAGGCTTATTTATTCCATGGATCTTCCACTAGCTCGGGCCCAAAACAAAATAAACGGCCCATTTGTGAAAAGTGCAATAAACCAGGCCATACTATAGATACATGTTGGGATTTACATGGTAAGCCTGTTAACTGAAACTCTGGAAGCCCAACAAATCCACCGTTATCAAAACCCACCGTTATCAAAACCCACTGGACACAGGAACAGGCTCAGCCCATCATACCCAATTTGCCCCTAGTCAGGGGTTTAACCCCAATCAACTCGAGAAGTTATATGCTTTCTTCTCAACTTTCAATACATTGGGTCAGGCTTCCGCTACGCCCTCAAGTTCCTTAGCCTACAGAGGTACCTTCTTGACTGCCTTAAGTACTGATTCGCACATTACACAATGGATTGTTGACTTCGGGGCATCAGATCATATGACTAATGCCCATTATTTATTTTCAACATATTCTCCTTTTGCTGAAGTAAAAAAAATGCAGATGGTATGTTATCCCCGGTAGCCGGTAAGGGAAGTATTCGTATCTCTGAATTTATCACATTAGAATCTGTTCTTCATGCGCCAAAACTCTTGCAATTTGTTATCTGTTAGTCAGCTAACCAAAACTTCTCACTGTCAACTACTTTTTTGTCCTCTCACTGTATCTCTCAGGACCTATCATCGGGGAAGACGATTGGCAGTGCTAAGGAATGCAAGGGCTTTACTACTTCGATGGCGCTCAAATGAATAAACAGTATCTCCCTTCTATTTGTAATTCTGTATCTAGTTCTAGGGAGAATGATCTTTCGTTATGACATAAACGTTTTCGCCATCCCAGTTTTCAATATTTAAAGCATTTGTTTTCTTCACTTTGTTTAAATAAAAATTCCGTGGATTTACAATGTGACGTCTGTCAACTTGCAAAACATAATCGCACTACTTTTTATCCTTCCACCTATCGACTGTCTCAACCATTTACTCTAATTCATAGTGATCTTTGGAGCCCTCAAAAGTTCCCAATAGAACTCACAAGAAATGGTTTATTACATTCGTTGATGACCATTCTCGTGTCTGTTGGGTGTATCTACTAAACGATAAATATGGAGTTCGTTATGTATTCATCAATTTCTACGAAATGATCTATACACAGTTTCACACAAAAATCAAAATTCTTCGTACTGATAATGGTCCTGAGTACTTCAATCACTCCATGGGTACCTTCAAACAAAATGTATTATTCATCAAAGTTCTTGCGTTCACACCCCTCAACGAAATGGGGTGGCTGAAAGAAAAAATCGTCATCTTCTTGAGGTTGCCCGTGCTCTAATGTACACCTCCCATATGACAAATCATTATTGGGGTGATGTCATCCTTATAGACGCCTTTCTCATCAATCGGATGCCTAGTCGGGTTCTCTCTTTTTCGAGCCCTAACAAAATTCCATGAATCATTCCCTAATTCTAGACTCTGTTCTACTCTCCCACTTTGTGTTTTTGGATCTACCGTGTTTGTCTACATTCATAATTCCCAACGTAATTAGTTGGGCCCTAAAGCTCTCAAATGTGTCTTCTTGGGCTACTCTCCCACTCAGAAGGGTTACAAATGCTATGTCCCTCTCTCACGAAAAACACATGTTAGCTTGGATGTCACGTTCTTTGAACATACTCCCTACTACTCGCTTCAGGGGGAGTCCAGTAGTGAAGCTCGATCACCAGACACAAACTTTGATGTAGTAATCGTGGACTCTAATGCATACGACATACCCTCTCATCCCATGTCCGACACAAATACATTATTGCACTCAGGGGGAGAAGTGTTGAACTCAGGGGAAGTGGAAGAACAAACGGACAGAGAAATATTTGTCCATTCTAGGAGACCAAAATCAAAGGACGTTGAGACCCTTGCATCCGAAGCACCTAGAAAATCAGACCCGGTGATAGCTCCCACTCCTAACCAGGTAACAAATCTTGATGACTTACCTATTGCCCTCAGAAAACAACCTCGTTCATGTACTCCCCATCATATCTCAAAATTTGTGTCTTATCATGCTCTCTCTACAAAGTGTCTTGCTTTTACATCTAACCTTGACAGAAGCCAGATTCCAAAGAATATTCAAGAAACCTTGGAAACTCCAGAATGGAGAGAGGCAGTGATGGAGGAAGTAAGAACATTAGAAAGAAATGGAAGATACGAAGCAACAACTTTGCCAAAAGGGAAGAAACCGGTGGGCTGTATATTGGTGTTCACATAGAAATATAAAGCTGATAGGACAGTAGAACGATACAAAACACGCCTAGTTGCTAAAGAGTTCACTCAGACATACGGCATTGGCTATACCGAGACATTTGCTCCAGTAGCTAAGCTGAATATGATACATGTTCTCTTGTCCTGGGCAGCAAACCTAGACTGGCCACCTCATCAGTTTGACATGAAAAAATGCTTTCTTGAATGATGAATTGGTTGAGGAAGTGTTTATGACGCTACCACCAGGATTTGACCAGGAGGGTAAAGAAATGAAAGTACGTAAATTGAAGAAATACTTGTATGGACTCAAACAATCGCCGAGAGCCTGGTTTGACAAATTTGCAAAAGTGATGAAGAGTCAAGCGTACCAACAGGGACAGTCTGACCATACTATGTTCTTCAAACCATAGTTATTAAAAGCTCACATAGAGCGCGCTAAAGCTCAAGGCGAAGCGAGGCGCGGGTCTTGCGCCTCGCAGCGCCATGCGCCTCGTGTTTTGGCAAAGCGCGCGCTATGTGCGCTATCTGTGCTTTTCAATTAGCCAAGGCGCGCGCTATAGCGCGCCTTTGTTAAGGCTTGAAAATTGGGGCTCGGGTTATCAAAATACGTTGATAAGGTTGAGGTTTAAATTTAAACTTGGGCTTATTAAAAATAAGACCAAGTTAGAGAATATTAGGGTTAAGTTAGTGAGTTTTATGGTTACTGTTACATAAAGTCTTGTTGCAAAACCCTCTAGCCTCCAGCCGCCGCCGACCGATAAGCAGATTGATGTGTTCAAGTGCTTTATTTTTCTTTTCTTCAAAATTACACTGCATTATTTCCTTTCTTTTTTCGTCTCAAATTATTATTTATTTTTGGATTGATTCTCCTTTCTTGTTCTATATTTTCTTTTCCTTCAATTTTTACGTGACAAAGTTCATCACTCATCACAATCGTCAATTAATCCATTCAATCAATGTTTGACAAATACATGAGAATATAGCAAAATATAAATTGCTAAGCTATTGCTAAAGCATACTGCTAATTGTTGTTAAACTACATAAAAATGAATCAATGCCTTCATTTCAACGAACAAAAACAAAACATATTCTTTATTTATTGCAACTTGATTCTTGACATTGATACATGATATAAATCACAGATTCACAATGAATCAATTTCAAGCCCGCTTGAACACATAAAGTTGAAAAACATGGTTTAATCAATTTTGTGATTTGCTTTGTATGAGTTAATAAGTTTGATTAAATTTTATGGATACTATTGATGTATTAAAAATATATAAGTTACTGCGCTTTACTTTAGTAAAGCGCGTGCTTCGCGTCGCGCTATACGCTATAGCTCCAGGACCTCTTTGCGCTTTAGTGCGCTATGCGCCTCTAATAACTATGCTTCAAACAAACCAATGACGGAAAGAAGACCATCCTGATCGTATACGTCGATGACATAATTCTCACTGGAGATAATACAGCAGAAATGGAGCGATTAAGAAAGGTTGTGGCCACAAAATTTGAGACAAAAGACCTAGGTCAAATGCGATACTTCCTAGGGATGGAGGTAGCCAGATCAAGGAAGGGAATCAGTGTCTCTCAGAGAAAGTACATACTTGATCTTGGTATGCTCGGTTGCAAATAAAGCGATACCCCGATCGAGGCAGGAAAAAAAAAATAGAAGATGTTGGGGAAAATGTGGACAGAGAAAGATACCAGAGACTAGTAGGAAGACTGGTCTATCTCTCTCACACCAGGCCCGACATTGCATTTGCTATTAGTGTGGTCAGCCAACACATGCATTCACCAAAGGAGAGTCACCGGGAAACAGTGTATAAGATCCTCAGATATCTGAAAGGCTCTCCAGGACGGGATCTATTATTTAAAAAGGGGGCAAACAAGAATATAGAAATCCATACTGATGCAGATTGGGCAGGATCAACAGAAGACAGAAGATCTACCACGGGATATTGCACCTACGGTTTGGGAAATCTAGTAACATGGAGGAGCAAGAAACATAGTGTAGTGGCCAGAAGTAGTGCTGAAGCAGTTGCACATGGGATGTGTGAAGGTTTGTGGTTGCAAAAACTTCTAGAGGAGCTCCACATCAAAGTAGAACTTCCCATCAAGCTCTACTGCAACAACAAAGCTGCAATTAGCATTTCCCATAACCCAGTTCAGCATGATAGGGCTAAACATATTGAAACCGACACACACTTTATAAAAGAGAAAATTGAGAAAGGAACAATATGCATGACCTGTAGAAGAACTCTATTATTCAACATGACCTATACTCCTACCAGAGAACAACTAGCGGATATATTCACTAAAGGACTACAGAGACCTAGATTTGAAGAATTAATGTGCAAGTTGGACATGATCAACATCTATGATCCAACTTAGGGGGAGTGAGGAATCTCGTTAATCATGGGATTAAATTAAGGGAAAATCTTGTGTAATTGGTATGTAATTAGGCTGTAGTTTAGGCTGATTCTTTTTCTTTCCTTGTTAATTATTTCCTTTCATAATCCTTTTATGTACATGTTAATAGGGCCTTGATGTAATGGTTTGAACATATCATTGAATAGAGAAGTTATTCATGCTTCACCTATTTTTCATCGAAAATCTTGATGTTACGCCAGCTTCCTCATTGCAAATGTGCAATAACATTTGCTTGAATGTGTATGGAACATTACAATTTTCTGGTTGTCGTATTCAATATGGACAACAAAACATGTTTGATATCTGTAGTTGTTTCTGTTGGCTGACGTGCCATGTGCCACTTCAATTTTTTTGGACAATCATAAAGCTTTATTCTGTTCTTCTCGCTTTTCTAATTTTTTATGTTCCTTTATCTTATCGAAGTCTCTTCTCTCCTCTACCTCTTGCTTCATTTTTGGCAGTCAAGGTTCCTTTGGATGCATACTTAGTGGACTTTGTGTTCTCTGAGAGTAAGGATGGTGGAATATTTGACAACAAGAATGGTATGGACTATCACATACCCGTTCTTGGAGGAGTTGTGAAGGAACGACCAATGCACATTGTGCACATTGCAGTCGAAATGGCTCCTATTGCCAAGGTTAAGTTTCTTTTGAGTAACTATATGTTGTCTTCTTTTAATTTTCATTATCAACTATGGACATAAGCAACCTTGATAATTTAAGTAATTCAGTATGAGAGACGTTAGAAGAAGAATCATGGACACGGTCCCTTGGATGTACCATCAGTGATTACTGATTTTCTTTTTGTTCTGTATTTTTTGTAATTAGGAAGTAAATTGTTGGGGGTGAATGCTAACTCTAGGATTATTAATTAAAATATATAGTTTGCATTAATTTTTTAACAATATAAAGAAAGGGTAGTGAGCTTTCAGCAAGATTTCTTGGGCATTAGTGGGGATTTTATTATAGGTTGGCATCCATGCAGTTGGAGATTGGTGTTATTGAAAAACAATACATCATGATGTTTTTTGCCCTCAGTAATTTGATCCAGCATACAGACAGTAATGAAGTAATGTAAATATGTGGATTGACCTTTCTTTGTTGAGGTGTTGGAATTTTCCCCATTATGCTATCTGTTGTGTTCTGAAGTTTGTTATGTTTGTGATTTTATATTAGCCGTTAAAAGTCCTGCAGATCACCTTATGCTCTTTATTTTTGTGATTGTCTCTTCCAGAAGGGTAGGAAGATTCATTTTTCTTCTTTGTTCCAGTTTTGAAAGCCAATAATTGCGTGGTTTTTTGTAAGGAGATGATGTTCTTAAGTTCAAGCATTTCTTGTTGGGTTTCTCTCTACTGATGTGATGTATCAGTAAACATTTACGTAAATGATTGTGCGTTTATTAATCTTATTCGTGCAGGTTGGGGGTCTTGGTGATGTGGTTACTAGCCTTTCTCGAGCTGTTCAGGACATGAATCATAATGTGGACATTATTCTTCCAAAGTATGATTGTTTGAAATTTGATCATGTAAGTTTTTCCATGTGTTGCTTGAGTTCTGTTAATGTAATTCAGGACAGATTTGCTTATGCTTCAAATTCCATCCATAGAAGAGCACAGATGAATATGATTGCATTCCAAAGTTTACACGTGGTCTTGCACAGTTTAAAAATGAATGCACTTGATCTTTTGCGAAAACCAGTGAATGTTCTGAAACATGTTATGGAAGAAGTATTCACAAAACTGTAATTTCTGTCTCTAGTGTGAAAAACTGCAAATATGTGACGAAAATTTCTTTGTATTAGTTATGGCGTAAGTCGATAGTTATATAATCTTCAGGAGTTCAGGTCCCTTTCTTGATCCCTACTTAATAGGAAGGTTTTTTATGACAGGGAGTTTCAGTACAGCTACAAGAATCTCTTTCTGAAGAATCATTTTGAAAATGTGAAATAGAATGTAGCTTAGATAGTTATGGATGCTTAATCATTTGTGTTTATTTCTCCTCTATTTTGCCATCTGTACATGTTTTCAAATAGGTGAAGGATTTGCAGTTTCATAAAAGCTACTTTTGGGGTGGGATTGAAATTAAAGTTTGGTCTGGGAAGGTGGAAGGCCTTTCAGTCTATTTTTTGGAACCTCAGAACGGGTAACTTTTAGTCCTGCCCTCATATTTATGGTGTAAAGGTGGGATCTTTTTTTGTGATTGTTGCTCATGTTTACCCTTAGAAAGGCTTGTTCCTCTTTTATGATTGTTTTATAACATTTTAGTGATTTGCTCCTTTTTGTTGTTGAGAAGATTATTAGCCATCGTTTTGGTTATTTGGTAATCAAGCCGACTAGTTGATTATCCTAGAACGGAGCAAAAGTCAACTTAATCTAATTTTGTTGACTACTAAGAGATTAATCAATAAATCAAGTTTTTAATATTCTCTCTTTCTGAATTGGGTTTCTAATACAATTACCCCGTTCAAGATTTGATCTGTCTCTTAGATAAGTGTGAGTTTATGAGAGGAAGAAAGATATCAGAATTGTATTCAATTAATTACTTAAACAATTACAAAGAGCCTCTTTAAATAAGAGGGAAAATAATACATAAAAGGAAACAATCTTTATAAAAGGAAAACATATAAATCCCTAATAATCAGCATTGTAATCTGCCTAGTATCAATCAACATATCAATCAACACTCCCCCTCAAGTTGGTGCAAATATATCAGTCATGCCCAACTTGCTGACTTGATACTCAAATGGTTGCCTCAATAAACCTTTGGTGAGGATGTCTGCGACTTGTTGAATACTTGGAACAAATGGAATACAAATTGTCCCTTCTTCCACTTTCTCCTTTATGAAGTGTTTATCGATTTCTATATGTTTGGTTCTATCATGTAGAACTGGATTATGGGCAATGCTGATTGCTGATTTATTGTCACAGTAAAGCTTTATTGGCAAATCTATTGGCATTTTGATATCTTTCAAAACTCTTCTCAGCCACATTGTTTCGCATATTCCTTGGGCCATTGCTCTAAATTCAGCCTCAGCACTACTTCTTGCCACCACACTTTGTTTTTTGCTTCTCCAGGTGACGAGATTGCCCCACAGAAATGTACAGTACCCGGAAGTAGATCTCCTGTCAACTATTGATCCTGCCCAATCAGCATCTGTATATGCCTCAATTCCTCTTCCTTCATATTTCTTGAACCACAGTCCTTTCCCAGGAGAATTTTTCAAATAACGAAGTATTCTATACACTGCATTAAGATGCTCTTCATAGGGAGAATGCATGAATTGACTAACCATGCTTACAGAAAAAGCAATGTCCGGACGTGTGTGAGATAGGTAAATTAGTTTTCCAACTAATCTTTGATATCTTCCTGTGTCAACTGGTGTACCATCTTTTACTTCCCCAAGTTTAACATTTGTATCAATTGGGGTATCAGCAGGTCTACATCCACTCATCCCGGTTTCTTTCAATAGATCCAAAATGTATTTTCTTTGTGACACAACGATTCCTTGTTTTGATCTGGCAACTTCCATCCCTAGAAAATATCTCAGTTGGCCGAGGTCTTTAATTTCAAATTCCAAAGCCAATTTTTGTTTCAGTCTCCCCATCTCTTCTACATCGTCCCCAGTTAGGATGATATCATCCACATACACGATCACTATAGATGTCTTGTTTGAAGATTTGATAAAAAGAGTGTGGTCTGATTGTCCTTGAGTGTATCCTTGACTCTTAATAAATGATGTAAATCTTTCAAACCAAGCCCTTGGAGATTGTTTGAGACCATATAGCGATTTTTTTAACTTGCATACTTTGTCTCCAAACAATTTAGTAAACCCAGGTGGAGGTTCCATATATATTTCATCTTCCAAATCTCCATTTAAGAAGGCATTTTTCACGTCCAGTTGTTGTAATGTCCAGTCGAGATTGACAGCCACAGATAATAAGATCCGGATAGTATTTAATTTAGCAACTGGAGAAAATGTTTCGGAGTAATCAATCCCATATGTCTGAGTAAATCCTTTCGCAACCAATCGTGCCTTGTATCGTTCTAGAGATCCATCTGAGCCATATTTAATAGTAAACACCCATTTGCAGCCAACAATATTCTTCCCTTTAGGTAAACATACTGATTCCCATGTGGTATTCTTTTCCAGAGCCCTCATTTCCTCAAGAACAGCTTCTTTCCACTCTGGAACTTTTAGAGCTTCATGAATATTGTTTGGAATAACCGCACTTGATGTTTTTGAGATAAAAGCACAATATGAGGGAGATAGATTTTTATATGACACAAAATTTGACAAAGGATGTTTAGTACATGTCCTGTTATTTTTCCTAAGGGCAATGGGAAGATCAAGATCATTGACAAGAATAGGTTCAGAAATATTAATATTACCTGGTAAAGGAGGATCATTGGAAATCTCATTTTGATTTTCTTGATTTAACCTCTTAGTAGATGATTGGTTATGTCTTGAGATATGGTCCTCTCGTTGTTTTGCCAGATGTTGCTTTGAGTAGACAATGCCTTTGAACCTTTTGTCAGCTATTTCTGTTTCATGTATGATATGATTTCTTGAGCTATCATTTGTGGAAATATTAGTGGTGCAAGGGACATCAAGTTCAACATCCAATTCAGAACTCCCAGAATGTATCCCATCTTGATCATTGTTCTCCCCCTGAAGATGGAAATCGGTGTAATAGGATGATCCTTCAAAGAAAGTAACATCCATAGACACGAAATATTTTTTTGAAATTGGGTCGAAGCACTTATACCCTTTTTGACTATGAGGATATCCTACAAAAATACATTTCCGAGCACGAGGGTCCAGTTTGGAACGGGACGGATCGTTATTATGAACAAATGCCACACTTCCAAAGATTTTTAAAGGGATATCCAACGCGAGTCTGGAGTTTGGAAAATAGTTAGTAAAACATGCGAGGGGTGTTTGAAAATTTAAGATGCGGGTGGGAACACGATTAATTAAAAAAGTGGCAGTTAAAAGAGCATCTCCCCAAAGATAGTTAGGAACTTTAGTAGTAAAGAGTAAAGCCCTAACAATCTCAAGAAGATGCTTATTTTTTCGTTCGGCCACACCATTTTGCTGAGGGGTATGAGGACATGAACTTTGATGAATAATTCCTTCGGTAGTAAAAAACTGTCCCAACGCATTATTGAAGTACTCTTTCCCATTATCACTGCGAAAAATTTTAATCGACTTGTGAAATTGATGTTGAATCATTTGATAAAAATTAGTGAAAATAATTGCAACATCAGTTTTATCCTTTAACAAAAAAACCCAGGTAAGGCGAGTATGATCATCAATAAATGTAATGAACCAACGTTTGCCAGAAATAGTGGGTATTCTCGCAGGACCCCAGACATCACTATGGATTAAAGTGAATGGTTGAGATGGTTTATAAGGTTGGGAGGAGAATATGGTACGACGATGCTTAGCAAGTTGACAAAATTCACACTGAAGATTAGAATGAATTTTATTCAAAAATAACTTTGGAAATAAAGTTTTTAAATAAGCAAAATTAAGATGTCCGAGTCTATAATGCCAAAGAAAAATATCATTAGTTCCAGAAACAGACATAGAGCTAAAGCAGGTTGATTGAGCATGCCTATCAAAGTTCGATCCAGAATGCAAGAGATATAAACCACCATCTTGCTTAGCATCCCCAATCATCATCCCCGAGGTTAAATCCTGAAATTGACAATGAGAGGAATGAAAATTAGCTTGACAGTTGAAATCCTTAGTTACTTTGCTGATAGACAACAAATTGTAAGATAAGGAAGGAACATGCAAAACATCATTAAGAATTAAAGACTTGGAAATAGGGACAATCCCTTTCCCGGCAACAGGAGCAAATGACCCATTAGCAAGTCTAACTTGTTGATTTCCTGCACAAGGAATATATGTTGAAAAAAAAACGCGAAGACCCAGTCATATGATCGGTTGCTCCAGAATCTAAGATCCAAGAATTACCAAAATTTGTGCAGGTCAAGGCAGCGGAAGTATTTATACCTGACTGAGCAATAGAGCAAGAGGAATTATTAGGACCCAAAGATTTAAACATATTAGTCAAAAGCTCTAACTGGTCTTTTGTGAAAATGGGCTGTTGTGATTGAGAACTTGGGCCTGGGCCAGAGCTACCATTTGTGGGAAGTTGCTGAGGTGATAAATTAACTGGGCCTGAACCAGAATTATTAACATGCAAGGCTTTGGAGTCTTCAGTGTATTTAGCCTCACGCCCACTTCGTCTCTCATCAGTGCGCATGTCGCGACCACCACGCCGCTTCCAGTTCGAAGGTTTTCCGTGGATCTTCCAGCACGTCTCGGGATTGTGGTTCGGCCGGCGACAAACATCACACCAAAGGCCCGATCGATTTCCGCCTGAGTCACCAGGGAAGTTGCGCGCGGCGAGGGCAGAGGAGTCACCAGGAAATCCACCATCTGTCGCGGGTTTGAGCATCACAAGGCGACGGGATTCTTCGCGGCGAACCTCAGAAAACACTTCACGGAGGCTGGGCAATGGTTTGCGACCAAGGAGACGTCCACGAACATCATCAAGTTCGGGATTTAAGCCTGCCAAGAAAACGAAGACGCGAGTTCGTTCAATTTTTTTGTTGTAACGCACGGCATCAGTAGGGCTATCCCATGCTTCCTCTTCAAAGAGATCAAGTTCCTGCCACACCACAAGTAAATCATTGTAAAATGTGGTGACAGTACGTGGACCTTGCTGCATCTTCCACATCTTGGTGGTGAGCGCATACATTTGAGAATGATTATCAAGATCGGAGTAGGTTTCCCGGATAGCCTCCCAGACATCTTTTACAGTGGGTAAGAAAAGAAATGGTTTTCCAATTGCTGGGGACATGGAATTAATTATCCAGGCAGTAACCATTGAGTTTTCAGATCTCCACTGATTGTAACGTGGATCGGTAATGGGTGGTGGTTTCGTTTCACCAGTGAGATGGCCCAATTTCCCTTTCCCATCGATTACCAAGCGAACGGATTGTGACCATTCGAGGTAATTAGTTCCATCCAATTTATGGATAGTAATTTGAAGGGATTGGTCACTGGATGGTACGATTGGAGGGGGGTTCTCCGTGACGGAGGAGGAGCTGCCACTGGTGGTGGAGGAAGAAGCCCCATTGGTAGAGGAGGCAGTACCAACCATGGCAGCTTTAAAGTTCATGGCTCTGATACCATGTGAGTTTATGAGAGGAAGAAAGATATCAGAATTGTATTCAATTAATTACTTAAACAATTACAAAGAGCCTCTTTAAATAAGAGGGAAAATAATACATAAAAGGAAACAATCTTTATAAAAGGAAAACATATAAATCCCTAATAATCAGCATTGTAATCTGCCTAGTATCAATCAACATATCAATCAACAATAAGTCACATGCTTTCAAAATCGAGTGAGTCTAAACTTGAGTCCTTTCACATTCTGATATTCCGGCTGATAAGTAATTCCTGGTGGCTGAAAGAACTATATCAATTTTTTTCATTACCATAATTTGTCACTATCTGTGTTAAGAAGTTGTCCCACATTGAGAAAGTTAGAAGCTGTGTTTGCTCCTTATAAATGATTCTGGGTTACTCCTCTCATAACCAATTGTTATGAGTAGGAACCCCATGCATTTCAACAATCTGAATGAATTGAGAAACAAGTCACCTTTGCATCTCCATGTTTTTTAGTTTCATTTCGTGCAACTAACAATTGAGTCTTCATTGTTACTGGAATGCTACAGATTATTAAATGGACCAAATTTGTTATTTTTTACCCCATGACTGAGGTGGTTTTCATCGTAGTTTTGGATTTAAGTATCCATTTAATGAACAACGATTTAGCTATTGATTTTATTCCTAAATTTCAGATAGAAAGGCTAGAGGTGATGAAGAGATCAATTAATTGATGGAGGTTTATGCTTTTTTTAATTTTTTTTTCTAAGTTCTAGTCAGGAGAATTAAGGATAAACCCCTCACTTTTGTCGCTAAAATATGTATCATCCTGCCCCTGTAAGGCATATATTTGAAATTATTACTCAGGTTTTATGTGCATAGCTTGACAATGGTCCGATGATGCAAGTCTTCAAGATGCCATGTGGAACCTAGTTTATAATGTCTAATACACGGACATACTTCAAGTTTTTTTAAAAACCGAGTATACCTTTCATTATACTAAATGTTTGTTATTTGTTCTCTGAAAGCCTGCCCTTTTTATTATTTTGAAGCACTTTATCATCAAATTGGATCTAGCTAAATTATGTTTATCTCTCTTTCAGATTATTTTGGGTTGGTTGCATATATGGACGCAAAAATGATGGGGAAAGATTTGATTTCTTTTGCCATGCGGCTCTTGAGTTTCTTCTGCAAGGTGGAATTCATCCGGTAACCGTTTATTCACATCAAATATCAAGTTTGATGTCTCTATTCATGTGTTTGTAGGCCCCGACATGGTCCAACCAATTTATTTGTCCTCCCGACTGAGGATGATGCAAACTGGATTACTATGCTAAAAGAAATTGTTCATGATTTGAACTTATGAGGATTCCGAGTTTGCTTCCCCATTAATTTTTGCTTTACTGTTCATTTTTTTTTTCACTGTCATTGTCATGTGTAGCCATAATCCGAATTACATGCGAGTAGAAAGCTGCGTTGAAGGGAAAAATGTGCCGTGGATGAATAATTTTGATGTTAGACCTTGCCTTTTTTTATTTTTTTTTATTTTATGCATTTTCCTTTCGTCTCTCATCTTTGCTATCTTGTTCTAGAGTAATAAAACAGCAGACAAAAGAATCAGGACATTTTCATTTCCTACTCACTTTGATCTCCTTATGTGTTCCTTGCTGCTTCAATATGCCAGGATATAATTCATTGTCATGATTGGTCTAGTGCTCCAGTTGCGTGGTTATTCAAGGATCATTATAGGCATTATGGTCTCAGTAAAGCCCGTGTTGTCTTCACCATACACAACCTTGAATTTGGAGCACACTTGATTGCTAAGGCCATGGAGTTCTCGGACAAGGCTACAACTGTTAGTTAGTTCCTCCGAACCTTCAAATATAAATGTTTAATGACTGGCGGCATGCTTAATTGCTATTTTCTGCGCTTTCGAGCTATGTTGATGTCTTGATGATTGGTAACTTTAAGAAGTAGAAGCATAAATTGGAATTGCTGTTTACCTATTCTATTGTCTTGCCATAACTGGGTACTGTGCCTTCAGGTGTCCCCTACTTATGCACGGGAAATTTCGGGAAATCCTTCCATATCCCGGCACATTTTCAAGTTCCATGGTATTTTGAATGGAATTGACCCAGAGATATGGGATCCATACAATGATAAGTTCATCCCGGTGAGCGAATTACATTTTAAACTATCTTTTGTTTCGGGCCATAGGAGGTTGAGATAGATGTGCTGAAATTACTTTCTTACTAGTGTATAATTGTCTCTACTGACATTTCATAACTGTGTGCTTGAGGTGGAAAGAGATGTATACTGTTATGCCTTTCATTACCGTATTGGTTCAAGTAAAACTGGTTGAGGGTGGTGTTATTATGCTTAATAGCTTGTTACTGAGACCTATAACCTAGAGGATTTCCAACGTGTTTTTACATGAAATGATGATGGATGTCATATTTCTATCTGTTTCTCACCCCTATTTTATTCTAGTATTCATGGATGATTGGCCTATTCGCTGCATCCCATTTGGGATCCATTTCTTTTTATTTTTTTTAACAGTTCACTGAAATATTGTTGAATTAACATCGACAATCATGAATTGTGATGATTTCAGACATTTAATTTTGCGTATGCGATGCTTATAGTTCAAAGCTTAATACTACAATCATTTGTCTTTTTCTGGTGCGAAATTCATCATATACCAATTACAGGTGTCCTATACTTCAGAAAATGTGGTTGAAGGCAAAAAAGCTGCCAAGGAAGCTTTGCAGCAAAGACTTGGGTTGAGAAGGGCTGATTTGCCCTTGATAGGAATCATTAGTCGCTTGACTCACCAAAAGGGAATCCACCTCATCAAACATGCCATCTGGCGCACACTGGAACGTGGTGGACAGGTTTATCTCATTTTTCAGTAGAATGTACTCCTGTAGTGTCTTGTTTGAGTTGTTCATTGAAAGGTGAACTTTAAGGAAAGAATATTATTGATATTTCGAGGAGAAAAACTCATTTCCTATTGAAGTGTCAAGTATTTTGAAAATATTCCTACTATTACACGTCTGAGAGTAGAATAATTGAGAGGAAGATATTGTGAGATAAATACGATGAGTGGTAGAATTAGACAGAAATGGGTCAGTTAACATTGTGAAGAAAACCCATTATTGGTTTGGCAATCAGACAGAAAAGAAAGAATACAAAAAGTTCAATTAGCAGAACTAATTTACACAATAGGATTTTTTTGCATCTGAATTATCAGTTCTAACAAATATTCAAAAGATCCATTTTTTTCTTTCAAAATTGTTCAATAAATGTGATGAATTGTATCTAGTTGTTCAATTTGTCACTTGTTTGAATTGTATGGGTTTGTTTGTTTGGACCGTTGAATGAACTACTATTCCTTTGCCGTGGTCTATTCAATTATGTTTTGCTCCTGTCCTCACACAGATTCTTCCTCAATGTGTTGTTGACATATGTGCAAGTATGCAAAGCTCGTCCTTCAGCTTTTAGATCAAGAACATTTTCTAATGCTTGAAGCTATTTTTTGTTGGATATTTTGAGGTTTTTGGGAAACAAATGACATATCGACTTACTATTTGCTATACTGATATAGAGAGCTTTTTGCCAGGTTGTCTTACTGGGTTCAGCTCCTGATCATCGGATCCAGAATGACTTTGTTAATTTGGCAAACCAATTGCATTCTTCATATAATGATCGTGCACGCCTATGCCTATCATATGATGAGCCTCTTTCTCACTTGGTATTTTCACCTGGAAACTAGCTATGTTCCTTCGTTGTATGTTTGCAGATTTTATGTTCAAGGTAAATTTTCACCTAGTATGTTGCGCAGATATATGCTGGTGCAGATTTCATTTTGGTCCCTTCAATATTCGAACCATGTGGACTTACTCAACTCACAGCCATGAGATATGGGTCAATTCCTATTGTTCGCAAAACTGGTGGTAAGTTGTTCTATTTATATGTTTTTTTAAAGCTTTTAACTATCTAGCAGTTCAAGTTGTCGCTCTAAGTAGAAATATGCATGATGTTCATTGGTGGCGTTTTTCTTTGTTGCTTATCTTCACATTGGACTCATTTACCAAATTTACCCTGCAGGACTCTATGATACTGTTTTTGATGCTGACCATGATAAAGAAAGAGCACAAAGTCACGGTCTTGAACCGAATGGATTTAATTTTGATGGTGCAGATACTGCTGGTGTTGATTATGCTCTTAATAGGTAAGTAGGCATGGTTTCATATTTTCTTAGTTTTTTTTATAGTGCACCACAGTTGCATTTCTAGCCTGGTATGCCATGTAAATAACTTGGTTCTGACATTTTAGCTTCACCTCAAGGAAAAGAATTAGGTTCCGGAGATTTCACCAATGATTCTTAAATCACTGTCATGTGGCTGAATTTGGTCCCTTGTGCCAATGTCAACTAAACACGGGAAACTGAAGAAAACACATCTCACATAAACGGTATCATTTGGAACTATTTATATTTGCACTGGAACAAATGGAACATATAAGAAAGAGATAAGGAAGAACATATATTCATACAGATTATGAATAAAAGTATTATGCGACTCATTCTGAACCGAAAAAAATGTTGTATAAAGAAGATAATTGGGAAATTGCATATGATTGAGAAGAGGTGATCCTTTTTAAGGTTCTCGCTGTTTCAAAATTGATAAAGTTTTATCTTGCTTTAGTAGGAAGACTTACAATGTCTACTGTTGTTAGAGCAATATCTGCTTGGAATGATGGTAGAGAGTGGTTAAATTCTTTATGCAAGCGAGTTATGGAGCAAGACTGGTCTTGGAATCGACCGGCTCTCGATTATCTGGAGCTCTACCATGCTGCTCGGAAATGGGAATGATATTACGGAGGGTTTTGTACAGCTTTAGAGTTTCAATCTCCATTTCGGGTAAACTTTTATGTTTTAAAATATTTTCAACAATCTGCAAATTGATATGTCACCGTCAATACTCTCTTCTCATCCAGCCAACTTTATTGACACTGTAAAATGATTTGTTCATTCATTTTCAGAGTAAAACTCAGAAATTTACATTAGAAAATGGTTGTTGAAGACTTGTGAGTGATTGTTTCGGGTGACAATATGGGAATTTTTTTTTTCTTTTAAAATTTAGAGCAGGCAAGAGTTGAAAATCAGAAAAGAAAAGGGAGTGGAAGTTGATTGAAATGGGGTAGCATGGTGCATTTGTGCTCCTAATTGATCTCATCTAAAGAAAGGATAGGGTTATGATTTGATATATGCTTGATTTATGTCCATTTAAATTCTTAATTGGACATCACTTTGGGAAAATGCTCGATAAGTTTCAAATGGCCAACTTGATTACGAAATTCCCTTTATTTCATTTTATTATTTATAAAAGTAATAATAATATATGATGGTATGATTGCAGGTTGGACCCAAAAGGGAGGGTACTATGTGGGTCACGTCATCTCATTACATGCCTTTTAGGGCCCGGTAAGGTTCGACATTTTTAGGTTCAAATTTCAATACATCCCCTGTATGCCTACTCTTCGTAATAGGAATATAGACCTTTTAATAATGTTTGTAATATAGAGTTTAATAATTTTTCCTGTTTGGAGTTGACGTTTATGTCTTTATTAAATAGATCAATAATGGGCAGCATCTTTATTTCAAATCCATTGAAATGAAATCTTTCTATATATTTCATTTGAATGGAATGATTTGATTTTGAGAAACGAAGTTAAAATCTAATCATTTATGATTTGAAATGACACGTGTTTAATTGTCATTTTTCAAAATGCAAAGGAAAATACATTAAACAAATAGGATGGATTTGAAATACCTATTTCATTTATTAACTCAAACAAAAATAATGGATTTAAGTGAGTATAAAATCTATTCATTCCAAATTCTTTAATCCAAACACAACCTTATGTTATTTGAATGGAAGGAATTAAAATGGCGTATAGTTATTTTATCATTTCAAAATTTTTTAAAATATAAATAAAAAAATATTTATAAAATGGGGGAAACTTGAAATACTTCCTAACTGTTTTTTTTTTTTGCCGTAGTTTGTTGTTCGGTGAAGTTATTAAATTCTTCGCTTTCACTATCTTCACCCGATGACAGGATAATGTATTATATATTTTGTTTTAATATTATAGTATAACCCTTAACAAGCACTAACCTACAATAATTTGCTCCCGATTACTGATATTGAAATCAGCAATGTTGGCTGGCATGCACTATCAGTGATGATCCTCGTTAAACTACAAAACCTTCTTAATAGGAAAAATACTTTCTTAAAAAAATATTGATCAATACGATTGGTCTAAAATAATAATTTTTATTTAAAAAATATTGTGTTTTAATATCTAGTTGATGTATTACTCAACGGTAGCATATGTCAGTCACCAAATGACATTAACAAAATATTATTTGTTGTTTCACTACTTATTGGACAATCATCACATTCGATATTTAAATGTGAGACATATTATTTTCAAAAATAAAAATAATGGACAGCATAAGTTATCATGGAAAAATAGCAAAACAAACAAAATAGTAACAAAAAAATCAACTTCATAATAAAAATTAGATTCCTGTTACGTAAAATATCTTGTAATTATTTATAAAAATCGGGTTTCTTCTTTTATTGTTTAAAATCAAGTATTAACAAACTCTTTTTTCTTCAAAAAAGAAAAAGGTTAAAAGTATGTTTGGTGTTATAATTTAGCAAAATCGAAAGGTGGTAGAGTCCCTATCCACCTAAAGCACACATTGAATTGGTATTAGAGTTGAGGCCTTGAGGGGACCTCTCATCCTTACAATACTTTGTCTAGGCTGACACATAATTGTCACCAAGACCCTATAATATACCCCACTTAGTTCAGATATTATCAATAATGCCAAAACTAAAAGGCCAATCATAGTACTTATAGCATCGTAATGTGATAAATAATTTAAGGATTAAAAAATATAAAATAATTATAAAAATAATATAAGATAAGTTATATATCGTTTGATTGGAGGATAAGATTGTTGATAAAATTATTTTTTGATAAAAGACTAAAATACCATCGACACTATAATAATAATAATAATAATAATAATAATAGTATATATAATATTATGATTATTATATACAATAATAATAATAATAATATATATAAATTATTATATTAATAATATATAATTATTATTATTATATTACGTAATAATATATATATATATATATATAATATTACTAAAATAATAATCATAAAAAATATATATATATTATAATAATAATAATATATAAAATATATTATTATATATAATAATAAAAAAAATAAAAAATACTAATATAATATTTATATAATAATAATGATACGATAAAATTAATATTAATAATAATAATAAGATATATTTATATATTTACACATATATATAATATATAATAAGAATAATAATATTATTATATATTAATAAAATATAGTAATAATAATAACTATAAAATAAGAATAATAATAATAATATAATAATAACTATAAAGTTATATATATATATAATACTAATAATAAATGAAAATTAAAAATATTATATAATAGTTTATGGGATTAAGTTAAATGAAGTAATTTAAATTTTTTGTCGGGAATTCCAATTTTGAAATAGTAAGAAAGGTCGAAAATGGCATATTTGTCATTTTGCTATAAAGTGAGATTAAAATGAGATAAATATGATGTGATAATTTTTTTTTTAAATACAAAACAAACATGAGACTAAAATTATATCAATAAAATATTAAATATATCACCCACTTCAAACACTACCTGTATACTGGGTTAGTGAAATTTACTGTATTTTTTATTTGTTTTATGTACAGAGTCATCTCAGCAATAATTCCTAAAACCCAGGACAGGGGAGCATTCAAGAAACAACTCATAAGAAGTTGAGTCACAGTTTGATATGATCAATAAAACACACAAAACCAGATCTTGATGTGCATGCTTTTTAATCCATTACATGGAATTCTAATCTTTGAGCAACTTTTAATGGCTTGGTGTACTTTCTTTTATGGTTATTTCCCTTGAACACTTGGATATGTGTGATTGTAATCAGTATAATTAGGGATATTGCATTTAATGTTACATATTCTCAAGAATCCATCGACCAACTCTAAGACTGTGAAGATGGATCTTATGGGTATTTTGTAGCTCTTTATGTTTTGACAAATTATATAATTGATTATGTCTTTAAGCTCGTGAATCTATTGTACATTAAAGTCACAACACATTGAATGCAGCCTAATCTTCTTTTCTTTCTAACTAATGCGCGGGGAGGGGATTTGATCTTTATCTCTTCCTTTACAAAAAAGAAGCCGTGCTTAAAAAAATAAAAAAAAAGTGTTGGCTGTCGGCTGATATGAAGACATCCACCTATAGATGTAATGTTAAACTACAAATAAATTTTACAATCTTTTCTCAATATCCACGGTGAAACTGAATACAACACAGTTTATGTGAATGGAACCGTCCACAATATATAATGTCTCAACTTTCACATAGGCATTCTCAATAAAGTTGAACCTCCATCTACTACCTATACTATACTACATGTATCTGCTTTTAGTACAAGCGTAATACCGTAATGGGAGCTTAGTTGTCATTATAGCTTGGATAAGGTTTACAGAAATCAGTGAGATTAGCTGGGATCAATCGTTCTCTTCCACATTTCCCAATCAAAATCCAGCCTTTTTTGAAACTTCTGAGAAACTTTTTGTTTATTTATACAATTTAACAACCCAGACACCCAAAAATCATATATATATTTACATAATTTAAAAACCACTTTAGGAAATCTTTAGCTAGGACACCTATTTTTTTACCAGAAGGGAAAAAAATGGGATCTTGATGTTTGTTTTTATGGGTTCATTCAGAAAGTCCCAAGGAGTACAGTGACCCCAACTTCTCTCTCTCCTTTATGTCAATCACATAATTTCTGTGGGCGTTTTGGACTTTATTCCCGTACAAGAAAAAAACCCACCTTTCGGATTCAACCCCCATTGGCAGATAAGAGTAAATGAGGGCCAAGGCCCCGGTGGAGTCATATCCATTGGATGTGGATCCTCCACATCCAATGGTTTATTGCGAGTTTGTAGCATAGAATTTTCGGTAAATGAGTCCACAATGCGATCTTATTGAAACGCGGATTCTAATTTTAAAGGGCCATTACTTTAATTTGTTTTGGCCATTTCTTTGCAGTTCCTGCTTTGAGGGCCAAAGGGAGTTAAAGCCACTGTCACGTATATCCTCAGGATTTTGTCTTTTTCCCGTCAGGTGCTGCAACAGACTCGTTTTTTACGTTCTTGATATCTGTAATTTTCTTTGGAAGTTTGCAATAGTTACTGGGAATTGTACACGAATTCTGCCACTTTTGTTTTTGTGGAGGGCTGACCAATCACAGTGCAAATTTGAGATAAAACTGCGAAAGACGTGGTTTTTTTTCAAAGTTATTAACCAAAGGTAGGATTGATTGTTCCTCATCATATCCTTTTACATTTACCAACGCCTAGTTTCTCTCATATAGAGTGAAAGACTCAAAGAAACTACCTGTTTTTTTGTCTACATATGTTTATTGGATTTTTTTATTGGAGTTGCATTTCAAGATTTCGCTCCCACTGTTAGGCACTGTTTTTGCAGCTTGTAGCGGCAGCATGGCAGATTTGTATGGAGGTAGAAAGCCATTATTTGAAGATGAAGATCTTCAAGAAGAGGAGGTGTGGTCTCTGGCGAAAGCAAGAGAGGATTCGAACTCGAAAACCAGAAAGAACCATTTTTCCGGTTCTTCATCATCAAATGCAAGGAGGTTCAACGCCGCTCCACGGGCCATCAGAAGGGGCGGCAGCGGCACCTCCACAGGATGGACGGAGCCTCAGCAGTCATCAGCTCCTGTGGACATTCCTGATTGGTCCAAGATTTTGAAGAGAGATTCTGACAAGAACTTGTGGGCTGATGCATCTGGTGCACATAACAATGATGATGATGATGATTATATGGGATGGAAGAATCGCCATGGCTTAGTTGATGATGCAGAGAGTTATGATGATGGGAATGAAATGGTCCCACCACATGAATATTTGGCAACAAGGCTCGCTAGTACTCAGATTGCATCATTCTCCATGTGTGAAGGTGTTGGAAGAACTCTCAAAGGAAGAGATCTCAGCAAATTAAGGAATGCCATTTTAACCAAGACTGGATTTCTGGAATAATATTTTTCTTGAGTCTAAAAAAACAATTATTCATAATTTTAAAAAAAACATAAATTTTGCAAAAGGTATCCCTGATTGACAGCATGATCAATCTTTGTCAACGATAGCAAGTGAAAATGTAAAATGTTCCTACCACTTATTTATTTTTGTGTTTTACATTCTAGGGTGTTTTTATGTTATATTTATATTTTGGATTTTATCATAATAATTTATGTACTCAGCCCAGAGCATAATCTTTGGTTGTCAGACTGCCCCTACCGTTTTTTGGGGGCTTTTGTTTTGTTTTTTTTGTCAAAAAATAAAATGTATTACAGAATCAAAAACTGTACATTTTTACGTCGAGCATACGCGAGCGAAACAGCATGCAAACGACAAGTGCAACAAATGCTAAAAGCTATCACCTAATAAAGCTTCATACGGGAATAACTTATACAATATCCTTTAAAAACAAAGATCTGAATGTTGGGATTAATAAAAGAATAATTGTATTCAATTGTAAAAAGCCTAATAATTATTATTAATTTTGTTAATGAGAATAAAATTATGATAATTTAATTATGAATAATCAATTAGACTAAAGAAATCTCATATTGAAAAGTTGAGACACTTATTGTTTGTTGAAAATGAGACACAAATCAATAGAGTGTAGTTAAGTAAAAAAGATGGGTGCCCCTCGCGCGCCGTTCGTCCATCCGCTCCGCTAGGCTAGTTTCCTTGGGTCGCTGCTGCGAAGGCAGCCCTATCTTTTTACTACTCGGATTTTTGAAATGACTTTTCATCTACCTGATTTTTCATATTCTGATGAGTATTAAGTTTGAGACTTTTCACCTACATGTAGAATTGACGTCAGATTTAAGTGTGAGACTTAAATCCATATTAATCTGATATTAAATGTTGAGACTTTTCATCTACCCCACTAAACATTACACTTAATTTCTGAGACCTTTGGAGAGGTCTGCTGCTCAGCTATATAAGCTGCTCCAGCCTTATTTTTTATTATCAGAAATCATTCTTCATTCATATATTGCATACTGTTTGAGAGTGTTGCACACTACTAGTGTTCGAAGTAGTCTGCTCAGAGTTCTGCTTCAATCCAAACAAAGGCGCACTTGTCCAGGAGGCCAGAAGCTAAGGATCTTTGGGAATCATTAGAAATGAAATACAAAGTTGGCGATGCAGGCGCAAAGAATTTTGTAGCCAGTCGATTCCATGACTATCGAATGGTAGATGGCAAGAGCGTTGTTGAGCATTGTGAAGAGCTGCAGCTGATATATCATGAACTTGTTGTCGAAGGTATGCGGCTAAATGATGCCCTCCAAGTGGCGATGATGATTGAAAAATTACCGTCATCTTGGAAGGACTTCAAGAGCTACCTGAAGCACAAGCGAAAGATGATGAGTCTTGAGGATCTTATCAGGAGGCTGCGCATCGAGCAAGACAACCGAAAAGTTGACAAGAAAATCTATCGGTATGATTTCCAAAGCCAACGTGGTTGAAGTTGGGGACAGTTCCAGTGGGAATAAGCGCAAACACACTTTTGATTCCAAGGAGTCCCAAACAGAGGCAAAGACAAGAGGCCTGCTCATGCCAACATTGTTGAGGACAACCTGAGCTCAGACATAGATGACATGCATCTTATTGTAGTGGTGTCAGAGGTGAACCTTGTTGGTGGGTGTCACGCCCCGAGATCGGGGTCAATAACACCGGCATTGATTTCCAATAACAACTTGAAATCAATAAGCGTCGTAATACAGTACTTAACGAAAAAACAATCTATATTCCATAAAAATAAATAATTGTCTTTACAATCGAAATTAAATTGCATAACCAATTCCTAAAAGTCTTAAAACGAAATAAAATAACGGAATCATACTTAAACAAAATTTAAAGTCTTTAGTTCATAGAAACACAGCGGATCACCAACCCCAAAATTGGTGTTGTTGTTCTTCTGCAATATCTTCCTCGTCTTTATCTGGGAAGGTAGAGTAAGGGGTGAGTGTTTTGGAAAACATTCAGCAAGCGGGGGCCAATCGATATGACAATATAATACATATCCATAATTTTTCCAAAACATATATTATAATCGAACATAAACTTATATGAATGCATCTCAACATAATTGCTCCAATCGAGCCATGAATTATCATAATTGCTCCAATCGAGCCATAACATAACATATCATATCAGTAATATTTTTTCATATACGTTAAGCACAATAAATCCTCTAATTTTCTCTTGGTACTGATATCCGTCTCTAGACTTAACCCTCATAGAGATGAGGTCATGACATCGGATCACCCATGAATAAAGGGTCTGGACTTCCCAGAAAAAACGGTTAACCACTGTATCAGGTCGTGTAAACGGTTATAATCCCACCACATCAGGGCCATAAAGGAATTCCCCCCAATCAGATTTCAAAACTTAAAGTGCTTAAAAAATATAATTTTCACCCGAACATCATAATTTTTACATAATTCACATATCGATTGAAGTTTTAAAACATACTATAGTTTTTCAAAAACGAAAGGAATATTTAACAAAAGCCCACTTACCGCGACTATAGACGTGTTTGAACGATTTAGGGTGCAAAAACGACGATTTCTTCCTCCTAAATTTGAACAGTGTTCGAACACCTTCACTGAGTGTGCACTGTGTGAAATTTTCGAAAACAGATTGATGAAGAATTTCAAAAATAGATTGCTGGAATCTTACTGTATGTTTGTGTGTGTTTCCTTCGAAAATTAAGTTGATGAATGGAAGGGAATTTTAATGGCTAATTTTTTGAAGAATAATGGTTGCAGACTTTCGAATTTGAAGATACAATATTCTACTGATTTCTATTGGCTGTTAGGAATGATGATTTGGACGTGAACTCCAACTATTTATTAAATATTTTGATAACCCAAGCTTATCCCTTAATTATTTTGTAAAGTATATCATTATGTATCAAATATTTAGAGTTTTAATCCTACTATAATCCTTGATTATCTATCTTATTTAATTAGAGTTTTAATCCTACTAGAATACTTAATTATCTAATAGGTGTTTGACTTGAACAATGTACCTTAAGTTGTTGGATGACATCAAAAAATTCTCGGGTCTTTACATCACTCCCTCCTTATTAGAAGTTTCGTCCTCGAAACTCGAGTCAACTTGGTCTTGGAAAAAGGTAGGGGTATTTCTCTCGCATCAATTCTTCTACTTCCCATGTAGCTTCTCTTTCAGCATGGTTTTGTAATGCCCGGAATAATTATTAATTGTCAAATGGATTTAATCATGATATTTTTATGATATTTCGGGATTTAATTATTGAGTATCAGATTTTGGAATGGGATTGGATTAAATATTAAATAAATTTGTAAATTGGGTTTGAAGTAAAATAAAATGGGAGTATGAGATTGTAATTGAAGTATACATATCTAGAAGGAATTTTGAGCAAATAATAGAAATTAATTGGGAGATGGTGATGTGTATACTTAATGGGTTTAGCTTTATTTTTCATTTCTCATCACCAACATAATCGATCATCTCTCTTCTCCCTTCCCTCATCTGCGCATCACCCCTCTCTCTCGGTTGCAAGGCGTAAATTTTTGGCTCATTTTCAGACACGATTTCTCGCTCAAGTTTGGGTAAGATCGATGCTACTTGGTTCCTTCTCAATTTATCCCATTGTATTTTGAGTTTTGCCTATTTGGATACATTTTGTTTTGGGAAAGATTTATTGCTGCAATTTTCGAAAACCCTTAAAGCTTTGGGTTCGATTTTTCATTTGTTTTGGGGCTGAAATCTTGTTGTTCCTTGATTCCAAATTATGCTGAGTGGTGGTTTGAATAAGTGGCTATTTTGGGTTCGATTTTGACGTATTTTGGGGCAAATGGTTGCTGCCTGTTTTGTGTAAGTTTTAGGCTGAAATTTGCTACTACTTTGGCTCAAAAATCTTGTGTTTAAGTTGGAGTATTACTGCTGCAATGTTGGTCGAAAAATTGCTACCATTTTGTTAGATTTGTATGCCATGATTGTTCAAAAATTCTGCAGATTTCTGCAAGGAGTTATGTGCTATAATTGATAAAATTTTGTATGTTGTAATGGTGTAATTGGGGGACTGTGATGGTCAAAAAATTAGGGCTATCTTGGGGCTTGAAAATCATGCTCTTAAGGTGCTTGATAGTATGCATAAGGGATGTTCAAGTGTTGGCCAAAATCTCTACTAATTATGAAAGTCTACTTTTATGGCTTATATCATGGTTGTGTTTTCATGAGTATTGGGCTTTAAGATGCTAATAACTTAGAGAATGTGTCATTGAGTAAATAAGTGAGCTAGACACATGTTAATGTGTGTTATAAATATGTATTAAAGTATATAATAATGATTATACTTGAATGTGTGCAATAGCATGAATTGGTGATTCATGTCATTTTATTAAGTTATTGCTAAAGTGTGTAGGCTAACTCGATTAGTATAGTTGATTAAAGTGAGCATGTGAAGATAATTCGAGTACGCAAATTATAACTGGAAATTTGGATAGTACGAGAAGTGTTATTGAATTGTGTATATCACTTCTTAAAAAGAGATAATAACAAGTGTAATACGTTAACTAGATGTTAAGAATGTCAAATGAATGAGCTAATTTGGAATGGACATTCGATTTATAGTTACTCCATGAGCATCCGGACATCCAGGGTGGCTTATTCACGTCTTCAACCTTAAGGTACGTAGTGACGTACGAGCAGGTATATATATATATACTCTATGAAATAATGACATATTCGTATATCATGTATCGTTGAATGTAATGATTGTGTGTTGAGTTTGACATATGCAGTATGGTGGTTACGTAATTGTGTGTAATCCGAATATATGAGTAAAGAAATGAATATGTACATATATGTGGTATAGGGGATACGTAGTTGTACGTGATCTGAGGGGGATATGTAGTTGTACGTGATCCGAGTATACGAAGTTGGGTAACTATGCCTTGGGCATGATTCAATGTGAATATTGACAATGAGATAGACTGATAGGAAGGATTATCTGAATCATGGAATTATTCATGATTAAGCATATATACTAGATTCTAGTTGTATTGAATTTATCGTGTTGATGAGTATCATAATGTGAATAACGATACTGAACTTGTTGTTATGAAAGTGTGTGAGATTGAAACAGGGACATTTCGTGGAAAGCTATGGATTCAAAATTTTACAGGGAGTACATATTCATATAGATTTTCAATAATCTTAATTGTGATATTATGATCTCATTGTAACCATTAAGCATTGTTATGAGTATGAGTATTGTGATGAGGTATGCTCACCTGTGTGGGGGCTGTTTCTGTTGAAACAGGTACAACAGGTACTAAGCTATTTTGGGATATTAGTTCGATTTTTGTTGGATCATGCTGCTTCCAGAAGCGTATATGAGTGTGGGTAAATAGTATACGTCATTTATTCAGTTAGATTGGTATCCATTTATTTGTTGCTCGTATGTGAGCAACTGGAAGCATGTATATGGACTGTAGAAGGGTGTTGAAGCCCACTTTTGATGTCTTCTTAGTATTGTGTTTTTCCCTGGCTGTGAACTTACTTAGGGTTTTGGTTTCTTTTAAGTATTGTGTTTTTTTTTTCCCTGGCTGGGAATTATTTTGTGATTGTTTCATTTTTGGATAGCTCAATTTATGGGGAGACTCTGTCCAATTTTTTATAAAAACCCACAATGTAAAAGTGGTGCAATGGTGATGATAATGGGTGAACCTTGAGTTTTATTGCTGGTAGAAGTGATCATTCCATGCTGTTATTATTTATGTCATGGAGAATATGTGAAGCATGTAATGATTCTTTTAAAAAAATGAAATTTTTTATACTCATACGACGTCATAAATGCACTAATGACGAGTTAAGGGGTTGGGGCCTTACATGTTTGACCATTGGACTTTGATGTATAGAATGACCCTTCTTCTCAGAACTTGGTTTTTTGGAATCCACAATACGGATGGGGATTTCTTCGTACTTCAAAGTTTCGTCCAAGCTCCGTTGAGCCACTAGGGGTTTTGTTTCAAGCACATGATTTGGGTCAGCAATATATTTTCTTAGTTGTGATACGTGGAAGACGTTGTGAATTCTTGATAGACTTGGTGGTAGTGCTATTTTATAGGCTAGCGTTCCTACCTTTTCTAGAACTTCGAATGGTCCCACATATCTCGGACTTAACTTTTTCCCTTTGTCAAATCGAATAACTCCTTTCATTGGTGAAATTTTTACATAGACTTTTTCCCCAATCTCAATATCTACTGGTCTCCTCTTCATATCAGCCCAACTTTTCTGTCGATCCTGGGCTGCCTTGAGTCTGTCTCTGATGATAGAGATCTTGTTTGTAGTAGCTTGCACTAACTCATGTCCTGTGATAGCTCTTTCTCCTACCTCATCCCATTATAACGGTGATCGACATTTACGTCCATAGAGTGCTTCGTACGGCGCCATCCCAATACTACTATGGTAACTGTTGCCAGCATCCTATGCTTGACATGATTCCTTGTAGCATTCAGACTCTTCACCATCTCTAAGCAATAAATAATTCATATAGCTTTTGTTTGGTATATAAGGCCGAGATGACCTTCTCGGTGCAGGAGGACTCTGAACCTGTGGTGCGCCAAACTACTCTTGACTGCTCTGCGCTTCGAGTTCCTCCAAAACTATATTATCGTCTTCATCTTGTGACATACTACTGTCTGGCACGCCATCCTGCTCAACATAGAAGCATCACTCGTCGACTTGCGAGTGCTCGTTGTGTGTCTGTCTTTGTGTATAACACTTTCATTGAAGATAATATCCCTGCAGTGGATTACATTTTTGTTTTCATCATCCCAAATGCGATAACCAAATTCATCCTTGTCATACCGACGAAGGTGAAATTTTGGGACTTTGGGTCAAGCTGATTGATGCTCTGATCATATATATATATATATATATATATATATATATATATATGCAACACAACCGAAGACTTTCATATGCATGAGTTTCACCTATTTCCTGCTCTATACCTCATCTGGTAGTCTGAGTTCTAAAGGTGATGAGAGACTTATATTCATCAGGTACACTGTAGTAGCAACTGCTTCAGCCCAGAACAACATGGGTAAACCTGACTGTATCAGCATGTTTCTGGCTCTCTGTCAAAATTTGGTTCATGCATCTTGCTACGCTATTCTGTTGTGGCGTACCTGGTACAGTTCTCTCGAACTTAATACCGCCGCCGTAGCAGAATTTCTTAAACCTGGTGTCTATGTATTCACCACCATTGTCTAATCTAAGCTTCTTTACTTTCAACCCTGTTTCATTATCCACCATGGTCTTTCATACTTTGAATGCATCAAATTCATCTGGGTTATGCTTCAACAAGTAAATCGATACCTTTCGTGAATGGTTGTCGATAAAAGTCACGAAGTATGATTTTCCGCCATTGGATAAGACGGGTGTTGGAACCCATATATCTGTATGAACCAATTCCAGTTTCTCTATTCCGGGGGGTCGGCCGCCCTCTTCTGCTTGCCAAAGATTCAATCTTCACATTGATCTATGTCCATTGACTGCAAGCCTGTTAGCTTTCCCTTCGATTGCCTAACTTGAGCAACATCTCACTCAAATGCCCAAGTCTCTGGTGCCACATGTTTGAATCGTTATCACAAATACCAGTTGTAATCATTTGACAAGCATCATATGTCATAAATAGAGAAACTCCATTCTTTCCTGGTGCAATAGTCGTTGCTCATCTCGAGATCTTCCAATTATCACCATTGAAGATCATTATGTATCTTTCGCTTGCGAGTTGTCCGAGCGAGACCATGTTCTTCATCAGGTCGGGAACATGTCTGACACTCTTCAGCTTCCAAGTTGATCTGTTCAACTTGATCTTCACATCACATTTCTTAATGATATCGCAAGGTTGGTCAAGATACAATCTACTATAGTTATCTGGTGCATATTCTTCCAAGTACTCTCCATGGGAGGTAGAAGCGCCAGAGTCTAATATCAAGACTCCTGATTACCATCCAGGGAACAAATCAAAGTGCAATCATCCTATGATATTGATGCTATGTTTGCCTTTGTATTCCCTTCCGATTCCTTCTTCGGGGCTTTACAATTGCTTTTGTAATGCCAAGCCCGCCATAATTCCAGCACTCAATAGTCTTTGAGTTTGAGAATTAGTAGGATTCTTGGATTTGGACCTCCTGTCCTTTGATTTTTCTCGATGGTTTGATTTGCCGCGTCCATTTCCTCTAGTTCATCCTCTTGATTCAGTAGACAAAGCCGAAGGGTACGACGTCTCACTTGACTCTCTCCTTCGGTTTCTTAGCTAAGAACTATATCACGAAAGAGAGGATCTCGATATTTCCTAGACAGAACTTCAAGATTCCCAGGAAAATTGGTGGGGTCACACCGGTCCCACTTAAATACCGATTTTCCTAGACTTAACCTCCTTAGTCAATACGTATTCGCCTACCACACCAAAGCTTCACCCAACAAAAATGAACATAGCTCTTACCTTTGGATTTTCTCCCAAAGTTAAGAATAGATTCTTTTGAAAAATATAGTCTTTCAATCTGCATCTTCCAGAAAACGAAGTTTGTATCGAAAAACTTTTCGATCCTTTCCTTATCTTGATGCCATTGTGAAAAACTCTCACTCGATGGTGGAATTAACCAATTCCGACAACACTAGTGAATTCAGAATATCTGAAACCTTGGAACCAATTTCTACCCTTAACTAACTCTGATATCAGTTGTTAGTGAACAATGACTGCTGTCATGTTAATGCAAAAATTCGAGGAGCTATAAGGGACAGAAAAACAACGCACACGCAGAAATGGAAACACAAATATTTACGTGGTTCGGCAAAACCCGCCTACGTCGACGGAGCACACACACTTCACTATATCAAATATGAAGGGATTACAAGATGAGTGCAAACTCTTGACTCTCGGAGAAGGAGCAAACTGCTCAACTCAACTCAAACTCTCTCTACACTTTGTTCTCTCTCAAAGCTACTCAAGCTTTGGTTTATACTGTGATACAAAATGAACAAATCTCTTGCTTATTTATAGGTGAAAAATCATGGTGTGAACCAAGAAACTTCTTGACATAAACTTAGGCATAATTAGGCATTGAATTCAACCTTCAAACTTGGCATGATTATTTGACCAAATTTATTTGACTTCAAACTTGATCAAAGAATTCCAACAATGGGTTAGACATAATAGTTTCCTTATGTTCAATATCACAAGAAACACACAGAATACGATGTTATACATGAACACGAATGAATACACCCCCATAAACAACCTACATATCGGCATCAAAGATTTTAAGGCAGGCAAGCAGGCACCGAGATTTTGTTTTGAAAGATTTTTGTTTTGGGCTTTGTTTCTGTGTTTCACGCTACATTTTCCATTTGTCGTCATTCTTCAGATACCGTATTGTGTTTGGTAAAATTATTTTAAATTGCGTTTGGCTTGTGGTTCTTGTTTTATTTTTTGTTTGACGTGTAGTTAAGATAAATGATAACATATGTAATTTCTTAAGGCCAGGCTTCAAAATATAGTACATCATTATAGGTTTGGAAAGCTTTTCACATTAACAATGGTGACTATTTTTGCTAAAATTAAGAATTTAAGACATATATAAAGTTGTTCCATGAATTCTCGACATTCCTGTACTGTTCTATGTTAAGTTTTTAATCACAAACCTTGATGACTAGTTATTAATAGCAAATCGTGAAATATGAATTGGAGAACTAGATTTATTATTGTCCAAATTTCATAATCTTGGGCCATACGCAGTCTTTTTTAAAAAAAAAAAAATAGAGGGCGACATTTTATTACATGGCAATGTAGGTTGTAAAAAACAATGAACATAATTTATTAAAGAGGAATAAAGCAAAGAAAAGTGCTTCATATGTGGCATTTATTCATAACGTGGAGTATCTTATTTCTATAAAAAATTTTGAGACAGAGAATTTGGAAAAAAGAATACATACATAGTATCATCAACACTCATATTAGCTTGTCCATTTGTGCAGAAGTTCGCCTCATGGAAAGTATGAATAATTTGAATTTCCAACAAATCCTCATAATAAAGAATTAATGTCCACATTCTTCGGACATTCCGGGGTGTATCTTTTTTGTTATCGAAACAATGTACTAAGAGTTGAGAGTCCGATTTAAAAATTACCTTTTGCAATAAGTAATGTGAATTGAGGTAATGTGTATATAATAAACTCACACTTTTTTGCTTGTGATTGAATTCTGGATGCTATTGAATCAGTTGCGGGTCTTGATTCTTTGGCATATACAAATGCCATGAATTCTGTCAATTTATGCATGTTTTTGGCAATATTCTGGATTTGGGAATTAACCGACTTCGATGTCTACGCTATTTACTGTAATTTTGTGGTAAAATAATGCTGTTAATTGTCCTACCACCTCTCTGGATTGCATTAGCTTGCCTTACCTTACAAGAATAGGATCTGATTTTTCTTTCCCTGGGTCGATTCCCATTTGTAATTATAAAATTCTCAAGACAGATTTTGTAGCAAGGCTAGCTTTTAAAAGATTGTAAATGGATCAGCGTTTACTATAGGTCTTCCTTACTATATTAAGAAATAAACTCAGTACTGGCATCAACGTGATCAAAACTCTTCTTCTTACGGGCATACCATATGGAATATACCGTGCAAGACATGCCACCTAGACGCGCTCTCGCGATCCTGGAAACACCGTGAAAGACAAGCTTATACCATTTGAGAATGCACCTGATATGGAAAACCTGACCCCAAGCCAATTACGTACACTGTCCTATAGGCATCTGGAGAATGGGCAGCTAAAAAAGAGATGATCGCCAGACTCATCCACAGTACCACAAAAGACAAAGCACAAGTCCGAAATAAAATGCAAAATCTGTCCCTAGTAACTTAGTAACTTCTCTTGAGTAACCAACCAGAGAATGAAGGCATGCTTAGTAAAGATACATGAATTTTCCATCATAGAGCCATGCTATTTGCCTATGCAAATGCAAATCTTTTTATGATTCCTTCCAAAGACTGAAGACTATTTTGCAGCCGCATTGTGTTAGTTTTGATATTTGTTATCTTGCATTTTGTTTTGCTCATGCTTAGGAAGTCCAGTTTCTGTAGACAGGCCAGGAGACTGTAGATTTAGCCCAAGGTATGTGCCGTGCCTGGCCTGCCCTTTTCACGTTTATATTCATGTCTATCGAAAATCATTAAATTTGCTTAATTTTTTGTGTGGAAATAGGATAGTGAGTTACTAATGTATTGCTAGTGGTTTGGCTGTACAGTGTTTAGAAACAGAATTAACGGTATATTTCTTGGAAAGGTTGTTGCCTTTTGAAGTGGCTTTAAATGACAATAAAAAGATATATTCTTTCACCTACTTCTTAACGTTTTGTTAAAAAAAAAAGTTGGAAGCCTTTAGCCTTTAGGTAGAGGCGAGTAAATGCAATGAGAAAGTTTTTTACTCTCTCTCTTTCCCCATTTTTTCTTTGTACTTTGAAATTTCTTCACAGAAATGGAACAATCATAGTGAAAAATATATGTATGTAGGAAAGTATAGCGACATATGTTGCAAGTGGAAGCTACAGTAAATGCTCTAGTAGGGCGGGATCACTGGTGCACTCGGTTTGTGGTGAAAATATTTTCTTCATTCTTGTGAGACATTTACCTGTGACATTCAGGAAATAGATATTCACAGAACATAGAAGCTAGTTTTCAGGGAAACCATGTGAGAGGAAAGTTAAAAGAAAAACAAACCAGTAACTTATTAGTCCCATGATTTGAATTGCATGTAGAGAAAGAGAGTGACATGTAGATGTACAGGCATCTTTATTTTGTAAACGTGATATTGGCACGGCTCAATCAAATAACCGAGCTCTATATTGATAGAACCACGGCTTTCTAATTGAACTGCACCAATATCTCGTATTAGCATACTAACAGGCTTCTGTCACTCTACCATTCTCTGTCTTGTCTGGCTTATAGATACCCCACTCCAGATGGTATTTATCATCTAGACAACAGAAGACACAAACCACAGGTCATTGATTTTCATTTTCAACCAGATGAACCACGGATTCTCTGTTAGAGACAAGGAACTAAACTTTTTATAAAACTGTGATCATGTTACTCCATGAAAAGCAACCACTATATATAGGAGGAGAGATGGAAATAGAAGTAAGTAGAAATGTTGTGCATTGGGTGGGTGGGGGTGATTTACAGAACAGAAGTAGGCAGACATTGAATTTGCCAACAACCCAAGAACAAAAAGGAGGGTATATTTATTCAAAAGCTAAGTAACAGTGAAAAAGCTCACTGGAGCTAATCTGTAGACTGTAGCCTTCAATATGCATTTATGAGGTCCGGAAAAGTCTTGCTAACACTTGCGTTTAAATTCAAATTGCAATGGTTAATTCTTGGTATTTCCTCAGTTTCTTGGTTTTGAAGGCCTCATCTTTAATCAAATACAGAATTGTTTCTGTGAAAGACAATGTTGTATCTACCATTGGACCATCTAATTTAAGTATGTGTGTGGACCATTTCCATTAATTCAATCCATCCGAAATGAATTGTCACCTTCACATCTTCTACAAATTTTGTACCTTGGATTCGGTTGTGAGATATAAATTAATTATCCTGTAGTTCAATCAGTTAGCTTCACCAGAACCTTCATTAGCTCATGATTGTCTACAATTCTCAAAGTTCTTTTTCTTGAACTCGGCGTCACCTTGTCGCAAACCGGTACCGTGTTTCACTCTGTATCCTTTTATCAGAGATATTCTAAGCTATATCAAAATAGCTTAAATTCGACTCAAAAACATGAGCATAGATGTTTGGATTCGGCCGAATTCCATAATTTCTAATGGCATTCGAGTCAATTTCAAAAATTGCGAGTCGACTTGCTAGAAATATATGATGATTAATCAACTCGTGAGATGTATCTCGTCTCAGTTTCAGTCATATGGCATGTTTATTAATCATGTATACCCTTCAACATGTGTACATATACATCAAATGTACGAAAAATCAAACTAATGACTGTATAATTATAGCATGGGACAAAAGTTTGCCCACACGAAATGTCCTTCAATCCTAGTGCCTAGTGGGCTTGTATATGATACATCAAACATGAGACCACAATATTCAAGTTCAATAATTATTATCACTCAAAGCACTGGCCTGACTAGCAACCGCTCCACCTTGATAGTGCTACGTAACCGTCTCTCTGTTTTTTCGCTCAAATCTAGGGGTGCTTATCGGGCCGAGTCAATCCGGACCCGGCCCGGATCGAAACCGGAATCGAGCTAACCGGTTTCAAACCGCCCGGAACCGGTAAAAAACCTGTCCGGGGCGGTTCCGGGTATCCAAACCGGTAGCACCACCGGTTCCGGAACCGGAACCGCTTAATTTTGAAAAAAAAAATTATATTTTTTATTTAGATTTTCAATTGCCATCTTTTACAATTATTGTATGCATTTATATTATGAAATGAAGAAGAAATATATTGAATTTGTGATGAATATTATGGAAACATTTGCAAAAAATAATAATTGAAAAGTGTTTGAAAAAAGGAAAAAAAAAAGGACCTAACCGGATTGGATTGGTCCGGAACCGACCGGTTCCTTAACGGACCGGACCGGTTCCGTGCTTAACAGATCCGGAACCATCCGGTTTCGGACCGAACCTGACCGGTTCCGTCCGTTAAGCACCCCGATCCGGTTTCTTAACGGACCGGACCGGTTCCGTGCTTAACAGATCCAGAACCGTCCGATTTCGGACCGGACTGGACCGGTTCTGTCAATTAAGCACCTCTACTCAAATCGCATCCCCAATTTGTACTGCTTTCACGGGAAAATATTGTGACTGGCATTTAATTTGCTTTGCCCCACATTTAACACCTAAATTGAAGGACCATTAATGCATGGATCGCACACTATCTCGACATTGAAAATGCATCATTTGTACGTACATCGGGGTGGGCATTGGGTCGGGTTTTTCGGGTTTGGGTATGATATTGTTAATGTACTAAAATGTAATATTCAAATGTATCATTTTGGAAGTTTTTCTTTCATGAAATTTATATTTATTGTTTTAAATAAAAACAAAAGCAAACTATTTAAAAAAAAACTTTTCGAACATTGACCATATATAATACGATTATAATATGATCGTTAATTAACTATCTGCTTTATAATATTCGTTTTTTAATTAAAAATGGCTATGTCCCAACATGTTATATAAATCTTCGTCTAATTATGTTTGATGTGTTTTGGCTGATCTAGATTAATCACAAATTGGAGATAAATTTTAATTTTAATTAATTAGCAACATGAACTTACAATAATTTAAAGATGCCGACAGTTGTTCGAGGAAAGCTGTGTTCCATTAACGATAATACTACCATATATTAGAAACGTCGGCTTTAATTGCCGCAATTAATGAATTAATGCCGAAAATGACAGAAGAGTTTTACATATAATACCATTAACTAAAGAACAATTAGCAAAGAAAGAGAAAAATAAATATCTAAAATATAAAGTTGTTAGAAAGTGCAGTTTAGATAATTGAAAAAACATATAAAAAAGACTAAAATCATTTGAGGTCTGTATGCTATGAACTGAAGCACATACACCGTGTGTGTCTAATCTGTTAATATTTTTTCTTTTAATTTTTATTTTGTTTTATTGTGAAAAGCAATTTGATTTATGAGTTTTCTATTTTAAATACTTCAATTTGATGTATTAGACCATAAATTAAAAATTAGTTACCATTCTTTTATTCTATACTATAAATATTATATTTAATTAACATATTTGTGTTTTTTAAAATAAATATAAAAATTTGAGTTCAAATATTAACTTAAATTTTAAAAATACAATAACATCATTATATTTCACACATTAATTTACTACATATTAAATTATATTTTATATTAATATTTAATATTTATTCATATATCGTGTGATAAATTCAATAGTGGTATATTATAAATTCATCATATGAAAACTTTTGGGCAACCAGATGACCATACATTTGCTTTTTTACTCAAAGTATAGTTGGTAATAACATGATAATTTAAATATATTAAATAATACAACAATATAAGTATCGTATTTCCATCGTTCTAGCAAACTGTTTAAGTATTGTTCCGAAATACTATCACACCCAATAATTACATCAACTTGCATCAAATAGCTGATATTGACTCTGATACCAAGTGTAAAGCCGAATACTTAGTTTTTACCCAAAATTATAGATAATAGTACAAGTACAACACACATATTTTAAATTATTAAACATTTTATGTATCATATTTCAACCGTGAATAATATTGCTCTCCGCAAATTATATTATTTTAAGGGACGCATTATTCATTTGTTCAAATAATTATATTGTAATTATAATTAATATATAAATATAAATTTTTAATTTCTCTAATATAACAAAATTTCGACCATTAAAAGAAAGAAAAGAAAAGACAACGTGTATATCTATACTATATTATAATGTGTAAGTATTTTAGAGTAATCACTTTGGTATGAGTCATGAGACCATGAGATAAATATAAATAGATAATATATGAAAATTACCTATTAACTTCCCAACTTAGTTCCCAATTCATCTCCAGTTTTTTTCCTTCCGAAAATATATGCATCAATTTTTTCTCTTCCTTATAAAATATTATATTTAAATTTAAATCGAATTCAAATATAAAAATTTAATAGACATATATAATATGTAAAATAATACGTAAAATTTAAAATTTTATTAAACAACACGTGTAGCTAGTTTATATTTATGGCAGTAGGGCCATGGGCCTTGCAATGGCCACGACGCATATGATCACCGACCATCTCATCCCTGCCTTAATCCTCCGCCGCACTCTTCCGCCTCAAGATACAAACCCCACCCCACCCTCCATTCCTTATGTCCACCTACCCACACTTACACTCACGGAAAGGTGCACATTGATACTCACGACGAGTATAAAACGTGTAACCAACGCTCTGCTTACCTACTTCCCTCTTCTTCTTGCTTGCCTGTTTTCCAAGATTTCCCAACAAGCAACATTCTTGTTGCGGGAATTCAAGAAACCTGACTTTTCTGATTAATAGCAGTGAAAAAATCAAAAACCCATCTGAGAAGATAAGTTTCTTTATAATGCCGTTAGACTCTGTTAGTTCTGTTAGTAATTTTCTGTTTCTCTCATGAATTTTGTTCATCTAAACACAACACTTTGGATCGAGGTTGGGACCGCGAAAGTACATGGCTTTGAAAGCTGCGCCAATATTGGTTTATTGTAATAGCAAGAAATCCACCACGTGTCCTCAATTTCGCGTTTTGGACTCCCTGCATAGGGAGTCTACTTTCTTGAATTTGAGGATTCAGAGGAAATGGGAATGTTTGTCTCACAGGGCAATCACCCCTGTGGAAGATGAGATCCCTTCAACTCCTGGGGCTGTTGAAGGGGCCACTGAAATTTCCCTTGCTGGGGGATTTCACCATGATTTAAACTTTCTTCCAAGTAAGTGCATTCCATTTTTTCAGTGAAAATAATTTCTTGAGTATAGGTTTGTTTGATTCGTTTGAAAACCTCATCTTGGTCTGATGTCAATGGCAGAATCCGATAGTTTGCGTTAATTTAGAATTAGTGAGTGGAAAACATGTGATTTCAAGAAAATTTACTAATATTTTTGGGTAAGTTTGTGCATTATAATGTTGGATGGATCTAGTTTTCCACTTACTCCTGATTTGTAATGTTTATCTGATTGTAGTTGAAATATTACTTTTCAAACTGTGTACTAGGCTTGCGGATTTTGTTTATATGTATTAAAAGGAAATATGCTGTTTGGAGTGCCTTTTGCTCGTAGTATTTGGCAGACATTTCCCTGCCCGTTACCGACATGCTTTGACTGCCATTGGGATATTTCGATGGTGATTCCAATCATATTCATGTGCTATAATTATTAGAGAAGACCGAGCAGAATGATGCCATGACATTGGTTTTTTTAATACTAAATGAAGAAGTTATTCCCTTCTTGAGCCAGATTGATGTTCATCTTTGGGAATATTTCATTAGGGGACGATGATTATTGAGGTCTAGGATTATGTGAACTGTCTTATGATTAGCTAGTCACGTTAGAAATGCCACAACCATCACATGATCCAGGTTCATTTTGTTCTACATCGATGGCCATTCTGATTACATTATTTCTGTGCATGCACTATATAAATTGTGTTTCAAAATTCAAATGCAGAACCTTTGTCTGCTAGCAATGCTATTTCTTCTTCTAGTGATGGCTCAAAAGTTCGTGTTGCATATCAGGTAATATTAGCTGTAATTCCACCCATAACATTACTTGGAATTTTATTATTTTATTCTTAGAAAGATCTATTTGCCTAACATAGGGGATTCCAGGAGCATACAGTGAGGCTGCTGCATTGAAAGCATATCCTAAGTGCGAGACTGTTCCTTGCGACCAATTTGAGGCTGCATTCAAGGTTCCGATACTTTTCAACTTATCCTTTACTTTCTTTCAGTCAAGTAACTTACGTTGCTGAGTTCTATTTCTTAGGCAGTTGAATTGTGGTTGGTCGACAAAGCAGTTCTTCCTATTGAGAATTCTGTTGGTGGAAGCATCCATCGGAACTATGACTTGTTGCTTCGTCATAGGCTTCACATTGTTGGGGAAGTTCAGTTAGCTGTCAATCACTGCCTTCTAGGCTTGCCTGGGGTTAGAAAGGAGGAGCTAAAGTGCGTGTTGAGTCATCCACAGGTGATAATTTCTTCATCTTTTCTACATTCATGAATCCAACTGCTTTATCTGCATTGGACTACTCCTCAAAATCTTTGGTTGGGTTCAAACAAGTCCAATGCGGTAATAGATTCCATGATTAGCTGGAGTTATTTCATTACTTTATTTTATGTTAAAGATAAAATGTTTAAGTAGGCAGTGTAATAAAAAACAAAAAAATTTAAATGGCTTAAACAAATTAAGTTTCTTAAGCTGATAGACGGAACCTTGTATCGTGCAAGGAAAAAATGTTCTTTGTTTTTTTTTCCTGATTTACATTTGATACCATGTGCCATCTGTTTCCTTGAATTTAAGTCAAAAATTGTTGATTATTGTTTCAGGCCCTTGACCAGTGTGAGATTTATCTAAACAAGTTGGGTGTAACCAGAGTAAGTGTAGATGATACTGCTGGTGCTGCTCAGGTACCATTTTGAGATTTGTTTTTTTGCAAATTTTATTTTATTCAACATTAACACTATGACAGATTGTAGCCTCCGAAGGTGTAAGAGAGAGTGGATCAATCGCAAGTGCTCGAGCTGCAGAAATCTATGGACTTAATGTTCTTTCTGAAAGAATACAGGTGAAGTTTTGGTTTAAAATCTTGTTGAACAGGCCCTTTAATTGAGCCCTAGTCATTGTTTTTCTGAATTCTACGCAACAGTTTTGAACTCTGGTTTCCGAAATAGTGTGATGCCCAAAAGTAGTTTTATCAAAACATTAGTTGGTTGTGTAGTAGCCTATGGTATATATATATATATATATGAGCTCTATTAATGTGTTGCTACTAGAAATCAAGAAGACTTCGTTGCTTGATATTACTTGTTTGTGTACTTATGAAATCTTCTGTCGAAGGGTGCATGCACATACTGTCACTCCCCGAGACCAGAGCGCATGACACCGGCATTGATTCCAAAAATTAATTCAAAATCAACAAGCCTCGTGTACAGATCTATCATAAAAACCAGTCTATTTATTCTATTAAAATAATAATCGTCTTTACATCTCTAAATCAACTTGAATAAATTGTCAATAAGCACCTTAGATCTAAACAGAGTTGTTGAAGCGTAACGTAATAAAATCTTGAATCTCCTAGGTAGATCACCAACCCAAAATTGGTCTTGTTCTTCGTCTTCAACCTATTCTTCGTCCTTAACTGGGGAGAGGTGGTAAGGGTGAGTATTTGGGGAAATACTCAGCAAATTTGGTCAGTTGAACATGATAAAACATATATATAAAACTTTTCAAATAACTCTTTATCAAACACATAGTAGATCGATACACATACTCATAATTGCTCATACTAGAGCCTCATCACTTAAACACATAATCTCCTTTTTGGGATCAAGAGGTGGCTCCCGTGGCATAGCACTTTACTCTTAAGGATCAAGAGGTGACTCTCATGCATGTGGCACGCCCACATCATGTAGCGCTTTGCCCCGCCGAATCAAGTGGTGACTCCTACACACGTAGCACTTTGCCCCGCAGAACCTTCGACTTTCGATGCGCATTTCTCATAAACTTTCATAATATGATCTTTAAAATAGATTTTCATGTTCAATTGAATTTTTAACATAGAGTTTCGAAAACGAAATGACATTTGTAGCAAAAACCCACTTACTGTCGAATATACGAACATGTAGGATGAATCCCGGGTTACGAAATAGCACAAGAACTCTTCTTCCTTGTCTTGAGATTTTCGAAAAATGTGTGATTCTCGAAATTGCTAGAGTGTAGGAGAGAGGACTTTTCTTTGCATGATGTTGTGTGATTTTAATACGAGGATAAATGGTCCAAGGTAGGGATGAGTTGGGGCATGAAATGGGATGATTTGAGGCAATTTAATGGTATGATATGATTAGAGCTAGGAACTTAAATGTCATTGAATGGCTAATAACAATGTTTGGCAAAGCCATTGAATGGCTAACATGATTTGGGGCAAGGAATTTGAATTGGGCAATTAAATGAGTCGTCACATTATCATAATTTGAGCAAGTAATGAATGTCATCTATGGGTAATGTAAGAGATTGATTGTAAATTCCATGACTTTGGCCTCCTAATGAATATAATTGAGTCAAGGTCATGAACAAATGATGTTAAGGTGATTGTGATGAGTGTTAGTAGGGTCATTGAATGTTCATGATTATGGGGAGCAAAAATTAGGGTCATCACATCCCTCCCTCCTTATTAGAAGTTTCGTCCTCGAAACTTGAGTCAATTCAATGTTGGAAGAAGAGATATGGTATTTCTATAGCATCTTTTCTTCCAGTTCCCAAGAACTTTTCCCTCCATCTGATTTTGACCATTTGACTTTGATGTATGGAATGATTCTTCTTCTCAACACTTGATCCTTTTAGCCCACGATACGTATCAGGATTTTTGATTTTTTATACTTCAGAGTCTCATTCAACTTTTCTGGAATTACTAGAGGGTCTAAAAATAGTTGTCGCGTAGTCCTAATAACGTTCTTACCTAATCGAACTGACTCCTATTCTTATTGGTACTTCCTCTATCAAGCTCTCGGCACGCACTATAATGAAAGTATCTTAAACTTAATGAAGGTATCTTAAACTTAGGAAAGTGAAAGAATAGAGTTTCAAGTTTAAATGGATTTTCTTTGTCAAATAATAAAAGATAGAAGTAATACCGTGCGTGTACGAAAAGATCGTTTCAATACAATCCAAAAATTTCTCAAGGGGGTGTGAGATGGTAAAAATCAAAGAATCAACTTTTGTGTGCTGAACCGATCAAAAGTGATGGAATATTACAAGAATTTGCAAGGATATATATTATTCTAGGATAACATCACATGAACAAGAATGAATGATAATTCCAAGACAATGGAAAAGAAGAAAAAGTCTGTAGACTTGTGCATCAACTCAAAATAAGTTTTGCAAGATGATAGTCGAAAAATAATTTTTGATATGAAGAAGATCAAGGTCATATCAAACTCAAGCAATCATGGAGTCTCAAAATGAATAAATAAACAATTGAGTTATCAAACTTTGATGAAGAACGATAAGCACATTAACCAAGGAATAATTGGGTAATTTTGAAACAAAATTTAATATAAAGATCAGAAGTACTAGAAATGATTGAATGATTGTTTCACAAGTAAGATATTAAAGTAGATGATGTTATTTTAATTCCAAGATGAATCAATAATCGAGTAGGTGTTTGAACAAATGAGACTATTTCAAAGTTGACGAAAGAAGCTCCATAGTGCAATAAGTAGATTGAATAATTGTCTAGATAAAATCATATGATTCAAGTATTCTAAAAAAATTAAAAGCCAGCTTTCACATTGATACGAGATTATATCAAAAGGGACAAAATAGAACGCAAAAGATATAATTGGATGTTTATGATGAAATTCAAGCGGGGAAATGTCCAATGGGCGTGATGGTAAGCTAAGAAGTTATTCCAATGAAAATTGAGTTCAAGGATATCAATAACAAATTTGAAGGAAGACAAATGAATTTATTGATGGAACAAATTTTATCGAATTTCAAAAGATTTATTGGATTGCGGAAAGTTGATTTCTAATTTTCTTAATAAATTCTAAGAGATTAGTCTATTCTCATTTTATAAGCTTGAGTACGCTGTTCCATCACTGTATCCAAATTGAGAAATGGATTTCTAATATCCTTATTAACTTTTAGCGACTAATCTACTATCTCTCATTTCAACCAGATGATCATAACAACTTGAACCCAAAATGTCACAATTTATACTCAAATTATGGTGATATTTATATCTTAAATTATGTGTCCCAAAAGTATAACATGATTTACTTAGGCTCTAAGGATCTCAGTAAGAATAAGGAGGGCATGTCATTGACTATTCAAGTTAGCCCGAGATTTTACTCGAAATGAAGTTTCTTGAAATTGAGTGATTTGAGAATTAACATTCTCGAAGTTAGCCAATGAATAAAAATTCAAGGAATTGTGTGTAATATATTGAAAACAATTGGATTGAGTTCGTCATGACTTCCAAAAATGGATATAACTTTTCAAAATAATAGTAGCAAGGGTTTAAAGTTGTTGCGTAGGAGCGTAACCGATGAGAATAACACAATTCGAGATACACTCGGAGAATAAATTAAAATTTATTAATTAAACTGAGAGGTTCACAACGAAATCCTAAACAAAAAATTCATCACTAAAATACCCAATATATATTCCTTATTATCCTTATGACATTGCATACTAGAAAAGTTAGTATATTGCTTCTCCGTCTCCAAATACCCCTTCAACGTTTTCCAGTACCATCATCTTCCATCAGGAAATTGATCACAGGCTGCTTGTAGGCGACTTCATGTGCCAATTCATTCTTCTCTTCACAAGAGCTTGGATTCGAGTCCACGTGTTCTCCCAATACTCATTGAACTCCTGCTCGAAGCGTTCCAACTGTTGGCATTTGCTATCGTGGACTTTCACAAGTGTTTTGTTGTCCTCGATTGCTTTTGTAAGTCGCTCTTCGGCACGATGATGGTGGTAGGTCATCCTTTGGGCCTTGTAACGAAAGTGATTGATTATCTCCAACAAACTAGTCTTGTCTCGCATCTCCTTGTCTTGGAATATTTTAAATTCGGTTATATCATGCTCTATCTTTTTGGATTGAACTGGTTTGAGTGTGAGTCATCGTACCTCGATTGAACTGAAAAGTTACTGTGGTTGAGAAATCGAAGGACGAAATTTCGTGGGTAAGGGTTCTTAGGTGTGGCTCTTCGATATCGCTCGGTGTTGCAAACTTTGAATTGATAGATGATTCCTAATGGCGATAACTTTGGTAATCAATCTCACAAGTCGAATCAAAACTTTATTTCTCGGTGTTTTGAAGAATCAATTGGCAAAAGAATTCGGATTCTAGTGTTTTATAGGCGAGGTTTGGGACTTCCAGAATTCGATAACTCGAGGTTTGGAATTTCAAAATTGTTAAAAGGGCTTTTAATATACATGTTATGAGGATTCATAACCCAAATTTAATTTTAAAAATGCATTCGGAGTTGGGAGAAATCAAAGTCCGAAATTTTCGCAAGGGTTCTAGGGGCGAGAAACACGATTCGAAATTGAGCATCGTCCCTTGATTGAGATTTCAATTGAATAGAGGGTTTTTGTTAGGCATGGAATAAGGATCATTAACCCGAAATTAATTTGAAATCGATGTTCCGATTGATGAGAAAATTGAATCCCAAATTTCCGTGACCTAGGGTTCTAAGGGGCGTGGATTGCGGCTCAAAATCTGAAGTTTACTATTGTTTGTAAATCCGAGTTCTTATGAGGGCTTTTATTAAGGATGATATTTGGATCATTAACCCGAAATTAAATTGAAATTGGTGTTCGGATTGAGTAGAAATCGAATTTGTGTTGAGGGTTATTGTTCGTCTATGTTCGTTCGTCGCCAATATCAAACTGGACTTGTCGATCGACGTTCGAAGGTATTGGAAACGGGAGCGGTTAGAAAGCTCTCCAGGCGTGGGATCTTCAATGACGAAATTGGCCAGGAAAGCTAGGTCCGATGGAGCTGATAATTTGAACGTGAGGTCATCCAGTGGAGGCGCTCTAGGTCGTTGGTCGGCCGTCATCTTTCGGGCGGTGGAGAGGTGGCGGCGGTGGATGCAACCCTTAATCTAGGGTATTTCGATTTTTTTTTTGATTTTTTTTTCAAATTTTGGATTCCAACTGACTTTCGATTTTAATCAGTTGTCTATGAGATCCGGGATTCATAATTCGGTTGATTTATATCAATCAAAAATCTTTTCCCAGCGGGATTATGGAACCTGGTTTTGCTCTGATACCACTTAATGTCATGCCCCCGAGTCCGGAGCGCATGACACCGGCGTTGATTCCAAAAATTAATTCAAAATTAACAAGCCTCGTGTACAGATCTATCATAAAAATCAGTCTATTTATTCATTAAAAATAATAATCGTCTTTACAACTCTAAATCAACTTGAATAAGTTGTTCAATAAGCACCTTAGATCTAAACAGAGTTGCGGAAGCGTAACGTAATAAAATCTTGAATCTCCTCAGTAGATCACCAGCCCAAAATTGGTCTTGTTCTTCGTCTTCAACCTATTCTTCGCCTTTAACTGGGAGGGGTGATAAGGGGTGAGTATATGGGAAAATACTCAGCAAGCAGGGGCCAGTTGAACATGACATATATATAAAACTTTTCAAATAACTATTTATCAAACACATAGTAGATCGATACACACTCATAATTGCTCACACTAGAGCCTCATCACATAAACACATAATCACATAATCTCCTTTTGGGATCCAGAGGTGGCTCCCTTGGCATATCACTTTGCTCTTAAGGATCAGGAGGTGACTCCCATGCATGTGGCACACATCATGTAACACTTTGCCCCGCCGAATCAAGTGGTGACTCCTACACACGTAGCACTTTACCCCGCAGAGCCTTCGACTTTCGATGCACATTTCTCATAAAATTTCATAATATGATCTTTAAAATACATTTCATGTTCAATTGAATTTTTAATACACATAGAGTTTCAAAAACGAAATGACATTTTTAGCAAAAACCCACTTACTGTCGAATATACGAATGTGTAGGATGAATCCAGGGTTGCGAAATAGCACAAGAACTCTTCTTCCTTGCCTTGAGATTTTCGAAAAATGTGTGTTGATGTGTGTTGATTCTCGAAATTGCTAGAGTGTAGGGGAGAGGACTTTTCTTTGCATGTTGTAGTGTGATTTTAATATGATGATAAGTGGTCCAAGGTAGGCATGAGTTGGTGCATGAAATGGGATGATTTGGAGGCAATATATGGTATGACATGATTAAAGCTAGGCACTTAATTGTCATTGAATGGCTAATAACAATGTTTGGCAAAGACATTAAATGGCTAACATGATTTGGGGCAAGCCATTTGAATTGGGCAATTAAATGAGTCATTACATTGTCATAATTTGAGCAAGTAATGAATGTCGTCAATGGGTAATGTAAGAGATTGATCGTAAATTCCATGACTTTGGCCTCCTAATGAATATAATTGAGTCAAGGTCAGGAACAAATGATGTTAAGCTGATTGTGACGAGTGTTATTGAGGTCATTGAATGTTGATGATTATAGGGTCATCACACATAACTTGTTTGATTGGAATGGGATGAATTACGATGAAGATGAAATAATGAGATTTAAACACAAGTTGCTAATATTCAGATTTTTTTTTCATCTGGCCCCACTGCATTTGTTCTTTTCTTGTCCCGCTCTTTTATTTCTTCCTATAAAAGTAATAGATGACTATGTCAAAAAATATCCAGTAATAGTTACTTATATGATCTTCCAAACAGGATCGTTCAGACAACATTACCCGTTTTCTAATACTTGCAAGGGAACCTACAATCCCAGGAACAGATCGACCTTATAAGGTATTATTTCTTTAATCAGCATCTGACTCTCTGTTGGTTGATCACACAATCAATCTTTCTTTATAGACTAGCATTGTATTCACTCTGGACGAAGGACCTGGAATTCTATTCAAGGCCTTGGCAGTCTTTGCTTTGAGGGGTATTGATTTGTCAAAGGTAAATTGTAGGTGTTATTTTGTTTGCAGTCCTTGCGCCTTTTTCATGTTTATTAAAATATGATAGTTATATTATGATTTTATATGATTTTACGATAATCTATAGATTGAGAGCCGACCACAGAAAAGGCGGCCTTTGAGGGTCGTTGATGACTCTAACAGGGGGAGTGCCACGTGAGTACCATTTTATTTATCGAAGTGCAAACTGGTATTAAGTCATGTAATTATGCTCTTAATACTTGAAAATTGTTGGGTCAGCTTCCGGGAGCTTTTTAAGATGGTTATCATTTTCCAAGAATGAATGTGATAAGCATAAACTTGGCTTGGATAGCTTCACTCTTGGTTGGTTGATGTCAATTCGGCGCTGACATTGGTTTATATTCGAAGTTCTTGTTCTCGGCATCATTTATATGGTGGCGGGAGCATGCTAAATCTTGTGTTTGGAAAATAAAAATTTCAAATTAACCTGTTCAAATGTTTTGAATCCCCGAACCATGCTTTTTTTTTTATAGTCCTTTTGTTGTTATGTGCAGCGGGAGGGGCTGAATGTATGTTCGTTCCTCATGGCATATTCCACTGTCTGATATAATTCTCTTGTGTAAACACATTAACTATGTTGCTAAGTCCTAAAGAATAACTAATGAATATCATCAGAATTATATATTATGCAATATACCCTGTAATCCTAGTAATTCATTTTCGACATTCAAATTACTTCCCTATCTCCATTACTGGAATTTTTTTCTTCCTAAAACATAGCATCATTCACTATATTGAAATGACATAAAATCCCAATGCAGATACTTTGACTACCTCTTTTACATTGATTTTGAAGCTTCAATGGCTGAACCTCGTGCCCAATACGCACTTGGACATCTTCAGGTCTGTATTTTACGTGTCTTGTTTGTTATCTGTTTTGCTAAACAAAGACAACTTTATAGTGGCAGCAACTTTGTTAGTATGCATAATCCAAGGCTTTTTGCATTTGCCTATTCTGCTTGTCCACGTACAGCAGTTTTCCAGTATTATTCAAATGCTAAAAAAACCCATGTCTTATTGTCGTTTCATGGTGTAGGAATTTGCAAGGTTTCTTCGAGTTCTTGGTTGTTATCCAGTAGATACAGATCCATGAAAGGATGAGCGAAGTTGTTGTTCACTCTAACTTTGCATGTTCTGCCACGTTGATGGACCGTGTATATGTATATGTGCGTTGTTTCACCTTGATGACTATCACAACATGATCGGTACAGTTTGGATTGGACCTGTAATTGTGTAATTTGCTTCGTAGACTAACGTCCATTCACGTTCTTTCTATTATAATTTATTACTATTAGCACCCCTTGCACATAAAGTGTGTATCGTTGTAATGATTTTTTTTCAATTATGTTGCTATGTTAGGGGTCATTCGACCCTACTCTTAGAACATTGTCCTAAGGGTAAATCCAACGGCCCTAAATCGTTTTGTGGTTGTGGAGTTCACATTACAGCCCCAAAATGATTTGGGGTTGTTCAGAGTCGAACGACCCGAATTTTGTAAATATATTATATAATTGGTAATTAATTTTCATTGTTTAAGCAGTAAATTTTTTATATAATTGAAATATCCGTTGTTAAGGTTGTGTAATCTTCTATTTGGCGTGATATCATAAAATATATAGGGAAGCAATTAGTTTGAGAGTGAAATGTTGGACGTGTCTAAAGATAACGTGCAACGCTTTCTAAGTAACAATTACTATATTATTATTGTTCTTATTATGAAATTTTTTGGTCTACACATGAAAATTATATATTCCACGTCACAGCCTTTTGTTGGCAAAATAAAAACCTCTTTCATTCCTTAAATAATGTTCTTTCTATTCTTCCACCAATGTGCTATATGGTCCACAGACAGGTGAGTAATGCAAGATTCTGTATAAAGGGTATTATTGCCATTTCGCTTTCAAGACAAAATTATCTCAAGGATACAGCCTGGAAGTCGGGGTGTACAGTTTCAAAGTTGAAGTAATATAATTACAGATTGACAGGGGGAGAGCCCCACCATAAGCTGAAAATATATGACAACTAAAATCTTTAATCCCAATGAATTGGGGTAGGTTATATGAACAATAGAGAGAATTAAGTTAGGTAGGACACATACGTCAGTCTTCTCCAAATGCTCATATCAGTCAACATATCTTCTGTAATCTCCTTGCACTCCAAATCTTTGAGTATAACTTCGAGCCATATCTTCTTCGGTCGTCCTTTCGCTCTCGTGAACCGGCCGAAATCCAGAAAAGTTACAGTTCGTATATAAAAAAATAGAGTCCAAATATTCACAGTTACTTATTTTATTTAAATTAAACGCTTTCTTCCCTTGTTCGTTTTTATTTGTTTGACCTCGCATTTACTTTACAGAGACTGTTTAAACTTTCTACACCAGAACCCACCAAACTGCCATTTCCACAATGTTGATCAAGGATTTTACTGTCGGTCAAGGAGGACATTATAGTCATTTGGGACTTCAGCTCAGCATCCAACACCTAAATCTAGCCTACTCAATACTAAATTCACTTTCTTTCACCAATTCTCATCAATGCTTCTCATTCTATTTTACGGTTGAGCCGTATGGTTTACCAACTCGAAGAGCTACCCTTATTTATTTTTCGATAGTTAATTCGTTAGGAATTTCAAATCTGTAGAAATTTGCAAACCAAATGCCGTTAATCTTGGCTGGTACAGAACCAGAAGATGATTCAAGAAAACATTGTTAATGGAAAATCCTAAGTTGTTCTTCTTCTTTGTTCTTCTAAGCACTCTCTTTTTTGTACTTTTCACAGGTAAGATGATAAATTTGAACAAAGCTCGATTCAAGAGACTGATTGTCTTTCGTTATATCGTACACAGCTCATTGATGCGTTTTTTTTTCCCTGTGCGCAGAAATTAAGGCGCAGCGAAGCAAAAATGAGCCATATATAGGAGTTAACATCGGCACAGACGTGTCAAATTTGCTACCGGCCACAGATTTAGTTGCTTTTTTGCAGTCGCAAAAGATTACACATGTCAGGCTCTATGATGCCGACGCTGAAATCCTCAAGGCGCTTGCTAATACCAAGATTAGGGTAATTGTAAGTGTGCCCAATAACCAGCTTCTTGCCATTGGCTCCTCCAACGCCACCGCTGCCACCTGGATTGGCCGCAATGTGGCGGCGTACTACCCTGAAACTCTGATCACCGGCGTGGCAGTTGGGGATGAAATCTTCACCACCGTTCCTAGTTCAACACCTTTACTCATGCCAGCAATTGAGTCACTCTACAGTGCCCTTGTGGCTGCAAATTTGCACACCCAAATCAAGATTTCAACTCCCAATTCTGCTTCTATAATTCTTGACCCCTTTCCACCTTCCCAGGCTTATTTTAATCAGAGCATGAGCCCTGTTATTACCCAGTTGTTGCAATTCTTGTCCAGGACTCAGTCACCTTTGATGATGAATTTGTATCCTTACTATGTGTTTATGCAGAATCACGGGGTTGTTCCTTTAGATAATTCCCTTTTCAAGCCATTAACACCCTCTAAAGAAATGGTTGACCCTAACACATTGCTGCACTACACCAATGTTTTTGGTGCCATGATTGATTCTGTGTATTTTTCTATGAAGAATCTGAATGTTACTGACGTGGTCGTTCTTGTTTCCGAAACTGGGTGGCCTTCGAGGGGGGACTCGAAGGAACCTTATGCTACAATTGATAATGCGGATATGTATAATTCCAATTTGATTAAGCATGTTACAGATCGTAGTGGGACGCCTTTGCACCCTGAAATTACTTCTAGTGTGTACATATATGAGTTGTTCAACGAGGACTTGAGGTCACCCCCGGTATCCGAGGCCAATTGGGGGTTGTTTTATGCGAATTCCACGCCAGTTTACTTGCTTCATGTGTCGGGGAGTGGCACATTTTTGGCTAATGACACGACAAATCAAACTTATTGTATTGCCACAGATGGTTTGGATGCAAAGACCTTGCAAACGGCTTTAGATTGGGCCTGTGGACCGGGGAGGGCGAATTGCTCGGAAATTCAACCAGGGCAAAGTTGTTACCAACCTAATAATGTTAAGAATCATGCTTCATATGCATTTGACGGCTATTATCAGAAGGAAGGGAAGTCACCAGGTTCTTGTGATTTCAAGGGTGCTGCCACGATCACCACTACTGATCCTAGTAAGTAAATTCACTTTACATTACTGATATATTTGCATGTTTCAATAAAGAAATTCAGGTCATTATCTCTATTTGGTGAGCATATTCGATTAATGATTCATTTAGTATTAAGCTGTAATTTGGTGAGTATGTACAATTAATGATTCTTTTAATATTAAAAAAATGCCTTTTGTGATGGGAAAAAATGCTTTGTTTTATCCTGCATATGTTCTGTTTGACTGTATGTTGACGATATGTGATTTTCTTGAATATTTTAGGTCAGGCATGGTATAATTCTGTGGCCCCCAAACGTCACCACGTAACGGACAAAATATGACGTCATTTGTATAAAATTTTTGGCATAATCTCCCCGTAATTGGACCTCCCAACAATACCACAGACAACGTATGTATATACACATATACATACCCGTAAATACAAACGGCATCTCCCCAACTAAATATGACAACAGTCACATGCACGCACCAACACAGAATAACAAAATCACAGAGTAATGCATACATACCATATACAAATATAAACCAGCTCACAAATTTTCTCTCTCTAGCAGCCATAGAGAAATACCGGTCTAGAAAACGTGCCCGGAAGGCATCCCAATCCACAGTATATCCGTGAGCTATTAATGCAGTCTCAGTCATCTTCCACCACGGATATACTTTTCGAGAAAGTTGGAATTCTGCCAAATGGAGCCAAGTTGATTTAGCACACGAAGGCGTAACAAGAATCTGTTCTATTTCTAACCATTTTTCTGCTTGGTCCCCAAATATTGTCCCTTCAAACATCGGCGGATGATAACTGCTAAACTGTGCTAAACTCAACTCACCGAGCAATAATAGATGTTTTGCTAGTGCTTGAGCCATAAGAGGTGGTGGTGGTAAAGGATTCACTTGCCCGGCTCTACTACTAATACTGATTGTGTCCCCAATTTCTTCTCCCTGTTGTCCTGGTTCCCTAGCTGTCATACTGGAAATTCAATCGTTAACCATAGCATTTAACAATCACATTCTTCGCATCAACACACATGTAGCTAGTTTCAATCAATCGCACCAATGTAACACAGAGACACACCAATGCATAAACAAGCGCAAGTAAATATCGCCATCCTACTCCCTCAACACAACCCCAAACTCCTAACCATCCCAAACAACTAACCACTGCTCTGATACCAACAAATGTGGCGCCCCAAACATCACCACATAAACAGACAAAATATGACGTCATTTGTATAAATTTTTGGCATAATCTCCCCGTAATTGGACCTCCCAACAATACCACAGACACCGTATGTATTTACGGGTATACATACCCGTAAATACAAATGACATCTCCCCAACTAAATATGACATCAGTCACATGCACCAACACAAAATATCAAAATCATAGAGTAATGTATACATACCATATACAAATATAAACCAGCTCACAGGCGAGCCACAACTAGCTTAAACATATGTATTATCCTATGACAACTTCATTTTATGTGACATATACTTATACATCTCAAACTCAGCCGCTCCTAGTCCTGTCTCCAACTCTAACGTCTAGGCCTGATACCTGTTTCAACATAAACAACCCCCAAAATGGGTGAGCATACACCAGTAACAGCAATACTCCCTGAAATCAATAATCATAATACGAGAATTTCCTGACTGCTTCTGTAACTCAATCTCCCAACATCAAATTGAAATCCACAATCATAGCCTCAACCATATCCCATCTGATATACAAATCGATATAGTGGCAACACCGAGGCAACTATACCACATATTCGCATCATCATGGCGACCCATCGTATATAATCGATAGTGCCAACACCAAGCCTACTATACCTCATCATGGTATCATCATCGCAACACATCATATATAATCGATATAGTGACAACATTAAACCAACTATACCCTATCGTCGCATCATCATCACGACCCATCATATATAATCGATATAGTGCCAACACCAAGCCTACTATACCACATCGTCGCATCATAATCGCGACCCATGATATATAATCAATATAGTGGCAACACTAAACCTACTATACCCCATTGTCGCTCCCCTACTACCGCGACACATTCAACAACACTATTAATAATAACACGTCGTTTATTTCAGCGACCCTCAACACCATCATTCATTTACATCATTGATATATCATAATCAACATCAATATAAATATCAATACATGCTTGTACGTAAACACGTACCTGGTAGTCGATAATCTGACTTAGGCTATTCCTGACGTCCCGAGGCTCATAAAGTATCTATATTAATTTAATAATTCACGATTAGCTCATGACAATAACATCAACATATAGATATAGCCTCTAATCACATTTCAAATAGCCTTGATTCATAATAAATTCATCTAAATTGTGAAACTGCATCAATTACACTTTCAACTGGAATTATAACTGCCAGTATATTATTACACAACAATAATTCATTTAGAATTATTTTCCCCCAATATCAAAATCTGCTAATTATTCAACAATTCAAACTTAATTATTTAGTCGTTTCGACTACAACTAAGCGTCCGGCGTATTTAGCATTCGATAACAATCAATAATACACCATTTTTAACCATCACTATATAAATTGGCTAAATAAAAACTAACACCAAAATACGAAATATTAGTGTCAGGCAGTAGCTCTTACTTTGCTGATTCCGAATATATAATTTGTTTCACCAAAATCGGAAAGGATTGAACGGAATAATTTTTTCTTTAAATTGAAACCATAGTCACTTTCTTCTCTGTTCGTTCTCTTTGGATTCAAGACTATCATTCTTTATATGATATAATATAAAATTTATCATTTTTAATTTAAACTATTTTTACACGTATTACGATATGGATAAATACGTTTCTTTCGATTGTCTTTTCCTTATATAACTACGTTTTCTAGTAACATTGTCGTAAAAGTTGTAGCTCTTTCTTTTGTCTTCACATGACCTATTGAATCACCTAATTTCGACATCGTCAAAAGTTATGGCCAAAATATTAAATCATATTACAATAGATAATTTATTCTGGGCACATTATCCATCGACAACTCAATAAAACCCCATGCTTACGTCATACTTATCAATTACAATTTTTATGGTTTTTTCAGGCATCAAAAATTCTCTCACATTAGACAACTCATTAGCTGGTTCCATGAGTAGACTCTGTCGAATGGAAAGAAATCATATATTTTGGTTAATTAGCTTGTTTTCATCCATGAAAAATGTATCGTTTCCCATCAACTAAACTTCTAAGTATTCGACTAGTTTGCAAGGCCAAGATTTGGACACCGTTTCCTACTTCAGGAAAGACATTATCTTGATTGAAACTGAGGAAGAAAGAACAGTGAGGCAAATTCTTTTGCATTTATTTTGTGTGAGAAAAACGTAAACTGATTTTTACAAATTATATGTGGATTCTGATGTTTGATGTTTTCAAAATAATGACTTCTGTTCTGCCAAAAAAATAATAATAATTATGACTTTTGTTTTATAATAATATCAAGTTTGTCGCGAAGCCTCATTTGTGGTTCCACCTGTTATGTATGCTTTCCCAGCTCTGATAAACTATAACCTGAACCATTTTCCTTTTATTTGTGGGGATGATTTGCAGGTCACGGGAATTGTATATTTCCTGGAAGGTGTGTATGATTCGTTACCTTTATTCGTTCTCTATTGTCTATTCTTGTCCCATTTCCCAATGAAAATGAAAAAAAAAAATTGGACTTACTCCACATGATTGATTTCTTCTTTTAATGTATACAGCAAGATGATAAGCAACAAGACTAGCCAGGTTGTGAATTCAACACAAGCAAGTGGTGGTAACGGGGTGAGATTTATTATTGGCTTTCATTTCAAGATTTTGCATCTGATAATGGGTTTCACTTCTTGTCTGTTTTATTATTCATTCCTTTCATAATAATCGATGAATGTATAGAGGTATTAGCTAATAAGCTTCTGGTTTAGATGACATAATTTTAAGTTTTTGCTGGTCATTATTGGACTGCTATTATGTGGATGCTTAGTGGTTAGAGGGAACCCCTGATTTTTAGTGTTACCTTTGCAACTTTTGTGAATCAGTCATTGGGAGGGGAGATTGATTTCGCCATTCATGGGTTAAATCTCATATTTTTATCGATGGAATTAATAACATGTATCCGAAATTGTTTTGAATTGTTTTATATCTAAGAGGAACTGTATTATTATTTCTCCTTGTTTGTTTCTTGATGAGCGTAATCAGAAATTTTTAATCCGCTGGGCTGAAATTTGTTCTGAATTAAATTTATAAACATAGAAAAGCAATATGCAATATATTATATTAACCGGAGGAACAAAAATAGAAAATATTGAAATATACCGTAAAAAATATATTAAAATACTTGTTTGTGATGATAAAACTAAGTTTGATTCACAAAGTTCGAACACATGGTTGTAAAATACCAATATTTTTGAACAATGAATTTTTACTTGGAAAAAAAGCACACATTTTATTTATTAACAAATCAAGAAACTTTGATAAATAATAATTAAAAAAACATATCGGACAATTAAAATATATCATCGTGCGATCATATAGTAGATCTAGTAATGCATCACAACCTCTCCTAATTATTTTTGTAAAATTGCAAACGGTTGTCAGCAGGGTGATTATCTTGTTCTAAAAATTACAGTAATTTTGGATATGGAATTTTTAAGGCTTTAAAATATTTTAAAGGTTGGCCTATAAAAACCAGGTGGGCTGCAGCTAGAACTGTCAAAATGGGCCAGGCCCGTGGGCCTGACCCAACCCAACCCGCCAAATAGGCGGGTTGGGCCAGCATTTTTAAGGCCCGCCAGCAGGTGAGCCTATACGGGCTGGCCCAAACGGGCCGCGGGTTTTGGAGGGCCAACCCGCGGGTTTGCCCCATTTTTAAAAAAAAAAAAAATTGTTATTTCTTTTTTAGGCTCAATTCATAGATAAAAACTCAATATCACATTGAAGCATTCGATCTACGATATATTTTTCACTTGGTCTTGCTTGAAAGTTGCAACAACTATTTCAAAATTGAGTAAAATACTGATTCACTAATCAAGAGTTTTTAGTAGCAGTGTTAATATCTAGATAAAACCTGAAACAAGTTTCAGTATTCTTCTAGCATCAGTTCCAGGCTCGGCAAATTTAAATGGAAATTTGTTTTTGTAGTTTTTTTTTTTAAAAAAAAAATTTAAAAATTTATTTTTTTAAAATAAATTAAAATAAAAAAAAATATATTTCAGCGGGCCAGCCCGCCCCAACCTGCGGCCCGCTTCGGGTCGGGTTGGCTTGGGGTTTTCCCAACCCGCCTGGAGGCGGGCCCAAACGGGTTGGGCCCGTTTGGGCCGTGGGTTGGGCGGGTCAGCCCATTTGGGTCGGGCTGGCCCGTTCTGACAGCTCTAGCTGCAGCCAACTTTGCCTTAACATGGATACGGCTGTGGACTTCCTTTTATAAAAAAAAGTAGTGTTTTTGAGTGTATAATGCCTGGAAGTTAAAAATTATACATATTTAGCTTAATATAATAAATTGCACATGAAAGGACCATGCCTTTTTACTCTCATGTGATTTTTAGAAATTAATAAATTATACTTTGCCACGTCCAGCATATTTATTTCTCCAGTTCTTCGTTCGAACGACCAACTATATCTTTTTGCATTCATAAAATTTTAATAGCATTATTTTTTTTTTGAAAGATGGATGGACTAAATATTTTTCGCACGTACTGCGAGACTCGAACTCAAACCTTTTTAAAATGGAGGTGATCTCTTACTAATTGGGCTATGCCCAGGAGCTCAATAGAATTACTTATTCAACACAGTTGTTGACATATTATATGTTCTTTTCATCAGACTGTGCCCTGTAATAAAAATTATAAATTATAAAATAGTTTACTGGATTTTTCCCATTTTGCCTTTAGTCTGTTTGGGAAATCACAGCTTTATTTTATTGTGGAAAAAAAAATCATTTTAAATGGATACTTTTTAAAACTGTATAAATAATAAAATAGTTTTTAAAACTGTATAAATAATAAAATCTTCTTAAATTAGTTCTGTTAATATTCATGATCAAATATTTGTTAATATTGATGTTGAGAAAAAACAAATGCTCAAATTAATTATTTAATTTATCAGTTCCAATAAAAGTATATACCTAAAAAAATTTTGTTCTCTTTTCTTATTTTAATATTTTTGCCCCTGCTTATCAAATTTTCTGCATCCGTCCTTACGTGTTATGTATAAATATATACACAGAGAATTGCTATTTTTTTTCCTGGTAGAGTATAATCTAAATCACATGCAAATTAATATAAATATTATTAATTAACTAACTAGACATTTAAATAATTAAATTAGTTAACCATAAAATGAAAAATACGTGGAAGACGAAGTTGCGGAAACAGGAAAACATATTTAAAAGAGAAATAAGGATCAGCACGCCCGAGTCCGAAACCACAAACCTAAGTTTGTCTTGAAAAGCGGCGATGGTTTCGATTTCAAAATCTAATGCTTTCATCGCTTAACGTAGTGAAACCAATCGTCGTCTCTTTCCATCTCCACTGTAATCCCCGAAACCTTTCAAAAACAATGTCTTGGGCATGCTCCAAGTGCACATTCAAGAACACAGCTTCCCAGAAGTTACACTGTCAAATTTGTCTCTCCCCAATACCACAGTCGCTATTGTCATCATTATCGACATCGTCGAAACCTAAGTGGTCATGCGCCGGCTGCACCTTCTTGAACCCGTATCGCACCACAACCTGCGAAATATGTGGCACCAGGGTTTCAGCTTCTCTGTTATCCACTCTCGAAGTCGATGACGATGATCTTGATCAAGGTCTTTTGGGTTCTTCCATTGGAAGCGTTTTTTTTTCCCTTGAAAAGTTGTAACAGTGTCAAAAAAGGAAAGAATGGGAATGCTTCTTTCGATAACGATGACACTGGTTACTCTGGTCAGTTAAAGGATGCTGTCTCGCCTTCGCCGTGCAGCGATGTTTGTAGTTTGGGGAATAGTGAGAGCTCATTTGTGGACAATGATGTTAATAGTGGCGGTAATTCTGGCGAGAAAAAAAGGTTTTTTCCAGTAGTTCGCCCTTGCAGTAATAAGAGGAAAGATCGGGAGGGCTCAAGTGCGGATGGTGGTGGGGGTAATGCGTGTGGTTCTTCTGGGTTTAGGGTCGTGAAAGCTGCAAATGAGGCATTGGAAGTAGAATCATCTGGTATGTTCCAAAACTTTTTTTATTATTCTTAATCTCCCTGAGTTTGTTTCGCTAGGAATCTTATTCACCCGCATTTCCTTTCCGTGGTTAAAGGTTGTAAGTTTGATACGAGTGAATTAACCGGCTGAATGTGTTCAGTTTAAAATGCATTCATACTGGGGTGTTATGTCAGTTAAATCCGAATGGAAGCAGCGATAATCATGCAGTGGTCCATTATAGCAACGCACTTGTGCAAGTCGAGAAGCATTGAATCTCACCGCTACATAAACATTAGGCATTAAGTACGCAATTCGTGTGTCAGCATTTGGAATCTAATGTCTCTCGAGACACATGTAAATGGAATAAATATAATGAATATTTGATATATCTTAAGAAGGATTTCATTTTGGCACCTATATAGTGAGGTTTGCAGCTCTCAAATTTTGTAATTGTTTTTAACACACAAAAAAAAAAAAAAACAGAGAATAAACTGAGGTAACCTGGTGTCCAGAAATATTTCCTGTCAGTGAATCCACGTTCAAAATGGATTGTTTGATGCTGCACTTAGTGGCAGTGCTCTTGGACACGTGTCGCTTGTTGGTGCTCAGTATTGCCCTCAAGGGCAACATTAAACAAACCATCAATGTTATTTACTAATTCAGCTTTTATCTTTGTATATCACTAAGGAATTTGGTTTTGTTGTGTAGTCTTTTGAAAATATACTTGGCACTACGCCCTTTTTTTCAACCAGAGCATGAAATGTAGCAACTGAATGATTCAACTTCTGATTTTGCTACTCCCTTTTGATAAATTGCGTAGAAATTGTCATTGATACTAATTCATGGGATCAAAACAAAAAAAATATTGTGTGATGCTCTTGCATTGGACTCACTTATTTGTCAATCGTGTTGCTTCTTCCATTTTTCCTTGTATTGCTACAATGTGGAATTTAAGCATTAAAATCATGTGCAGCAATGCCAGTGACAGGTGGGACTAATTTGGCTTCAGAATCTATAACATGGAAGATTTTGAGTTATAATGTTTGGTTTCGTGAAGATCTTGAGATGCACGGGAGAATGAAAGCATTGGGCAACCTTATTGAACTGCACTCGCCGGATATTATATGTTTTCAGGTTTTCTTTCCTTATGTACTATTTTGATTTCATAAAATCCTATTTATTTGTCATGTTTCCCACCAGTTGTGCCTAAGTACTTCTACAGGAGGTCACCCCCAGTTTCTATGAAATTTTCCAGCAATCAAGTTGGTGGAAGGAGTACCGGTGCTCAATTTCAAATGATATGGCTTTTCCAGGATCATATTTCTGCATGCAGGTAGTCTAAAGAAATTATTAAATTATATATAGGCAAGGAACTCTATTTTGATTTTTGATGCTGTTTCATGTTTCATATAGCCATTATTTCTCACTCGCCAATCTTATTTTCAATTGCTTGTAAGTTTGATTCGTATCACCAGGAACCATCAGGACTAAAATTGCGGTTTTTCCATTTGTCATACTCGAATTGAGGCACTTATAGTGATAAATCTTTTGCAGTTATGTAAACTGACTGTTAAATCCTATAGCTGCAAACCGTTCCAAAACTCTATCATGGGGCGGGAACTTTGTATTGCGGAAGTTGAAGTTCTGCCATATGTAGCACTGGTTGTTGCTACAAGCCACTTAGAAAGCCCTTGCCCAAGCCCACCAAAATGGGATCAGATGTTCAGCAAAGAACGTGTAGATCAAGCCAAGGAAGCTGTGAAGTTTCTTGATGGAAATCTGAATGTGATCTTTTGTGGGGACATGAACTGGGATGATAAATTGGATGGATGCTTCCCTTTAGCTGATAAATGGATAGATGCCTGGACAGAGCTACGGCCTGGAGAAATTGGATGGACATATGACACAAAATCAAACAAGATGTTGAGTGGTAACAGAACTCTGCAAAAACGGCTGGATCGATTTGTTTGTAAGCTGAAAGATTTCAAGGTTAGGGAAATTGAAATGATAGGGATGGATGCAATTGAAGGTCTATCGTATATCAAGGAAAAGAGAGTGAAAGGGCAGGTCACTGAGTTGGTGCTTCCTGTTTTACCCAGTGATCACTATGGACTTCTGTTAACAATCTGTCACAACATATCTCGGTGATTCATCTAAGAACTTGGTGCCTCATCAGAATCGATGCCATGACTTCTTTTGTGCCTTTTTACGTTTTATTGCTTCCATGCCTGCAGCATAATATTTTACCTAGAACTGAACCAATGAAAAAGGCTATTTGAACTTCTGTAAGCATTTTGTTCACTGTTTTCGGAGTGATTGTGTATAAAATGTCATTTTTCTTGCCATTTTCTTTCAAAGTTATTATGATACATCGACTTAGAGTTAAATTGTGGAGCAGCAACATTGAGGAGTCAATCCAGACTCTTGACATTCATCCGTCCCCTCTGAATCTAAGAGGGACGAAACAGATTTTCAGCGGTACTAGTTTCAATGTTTTAAATTTGTTGAGTTGTTAATTGTTCAACAATCTGAATGATTAATAAACAACTAAACCTACAACAGCTTGCTGCTCTTTTTTAGTTCTCAAAGGTTGTCCTAGTGTTTGAGCGGTTGGGCGCTGCATACATATAATTGAAATGAGAATACAAAGTTTGATACATTGACTCAGGGTCTCATATCAAATTACGAAGTTTTGCTTGTATGATGATGCATATTTCAGTTTCTATTGACTCTGTTAAGTTGGTGGAGCTTCTAGCCTTATATGGTCATAAAGAATTCCACAAAGTGCATCTCCACCCCTGGGCTTGGGTAAGAAATATGCAGTCGTCGCCTTCAATTAAAAGAGTGGAAATATCAGCACTGTAAAGCTGGTAGAGCCCATGAATTCCATGTCGGCAAATTGTATTATCTGCTCCTAAATTCAGCAACTGCAATACGAGTTGTTTGTCATTCCTTTGGTTAACATGCACCTGCAAATATTAGTGTTGATCACCAAGTTTAAGTAAATTAGATTTTAAAGAATGTGGTGATATTAATAGAGGGTGCTTTAATTAGCCGCTATATGCGGTTTTCTTTTTATAAGAATAATAGTTGCTACAAAGCTCCAGAGATGTGCGACCTCTAGGCTCTAAGTCAGAATGGGTGGCTGATGCTATGGCCAATCTCAACTTGTAAGTTCCACTAGTCACCGAGTTAAGGTAAAATCTGTTTTCCCATGTTGATGGAACATACTTGTCTGCGGCCCTCCTGTATAACAATATGAATCATGCAAATTTGTCTTTCCTCGTGGTTATTGGAGTTCAAACTTGCAGTACTGTTTAAGTCAATCCTGAATTTTTTTATGTGGATTTTGTTAAGAGAGATGTACCTATCCACGTGAGCAAAGAACCAGTCATTTTTTGGATCATTTATGCCTACCGTGAAAACTTTCAGAAGTAGGATGCATATCATTGTATCTATCCCACATTCCATATTGCCCGAGTCTAAACCACAAGTAAAGTAGAAGAACTAAGACTTTGGCTCTGTACTGATTTAGTAAACAATACAATAAAACAATGTTCAACTACAGGATCATCAAATTAGATTATGATAAGAAATTATGATTTGTTTCATGTGCAACTTTAGCATGTATATATTGACTTAAAAACTGTTCTGTGAGCACGATGTGAAATGGAGAAATGGCTTACTTCTCGGGGCTGTTGACGAATAACTTGTTGACATACATCACGTTAGCATCAGGAACATAGTAACTATTGGCTGTGCAATCTGGAAAACCAATTTCTCATAGAGTTGGGCATAGTTATTAAAGGCGCATAGCGCACTAAAGCGCAAAGATGTCCTGGAGCTATAGCGCATAGCGCAACGCGAAGCGCGCGCTTTACTAAAGTAAAGCGCAATAGCTTATATATTTTTAATACATCAATAGTATCCATAAAATTTAATCAAACTCATTAACTCATACAAAGCAAATCACAAAATTGATTAAACCATGTTTTTCAACTTTATGTGTTCAAGCGGGGCTTGAACTTGATTCATTGTGAATCTGTGATTTATATTGTGTAGTCAATGTCAAGAGCCAAGTTGCAATAAATAAAGAATATGTTTTGTTCCGTTGAAATGAAGGCATTGATTCATTTTTATGTAGTTTAGCAACAATTAGCAGTATGCTTTAGCAATGTTAATAGGTTTGCAATTTATATTTTGCTATATTCTCATGTATTTGTCAAACTTTGATTGAATGGACTAATTGACGATTGTGATGATTGATGAACTATGTCACGTAAAAATTGAAGGAAAAGAAAATATAAAACAAGAAAGGAGAATCAATCCAAAAATAAATAATAATTTGAGACGAAAAATAGAAAGGAAATAATGCAGTGTAATTTTGAAGAAAAGAAAAATAGAGCACTTGAACACATCAATCTGCTTATCGCTCGGCGGCGGCTGGAGGCTGGACGGTTTATGCAACAAGACTTTATGTAACAGTAAAACTCTCTAACTTAACCCTAATATTCTCTAACTTGGTCATATTTTTATAAAGCCCAAATTTAAATTTAAAGCCCAACCTTATCAACGTATTCTGATAACCCGATAGCCCAAATTTTCAAGCCCTAGCAAAGGCGCGCGCTAATTGAAAAAGCACAGATAGCGCACATAGCGCGCGCTTTGCCAAAACACGAGGCGCATAGCGCTGCGAAGCGCAAGACCCGCGCCTCGCTTCGCCTTGAGCTTTAGCGCGCGCTATGTGAGCTTTTAATAACTACCGTTGGGCCATCTCAGTCAAGGATATTAGCTATATGTAGTAATATTTTGATTTGATATGATACTATTTGATTTGTAAAATATATGGTAATTAGCAGATTCAGCAGAATCTTAGGGATTCTTAGGTTGGTTATTAGACATGTTAGCTTATACTATATAATGGAATAAGCGCTCTACTGAAAGGACATTGAGTTTGGTATTGAGATTCAGATTTATTGGCATGGTATCAGGGCCAGGTTAAAACAAAAAGGAGCTAGGGTTTGCAGGCTGCGCTGGGCTTCTGCCCCAAGCCTTAGTCACCTTCTTTCCGGCAGAAACGCTGGGGGAGGAGGTTGTCACTGGTTTTTTTTCGTGTACTGTTTGCACGACAATCTGTTTCTTTTCGTCAGATTTTCCATGGTCGATTCTTACACGATATCTTGGGTTTGCGATTACTGTTCATCGCATTACTGTTCATCGCGGTAACTGTTCGTCTGGTTCTGCGAGTTTTTTTTTGTTATGGTTCTCGTATAATCACATCTCGTGAGTTTCTGATTTGTGTGTGGTGATCGGTACTTTTGCCCCGGAGTTTGCGGTGTCCTTGCACGGTTGTAGTGCGTTTGAGCCTTGCATGGTAGTTGTGCGTTTGAGCCTTGCATGGTAGTTGTGCGTTTATACTTTTGTCGCGGTGCGAGAAGTATTTTGCACAAGTGTTTGTGGCGGATTTGCCTGATTGGGGTGTTGATTTTTTGAGGCAGGTTATTTGGATTGACAAATTGATGTTTTTTGATCGGCCAGCATCAATTTGAGTGGGTGTGTCAAGGATATTAGCTATATATAGTAATATTTGATTTGATATGAAATTATTTGATTTGTAATATATACGGTAATTAGCAGATTTGGCAGAATCTTAGGGATTCTTAAGTTGATTTTTAGACATATAATCTTATACTGTAAAATAGAATAAGTGCTCTATTTTGAGATCCAGATGTTTTGACAATTTTTAGGTGCTATGTAAGTTAAAATTTCAAGCTCAGTTTCTGATCCTGACGAACTTCAATAGTCAGCTTAACCTTAGGTAGCACAACATGCAGAAATAGAAGTAACCAACAACTTACAGCTCAAGTTTGAAAAAAAGGTAAAAACTTTCATTCTCACGTATTTACCTGAAGTGATAGTAACAAGATCTTCTTTCAGGTAATCTCCAATGAAACCTGGAACCCAGCCATGAAGACATACACTCCTGGTATGACATTTTTAATTGTAAAATTTCCATCCACATCTTTTGTGTACAAAATTGATAATCCTGAATCCGAGCAGAAGCATCAATCATCTATGATCAGAAATAGGAAAACTCTTAGCTGCCAGAGAAAAACATATGTGGTAAGGACCTTGCTTTCAGTTTGCCACGAGCCTTCGGTTCTTGAAGCTGATAGACCAGTGTATGCAGACTTGGCAGGAAGCATGGAAGCTGAGACAAATCTAGTTTATTGGGAAGAAACTGAATAAGCTTCTATACGACTTTTTCATTATAGGAAACAATCTCAAATTATTATGTTTGCGTAATCTTCTGCAGTTTAAGAATCTGTACTCTCTAAGTGTAACTTGGTTACCTGTCTTGGACAAAGTGGCTCTCTGTAGCTGAACCCCGCTCCTTGTAAGTGAGGTAATATGGTGAGGAGACAAACTCATATGGCCACAAAGACTCTTGCATTAACCTCTAAGGATGATACAAGAGAGATAAAACTTCAGTGCGCTGGGGTGTAAGCATTCATCAATTACACGGATAATAACCATGCTATCTTAACAATATAAAGTCAGGTATCTTCCAACATTCGTATTGTATAATTTCTCAATCTGAAATCTCTCATATTTTCTGCGACCCTTTTCTTTCTTTTGTTTATGAAGAAGAAATTTGCGCGCATGTACCTGATTCTTTGCATCTAGCCATAAGTTGTATGCTTTTTACACATCCGTGGTTGTGTTGACGTATACAAAGAATGGACCAAAGACTTTCCTCCAACTCTCACCCTCTTCAAATGTAGTGACTTCCGTGGGTCATCTGTTTCTCCAAATATTTAATTACGATTGAACTTCTTTTGGTGTGCATTTTTTTGTTATTGAATAGTGGAAGACTCCTTGGCTATTGGTTACTGCTGACAGCATCACAGAGCTAATAGAATTTCTGTCAGTAGTACATCCTGTTGGGTTTCCTTACCCCGGCGCCAGATCCAAACGCAGCGAAAATAAAACAGTAAACAGATCTGACCCGTGGACGGAAGATCGCGCATGATTCATATATAAACATGCATAAATCGAATTAATGCACGAAAAGAGATTACCGTTCACCGACGTGAATCTGATAGCGGTAGTCCCTCGAGTCCAATCAACCTGACCAGATCTACAAGCCCGGCACCAGTGCTAGTGTGATGCCGGCTTTTCTATGAGGATGAGTGTATTGAATGGAATTCTTACAACCCTAAAGATGAATGTTAAATTTATAGTGGTATTGAGTTAGCTAATTGGGCTATGGTCCATAAAGCCCATCGGGCCAACGTTTGGCTTGTAGGGCATTTATGCTAACAATCTCCCACTTGCCCAAAAGCCAAAACAAATCTACAAACTCATAATCCAAGTAACTCAATCCTATTGAATAACTTGATGTACTACTAATGTACATAATTATGAGACATTGATATATCAAACGTTTTAATTTAGAACTTTCTACAGATGAAACATTTTTAAATATAGAAACTCCACTAAAGTGAGGAGCTTTCAAAAATTAAATTCATCTCTTCTAAATCACTCAATTTGAGCACTTAACATTTAAGTCTCAATTCTCATCAATAGATCGGCGGCCGGTTGATTGTGACCCAGCGAGGCTCAAGTGTATCATAGCAGTATGATCACAACCTTTGTGATTTTAGAAGTCAAACACTTCTTTGGGCTTACCCTGAATGCCTCATTGTCAATTAAACTCCTTTAATAGACAATGGCCGAAATACAATTTCAGCAACAACCTACCGATCGTGGGTAGCGCCTAGCATCTGCGCTTCACGAAGATCTAGATACAAATGACTAGCAACGTACGAGAACCTGTCAGTCATAGTTAGCGTGCAATACATTCCTTTCACTCAATATGTCCCGACTGAATCAAGGGCATTGGTTGATCGAGACCCTTTATGATTTCAATAACTATGTATTTGTTTCACGTCATATGATTATTGTGTGAGTATATGAAAAACTCTTTTTCACAAGCACTACCCACTCTGGCCAGAGATTCCTTGAATCATATATAGAAAAACACATAGGACATCCTGGTTCATCAAGACCAGTGGTGAATCCCCAACGACAATCATAGGCCTCTGACAGCATCACTGAATACCCAAAATAATGACTTTATGACCCACATGTGATCAGTCATTAAATCAAAGTACACAGCTATCTATCAAGACCTCAATGACGCCTCGGGTCATTAGGAGTAATGGTGCACAACTATGACTAGAAATTCTATACTCGACAAAAGGTAACCACTTATAGAATTCCGAGTAGGGTCGTTCAGTGAACTCATTCCTAATGAGCACCTATTCATGTGTGCTGACTTCTCCAAGCCAACGCCGATGAAACGCGGCGCACTACACTAGACACATCATGAATACCAGTCTCTAACGAGCATATATCGATATCCCATTCTCGAAGGCTCATCGACCAGGAACATTTAGAAATCGCAGTCGAGAATGTATTTCATGGTCACCATCATATGCGTAACCACATTCTATGGACTATAGCAATCTCAAGGACTTCATCAATGCATCAAGATGCATGGGTAAACAGATGAAGAAGTGCCATATATATTAATATTCAAACAAAGATTTGTCATAATAAGATTATAAGTACAATCAATCAACTATTGATTTACTTAATCATGTATGACAACAATATCTTTCACTTTCCCAAAGCCAACTACTTATGTGTCTTAAGACCATCTTCCCAAGATGTCTATCAGACACCAATCATTGTAAATGCTTTGTCAGTGGATTCACTATATTTTTCTGTTGAAGCGATTCTCTCGATAATAATGTCGCGTCTACAATCTGTCTCATTAGATAGTATTTTCTCAATATATGTTTGGATCCTGATGAGATCTTGGCTATTCATAATAGCTCAAATGTTGTCACAGTACACAGAGACTGTGTCAACTGCACTAGAAATTACACCAAATTCTTGGATGAAATTTCTTATCCAAACTGCCTCTTTGCTGCATCGTATGCTGCAATGTATTCAACTTCAGTGGTGGAATCCAATGTGGTGTCTTGCTTGGAACATTTCCAAGAGACATCACCATCATTGAGCTTAAATACAAATCCGACCATCGATATGGTATCATCTACATCCAATTTAAAAACTAGCATCAGCTTTGCCTTCAACTTTTATTTCTCCACTTACAGATCCAAAAACCATGAACATATCATAAGTTCTTCATAAGAACATAAGGATTATTTTCACAGTTTTCCAGTGACCTTCACCGGGATCTGTCTGATGTCTGCCCATTACTCTAAGAACATACATCAGGCCAAGTACATACCATAGCATACAGTATGCTATTAAAAGTAGAAATAGGTACCAATGTCATCTTTTCTCTCTCCTCATCAATCTTAAGACCCATTGACTCCAGAGATGAATACTATGACATATTATGAAGTAACTCATTTTTCGACTATTCTATGCTAAACCCTTTTAGCACAATGTTTATGTACGTAGATTGAGAGATTTCAAGCATCCTTTAGATCTATCCCTATAGATCCTTATGCTAAGCACTTATGATGCTTCTCTCAATCTTACATGGAGAAATTAGTAGATAATCATGCTTTAATTGATTAATCCAATACCATTCACAATGAGCATGATATAATCGACTTAAAGCATCACAAATGTAACCATGCTCCTACTAACCCTTTTGCACACACATGTCACTTCCGGATTTTAACAAAACCAAACACTTTGATGATGTTATGAAAACGGAAGTTCAAACTTCGAGATGCCTTCTTAGGCCCATAAATGGACCTCTGGAGTTTGAAAACATTTTTCTCACTACAAGAAGTTGTAAACACATTTGGTTGCTACATTTCTACCTCAATGCCACCACTGAGAAATGTTGTGTTCACATCCATTACTCATATCTCATATTCATAATATAAAGATATAACTAATAAAATCTAAATAGACTATAGCATCATAACCGATGAAAATTTTCTCATAAACAACTCTTTGCCTATGAGAAGAATCGTTTCTCACCAGTCAAGCTTTGAAGGTCACTACCTTCCCATCCACTCCAAGCTTTCACTTGTAAATCCATGCAGCCAATGAGAACAATTCCCAAAGAGGATCTACTAAGGCCCATACCTTATTGGAGTACATGGAGTCTATTTCAAATTTCACGGCATCTCGCCAATATCCCAAAACGATGTCCAACATCGTCTCCTTGAAAGTTCTAGGATCACATCCATGGTCAAAATCATTTTGACTACTTTCTATGAGTAAATTAAATTTATCAGGAGTTCTTGAAACATTTTCAAATCTCCTTCGTGCGTGTAAATCAAAGGTTATAATTGACTCAATTAATTTCACCGTTTTCACTTTTCTAGTGGTTTGTGGTTCTTGAACCCTTTCAAGTTATATTATGTTGTCATCCTTTCTAATAGAAACATTTTCTCTAGAAAAATTGCACTTGCGAAACAAACTCTTTGCCTGCAATTGATAATATAAATTTCCACAACATAACATAAGATGGATCAACTATCCAACTCATCTCCCACTGGCTGCTTCACATAAGCAGAACAATCTCAAAATATAAATTTGGATTATTTTTCAATCCATATCGTATATGGAGTTTTGGTCACTGCATTGGTATGAATTATATTCAACAAATATGTAACTTTAGAGAGTTACTCAGAGAGAATCACATTCTCTTTAAGATAACTCAACATCATCTTGCACTAACATTTAGTGCTCCACATACGTCCATATGAATCAGATTCAATGGACATTCAGCACATGCTAAATATATGTTGGATTTAAGTTATCATTCTTTTTATATTCTTTGAATATAATCATACTAATCATTCATAAGTTCACCAGATTCAATAAAACATGCATTCTTAAAAATAATGCAAATCACATTCGCATATTTAAAAGAATATCATTCTCTATCAAAATAGGAACAATGTTCATGATTAAATCTAGAACAAATAAATAATTGCCTAAACCAGTTCCTAACCAGTTCAAGATTTTATATTAAATAAATGTTTCAAACAGCCATTGCAACAACTCTTGCTACAATGCTTAGCCTCAGGTAGGTTCACCTTCCTAGGGCTCTCTACTTCTTCACATCACATGCAACTCTTTGCAAAAATGCGAGCACAACTGACATCATATACCAAAGAAGTAGAACCAATAGAAACATTTAATTTTAATATAAAACATACCCTTTCTAGAACGCTTCTAGTCTAGGTATTCCTTACAATTTTGCGCCAATGACCAGCAGTGAAAACATAGATGCCTCTCCTTTCATAGTTGCTACTATATCCTTTTTCGTCTTTTGAGGTTGGGAATCATTTCCCTTCCTCTTCTTTATCCTTGAAATACCATTGGTAGAAGATTCAATAAGAAGAACACGTTTCTCCTTTGAATCAAGGATACATGAGTTTTCAACATTTTGACTATAAGATCAAATCTACAGCCAATTAATGAGGATTTGTCACATTCAGATTTTCCAATTTCTCAACAAGAGATATTTTTCTTACACTATGCTCATAGACCGAAGCCCCATCTCGCATGTGAAATGAAAATAGCTCTTTTGAAGTCACGAGTCTCAGTAATCGCGTCTATTCACCAAACAACATTTGTAGGTGTTGGAAAATATCAGCAATGTGAACGAATTTCTCATATCTGTGTTGAAACTCATTGGTGACATTGATACTATCATATAGCACCTAGTCTAGAGACCATCGTCCCATCACTTCTCAAGTGTGGCAATCTCTTCATGAGACGAACCGGGAGACATTTCAACAGGAGGCTCCCACCAAGGGTATATAGCAATCTTTTAGAAGCAAGCACTATTTTAAAATTATTAGTCAATCAGAATAATTTGGTGCGGTTACTTTGTTTGTATCGAGAATTGATGCAATCGGATTCACGGCAATCACAATACTGAGAATAAACAGAAAATATATGCAAACTGTTTGATTATTAATTTATTCAAAAACTATGGGCTTTAGTTATTGAATGCTCCCACTAAATTTTTCGAATTCGTCACCCTCATGACAAATGAACGGAAAATCGTATTTTCTTAGTGGGCTTGGAGTCCAACTAGCTCATGATAGCCCCGGGCGAGGGTCCAGCCGACCTCATGATACTAAAGGTAGCTCACAATTGCATCATATGCAACCCCCAAGATATTCGTCTCGTGATTGACATAACCCTACGGAGGCAGGCCAATTATGCCTTCTCACGTCAAACTAACCCATCCCACGGATGGTAATGTTCGCCAATAAGACCCCACGAGGGTGAGTAATCTTAAAGGTTAACAGAACCCTATCCATAATTAAGTGACAGTTAAACACACAGCTTTCCCATGCCAGATGCCCCCACGAGGGTGAGACAAGACACCTGACACAAGTAGCGTCTCATGGCTTAACTGTTGATGGAAGACAGGAAGCAACAAACTCCTTTGAGCTCCCTTTACAGTTTGATATTAAAATATATTCAAAAGAGGGATTTAATAATTTTCAAATCTCATCAAGTACTTGTTTGTTTGATTGCCGGATTCATGCAACTATGTTTTATTCATGCAGTCATATGTACTAATAAAACATACAAACAAACATTTATCATACATCACATGCATAATAAAAATAAATATGGACGATTACGGCCTTTTCCTAATTGATCAACGTGAGCCATACGTGGATCACAAGTCTGTCTAAGGTGATGCAGGTATGCAATGCAATCCTATTACATTTTTGCTTCCATTATACATGTCTTGATTCTTGGTGCTCCATCTTCAATCTCGATCTCCCACTAATTCTAATGATTTTACATTTAAATCGTGCAAACAAGAGAATAGGGATACAAATCCGGGGTGGGATACATCAGAAAATAGAGAGAGCAGGCTCGCAGGCCCGATAACCAAAATCACAATAATAATGAAACAATAAAAACCTAAACATTCACCTAAACACATTGGTCAAGGCACATAATCATCCATCATGCAATTACAACATATGTAATTAAACATTAAACTAAACAATTACATCATATGTAATTGTACTAATCACATCACATGTAATTAGATCACAATAATTAATTTATTCTATCGTTTCCCACTAATCGCATTATTAATTGAAAATAAAATTAACAAATTAAATAAAACCATTTTATTTAATTTCTAATTAATTAAATTTTCAATAAATTGGTAAAATCTCTATTTTACCTTTTAATCATCATATTAATCGAAAATAAAATTAACAAACTAAATGAAACACTTTCATTTAATTTTTAATTAATTAAATTATCAATTAATTGGTCAAATCACTATTTTACCTCAAATCATAATATTAGTCAAAAAATAAAATTAATAAATTAAATGTAACATTTTCATTCAATTTTTAATTAATTAAATTTTCAACTAATTGTATAATCTCCATTTTACATTTAATAAATTAAAAATCACATTTTTAATAAATTAAGTATTATGATTTATTATTTCAAAAATAATATCCGGATAAAACATCTAAAATGACCTAAAATAATTTATGGACTCCAAACAATTTAGATCCAAAATTAAAAATGCAATTTCAACCCCAAAAGTTTACTTATTTTTTGAATTTAATTTAAATTTTTTTTTTTTTGTAAAAATCAAAAATTAGGTTAAAACCTACTGTTCACCATCTTCTTCGCCTGGAAGATGAAGGCGGCGGCTAGGGTTTCGAAACCGTAGCTTGCTCGCGCCGCTGCCTCGTTGAGAAGGCAGAATCGCGACCGCTTCGTCCCCTCACGTCGCCGTTCGCCGAAGCCTCGTTCACACAGAATATACAGTCATCGAACGAAATATATCTGCAACCATTGCAGACATTCGAACGATTCTCGCGCGCAATCAACTCATTGGCGTTGCTGATTGTAGCCTGGTATGGGGCTCATAGCGGCGAAGAACTATTTCTCCCCGTGTGCGCCGCCATCGCCGCCTACAGCAGCCGTCCGTCGATGAACGTTTCCGGCGATGGTTGTAAAAACAGTTTCGGTGGTTTGGGTAGTTCATTTTCTATATTTCCGGACTCAGTAATTTTTGAAAAATCGAACACGATTAGTTACGACCGGAAACAATCTAATAAACATTAATTATTGAATATATGAATCAAAGCGCAACCTAGCTCTGATACCACTGTTGGGTTTCCTTACCCCGGCGCCAGATCCAAACGCAGCGGAAATAAAACAGTAAACAGATCTGACCCGTGGACGGAAGATCGCGCCTGATTCATATATAAACATGCATAAATCGAATTAATGCACGAAAAGAGATTACCGTTCACCGACGTGAATCTGATAGCGGTAGTCCCTCGAGTCCAATCAACCTGACCAGATCTACAAGCCCGGCACCAGTGCTAGTGTGATGCCGGCTTTTCTATGAGGATGAGTGTATTGAATGGAATTCTTACAACCCTAAAGATGAAGGTTATATTTATAGTGGTATTGAGTTAGCTAATTGGGCTATGGTCCATAAAGCCCATCGGGCCAACGTTTGGCTTGTAGGGCATTTATGCTAACACATCCATCAACTTTTGTTCTTGTTTAAGTGATTATTACTTGGACAAATGTTCTTCAATTTTCCTTACAAGTATGGACTTATTATGTTGATATCTTCACATGTGTATTCTGTATGCATAAAGAAAAGAAAATGTTACAGCTAGGCATGTTGGACCAGTGTGGGCAGTAAGATTTTGCTTAGTTGGTCCACCATTACTAAATTCTTGGCTGGGAAGATGATCCAGAATCCGACAATGGGGTTGGAGCTTATCCATCAATGGACTCCATCATCTTTGTTATCCATAGAATACTGGTAGTTATCATCAACCTGCTTTCATATAACACTAACACAGTGTCACTATGTTACATTTCAAATACAAGGTCTACAACTTTTGTAAGATTTTCTGCATTTCAAATTACCTCTCCCTTACGGTCTGGATTAATGTGATTGACTAGCAAAACAGATTCAGGTACAATTAATTGTTTGCCTCTACCTGGCAGTAGATCAGATCATCTGGCATTGGCATTATTCTGTTTGTCATCTGTGATTGCCATGTAGTGAAACCTTCTCCAGAATAATATTGTGATAGATTCTATACTAATGACTACACACCACTGAATCACGTGACTGGACAACATGCTATTTCACCTGTCCCGTTGCAACTTAAGCACCACGCTGGATATCCTGTTTGACGTTCACATATTGCATAGCAGTAGAAACTGTTGGGTCCATCCCATAATAAGAAAAATCCCATCTTGTGTCAAGCCCATTAAGGCTATTAGAGTTGTTTTTAGCTGGCAGCTTGGCATTATCATTTTGATGAGAAAAAGAGAGAGGCAGTAAACATTTATGAGAAATAAGAATAAAGAGGGTTCCTGACAGATTTTTTCAAGGCGACTATTGGATGCTCATTTGTGGTCCAAGTTTGCTTAAATTTGGACGGCACCTTCAGAACTCGTTGAGCTTCATTTTGATTGGTGGAATCAATTTTGGAGCTCCGGAGTCGCAGATCTCGTGGTTGGAATAGTGCTACGCTTTTTGGGTGATTTCTTGCAAACTCGTGTCTTGGTTTATGATTCTTGTGTTGATTGTTGAGAATCATTTGTTGCTCTAAGTTTGAGAGCATTTATGTTGAGATTACTGTCGTAAGAACTCCTCTTTGATTATAGTGGATTTGATTATGTCTCATATGCCTCATGGTTTTTACTCTTCACGTTGAAGGGGTTTTCCACGTTAAAATCTCGTGTTTCATTGGTTGTGATTGTTGTCACGCCCGGGGCCCAGGCCCGCGCAAGCGCGACTGCACAATGGGCTCCTATAGCAACTACTTCGTATTCATCCTCGCTCTACGAAAATGGTTAACCCAAGTTGCCATAATAATCCATTGTAAGCCTTTAAATACCACTTTAAATTTTCATCCACAACCAATGTGGGATAAGGGTATTACAATCACCCCACCCTTAGAACGCGACGTCCTCGTCGCGACCTAACTCATCGATCCACCGGCTTCGGGAATCTAGAGGTGGCTCCTACAGGTTCAAGAGGTGGCTCCCGTCTTGTAGCACTTTGCCCCGCAGGTTCAAGAGGTGGCCCCCGTCGTGTAGCACTTTGCCCCTTTAGGGTCAAGAGGCGGCTCACATGCACGTAGCACTTTGCCCCTCATAGCACTTATCTCCCAGTGTTTTCTGCCGGTAACCTGGCTCTGATATCATTCTATCACGCCCCGGGCCCAGGCCCGCGCAAGCGCGACTGCACAATGGGCTCCTATAGCAACTACTTCGTATTCGTCCTCGCTCTACGAAAATGGTTAACCCAAGTTGCCATAATAATCCATTGTAAGCTTTTAAATACCATTTTAAATTTTCATCCACAACTTGTTCTTCATTGATTGGTTGATAAGTAAAGAAATACCTGCTATTTTGGGAATTATTGTTTAGCTTGTCCCAATAGAAATCTTCACTTCTTAAAATGTACCTGAACTCTAGGAATGTCTTAAAAAGCGTTTGAAAAAAACTTAATTCAAGATTTATTGATTTAAAGCAGAAGGTTTCCGTCAAAGTAGACCTTATGTCAACAGTGAGTGGCAATCTTGTCCCGGATATCGAAGGATCGTAGTTGCTCTTAAATGAGACCTCCAATCCATCGTTGCTCTTACTTATCACACTATACACAGACCCTCTCAGCCTGAGTAGGAAAAATGGTGATATTTTATTTCATCATCGCTGATAACATGAACTTTTAGAAGGAAATCTTTTGGAACTCTCTAAATAAAAAGAGAAACATACAGTTGATATTTGTAATTGCCTCCTGGCAAACTCCAATTGATGTCCCAGTAACTGTGTAATTAGCAAAACCATTAGCAAAAAATCTTTACTGTTGCAATTTTATCTTACCGTTTTAGTTCTATTTTTAGAAATCATCTGAAGTCTACCCACCAAAGACTTTCAATGCGTTATGCGTATGCTTTACTGCTTAATCATATATGTTTTACATGTGTATATAGCATGTCAAGATTTGGAAGTCACCCTCTGTTCAATTCATTTGATTTTGTGTCGAGCAGATTGTCTATTCCTCCATATTTTATGGCAGTCAATAGTCCTTGTGATTTGGATATTGTGAGCCTTACCAATCCATTATCCAATATAATCTGCATATGCATAAATATTGATTGCATGTCATGAATGACTAAGGGATGGACATGTGAGATTGGGAGGACTTTGAGGCTACGTTTGATTGGTGTGATAGGATAAGCGATGCATATATTAAAAAATGGATAATGGTTTGATTATGAGTTGATAAGACAAAACATGGATATGTTATATTGTATTTGGTTCGTATGATTAGTAAAGTATGATAAGTAATAATGTGTTTGGTTTACTTGATAATATGTGGTATTGATTAATTTTATTCCTGAAATTACAAAATACCATTGAATTTATTAATATATTTACATATTAAATATTTGTTAATAAATAAATAAATATAACTAATTATTTAATTAACTAACTTTAATAAATAATTCTATTTACTAAATTCAATTTATTTATTTAATAAAACAAATAAAATTAAACATTTAATTTAATTAATTAAATTTAATTAATTAGTTTAATTATTAAGCCATAGACGAACAATTAAATCCTCAAGCCTCATTTCTTTTCGCTTGTGCTTGAGATATTTCTTGAAATCTTTCTATACCGGAAGCAATTTCTCAATCATTGTGGCAACTTAGAATGATTTACTTAGACTCATCCCATCGCATGTATTTCATGCATGATCAATTGTAGTTCTTGTTCTTATAAAAACAATTGTAATGTAGTCAGATTCCTGTGATTCTCTGATCAAAAATTAAATTTGCATGCAGAAGGAAATGTTGAATTGTTAGCAGACAACACAATAGTTACCGCAGAAAATACTTGTATAGACCCAATTTTAGTATGATTGGTCTAAATAATTATTTGTTGGGTATTGTGGCCCAAACATAACTAAGCCCATAATTGTTAACCTTTATTTAACCTACCCTAATCCCCCACTTAAAAAACTAACCATAAACCTAAGTCTGATTAAGAGTTAGCAGCGCCTCCATTGTTTCCTCCTCTATTTTTTCGTCCGCCTCAAACAACTCCTAAAACCTAAAACGTGCGCCTCCTTCACCACCTTTCCTCTCGCCTTTCTTCCTTCTCCGCTTTGCTGGCTGAGTGGTGGTCTGGCCGAGTGGTGTGCTGGCCGTGTGGTTTAGCTTCTGACCGTGAGTGCTGGTGAGTGGTGTGGTCTGGCCATGTGGGTTCGGTGGTGGCCGAGTGGTTGCGTGGCTTTGTGCTGTGCATTGGAGTGGCTGTGCGTTTCGCGTTTGAGTGGTGGGCGTTGGTGTTGTGTCCGGTGAGTTCTGGCCGTGGGCGGAGGTTCTGGCCGTGAGAGTTTCTGTCCGTTGCTGTGTGCGTCGGGCAGTGGTCGGGGCGGGGAGTGTTTGGGTGTTGCCTTCACCTTCCGGTCTTTGCCGAGGTTTCTCAGTGACGTAGATTGGGAAAACAGCAGATCTGAGCCTGCCTCGATATCCTTTTGTATTTAGTATTATATTCGTATATTGTGTGTATTTGTATTTGCATTTGTCTTTGTTTTGCAGGTATACATGACGATGCCAAGGCGGATACCCTCCTAACAGTGGTATCAGAGCGGCTATCCGCGCCTGGTGGGTGAACAGCGACGCTCGGGCAGCGGCTGTTTGGCAGTTCAGATTCTCCGCCAGTTCGGCTTTTCGGTGGAAAAACCCCAGAGCGTTGGCCTCTGGGTTGTAAGTGATTGGCTTGAACCCTAAAACTTTTACTGCTTTGTTGAGCGTCTAGGTCTTAGGTTCTGTGGCTTGCTTGCTGGTAGAAAACTATGATTTGTGTGATTCTGTGTTTTCTGTATTTTTCAGTGTGGCTCACTGAAATTTTAAAATTGTCTAAAACTTTCACTTTTTCGTTATATGTGCCTGTTTTGTGTGGTCCTGCTTCTGCTGCTTACTTTGTGTAATTTGTTAGCCTGTGATTTAGTGTGCGTAAATTTGCTTATGTGCAATGACTTCTATTTCTGGCTATAACATGGAACCCTTTAATGGAAAATCGGATTTTTCTATTTGGCAACAGAAAATTAAAGGAATATTAATTCAACAGAAAGTGTTTAAGGCGATAGGTGGTAATTATGCTGATGATATTACCCTTGCTAAAAAGGCTGAAGATGATGAATTTGCTTACTCTTCCATAATCTTGAACTTATCTGACTCTGTGCTTAGAAAGTGTAGTAAACTTAATTCTGCTAAACTTCTTTGGGAAAAATTAGAAGAGCTTTGTACGGAAACCTCTTTGCCTAGTAAATTGTTTTTACCTGAAAATTTTTTCAGATTCAAGCTTGACTTGAACAAAGATGTTGATGAGAATCTTGATGTGTTTACTAAATTGATTCAAGATATTAAGTTAACTGGAGATAGGAATATTGATGATTATACTCCTATTGTGCTTTTAAATGCTATTCCTGAGACATATAGTGATGTCAAATCTGCTATTAAGTATGGTAGAGATTCTATTACGTTTGACACTGTGATTAGTGGTCTTAAGAGTAAAGAACTAGATTTAAAAGTGAACAAAGGTAGTAAGCAAAATTCAGATGAAGTTATGCATGTTAGAGGTAGGTCTCAACATAGGTATAACAAGACTAGGTCTAAGTCTAGGCCTAAGAACAGAAAGTGCTTTAACTGTGGTGATCCTAATCACTTTATTAAAGACTGTCCTAAAAAGAAAAACCAGAAACAAAATGATAACAACCAATCTTATGAACAAGTGAATCATGCTTCTTCATCGGGTGAAAACTCGGATGATATCTTTATGGTGACTGATTTATGTGATGCTGTGAATTATGTGCATTCATCCACTGTGTGTGAAAATGAATGGCTAATTGATTCTGGTTGCTCTTATCACATGTCACCCTTTAGAAATTTGCTTTATAATTATAAAGAAGTTGATAATGGTTCTGTGTCTATGGCTGATGAGAAACTTTGTAAAGTTGCTGGTATTGGTGATGTTTATTTGAAGTTTGATTCTGGTTATTCTATGACTCTAAAAGATGTAAGACATGTTCCTGCTTTGTGCAATAATTTGATGTCTTGTGCTGCTTTAGAATCTGGTGGTTTTGAGGGTAGATGGGGAAAGGGAGTTATGAAAATCTTAAAGGGTTCTTTGGTAGTTTTCAAAGCTGAAAAGAAAAGAAATCTGTATGTTTGCAAAACTGAATCTGTGTATGATAATGTGAATTCTGTGACTGATATTTGACTGATCTGTGGCATAGAAGATTAGGTCATATGAGCGCTAAAGGTCTAGAGATTTTGCATAAAAAAGGTTGTTTTGGTAAAGACAAGTTGTCTTGCATGCCTTTCTATGATTCTTGTGTTTATGGCAAACAACAAAGAGTTAAATTCCCGGTTTCCCCTTCCCCTAATGTGACTAAGAGTTCTGTGATTCTAGAGTACTTGCATGCTGATGTGTGGGGTCCCTCTATTGTTCCTACACAAGGTGGTAATAGATATTTCCTATCTGTTATTGATGACTTTTCTAGAAAAGTATGGGTTTTTCTAATGAAAAATAAATCAGATGCTTTTGAAAAGTTTCAAAATTGGAAGATTTTGATTGAGAACCAAACTGGTAAAAAGATTAAGAAACTTATGACTGATAATGGCTTGGAGTTCTGTAGTTCTGTGTTTGACAATTTGTGCAATGAATCTGGGATTCAAAGGCACAAGACTGTTCCCTATACCCCTCAGCAAAATGGTGTTGCTGAGAAGATGAATAGGACTCTCCTTGAGAAAGTTAGAAGTATGCTTGCATCTTCTGGCCTCTCAAAGAAGTTTTGGGGTGAAGCTGTTGTGACAGCTGCTTACTTGATTAATAGATCTCCTTCTGTGCCTTTAAATGGTTTGTGTCCTGAATCTGTTTTTGTTGGTAAAGAACTTGATTTTTCTAATCTTAAAGTGTTTGGTTGTTCTGCTTTTGTGCATAGGAAATGTGATAAACTTGAACCTAGATCTACTAAGTGTGTCTTTCTAGGTTATCCCGAGGGAGTTAAGGGATATAGACTGTGGCTAAGAAGTGAACCTGGTTTTAAAAGCATTATAAGTAGGGATGTAATTTTCAATGAGTTTGAAATGTCTTGCTTGCTTCCTTCTGTGCCTGTTGATGAGTCTGAGTCCAGTGCTACTCCTAGCAAGGTGGAGTATTTGCCTGGTGTGCTTCCTGTTAATGATAACAATGTGCCTTTTGCTGAAAATCATGTGAACTTGCCTGTTAATGAACCTGAAATTCATGGAATGCCTGAAAATCATGATATTGTTGTTGAACATGAACATGTTGTGCATGATGAATTGGTTGCTAATGAACATAAAAATTTGCATGATTATCAATTGACCAGAGATAGGGCTAGGAGAAACATAAGACAACCTGCTAAGCTAAGTGACTTTGACCTTGCTTCTTATTCAATGTGTTTGAATCAATTGATAACTGTGAACCTAAAACCTACAATGAAGCTTTGAAATCCAAAAATGCTAATGACTGGCTGTGTGCTATGAAAGAGGAAATGCATTCTTTGATTGTGAATCATACTTGTATTCTTGTTCCTAAACATGTTAATTGCTATGTTGACTGCAAATGGTTGTTTAAGGTTAAGAATGAAAATGATTCTGTTAGGTTCAAAGCTAGGATTGTAGCTAAAGGTTTTACTGAAAAAGAAGGTGTAGATTTCACTGATGCTAAGCCTGTTAATGTGCCATTAGTTGCTCACTTTGTGTTGAGTAAAGATCAATGTCATAAATCTGATTTTGACTTTGATTCTATGAAGAATGTGACTTATTCAAATGATATAAGATATGTTATGTATTTGATGGTTAGTACTTGGCATGCTATATCTTATGCTGTTAGTTGCTTAAGTAGGTATGTGTCTAACCCTGGCATGTTGCATTGGAATGCTTTTAAATGGCTGTTGTGTGTAGTTGTTAAACTCAAACGTTATGCGTTTAATCATGCTGATAAGTGTACTAAGTGTTTGTCCCTTAGTAAATTTCAATCATGTTTAAAAATTTTAAAATTTGATACTGGTGATTGATACATGTTGAGTCCCTTGGTTAGTGTTTTATAACCTGATGTGTGCTCGTTATAAAACTGTTACCCTGGTTACTTTCCCACTTTAACTTGCTGTGTGCTTGTTATTGTTTTTCCTTGTCTTTACTTTGTGTTTTGACAGGAACTTGGTCCACACAATTACTTTGTGTATTGTGAGGACCATAAGGCGATAATGATGTCTGCTTGTATGTTTTCCCTACGTCTGAAGAGAAACCGGTATTGGGCCAAGGTGGAGATTTGTTGGGTATTGTGGCCCAAACATAACTAAGCCCATAATTGTTAACCTTTATTTAACCTACCCTAACCCCCCACTTAAAAAACTAACCCTAAACCTAAGTCTGATTAAGAGTTAGCAGCGCCTCAATTGTTTCCTCCTCTAATTTTTCGTCCTCCTCAAACAACTCCTAAAACCTAAAATGTGCGCCTCCTTCACCACCTTTCCTCTCGCCTTTCTTCCTTCTCCGCTTTGCTGGCTGAGTGGTGGTCTGGCCGAGTGGTGTGCTGGCCGTGTGGTTTAGCTTCTGACCGTGAGTGCTGGTGAGTGGTGTGGTCTGGCCGTGTGGGTTCGGTGGTGGCCGAGTGGTTGCGTGGCTTTGTGATGTGCATTGGAGTGGCTGTGCGTTTCGCGTTTGAGTGGTGGGCGTTGGTGTTGTGTCCGGTGAGTTCTGGCCGTGGGCGGAGGTTCCGGTGAGTTCTGGCCGTGGGCGGAGGTTCTGGCCGTGAGAGTTTCTGTCCGTTGCTGTGTGCGTCGGGCAGTGGTCGGGGCGGGGAGTGTTTGGGTGTTGCCTTCACCTTCCGGTTTTTGCCGAGGTTTCTCAGTGACGTAGATTGGGAAAACAGCAGATCTGAGCCTGCCTCGATATCCTTTTGGATTTAGTGTTATATTCGTATATTGTGTGTATTTGTATTTGCATTTGTCTTTGTTTTGCAGGTATACATGGCGATGCCAAGGCGGATACCCTCCTAACATTATTGATGTTAATTTATGTATTTTTATTTAAAGATATTATGTTTTAACAAAACTTAGTGCGTATAAGCATTTCTCAGTACCAAAAGCGTCATTTTCTATGGTACAAGAGTGGGGGATATGGAACACTATATCCCATTAACTCTCGTTGGCTCTCATATTTTTCTGACGTCTCCGTCTATTTGCCAAGATTCACGTTAAACATAAAGAAGCTAGGGGAAAACATTTACTGCATATTGTCTGTGATCCAATTTCTAAATTCAGCGATTAATGCCACCAAAATCAACAAATGGTATAAAAATGCGAAACGATTTCAAAATTAATGCATCCATAGGAGCGATTCCAAGGGATGTATGTGGAACCGATATCCAACCAAGACCCAGTAGACTTTTGTACGCCCACAATTTCGCACGTTTTCTTAACAATCTCCAGAAATACAAGTATTTTAAGCACATAATTGGTGGCCCATTCATTTCATGTCTTCTTCCTTATTTTTAGGTGCACAGAAGTCAAGGACGTATCTCACTTCCCCAATTAAGTAACACTTTATCCCTAACTTCTACGTCTCTTAACACTCTTTTAATACTACTATTTTTTTTTTTTTGTTTTTTGACACCGCACAAGACGGTGTCAGATAACAACACGTTGGTTAATATTTTTCTAACTTGATCAAAATAATATTTTAAATGATTGACTTTAACAAACTTTTTTTTAAAAAAACGACTATGCTACAGTAATTGAATGGAAAAAATAATACAAAGACTGACTCTAATTTTTTTTAAAAAACAAATTATGACCATCTTAATATATAAACTGAAGAAACATTTGAAGTTGGGGTATCACTTTTTTCTTAATCTGTTCAGACCAAATCCACGCATCAATATAAACCAAATTTTATTTAACAAAAAAAAAAATTTATTTAAAAAAAAAATTTCAACAAAACTTTTCCAAAAAAAAAAATTTGTTAATAAATAATAAATACTATTTATTACTATTCCTCACCAATATTAAATTTAGGACACTTATTATATAGGGTAATATTTTTCTATCTTCTAGGCCGCCTCCTTGTTATCTTCTCAATCTCCACCAAACTATAATTTATGGGAAATGTTATAGTTATACTATTTTACGTTGCTATCATATCAATTTTTATGCTAAATTTATGAAAATTATTTTGCGAGCAAATGACAATATCATAACACATGATTTAAAACCATTTCTAGTCAACTACCTAATACCTACCTACCTAGACTACAATCATTTAATACCGTGCCCAGTGTTCACATACTTAGCCATCGTGTATACAGTACTCCTAGTATAAAATTATATAATTATCTACTTTTTTCTATCTTTTAATAAATGATTACATCAGTTTTAGGAACTTGAATCAATAATATCACGACATAATGTTAACAAACAATGCAAACTTATTTTAATTTTTGTATTGGAAATGGTCCCCGCACTCGATCCGATACTGCTACTTCTGCACGAAGAGTCAACAACGCAAGAAAGGCCTGATCAGTCACATTCTTTAAACTATTGTCGACGGTGGTTCCCTAAACTATATTATATAATTGATCACAATTTTCGAAAGCTACAAAGTCTCCTCTTTGAAATCACATCGATTAATTTATTTATAGCACAACGTACGTGTGGCCAGAGTTGTTGACCAATCAAATCAGAATATACCATCTCAAACGGTCGAATTTTCCTCAGCTGGGCCTCTGATCAGTTCTACAAGTCTCCAGTTGTCTTCTTCTAAAGTTGTTCTTTTCCCATTAGTTGATAATTATAACGAAAACAAGATTAAGGAAAATTGTGACAGATAATCCAAGAAACCCATCACTTGTTTTTTTTTTTTTGGCTCGATTTTACATGTATGAATGAATAAAATGTTATTCAGTACAGCTTTGTATTCTAATCCTACTTTCACTGGTAGTACAACCAAATGGAACTTAAACAATATGGACATGTTAATTTCATGATACTTGCCCCCGAAAATGAAAGAAAAGAGACAATCAACAAAATTATCTGATTCAAGTGTGACGAAAATAGATAGTTAACAAGAAAATGAAGTGGAAGAATTTTTTGATAGCTAGTTCCCAGGAAAACTGCTGCTGGTTTTGTTGATACTGCCTCTATTTACGTTGTTGGGGGGTGGAACTGCTGTTATGCATTTGAGAACCGCACATAATGGAGGTGATAGCGGCGGCGAGGGAGGCCATGAAATTGGGATCGGGGGTAATAGCCGCCGTGGCGGCGCTGAGGGTGTCTGCAAAAGAAGGGTGGTGCTGCGGAAGGTGAATCTGCGGATGTTGCGACGATGAACTCGTTAATTGGGCAGCGGCTTCTTTAACTTGTTCACTAGACACTTGGAGACCCGAAAACGTTGACTGATTATAAAGGGCTTGGCCAAAAACTTGAGGAATCGATGATGGATTTGGAATAAGTGATAAATTTTGTGGGGGCACCTGAAATGGGACCTGGAAATGTGTTGAGGGTCTTTCGAATTGTAAAGGGGTTGGATTTTGTGTGAGATCAAGTGTGATAGTGGGAAAAGGAGCAGAAGCTGAGATTGTTGCTAAGTTGGATGAACATGGAAGAATTGTTCTCGCCAAGAAATTGGGGTTCATTTGCCCGTCGGCGCTGGGCATAGACCCTGAAAGGAACATGTTTACTGCGGCAGAGGTGGTGGACGCCATGGCCATGGCGGCTGGAGGTAGCGGGTGGTTGTGTGTTCCTTCATAGGTCGTGATCAAGATTGTTTGGTCCTCGGCACATCTTTGAGCCTGTAATTGCCGTAGCATGCAAGAAATGATTAATCATCCGATACTTCTTAAAAATCTATGCAGAATATTAAATAATCAAAACTCCACCGAAGAAAGCGAGTGCATACTTGTTTGCGCACTGGACAACCGACTGCCATTGTGCACCGATAATAGGATCGGGGACATGGGTTCCCTTTGGCCATCTTTTGTCCGTACTTCCTCCATTGGCATCCATCGGAAATCTGAAAGAAACCCAAAATTTCCATTCAGAATTGTAAATTCATAACTGTTATTTCAGATAAACTAATATTACTAGTTAAGTTACCATGGGAGCTTCTGATCGTGCTCGAACTGAAACACGAGCTTTACGCATGGTGGCCTCAGTGGATTGATCAGCGGGCTTAACAGGATTCAATTTAGGATGCTTGTTAGGACCCCATCCTTCAGATTCCATGCTCCCTTCCCGCCCAATCCTCTTGTTCCTCGATAATTCCAAGTTGTTGTCAGGGGATCCTGAAACAGTTCTTTCTTCTGATGAAGAGTTGGATTGTTCCTCCACCATCTTCTTGGCGGGGGTGAAGCCCAAGAACTGTCTTGGAACCATTGATTTTCCATTTTCCTCCTTTTCTTCATTACTTTTTCTGTCTACAATCTGATTTAAAGCATGTAATTGTATAAAATCAGTATTTAATCATCGATACTAGGACAAAATTGATGAGATAATTAGAAATTTGATTAGTTGATTACCTCGTGGTCTTGCGTACTGACAGTTCTTGAAATCTGTTGCTGCTGCATCAAAGACACAAGATGCATCTGCATTGCGGTGTAATTGTTGCTCACTTGAGTAAGCATCCCTCTCAACCTCTGATTTTCAGCGTTCATTCTTTCCAGTTCAACTTGAAGTTGTGCCAGCTAATTGAAAACACAGAAAAACAAACGACAGATCAAAATCAAACCATTTTATTATGTATTTGATAAGCAGCCAAAAATATTTCATTAAGTGGATAATCACCTCATTCTTTGCTCCCTTATCTTCAGCACGATCTGAAAATACCCCATCGTCTACTGTTGTTTGATCACTTCCAGTGTTAACGGTCACAAGTTGCAAACCAGTCTATATTCATCAGAAACCATAAAAAAACACCATTCAACAATCTAAACCGATGAACAAGCTCCCAAAAAATTAACTTCATCATATATATTAATTAGATTTCAGCTATATACACATAGATATATATGGCTCACGTTTACATCAGATTCCCTGCGTGTATTTTCTTCAGCATGAAGAACTTCCTTCTTGGTAGTAGCATTTATATCATTAACCGGCTTACTTTTCTCCGAGAAGAAGTCTACTTCACCTAAGACCGCCTTTTTTTGGCTGCCGGTGGGCTGCAAGGGCACTGCTTCATGCTCTTCCTCTCCACTTGAATTCTCCGGAAACATAATCAATCCCTTGTTCTTATTAGTCAACCTCGGACTCAGGTTAAATCCAAAAATTGATTTGTTCCCAAGAAAACCAACTTGATCGGATTTCCCAAGGGTAAGTCCCCGTTCTTTGTCCATAAATAACAAAACCCAAGAATGAAACGAGAAGAAAATATATCAAGAATCAAATCTAACAGACTCTTTCGATATACTCGGTGAAAAAGATTCTTATAACATATATATATAAAAGATTCTTATAACATATATATATATATATATATATATATATTATGGTTATCTCAATTGCTTATGTAATACAGGAAAAAGCAAGAGGGGGAAGGATCGAGAGTCTGAGAAGCCTTTTACAAATACAATGCGCAAGTCTATATAAAAGAGGTTGGGAGGTGGAAAAGTCTTACGAAGACCAGAAACCTTCGAAGATTTATGGCAACTTTTGAAGTTAAGGGGGGAAGACATTGAGGGGATTTGATGAATTTACGTAAGGTCATGCGTCAGTGTTGGTTGCCAGATGGCGCCGCAGCCCACATCTTAGACTTGGATAAATTCTCGTGAGATGAAGAGGTTTCGTCCATATTCCGCATAGACTAAGTTGGACTGGTTCATACATTATGGAAGAAAACTAAAGAGTGTTCATTAGGGGATTGAGGCTATTGTATGTGCTAATACAAATCCGCACACCCGAGCTATGCGGCGGGTTCCACGTGAGGAAAATGAATAGCATTATGCAGAAAGTCAATGAAATTGGCGGCCGACCCTAAGTCACATAATCCTTCTACCCCACTCCACGCACTGGCGCTCCGGCCATGAACTGGCGAACTGGGTGCGCGTGCGCCGCATTAAGACGACTTAATAATTTCTAGTTCGCGCTTTAAGAATTTCTAGTTCACGCACTAAGATTTTATAATTCGCGCACTAAGAATTCCTAATTCGTGAATTAAGATTTATTAAGTCGCGCACTAAGTTTCTAAGTCTTGTTATTCCTCCTTAATTCTCCGATTTTAGGTTTAGATGAATTTTTATGATTTCTTGGTATTTCGTGTTGGTAAGAAAATTATATTATATGGTAAATAGATAGAGAATGAATCATGAAAAGACGTGATAACATATGAAAGATTAAAATATGTGATAAAAGAAAGTATGATAAATCTGTGATTTTGTAACATTTTTGCGGAGTAAATAATAATAATTTTGATATCTTAGTTTTTTGCATGAAAATTAATAGACTGGCCTTTATAAATAAAATTTGTATTTTTATTGAGTTAATTTAAACGTTTATATTAGTCATTTCATATGTAATAATATAAGTCTCCGAAAATAATATGAGTCATTTTTAATAAATTCATACTATTACCTAACATGTTGAAATAAATATGAACAATTTGCTTTCATTTTTCAAATTCGTTATTTTATATCTTAAAATAAAAATCTTTTTCTACAATATATGTTTCGGAGAATCCTTACAGACGAACGGTCAAATACAAGATTCAAATTACGTTGTATTACTGGCTATAACATTTTTTGCAAAGCTGCAAATGTTAGATCCTTCAATAAAATCTAATTTTAATGCTTTTTAAGAATGGTAAAGCTGCAAATACCAAAGTTGTTAAGAAATTCATATTGTAAATAATATAATAATGATGTGAGTTTGTTAAATATGATGTATATTATGTATGTTAACTTCATTTCATCAGTGTGTATGTCTATATATATATATTTATTTATTAATTTTTAATAGGCGCATCCACATTCAATTTTTTTGAAAATTGACGCTGTAGGGTCTTCCTACCTTAACTTCATATAGTACACATAAATTGGATAGAACATGCATTTATAACCTCTTAAGGGTTCCGGTTGTAGTTTGAGCTAGGGAGATTACAGGCCAAAAATAAAGTTTTCAAAGCTATTTAATTACATTCCCAACAAAGAATGTTAAAGCTATAGATTTACACTACTCCTAGAGTAGAGACTATCAAAAAAAAATCCTGCATCCTATGTTCATCATGCTCCCTTTAGCTCACTTCCTCAACCCGACCCTAGGTCCTTGGTCCAAAAGTGTACCTACAGGGATAACACATCATGAGCATTCATATATTTACTTAACATTATATAAAAGCATACAATAATGCATAACATATTAGTTAAGTAAAAGTTATTGGTCGTCCTCCGACCTCCTTGGTTATCCCTGACTCTTATTCATATATTGGGGTGTCTTACCCCATTGTATGGCATCTTACCATATCATAATCATTGCGTGGCATCTTACCACGTGGGCATCTTTCCCAATCATATGGCGTCTTACCATATTCTAAACATTACTTGGCGTCTTACCATGTGGGCATCTTACCCAATCATATGGCGTCTTACCATATCATAAACATTGCGTGGCATCTTACCACGAATAACATCGCATGGCCTCTTACCATGTGGGGCATCTTACCCCGTGGCATCTTACCACAAATAATATCGCATGGCCTCTTACCATGTGGGGCGTCTTACCCCGTGGCATCTTACCACAAATAACATCGCATAAGCATCATCATCATAACATCATCATAAGCATCATCATTATAAATATCATCATAGATATCATCATCATAACATCATCTTAAACGTCATCATCGTAAACATCATCTTAAATATCATCATAATATGTAAGGGCATGGTTTACCGTCCGATGCTCGTACGTCTCTTACGTACCTTAATTCCAAAAGAAGGAGAAATCGTAGACTTTATCTCCTTGAAGTCGTGGGTACCTGGGACGGTTCTACATAACCATACAAATTGATATTAGAAGCTAAACAATAGCCCAATACCAAAAATTCAACAAAAATCAACATTTTTCATCTTTTGAACAGTGGCGATCGATCGCTCAAAACGAGGCGATCGATCGCCTGATTTTTCACTTAGCGGCGATCGATCGCTCAAAATGAGGCGATCGATCGCCTGATGCTTATTTGGCTACTGGACGTTGGCGATCGATCGCGCCATATGAGGCGATCGATCGCCTAAGCTCTTCTTCGCGCACTGCTCCTCGGCGATCGATCGCTGCTTTTGTAGCGATCGATCGCCACTTACAGTGGCCGCGATTTCACCATTTTCATGTGCATTTTGCAAGCTCATCTTCAACCCTTTCAACACCAAACTTCCCAACATCAACAATAACATCATAACCCACTAAAACCCACATAAAACACTTCAAAAAACATACCCCAACCATATACAACACATACCCCAAATAAACCCACATAAAACATCAAAACTTAACCCATTTCAACACCAAACATCATAAAACTTATAGGAATGGTTCCATACCTCTTGTAGGCTCCAAATCCTAGCAAAGATCACACAAACAAAGATTTTGTAGAACTTTTCTCCTCCTCTTTTGGTGAATTTCGAAAATGGGGTAGGGTTTGGGGTTGGGAAGTGATTTGGGGGTTTTTAATAAAGTGAGAGGTAAAGGGGTTAAAGTGATGGGTAGGGGATTTAAAAAGGGGGGTTTACTTTTCTTAATTAAAATTGTACCCCAAACTTAACATGATGTATAAAATACCCTACTTGGTATTTCCAAAAGCATTTTTCAACAATGCTCTAAACTTCATTTAAAATCACATCTTCCTCATATTTGACAATTAACACAATTAATCATGTTAACATCTTAATACTCAACACATAAATCTTATCAACACATGATACATCATATAAACATAATTAATGTCCAAGTTACCATTAATTAATTTCGGGGCATCACATTACTCCCCTACTTACAAGATTTCGTCCTCGAAATCGCATGCACTTACCCAAAAGAAACTAAACATAAATCATACCAGAAAATAGTTCGGGGTAATGCTGCATCATATGCCGCTCCGTCTCCCACGTAGCCTCCTCGACACCCCGACGATCCCACTGAACTTTGACCATTTGTATAACTTTACTTCGTAGTCTGCGATCCTCACGATCCAGAATTCTGACCGGTCGTTCAACGTAGGATACATCTGAATCTAACTGCACTTCAGTAGGCTGTAAAACATGAGACGGGTCTGGCTCATACTTTCTCAACATAGAAACATGGAAGACATCATGAATTCCAGATAAGGACGGCGGTAAAGCCAATCGGTAAGCCAACGTGCCGATACGCTGTAATACCTCATACGGTCCAACATACCTCGGGGATAACTTCCCCCGCATACCAAATCGAACAACACCCCTGAAGGGTGAGATTTTCAAGAAGACCTTGTCTCCTACTTGAAATTCTAGCGGTCGTCGCCGCTTATTGGCATAGGCTGCTTGCCTATCTTGGGCCGCTTTCATCTTTAAGCGTATCATCTTAATCTTTTCCTCCATGTCCTTAATCATATCCGGTCCTCCGACCGCTTTACTCGTCAAGTCCTCCCAATACAGCGGTGACCTACATCGTCGTCCGTACAGAGCTTCAAAAGGGGCCATTTGAATGCTCGCCTGATAGCTGTTATTGTAGGAGAACTCCACCAGAGGTATAGACTCTTGCCACGGAGTATCAAACTCCAAAACACATGCCCTCAGTATATCTTCGAGCGTCTGTATAGTACGCTCCGTTTGGCCATCAGTCTGAGGGTGATAAGCTGTACTTAGTCTCACCTCGGTGCCCAAAGCTGTCTGGAGACCCTCCCAAAAATGAGAAGTAAACCTTGGGTCTCTGTCAGACACAATCGAGACTGGAATCCCATGCAACCTCACTACATCCCGTACATATAATTGGGCCATCTTTAAATACGTGAAAGTCATACTGTAAGGGATGAAATGAGCTACCTTCGTCAGCCTATCCACGATCACCCAGATCGCATCAAATCCAGAGGCCGACCTTGGCAAGTGGGTCACGAAGTCCATAGATATATGCTCCCACTTCCACTTAGGTACCTCCAAGCTCTTCAGCTCGCCACCAGGCCTCTGCCTTTCTGCCTTTACTTGTTGGCAGATCAAGCATCTCTTAACGAAGCTGATCACATCACGCTTCATGCGTCTCCACCAGAATTGACCACTTAGGTCCTTATACATCTTTCTTCCTCCAGGGTGGATACTGAACCGGCTACTATGAGCCCGTTCTAAAATTCCTTTACGCAATCCTGGCGCATCTGGGACCACCCATCGGTTGCCCAATCTTAAAGAGTCATCTTCAGCCACACTAAACTTTGTTGGCTGACCTCGAAGTACTATTGATGACCATCTCTGAACTTCATCATCCAACCTCTGGGCTTTCCTGATTGCCTCAAATACGTCTGGCTCGGCCAATAAGGTCGACACTCGCACCGGCGACATGTCTACATCGAAATCATAGCCCAGATGGCAATAAGAAATCATCAAAGCTGATAAACACATAACGTCCTCAGCGGTGCTCTTCACCTTCCGACTTAAGGCGTCTGCTATCAAATTTGCCTTACCAGGATGATACTCAATTTCACAGTCATAATCCTTGAGTAAGTCCATCCACCTCCTTTGCCTCATATTCAACTCTGCCTGAGTGAACAAGAACTTCAGGCTCTTATGGTCCGTAAAAATGGTAAACGTGGTACCATAAAGGTAATGACGCCAAATCTTCAAGGCGAAAATGATAGCTGCCAGTTCCAGATCATGGACTGGGTACCTGGTCTCATGAGGCTTCAACTGTCTCGAAGCATAGGCTACCACTTGTCTGTCTTGCATCAATACGCAGCCCAAACCCTGCAGTGACGCATCCGTGTACAAGGCAAACCTCTTATCCTCAGACGGGATCACCAATACTGGTGCTGTCGTCAAACGACGCTTCAATTCTTGGAAGCTTTCCTCACAAGCTTCGGACCAGAAGAACGGGACTCCTTTCTGAGTCAGCTGTGTCAATGGCTTAGCGATCTTAGAAAATCCCTCGACAAAACGTCGGTAATAACCTGCTAAGCCAAGAAAACTCCGTATCTCGGGTACAGAAGTGGGTGCTGCCCACTCCATCACAGCTTCAATCTTCCTCGGATCCACAGATATCCCTTGGCTAGATATGACATGGCCTAGGAACACCACACTGTCTAACCAGAATTCGCACTTGCTCAGCTTTGCATACAACTGATGATCCCTAAGGATCTGAAGTACTGTCCTCAAGTGCCGTACATGATCTTCTTCGGTCCTAGAGTAGATGAGTATGTCGTCAATGAAAACTATGACGAATTGGTCCAAATATGGCTGGAACACCTTGTTCATCAAACTCATGAAAACAGCCGGGGCATTTGTCACCCCAAAAGGCATGACTAGGAATTCATAATGCCCATACCTAGTCCTGAAGGCTGTCTTCTGGACATCCTCTCCTCTTACTCGAATCTGATGGTACCCCGACCTCAGATCGATCTTACTGTAGAGCCTCGTACCCTGCAACTGATCAAACAAATCATCGATCCTCGGGAGTGGGTACTTATTCTTCACCGTGGCTTTGTTCAGTTGTCTGTAATCGATGCACAAACGCATCGAACCATCTTTCTTCTTCACAAATAAAACTGGTGCTCCCCAGGGCGATACGCTAGGGCGTATATAGCCCTTATCAAGGAGTTCTTGCAACTGAATCTTTAATTCCCTTAGCTCCGCTGGTGCCATCCTATAAGGGGCACGAGAAATGGCCGACGTCCCTGGTAATAACTCAATCCCAAACTCGACCTCTCTCGTCGGTGGGAATCCGGGAATCTCCTCCGGGAAGACATCAGGGAACTCCGCCACTACGGGCACATCCTCAACTTTCACTTCTCCTTTCTTTTCCGTAACATCGACGGCATAAATGAGATATCCTGAATGACCTCGTTCCAACAACTGCGCCATCTTGACAGCAGATATCAATGGAATCTTAGAGCGAGAACCATCCCCATAGAACGTCCATGGAACTCCCATATCGGATTTAAACCGTACAGTTCTCTGCCTGCAGTTCACAACTGCCTGATACCTATTCAGAACATCAATGCCCAGAATGCAATCAAAATCTGACATTCCCAGAACAATCAAGTCTGACCTTAGTTCCTTATCCTCAAAATAAATGAGGCCATTGTAGACGATCCGATCAGTAATCATACTTCTTCCAGCGGGGGTCGAGACTATAAGAGGCGTGGGCGACGGAGAAGTGCATAAGTGGTACCTTTCCACAAAACTTGTCGACACAAAAGAGTGTGACGCACCTGTGTCGATCAATATAAAAGCAGGGTGCGTAAATAAAAGACACGTACCCGCTATAACCTCCTCCGGAGCCGCTGAAGCCTGCTCCCTTGTCAGTGCATAGACTTGTCCTTGAGGTGGCCCCATGGGCTGACCTCCAAGCTGACGCGGCACAAATGGTGGTCGGTGCTGCGCTGTTCTATCTGCAGGCCTCCCCGCAGAACCCTGTTGACTTCCCCTGTTGGGACACTGTCTAGCAAAGTGGCCCTTGTCGCCACAAACATAGCACCCTATACAGTCTTTTGCCAAATGTGGTTGCCCACAAAGAGTGCATTGGATCCTCCCGGATCTGTCTCCCTGAGACTGCCCCCTTCCCGATGGGGCATCACCTCTTCGGTTTCCTTTCCACCTATTGTCGGACTTCTTACCACTAAACCTTGACGCTGAGGAGTTCCCCCTTGACTTAAACTGATCATTCCTCGGCTTCAAATTATCCGGAGTGGATTTCTGAGAGGGTGCCGACGGTGGTACAACATCAGGGTATGCACCCACTCCTAGTTCGGCTAGCTCAGCCCTTGAGAGTGCATCATCAAAACAAGTAGGGCCATAAGTGATCACCCTATCGTATAGCTCCGGCCTCAGACCCTTCATGAAATTCCTCATTTTTGCTTGCGTGCTCGTGGCAATGTGAGGTACATATCGGAGCAAGGAGCAAAACTGAAGAGCATAATCCGATACCGACATATTACCTTGCTTGAGGTGAGTGAATTCATCTTCCTTAGCCTGTCGTGCTGCAGCCGAGAAATAACGGTTCAGGAAGCGAGTTCGAAACATTTTCCAGTTAACTTCATGACCTTGAGCCTCTTGCTCTACCACAGTGGTCTTCCACCACATTAACGCCTTCTTGGCCAATTGGAACTCCGCTAACCGTATCCACGCTGTCTTCGCACATGGGGCTGCCACAAAGATTTGCTCTATTCTTTCTAACCATTCCTCAGCTCGTTCCCCAGTTTCGGTTCCTTCAAAGGTTGGGGGTCGATAAGCAAGAAACTGAGTTAAGCTTAGCTCCCCTGGCAATAACCGCTGTTCGGCCGGTTCATCATCAAAAGCTGGCGGGGGTAGGGGATTCGTACGCCCCGCACTTGCATTGACGCTCACTGCGTCACCTACCTCCACATTTGCTGCCATACTGCAACACAAGGATTTACAACAAGATCCAAAAGCAGTTCGTATAATACTTCGTTAGATAAACAAAACATGTTAGCATAACATCATATACTTCATATGCAACTTATGCACAAAACATGTTCGAAAGTAAGCACCTAGCTAACTTATTGCTAAGGCTACCCTTCACTCATCCCGGGTTATCTAACCACTGCTCTGATACCACTAATGTAGGGTCTTCCTACCTTAACTTCATATAGTACACATAAATTGGATAGAACATGCATTTATAACCTCTTAAGGGTTCCGGTTGTAGTTTGAGCTAGGGAGATTACAGGCCAAAAATAAAGTTTTCAAAGCTATTTAATTACATTCCCAACAAAGAATGTTAAAGCTATAGATTTACACTACTCCTAGAGTAGAGACTATCAAAAAAAAATCCTGCATCCTATGTTCATCATGCTCCCTTTAGCTCACTTCCTCAACCCGACCCTAGGTCCTTGGTCCAAAAGTGTACCTACAGGGATAACACATCATGAGCATTCATATATTTACTTAACATTATATAAAAGCATACAATAATGCATAACATCTTAGTTAAGTAAAAGTTATTGGTCGTCCTCCGACCTCCTTGGTTATCCCTGACTCTTATTCATATATTGGGGTGTCTTACCCCATTGTATGGCATCTTACCATATCATAATCATTGCGTGGCATCTTACCACGTGGGCATCTTTCCCAATCATATGGCGTCTTACCATATTCTAAACATTACTTGGCGTCTTACCATGTGGGCATCTTACCCAATCATATGGCGTCTTACCATATCATAAACATTGCGTGGCATCTTACCACGAATAACATCGCATGGCCTCTTACCATGTGGGGCATCTTACCCCGTGGCATCTTACCACAAATAATATCGCATGGCCTCTTACCATGTGGGGCGTCTTACCCCGTGGCATCTTACCACAAATAACATCGCATAAGCATCATCATCATAACATCATCATAAGCATCATCATTATAAATATCATCATAGATATCATCATCATAACATCATCTTAAACGTCATCATCGTAAACATCATCTTAAATATCATCATAATATGTAAGGGCATGGTTTACCGTCCGATGCTCGTACGTCTCTTACGTACCTTAATTCCAAAAGAAGGAGAAATCGTAGACTTTATCTCCTTGAAGTCGTGGGTACCTGGGACGGTTCTACATAACCATACAAATTGATATTAGAAGCTAAACAATAGCCCAATACCAAAAATTCAACAAAAATCAACATTTTTCATCTTTTGAACAGTGGCGATCGATCGCTCAAAACGAGGCGATCGATCGCCTGATTTTTCACTTAGCGGCGATCGATCGCTCAAAATGAGGCGATCGATCGCCTGATGCTTATTTGGCTACTGGACGTTGGCGATCGATCGCGCCATATGAGGCGATCGATCGCCTAAGCTCTTCTTCGCGCACTGCTCCTCGGCGATCGATCGCTGCTTTTGTAGCGATCGATCGCCACTTACAGTGGCCGCGATTTCACCATTTCCATGTGCATTTTGCAAGCTCATCTTCAACCCTTTCAACACCAAACTTCCCAACATCAACAATACATCATAACCCACTAAAACCCACATAAAACACTTCAAAAAACATACCCCAACCATATACAACACATACCCCAAATAAACCCACATAAAACATCAAAACTTAACCCATTTCAACACCAAACATCATAAAACTTATAGGAATGGTTCCATACCTCTTGTAGGCTCCAAATCCTAGCAAAGATCACACAAACAAAGATTTTGTGGAACTTTTCTCCTCCTCTTTTGGTGAATTTCGAAAATGGGGTAGGGTTTGGGGTTGGGAAGTGATTTGGGGGTTTTTAATAAAGTGAGAGGTAAAGGGGTTAAGTGATGGGTAGGGGATTTAAAAAGGGGGGTTTACTTTTCTTAATTAAAATTGTACCCCAAACTTAACATGATGTATAAAATACCCTACTTGGTATTTCCAAAAGCATTTTTCAACAATGCTCTAAACTTCATTTAAAATCACATCTTCCTCATATTTGACAATTAACACAATTAATCATGTTAACATCTTAATACTCAACACATAAATCTTATCAACACATGATACATCATATAAACATAATTAATGTCCAAGTTACCATTAATTAATTTCGGGGCATCACAGACGCACTCGCTCATCTGCATCCGCACTAGTGTGTGTTAGTGTGACCACCGAGTTAAGCAATGACCAAATCTGATTCCTAAATACTGTCCACAAAACTCGACTTCATGGTTTACTGCTTATCCATATTCACTGGATGAGATAAAATATACATATGGACTAACTAACCATTGGAGCATGTATGAATTTTATGTAAATAAATTATAATGAAATTCACTGTACACACCATGAAAAGTAAGTGTAATTATGTGTTGGCCATTGACAAAGTTTAAAATGGAAAGTAGAGGTGGGGACAATTGGGGCGTGCGGGTTTGGGGTAGGAGGAGAAATATCGGATTGAAGAGGGAAGATAGGGTTTGATTGTTGACTGCGAAGGGGGAAAGTTAAAATAAGCAGGGGGGCCCGCCTCATTCATTATGGCTAAGACTTTTTGAGACTTGTCATGACTCATGCATATATCGTGAATTTTTTTAGGCTTTAATTTCGATAGAAGGATACGATATGGATTTGGATTTTTAATTTTTAATACAAATTTATTTAAATTTTTTGACTAGTTTGAAATTCATATCTTGTAAATTCACAATCTTTAATTTTAAAGTATTTTTTAATAATATCAAGGTATTTCATATTTTTAGTAATTTTTTTTGGGAGTGGGAGAGGGGCAAATGTATTATATAGACTAGAATTGAGTCTCGTCCAAAGTAGACGCTTGTGACGAACCAACTACGCTAGCCAGGGTTGTCCAAATTATTATTGAAGTCATTTCAACGACAAATTTTCAACTCCTTTTATGAAATTTCGTTGCATCCAAATGCAAGCTTAGTAATTTATCATGAGAAGATTTAGGAAACTATCCTTTCTTTTATCTTTAAATTGAAAAAAAATGACATCATCTTTTTTAAATTCATTTATGTTTTCTCTTTTACCATTTTAAAACAATATATATTTTTCCTCATTTATGTAATACACTATCGGCTATGTCATTTGCCATAAAAACAATTCCCGTCTTTTCCCAACACCCTACAGCCTCTCTAACCAAATACTATACTCTACACATCAAAAATCAGCCACAAAAATCAGTTAATTTAATTAAATATAGTAAAAATTTAATTAATAAAGTAAAAAAAATGGTCATTAATCTAATGCAATTAGTATTCTGTGTACATGTTTCTTAGTTTTTTTCAAAATAAAATTGTTTTTTTATTATTTTATATAAAAAAGGGGGGTGACGAATGTCCCACCATGTCATGAATGACATTGCTGCAGACACGTAAAAGAAGAAGAAATTGAATGGTGTTTTCCATCTGCAATCTCCTGATTTCTTATATGATGGCTGATGACGGATCGGTTAGGAGATGGGGTTACAATATTTGTATTTCTAACACACGTTTTGAACACGCGAATATGCTCGATGCTATCTCCGTTAATAGTGGAAGTCAGCAGTTTTGCAAACTTTCTTCCTAGATATAAGTAATCTTTGTTGGTTTCGGCCCATTACCTTTGTTATTCCTATTGGGCTTTGGCCCCTCTTCTTGTAATAACCGAGCCCCTTTACCCAGCTCCTTCACCCCTTCATCTCCCCCCATTCCAGAATCTTCCCTGCTCTGCGTGTGCCCCTTCGGCTGGCTTGACCGCGTCTCCTTGGGACTTGCTCTCTTCCCTTCATCTTCTTCAATGCTATTTATCAAGGTAATTATTCCCTGATAGATATACACTGAAGTCTGAAAATTCTTTGTGTATTTTCGTTCCCCCCCCCCCCCCCCCCCCCTTTCCTTTCGTGTCTCTGTCGTGGTGGTTGGTCGTGAGCTTTGTGCTCCGGTGTGTGTGTGGTTCCAGACGTTGGCTGTGAGCTTAGCTTGGTGCATTTGCGGTTCGAGTGTGGTGCTGTGTCTAGAGCTGTCAGAACGGGCCAGCCCGACCCAAACGGGCTGGCCCGCCCAACCCGTGGCCCAAACGGGCCCAACCCGTTTGGGCCCGCCTCCAGGCGGGTTGGGAAAACCCCAACCCAACCCGACCCGAAGCGGGCCGCGGGTTGGGGCGGGCTGGCCCGCCCAAATATATTTTTTTTAATTTTAAATTTTTTTTTAAAAAAAAACTTCAAAAAAAAAATTTCCATCTAAACTTGCTGAACCTGGAACTGATGCTAGAAGAATACTGAAACTTGTTTCAGGTTTTATCTAGATATTAACACCTACTACTAAAAAAACTTGATTAGTGAATCAGTATTTTACTCAATTTTGAAATACTTGTTGCAACTTTCAAGTAAGACCAAGTGAAAATTATATAGTAGATCGAATGCTTCAATGTGATATTGAGTTTTTATAGCCTAAAAAAAGAAACAACAAAATTTTTTTTTTTAAAAAAAATGGGGCCAACCCGCGGGCCAGCCCGCCAACACGCGGGTTGGCCCGCCAAAACCCGAGGCCCGTTTGGGCTAGCCCGTATAGGCCCGCCTGCTGACGGGCCTTAAAAATGCTGACCCAACCCACCTATTTGGCGGGTTGGGTTGGGCCAGGCCCGCGGGCCTGGCCCATTTTGACAGTTCTAGCTGTGTCTGCCGTGAGTCTTGATCTTTGTGGTCAGATTTCTGGTGGAGTTCACTGTGTGTGTCTTGGTGTAACCCTAGTGTGGTTCCCCTTGCTGTGTTCGGCCTTCGCCTAAGCTCTCTGGCAGCGGCGGTGGAGTGCTTCGGGCAGTGTCTTGGGGCAGTGTGTGTGACATCCCCGAAATGGTTAATTGCGATTTGGCTTTAAATTATGTTTACATGATTAATTATGTGGTAATTGATTATGTGTTGGGATTTATTTACCTTATGTGGAAATGCATGGTCATGTGGATAGGACGACCCGGGGTTGCATTTCAGGGTGCATGTGGTGCATGTTGGGTAAATATTATGGGAAGCATGATTTATTTGCCTTAGTTAGCAATTTATATGAAATCGGGTGTTAATTGATATTATGGTGCATTTTGAGTAAATGCTTTGAAAATATCATGTTGGGGTGTTTTATGCACCATGGAATCATTTGGTATGCATTTAATTAATAAACTCACTTTTATACCCAACCCCACCCTATCCAACACTTTTAACTTTACCAAATCATTTCTAACACCCAAACCCTTCCCCTCTTCCCATATTTTCGAGTTCCACCTTTGAGGTGAAGAGGAGACCTTGCAAACTTTGATTTGTGGAAGATTGTTGGGTGATTTGAGATCCCCAAGAGGTATGGGTACCTCATGTTTTAATTTTGTAAGGTTTTGGTTGAGTTTAGTTGGGTTTTGAAGGTTTTAAAATGGGTGTTGTGATTTTGGTAGTGTTTTGGTTGGATGTTGTTTATATGGGTTTATGTTGAGGTTTATGGGTGGTTTTGAGTTGTTGGGTTTGATTTATGTTGGTATTGGTGGGTTTGTTTGGGAAGGAGATGGGTGAATAGTGCCCGAATCTCGATTTCCCGCAGCTCGGCGATCGATCGGCGTCCGCTCGCGATCGATCGCGAGCAACAGCGCTGAGGCAGTGCGCTTCGGCGATCGATCGCGAGATGCGCGCGATCGATCGGCGAGGCCGCGATCGATCGGTGCTATCTCCGCGATCGATCGCGGATTGATGAAAATTGTTGGGCGAGGCAGTGTGTTCTCGCGATCGATCGGGGCTTGATGGCGATCGATCGCGAGACACCAAAAAGGGTGTTTTTGGTTATTTTTGTGGGATTTTTGGTATTGGACTATTATTGGGTTCTAATATTGGTATTTGTGAATATGTAGAACCAACCCAGGTGGCAACGCAGCCAAGGAATTGAGGTCCAACCACATTCCACATTTTGGAAAGGTACGTAGTGGACGTACGGGCACCCAACGGTAACATGTATTTTATATACTCATTGTTTATGCATTGTGGATGCGAGTATATATGTGGTATTGCATTGTGGATGCATATACATGTTGATTTATGCCATATGAGGTATTGCATTGTGGATGCATATACATGGTAATTTATGCATATTGATGTTAGATGCATATTATGATTATTGGATGCACATCCCATGAGTCGTGGTCATCCTTTGATGATTTTAATGCTTGCCGCTTTTTGTATTGGTTCCGCTAAATGTGAAGCGAGGGGTGGGAGCGCCGCATGTCACATTTGAGCGTGGTTGTCATATGGGGCGAGGAAAGGGTATTTGCCGCTCTCTGTGAAGCGAGGGGTGGGAGCGCCGCATGTCCATTGTAGCGAGGTTATCCTATGCCGCCCATATGAATATAAGCGAGGGGCATTAAAATACACTGTGATGGACAGACTAGGGAATGGTGACCAATATGTGGTACAGTTGAGATGATATATGATGTCATGACATGTTTGGCCATTAAAAATAATCTATTGATTATACTCATGAGTTCTGGTACAGGGACAACCAAACGGGAAGCGTTTGAAATGCACGGGAAACAGGAAGTGTTTCATATTGATTATGCATTTACGCTTTATCTTCATATTGTGAATGATTATTATTGCTCATGTTTGGGGGTTGTCCTTGTAGGTACCTTTTTGGCATGATAGCAAGCTTTGAACGGGTTGAGGTGGTGAGCTTGTGAAGCATTCTTTTGAGGATTAAAGGACAGGATTATTTTGTCTAGTGTCTACTCTAGGAGTAATGTAAAACTAGTTGATAGCATTCATTGATGAGGAATGTAATTAATCCATTCTTTTTGGAAGTCCTTATTATTATGGCATGTAATGCTTAAGCTCATAGACTCAACATGTTCTTTATGCTCTGATTGGTTTATTTTAGCTCTATTATGCCTTATTTCCGCACTTAAGGATTAGGGTCCTTACATTAGTGGTATCAGAGCAGTGGTTAGAGAACCCGGGAACGAGTGAAGGGTAGCCTTAGCATGTTTGGCTAGGTGCTTACATTTGGAGCATGTTTATGCATGTGGTGCATATTACTGTATATCCTGTTATACTAACATGCTTATATCACTCCTGTTATCTAACGACATGTTATATATTGCTTTGGATTGTTGTTAACATTGGTGTTACAGCATGGCTGCGAATGAGGAAGTCGGAGATGTTGGGAGTGTAAATGCAAGTATTGGACAGGCTAATCCTCTACCTCCACCGGCTGTAGGGACGGAACCAGTAGTTCAGTTATTGCTACCGGGTGAGATTAGCTTGACACAGTTTCTGTCGTATCATCCGCCCCGGTTTGAGGGGACAGAGTCCGGAGAAGAAGCTGAAGAGTGGCTGGAGAGACTTGAGCAGATCTTTGTATCGGCTCCTTGTGCTATTACTGCTTGGCTGAGGCTGGCGGAGTTCCAGTTGGCTAAGAAACCATTGATGTGGTGGAGGAGCACAGTGATGGAGATGAGAGCACTGGGTGCTGTGATTGACTGGACGCTCTTCAGGACCAGGTTCTTGAACCGATACTTCTCCGCAGCAGCAAGACAGACAAAGGAGGATGAATTTACAAGTCTGAGGCAGGGGAACATGACAGTGGCAGACTATGCCACACAGTACTCATCACTACTGAGGTATGTCCCCCATATTGCCTCTGATGGACGTGCCAAGATGAGAAATTTCATGAAAGGACTGCGACCGAAGCTCTATGACCGGGTTATCATCAATAACCCAACTTCTTTTGATGATGCTCTCACAAGAGCGGAGCTTGCTGAGCTAGGAGTGGGAGCTTATGCCATGCCACCACCGGTACCGCAACAGAGGCAGACTAGTGACAGTTTGAGGCCTCGGGGTGAGCCATTTAAACCCCGTGGTGCCTCTTCATCTTCGCGGTATGGTGGAAAGAAATACTTTGGTCAGAAACAGGATGGCAAGAAGGGAAATTGGTCCGCCAGTCGAGGATCTTCACAGGGGGATAGGCCGGGAGAGCCGAGGTGCAACAACTGTGGAGGACCACATTCTTCAAACAAGTGTCCTGCATGTTATGTCTGTGGCAAGATGGGCCACATTGCTCGGTATTGTCCCACCAGGGGAGGCCAGTCAGAGTATCAGGGCAGCAGGCCAAGGTTTGAGGACAGGACAGTGCAGCAGAGGCAGCAGTTTGGGCCTCGTCCGTCGGGAGGTCAGACAGTGGGACCACCCCAGGGACAGGTATATGCACTGACCAGGGAGCAGGCTCAGGCAGCTCCAGAGGAGGTGATTGCCGGTACGTGCCATTTATTTACGTACCCTGCTTTTGTTTTGATAGATACAGGTGCCTCCCATTCCTTTGTGTCTGTGGGATTTGTGGAAAGACACCATATGCGCACGTCTTCTTTGCCCACGCCTCTATTGGTCTCGACACCCACTGGAAGAAACGTCGTTGCTGATCAGTTTTTGGCAGATAGCCTCATTTATTTTGAGGGCAACGAGTTGAGATCAGACTTGATTGTGCTGGGTATGTCAGACTTCGACTGCATCTTAGGTATTGATGTTCTGAACAGATATCAGGCAGTGGTAGATTGCCGACAGAGAACAGTGAAGTTCAGACCTGAGTTGGGCAGTCAGTGGACTTTCTTTGGCAACGGGTCTCGTGCGAAGATTCCGTTGATTTCAGCGATCAAGATGTCTCAGCTGTTGGAACGTGGACACACGGGCTATCTTATTTATGCCGTGGACACGTCTGGACAGAGTAAAGAACTGAGGGTTGAGGATGTACCAGTTGTGGCAGAATTTGCTGATGTATTTCCAGAAGAGATCCCAGGATTTCCACCGGCCAGGGAAATTGAATTTGGGATCGAGTTGTTGCCAGGGACATCCGCTATCTCTCGTGCACCTTATAGGATGGCACCGGCAGAGTTGAGAGAGTTGAAAGAGCAGTTGCAGGATCTCCTTGACAAGGGTTATATACGCCCGAGTGTGTCGCCATGGGGCGCACCAGTTCTCTTTGTGAAGAAGAAGGACGGTTCGATGCGGTTGTGCATCGATTACCGGCAGCTGAACAAGGCTACAGTGAAGAACAAGTATCCTCTCCCAAGGATAGACGACTTGTTTGATCAGTTGCAAGGTACCAGGGTGTATAGCAAGATTGATCTGAGATCCGGGTACCATCAGATTCGGGTCAGAGAGGAAGATGTGCAGAAGACAGCGTTCCGGACTCGATACGGGCATTATGAGTTCTTAGTGATGCCGTTCGGTGTGACGAACGCCCCGGCCGTCTTCATGAGTCTGATGAACAGAGTGTTTCAGCCGTATCTTGATCAGTTCGTCATCGTGTTTATTGACGACATTCTTATCTATTCCCGGAGTGAGGAAGATCATGTGAAACACTTGAGGACAGTGCTTCAGATTCTTAGAGAGCATCAGTTGTATGCTAAGCTCAGTAAATGCGAGTTTTGGCTGAGCAGTGTAGTGTTTCTGGGGCATGTCATTTCGAGCAGCGGGATATCAGTGGACCCGAAGAAGATTGAGGCTGTGATGGAGTGGGCTGCCCCCACTTCTGTACCTGAGATCCGGAGTTTCCTTGGTTTGGCCGGGTATTATCGGCGCTTTGTCGCTGGCTTTTCGAAGATTGCCAAGCCGCTGACTCAGTTGACTCAGAAGGGTGTGCCTTTCTTTTGGTCAGAAGCTTGTGAGGAGAGCTTCCAGGAGTTGAAGCACCGGTTGACGACGGCGCCAGTGTTAGTGATCCCGACGGAGAACTCCAGATTTGTTTTATATACTGATGCATCACTGCAGGGCCTTGGATGTGTTCTGATGCAAGATAAGCATGTGGTAGCTTATGCATCGAGGCAGTTGAAGCCGCATGAGACCCGATATCCAGTTCATGACTTGGAATTGGCGGCTATTATCTTCGCCCTGAAGATCTGGAGGCATTACTTATATGGCACTTCATTCACCATATACACGGACCACAAGAGCCTCAAATTTTTATTCACTCAGGCGGAGCTGAACATGAGGCAGAGGAGATGGATGGACCTACTCAAGGACTATGATTGCGAGATAGAGTACCATCCCGGGAAAGCCAATTTGACAGCAGACGCTCTGAGCCGAAAAGTGAGGAGTTCTGCTGAGGACGTCATCCATTTGTCGGCTATGATGACCTCCTATTGCCATCTTGGCTATGATTTTGATATAGATGCATCACCAGTGTATGTATCGACTTTGCTAGCTGAGCCAGATATCTTTGAGAGTATCAGGAGAGCTCAGAGATCAGATGCTGAGGTTCAGAGATGGTTGTCTATAGTGCATCTTGGTCAGCCGACGAAGTTCAGAGTGGCCGACGACGGATCTTTGAGATTGGGTAACCGCTGGGTAGTTCCGAGTACGCCGGAATTGCGTAAGGGGATCTTGGAACGAGCTCACAGTAGCAGACTTAGCATCCACCCAGGCGGGAAGAAGATGTACAGAGATCTGCGTGGTCAGTTTTGGTGGAAGCGAATGAAGTCTGATGTCGTCACTTTTGTGAAGAGGTGTCTGATCTGCCAGCAGGTTAAGGCAGAGAGACAGAGACCTGGCGGCGAATTGAGGAGCTTGGAGATACCGAAGTGGAAGTGGGAGCACATTTCCATGGACTTCGTGACTCATTTGCCGAGGAGTGCTTCAGGCTTCGATGCTATTTGGGTGATCGTGGATCGATTGACCAAGGTGGCTCATTTTATCCCCTATAGCATGACGTTCACATTTTTGAGGATGGCGCAGTTATATATTAGAGATGTGGTGAGATTGCATGGGATCCCCGTTTCTATTGTGTCAGATCGAGATCCGCGATTCACATCTCATTTCTGGGAAGGCCTTCAGTCAGCTTTGGGAACTGAGGTCAGATTGAGCACTGCTTATCATCCTCAGACGGATGGCCAGACCGAGCGTACTATTCAGACGCTCGAGGACATGTTAAGAGCTTGTGTTTTGGAGTTTGATGCTTCTTGGCAGGATTCAGTGCCTTTGGTAGAGTTTTCGTATAACAATAGCTACCAGGCAAGTATTCAGATGGCTCCGTTTGAAGCTCTTTATGGCAGAAGATGTAGATCGCCCTTGTGTTGGGACGATTTGGACAGTAGATCAGTCGGAGGGCCTGAGTTGATCCGGGAAATGGAAGAGAAGATAAAGATTATAAGGCAGAAGATGAAAGCGGCCCAAGTCAGACAGGCAGCTTATGCGAATAAACGGCGGAGACCGTTAGAGTTTCAGTTGGGAGATAAGGTCTTTTTGAAGATCTCGCCTTTCAGAGGCGTTGTGCGGTTTGGGATGCGCGGGAAACTGTCTCCGAGGTATGTTGGACCGTACGAGATTTTGCAGCGCATTGGCACATTGGCTTACCGACTGGCTTTGCCGCCTTCTTTATCTGGGATACATGATGTGTTTCATGTATCGATGCTGCGAAAGTATGAGCCGGATCCGTCTCACGTGTTACAGCCTTCCGAAGTTCAGTTAGAGTCAGATATATCTTATGTGGAACGGCCTGTTAGAATTCTGGACAGAGCAGACCGTAGACTTCGGAACAAAGTGATACCGATGATCAAAGTTCAGTGGGATCGCAGGGGTGTCGAGGAGGCTACGTGGGAGACGGAGCAGCATATGGTGCAGCACTACCCGGAACTATTCTCTGGTATGAGTTTATGTTTAGTTTCTGTTGGGGTAAGTGCATGTGATTTCGAGGACGAAATCTTATAAGTAGGGAGTATTGTGACATCCCCGAAATGGTTAATTGCGATTTGGCTTTAAATTATGTTTACATGATTAATTATGTGGTAATTGATTATGTGTTGGGATTTATTTACCTTATGTGAAAATGCATGGTCATGTGGATAGGACGACCCGGGGTTGCATTTCAGGGTGCATGTGGTGCATGTTGGGTAAATATTATGGGAAGCATGATTTATTTGCCTTAGTTAGCAATTTATATGAAATCGGGTGTTAATTGATATTATGGTGCATTTTGAGTAAATGCTTTGAAAATATCATGTTGGGGTGTTTTATGCACCATGGAATCATTTGGTATGCATTTAATTAATAAACTCACTTTTATACCCAACCCCACCCTATCCAACACTTTTAACTTTACCAAATCATTTCTAACACCCAAACCCTTCCCCTCTTCCCATATTTTCGAGTTCCACCTTTGAGGTGAAGAGGAGACCTTGCAAACTTTGATTTGTGGAAGATTGTTGGGTGATTTGAGATCCCCAAGAGGTATGGGTACCTCATGTTTTAATTTTGTAAGGTTTTGGTTGAGTTTAGTTGGGTTTTGAAGGTTTTAAAATGGGTGTTGTGATTTTGGTAGTGTTTTGGTTGGATGTTGTTTATATGGGTTTATGTTGAGGTTTATGGGTGGTTTTGAGTTGTTGGGTTTGATTTATGTTGGTATTGGTGGGTTTGTTTGTGTTTGGGAAGGAGATGGGTGAATAGTGCCCGAATCTCGATTTCCCGCAGCTCGGCGATCGATCGGCGTCCGCTCGCGATCGATCGCGAGCAACAGCGCTGAGGCAGTGCGCTTCGGCGATCGATCGCGAGATGCGCGCGATCGATCGGCGAGGCCGCGATCGATCGGTGCTATCTCCGCGATCGATCGCGGATTGATGAAAATTGTTGGGCGAGGCAGTGTGTTCTCGCGATCGATCGGGGCTTGATGGCGATCGATCGCGAGACACCAAAAAGGGTGTTTTTGGTTATTTTTGTGGGATTTTTGGTATTGGACTATTATTGGGTTCTAATATTGGTATTTGTGAATATGTAGAACCAACCCAGGTGGCAACGCAGCCAAGGAATTGAGGTCCAACCACATTCCACATTTTGGAAAGGTACGTAGTGGACGTACGGGCACCCAACGGTAACATGTATTTTATATACTCATTGTTTATGCATTGTGGATGCGAGTATATATGTGGTATTGCATTGTGGATGCATATACATGTTGATTTATGCCATATGAGGTATTGCATTGTGGATGCATATACATGGTAATTTATGCATATTGATGTTAGATGCATATTATGATTATTGGATGCACATCCCATGAGTCGTGGTCATCCTTTGATGATTTTAATGCTTGCCGCTTTTTGTATTGGTTCCGCTAAATGTGAAGCGAGGGGTGGGAGCGCCGCATGTCACATTTGAGCGTGGTTGTCATATGGGGCGAGGAAAGGGTATTTGCCGCTCTCTGTGAAGCGAGGGGTGGGAGCGCCGCATGTCCATTGTAGCGAGGTTATCCTATGCCGCCCATATGAATATAAGCGAGGGGCATTAAAATACACTGTGATGGACAGACTAGGGAATGGTGATCAATATGTGGTACAGTTGAGATGATATATGATGTCATGACATGTTTGGCCATTAAAAATAATCTATTGATTATACTCATGAGTTCTGGTACAGGGACAACCAAACGGGAAGCGTTTGAAATGCACGGGAAACAGGAAGTGTTTCATATTGATTATGCATTTACGCTTTATCTTCATATTGTGAATGATTATTATTGCTCATGTTTGGGGGTTGTCCTTGTAGGTACCTTTTTGGCATGATAGCAAGCTTTGAACGGGTTGAGGTGGTGAGCTTGTGAAGCATTCTTTTGAGGATTAAAGGACAGGATTATTTTGTCTAGTGTCTACTCTAGGAGTAGTGTAAAACTAGTTGATAGCATTCATTGATGAGGAATGTAATTAATCCATTCTTTTTGGAAGTCCTTATTATTATGGCATGTAATGCTTAAGCTCATAGACTCAACATGTTCTTTATGCTCTGATTGGTTTATTTTAGCTCTATTATGCCTTATTTCCGCACTTAAGGATTAGGGTCCTTACAGTGTGTGTCTCCAACTTTTGGATACGATACATTGGTTCCCCGGTGACGACGTAAAAAGGAAACCCTGCTCGACCTGAGCCCAATTCCCTTACTCTTGTTTAGAATTTCAGTTTATAGTTTATTGTGAATTGTATACTGTGATTGTTTCTTTTATTGATTGCAGGTTATCAATCGAAGATTAAAAGCGGAACATACTCCTAACAGTGGTATCAGAGCGTTCCGTGCCTGGTGGAGTGCTCGGACAGACCTCGGGCAGCGGCTGGAGTGCTCGGTGGGTCTCGGGCAGTGCTCGGTGGGCGTCGGGCAGCAGCAGGAGTGTTCGGGCAGCGGCTGGAGTTCGGGCAGAATTCGGGCAGTGCACTTCGGTGCTTCGGGCAGTGTGGTTTTCGTCACCCCAGAGCTTTGTCTCTCGGTAGTAAGTGATTATTTTAACCTTTAATCATTTTACCATTTTGTTTCTAGGTGTTTGTGTCCCTTACCCGTAGGAAAATCTCTATCTGAAGCCACATGCTCGTACACCGTTGAGTGTATTGTGATCTTGTGGGTGATAGCGATTTTTCCTCCCCTTAGCTTGATTGATTCTTTCATTTTGTGTTTGTGCCTTGTGGTCCTTGCTTCTGCTGATTGGTTGTTGAAATTGTGTGTGCCTCCTTGCTTATTTGTGATGGCTTCAATTTCTGGATATAACCTTGAACCCTTTAATGGAAAATCTGATTTTTCGATATGGCAACAAAAGATGAAAGGAATCTTAATACAGCAAAAAGTATTTAAAGCTATTGACGGTAATTGGGCTGAAAACATTACATCTGCTAAGAAACTTGAAGATGACGAATATGCTTAATCTTCTATTATCTTGAACTTATCTGACTCTGTGCTCAGGAAATGTGGTAAACTATCATCTGCAAAAGATCTTTGGGAAAAATTGGAAGAAATGTTTACTGAAAAATCTTTGCCTAGTAAACTTTTCTTGTTAGAAAATTTTTTCAGATTCAAGCTAGACTTGAACAAAGACGTAGATGAAAATTTGGATGTGTTTACTAAGTTAATTCAAGATATTAAATTGACAGGAGATAAGAACATTGACGACTATTCACCTATTGTCCTTCTAAATGCTATTCCTGAAAATTATAGTGATGTAAAATCCGCCATTAAGTACGGTAGAGATTCTATTACATTGGATACTGTAATGAACGGCCTAAAAAGCAAGGAATTAGATTTAAAGGTTAACAAATGTATTAGACAATCCTCTGGTGAAGTTATGCACGTTCGTGGTAGATCACAACATAGGCATAATAACAATAACCAATATAAAAAGGTGATAAAAGAGGAAAAAGTAAGGCTAGATCGAAATCTAGGCCTAGTAAAAGGAAATGTTACAATTGTGGGGACCCAAATCATTTCATAAAAGATTGTCCTAAAAAGAAGAATCAGAATAAAAATGGAAATCAGACAAATGAACAAGCGAACATTGCTTCTACCTTTGGGGAAAACATGGGGGATATTTTTATGGTGACTTGTGATTCTGTGAACTCTGTGCTTTCATTACCTGTGTGTGAAAATGAATGGCTTATTGATTCAGGTTGCACTTATCACATGACACCGCTTAAAAATTGTTTTCTAGTTACAGAGAAATTGAGCATGCTTCTGTTTCTATGGCCAATGAGAAATTGTGTAAAGTTTCTGGTATTGGTAATATTTATCTGAAATTTGAATCTGGTTATTCTGTGACTTTGAAAGATGTTAGACATGTTCCTGCTTTTTGCAATAACTTGATGTCTTGTGCAGCTTTAGAGTCTGATGGTTATGAGGGTAAATGGGGAAATGGTTGCATGAAAATTATGCGAGGGTCTTTGGTAACTTTTAAGGCTGAGAATAGGAGGAATTTGTATGTTTGCAAAACAGTCTGTGATAAAATCTGTGCTAATTCTGTGTCAGATGATTTAACTGATTTATGGCATAAAAGGTTAGGTCATATGAGTTCTAAAGGATTAGAGATTTTACACAAAGATGGTTGTTTTGGTAGGGATAAATTGTCTTGCATGACTTTTTGTGATTCCTGTGTTTTAGGCAAACAGCAAAGAGTTAAATTTCCTATCTCCCCTTCCCCCAATGTGACTAAATGTTCTGATATACTTGAATACATGCATGCTGATGTTTGGGGACCTTCACCTGTCCCAACTCAAGGTGGTAATAGGTATTTTTTGTCTATCATTGATGATTACTCTAGAAAAGTGTGGATTTTTCTAATGAAGAATAAATCTGATGTTTTTGATAAATTTAAAAACTGGAAGATTTTGATTGAAAACCAAACTGAAAAAAGATTAAACGGCTTAGGACAGATAATGGAATGGAATTCTGCAATATCTTGTTTGATGACTTGTGCTGTGAATCTGGGATTCTGAGACACAAGACTGTGCCTTATACTCCCTAGCAGAATGGTGTTGCTGAGAGGATGAACAGAACTTTACTCAAGAGAGTTAGAAGTATGCTTGCATCTTGTGGACTCTCAAAGAAGTTCTGGGCGAAGCTGTCGTGACAGCTTCTTATTTGATAAATAGATCCCCTTCCGTGCCTTTGAATGGTAAGTGTCCCGAAAGTGTTTTTTTCTGGTAAGAAATTAGATTTTTCAAATCTGAAAGTGTTTGGTTGTTCTGCTTTTGTGCATAGGAAAGGAGACAAACTTGAACCTAGGTCAGTTAAGTGCGTCTTTCTTGGTTATCCTGAGGGTGTAAAAGGATATAGGCTTTGGTTAAGATGTGAACCTGGTTTCAAAACTATTATAAGTACGGATGTCATTTTTAATGAATCTGAAATGCCTTGCTTGCTTCCATCTTTGCCTGAATCTGTTTGTGAGTCTGAGACTACACCGAGCAAGGTGGAGTCTTTGCCTATTGTTACCCCTGTTATGGAAAACGATGTGCTCCCTAATATGAATCATGAGAACTTGCCTGTTAATGAACCTAATTTGCATGAAAATATTGACGAACATGTGCATAATGAATTGGTTGCTAATGAACATGAAGATCTGCATGATTATATGTTGACTAGGGATAGGGTTAAAAGAAATGTGAAACAACCTGCTAGGTTTAATGATTTTCACCTCACATCGCATGTTTTCAATATGTTTGAGCCTAAGACCTATAATGAAGCTTTGAAATCTAAAAATGCTGAATATTGGCTTAGTACCATGAAAGATGAAATGTATTCTTTAGTTGTGAATCATACATGGACTCTTGTACCTAAACCTGTTAATTGCTCTTTGGTAGATTGCAAATGGTTATTTAAGGTAAAGAATGAAGTTGATTCTGTTAGATATAAAGCTATGCTAGTTGCAAAAGGTTTTACTCAAAGAGAGGGTATTGACTATACTGAAATCTTTGCTCATGTTGTTAAGTTTACTACTGTGAGAATTTTATTATCACTTGTTGCTCACTTTAATTGGGAACTTAAACAGATGGATGTTAAAACCGCTTTTTTGCATGGTGACTTAGATGAAAAGATTTACATGAAACAACCTGATGGTTTTGTTGACTCAAAGAACCCTAATCACGTTTGTTTGCTGAATAAATCTTTGTATGGCCTAAAGCAGTCACCTAGGCAATGGAATAAGAAGCTTGATGAATGCATGCTTACCTTAAAATTTAAAAGAAGCTCTTTTGATCATTGCTTGTATTTTAAGGATAAAATGACAGTGCCTGTTTTCTTGTTGATTTATGTGGATGACATGTTGATTGCTAGTCCTTGTCTGAAATCCATTGAGCATATTAAGAACTGTTTAAGTGATAAATTTGATATGAAGTTCTTAGGTGATGCTAGTAGAATCCTAGGCATGGACATTGTTAGAGATAGAAAGGAATCCACTCTCTGGTTAAAGCAAACTTCTTATGTAGAGAAATTTTAAAGAAATTTTCCATGTTTGATGCAAAACCTGTTAACGTGCCCTTAGCTGCTCATTTTGTGCTAAGTAAAGATCAAAGTCCCAAAACTGATGTTGACTTTGATACCATGGAAAATGTACCGTACTCAAATGCAATTGGTTCTATAATGTATTTGATGGTTAGCACTAGACCTGACATTGCTTATGCTGTTAGCTGCTTAAGTAGATATATGTCTAATCCTGGTGTTGTACATTGGAATGCTGTTAAATGGTTGTTGCGATATTTGAAAAACTCTATGCATTATGGCTTATGTTTTTCTAAATATGATGAAGGTGTTATATTGAAAGGTTATGTGGATTCTAATTATGCTAATGATAAGGACAATAGAAAATCTACTACTTCTTATGTTTTTACTTTGTGTGGAGCATGTATAAGTTGGAAATCGCAGCTGCAGCATATCGTTGCCTTGTCGACAACGGAATCAGAATATGTTGCTGTAACAGAAGCTTTGAAGGAAGCTGTCTGGCTGAAAGGTTTGATCTCTGAACTTAGCTTGCTCGAAGGTAAGGTAGAGGTATTTTCTGATTCTCAGTCTGGCATTCAATTGTGTAAGAATCCTGTTTTTTATTATCGCACTAAGCATATTGATGTTAGATTTCATTACATTAGGGATGTAGTGGCTAAAGGATTAGTTAATCTTGAAAAGATTCCTTCTGAATATAATCCTTCTGATATGGGAACTAAGTGTTTGCCTATTTCTAAATTACAATCATGTCTGAAATTTTTGAATTTTGATATAGGTGATTGATTAGTGTTGCTAACTATATTGATAGTATATAACTGCTGTGTGCGTGTTATAGAATTGTTACCCCGGTTATTGACTTTAACCTCTTTGTGTTGGTTATTGTCTGTATTCTTTGTCTGTGCTTTGTGCTATGACAAGAATCTGGTCCACACAATACTGTGTGTGTTGTGGGGACCCTTTGGGCGATGATGAGTCATCTATAGGGTTTTCCTTACGTCGAGGTGGAGCCGGTATTGTGCCAAGGTGGAGATTTGTTGGTTTTGGCCCATTACCTTTGTTATTCCTATTGGGCTTTGGCCCCTCTTCTTGTAATAACCGAGCCCCTTCACCCCTTCATCTCCCCCATTCCAGAATCTTCCCTACTCTGCGTGTGCCCCTTCGGCTGGCTTGACCGCGTCTCCTTGGGACTTGCTCTCTTCCCTTCATCTTCTTCAATGCTATTTATCAAGGTAATTATTCCCTGATAGAGATACACTGGAGTCTGAAAATCCTTTGTGTATTTTCGTTCCCCCCCTTTTCCTTTCGTGTCTCTGTCGTGGTGGTTGGCCGTGAGCTTTGTGCTCCGGTGTGTGTGTGGTTCCAGACGTTGGCCGTGAGCTTAGCTTGGTGCATTTGTGGTTCGAGTGTGGTGCTGTGTCTGCCGTGAGTCTTGATCTTTGTGGTTAGATTTCTGGTGGAGTTCACTGTGTGTGTCTTGGTGTAACCCTAGTGTGGTTCCCCTTGCTGTGTTCGGCCTTCGCCTACTGAAGCTCTCTGGCAGCGGCGGTGGAGTGCTTCGGGCAGTGTCTTGGGCAGTGTGTGTGTCTCCAACTTTTGGATACGATACCTTGGTTCCCCGGTGACGACGTAGAAAGGAAACACTGCTCAACCTGAGCCCAATTCTCTTACTCTTGTTTAGAATTTCAGTTTATAGTTTATTGTGAATTGTATACTGTGATTGTTTCTTTTATTGATTGCAGGTTATCAATCGAATATTAAAAGCGGAACATACTCCTAACAATCTTAAACCTTTCTTGGATGGTCAAACTGGTGTTACAGGAGAAAATAGTTTGGTGCCTTGCTTGTTGGAAGGTTCCCTTGGAATTGGGATCAAATTTGGTTGTGCTGAGCTGAAGGCTAGGGCAACTTTGGCAAAATTAAGATTATAATTCTAAATGAAGGTTAAATTTCAAAAATTAAGGTAAATAAATAAGGTCAGAAATCTAAAAAAAACAAGGAAGGAGGTTATATATCTAATTGCACCATCATGTCGTCAAAGTTGTAATCAACGGTCTAATTTTTATTAAGGTAATCTTACATATGATAGGACATATTATGGTTAATTTCGTCGGAAACGATGAAAGTCAGATCCCTTGCATGCAGTTATATTATATTATTTTCTCTTAAATTACTCGAACTTTTAAGAAAATCAAATAGTATACAGGTATCACATATTTCAGCTTTTAATTGGCGTTAAATATCGTATATCATGTTAACTTAAATAAATAAAAAAGTACTGATATTTGTAGAATAAATGAGAAATCTGCATATATAACATGAATTAAATTATAATTACGATATATAATAATGATATAAAGATTTAAAATTTAGTTTATGCGCTGTTTCAATGTGATTATTATAATTAATGTCCAAAATGGACGACATGGATGGAATAGGTAAAAGGGGAAACAGAATCTCACTGCTTATTTTCTTTTTTCTGCAACTTTCGCTAGCTATTGACCTTTAAAGTTAGTACAATTTTGAATCTATTTCTTTCTTCTTTCGAGAGAATATTAAAATGTATATGTAACTTCCAAAATTTCAATATTTCCACCATTCTTGACCAAAAACCCAATAATTGAACTGCTTTTTGTTCTTGAAAACAGATTGCGTTCACAAACACATTATTCGTGTGAATTTGACAAAAAGAGTTTAGTACAGTGATTATCATCTATTTTTAAATATAAGAGATTCGAGTCATCCTTCTACTAATTTTTTTTTTAAAAAACATTATTTGTGTGAATTTGAGTACTTCAGTTAATAATAAAGTTGATAAAAACATGGGTTTTTTACAAGTTTTGGAAACAGTGAGCCCAATAGTTTAATTTTTATCGAGACTTTAAAGTAAAATTATTATCTAAAAGAAGAACAACAATAGATAAAAAAAATAAGGAAAATTACATCTATACCCCTCGACTTTGACATAATTATAAAAATCTTTCCTATGGTTTGAAAAATTACAGAAATCTCCCCTCAAGTTAAGTTAAACATTACATACAAGTCCTACCGTTAAAAAAGTTGACGGCCGTTGCATAAACCACCCCTAATTTTTAACGAAAACCCGAAATTGTCCCTGGTAAACTTTGACCTCTATTTTGACCTAAATTCTTGGAGGGGTGTCTTTGTAATTATGATATTTATAGGGGATGTGATCGTAATAAAATCAATATATTATTTTTCAAATATAATTATTACTTACTCAAACCTTTTTTTTTATTTTCCTAATAATTGTAATTTTTTATCATATTTATTCAATCTTATAAAATATCAATATATACCATAAAAAATCAATATATATATATATATATATTTATATATATATATATTGTTGGGATTCAACAATTGCTTCGGCTTTGTGATCGGTCGAACACGTGGCGTTTGTGCCAGTGTATGGTTGAAAAGATTGATGTTGCGCAATTACTCTTAACTATAGTTATTGGTAAAGCGATAAGCTCGATCCTACAATTGGAATCAGATCCAAGGTCGAGTGTTCGATTCCCATGAGTTGCAGATAGTGCAATTACTGGGGGATGGATTGTTAGGTTCAACAATTGCCTCTGCTTTGTGATCGGTCGAACACACGACGCTTGTGCCAGTGTATGGTTGAAAGATTGATGTTGTGTCATTACCCTTAACTATAGTTATTGGTAAAGCGGTAAGCGCGAGATCCTACATACATCATTTAAAAACTTTTGCTCTAAATAACGACAGTTTGTAATATTTTGAATTAAATTGAATTGAAAGTCAACTAAAAAATAATATGTTCGATTGCCATTTTCGGAATTGACATCAATAAATATAGGTCCGCAAAAGAATAACGTGAAACTTGATAATATATAATCATCATACTTTCAATAAATGATTTAAAATGTAAATAATATATGATTAATAATTTGAGAAACGAAATAAAAATCTAAACTCTGAAAACAAACTACACAAATACGAGTTCAAATAGGGGTGAGCATCGAAACCGAATTTGTGAAAATTGAATCGACCGAATTTGTTTTTCAGCCAACTGAACTTGCTGATTTTTACATTAAATCAAACAAACCGATTCGATAAAACATCGATTGTCATGAAAGATCATGGTCTCAAACATATCATTTAAATTCAACGTCTCATGGCCGAAAACAAGATATTTTTATCATCATAATTATCAAATAAAGATATGATATTATGGGAATAATACAATTAGATAATTTTGAACTTGTATATATATATAAGTAGTTTTAAAGTATAATTAATATGAAAACTAGTTTATAGTTTTAATATATTTAATGAATAATTCTTTGAAATAAATAAATAAAAAGAAAAAAATAAAAGAAAAAAACAAAAATAATATGACATAATAGGGGTGTAACTGTAATGTATATTAAACTATAGGGGTATATATATAATGTTTTGATAATTTTATATTATATAGTATAGTGGGTGTATCTGTAATGATTTGATAATTATATATTAAATATACAAGGGGCAAAAATGTCATTTCACACTTTCTGTTAATTAGTTTTGACAGTGTTACTCTACAGGTGAGGTCTCTGTAATTTTTCAAAGTCGAGAGAGGGTTTCTGTAATTAGGCCAAAGTCGAGGGGGTGTTGACGTAATTATCCCTAAAAAATAATAGAAATGTGGGATTTGTTTGTGCCTTGATAAACATAGAAAACGTGTTTCTCGGATTGTAGTTGGATGTGTATCTTTTGGGGTAGTAGCGAGCAAAGTAACAATAGTTTTTGATGAAGAATGTCGAGGCGGATCTCCATCTTTAAGACAATATGTCCACATACGGTGCTAACGGTTCGATTGATAATTTGTCTTCCAAGATTCAACGACCTATGATTTGTTATTAGAGCACGTCAAATTATAAATCCTTTGAATCTCCATCTTTAAGACAATATGTCCACATACGGTGCTAACGGTTCGATTGATAATTTGTCTTCCAAGATCCAACGACCTATAATTTGTTATTGAAGCACTTCAAATTATAAATCATCAAACCACAAAGGTTTAAAGACACTCAAATATTGAACAAGGAATATGATGAACAAGATGCATAGATTTTTCTTTTAAATATGATATTAGATCCAAAAATTAAGTGTTTAATTCAATCGAGGTCGTTCTTTATATACTAGACCAAGTTGTATCACTAAGAGACACAATTTGGAGCACCAGTTAATGAAAAACACATCACTGTGAAGTGACACACCCATATGAAAAAAATTTACAGGTCGCGCCATATTTAACAAAATTTTTGCCAGACGCGAACGATCGCGTGAGACATATTTTTTATGCTTGTATTTCACATGTCGCGATTGACGGCGATCGATCATGGCCTCCAGAAAACTCCAACGTACGGCTTTCTGTCGTTTGGTCTCCGATACTTAATTATAATTCACTATGCATCCTTTTTCGAACACCAATTAATCAACGAAGGCTTCTACTTTTGGAAGAAAAAGAAAATTAAAGTTATGTTTTTTGTACATGGAACCGTGCCGCTGGCTGAATGAATTCAAATACATGTAAACACGAGGTGGCCTACCCGACAACTCGGCCATGCAACAAATTATCAACTCTTGTTGTATCCGGAGAGGCTCATATACGCAAAATTAAATATTAATGTGGATATTTGTAAAAACAAAGATTAAATATTAATGTGGATATTTGTAAAAACAAAGCAAATAAATTCTTAATGATTGGTTTTATTCATAAAATTATTTGATAAAGTTGCATTAACTCAATAATTACGATGCCGGGAAAGTGAGTTTTCAATCGCATTATATTTATGTATAATAACATCACTAGTAATATGATTTTGTGAGATATAATTATTTAATTCCATTGTTTTCCATTAGATTATCTTGAATGAGTGGAGGTAGTTGTAACTTTTAAATAAATTCTAATTTTTTTGAATTTATAAAAATATATATGTAACATACATGTTTTTTCTGAAGAGAATAATATTCCTTAATTTTATACTGAGTATACTTCTGACTTTTAGTTGGTACTACTTAATGAAATATTTATAAGGATTAATGTGAAAATATTTTTAGATTTGTCTAGTGAAAAAGGTTGATGTCATTAGTTTGGAATTTCAAATGACTAATTATAAATAAATGGATATGATTAACCAATTAAAAGAAGTTGACCTTCATTTTGGTGGAAAATCGCTATTCCTGTTTGGGTTCAGACTTCAGTTCACTATCATTTTTTGAGGCCCAACAAAACTTTGGTCCAAATTATGATATGAATGAATGTTACTGTTTACTAATTATACGAAAATATAAGATTTGGGCAATGATCTGGCTCAGCATAGCAACAATTGGACATTTGATTCAAGTTGATTGAGAACATTCGAATCGAATGGTGATGTATCCTACGGTTTGAAAAAATCAAACCAATCTACTAACATCTAGTCCTCGTACAGAGCTTACATAAATTAATTAGCCTAATTTGTAAATCTTTCTCGAATATGTAATGGATAACGTTGGATACAAGTTATTCCATCAACATGATTTGATCGGATCATCAGTTGTACTTCAAGACAAATGGTAATACACGCTCTAGATTTTTGTAATACTGGTCACAAAGTTTTAGCACTAATCAAATATAATCGTACATAAATTATATTTTAATCTAGTTCCAAAAGTTTGTTTCGATCGATAATAGGCCCAAACTTTTTTTTTAATCAAATCTGGTCTCAAAATACCCATATTATGAGTGTCACGCCTCGGGCCCAGGCCCGTGCAAGCGTGACTGCACAATGGGCTCCTATAGCAACTACTTCGTATCCGTCCCCGCTATACGAAAATGGTTAACCCAAGTTGCTATAATAATCTATTGTAAGCATTTATAAACCACTTTTTAAATTTTCATTCACAACCAATGTGGGACAAGGGTATTATAATCACCCTCCTTTAGAACGCGACGTCCTCGTCGCGACCTAACTAATCGATCCATCGGCACCGGGAATCTAGAGGTGGCTCCTACAGGTTCAAGAGGTGGCTCCCGTCATGTAGCACTTTGCCCCGCAGGTTCAAGAGGTGGCTCCCACTAGGGATGGCAATGGGATGTGTCCAAACTCGGACCCGCATTGAACCCGCCCCGTCGGGATGGGTCTGAACCCGCTTCAACCAGGTTTGGAAGCGGGGCGGGGCGGGTCCTGGGATTGGCCGAATCCGCCCCGTACCCGCCCCGCGATACATTTTTAATTTTTTTAAAAAAATATATGATATTAATTATACATTTTACTTCTTTAATTGAACAATAAAATGTCATTATTTAATTTTATATCAAAATTCATGTGTTCATGTTAAATAAGTTGGATATTTTGAAGGAAATAAGAGCAAATTAATAAATATGTAGTAGTTTAAAGATAGTTTTACAATGCTTATTATAAATATTTACTAGAGAAACATGAAATTTAATAATAAAACTCAATTTTTGTGTTTCAAAATAGATTTTTAGATAAATTTTTTTTTTTAAAAAAAAAAAAAAAAAACTTGAACCGGGGCGGGGCGGGTAAGCCCGCCGGGTTCGCCGGTCTAAGCGGGGCGGGGCGGGTCCGGGTTTTATGTGTAGCGGGGCGGGTCCTGGGATTGGCCAAACCCGTCCCATACCCGACCCGTTGTCATTCCTAGCTCCCACGCACGGGGCACTTTGCCCCGCAGGTTCAAGAGGTGGCCCCCGTCGTGTAGCACTTTTGCCCTTTTTAGGTTCAAGAGGTGGCTCCCACGCACGTAACACTTTGCCCCGCATAGCTCTTATCTCCCGGTGTTGCCTGCCAGTGACCGGCTCTGATACCATTCTGTCACGCCCCGGGCCCAGGCCCGTGCAAGCGCGACTGCACAATGGGCTCCTATAGCAACTACTTCGTATCTGTCCTCGCTATACGAAAATGGTTAACCCAAGTTGCTATAATAATCCATTGTAAGCATTTATAAACCACTTTTTAAATTTTCATTCACAACCAATGTGGGATAATGGTATTATAATCACCCCTCCTTTAGAACGCGACGTCCTCGTCGCGACCTAACTCATCGATCCACCGGCACCGAGAATCTAGAGGTGGCTCCAACAGGTTCAAGAGGTGGCTCCCGTCATGTAGCACTTTGCCCCGCAGGTTCAAGAGGTGGCTCCCACGCACGTGGCACTTTGCCCAGCAGGTTCAAGAGGTGGCCCACGTCGTGTAGCACTTTGCCCTTTTTCGGTTCAAGAGGTGGCTCCCACGCACGTAGCACTTTGCCCCGCATAGCTCTTATCTCCCGGTGTTGCCTGCCGGTGACCGGCTCTGATACCATTCTGTCACGCCCCGGGCCCAGACCCGTGCAAGCCCGACTGCACATTGGGCTCCTATAGCAACTATTTCGTATCCGTCCTCGCTATACGAAAATGGTTAACCCAAGTTGCTATAATAATCCATTGTAAGCATTTATACACCACTTTTTAAATTTTCATTCACAACCAATGTGGGACAAGGGTATTATAATATTATTATAGCAACTTGGGTTAACCATTTTCGTATAGCGAGGACGTATACAAAGTAGTTGCTATAGGAGCCCATTGTGCAGTCGCGCTTGCACGGGCCTGGGCCCGGGGCGTGACAGAATGGTATCAGAGCCGGTCACCGGCAGGCAACACCGGGAGATAAGAGCTATGCGGGGCAAAGTGCTACGCGCGTGGGAGCCACCTCTTGTACCTAAAAAGGGCAAAGTGCTACACGACGTGGGGCACCTCTTGAACCTGCGGGGCAAAGTGCTACATGACGGGAGCCACCTCTTGAACCTGTAGAAGCCACCTCTAGATTCTCGGTGCTGGTGGATCGATGAGTTAGGTCGCGACGAGGACGTCGCGTTCTAAAGGAGGGGTGATTATAATACCCTTGTCCCACATTGGTTGTGAATGAAAAATTTAAAGTGGTTTATAAATGCTTACAATGGATTATTATAGCAACTTGTGTTAACCATTTTCGTATAGCGAGGATGGATACGAAGTAGTTGCTATAGGAGCTCATTGTGCAGTCGCGCTTGCACGGGCTTGGATGACAATGATACCACTTTTTTATTAAAATAATTTTTGTGTAATTAAATTTGTTAAAAATATAAGTGAGACTAAAATTAAAACAATTTTCGTAAGTCTGATTAATCCTAAAAAGTTGATTAGGTTTTGAGTAGGTTTATTTTAGTGTGCGATTAGTTTTTAATTTTGTTTTTGGATTAAGTCAAATTTTATATAAAATATTTACTCGTATTAGTTAATAATTAATAATAAACTTTATAGATTGCGCGGCTCCGCAAATCCTGCATATCTCCGTATTCCACGTGGTTGGTCAAACTTTCACCAAACAAATACCAACCCGGATTAATCATGGAATTGAGTCGTGGAGATTGTTAATTGTTTTTTTGTTTTCAAAGACATAATTTGGTTACACACTTAAATTTTATAATTTGGAGTTGATTTGCAATCATTAAAATTTATGGGCCTCATCAAATATCATTGATACACATTTAATTAGGTATTAGTTTTAGTTGTAAAATTCCCATTATTTTTCTATACATCAATAATGTTTTTCGATTAAAGGATACGGAAATATGGACAAGATTCTCTAAAGTAATTTAACTTAATATCGAAGATTACACAATAATATATATATATATATATATATGACATTGAGCTCGAATGACCTTTAAACAAAAGGGTGTCGATATCCAAAACCGACACATTGGATAGGTAGAGAATACCTAGGGGCATGAGACAACTCTTTCTAAGGAACTCGGCAAAATAGCCCTGTAACTTAGGGAGAAGGGGTGCCTCCTTACAAAGGGGGTCGCAGGACCAGGCCCGGGCCAAAAACACATGTCTCCGTTCATATAGTTGATGTTGGTTCTGTTCGTACTTATTTACTGTACCATTAACTTTCATCTTCCTCTTGAAGATCCACTTGCTCAACGACGCTCTTGCCATCTACCATTCGATTTTTCGGCTATAAATTTCTTTGCGCATGCGTCGTCAACTTATACTTCATTCTAACTATTCCCAAAGATCCTTCGTAGTTTCTTTGGGGGAATACACATTGAAAAATGCATCGTCTAGATAATTCAGTACATAGTTACGACGGAGGTAGTCGGCATTCATCCATAATTCGACTATTACATCAGATTAAGGAACCTCTTTGTCCACTGTTTTCTCCTCTTTGAGAAACCTGGTCAAGTTCAAGGTGGTCAAGAAGAACACCATCTTCTGTTGCCAACGTTTAAAGTTGGAACCTTTGAACTTTTTCGATTTCTCAATTTGATAGAACGACATTGGGTTTCTCAGAACTGGCATAACGACCTCAGTGCCGCTAGCTTTCACCATTGAAATCTCAGTATTCTCAGCAATTTGATTTGGAATCTGGTCAGTCATTGGCCAAAACAGAACACGAACGACGCAACACAAATAATATCAAACTAGTTTAAAAAAAACAGTAAAACCTTTGATAGTGCACAAACAATGATGTGTTGAAAATTCAACAATTTTCTAATTAGCAAAGTAGGATTTTCCAAACTGATTCAGATCCAAAAAATTAATAACAGCAACAAAAAATTTGAGTTTGCGCTTGTTGGTTCTATTTATTTAAACAGAAGAAGAGAATCAGTTTAAATAATTGTGAATAAATTTTACTTGGAAAATACAAAACAGTAAACTTATAGCAACATTGTAAAACTCTAGAAAACACAATAGGAAACTGGAAATGAATCTATACGATGCCACAACAAGCCGTGTACCAGTAAACTCAAATTTGCCCGCCTAGGCTTCTGGCCTCCTGGACAAGTGAGTTACAATGTACAAAGCTCAATCATTACTGTTCAGATTGAAGAAGAACTCTGAACAGACTCTTTTGAACACTACTAGTGTGTAGCACTCTCAAACAATATGTGTGATATGTATGAATGCAGATTTTCGGATTGAAGAAAATAATATAGTTGGAGCAGCTTATATAACTGAGCAGCAGACCTCCCAAAGGTCTCAGAAATTAAGTGTAATGCTTAGTGGGGTAGATGAAAAGTCTCAGTACTTAACATCAGATTAATACGGATTTAAGTGTCACATTAAACTTTTACTGTAAGAACCTAATTATATGTCTTTCTAATAGTATTCAAGTAACAAAACATATAGTTGTTATCCCTAATTTCTATGTTTATGCAATGTCCAAACATATGTAATGTACCACAAAAATTAAGATTAAGGTCTCAAAATTTAAAATTTCCGAGTTTGAATCTCATTAATTATAAATATGTTTGATATATATCAAACGCAATGATATATTTAATCTACCTAATAAGGAAAACTACTGTTCCAACATTATTTGAAACCAGGGTAGAAATAATAAGAGTGTTTTGTAATTGCTTATTCAAAGCATTTTTATGTATAACAAAAGTATGTATAAAATGATAATAATGTGTTTGTAATTGCTTATTCAAAGCATTTTTATGTTGTTTTTTTTTAAGTTGGATTTTTTTAAAAAAAATACAAGTATTGAGTGTTTAGTATTAAAATAAAAACAGCATAATGAACTTCAGTTAATTACAAAATCGTCATCGTAGTAAGAAACATCTCATTATTTGTTTCTCATCTTCTATTTGTTAACTGTTTTTTAGATAAGAAATATCATAAACAAGGAAAATACAATTAAAAAATATTATTATTGTCAAAGTCAACTTTCAGTTTGTTCAGTTGAATGCAATTTAGCGAACTAGAAGGGATACGTAGTTATGTGTTTTTTTAAAAAAAATAGGGTCGGCGCCGACCTTCCACCAATCTATATCTCGGCCTTTGTAACCACTTAAGCACTCTGGTTAGACTTTTTTATATTGACTTTTAAATAACTATTTTATTACTAAGCATCTCTTTTTAAGAAATTATTTATTATCATAGCATTTGAAGAATTATAGTAACTAAACTAGTATATAAATATGAGTTGTCTTGTCAAGTTCATAAAATATGATATTTTCATTCACTTTTAACTTTTTGTTTTGAATCGACAAATTTTATTTTTTTCTAATTTTTATAGGTGAGGGGAGGACTCTTGTCCGAGACCTCTTATATTTTTGGAAATAATTGATAATAGGCCAAGATCTTATTGTCTACTAATACTAATATTTGGGAACAAATGTTTTGTATTTTAAGACTGCTATTTTAAGAATATTACATTCAATATTAAGCTGAATAATGACATTTTACTAGTAATATCACACACATACAAATGCTTCAGGTGTTATTAATTAGAATGTAAATAGATATTACACGAGTCTTGAACGTTACGTTTTCGTTTTCGTTCTTGACTTTATTTATTTATATATATTAACTCTTTAATATTACAGGTCCTCACACCCTTCAAAAGTCAAAATTCCGACTCTATGTAAGAAAAATATTAAATTATAAAAAACGAAAAAAACCCAATAAATCGCAGTTGACTTCATAGTATATAAAGTGAAGCTAATCTCCGGTACCATCATTCTTATAAATTACAACAGCAAAAAAAAAAAAAAAAGAAGCCCCCAACCATATTTTTTTTAAAAAAAAGATGATTTGCTTGTTTGCGGAATCCAATATGTGCAATTTCACCTTGATCTTGTTCACTTGCCTATGGATCCCGTTCCTCCGCGTAACGGAGTCCATTCTCAGACTTTTCAGCTTCCTTTTTAACCCACACGATCATCCCGAGAACACCCATTTTCAAGAATCCCCATTGTGGGAGCTTGATCTTCGGGTATCACGGTTTCAAGATTCGGGATTTTGCAGCAAAAATGGAGGAGAACCAATGGTTGAGAATGAGCAAATGTGCTCAATCTGCTTGATGGAATTTGAAAAGGAGGATTTGGTAAACGAACTGCCAAGATGTGGGCATGTGTTTCACGTTGATTGCATGGAGAAATGGATAGACAGATGTCAATTCACCTGCCCTCTGTGCAGGTCCCTGGTGTTGCAGACTCCATGCAAAGTGTGGGATTCTGCTGTTTGTGTTTTGCCCACTGAACTTGATTGCTAGTGTTTACTAGCTTTGTTTTAGGCTTATAATGTGATGTGCAGAGATTGTGCCTTGTGTGAAAAATCTCTTCCTGTCGCCTTGAACAACACAATGGAATTTGTTGTTGATTATTTTAGTCAAACTTATATTTCAGAGCAATTAAGATAATGGTGATTCAAGTTTATATATTTGTTTATGGCTTTGACTTGTGCTGTTATTCAACTTCTCAGGCAGAAAGTTGTAATGACGCTGACCGGGGAGGCTCTTGAGGCCAGCAAAATAGAAAAGGAGCAGTCTTTCTTTACTTTCATGGTTTAATCTAAATTTAATTTTTTTAGCACATTAATTATGTGCTAAAACAATGATACTCGCTTTACTACTTTTGGGGATTGTTTTTTTAATTTCTAAAAGTATTTTTAATTTATAATATTTTAAAAAATCTAAATTTTTGTAGCACTATGATACATAAATTGTTTTGCAAAACTTAATTCTTTAGTGTGTGGTTGATCTCGTGAATATCACATTTGTAATCCGTTTACTAATTGGTATGCTGACAATTTATCGTAAAATTATATATCCATTAGTGCTTAAGTTTAGTTTAGCAGTGCCTAATTTTAAGAAAATCGCTTCTTAACCTAAGAGAATGATTGAATAATAGTGATTAAAAGGTTTGCACTCTCAGATGAAGTAAATGAGGAGTCGGTTCACAGTTTGATGATTTCGTCGTGCAATCCAAGTAAATAACTTTATGCTGATGTTTATGGGTTTTTGTCAACGAACATTCATGTGGTTTTCAAAATAGACAGTTTATACATATGCGTTTTGAAAATAGATAGTTTAGTTCCCTGTGATTTGTAAATAAGTGTGTTTTGAAAATAGATAGTTTAGTTCCCTGTGATTTGTAAATAGGTGCAAATCACACCAGCAATGTAAAGGAACAATGGGCTATGTTTTGCAATTCACAACGGGTAAGCTATCTATTTTGAAAACCGCATGGAGTTAAACTGTGTGAAACTGTTTATTTACAAACCACATGAGATAATTTGTCTATTAGCGATACCGCATGGGTAAATTGACCTGACTTGATGTTTATCAATTGAAGTATGTTGATAATGGCACATATTAATATTATCTATATAAAAAAAAGGGGTATTATTAGTGCCATGGAGCATTTTCAATTGTTGAAATGATGTGAAGACTTGAGGTGTATGTAGAGTATTTTTCAACCAAAGGACATGGATTCAAGTTGCCTATTAATAGGCTTTATCCATTCCCTTCTAAATCATCCCGAATGAGACATATAAATAGCAACTGGGTGAGCTTCTCGTGTAAAATTGGCTATTTTTTTAGTATAATTGAATAAGAAAAATCAATCAAGAGAAGTGAAAATTCGAGTTTTCACCATAATGAAAATTCTTGCTGCTCTTTTTCCCATTGACGCAGGCAAATTGTCGAATCATGCAAATTTCTTATGTCTCGTTTTATATTATTAACTCACACATAATTTTCTCCACGATGCATCATATTTGATATATCGACAATGAAGCTCAATTATGGCCGTTTATGAGTAACCTTGCTCCCCTGAACGGTGGAAAATTTATGCATCACAAACCTGAGAAATGATGACGGATACTAGAGATGATATGAGCTTCATGATTGGCACATGGAAAATTTAGTTTTTAAGTCAAACTATCTAAATCGTGAGAGTCCAGCTAAATCCAGGTAAATTTGAATCTCGGATCCGCCCCTTATTATATATCATATATTTTACCACGATTGAAATTAAATAGATCAAATTTCATTAAAATTTGTATCAAATTTTCGTACTAAATAGTTAAATCTTGAACCGTATTCAAACTGATGTCTATCACAATCTTCAAAGTTGTATGATAAATATTGAATTCATTACATTTACAGCTAAATACCTTGTGCAAATGATACAATTAGCTTCACCTGGAAAGTTTCAAAAATTTATAGGTCACTTTCCAAATCGTTACTTAATTTAAGCGAGAGTTGACTCAAAATCATGTTTTATATAACGAAATCCAACTATATTAAAACTTGAACATTACTGTCCTGTTTCAAATGATTCGGCGTAAAGGAAATCTCGATGTTGGAAATGTCAAAAAGTACAAAAGGACATGATAATTAATCACTTTGATTAACGTCTGTCTGCACCTCACACATTAATTTTCTACAGTTAATATGTGGGATCTCTGCTCAAGTATTTACAGAAATAAAGAGAAAAATAATGTGTAATCAACATGGTTTATAGGCAGTGCAGGTCAATGGGCCTGCATCGGATGTTAGAGCCGGCGCCATGGATCCATCAGCCACTCCAAACGCCTGCGCGTAGGTGTAGCCTGGGGAAATGCTTCCATATCCAGATGGAATGAAATATGCGCCGTTCATGAATTTGTCCTTCGATGATCTCCATTTCCAGTTCGTCCAACCACTCTTCACCTCTCTCTTTGTAACCTGTTTTAATAATTACTGATTAATTAGAATAACTAAATAACTTTACTGTTACTACTACTATTTTCATCCGATGTATCTTCGGAGAATTGTATCGTGTGTGCTCTTTCTTAGCTAAAAATATAAATTGATAATTTAATCTATATTTAACTTACTTGTTTCAGGTCACGGTTATTAGGCGCCATGTAGTAGTTTCCTTCACTGAGAATGGTTGGATTCGCGCTTCCCCCAATGGCATACATCTCCCACTGATCATATCTATTGTTAGCCACATGCGCGTAACCTAGCCTAACCCTGCTCATTTGCATGGAAGTGATTTGTTTAATTCATGCACACAGTCACAGAAGATCATAATTTACAAATAAATACAAACAAAATAACTTTTTATTGATTGATAATATATATTGGATAGTTGCATATACATACCTTGGCATTCTTTGAACTAAGCCCGGGCCAAAATGGTTAAATGCTACTGTCACTCTTATTGCTTTGTCTTCTACGTTATTATCATCGTGCCCAAATAACATAACCTGCCAGGATCATCAAATATTAATTTTTTGTGATCCCAATTCAAATTAATTATGATTTAGTTGCCGCTTAACACATGGTTTCACAAGAAAATGTTTTGTTAATTAAATACTTACTTTATCATGGTTAGCGAAGAAGTTGTTAGAGATGGTGATTCCAGTCGAGGCATGAATCACATCAATTAATCCATCATAACAATGAGCAAGATAACAATGATCGATCCAAATATCAGATGAATCGAATATATCGATCCCATCCCCGTCGGATCCGCGACGATGCCCAGCATGGGTCGGGCTATCACGAACTATACCCGATTTTCCAGGTTTACAGTCATGAATACTAATCCCATGTATAATCACATGGCTAACATGCTGGATAGTGATGCATGGCCCATAAGCAATCTCCACTTTAGCCCCTCTTCCATCTATTGTCTTGTAGCTGTTAATCATGAGTTCATTTTTCAGTGTGATAACCATGCTTCTACCAAAAACAATCCACAATGGTTTAGCTTGGATCACACCATATCGAAGGGTGCCCGGTTTAGGGTTTCCTGGGTCGTCTGATGGATCTGTTACGACATAAGTTGCACCATATTTTCCTCCAATGGCATTTTTACCGAACCCAACTGCACAATCTGCCAAAGCAAGACGATTGGTGGCCCAGTTGGATTTACTCCTCCAGCATGAGTCTATCGGGTTTAAGATTTTGGGAGTGTAGTAATGCTTGGCTAGTGATCGTGAGAAGTTGATGAAAGCTAGAAATAGGGTTAGGGTTAGTGGAAGAGAAGATGAGGAGGCCATATTGGATTTTGCAGTGGAGTTTGGAGGTATGAAATGTGACAAAATGTGTTATTATTTATATGCATATTTTTGTACGAAGGTAGCATCCACGTTGTAATAATTAGGACTTTTTCTTTAGTCTGTCTTTGGGTGATTGAGAATATTAAACGTGATGGCACGGAGGGGAGGGTCTTTGACTTTCGGGTTTTAGACCTTGGCCACTCAAAAGTGGAGAATATAGGAAGTATTTGACGGCTACATTTTTTTTATATTAATTACAATATTTCTTTGGGAAAAATATATGTGTTATTTTATCACAGCCTTAAATATTTTTGAATTGAGCTAATTTAATGCATTTTGCATATAAATTATAAGTTTCTTAAAATTAAACTTGAATTTTAAATATAGTTTTATTGAAGGGACAAACCTATTTAAGTCTCAAAATTCCCAAATTAATATTGGTTAATTTTTTTTCTTCGAAAAACAGGGAAATAATACATTGACCTAATACAAACATTGTCGAGATTATATATTGATGTCATAGGATTAATCAGTCTCATTGGCTAAAATCTCATATAGTTATCGAACAAGTGATACACCGAATACGAAACCCCGAACGCATGTTATCCGAACATCATCAATACCTGCTCGGCTTATCTGTCAAACATTAACGGAAAACCCGCACATAATTGACAAATCAACTGACGTTGGCGGATTTTTCGGACGCATCTTGAGCCAGCAATGCCACGATCAAAGACATTTCATGTCCCGGATTTGGCGCACATTAATTGCCATATTAATATGTCAAATATATTGCATATCATTTTTCATTCTCTAAAATATATTTTTCGGAGAATAACATTTATCCCTATTAGAAAAGCGATCGAATAAAACATTTGAATTGCACTGTGAATAATATAAAAAAGATGTAAATTTGTCAAATATGAAGTGTATTAGGTATATATTTATAATTTTAATAGGAGCATGAAGGCACACCCACACTCAAATATTTTTGAAAATTAACGTACTCACACATTCGCACATACCCGCACAATCTCATCAAGTGACTTAGGTGTCCACGTTCAGTTTAATCAGTAGATTATGTAAATCAAACTTTAGAGATGGATTTAGTTGTAGACGAGAATTTAAATTCCCTTAAATGTCTACTGTTATTAATACTATGACACAATAAAGCCAAATTTATCATGAGGTAATGAACACCATCTTAAGTGTGGGAGATGATATTTGAGTTGTTATCTCAAAAAATTAACGGGTAGCATAAATTAAATATGATACAAGATTTTTACGTGAAAACCCCTCAAATCGAAGGGAAAAACCATGGAACCTAGTCCAGTATAAATTCCAATATAATATCAAAGAGTTGCAATATTTTTTGTACAATAAAATGGTAAATAAAGTGAAGAAGAAATTGGTGTAAAATAGTATTTTGTGTAGTATTATTGATGAAAAAACCCCCTTGAAAGTCAATGTAATCATTTCAGTTGACATGTCTTTACCATGCTTTTGTCCATCATCACACTTTATTGGAACTTGAAATGTGAGGTGTCATCATGCATATGTGTACATGTGTCAATTCTATATCAAATTTCCTGCCCTGTTTCTTCTCTTCCCGGGTGAGTCTATTCTCTTCCCGGATGATGTCTTCTCATCCCGGGTGGGGTCTCTTCTCTTACCGGGTGGTGTCTCTTCTCTTTCCGGGTGGGGTCTCTTCTCTTCCCGGGTGGTCTCTTCTCTTACCGGGTGGTGTCTCTTCTGGGCCTGGGTGGTGTATCTTCTCTTCCACAGCCCGGGTGGTGTCTCTTCTCTTCCCAAGTGGGTCTCATCTCTTCCCGGGTGGGATCTCTTCTCTTCGTGGGTGATGCTCTTCTCTTCCCGGGTGGGGTTTCTTCTCTTACCGGGTGGTGTTTCTTCTCTTCCCGGGTGGATCTCTTCTCTTCGCTGGTGGTGTCTCTTCTCTTCCAGGGTGGGGTCTCTTCTCTTTCCAGGTGATGTGTCTTCTCTTCCCGAGTGGGGTCCCTTCTCTTCCCGGTGGTGCTTTATCCGAATCAAGAAAAGATATCCGAACTCTCATAACTCTCACGAAGTTGATATTGCATGTCATCTCTCCCTCACTCATTATGTTTGTTAGCCATCCCTCGCCTCATTCTGTATGTTAAGCCCTCACTCGCCTCATTCTGATAGTCTCATGCTCTCAGATTCTTATCATCTTAGGCCCTCATGCTCTCAAGCTCTCAGGCTCTCAATAGATGAGCTCTCATTTAAAGGGGATGACAACATTAAATATTAAATTAATGAAATTTTATAATAGCAAACATATTTCGCAAATGTACAACAGTATATATATGATGTAGGCTACTCATATTTCTTGGTACAACACATATTCCTTTGTAAATCACATAATGATTATAAAGTAATTAAGCATTAATCAATACTTATCTATTGAAAGAATCCAATTGAGAGCTGCGGGTATTATGGATGAAGTTTATTGACAAGTTTTTGTTGGAATGGAAATCAAGTTGACCCCCTTCCCAAATCTCCACGCTTTAACTCATCAACTCATCTTCCCCAAATTTCTCCCGCTTATGTTCCTCTTTTCATAGACATGTCTTCATAATCTCACGCCTTAGCTCAATTTCCCACAAACGGCGCCAATGTTATCTCTAAAAATTACCGGGTAACATAAATTAAATATATAAAAAGAATGACCGATGGTTTCAAGGGTTTTTTTTTATATCAATAATACTATACAAAACACCATTTTTACACCAATTTCTTCTTCACTTTATTTTACCATTTTATTATACAAAAAATATTGTAACTCTTTGATATTATAATGAAATTTATATTGGACTAGGTCCCGTAACTTTTCTCTTCGAATTTGAGGGGTTTACACTATGTCTCATTAATTTATGCAATACGGTAATTTTTTGAGATAACACTAGTATTGCTCACTTTTTATATCAAATAGTCTAAATTTGATTTTGATATATGAGTTTCACTTAAAAAGTGGATTACACATATCCAAATTAAATTTGGATAATTAAATCTAATGTAAGATGGTCAACTTTTTGCTAAGTTGAACACATCCTTAATTGTCTACATATCCTAACATTGATTATGGTTCTTACAACATAATCAACGTCGGATAAAATCAAACGATTAGGTGTGAGTAGTTAATAAATTAATTGTAAAAAATTAGTTATCTTTAAAAAAATATATATTTTATCCCAAAAAATTTTATTTTACCCCCTTATAATTATATTTTAATCATGTGACAAAAAACTCTCTCCCTTTTTTTTTGTCACTATTTTGTTCCCAAAATAAAAGTTTAAGATTCATCTCTGAATTAACTTACCAATCAAGAAAAAATTTCGTTCTTTCTTATTTATTTTAAGTGGGCAGTACATATAGAGGCACGCTGTAAAACATTTGATGCTGATCTGGATAAACGTACATACACAGGCTACTGAAGAGGAAGGATGGGAAGGAAACATGAAGACCCTAATTAATAAGAAGAGAAGAGAAGAGAAGAGAAGAGGGCACTGAGTGCAAGATAATAAACAATAATTGAAATAACCGATGCATGTGTGAATGCGGGTTTATTTTATATATCGGATGTGCACCAACATCAACACATATGTATTTTCATTATAAACAATGATAATATAACCCAACACATGCTACCATTGGAAAACACTTATATATAATTCACCAAATAAATAATTTATCAACTTTTTTTTAAGACCACATATTACTCGTCAACATAAATTTGATCTACAAATTTTTGTTTGGAGATTAAAAAAATTGAAAAGAAATATTGTTGTTCAGAAACAAGAAAGAAAGATTGAATTATTGTTTGAAGTAAACTATTTAGAATCAAATACCCCCATGCCCCCTTTCTACTTTTATGTGACTAGCTCAAAAGTTTATAAAATTGAATTTTGTAAATCTTGATATTTTAAATAAATATTATTTAAAATGTTTAATAAAAATTAATTCAATAGTTCAAATTATTGTTAGAAATTGATATAATAGCATACATGATACGAAACTTGATGATAGAAAGAAAGATGGGGTTTGGTGTACGATGAAAGAATCTTGTCATTGTTAAGTAATTGTATAAGCAAATAAACTGTAATGCAAGTTAAGATTTTGTCTTAATAGCACTAAACTTGGGATGAAGCAAAAGTAAGATTCATTCTCAAACTTTCATCCTACACAAATGAATCGTTCTTGAGTGATGAATTCTCCTATAATCAACAAAAGGGATAAATCTCTAATGTCCATTTTAATAAATTACTTTAAATTTCTAATTAGGTGGTTGGATTTTTAAAGTTTTGTATGTATAATAGAAAATTATATTATTTTACCATATGATGCACGGACATTACTAAAAATCACTCGGTGTAGTGTCGGACACTTCTAGGACACCGACACTCGGACATGTGTCAGACACTAAAAATATGTGTCGTTATATTCATGTCGATCCATGCATAGTAGGTTTTACCCAATTGATTAACAATCAACCTACAACATTGTTTCACTGGTCTTAATGTGTATTTAAATAATATAATGCCTGATAATCATGATTGATTTTTATAAATTTACGTATGTTTTCATTCGTTTTACTTGGTCTGCAAAATTCAAAATTTATTATGTAATTTTTTTTCAAAGTTGATATAATAAATTAATAATAAAATAAATACATTATGTTCTAACTAAAATTCAAGAAAAAAAATTAATTATTAAATATTTAAATAATAAAATTAAACCGATGTAAAATTTTAGATATATCAATAACTAATTAAAGCATACAATAAATACCACTCAAAATGTATAAACATAAAAATATTTTAATTTTTAACTTTTCTTATAATACACCAAATGCAACTGAAAAATACAACAAATACAACTCAAATTACACCAAACTACATAAAAATGTATACTTTTTTAAAACAATTTTTATAAAAAAAGTAATATATATTTTTAAAAAATTTCTATTTGAACAAAAATTTCACTTGTCTCGTGTCGTATAATTTTTTTAAAAAATGTCGGTGATGTGTCCGACATCGCCTCCTACTCTAGCATTCAATGGTTTTTTGGTGTGTTGTTGCAATATAATATTTATGAATTCAATGCCCGAAATCTAGTACGCCGTAGTAAAATTTTATCATGTGGAAAATGGCTTGTGCTTCCAATTTTGACCCGAAACTAGGGTTGTTTAATAGGCCGGGTCAATTCGGAGCCGGGCCAAAATCGGACCGGTTATCCCAGTTTGGAATCGAAATCAGGCTAACCGATTCCGAATCGGTAAGATACCGGTACGGATCGATTCTACCATTTCGGAACCGGTATATTACCAGTTTCGGACTAAATAGATCCGGTTTCGAGATGAACCAGAACCCGATCCGTTATTTTTTAAAAAAATTAGTTTTTTTTTTCAAATTTAGATAAATATATTTGAGGTGCGTTTACAAACACAAAATCCCATTAGCTCAATTAGTTAGAGCTCTAAAATAGAAGAAGATGGTCGTGTGTTTGAATCATCAGAGCAACAACTTCCTTGATTTTTTAAGGAATTTTTTTTAAAAAAAAAAACGATTTCGGGTTGGAACCGGTCCAGTCCAAAATCGAATCCGATTCGATTCTTTCGGAATTAGCGGATCCTAAATCTGTCATTCAGGATCGGGTCGAGTAGGATTGACACGTTAAGCACCCTGCGGCCCTAACCGAAACACTATATTGATTATTTTTATTTTTTATTTTTTTATAACAATAGAATAATGATGTTTCTGTGTCTTCATGACTGAAGCTGTGACTCTCAGTTGAGTGCAGCTAACGATGGTGAAACCTACCACAGACACCGCCACCTCCTTCGTCGCGTTTCTGTGCAGCTCGCGGCCATTGATTGCTTAGTTCTGTGGTCAAATGCACACTAACAAACCCGAAGAGTCAGCCTGAGTGTGACGCACTGTACATTCTGGTAATGGAGAAAGCGGTGGCCAGCTCTTCTCTATTCCTCACTCACCTTCTAGTGATCTGGGCGGTGATATTCAGCTTTGGTGTTCCGGTTGATGCTATTACTGATCCTAATGATGGTGAAGCTTTAAGATGTTTTCTGTTTCTTGCAAATGTTTGGCTGCTTGTAGGGCAATCTGCTTGGTAACATTCGAGAGTTAATGTAAAAATGTGATGGAAAAATGATGGGTAACTTCACTTATTATTTCATATCGTCTCTTTAGAAACCTGAGGTTTTTCACTTTTTGGTGTGCCGAGTTGTGCTACCAATGTGTGCGAGGGGAGAATGCTAAGGTTTTTCTGGTTGGAAATAAAATGTTAGTGAGTCCGGGAAAGCTTTAGGGTTTCGTGATGATTATGACGGACTATAGGGCTACGCTGATGGGATATATTTATTTAAGTAAACCTCATAGAATATATTTAGGGAAAAGATGTAATCTTTCAGACGTGTTTAAATGAGGTCAGAATTCGAAGAAAATAAAGATCAGATAATTTCTTGATAAAAGTACGTCCTAATTCTGTAGGACATTGATCTGTGGATGGATAATCTATCGAAAATTTGTGATGCGTTGGTGTGTAATTTGTTCATGTTGAGTTTCATTTCCAATTTGAGTTTTCAATTAGCCCTAAGATTGGTTGGAAGAAATCCTTATCCTTCAAATTTACATTTTTTAAATTATTAATGATGTTCGTATCCCGTGGACAAAAGGAGTTTGACTCGGCAATGTCTATTATGTAGTAGTTTCAGGCTTTTAGCTTGGTATAACTGGACCAGTGAGTTTCTGCTTGGCGCGTCAGTCTAAATACATTATCAGATTCGTGTTAAAGGATTCTGTCTGGAAAACAAAAATAACCGATTTCTTTACTTCCTTTTTCTTTGTTTGACAGTAAAAAATGGTTAAACATGGGATTCACTGCATGAAAGACAGAGTCTTGATTTATTCATATCATACGAATGGGGCCAGTTATGTTTTATGTGTAGTTATCATGCATATAACCTTTGTTAGGGTCTGCATACATGATCATATGAAACTATAACTCTAGTTATGGATTGGTTGGCCTTGATTATGTTCAACTAACGTGGAGTTGAATTTGTTTGACCTGGTCTGTCATGCCTCTATGCAGTACAAGGGCTTCAAGTTTTGTACACTTCATTGAATAGTCCTTGGCAGCTAACAGGATGGAAATCCAGTGGCGGCGATCCCTGTGGAGAGCTGTGGAAAGGAGTTATCTGTCAAGGTTCTTCTGTGGTGTCTTTGTAAGTTTTAATGTCCCAGATTTATTGTTTCTTTGGTATGACATGTCTTTTGAGGCCTTAATCTTTGTGGAGTATAGGATTAATGATATGCTTTTCTTGATTTGGAACAGGCAAATATCTGGGTTGGGACTGAGCGGAAAAATGGGATACTTGCTCAATAACCTCATGTCACTAAAGTCATTGTATGAGAGCTCTCTATCTTAGAGGAATAAAGTATTACCGATGCTTTTCACTTCTTGTCAAGCTTTCACTCTTCTGTTGCAGGGACTTGAGTGGCAACAAAATTCATGATTCTATTCCGTATCAGTTACCACTAAACCTGAGAAGCCTGTAATTTTGATATCTTATGAGGACTCAACTTTTTGTAGTGTCAAATACTTGATTTCCATTATCAATTTTCTAATGCTTGTTCTTATCTTGCGTCAGAAACCTTGCAAACAACAACATTAGCAGAAATCTTCCTTATTCTATTTCTATTATGACCTCACTTAATTACCTGTAAGTGGCACTCATATTTAACACTTCTTATAGTGTGATCCGTTTGTCTCTATTTTTTTTTATTGCCTAAAACCTGTTATTTTATGGTATAGGAATGTCAGCAGAAATTTTTTGTCTCAGGGAGTTGGAGATATGTTTGCCAATCATTCTGCTCTAGCAACCTTGTAAGCCAGTTGCTTATATCTCTGAATACCTATTCATGAATATTGGTCCATACTTGAATCTCCATTTATTCCTTTTTGTTCATTTGAAATTTTGCATGATCATTATACAAAATATTCTGGTCTTTCTCATTCATAGAAATATAAATCTTCTTTTAAGTTTGTCCCTTATCCTGTCTTGCACCCTGTAAGCCTCTTTTCATACTTATTTTTGTGGTCTTCTTCCTCTATTCAATCTCAAATTGATGGTTTTCTACTTTATACTCGGGTAATTTGAGAAGTAGGAACAGGAAATAATAGGGACTAATTTTTTGAGTTTTGAGTTAAATCGGTCATGAGATCCCAAACGCAGAACACATTCTCAGTTTTTATTGTTTCTAAGCTTTTAAACTACTTGCATTATTTTAATATACTTATGTTGTAAGGTTATTATCTTTGTTTATATTTGAATTACCAATTATTGCACACCCTTGATTGGCGATAGAGTCCTATCCTTGGAAATTTGGGCTTGTTACAAACAGACGGCTCTTTGCTATCAATGTTAAACAACGATTTGTTATAATTAGAAGCAAAACAAATATTTCAGCATAAAAAGTGTCCTGTCCATCTATGTTCATTGCTCGACTACCACTGTCTGTTTCAGGATCTGTTCACCTTTGAAGTATATAATTAATATGATGCAATTTCAGGGATATTTCATTCAATAATTTTACTGGAGATCTCCCGCCTTCCTTTAACACTCTACACAACCTTTCAACTCTGTGAGTATGGCAATTATTACCTCTTTAAGTTTTGTCCCCCTGTTTTCCTGTTATCATTTCTTTTCTTTTGCTCTTGTATGTTTGTGTTGATGTTAATATCTTCATATCTTCACTTTCACAGTCAGGTGCAGAACAATAAACTTACTGGTTCTCTCAATGTTCTCGTTGGTCTGCCTTTAGTCGATTTGTAAGTGTTACACTTCACATATCAAGTATCATTTCATTTACTTAATCCAAGGAAAAATAAGTTGAACTTAATGGCTTTCATAAGTTGCTCAAAATACTGATATCTGCAGAAATGTAGCTAACAACAATTTTAGTGGCTGGATACCCCTGGAACTAAACTCAGTCACCAACTTTGTGTGAGTAGTGCAGTTATGTTAGATATGAACTAATCAGAATAGTAGAAATTATGCTCTTGATTTAGTAAAAATTCTGACCTAACTCTTGTCATAAATCAGATATGATGGAAATGCATTTGCTAATGGTCCTGCTCCTCCTCCTTCACCATATACCTCACCTCCTCCGGGTGAATCCAGCACTGGTAGCAACCACACTCCTCAAAGTGGTCATACAACTGAATCCAATACCCCACTTTCTAATGCTCGAAATGGAAATAAGAATGGGTTGACAACAGGGAGCATATTGGGGTTAGTTCTAGGATCTCTGTCTGCAGCAATTTTGTTGCTTCTTGCACTAGTTTTCTGCCTTCGAAGGGGATCCAAGAAGGAAATTGCTGCACGAACCTCAGTGGGAAGCCTTCCTGGCAATGATAAAGGTAGCACCTCCTCTCCGTACAATCAGTTGTGTAAAATTATCTTATTTGTTAATATGGATTCAACTTTGATGTGTTCCCCTGCTCTTTTACGTAAAAGGTGAAATCGAAACCACCTAATGAAACTATGACATCCATGTATAAAGTTGCTGCTAACTTTATGCACCAATTTCTCTGCTCTTTTGGCATATGAAAGAATCATTCCTTGTAATTAGTGTTAAACAAAAATGTGAAGTATACAGAACCATTGTTCTTTAATATGCATAAATTGATAAATTATTTCATCAAGTGTAGACATGATTCCTGTTTATTGTCCTTTTGTGTATACTCGTTATCAATTCATCTCGCACTTCTTTTGGTCCCTAGTGAACACGGAAATGCAAGAGCACCAGGCGAAGCCAACAGCCACCGTGTCTCATTTCAAGCCCACAGCAACAGAAAACATGACGGTCGAAAGATTACAGGGAAGATCTGTCAAAAGAATGAAGTCCCCAATAACCGCCACTTCGTTTACAGTTTCCACTCTTCAAACTGTAACTAACAGCTTTGGTCAGGAAAATCTTATTGGTGAAGGTTCTCTTGGTCGTGTCTATAGGGCGGAGTTTCCCAATGGGAAGGTAATTTCCTTTGTTCTTGGGAAGAACAATTACAATATTTTACATCTGAGTTGCCTAATAATGTGATACAATTAGAGCAAGACAATTTGATGGATAAGTTCAGCCTGCTTTTTCCACCTAGGTCTATAAATTTCATTGAAATGAACTGCAGTTTTAGGTTTTAACTGACGTCGTGCGTGTAATTGATGACCAAATTTGCTTCTTTGAGCCCCTGATGCTATTGATTTGAAATGATATCGATGACAATTTAGCATTGTGGCGTGCATATGTGTGTCAGTGGCCTAAAAATTCTTGTGCTTGAATGTTACATATGTTTATATGTTCTTTTTCCAGATTATGGCCATAAAAAAGATAGACAGTGCAGCATTGTCCCTGCAGGAGGAAGATAATTTTGTCGAAGCCATTTCTAATATGTCACGTCTGAGACATCCAAATATTGTTGCACTCGCAGGATACTGTGCAGAGCATGGTCAACGCCTTCTGGTTCATGATTATATTGGAAATGGTAACTTACATGATACGCTGCACTATGATGATGAGAGGAGCAAGATGCTGACATGGAATGCACGGGTTAGAGTAGCCCTTGGCACTGCTCGGGCTCTGGAGTATGCCGTGCATGGAAAGAACTTTGAAGATACACACACACACACACACACATGTTTTCCTTCCCTCTGGCTTGAATCTTAAAGTTAAGCTCTCTTTGGTTAGGTACTTGCATGAAGTGTGTTTGCCTTCCGTTGTACATAGAAACTTGAAGTCCGCAAACATTTTACTCGACGATGAGTTCAATCCCCACCTTTCAGACTGTGTATTAGCTTCTCTAACACCAAAGACAGAACGACAGGTATAACAATGTGGTAAATTTGGACGTTAAGTTAGCTGCTGCTACTATTTATTTAGTTGCACTCTTGGGAAAATGCTCTAATAGATTTTTTGTGGGATGTATGTTGGTGTATAGAGTCTTTTTTTGTAGATCTTAGAGGTCAAAATGGCTTGCATGCTGGACTAGAAAAGGCATGTGTTGTTTGGGTTGGGTCTCTTGCTCATTGATTTGTCTTACATCTTTGACATTATTGACGGGGCGGGCAAAAATCAAATATAATATGTCACCTCCCAACATTGACAGGTTTCATCAGCCCAAATGATTGGTTCATTTGGCTATAGTGCACCTGAGTTTGCCTTATCCGGGATATATACTGTAAAAAGCGATGTGTACAGTTTTGGTGTTGTTATGTTGGAGCTCCTGACTGGCCGGAAACCGCTTGATAGGTACCTTACATGATATGATTATCATAACTGTGATTCTAAAATATTTTCCGTGATCCTTCAAACTCATCCCCATTTTCAGCTCAAGAGTGAGATCAGAACAGTCACTTGTGAGATGGGCCACCCCTCAACTCCACGATATCGATGCTTTAGCAAAGATGGTTGACCCTATCTTAAATGGAATGTATCCGGCAAAGTCTTTGAGCCGTTTGGCAGATATCATTGCCCTCTGTGTTCAGGTAAGGCCCTGCACTAGTGTTATGTGATGATATGGGTGTTCATCGGTTATGTTAACCGACCGAACCTCACCGACCGAAACTTTAGTTTAGGTTTTAAAAAAAATTCGGTTTCGGTTTCAAGGTTCGGTTAACCGAAAACCGAAATTTTGTTAATTTGTTTTTTTTTAATATATATTCTTTATTTGGCTGCGTGCCTTATATTTGAAGGCATATATTTTTTAATAGGTATACGTAGATTTGATGTACATTATTATGTATCTCACCAACGTCATATATATTGGGCCTCGCTTTTCAAATGCTTTTTGCAGTGCTCTTTTATGACGGTGTTTCTGTTGTGTTTTTTTCTTTGCATGTATATGTATAAATTCTTGTATTGGAAAGTTGAGAAAAAATCAGTGTATTTTTTAATCCAATTCCAAGAAAAAAAATTAAAATTTCGGTTTTACCGAAATTGGAGCGAAATCGAACCGAACTTTTCGGTAGAAACCGAAACCGAAACCGAAACGAACAATTTCGGTTCGGTTTTGAAAATTCAAAACTGGAAATTTTGGTTAAACGAAATTTCGGTTTTGTTCGTGCCGAACGAACACCCCTGATATCGCAACGATTTCACTAGCAAACCGAACGAACACCCCTATATGATGATATCGCAACGATTTCACTAGCAATTGAGAAGTAGTTCATAAGTTGGAGATGCTCTGTCACCTGATATACTAGTCTATTGGATTTGCTTTCTGCTCTTAGACTTCTGGCTTAGGACAGTTGGCCACTGTATTCTGCAGAATTTGGAATTGAAACTGAATAATAAATCCAATGCAGCCTGAGCCTGAATTTCGACCTCCCATGTCTGAAGTCGTGCAAGCCCTCGTTCGGTTGATGCAAAGAGCAGTGATCGTCAAGAGACAACCCAGTGAGGATTCAGGTCTTGCATTCAAGAATCCAGATCATGAAGCAGGTGACTTTCTGTAGCATGTACCCAAAATCCTGTCATTTTTTTTCAAAAATTGTGCAAAGGTCCACAGGACATAATGAAGGAAGCAAAAACAGTGAAAAGGAACATATAAAATAAAGGGCTGCCAAGTAATGTAATTGTGTTGCATACTAAGCGTAAGGAAATTGTTGCCTTGCTTTTGTTAAAATTTGAGTTGCATATTATATTGGGCAATTAACAGTTGTTTAGTAAAATAATAATAAGCGTCGGATCCATGATCTTAAGCATAAAGACGAAGTTTAATGAATCAAATCAGGCTGTATAATGTGTGCTGCACGTTTTGTGGAAGTGCTTCCCGCTAGTTGACGAGTTTCCATTGGCTAAAGTTTTTAACTTGGTTCTGATAAATTATTGTGGAAAAATAAATGTTACAACCTCTCTAAATTAATGTTTGATAATTAATAATCTCTAAAATAGTATTTTTTTCAATTTTGACAAGTTTAAAAAATTAATAATTTTATTAAAGTCAATAAAATAATAATTTTTAGAAAAAATCTTATATAAATCTATAGTCCTGTTTTTTCTCGAAATTTTTTATTGTTTGTTTTTTTCTTGAAATTTGATATGGGTGTATTTAATCTTTAACTTTTCTTATTACATTCAAAAGCTTTGGTGTCGTGTGCTCAAATTGCAACAAAAAATGTGAAGAGTTATTACAGCTATTTAGTGTTTCCTTTCGCGTGATTGGTATCAAATATATTGAATTATCCCCAGTTTCATCCTCGATAGTATTTTCAACGACAATAATCACAATTTCTTCTTAGCTTTTGGATATATGAATTTATCATTTTCAACCAGATAATCCAACAGATGATTGACACCTATTTTATTACGATAATTGAGATTATTAATCATATTTTCAAATTCACACATCTTATGCAAAAGTTGGTTTTTTTTAAATTCATTAATAACGTTTCACACTTTCGCTCTTTAAATTGATAAATAATTAATTAATATCTATTTAAATTAATAAATTTCACAATCCTACATTATTAATTTAGATTTAGATACGTTTACTGTATTTAGAAATCCGCAGGCGGCAAACACAAGATATAAAAGCAGACTCACTCTGCTTTCGTTCCTTTGTGCACATGATCTTTGATTTCTTCTGGAAAATCCGAACCTTATTAGAACAGAACATGTCCCACTTCAATCTCTCCGACGGTGATGTCTTGGCTACCCCATGGGGCGGTGCCCCATGGGGTACATCTGACAACACATTGGGAATATTCCCGTAGGAATATTCCCAATGTGTGGTCAGATGTACCCCATGGGGCACCGCCCCATGGGGTAGCAAAGAATTATTCCTCTCCGACATCACCACAACTAGTGGCAACACATTCAACGAAGAAGATGACGATGATCCACCAATTTCAGGGTCTCGGATACATTTCCCGGAAGTCAAATAGGCCGGCCCGTATGAGCGGTTTTTCACCCGTCAATTCTTTCGGGTCGATTTCCCCGACCAGATTCTTGGCTTTTTCCTCTCACCGACTCCTCGACGACGTGATTTAATGAGTTTCTTGGCGGTGCTGCAATTGATACCAAGATAATGAGCAAAGCCAAGATAAAGTTGTGGTATAGGAAAAGTGACGATTGGATTAGCGGTGTTGATTGGTTCTTTTTTCTTGATAAACTGGTGGATGCTTTCTCAGATCCAAGAATCGGGTCGAACCCGTGGGGAAATCAAGGTTAAGTTGTTGAAAGAGAATTCTTCCACTATCTATCGGGGTATGCTGTTCTTTTTGTCATTATTTCTTTCTTCGTGTTTTCTTGTAAATTCCCGAAAATATACATTCTCCATATTTTAAATTTGACTCTTCCGGGTTTTTTAGGGATCTATAAAGATTTCTGCTCCAAAAGGATAAATAATTCAAATGGCCTACTGACAATTTGTGTCCATGGAGAGGGTTTTATGTAAAGATTTCAAGTTGCATTTAGTTGTGACAATTGTTTATACTGGAGATTAGGAAATTGCCTTACGATGGAGTTGGAAAAATATCAACAGGAAATTCCTAACTGCTGGTACGAAGACTGCTTAACATGACCACTTTGAATACTCATTATCAAATCATCTTAACAACTTACTCCTTCGGTTCACCTAACCTAAAGTGGAGTGGCAATGAGAATGAGAATGGTTGGCAATCTCAATGGTGAAAGGACCAGCATTCTTTTTTCTTGTCTTGTCTATCATCTGTTGCAAATGATATTGTATAAGACAGTATCTTTTATGGATGTAGGAAGAACTAGAAAGCTTGGTAGAGGGAGAAAACCACAGAGAACAATATTTGCGAGGCTTTTGTCTAAGGCAGCTCACGAGTTATCTGAGGTATGCTCAAGCTTGAGGTGCAACTTTTGTTAACCGTGATCCCATGGGATTCTGTGAGTTTGATTATCGTTTTTTCATACTCTCTTAAGTTGATTATGTTTTAATATCAGGAACAGAAGAAGCCTGAGCCTAAGGACTTGTGGGTGGAACCTTACATCCGTGCTTCTTCCTGGACGCCTTGTTCTCATACACGAGATTGGAAACCTAGTGGTCTCTCTCTCTCTCTCTCTCTATATATATATATATATATATATATATATCACAATCTTGTGCTTGACTAATGTTTCATAGTTATATGTTACCTAATTCTGTATTTGTTTTATTTTCAGAGGGGGACAATGGTTATGTGGTGGTCACTGCAAATGGTGGAATAAATCAGTTGCTGTATGTGCTTCCGCTTAGACTCCCGTTGATGTGTTTTAATTGTGAAGCCATATGCTTCATATATTGTTTATATTTTCCGTAATTTTATAATGAAACCATTTCTATGGCCTGATTAATTCATGTGGTTGGTAACAGGTGTGCAATTCTGTTGCTATTGCTAGGTTACTTAATGCAACGCTTGTTATTCCAAATTTATGTACAGCAGTGTTTGGAGAGATTCCAGGTAGTTTTTGGTAGATTTAGTTCTCTTAAGGCAAGGGCTTGTATGGTATTCTGTTTGTATAATCATATTACTAATACCAATGTTGGTAAATCGCTCACATGAACATCCTCATTCAATAGCTCGAATTTGTTTCCAGAATCAATATCATACATGTTTTTCCTGTTTCAACAGAAACAGCCCCCACACGGGGTGAGCATACCAACAATATGAACTCGTTATCATCAAGATACAATTAATAATTTACAGAACATAATGCTGTAATTTAAGTAAATACTCCCTGAGTATACCATATCCATATAAGATCTCTCACGCTGTTATTGTTCTCATAACATCCAAAATCATCAATTCCAAAGTCAATTAAATCATCACAAGAATGATTTACTGTACCAAAATTCAAAACCATCAGTTCCACCATCGACAATAATTAAATCATGATAACAATGATTTAAAGAAATCAAATACATTTTGGTTATCAATTTATTAGCCATAACGCATCATGTCATATCGTTTGGTCAACAGCGACATCACTATCACCCATCGCACGGTCAATAAGCGGCAGCACAATAATCGTCGCACGCTCAACAGCGGTGACATCATAATCCACAACACGCTCAATAGCGGCATCACAAAAATCCTAGCACCATTAATTGGTGCTCCCAATACTAATCAACACATTACTCAACAATTATATTAATTAATATAACATTCAAAACTGGAACGTCTCTACGTACTAATTCAAACACAACACGAATATATTATTCATTACACGTAACAATTATATATTTACATATGCTCGTACGTCACACATACCTTATAGTCCAATAGCAAGAGTCATTCCTTGCCCTTGCCCCGAGATCCAAAGAATTAGTCGTTACACACGATCAATAATTCACAATCAATCACGTGCACACAACTCACCCAAGCACGTACCCAACCTCCATATATATCATCCAATCATAATGATTAAACACATAAAAGACTCGGGCAAAGCATACGTTGTCAACACAACAAAGAATATTTTTCAACATTTTCTGCCTCGATCGCGAGCCCCTCCAAAAATCCGGAAAAGTTATGTCCATCGCCGATCGATCTCTGAGCCTTCAATGATCAATCGCCAGTCTCGAAAATCAATCACTAGGCCTCAAGCGATCGATCGCTCGAACTGATCATCGTCTACAAATTTTCACATCTCGTCGCGATCGATCGGTGCGAGTGTCGCGATCGATCGCGACTTGAGATTTTTTGAAAATCTTTTCCTTCAATGGTGTTTTTCAAGCCCAAACTAAAACCCAACACCCCCAAAACAACACAACCTCGACAAAAACTCCAATAAACACCCCAACCATCACAATAACAAAACCCCTCAAAACCCAAAACTCAAACCCACAAAAATCATAACCAAATTCTTCAAAACCACATTCAAAACATAGATAATCAAAGGATGGAGAATATTACCAACAATTTAGCTCGAAAATCCACCAAGAATCGAGCTCCCATCTATTTTCTTCTTGAAAAGGAAAAGAAGAAAAGAGAAGAGAGAAGGAGGAGAAGGGAGGAGAGAGGAAGAGTCGGTGAAATGATTGAACACCGAGTCCACTTGATATTTGTAGTAAAAGGTTCCAAAAACCCGAGTATTAAATACTCGTACCAAAACTCTTTAATAACAATATGTGTTCAATAATTTACTCATATTCGCTCAAATATATCTCAAACCTCAATTCTAAAACCCCCAATTCAAAATCCCACTGCCAACATGATTCCAAGGTTCACTACACAACCAAAATTAAAATCTCGAACCTTGAATCTAACAAATCCGATACCGGATAGCAATCCCCCAAAAAATCAATTCGGTGATTATTTCATAATTACCACTTTAAAATCAACTAATTATTATGATTAAACCTGGGATTATTATGATTAATTTCTGGATATCACATACACGATAGGCATAGTCAGGAAAAGAGGGGTCGACAAACCCCTTTTGTTGTTTCATGTAGATAACCTTTTCTAATGTGCCATGTAAGAATGCATTAGAGACATCGAATTGTCGAACATCCCGATGAAATTGCACTGCTAAGGCCAACTAATACGAACTATGGCTGGTTTTACAACAGGACTAAAAGTCTCCATATAGTCAACTACATACTCTTGAGAGAACCCTTGAGCAACTAGTCGAGCTTTGAAAATATCCACACTCGCATCTGATTTTTGCTTAAGTTTATAAATCCACTTATTGCCAATAATATGTTGATTTGGTGGCTGAGGACATAGAGACCAAGTGCCATTAGACACCAAGGCATCAAACTCTTTGCTCATTGCCTCACGCCATTCTGGATACTAGACAGCTTGAGAATAAGACTTTGGTTCAGGTGGGGTTAAGATAGTGTTGAGAGAAGTCAAGGGATACTTAGTGCTATAAAGAAGTTGAAAATTTGGAAGCTATTTGGGTTTAAAGCTGCCAGTCTGTGAGCGGGTAATTATTTGCCTAGAGGGAGAATGATTGGTAGAGGAAGAATGTTCATGAGGTAGAGAGGATTCTGGAAGAGTAGAAGAGATGGTGTTATCCGAATGTAAAGGTGGCAAAATATCTGGAGGAGACTGAGAGGTATCCAAAATAGGAGGTGACAAGGATTTTGGTTGGGAATCGAAAGCTGCGGAGCCCGTATGTGAGGGAGAATCATTAGGGTATTTCAGTTAGAGATAAAGGAGGAGCAGTAAATGAAGAAAATAAAAGAGAATGAAAAGGGAATGAAGGATTACCCGTGACTACAGTAGTGGAAGAAGAAACTCCATCAGGCGAAGCATTTGTAGGAGAGTCCTGTGAGGAGGAAACGACGTGGCAAGAAAGAAATGTTCATAAAAAATGACATCTCTAGATATGTAGACATGATTCGAACTAAGGTCAATGCATCTATATTGATTAGAGCAATATCCAAGAAAAACACAACGTTTACTACGGAATGATAGTTTGTGTGACATGTATTGTCTAAGCAAAGGAAAACATACACACCCAAGAACACGGAGGGAAGGGCAATCTGGAACTTTGTGATAAAGTTTAAAAAATGGTGTATCAAAATTAAGAACTGGAGTGGAAAGACGATTTATTAAATATGTGGATGTGAGAAAAACATCTACCCAATATTTATTTGAAAGTCGAGATTGAGCTAAAAGCGATAATCCCATCTCCTCAACAATATGGTGATGTTTTTCGTTCAGCGATGCCATTTTGTTGAGGTGTGTGGGGGCATGTGTAACGATGGAAAATTCCATTGGTGTTGAGAAATTTTTTAAATTGATTAGATAAGAATTGTTCACCACCATCGGTTTGGAATTGTTTGATAGAATTAGAGAATTGGTTCTCTGCCAGCAATTTAAATTTGACGAAGGATTCAAAAGTGTTGGGGTTCAATAATTGCCTCTGCTTTGTGATCGGTCGAGTACGTGGCGCTTGTGCCAGTGTATGGTTGAAAGATTGATGTTGCGCCATTACCTTAACTATACTTATTGGTAAAGCGGTAAGCGCTCGATCCTACAATTGGTATCAGAGCCAATGTCGCATGTTCGATTCCCATGAGTTGCAGATAGTGCAATTATTGGGGGAGGAATTGTTGGGGTTCAACAATTGTCTCTGCTTTGTGATCGATCGAGCACGTGGCGCTTGTGCCAGTGTATGGTTGAAAGATTGATGTTGCGCCAGTACCCTTAACTATAGTTATTGGTAAAGCGGTAAGCGTTCGATCCTAGAAAAAGTAGCAGACTTATTATGACGTGGATAAATCCAAGAATACCGTGAATAATCATCAACAAAAAGAACATAATATTTGCAACCACTAACAGAAGAAATTGAAGAAGTCCATGAATCAGTGTGGATAAGTTCTAGAGGACTGGAGGTTACACAAGTAGAATCTGAAAAAGAAAAAAGTTTGGAATTGCCAAGTTGACATGCAACACAAACTTCTTTATTTGTCGAGCCAGATACAGGAAGAGAATTAGAGGCACACAATTGGATATGCATGATGTCCTAACCAAGAATGTCAAGTTGGTTTTGATGCCTAACAGAACTGTGAGACCCTTACGTTTGTTGAAAGATTTCTTGGAAAGATAGATAGGATAAATGTAAAGACCCGGAAATTTGAGGTATTCATCAAATTAAAGTATTTTGGCTCAAGTTAAAACTCTATTTATTATATTATTATTAAATGATATAGCTTGACTAAAACTCTATTATTAAGTTTTCTTGTAGAATTAAATCACTAGTTGATAGATACTCATAGGATCTTTACCTACCAACTCAAGTTACTCAATTTTGTATACATAAATACCGATTATCTAAGCCAATAAATTCAAAAATTTCCATCCTTTGTTAGCAATGCAAAAATCGAAAATTCCATTATGGAATCAAGAGTTTTGGAAAGATTTTTAGACCATAATTTTCAAGAATCTCAACCTCCTTATTTTCGAAAATTCTACACCATATTTACATCAAAATCTACACCACCTTAGCAATAAAATCTGCACAAATGTTATTCCATAATTTTGAAGATTTCCACCTTTATTTTGCTAAGTTTGAACCAAGTTATATATAGGAGTTTACCATTGAAGTTGATCTAGCACAAACCCTTACCCTCCATCTTTTGTTTCGAAAATTTCACTCTCAAAAGAGCCGAAACCTTTGCACCATTCTGTCCAGATTTTTCGAAGAGATTAAGCCTCAAAATTTGGTATTTTGTTGCTCAAAATCTCGCCCATTTTTCACATATAATTCCAGAATTTTTAGCCTCAAATCATACCAAAAATTCGACCTCTTCAAGGCTTAGGAATGAAGGATTTCGTATTGTTTTCGCACCCTAAATCGTTCAACATCTATAATCGCCGTAAGTGGGTTTTTGCTATTATTTCCTTTCGTTTTTGAAAACCATAGTATGTTTTGAAATCTCAATCGATATGAATTATGTTGAAATTATGCAAGTATTAATTTGTAAGCACTTTAAGTTTTCGAAATCTAATTGGAAAAGGATTTCCTTCATGGCCCTGATGCGGTGGGAGTATAACCGTTTACACGACCTTATACGGTGGTTATCCGTTGTTTCTGGAGTTTCCAGACCCTTTATTCGTGGGTAAGCCGATGTCACGACCTCATCTCTAGGAGGGATAAGTCTAGAGACTGATATCAGTACCAAGAAGAAACTAGATGATTTATTGTGCTTAACGTATATGAAAATTATGAATGATATGATATGTTATGTTATGGCTCGATGGAGCAATCATGTTAAGATGCATTCATATCAATATATGTTTGATTAAGATATATGTTTTGGAAAATTAAGAAAACTATTATATTGGCATATCGATTGGCTCCCGCTTGCTGAGTGTTTTCCAAAACACTCGCCCCTTACTCTACATCCCCAGATAAAGCTGAGGAAGAAATTGAAGCCGAAAAAGAAACCAATTTTGGGGTTGGTGATCCGCTGCGAACTAAAGACTTTAGAATTTTCCATTAAGTATGATTCCGTTATATTATTCAGTTTTAAGACTTTTAGATTTGATTTCTGCAATTTAAATCAGTTGTAAAGACAATTATTTATTTTAATGGAATGTAGACTGGTTTTTGTTTAATACGATATTACGAGGCTTATTGATTTCAAATTATTATTGGGAATCAATGCCGGTGTTATTGACCCCAGTCTCGGGGCGTGACAATAAAGACCATCCTCACATGGACCCTCCAAAAGAAACGTGCCCGTCAGAGTGTCCTTCACAGAAAAATTGGTTCCCGTAAGTTCAAAATAGCATCGATTATCAGGACAAAATTTTACTAATGGAGAGTAAATTATTAGAAGCATTCGGATAAAACAATTTTCATGAGAAATTTTGAATTGGCAGAGGCAAAGGAAGTGGAACTAGTATTTTGAATGCCTAAACCTGAGCCATTACCAACAGTTACAGTCTCTTGACCAGGAAATGGCTGAGCATAAATGAGGTTTTCTGCGTCTTGTGTCACATGGCTATTGGCTCCGCTGTCTACGAACCAAGGTTGATTTTCTAGAACAGCAACCATTGCAGCAAGTTATTTTGGTGGATGCCGCCCTTGATAAGCATAATCCATGCGATGGTAACAATCAAACACGCGGTGGTTTGTTCTGCCACAAATTTGGCATGGGCTGTGACTTTTTGTACTGTTCGAAACATGAGCAAACTGAGGTGGTTGGGATCTATTATTTTGCAGTGCATGAGGCTTGCGAAAGGACTGCTGTGATGAAAATTTATTAGCTCCTTTGTTCTTGCGATTAAAATTTGGTGACTGGCCAGATTTTTGTGAGAATAGAGCAAAGTTGTTATTTCTGATGGAGCAACATTTCTCTGTCGATCAATAATTCATGACTGAGTAATTCATCTTGATAATCATAAAAAAATATAGATCGATCTCTGGTGGCAAAAGAAAACGAGGTAACAAACGCATTATAGGAATGATTCAAGCCGCTGTTAATATAGATGATAAGATCATCATCAATGGCTTGGAAAATTGTAGCCAATTGATCATCAATCTCTTTGGCTGCTTGCAGATAATCTGTGCGATACTTGGTTCCCTGGTGAAGGGTCTGCAATAATCTCTCAAGATGATACACACGATTCCTTGATTGGGAAGGAAATTTGCTGGATATGTTAGTAACCGATGAATTTAGTGTTCATCTAATGTTCATTTAAGTGGTCCTTTAAAACCCCCATTCAATATTTCACTTTGTTTCCCATGTTATAACCGATGAAAAAATGGCTTTTGATGGTATGAGCATATCCTATAAATACCACATATTGGGTCCCTAAATCATCAATCTCATTTAGTACCATATACACCATCTAAGGGAGATTGTGAAGGTTTAGAAGACCTAATAAACCAAAGCAAGAAGAACAATGGCTGGAGGTATACTACTAATCCATTTTATTCCGCATTTGATCTAACAAAATGGTTAGATCATAAAGAAATTTACTAACAGTTGGTATCAGAGCATGGTTTTTTCCTCTGCCTTGCTACGATTTGCTTCATGTCGTGACTTGAAATTTTATTTCATCGAGTTTTGTACTTTTAGCTTTAATTATCATTTTTAATGATAAATATTGAGAAATGCTTACAAACATACACGACAAGTTACATATTTAAAAAAAAAAAAAAACAATTGTTTTCTGAAATGTGTTTCATGTCTTACAATTGGCTTCTTTAATACGTTTTATGACATTAAGTGTGTTAATTATCATGAAACATGCAGTTAGAATTTTATAACATTAATTAGCATGTTATAATTTGGTTTCCTTTATATAGTATGTGTATATATGTTTACGTATATATATATATATATATATATATATAATGTGGTTTAATTTTAAGTACTAAATTATTATTATTTTTGTATGTATAATTTTTATTGTTTAATTATACATGCAATATTGAGTTAAATTTGATGTTCATATTGCTTATGGTTTTGTGCAATTTATATGAACACAATTTTTTTTTTTTGTGAATTAAATGTTGTGTGATCTATATAATTTTAATTAATTAAAGAATAGCCACAGCATCTTTAATTATGCAAAATTATATATTAAGTGTTTTGGGATCACATTATAACATTACTTGTAATTTGTCATATTTAATATAATAGATTTTCCCACAGGAATTTTTATTATATTTGTATGATTAATTAGGATATAATATCAAATTATATTTTCTATTTACCCACAGGAATTAGGAAAATGAACATAATTTGATAGTTTTATCATATAGTTATTATGAATCTAATTGAGTAAGACCTTAGCCCACAGGCAAGTTTTACGTCACTAGATTCATATATTTTTAAGCATGATTTTACATTGGTAAAATATGAATTATGTTAATTAGTCTCAAATTTTGGATTCTAAGCATGTACGATGATTTTTATGCAGTTATGCAATCTGTGAATTTATCTGATGTTAAGTGTGATATTCCCGAACTAAAGGGTGATAACTATAAAGTTTGGAAGGAGAGAATTCTTCTTCATTTAGGGTGGATGGACATTGATTATGCTATAAGGAAAGACGAACCACCTCCGATTAATGAAATCAGCATTCCTGATGAGGTTGATCTTTATGAAAAATGGGAGCGATCTAATCGTCTCTGCGTAATGTTCATAAAGACTAAAATCTCTGCTGGTATTCGAGGTTCCGTCGAAGAACATAAAAATGTCAAGGCTCTACTGAAGGCTATAGATGAACAGTTTGAGACTTCAGATAAAGCACTAGCCAGCACCCTAATTATGAAATTTTCATCCATGAGGATCACTACTGTGAAAGGTGTGCGTGAGCATATCATGCAAATGAGGGACATTGCGGCTCAACTAAAGACTCTTGAGGTTGAGATGTCTGAATCTTTCCTTGTGCATTATATTTTGAACACTCTTCCAAGTCAATATGGACCCTTTAAGATATCCTACAACACACATAAGGATAAATGGTCAATTAATGAACTTATGACCATGTGTGTTCAAGAGGAGGGAAGATTGACCATGGAAAAGAGTGAAAGTGTGTTTATGGCAACGGAAAGAAAGGACATAAACCAAGCCAAATGGAAAGGGAAAGGTAAAATACCGCCCCAAGGTGGAATCAAAAAGGAATCTAAGTGTTTCTTCTGTAAAAAGAAGGGACACATGAAGAAAGATTGCACCAAATTCAAGAAATGGCTTGAGACAAAAGGTAAACCAATCTCATTTGTCTGTTATGAATCTAATATGGTTGATGTTATTTATAACACATGGTGGATTGATTCTGGTTCTACAATCCATATTTCGAATACCTTGCAGGGTATGCGAAACCTAAGGAAACCAGTGGAAAGTGAGCAATGCATTTATTCAGGAAATAAGATGCGCTCACATGTGGAAGCTGTTGGAACATGCAGTCTAGTTCTAAACAGTGGTTTTATTTTGAATTTAGAAAAGACATTTTATATTCCTAGTTTTTCTAGGAATTTAATTTCAGTTTCAAGACTTGTACTGTTTGGTTATTCCTTTAAGTTTTCAGAAATATCTTTCAATTTATATTATAAATCTGATCTTGTTGGGAATGGTACATTGTCTGATGGGCTTTTCTCTATTGATTTACAAAATAATGCTACTTATGATACTATGCATGTTTACACTGGTATAAAACGATGTGTTATGAATGAGGATTCCTCTATTTTGTGGCACCGGAGATTGGGTCATATCTCCATAGATAGGATTAAGAGATTAGTGAATGATGGAGTACTTAGTACTTTGGATTTTACTGATTTCAGTACTTGTGTGGACTGCATTAAAGGAAAGCAGACCAACAAGTCCAAGAAAGGTGCTACGAGGAGTACAGATATATTAGAGATCATACATTCAGATATTTGTAGTCCAGTAACGGACTCGCATGGTCCAAGATATTTCATCTCTTTCATTGATGATTATTCACGATATATGTATATCTACTTGCTTCATAACAAGAACGAAGCACTAGACGCCTTTAAAGTTTTTAAGGCCGAAGTAGAGAAACAATGTGAAAAGCAAATTAAGATCGTGAGAACAGATAGAGGTGGAGAATATTATGGTAGATACACTGAGGATGGACAAGCACCTGGTCCATTTGCGAAGTTTCTTCAAGAGCATGGGATAGTTGCTCAATACACTATGCCTGGTTCTCCGGACCAAAATGGTGTAGCAGAAAGAAGAAACCGAACTTTAATGGACATGGTGAGGAGTATGCGAAGTAACTCCAAGCTTCCTGAATCCTTGTGGACTGATGCTCTTAAAACGGCAGTGTATATATTAAACCGAGTTCCAACTAAGGCTGTCCCAAAGACACCATTTGAATTATTCAAAGGTTGGAAACCAAGTTTGCAACATATACGTGTTTGGGGATGCCCGTCTGAAGTAAGAGTTTATAACCCACAAGAGAAGAAACTAGACCCAAGGACCATTAGTGGATATTTCATTGGATATGCCGAAAGGTCAAAGGGTTATAGATTCTATTGTCCATCTCATAGCACTAGGATTGTGGAATCAAGAAATGCGAAGTTTCTTGAGAATGACTTGATCAGTGGGAGCGATCGATTTCAGGACATTGTTTCTGAAAGAAATCTTATTGACGCTCAAACTTCCACTCCAAGTGATAGATTGATTATCATTCGCAACACTCCTCAAGTTCAAACGGGTGTTGGACAACCAATCACTGAAGTTCCACAAGCCGCTGATAAGGTTTAGAAGACCTAATAAACCAAAGCAAGAAGAACAATGGCTGGAGGTATACTACTAATCCATTTTATTCCGCATTTGATCTAACAAATGGTTAGATCATAAAGAAATTTACTAACAGGATAATGACATCCAAACATTTCTGGAAGAGTTAAGGCCATTAACATTGGCCAGAACCTTTGGTGACAGTATGTGATTGCTAGAGCCAAGAAGACATTGATCTTCTTATTCCGCAAAATAAATTCGGGATTGAGAGTATTCTTCTCCTTTTTCAATATCAGATTTGAACTTATATGGGTATTGGTTTGAACCATCCACAAAAACCCAGTAAGTCATGGCAGCGAAGTAAAGGAACAACATGTGATAGCCACATCAAATAGTTACTTCCATCAAGCTTGATTGAGACAAGCTGTGGAGATCAGGCATGGAAAGATTGAAGGAGAAGGCTACATTGGATTCGTCCATTGCAAAAAATAAAAACTAAAAGTGTTGGCTTAGAAAAAAATCCGGTACCATGTAAGAATTTAAAAACTGATTTGATTTGCATACCAAAATCAGTGATATTATAATCAATTTATATACTATAATGAATAATTGAGGAAGAATAACAAATGATTGCCAAGTATCATGGAATGTAATGGTGGAGGATTCCTTGCTGGTTGCTTTAAGGTTGCTGCATATTAGTTGGCCGGATATCTCTCTGCGCATCCTTATCTTTTACACTGTCATCTTCATTTGAACCAAGAGTCAACTGCAGTACTCCCACCACTCTGTGTAAACTGTGAAGTATTTAATAATCATTCCACACAATTTCCTTACACCAAATGAAGAAGATGTGATTTAAGACCTGATTTGCTTTGTAGCAGAAACGATGGGTGCAGGCGCAGCAATTCCCCCGGTCAAACATGAAACACCACTCCAAACATTTCTGCTAAAAAGGCTCGCGAAGGGAAGTCCCTCGTCTGCGTGTGATGCGTTATGTCGCCGATTTCCGAAGGAACTGGAGCGAATAGGCCATTAGAGGCAACATAGTGGTTGTGGAGTAAAGAATTGCCGTCTCATCTAAAAGTCCGAGCTTGTAGAGAGATTGGACAATTTATTATTTATTCTCTAACATTCCCCCTCACTTGTGGGCCGATTTGTTCCTCTTTTTTGGGAGGCCCATCAAGTGAATATTTAATGTGGGTGAAATTGTTGTTTGTGAGTTTTAAACTCAGGACCTTGGCGTTAGCCAGATGCTCTGATACCATAAAGAATAGCCGTCTCATCTAAAAACCCGAGCTTGTAGAGATTGAACAATTTATTATTTATTCTATCAGAGTTGGCCTACATCGACGGAGAGGGTGGAAGAGGCGAAGAGCTCAAAAATTTGCAGCAGTGATTGCCTCAGTGGAATAGGCAAAGTGCTCCATAGTTCCAACTTCCATGTATAGCAATGGTTGGTTCAAAAGTTAAAAGCTCAAAACCCTTTGTGCAGAAGCGAATGCCCACCCCTATGGAAGACCCTTTGTGCGGAAGAGGCGATGAGCTAAAAAAATTATTTTATTTCATGAAGAACCTGATCGACAGATCGGGGCTCAAAAAAATATCTGACACCCAACTTGAAAGACTCGGGCCGGGAATTGGTATTTACCAGATACCCGATATGTTAGCATAAATGCCCAGCAAGCCAAATGTTGGCCCGATGGGCTTTATGGACCCTAGCCCAATTAGCTAACCACTATAAATATAACCTTGTCTAGGGTTAAGATTCATACCATTCGCGTCCGATTCGTTCTCCATTCTTCCGCGCCGAGTTGATTTATCTTGTAGAGAACTCGATGTGCGCGGCTCCAGATCGGCGAGATGAAGGCAGAGGCGCGAGATGAAGGCGGCGGCGCGAGCTAGGGTTTCTGAAACCCTAGCCGCCGCGGCTGTCATTTGTGGAAGGAGATGAATAGTGCCACTTACCCTAATTTTCGATTTTCAATTAAAAAAAAAAAAATTTATTTTTATTAAATCCGAAAATAGGGTATTTTGGGTTGAAATTGATTTTCTAATTTTGGATCCAAATTGTTTGGAGTCCATACATTTTTTTTGGGGTCATTTTTGATGTTTTTATCCGGATATTATTTTTTGAAAAATAAATCATAAACTTAATTAATTAAAAATATGATTTTTAATTTATTAAGTGTAAAATAGAGATTTTACAAATTAATTGCAAATTAGATGAAAATGTTTCATTTAATTTATTTTTCAATTAATCTTATGATTTGAAAGGTAAAATATAGATTTTATCAATTAGTTGAAATTTAATTAATTAGAAATTAAATAAAATTGTTTTATTTAATTTGTTAATTTTATTTTCAATTAATGATACGATTAGTGGGGAAACGATAGAATAAATTAATTATTGTGCTCTAATTACATGTGATGTGATTAGTTTAATTACATATAATGTGGATGCATGGTGGATGATTACGGGCCATGACCAATATGTTTAGGTGAATGTTTAGGTTTTATTGTTTCATTATAATTATGATTTTGGTTTTCGGGCCTGCGAGCCTGCTCTCTCTATTTTCTGATGTATCCCACCCCGGATTTGTATCCCTATTCTCTTGTTTGCACGATTTAAATGTAAAATCATTAGAATTAGTGGGAGATCGAGATTGAAGATGGAGCACCAAGAATCAAGACATGTATAATGGAAGCAAAAATGTAATAGGATTGCACTACATACCTGCATCACCTTAGACAGACTTGTGATCCATGTATGGCTCACGTGGATCAATTAGGAAAAGGCCGTAATCGTCCATATTTATTTTATTATGCATATGATGTATGATAAATGTTTGTTTGCATGTTTTATTAGTACATATGACTGCATGAATAAAACATAGTTGCATGAATCCGGCAAACAAACAAACAAGTACTTGATGAGATTTTAAAATATTATTAAATCCCTCTTTTGAATATGATTCAAAAAATTTTAATATCAAACTGTAAAGGGAGCTCAAATGAGTTTGTTGCTTCCTGTCTTCCATCAACAGTTAAGCCATGAGACGCTACTTGTGTCAGGTGTCTTGTCTCACCCTCGTGGGGGGCATCTGGCATGGGAAAGCTGTGTGTTTAACTGCCACTTAATTATGGATAGGGTTCTGTTAACCTTTAAGATTACTCACCCTCGTGGGGTCTTATTGGCGAACATTATCATCCGTGGGATGGGTTAGTTTGACGTGAGAAGGCATAATTGGCCTGCCTCCGTAGGGTTATGTCAATCACGAGACGAATATCTTGGGGGTTGCATATGATGCAATTGTGAGCTACCTTTAGTATCATGAGGTCGGCTGGACCCTCGCCCAGGGCTATCATGAGCTAGTTGGACTCCAAGCCCACTAAGAAAATACGATTTTCCGTTCATTTGTCGTGAGGGTGACGAATTCGAAAAATTTAGTGGGAGCATTCAATAACTAAAGTCCATAGTTTTTGAATTAATTAATAATCAAACGGTTTGCATGTATTTTCTGTTTATTCTCAATATTGTGATTGCCGTGAATCCGATTGCATCAATTCTCGATACAAACAAAGTAACCGCACCAAATTATTCTGATTGACTATTAATGTTAAAATAGTGCTTGCTTCTAAAAGATTGCTATATACCCTTGGTGGGAGCCTCCTGTTGAAGTGTCTCCCGGTTCGTCTCATGAAGAGATTGCCACACTTGAGAAGTGATGGGACGATTATCTCTAGACTATGTGCTATATGATAGCATCAATGTCACCAATGAGTTTCAACACAGATATGAGAAATTCGTTCACATTGCTGATATTTTCCAACACCTACAAATGTTGTTTGGTGAACGGACGCGATTACTGAGACTCGCGATTTCAAAAGAGCTATTTTCATTTCACATGCGAGATGGGGCTTCGGTCTATGAGCATGGTGTAAGAAAAATATCTCTTGTTGAGAAATTGGAAAATCTGAATGTGACAAATCCTCATTAACTGGCTATAGATTTGATCTTATAGTCAAAATGTTGGAAACTCATGAGCCCTTGATTCAAAAAGAGAAACTTGTTCTTCTTGTCGAATCTTCTACCAATGGTAGGAAGAGTTCAAGGATAAAGAAGAGGTTGGGAATGGGACGATTATCTCTAGACTATGTGCTATATGATAGCATCAATGTCACCAATGAGTTTCAACACAGATATGAGAAATTCGTTCACATTGCTGATATTTTCCAACACCTACAAATGTTGTTTGGTGAACGGACGCGATTACTGAGACTCGCGATTTCAAAAGAGCTATTTTCATTTCACATGCGAGATGGGGCTTCGGTCTATGAGCATGGTGTAAGAAAAATATCTCTTGTTGAGAAATTGGAAAATCTGAATGTGACAAATCCTCATTAACTGGCTATAGATTTGATCTTATAGTCAAAATGTTGGAAACTCATGAGCCCTTGATTCAAAAAGAGAAACGTGTTCTTCTTGTCGAATTTTCTACCAATGGTAGGAAGAGTTCAAGGATAAAGAAGAGGAAGGGAAATGGTTCCCAACCTCAAAAGACGAAAAAGGATATAGTAGCAACTAAGAAAGGAGAGGCATCTATGTTTTCACTGCTGGTCACTGGCGCAAAATTGTAAGGAATACCTAGACTAGAAGCGTTCTAGAAAGGGTATGTTATATATTAAAATTAAATGTTTCTATTGGTTCTACTTCTTTGGTTTATGATGCCAGTTGTGCTCGCATTTTTGCAAAGAGTTGCATGTGATGTGAAGAAGTAGAGAGCCCTAGGAAGGTGAAACCTGCCTGAGGCTAAGCATTGTAGCAAGAGTTGTTGCAAAGGCTGTTTGAAACATTTATTTAATATAAAATCTTAAACTGGTTAGGAACTGGTTTGATCATATATTTATTTGTTCTAGATTTAATCATGAACATTGTTCCTATTTTGATAGAGAATGATATTCTTTTAAATATGCGAATGTGATTTGCATTATTTTTAAGAATGCATGTTTTATTGAATCTGGTGAACTTATGAATGATTAGTATGATTATATTCAAAGAATATAAACAGAATGATAACTTAAATCCAACATATATTTAGCATGTGCTGAATGTCCATTGAATTTGATTCATATGGACGTATGTGGAGCACTAAATGTTAGTGCAATATGATGTTGAGTTATCTTAAAGAGAATGTGATTCTCTCTGAGTAACTCTCTAAAGTTACATATTTGTTGAATATAATTCATATCAATGCAGTGACCAAAACTCCATATACGACATGGATTGAAAAATAATTCAAATTTTTATTTTGAGATTGTTCTGCTTATGTGAAGCAGCCAGTGGGAGATGAGTTGGATAGTTGATCCATCTTATGTTATGTTGTGGAAATTTATATTATCAATTGCAGGCAAAGAGTTTGTTTCGCAAGTGCAATCTTTCTAGAGAAAATGTTTCTATTAGAAAGGATGACAACATAATATAACTTGAAAGGGTTCAAGAACCACAAACCACTAGAAAAGTGAAAACGGTGAAATTAATTGAGTCAATAATAACCTTTGATTTACACACACCAAGGAGATTTGAAAATGTTTCAAGAGCTCCTGATAGAATGAATCTACTCCTTGAAAGTAGTCAAGAAATAGACCATGGATATGATCCTTGGACTTTCAAGGAGGCGATGTCAGATATTGATTCGGGACATTAGCAAGATGCCATGAAATCTGAAATGGACTCTATGTACTCCAATAAGGTATGGGCCTTAGTAGATCATCTTTGGGAATTGTTCCCATTGGCTGCATGGATTTACAAGTGAAAGCTTGGAGTGGATGAGAAGGTAGTGACCTTCAAAGCTTGACTGGTGAGAAACGATTATTCTCATAGGCAAAGAGTTGTTTATGAGAAAATTTTCATCGGTTATGATGCTATAGTCTATTTAGATTTTATTATTTATATCTTTATATTATGAATATGAGATATAAGTAATGGATGTGAACACAACATTTCTCAGTGGTGGCATTGAGGTAGAAATGTAGCAGCCAAATGTGTTTACAACTTCTTGGAGTGAGAAAAATGTTTTCAAACTCCAGAAGTCCATTTATAGGCCTAAGAAGGCATCCCGAAGTTTGAACTTCCGTTTTGATAACATTATCAAAGTGTTTGGTTTTGTTAAAAAATCCGGAAGTGACATGTGTGTGCAAAAAGGTTAGTGGGAGCATGGTTATATTTGTGATGCTTTAAGTCGATTATATCATGCTCATTGTGAATGGTATTGGATTAATCAATTAAAGCATGATTATCTACTAATTTCTCCATGTAAGATTGAGAGAAGCGTCATACGTGCTTAGCATACGGATCTATAGGGATATATCTAAAGGATGCTTGAGATCTCTCAATCTACGTACATAAACACTGTGCTAAAAGGGTTTAGCATAGAATAGTCGAAAAATGAGTTACTTCATAATATGTCATAGTATTCATCTCTCGAGTCAATGGGTCTTAAGATTGATGAGGAGAGAGAAAAGATGACATTGGTACATTATATTTCTACTTTTAATAGCATACTGTATGCTATGGTATGTACTTGGCCTGATGTATGTTCTTAGAGTAATGGACAGACATCAGACAGATCCCGGTGAAGGTCACTGGAAAACTGTGAAAATAATCCTCATGTTCTTATGAAGAACTTATGATATGTTCATGGTTTTTGGATCTGTAAGTGGAGAAATAAAAGTTGAAGGCTAAGCTGATGCTGGTTTTTTAATTTGGATGTAGATGATACCATATCGATGTTTGGATTTGTATTTAAGCTCAATGATGATGATGTCTCTTGGAAACGTTCCAAGCAAGACACCACATTGGATTCCACCAGTGAAGCTGAATACATTGCAGCATACGATGCAGCAAATAGGCAGTTTGGATAAGAAATTTCATCCAAGAGTTGGGTGTAATTTCTAGTGCAGTTAACACAGTCTCTGTGTACTGTGACAACATTTGAGCTATTATGAATAGCCAAGATCTCATCAGGATCCAAACATATATTGAGAAAATACTGTCTAATGAGAGAGATAGTAGAAACGACATTATTATCGAGAGAATCGCTTCAACAGAAAATATAGTGAATCCACTGACAAAGTATTTACAATGATTGGTGTCTGTTAGACATCTTGGGAAGATGGTCTTAAGACACATGAGTAGTTGGCTTTGGGAAAGTGAAAGATATTATTATCATACATGATTAAGTAAATCAATAGTTGATTGATTGTACTTATAATCTTATTATGACAAATCTTTGTTTGAATATTAATATATATGGCACTTCTTCATCTGTTTACCCATACATCTTGATGTATTGATGAAGTCCTTGAAGTTGCTATAGTCCATAGAATGTGGTTACGCATTTGATGGTGACCATGAAATACATTCTCGACTGCGATTTCTAAATGTTCCTGGTCGATGAGCCTTCGAGAATGGGATATCGATATATGCTCGTTAGAGACTGGTATTCATGATGTGTCTAGTGTAGTGCGCCGCGTTTCATCGGCGTTGGCTTGGAGAAGTCAGCACACATGAATAGGTGCTCATTAGGAATGAGTTCACTGAACGACCCTACTCGGAATTCTATAAGTGGTTACCATTTGTCGAGCATAGAATTTCTAGTCATAGTTGTGCACCATTACTCCTCATGACCCGAGGCGTCATTGAGGTCTTGATAGATAGCTGTGTACTTTGATTTAATGACTGATCACATGTGGGTCATAAAGTCATTATTTTGGGTATTCAGTGATGCTGTCAGAGGCCTATGATTGTCGTTGGGGATTCACCACTGGTCTTGATGAACCAGGATGTCCTATGTGTTTTTCTATATATGATTCGCGGAATCTCTGGCCAGAGTGGGTAGTGCTTGTGAAAAATGAGTTTTTCATATACGCACACAATGAATCATATAACGTGAAACAAATACATAGTTATTGAAATCATAATGGGTCTCGATCAACCAATGCCCTAGATTCAATCGGGACATATTGAGTGAAAGGAATGTACTGCATGCTAACTATGGCTGACAGGTTCTCGTACGTTGCTAGTCATTTGTATCTAGGTCTTCGTGAAGCGCAGATGCTAGACGCTACCCACGATCGGTAGGTTCATACTGGATTATATTTCGGTAATTGTCTATTAAAGGAGTTTAATTGACAATGGGGCATTCAGGGTAAGCCCAAAGAAGTTGTTTGACTTCTAAAATCACAAAGGTTGTGATCCTACTGCTATGATACACTTGAGCCTCGTTGGGTCACAATCAACCGGCCGCCGATCTATTGATGAGAATTGAGACTTAAATGTTAAGTGCTCAAATTGAGTGATTTAGAAAGATGAATTTAATTTTTGAAAGCTCCTCCCTTTAGTGGAGTTTCTATATTTGAAAATGTTTCATTTATAGAAAGTTCTAAAATTAAAACGTTTGATATATTTATGACTCATAATTATGTACATTGGCAGTACATCAAGTTGTTCAATTAGATTGAGTTACTTGGATTATGAGTTTGTAGTTTTGTGTTGGCTTTTGGGCAAGTGGGAGATTGTTAGCATAAATGCCCAGCAAGCCAAATGTTGGCCCGATGGGCTTTATGGACCCTAGCCCAATTAGCTAACCACTATAAATATAACCTTGTCTAGGGTTAAGATTCATTCCATTCCAATTCGATTCACTCTCATAGAAACGCTAACACCAAACTAGCACTGGTGTTGGCTTGTAGATCTGGTCAGGTTGATTGGACTCGAGGACCACCGACATCAGATTGATTTCGCTGTTATCGGTAATCCCTTTTCGTGCATTATTTTATGATATTTGCATGTTTATATATGAATCAGGCGCGATCGACCGTCCCCGAGTCAGATCTGTTTATTGTATTTTTTCCGCTGCGTTTGGATCTGGCGCCGGGGTACGGAAACCCAACACGATATGTCTCATTTAGTTTGTTCCGCTCAGGGATACACGGGTGGTTATTAGTTTTTTTTATAATATAAACATGAAATATTATTAATTAATCAGAAGTACGATACAAAGACAATCAAACTTCATCAGACATGACAATAGATAATAACAACGATAGATACCATGCCTAGAGAATTATATAGACCCACCAAAGTGTAAGTGAGCAGCAAGGTGTAATCTGAAAATTGCACACTACAGAAATACAAGCACCGGTCCCAACCGCCAGGCCAATCTAGGTCCCATCAAACCAAATAGCCAGTGAAGGGGACTACCAAGTGAACTGCCTTCCAAATAATCTGAAGGAACAAAGAAGGAACTACGAGAGACTGAAACTGATAAAAAGCCAACAAAAGAGCAAGCTCTCGCGTCCAAAACCCTCACTAAAAGCCAACATCCCAAGAGCATTGATGAAAGACGCACGAAACCGAAAGTCCAACTAGTCGTACCAAGTGTATTCACAACAGTGATAAAGACAAAATAAACACCACCAACCAAGCACTATAGTGGCCCATAGACATCTAGAAACTTATACCACAATACAACTACAAACAAAATAATATGTATCAGATAACATAAAGACTAGATAATTATAGAATAAGTAAATACATGTCAACACCAAAAGGGGAGACTTAGTACAAACAGCAGTCATGCGCAAAATAAGACACGAGATGCTCCCAAATCCTACGCAGTCCAATAAGTGGAACTCAAACCGCACGACGGGTATGCCATGCGATCCCAACCAGAATGTAGAGTAATAAGACATATGAATCCAACAACTGGTAGAAGATAACAGAGCCACCTACAGGAACGAAGGCCACCACCACTAAAAAACGGTACAAAAATATTCACGTAATTCCAACGAAATCCTCCGATGCTTGAGTCAAAAAGGATGATATTAAAGGACGAAGCCATCTTTGGCTAGGGTAGGTTCCAGCCACATGCAATATTTCGGGAAAAAATAGTGTTAATTTTTAGAAATTTTATTTTTTGGCACAACCGTCTAAACCGTCTTAGTCATTTAGCCCTTAAAATTGTTCTTTCCATGACCCCTCTTAATTGAGTTGAGACGGGATCCAATGAATGTTTGAATTGAAGTAGGAATCAATTTGATTACATCATATATTGGGAATATGGTTATACTTAAAAAGTATTCCTTTTTTTTTCAACTCATTTCTACTTGATTTATTGCTCCGCCCCAGATAATATTGATTCATGGATCCGCCTATGGATATCTTTTTATGGTAAAACAATTTATTCATATAGTACAAGAAATACTCGTCAAAAGGAAAAACAAAAAAGAACAGCATTACAAGGATGACAAGCAACAATAATATTGATTCATGGCTCCGGTCAGATAAGCTCAAGTAGTTCCTGTAAAATCATATGAGCTCTTGCCGTATATAACACACTAGTTTTTATTGGCACCGCACAAGACATGACGTCAAGTACCAGCATGTTGGTCGATTTTTTTCCTAATTTGACCTAAAATAACATTTCAAATGACCGACTTTAATAAACATTTTTAAAGAAACGACAATATTATTGTAATTGAATGGAAAAAAATAACCAAATGAGACTATCTTTTTTTAAAACAAATGATCCACATCTTACTCTAAAATTAAAAAAATAACATTTGAAGTTGCTAAATGTTGGAGTAGATAAAATACTTGTTGGATGTATGTACTCAAATATATATCAACTCTTATTTAAAAATATTATATGTTGCATATTGAAAATATATATACATTGCATGTAATGCAAAGTATTAAATTATAAATTATGTCAGCAATGCTAAACAACTTATAAATGATCATAAAAACTACATTGTTCGTAATATCTGTAATGCTAATATTAATAATAATAACAGTTAAAATTACATTGTTGGCCAAAATATGTCAGCAATGCTAAAAACCTATAAGTGATTATAAAATTACATTTTTCGTAATATCTGTAATACTAATTTAATAGTAATAACAATTAAAAATACATTATTGGCCAACAGGATAAAGTTTTCTTGACTTAACCAACCGAGTTGGTTAATGCTAAACCCGCACATCAACAATCGATTAAGATACATTTTTTTCTGGTCGGTTCAGGCCAAACCCGCAGATCAACAAAAACTTTGTTATCTAACAAAAAAAAATTGTTAAAATTTGTTTCAAGGGTTGAAATTACAAACAATCAGACAAATAGACGCAACGACAGTAATGGAACAAGAACTTGAAAGCAAAATAGAATTACCAACCAAGAACATTACGCATAATAATTAATTTTCGGGAGTTCAATATTAGTTCTACTAGATTTTTTTTTTGAGCAGTTACAGGCATACAAAATTAATAATACAATTATCATAAAATATGTAAATTTAAATTCATTGGCATGCTATATATTGAAGTTTCCAGTCCAGCCTAGATCTTCAAATTAAAGAAACGAAGGCCAAACATCCATTGGGAATGGATTGCCCAAAATATTGTCCATGTGGTAGTGAGGATGCGCGGCGTCCATAACCACAAACTGCATATCCTCGGAAGGTTTCCAATGGCGTTTCCTTTGATTAATAAACCAGTTGTTTATTTGCTTCTGGTCCAGGCCTGTTGATTCGGCTAGGACTAGTTTCTGAGATTCCTACATTAATTGGCACGAAATTTCAACAGTTGACCAAGAGTGTCAAATGCATGAAAATGCAAAGATATAAAGAGGGAAATTAGATATCCATACAGATGGATAAGGCCATTTGTAATGTCTGCTCCACCAGTCGAGTAATTGTTGCCTTGCTTCTTTAGGCAGCTTCCCTTTCTTTCGCTTCTTCATGAATTCTTGTTTGAGGTTGCCCAAGTATCCACTATATTTTCGCAAGAGCTGACCTTTCAGTTCACCATCTTCTGCTTGGGGGTCGATGAAACTGTTATTCACGTCAAATTCTTCTTCGGCCGAACCATTTCTGTCCACAGCTTCGCCACAAGCTGCGACAAAATGGGTAATCAGCAGTGTTTAAGAAAAAGTACTTTCCCATGCAATTATATTAATGCCGCCCTCATCATTACTTAGAATTAGATTTAATGCCTAAAAAATTGAATATGAAGCTTATCATATCAGAAGGTAAGATTAGAAAAAGTGAAAATGGCGTTAGGGAATAAATAGTAAATTGTTCAAGCTCTCTAAAAGCTCTAGTTTTTAGATGAGACTACAATTCTTTATGGAATCATAGTCTCTTGTTAACGCCAACGCCAAGATCCTGAGTTCAAAACTCACAAATAACAATTTCACCCACATTAAATATTCATTTGATGGCCTCCCAAAAAATGAGGAATAAATCGGCAACAATGAAGAATGTGTTAGAAAATAAATAATAAATTGTCCAATCTTTCTAAAAGCTTGGGCTTTTAAATGAGACGACGATTCTTTAACAGGTCTCAAAATCTGCTGCTAGAAACTTCAGAATATGTGTATACAATCATCCAGCAAAATGGGAAATTTCGAGTACAAATAACACTAGTTACAAATCTGGCACTATATATAGGGTGCCCAAGTCAGGATCTAACCAAGTTCAACTCCGAAAAGCTTTATTCAAGATGATGATTAATGTTTAAATCTATCAATCACATGCGTGCAGTAAAATTTACAGGTTCATTATTGAAGATATTTCTAGAGCAACACAAATATTTTAAACCTAGAAGACATAGGCTTCTTTTATAGATTTTAGGCATATCGATGTGTCTTCCTCACATGGTTGACTAATTTCAAGTCCATACCCCACCTGGAAGCTGAAACAAGCACATAGAAACTAGTCTTTCGGGGTTCCCAATATCACACAGTGACCTTAAAGAAACACAATGACCTTAAAGAAACATGAAGAGAACTATGTAAATCACGGATTCATCAAACTAAACTTGGTATGACACCTGAGACTTTATTCATCGATTGTCACCCCCTTTGGAAATTGACTCTATGTTCGAGTCTTGTAAATAAGATTTGAAAAAACCCGTAAATAAGATTTGAAAAAACCCGCCAACGCATGATCAAAAAATAAATAAATAAATAAACTCGGTATGGATGTCCACAAGCATCATAAATAGCATAACGTAGGTATCTAGAAACGAATAACAGCAACAAATAAATGTATCACACTCACATGATTTCGACTTATCCATGCGAAACCTCTTAATATTAACAAGAAAAATGTGCATTGGCAATAATCCCATTTATAGGTAGATTGGGCCGCATAGTCCTCACTCTTGTATCTACTTCAAATTAAAGAAGCCATAGGAGGTATTTAATTAAGATCAATATCATTTATGAGTTCAAAGCCAAGCATGTGTCTCGGGTGACCCTTGACCATGAACTAGTTTCCTTCAACAGGAAATAAGGTTCAAGGTCTGCAGAAAAGAGAGAAGAAAAAGAAAAAGAAAAAAACTGGTTTCCTTCAACACAGATGAAAGAAAAAAAAAGGTTTCGAGCAAATTTTGAGTTCCATTACCACTGTAAGAACACGAGCTTCACCAAATTATAAAAATCTATATAAATTGAAATAATTTCAAAATCAATGGGTGACTTCCTTATTCACAAGATTCTGTTTTTTTTTTTTTCAAGTGCGAAACTGTTGAATGATATGTACAAAAAACAAAAATAATCAATTGTAAACAAAAAAATTAGACCTTTACCCTAAATTGCCTAGCACATGTTGTGTCACATTACAAGAAGATTATCGAAAAATGGCTTGGTTAAATTCACAAATATCGTGAGTGAATCGAAAGAAAAGACGCAACAACTAGAAGAAAGTACCAGCAAAACTTTGAAAACGTAGCATTAGTGTTTTAGATTAGACATGTTTCACTTGCAGATGGTAGAGTACCAGGGTTGGAGAGAAAAGGGAAGGAAATAAAAACAATAAAAAAAACATCTCGCTGCCAGAAGCATCTGGAAATGCGCACTAACAAAGGTAAGTTCAATTACATTTTTTCTTGAAAACATGCATGTGCAGACGTCCCTTGATCACTATGTAAATTACACAAAATAAAGCAGTAATTCATCATTAAACAGTGAGGTGAGAAGAATAAATTTCATCCGCTTAAAAAAATAAAAAATAAAAAAAAAGTATTAAGGAAGAGAGAGAGAGTAGAGGACTTACCACCAGAATCAGGGTGAGATAAAGCAAGGGCTTTGAACTGGCATTCAATCCTCGAAAGGAAAAGCATGGATTCTTTGAAGGGTTTCGAGAGTTCTTGCTCATACTTCGTCAGCATTTCACAGTAGGCCTCCATGAATTGGTCAAGCGCAGGATCTTCTCCGACACAGCTTCTGCAGTTGTGGCCTATCGCGGTGGCGGACGCGAATGCTTCCTCGAGCTTCGCGACCACTTCAGGCGGCGCTCCTATCTGTCTCAATTTAGAGTACCCATCATTAGTTGCGCCGAGAGCATGATTTAACTGTCTATCGCCTATCAATTTCATACTCAAAGGCGTTTTGAGTAAAGGAAATTTAATGCCTTCAATTATTTCCAAAAATGTACCTTTTGACAATTAACATAGGCAGCCAAGAGGCGAGGGTAGTGTGGATGAGCCATGATCTTTGACTTGATGGAGCAGCTGCCAGTATCTCCGTCGCTTTCCATGAAATAATACCCAGTACTCGTGTTATTGTTATGTCCTTCAAGCATCATAGAACAGCCGCCACCACCGGAGATGCTGTTACGATTGAGGTATTGTTGATTAGTGGATGGAAGGGGTAGAAATATGGTTTGGCTGCAGTCCCCATTAGGGTCAGTAGCAGCCACCTGAGGCATCATCATCATGGGACAAAACCCATTTCCGTTCTCTCCAAAAGCCATGAAAGAAATGTTCATGTTACCTGAGCCTTCACCACCCTCCATTACACAATCTACGGCGTATTTCTAAGATTGTGGGTTTTCTGCTCGACTTTATTTAGAGCTTCTGCTTGTTGTAAAAAGAGTATAAACCCTCAAAGATAACGTAATAACTCTCTCTCTTGTTGTACACACGCATAAGCAATCCTTTTCTCCTTTTGAAGGTATCTCTGTGCAGGGGCCTCCCGAATTTTATGCTACTTGTTTCAGTCTTTTTACAGGAAATCCTAAGGAGGAGTTGTAGAATTAATGGTAGTGACTTTTTAGTCAGTCGATTAAGGGCTCTTTGGTTCATGGATGGGTCCAAGAAAGTAAACTGTTCAGGTTAATCTTTTCTTTTTCAAATTGGGGCACTCTACTGTGTCGTGTTGTTTTTATCATCGTGCCCATCCAGAAATTAGATTGATTTTACTCTCTCTGACTATAAATATATATATATCTTCCTCTTTCTATCTCTGAACAGACACAGCAAAATGGAGTGAATAAGAAAAAGAAGGAAAGAAACACAACAAAAGGAGGAGAGAGAACCAAAAAGATTTGCAGAGGGCACGCGATGTTTGCAGACGGATTCAGGAAACAAAGTGGTGTTTGTATATGGATACCTAATATCTATATATAGCCATAGGTTTAGTTTCAACAGTACAAGGAAATGGTTTGTCGTGAAATTATTGTATGAACATGATACTTTCCAACATACATAAATATATATTTATATTATATATATATATATATTTGTATATATATTGGTATATAACAATACCCGATCCATGATTTCCGGGAGTGTTAGACAAATAATTGTTGCAGTCTTGCAGATCTTTTACCTTCCCAATGAAACCTCTCACCCTTGCTCCGTTGAGGTAAAGGTTACAAGGACAAATTCAAAGTAATGAGCTATCAAATCCAAATTTAAATTTATTTACTTATAATTATGTCCGTGATAAACGATTAATTACCACCACACCCCAGGGAAAATTTGGGGTTCAATTGTTAAATTTTTTTTTCCACATTTAGCTGCTACTTAATATCTTTTGATTGAAATTTTTATGGAGAATATTTCATATAACGTTGTCTGAAATTTAATGAATGGAGAAAAAAAAAATTAGTTCCATGTTTTTGGTTTCATAGGTCCTTGAATATATACGGGTGTCATACTGGATTTATTTTTATTTATTGAAAATTGATCTTTTTGGTTTACGAGGGAAAGATTTTAGATAATAATTGTTTTTTTATGTTTCAACAAATAATTAAATTGTTAAAGACTCTCAATAACTGCAAATCGACTCAATTTCGAATCAATCTCAGTCCAATATATTCAATTTAGATAATATATAATATAAAGTATTGGTGCCCCACTTTAGATCCATAATATCTATCGACTTTAAGAACTTTCAAAATGATTATCTTTATATGCTAACGAGCATGTAAAATAATTAAATCAAAACTTATTTTTATTAATACGAATATATATTATTATAATCATTATTTTATATAATATATAAATAAATGTGACTTGCTCCGGTAACCAATCCTATTTTTTTTTAATATATTATGTCTTTTCTGCGAAGTTAAATGTCTTATCCACTGTTGTGTTACATTTTTTTAAAATGTGATATGATGTCTAATGATAAAATTAACAATATAAGACGAGAGTAGACAATTACCTTTTATACCGTGAAACATGAGCATGAACATCAAACTCTATAAATGAGAAAAATAGTAACTAAATAAAAGTGGATAAACCAAAATAGTAAACTAATCAGCAGATAACTAGGATGAAGCTATTTCTTTTAGATCTAGCCCTTAAGTTATAAGTCTTAGTGATTGTTTTTGGAGGTAATTAATTGTGAGATCACTTTATTTTCATCATCATCATCGGAACAAAGATGATCCCTATACTCCTTATGTCCATTTTTTTAAAATATCCAGCACTGAGTCTATCCAACTCCTTATCGTAGGAAAAATCATCATCTGAAAAATAATTTGCATACTCATTCTCGAGCCAATTCGAAACTGGGAGAAGAAAATCGTCATCTTTACTTATCACTTCTGCCCAAGATCTGGAATGGGTGTTATGCCCGACGTTTGAATAGCTGGATTCACCCTTAAATAAACCAGATTTTATTAATAAATATTTATTTTAATTTAAGTTATTAAAAGAATTAAACATTGAAAAAGAAAGTTTCTTTAGGTAATTTGACACAACCCTAAAGAAACGCCATAAGAATAAATCCAACCTATGGGTTCATATTTAATGTGGACCCAATGGTTATGGCAAGGGTAGGGTTGAACGACCCTCTAAAGTGACAGCTCCATTCTTGATTGAGGCAACCCAGGTGAAGAGCCTGAAGACAGTACTAATCTAGCAGTATATATGTTGATTTTGGGGTGCACGGATGCTCCCAAGAATTTTCAATATATACACGCAGGGTGGTTTCTGGTTGAGTCTCAAGGGTTGCATACTTGCATGTAAAGGTTATAAACTATGGCGCAAGGATTCATAGCCTTGAAACCTCTTTTGTGACGTCATCTTATTAAAGATTTACAGCTAACGTATAATAATTGCATTATATATATATATATATATATATATATATAGCTAGGGTTTTGTCCAAACACCAGATAGCTTTTGAATTAGTAGCATTTGCTTTTAGGTTAGGTCTTGTCCATCACAAGTGGGCAGTGGCCTCTGTCTCTTATATTTATAAAGCAAATGGAATTTTTTTGTGGCCTTTTTCCCAATTCAAAACCTTATTTTTATTGGAGATTATCTGCCAATGATATAATTTTTATTTTAAATACTTCAAATCTCGTTTATTTCAAATTTGCTTCAAAAGAAAACTATTCTTTTTATACTATAAATATATATATAGTTATAGTTATATTAAACTTTATTAAAAAAAGATTATAACTGATAGTAATTGCTCAACTTCTGTATTTTAAAATCATATAATTGCTCAAACATCATATAATTATTTATTATCATATTATTTGTTCAAATTATAGTCTAGTGTATTATTTGTAGATTTAAAATCTTACAACATGCATAACATTATTGTAAATTACAATATGAAGTTATAAATTAAAATAAGTTCTCGAGTGGCATAGGCATGTCAAATTACCTAAACTTTAATACCATAAAAAATATAATATCTAATATAGATGAGCAACCATGTTCGTGAAACGAGAACTCGTATTAATATAGTTTTAGATTTCGTTAGTTTATAAAAATGATATTATGTTTTGATCTACTCTGATAATTAACAAGCTATGCCATCACTTTCAACATTCCAAGATCATCAGTACTAACAAAGTTTATATCAGTTTCAAAAACAAAAACAAAAAAAAAAAATTGATATTCTTCTTTAAAACCAATTAATCGAAGAAGACTAAAAAAAGGAAAAGAAATTTTCCGGAGTATAGACCGTGACAGTTTACCCCTCTGCCACATTCACACCGTTAATAGATATTTTATCCCTATAGTTTGTATATAGATATTTTATTCCATGTGGTATCATTAATACAGTCTCTACCCCACTATGGTTTGTAAATAGACATTTTATTCTATGTGGTTTGCAAAACATAACACACTATCCCCACTCACACGCCATATACGGATGTTGTATTTTACACCTATACACGAATCATTTGGAGTAAATTGTTTACTTACGAATCACATATGATAAACTGCATATTTCAAACCATAAACCATAAGGTATAAATTATCTATTTGAAAAATGATGTGGAGTTCGTTGCCATGCAAGAACCCTAGAGTATATAATCCATTAAGGAAAAAAAAGAGAGAGAATGATGGTTTATTGTATTATAACATTATAAAACAAACTTATTTGTTTGAGTGAAATATAATTATAAATTGGTTGTACATATGAAATTCTTAATTGCCGCGAGTCAACAATATATAATTTAATTATCATTAGGTGGTTTGTGTTTATGTTCGCTTTATGAAAGATTATGAGAAAGCAAAACCCTTTTTGATTGAATGATTAGCAGTGTTATTATAAGCATCAAATTTAATTAATCTCCGTACATACTTTGTTTAAACTTCATCTTTTTTATCTGTTCTCCGCGTATGCAGGGATAAAATGGAATGTTTGAGATATTTTTATTTTATAATTTTCAAATATTCACATAATGTTTGGTATAGGTTTGACATAATTTTGGGCGATAAAATGGAATGTCCAATATTATATTATGATTATTTTTTTTGAGTTGGAGAAGGGCTAAGTCAATTTTTTTGCGTCAAGCGCAACTCTAACTCGAGTCTGCCTCAAAGTGAACATGATGCTCCTATCCATTGCGACAAGGTCGGAGACCTCGATATTATTTTCTAATTAGATATGTTTTTTTATTGTGTATGTCCAATCATGTATGATTTTGTTTAATAAAATAATAAAATTTCGTTGATAATAACTAATATGAGATCTTTTAGGATTAGATTAGATTTTTACTTTTGATAACCTCTCAAACAAAACAAGAGTTTCGCCCATATCTTGAAAAATTCGTACATTATTATATTGTTTTTTTTTTTTTTGTCATTCTACACTTATAGCATTTTTTGCTAGTTAATCAAATAATTTTAAAAATCAACTGAAATAAGGTATTTCATTTTTTGGATTTCAATATATTAACTTCAAAAAATTTCATAAAATTTTCGTTGGCTAATTTTTCCATTTCACATACAAACAATACTTAATTAGAAATTAAAAAAAAAGAGCTCATTAACGGGATGTTTAAGAGTTCATACCCACTTTAAACATACTCAAGTTCGAGTTGAACTTATCGTAAAAATATGATTTAAGCATCATCTCACTAAAAAAAGCCAACACAAAATCAACGGTATAAACACGCAGCCGCCAACAAGACAATCTTTTGTAATGCACGTAATATATTTTAGAAAACAAATAAATATATAGAATTCGACGGTGTATAGTAAATGATAAATTGAAGGCCGGAATAATGTTTTTCTAAGGACACGACCCGATAAGTTAGCACGAAAATCAAAGATTCAACTTTTCTAAATTGCATTTATGTATTTTATCGTTTTTTCCAACGAGTGGCAAAAAGCAAGCCATTTTATTCCTTCAACTTGCAACACTTCTAATTAAATGCTCAAAAATAAGTTTTTAAAATAATTACGATTTGTTTGATATCGCTCTTAATAACAATAATTTTGAGTATGATATTTTATGATACATATCCTTATAATTTTTTCCCTTTTACAAAAAAACCGACACCTATATAATATATTGTTCTTAAGGGTAGCGAACTACAACATTAAAAAAAAACCTATATTATATTGATGGTTTCATAGACTTCTACATATTATTTATTTATTTGAAGCAATCATTTGTATACTACAACGGCAAAAAGAATATTATGCGTAAAATTGAATTGAATCTATTTTATATTTGTTTAAATACACAATTATTGGCCACATAATATTATATTCGATCTATATTGGTTGAGGACAATTTAATTACCTTATGATATATATATATATATATATTAGCTGTGCCCCTTTTCATGTCATATTTGGTATCGTACATATTAAATTCTTTTAATTCTATTAACTATAATGAATGCTGAAAACTGGTTTAAGAAACTAATTTTTAGAATTTGTCATATTACATAATTCAATAGTATTTAAAAAACTAAAACATCTCAAATCAATGGAATAGGATTGTAAAAATCTTGAAGATAGGTGTACATTAATGAAGGGTATATCTTTTGGCCGACAACATGTTTCTTTTTTCACGTCCTAATACATGCAATTATGGATTGGTCGATTTGATGTTGCCCTAACTGTTCTAGGACTTTAGGGGCATATCAAACATTTGAATGAATGAGAATATTCACATCCACTGATTGCTACTATCTAAAGACATTAACCTTAATGTCGAAGTTTTGATGCCCTCAAGTAATTATATTCTCTTAAAACAAATATTGGTTGTCCATATATCTAGATTGTGGATTTATATTATATCAAAACTTTAAAATTTCATGATAATATTCAAAAGATATTTTTTATACCATGCTTTCTTAACTATTCGTTATCATGTCCCATAAAGATGGTCAAAAAATATATATATATTCCTTGCAATTTTCCTTTATCAAAGTTACTTAGGCTTTACATACATAGGCCTAGAGAGATCATGGATTAAATGGCCACCATGAATCTTGAGTGGCTCATGCATCCACATGCACTAACAAAATTTAAAATTGGTGGTTCTACAACAATACCTATACCACTCTTGAATACTCAACTTCTATCAACTCTATGATTTAACTCTATTCTAAAGATAAAAATTGTGAAAAATTTATATTTATTGGAAAATTATCTTTTTCCCGATTCTCACTCCATAGTATACAACGATATACATAGTAATCTCTCGATTAAATTCGTATGGGAGAATTAATGGAACACCGATTTGGACATTTGTATCCCCCTCCACCACTTATCAACAAGGAGGAGGAGGAGGAGGAGGAGGAGGAGGAGGAAGAGGAGGAGGAGGGCAGTTATGGCATCCGATCGTAAAATGGCCAGACGCATATGGGCCAGCATGACTCCATGTATAACAGAGAAGCGAAGGCCTATTTAATAATTGGGCTCAGAAACAAATCTTAAAAGGATATATGCCTGGGCCGAAGATTAGAATTGAAGCTAATGATCTTATCTACCACTTAGTATATTTATGTATGTGCTCTACCTACACCTATATAAATAACCATCTTACATAATTCGATTTTTCTTCAATTAAAACACTTATTTCATCAAATTAATAATATACCATATTATTTTTTAATATTTAAATTTTAGAAACAAATAATAATTATATATATTTACATATCCTATTGTTATGACAAAAAAATATAATACAAAGTTACACCAACACAATATAAGATACATAAAAAATAATAATTTAATATACATGTACATATCGAGAATAAATAAATAAATAAATAAAGATCGTGTTAATAATAATAATAAATAAATAAAGGAAGCGACGCAACATGACATGCTTCTTCGTGTAACCATGTGTCTTAGAAACTGTCATACAAGACATAAAATGATTGTATAGATATGAGAGAAACCGGGATTTTGTAATTGAATGTAGAGATGTCAAATGGAGCGGACGGCACGAGGCACAGCACGAGCACTGCACGACACGGAGCGGCATGGCACGGCACGTTTTGCTACAGGGACTTGCCTGGCACGGCTCGCACTGCAGCATGGGCCGTGCCGGGCCATAGGGTGCCAGCCGTGGGCCGGCACGGCACGAATAATAACTTTTTTTTTTAAGTGTAGCGATCGATCTCCACCTAACTGGCGATCGATCTCCACCTAACTGGCGATCGATCGCCACTTAGGTGGCGATCGATCGCTAAGCCAAAATATAAAAAAAAATTTAAAAAACTTGAAATGGGCCGTGCCAGCACGGCACGGCCCATGGCACGGCACGTAGGGGCCGTGCCGGGCCCGGCCTCTTGTGGAAATGGGCCGGCACGGCACGGCCCATTTCCTAATCGTGCCGGCACGATTAAACTGTCGTGCCCGTTTGACACCTATACCTAATCGTGCCGGCACGATTAAACTGCCGGCACGGCCCGTTTGACACCTATAATTGGATGGGTTAAACTAAATGTAGCATTAAAAAATTATTTTTTAAAAAAATAATACGTCAAAATGCATAGTAATTTCAGCATACCATAAATGAATAAGGTTATGAGCCGATATAAATACATCAATTATGGATTCAAAATGTATTAAATTAATAATTCTTCATTTCATATTGTAATAGATATTAATTTTTACTAATAAAATCAATTAAGTGCATCCGATGAATTAGTACGATGAAAATTTAGAAACCTAATAAGGTTACAACTAATATTAACCACAGCTAAAAATACCATGTATAGAAAATCGAATAAAATATACTTCTGATTTTTATTATACTATATGAAGAAAATCCAGAAATTATTTCTATCTAAATTCATATACTCTATTTTCACATCATAAACATTAACGTGGAATATAAAATCAATCAATATTTCAAATTGTCAACAAATTAAATAAATAAATAAGATGTAAAAGTTAATAAATGTAAATATGAAATCAAAAGAAAAGAGATCGAATTAGTACTATGAAAAATATAACAATATTAAACAATTTTAAGCATTTTGAATGTGTAGTTATTGGACTTAATGATTAATAATCAACTAAATTAAATTTAGGAATTAAGTTAAATTTAGATAGGGTTGAATTTTTTTTATTAATAATCAAAGTCCATTTTTTACTTTTCATACTTGTACAGTTGTACTTCTTGCTGCAAAATAAATGTTGGCATATTGTAATTTGTAAACCCTCACATACCTGATCACCACCTCCCCACCTCTTCCATTTCCGCCATTAAAACACCTTAAGTTCAAGTCTGGACAAATTTCACCCGGTTGAAGCATTGATCTTAGCCCATGGAGTAGGGGACCATGGGGTGGTTAGTCTGGGCTTTATCCCCTTGTTTCGTCCACATGAATAGATTTGATGTAGGCTTCATCAACTATGAACTAACTCTAGTCTAAAATAGTTGGTAAGTTAGCTTATATATTTTTTATTTAAAAGATATTGTGTTTTATAATTGAGTTGGTGTATAAGTGTAACCCAAATCGAATGTATATAATGTCATCTCCAATGTAACATCATTTTAGCATGAAAGCGTTGTATTTGTTCTCATGGTTCGCCGTAGCGGGAACGGTGGCTACGGTTCCGATTCCAATTACATTTCACGGAAAGGGAACGGAACGGAATTTTTAATAAAATTATTTAAAAAATTCAGAACAACACTAACTTAGAAAAATATATGTAAATGTCATACCACTACGACTAATACCATGAGGAGTGACGTAAGGAACAAAATCATCAGTGTACTCTCCCTCAGCATCCCGTTGAGAAAATTGGTTGAATCGGGCATTTGAAGCGGAATAGTTATGGGGTAATGAATATGGATTTAATAATATTTCGTCACGACGATGGTAATCTCCAAATGTATAATCATGTCCAAGTTGAAAATGTTGTCATCCCCAAAGCCAATACTTTTCATTTGTTCTTCAACACCCATATATGGATGCGAAGGTCCACTGAAATATTCATTATCCTCGGCACTCGAGAATTCTGACAAACTTGCTAAATAGCGACGTTGTTCCTCTATCCCAGGACGATACCTATGATTAGTGTCTTGTGTGGCATAATAATTTTCTTTCCCTTGTACCCATGTCATGCCAGTATCATGTTGATGGGGTGGATCATCGTCTTGGTGCTTTTCACCACTTTCTTGATTGTTCTCACCATTGCTATCAGGACTATCATCTCCATCGTCACTTTCATCATTATCACTTGATATGATTTCTTTGCCTTTTGATAATCTCGAGTTGCTCTCACTATTTTTCTTCTTAGAATGACTTTGACCACTAGCTGTAATATTTTGGTCTTCATCTAACCATGCCAAGTCATCATCTTGCAATACAGGAGGGTCATTATCTCTTGTCCATTCATTTAGAATATCATCATCTTTGAATATATGATCGAGATCTATAGGGCTATAATAGTTATCATCTTCTTTTTTATGCATCAAATTTCTCACTCTCAGGCGCATACTGTAATGGACATATACCAATTTATGCAACTTTTCGATAGCCAAACGGAGCTTAGTATGTATTAGAGACCATGCACTCTAGTTTCTCTCGCAACCAGAAGAAGAAAGGCTACTTACCTGGAAGTTGGAAGATAGAATTTTCTTCAATTCTTATTTCAAGATAAATGAAAGTTTCATCAACATTCAATAGTGAATGTTATAATTGATTAATGTACAAACAAAACGCATTGCACCGACACAGCTTCTGCATGCCGCGATCGATCGCAGTCATTTTCGCGATCAATCGCGGCTTCACGTTCGTTGGGGCATACTCACTGGCGCGATCGATCGCGTTATCTTCGCGATCGATCGTGAAGTGTTACTGCCTGCATGAATGGCCGTAACGTTCCGTTCCCGCCGTTCCTGTGCGCTATAACCGTCATGTAACCGATTTTGGGGTGAAAAACGCCTTTGAGTGACAATAACCTTTACAATATGTAATTCGGGAAAGGTTAGGACCGTTCCGATACCGAAACGGCGAACCATGTTTGTTCTCCAACCTAGCTTCATTCTTCACTCTAAAATGGGGCATTGCTACAGGTAGCAACTCTAAACATTTTTTTCCTTTATTTGTCTAAAGTAAATGATTATATGTTTTAATATTTTAATTTAATTACTTAATTAAAATTTTATATTTCTACGTGAATTTGGACAATATATTTTAAATATAAAATGAAAATACTCAATAATAATATTAATAATAAATATATTAAAAATTAAATTTATTTGTTAAAAATATATAACTTGTTAAAATAAGTAATTTTGTATGAAATATTCATTTTGAAGTAAAATTTGAAGTAAATGGATTGAAGATGAGTTTTGTGTTGTTTGCAGAAATTACAATATTTTGATGTAAAATCTGCGTTAAAATGAAAAAATGGGTTGTAAATGGCCTAAACATTTCCCATATGATACTGCACATTATTAAATGCATCTTCTGACATTTCTTTCCAACAACCCCCCTAAAAATTACTTCATGAGGGCCTCGGTGGGTGACAATTCGTCTACGAGCACACATATGACACACCTTACAAACGAAACCCCATCATTCCCCATCCCAGAATAATCCTCATAAATTGCTTATGATATATTCGAACCCATATCTCGCTCTGATACCACTTGTTATGATCAATTGCTTACCACTTTGTTAAAAGATAAAGCTGATAGTAGATATGCAATTTTATTTTCTTATAGTGACACCACAATGCCTCATATTTAGATGGATATGATAGGGTACACCACATGAGTGCCGATGTATCCGAGTTATTATGTCATAGATAATCCACCTTTTTAGCGCACAGAATAATTATTAGGTATATAATTTCCAACATAAATCAATCTACAATATGGAACATAGTTTTTAATTCATTATCTTTAAGAAAGATAAACTAATCAATCTACAATATTATGACAAATTACCTAAGCGCATTTGACGAAATTATTAATGTACATACAAAGGTATTCAATTTATTAAAAATGCAAAAAACAAAAAAAAATAATTGCATCCTATCTCCAAGTCAGGGATATTGTTACGGTAGTCAACTCCACTATATTGGACACGTATAGGAAAAGTACAATGCTGAGAGAAATTGATGGGAAATCAATAAAAAGTTTTTCAACACATTAACTATATCGCCAAAGAATTTAGGGATAATTATATCTAGACCTCTTCGATTTTAGCGTAATTATAAAAAACCTTTCATTAACTTTGAAAAATTACAATGATCTCCCTTTGATGTAACGCAGTCAAAAAAATTTAACAGAACTTACAAAATGACGCTTTTTCCCTTATATATATATAATATAAAATTTTCAAAATATTACAGATACACCCATTATAATCTATGTGATATAAAATTAGCAAAACATTACAAAAACACCATTTATAGTATAGTTGACATGACAGTTATACCCTTATGATGTCATATTATTTTTGTTTATCTCAAAAATTATTTATTACATATTTTTAAACTATAAACTAGTTTTCATATTAATGATAATATTTTAAAACAATATATAAAAACTCATTCAAAAGCAACTAATTGTATTATTCTCATATTATCATATTTTTTTGGTAATTATGATTATAAAAAGAGCTTGTAATATCAAACACATCATCTTTAAGACTTTAACATTATTAAAATTTAAATTATGAAATGATTATATAATATTTTTATATTTTTGTTTTGGATTTTAATAAAAAAATTAGGGTAATGTGGTAATTTCAATGGTATGTGTGATGTTAATTTGTAAGATTGAGAATGACATAAAGTAAATTGGTGGACACATAGATGGAGATGTGATGATAATATTTTAGATTGACAGGGGCATGCGTGTAATTAGATATTGGTCTGAAATGATCAGACCACTAAGGTACTCACACATTATACATAGTATAAATAATTATGATTATAATAAGAGCTTGTAATATCAAACACATCAACATTTTTAACATTATTAAAACTAGTCCCCTTCTGCACGCGTTCCGTGCATATACAATTTTTTAAAATATTATATGATAATTGTCACGTCTGTTTTTTTTTATTTTGGTTTTAGTTTTTTTAAAATTTAAATTATGAAATGATTATACAATATTTTATATTTAATTTGTTTTGGGTTTTAATAAAAAATTTAGGGTAATATGGTAATTTCAATGGTAGGTGTGATGTTTGTTTGTAAGATTGAGAATGAAATAAAGTAAATTGGTGGACACATAGATGGAGAAGTGGTGGTAATATTTTAGATTGACAGGGGCATGAGTGTAATTATACATTGGTCTGAAATGGTCGGATAACTAAGGTACTCACACATTATATATAGTATAGATAAGTTTATTCAAATATTTTAAAATATTATTCTTAAAATAAGACTTCGCAGCTTATGAATTATTTAAAATAGTTTAACAAATATCTTTTATACAATTATATATTTGTAATGAATCTAAATGATATTATTTATGTTTTAGGACAATATCTTTAATGATAATCGATGTTTTATCGATTCGTTTTGTTCGATTTAGTGCAAAATCAATCAGTTCCATTGGCTGAAAAACAAATTCGATCGATTCAGACTGAATGATCACCCCTAGTTGAACTCGTATTTGGCTAGTTTGTTTTCAAAGTTTAGATTTTATCTCGTTTCTCAAATTATTAATCATATATTATTTATATTTTAAATTATTTTGAAAGTACGATAATTAAATATTAGCAAGTTTTGTGGTATATTTTGGTTAATCAAAATTTATAATCGTCAATTCGAACAATGAAAATCAAACATATTGTTCTTTAATTTGACTTTAAATTTGATTTAATTCAGAAATATTCTAAAATATCGTTATTTCTCACAAAAAAAATTTAAATGTTGTATATTTGTAAATTTTGAATTTCTTATGATATGTATTTATATTTTACAAGATTGAATAAAAAATGATAAAAATTAAAATTATTATGAAAATAAAAAAGTTTGAGTAAGTAGTAATTATATTTGAAATAAACAATTCGAAATATAAAATAATGATTTCATTACGATAACATCCCCTAAAAATATCATAATTACAAAGACACCCCATCTAAAAATTTAGGTAAAAATAAATGTCAAAATTGACCAGGGATAATATGAGGTTTTTATTATGGTTGATTTGTATAACGGTCGTAATTTTTTTTAACTGCAAGACTTGTCTGTAATGTTTACAATAATTTGAGGGGAGGTTTTTATAATTACAACAAAATCAAAGTCGCGAGAGGTGTAGTTATAATTATCCCAAGAATTTACCGATATACTTTCTTGGATAAAAGACTTCGGATGTTGAATAAATTACCGCCACGTACTTCTTCGCCGGAAACTTCGCCGCTGACACTAACACCAGTAGCCGCGGTGGCAATAGCTACGGCGCTATTCTCATCACTTCTACAGCTCAAATGATGTCGGTAACCAACGCACATAGGGACATTTAAAGTCAAAACTCTAGCTTTAGAACGTCCTCCAACGGATTCAGCGGGGGGTGTTCTCCGGCGGCCTTCATTCCCATCTTTCCTGATACCCTTTTGAGGATTCTTCACTAATGTATCCGACCTCCGCCCACTTCCGCCGCGGCGAACCTGCCAAACAGAACTGCTTCTTCCCAAGTGAACTCCGGCTCTACTTGGGCTGCTTGGCCATTTCCTGGACTTTGACTCACCCGATGAGTTGCTCCTAGAGCACGGTGCACTACTCACTTTCCTAGTCGCCAACGCCAATCGTGGGCGAGTTGAGCCGTTTCCGGCAGATCTACTCCTCGAGAAAGGCCATATGTTTATCCTCAACTGCCCGGCGCTTACTCCTATACGCGAACCAACACCGTTTCGCTTCTTCTCTTTACTGTTACTATTAATGTCCTTCTCTTTATTACTATTGTCTGCATTTACGCCGTTGAATAAACGCGAGCTTTTCTTCTCACCCTTCTTAAAAATATCCATCCAACGCTTTGAGGAAGAGAACGAAGAGGTGGCTGACAGATCATCCGATTCAATAATCGAAGCTTCATCCACCGGGACTTGATGTGATCCTGTTGCTTCAGGGTGTCGAGGCGTACTCGTCGTTTGAGGAGGTGGAGGAGTAGTGTCGTCGGAGAGGTTGAGGAGGTGCAGGGGAAGGAGGAAACCGTCGGAGAAGAGCTCATCAGCAAAGAGAAGATTTGGCTGAGGAAAAGATGGGTTCTTAAGCATCCAAAACTCGAATTCAGGTGAGTTAGAATCGCTGCCTCGTCTTGTTCCACTACTACATGGTGAAAGAATTTGAGGAAGATGCTCTGGTTCTTCCATTTTCTTGAAACTGGACAAATTTTATTTTCACTCGTTGAATATTTTTAAATGGCTAAATGTTGCAAGAGATGTGCTCTTTCGGAAGGAGGAGAGGCGAGGATTTTAGATGGAAGAGACCCGACTGCCTGCTGCTATAGTTGGCTTTTGATAGCGTCGTGAAGGGCGGTGCCTTTAATATATATGTCCGTTTTTTTAACAGATATATTTATTTAAGAATGTAGAAGTATTTGAGATGTATCAATCAAGTACACACGTAATGTTCTGATCCATCCATCACATATTAATTTATCACAAGAATTGCTCAAATTTTTATTTGGATCGTGACCAATTAAGTGGATTTACAATATCCAACAAGAGAAAATAAGCTAGTAATGAGTCGTCATTTTTTAAATTACGTATGATTTTGTATGATTATAAATGAGAGTTTAACGGATCTCAATCTTGAAACCTGTATTATTTGGAACACTTTGGTGTTATCCTGACATGAAGCCCGTGACCAAATTTTAATATAGTTTATATCAAGCTATGTGTGCGACTCATGAGTCTCTGTCGACTCGATTTAGATTATTTAAGCAAAAATTATTTCATCAAGTGATTTAATCATGGGGCAAAATTTCAATCCATGCATGTACGTTATTTGAAACTTAAAGGAGAGAGCCAAATCCGGAATGATAGCAACGAGTCGCACTTTATTCCACATCCCTTGCACTAGAATTATTCACCATGCAAAAACTAATCCGCAGAAAAACAAAGGATTTGATTGATCAAAACTAGAGAACTATACTGTAGAAGAAAATTGAGTGATGCCAATTATTAATAATGAAGGTATATTTTTAAAAATGGTCTCGTGAAATAGAGATATTTACAATACTTTTATAAACTCTTATGATTAATCAAATATAGTCATATGGAATGTATTTTTAATCAAAAATAGTCTCAAAATTCTGTTTTTAACCAAATACTAGCCCCAAATTTTTGTTTTGAATCAAAAATGGTCTCAAAGCTTCATATTCAATTATGAGACCACTTTGATTAAAATTAATTTATGTAGGACTATTTTTATTAAAAACTAATTTATGTGGGACTACGTTTGGTTAGTTCTAAAGTTTGGGACTAGTATTGAAAAATCCATATTCTATAAGATCCTTTTTGAAATTTATGGTAATAATTAATTTATACACACATATATGAACGCGGTTAGATTCGTATTCAGGAAATGAGATGTTGGTGGCATTCACGTTCATGCAACATCCCCCTAATATTCAGCTTCAAAGTATGTGCAATTCGTTGTAGTTATTGGGAAAGAATTCAAATCATAATTACAATTTATTTAAAAGTACAAATTTATATTCATAAATATAATAAATTGACACATTACCACTCTCATGGCAGAAAACAAAGAAGAAAAATTCCAAAAAATAGCTTGGGAGTGATTCGTTTTTAATGGTATTTGTTTGGTAGCAATACATGTACAAATGATTCTTACTCAGCTGACTCCAAAAACAGGGTTAAATAATAAATGCATTTGGAACCCTTGACCAAACAGCCCCTATGTTAATAACAACTCACACGTCCCACTAGAGATTTATTTATTTATTTATTTTGAGTTTAAAGAACGGATAAATGTGATTTTTAAGCCTCGATTCGGAGGCATATTCAAATGGGTAGATGAGTCTTATCATCCAGGCAATACTTGGAGACTCTACTATAGATTTATGGAAATATTCATAATGTATGGTGGATTTATAATATTAATCCGTACTATGAATCTGAAACATGGAGAAATAAGTTTATTTACATTAAGTCGCTCGTTAAACAAAATTTACTGCAATAATACATACAACGAGTTAGGGGCCTTCTGGATTTTTACGATTCAATAATTGGTTGTATTAAAAATGTCGAGGTGAGTTTGGAAGCTTGTCCTTAAGACAATCTTGCCGCTCGGTACTAACGGTTACCTTGGGGATTTATCTCCAAGATACAAGACTATAATTTGTGATAGGAGCACTCAAATCACAAATCTTTTAAACACAAAGGTCTAAAAATGCTCAACCATTAAACAATCATGAAGATCACAAAATTACTCAAATTTTGATCTTCAAATATGATGTGAATTTCAAAATTCATGTCTAATCATTCAAGGGTTGTTTCTTATATAGTATCCCAAGTGGTGTATCAGAGCACAATTTGGAAGCATCCATCATGAAAATTGCATCCAAAATGAATTGACACACCATTTAATTGGAAGCAACTAATATGAAAAAATGCACCCCAAATTGAATGACACCCATTTAATTTGATTAAATTTCAACAGTGCTATAGGAGCCAATTGTGCAGTCGCGCTTGCGCGGGCCTGGGCCGTGGTTACAGAATGGTATCAGAGGGCGGTCACGACAGAAAACACCCAGGAGATAAGTGCTTATACGGGGCAAGTGCTACGTGCGTTGGGAGCCACCTCTGAGCCTAAAGGGGCAAACGTGCTACACGACGGGGGGCACACATCTTGAACCTGCGGGGCAATGCCACGTGTTGAGCCACCTCTTTGAACCTCTGGGCAAAGTGTACATGACGGGAGCCACCTCTGAACTGTAGAGACCCTCTAGATTACGATGCGGTGGATCGAGGAGTTAGGTGCGAGCGGACGTCGCGTTCTAAAAGGTGCGGTGATTGAATACCCTTGTCCCATTGGTGGGATGACCTTTCATAGTGGTTATAAAGGCTTACATGGACTATTCTCGCCTCACTTGGGTTACACCATTTTCGTTCGAGCGAGACGCTACGAAATAAGTTGCTATAGGAGCCCATGTGCCAGTACCGCTTGCGCGGCCCTGGGCCCTGGGCGTGGACATCCCATATAAGATGAGGACCTAATTCACTCAGATTTAACTCGTATGATAGATGACAACAAAGAAGGAAGAGATGCGAATTGGCACCATTGTCAACTTTGCTTTTTTCCTCCAAGAATCTTTGCATGATTGAGCACTGATATCTTATGTCAACTTCTCTCGACTTTTCATACCCGATTCTCTTGTATTAATTTGCATCTCAAGTTAACATCTAACATAAATGATGGATAATTTATTAATATTTGAGGAACTGGTGAACCAACATTCGTGGATAAGACGCTCACAAAGTCCAAACACTTGGCATTATATAAAATATCCACATACTGCGTATTTGACAGAAGAGTTAATGGTTAAGACAGAACCCGTGTTATACTTTTGAGTGAAAATTCTAAATTTTAAATATTTGAGCTACTATACTTAGATTATATGTTAATTATATATTTTGTCAGTGCTTTATTCAGTGTAGGATTCATCTATCGATAAGGGTGTAAACGAATCAAGCTGACTCACGAACTTTACGAGCCACTTGAGCTACTATACTTAGACTATATGTTAATTATATTTTTTGTCAGTTCTTTATTCAGTGTAGGATTCATCTATCATGATTATGGATTGTTATATATATATATATAACCAATAGTTCATTGCTGGCCTAAGTTGGTTCGGTTGGGTTGATAGTACCCTTAAGGGTATTGTTCTTATAAGTACATCAAATCACTGGATGAAAATATTATAATCTAAGAATTGCTACTCAGTACCTCTGAATGATATTATTCATGGGTAGCAATAAAAAAATAAGATGGTCCCTACTCTTTTAACTGTCCAATTTACTTCGTTAAATTTGATGTTGAAATCTTTATGAAGCCTACTTTTCATAGATATGCGCTTAAAATGAGAAGACATCGCCTAATTGACAAAAAATTACCTTTAAAATCGTCAGCCACTAATTTATTTCAATGAGTTAATATTTATCTCATTGAAATTCACGTCGTCGTGATGTACTTTGTTTATTAATGGTCAACATTTATATATAAAATAAAAATATATAAATAGACAACACAAATATATGGTATGATATGTCATCGTGAATGAAACTATTTGTCGTGTTTGAATTCGTTGTCATTAAATATGTTAATGAAATATCATTATCTTTTGTACGGTTTCTATATTTTGCCAGTTGTAAATGTCATTTCCAAAGCAATTCGTTTTTGGGGTTGCTAAATAAATGTGATGCATACCTACTGAATAATAATGCCTTACACTTATTTCGGTTATCTCATGCAAAAAGTACAATGCCACTGTGAGAGTTTTTTATAAAATCGATAAAAAAAAAAATTTAACGCTCCAATTAAAAAGTCAAACATTAATTGCCCAAGAGGTATTATTATAGCAATACTAGTAACCAACGTGGCATGTGTTTTTTACACTAGTTATATTTTGGATGCGTACTTGATAAACTCTACAATAATTTATAAACTATGTCAGTCAAGTAAATCATTTTCACTCGGCTAACGTGACATATCTTTTAATAAATATAGACGAGGGTGAGCTCTAATATTTTTTCGCATTCTTGGAACTGTAATTCAACAATACACGATTTCGCACGAAAAGTTTTACACAACATTTTTATTTCCTACCTTTGAATGATCAACGACAAGTAATATAAAAAAATGTGTTATTTATTTTTAGGAACAACGTCTGCAAGTATCATTGTACCAACTGATGTTCATTGTGTTGGCACCTTGTAAGGATGTGTGTAACTTTGAGATAAACAAAAGCAAATTAAAAAGATTACATAAATAACGTTTCTCGAGACGAAATTTAAAATCTTATCCTTAAAATAATTCTGTCATGTAATGGTGCTTACGGTTTAAATAGGGGCGAACGTACGTGCACACTTGTTATTATATATTTATGGTTAGTATTTTAACAAACGGTGTCCAGTGGTCTAGTGGTGAATAAATCGGACTGTTTCCTCCTGAAACCCGAGTCCAAGACTGGTTGGAACCAGGGGACAATGTGTTTTATATTATATAATTTTGTTACTGAACTATTTTTAAACACGGTCCAAAGCTTTATTGGTGATTATTTTGGACTTCCAACTCTACAACCAGAGTTCAAATCTTGGTTGAATTTTTTCCCTTTATTTTGTCATTTTTTATATTTGTGAAAATGAATAAATATCTCCAACAAATTTTTATTGTGTGTAAAAAAAAGATTTTTCGGTATGGAACAAAACAAATTTATTATCCATTTCCTTATGATCCGAAATAACACTTATCAGCGTAATAATTTACAATTCACTATTGGATAAATATAAGATATAAATAAACTATCAAAAACATATCACCACAAAACTTGATACTTCTGCACTCTTATAACTATCTCCGAGAAAAAAATGAGTCTCTTAAAGATGTAAAGAAAATGCTCTCGTTTTTCTTGAAATTAAGCACGTCCCTTCCTTGAATATCATTGAACCGAGCGCTGTAATAATTGTATTATTGCAATTAAACTCGGTAATTGTCTTATTTCTTGGAATCATGCAAATCTATCGCATTGTAATTATTTACCTAATGGTTTTTACATACAGTTTTTAAAATTGGATGTTTATCAAGAACTTTGGGTTGATTTTATGTACTTAACTTTTCGCCCTTCCTCGGTCAAATTCCTAGATTTGCCCCTGGGTTTCAATGACAATTTGTTTCCCAAAATACAACAACTATGACTTGTGATAGAAACACTTCAAATCACAAAGGTTTAGCGTCAATAAACTGTTAGAACAAAGAAGAATGATGAAGAATGCACATATTTTTGCTCTCAAAACTTGAATTTGATCTTTCAAAAAAAAGTTTTTAATTCGTTCAATGGTTGTTCTATTTATATCTGGCCAAAAGACACCACCAAAAGATATCATTTAGAAGCATTAATTCACGAAAAATCACACCGGACGCGAAGGGACGCACCCTTGAAGAAAAACTACAGAATCGGCCCGAGTTGTGCCTACACTACCAAAGTTTTTCCCGGGCAGTGTTTTGGATCCCAATTTTGCCCATTTTTTTTCAGTTTGTATTTTTCTTATTTTTGCCATGTTTAATTCAATTTACTAAGCATATTTCCTAACACATTATACTCAGTATCATTGTAGCAATTGATGTTCATTAATTCATTATCCCATACTATGATAGGGTTAAAGGTCAAAAGTTGCAGCTTTCACGGATAAACATTAAAGATAATGCCGACAGGAGTATAGCACCCAAATCTTTTGCATGGTACTTGGAGCTGAAGGTATTTTCTTGTCTAAATATTGATTTCCTTCAGAAAGGTACCCAGACCAAATAGTGAAGAGCATGTTTACGGTGGAAATAACAACACATCCTCAGCTATCACAACCTTTTATGTCTTATTCTCCAACTAGCGAGAGTAAGACACGTTTGCTGTAATCGAACAGTAGGATACCAATTATTTTCTTGTGTACTGGAGGGATTTAACGGCAAGAATTTGGAACTCAAAAAAAAAATTAGTCTGTTTTCCTTCACTTTCATGTGATTCCAACCAAAATATGAGCACTCCATGTTGACGCAATATAGGGGTGTTCAATGTATGTGCAGACAACTGGGTTTTATTCAACTCAAATATGTTAGATATCTTTTCCGTATGTACATATATGTATTGAACGAGCATCAATCATAATATTCCCAATCATTTTCGGATATATCTGCAGAGTAAAAAAGGGTAGATATGGTCACGTGTCACTAGCATCATTAAAGGAGCTCGAGCTCTCGAATTCGAGCATCATCCTCATCTCCTTTCTCCTAAAAGTTGCTAAAAAAAGGGTGGATATGCTATTAAAAAAAAGTAAAATGACGTCGCAACAAAAAAGTGTGTCAATTTCCGTTAAATGGGATTGCACTCCTGCCAAAGAAGAAATTTAGATATACATGGAAATTCAGTGCATCATTTTTAAGTCGTTCCAATAATTGAATTGGATATGATGCAGAATATGACTTGTCAACAAGGATCTTTATTGAACTAGACAAACTTATGTAGTAGATGTGCAGCGACGATGGTCTATCTTGGCATTTGCCAGGGCAGTAGAAATAAAAAAAGGCCCGATGGAAAAAATTCCACTAAAAGCACATTGACATTTTTTATGTTATTCCACAATTTATCTGCTAACGAATTTTAATCAGATTACAATTATGATCCAAAAATAAAAAAAATAATGTAAACTTACAGTATGCAAATACTGTTCGAAATCTACACAACAGGAAACTGGAACGAAACGAGGCCGCAACAAGTCGTGTGCCCGCAAACTCAAATTTGCCCACCTACAAGCTTCTGGCCTCTTGGACAAGAGAGTTTCAAGGTACAACGTTCAATCGCCTCTGTTCTGAATGAAGCAGAAATCCGAGCAGACTCATTTGAACACTAGTAGTGTGTAGTACTCTCAAATGTATGAAATATATGAGTGAACAAATTTTGGGATGGTGCAGCTTATATAGTTGCTACAGCAGACCTCCCAAAGGACAAAAAATTCAATGCAATGTTAGTGGGGTAATTGAAGAGTCTCCACCTTAATCACGGATTTAAGCCTTCCACTTAAATCAGATTAATTCAATTTTAAATCAGACTAATTCAGTATTAACCATGAAAAGTCGGGAATATGTAAAGACACTTCTTCCTAGAAAATCGAGTAGTAGAAGAAAGATAAGGCTACCTCCCGACGGCACGCGCGTCGCGGCAAGCTAAGCGGAAGGACTGTGCATGTGGGGCACCCTTCTTTTCTACATTACTAGACTCCAATGATTTATTTATCAATATATTAACCATGAAAAGTCGGGAATATGTAAAGACACTTCTTCCTAGAAAATCGAGTAGTAGAAGAAAGATAAGGCTACCTCCCGACGGCACGCGCGTCGCGGCAAGCTAAGCGGAAGGACTGTGCATGTGGGGCACCCTTCTTTTCTACATTACTACACTCCAATGATTTATTTATCAATATAAATAAACCTTAAAGGTTTCATAAAACCAATGTGGGATTTCTAGCAATTTAAATTCACTTATCATTGACCACAAACCTTGGGCTTGTGTTTTCACCTACATTTTATAAAGATTTGTTAAGTATCCATCGCCCCTTCCACATTGGGAACAAGGTCTATAACTTTGGATTTTCCATTTCAAAATCAAATCACGGGTTGTATACCAAACTCATGAGACTATCTTGGTGACAGGGGGAAAACTTGATCGGCGAGAGAGGCCAGGATGCATGAGCTATGCATATGGTAAATATTAATTGGTCTTGACTGTCCCTTTACTGAGACTTCCATGTTGGTGTAAAAAAAAGTCTATAATTTGGACCTTTTTGGTGTTATGCCATTTCTCACAAGAGTATCATGTTGCAAATGGCAAACCATAACTAAGGAAAACTTTGAACAATAATATGAATCTGTTTTCCTTAAGTAATGAACTGTATCTTTGTTTTATTTTATCCTTTTTTATTTCTCTTTCTTCTCCCTCAGCCTTCTCATTTGTTAGGGTTATTTTGCAACACGCCGCCACCTCCATTTTCTCCTCCTGCGACTGAGAATTTTTTTATCGTGTGTATTGCCATCCATGGGTGATGGGAAGTTGTTCTTCGCCTTGGGACCATGGAGGGACCGAGCCACCGCGTCTTATCTCCCCGTAGCCTCCCACACACCACGAAATCTGATTATCCTCCAGATCCATTTGCTTTTCCGCTGTCGCCGTCAACCGCTGCCGTTGTTCTGCCTTCCGCATGAATTAGATTATGGCAATCTGACTCATTTCGAGAATTCTCTCTCCACAGCAGGTAAAAGAAAGGCTGTAGATTAATTTTAACTTAATTAAAATTTTAAGTCTTTCTGATTTTTGACAAATAAATTATGAAAATCCATTTCTATTGATATGTTTGAAACTTCAAATACCATTTGCGGTTTCTTCTTTTTTTTATCAATAAATAAAATTTTATGGATCAAAGGAATAAAATCCAACTACACTGGTGATTTCATCTTCACTTTGTTGGTCTTGCATTAAGCACATGGCTTGATGTGCCTTTGTTGGTCTTGCATTAAGCACATGGCTTGATGTGCACATATGGCGAGATAATCTTTTTGTTTTGTTTTTCCGATAGCTGCTATGTATTATAGTATTTTGGTGTTATCTTTACAGTCAAATAGGTCTTAATAGTTTTTAATTTCCTGACTTTGTTCTTGATAACAGGTGTTCCTCGGTCATGATGATCTTCATGATGTTGAAGAGAATTAGATGCCTCGCCTGGTTTATGTTTCCCGTGAGAAGAGACCAAGCTTTGAGCATCATAAGAAAGCTGGGGCCATGAATGCACTGGCAGTTTTAACCTCTTTTACGTAATCAAAGTCCGTGGAAAAGCTAATCCAAATCTCTTGTTCGATCCAGCTAATTGCCCATGATCTGTAAATTTTTCAGATTCAGATTTCTACTGTTTTGTCAAATGCTCCTTATATTCCGAATGTTGATTATGATAACTACATAAACAACAGAAAAGCCCTCAGAGAAGCCATGTGTTTCACGATGGACCCTATTTCAGGAAAGGGAGTATGCTATGTTCAGTTTCGACAAAGATTTGATGTGATTGATCTTCAAGATAGATATTCCAACCATAATGTTGCGTTCTTTGATGTGTGTATGCATTTTTGTTTTATTTTATGGTTTTTTGTCTCGGCAGCATGTCATGTAGTTACTGACGACTTAAATTCAATATAGATCAATATAAAGGGTTTTGATGGTTCGCAAGGACCTATTTATGTTGGATATTTCATCATGATTTCTGCTATTGGGGATATTTCTAGATCACCCGTTTGTAAGTTCAGGTGCTTTACTTTTTAATAATTATATTTTAAGTTTTCAGTTGTATGCTTTTGATCGTCATTTTAATTATACATTTCTTGAGTTAAAGTAGTTCTTCGCATGTTTTTATGAACTTTTGTTTGCTCGTTAATTTTTTGTGTTGGGATTTTTTTCGGTGGGGTGAAAAATGGTTTTCGTTGAAAATATGGAAATTTTTGGTGAAGGGTAGATTTTTGGTCTTGGTTTCTGATTGGTGGTTGACTTGATTGGTTCGGATTACTTCTGCTTGAATTTGGAGTGATTATTATGGTTTAGACTGGATTAAGAACCTTAATTTGAACATGGAGGAACTTTTAATGGCCTTTTATGTATGTGAAGCGTGGTTGTTTTACAATGGTGATTGTGTTGTGAATCGACTTTTTCGTCCAGAAGTGATTGTGTTACAGGTTGTGAATCACATGTAAACTTCAGGTTGTTTTTTTGCCTCCACATTATTTTCTTAGTCCTTGAGCCAGAATTCAAGTTTTGTCGATTTATGGCTGAAAATATATCTTGATTCGGTGGCGTCGGAGTTAATATTATGTCGTTTTTTGTTTACATGTGAATGACTTCTTGGCACAATTTATACTCGTTTGCCTGATTATTAAAGTTTAAGACCGTTTGGATCGACCAAACTACATTTGATTTAGCTATCCAATGAACGCAAACTTTCGCCCTCTTCCTTTATGTCATGGTCTATATTTATTGAGCTTGGCATACATTCAAGTACCTTTTTCTTATGCCCAATCTGTGTTCTCTGTTAACTACAAAGCAGAACACAATTAGCACCTCGTACAAAAGAGTATACTTGTTGGATATATCTCTTTCGGGTTTTGACTTCCGAAGAGAACATTACACTATTTTATTTTTTTATGCTATTCTCTCCTATAAATTACCATTGTCAATTCTTCAAATCTTGTTATTTTTAAATATTTGTATTCTGGTGTTTAAAATTTGTTTAGATGGTGATAACTATTTGCACTAATGTTATGGCTTAATGTTTCGGTATGAAACTAAAACTAGCTATCGTATAGAAAACACAAACAAACTATATTTGCTAATCTCGGCTTGGATTCATGCAGGTGAGTGCTGAAAAATCTGGGAACTTGGACTTTGACTTCGAAAAATTATGTTGATATGAATTTCAAAGGTCTAGCCTGGACAGGTGATATATACCAAAAGTTTGAGGCTATGTGTTTGGAGGTAGAAGAGGTTATGTACTAGGTAACTACTCATATTTTCTCTTTCCCATGAATTGTGACATTGTGTGAGTGTCCTAGATGTAAAAGCTCTTGTTACCGATTCTGTTTAGTTTCTTCATATGGTTTTTTTTTGCTTGTTGCTTTAAATGGCATATTATACTTGGCATCGAAGGATGCATATATTGTATGTGTTTCAAATACTTAAAAGTCCTTTAACATAAATAAAGTTTAATGCTTCTGTGTTTGTCTGTATTTAATGTGTCTTTTGCTACAAAATTCACAGCAATTGCCTATATATGTCCTTGCGCATAAAATTTCTAATGTCTAGACGCTAGATGCTATGTCCTTCCACTAAATATAAATTGGCAGAAAATGATAAACTTATCTGGCGTTGACTGGCATTTGGATTAATTGAATGAGCCAAGCTTATGACATCTATTTCTATATGTGAAGCTAAGCCTTCGTTTTGTTTTTTTTTTCTTCCTGATTTTAAAGAGAGAGAGTCACCTTGGTAATTTGAAAATCTTGTTTCACTACTGAAGTCGCTCGATTGGTCATCACTTAGCTCCAAGTACTTTGATTTCGTTGGGCGGTTTTTGTTCTGCAAATCTTTTTCGACAACTTTTTTCTTGGAATGACTCTTGACCCTACCGGTGTCCGATGAAGCGGCGACAATGACATTGAATTTTCCTTCTATCTTTGGTAGATTTTGTCGTAATCTTGCACTCAATGCTACTAAACTTCTTCCAGAGCAATTATCTGCCTTCATGAATTGAGGTGCTTTTAATTCCAATTCTAAAGTTGTATGTGTGGTCCTATTGTCAATTGAAGGAAGATGTTCGCTGGTATATTTGAGATCATTGTTCCTTGGTGTAAGATATTTTGCCTTTTGTCTGTGAAAACGTATTTGTTTATTCTTCTCATGCAGTGGGTGTCCAGCAGATGCAAATGAGGCAGCTGTTGTCACTCTGCTTCGAATATATTGTATGATTTTTCAGGTTCTGGCTTATCAGATGGAGATAATGTCAGTCTTGGTTGGAATGAGGTATTTTCCCTTTGTCAATATAAAATCTCCAAGTTTCTTCCCTAAATAATGTATTTATTGCCTGAATTTTCAGGAAAATGACCTCAAGTTGTGGTGTCATATCTGAGGTTTATTTTACAAAATGACAACCCTTATTCTTAGATGTAGATACATTTTCTTATTATCATATTTTCCAGATTTATTTTACAAAACAACCCTTATTTCCTGTAAATCGGAGATTACCTCTCAAGTCTCGACCACAATCTTAGCTACTGAAGTTGTAATGTCATGGAATTTTTGTCATCCTAGGGACAAAAAAACCTCATTCCAGAAATATAGGACAGCGAGGGAGGCATTGTTTTTCTTATGCTATGTTCTTCAAATGCTCAACTTCATCTGGCTACGGTGCCAGACTGCCGCTAGCATACTTGCACTGCGCCTTACACGGTGCACAACACGAACTAGTAGGATCATACGAGTGAAACTAAAAGAACATGCAATATCAAAACCCAAAACTTGTTGGAACCTCTTTGAATTCGGACATCCAATTACCCTAGTTTTCAGAAACTCGAAGCTATCTATCTTAATAAAAAATGTACCTATAATTTTCGGCCAGAAGGCAGGCATTTGTGTTCGAGTCATCTCAACCAATTACAACAAGTCCATCTAGATCAAGCTTGACTGCTGTTTCCACGGCTTGTGTAAACTGCACCGGAATTAATACTGCACGACATAAAAAGTTTATCTAGGTAAAGCTTACCTTGCATCAATTTTATATCTTATTTATATAAAAACAAATTCTTTTTTTTCTAATACTCGAAATTGTGTTTCATCATCAGAACAACAGAGAGCAGAAGAATAAGACTATAAAGTTTTGTCTTTCATTTTGTTTTAATAATAAAATATTAATATCCCGTAATAGAAATATTAGACAAAGCAATAGAATAAATAAATATATATATATATATATTTATTTATTCTATTGCTTTGTCTAATATTTCTATTACGAGATATTAATATTTTATTATTAAAACAAAATGAAAGACAATAGTTGGTTTAATTAACAAGTCTCTTTTATATTTCATCATCTTATTGAAAAAAGAGCGCTAGGTGGAGTCGATAATTCTTTTTGTTGAATCGGATTATATGGATTTTAATTAGTAGAGAAAGTATCCGAACATAAATTCCCGATAACTTGAGATCCATATATTCACACATTGAAGCAGGCCTATGTCCTCTGTCGTTAGGGCCTTGGCCCATAAAGTTCTGAGTTCTAGGCTTCTGGGCCTCTACTTTTTTATATAATTTTTTTCTCCAAAACAATCATCTCATTATATTCTTATTTTTATTATAAAAAATAAAATATAAAAAATAAAAACTCCAATACTTATATATTTTATGTTAAAAAATTATTGACATTTACACAAAAATCCTCACTTAAAATTGCATCTTATGGTAAAATGTAACTACACATGCATACATTACGTAGTAAAAATTACTAGTATGTATAATGCATGTGTAGTTACATTTTACCATAAGATGCAATGTATGCATGTGTAGTTACATTTTTAATGGATAACAAGAAACTCGAATTCTGCAAATTATTATTGGCACAATGCATTGCATTTGTATGAATTGAAGTCCTTTTATCTGGAGTTAGGAAACTAATGCATATGAATTGTAACATAAATGCACCATATGATTTAATAATGATATGAGATAAGTTAAAGATCAATAATTTAAGAAATATATATTCGGATAGAATATTTATTTTTATTTTTTTAAAATCCTATAGAATATATCTTATCCTTACACAACCAATTCATTTCTCACTTGCTTTGCAGGCTTTCAAATGGTCAAAAAGTAAAATGAAATAAAGTAGTTGTAAAAGGTATATATAGATAAAGACGACAATGTTTGAGTAACGGGGGCACATAATTGAACCCACTACCCATTCCCCATACATAAAGTTTGAAGCATATTTTTATCTAATTTTCAATGTGCATGCATGTATATTATTTGAAAAAGATACTCAGTTTAGTTTGTTAGTTAAATCGAATCCAACCATGAAATATAAACGCAGACATGCACATAGAGTCGAGTATGTGTATTAAATGCTCGCTTATCTTGAGTTAGGCATGCCGATCCAATTGAGTTTGGGGAGCTTGTCGCTGATCTTGGACTTGATTATAACGGAAGGGCGTGTCATCTAGGGAGTACACTGGTTAGGAGCTGTTCCCGCTTCCCTGATGAGCCTATGTGAGGATGAAACCAGTAAGTATCGGATATGGAGTAAGGCTTAATCTCATAAATGTGGGGATCCGAGGTCGTCGCATGGGATGACGTCTCTGACCCTGTGACAGCTCAGTGCCAGAAGGTCAAGGAAGTTGTTGGCACATCTTGATCATTATTTAAACTAGTCCTCATTTGCACGCGTTGCGTGCATATAAATTATTTTTTTTGTAAACTGTTGTTGTAATTGTAAATTTATTTTTAATTTTGGCTTTTGGGATTTAATAAAAAAATTTCAAATTGATTGATTTTGTAGGTTAATACCCACCACATATTTTTGATATTATTGTAGTTACGCAAATTAGCAGGGGTCTTGTGCATCTTTGTTATTTGGCAACAAATGTGAGGGTATTATGGTAAGTTCACTTTATGCCATACCACTAACACCCTCACACATTATATATTATAGATATTGTGGTTATCCAAATTAGCAGGGGTCTTGCGATCGTTTAACACATTGCACATCTTTGTTATTTGGCAACACATGTGGGGGTATTATGGTAAGTTCACTTTAGGTCATACAACTAACACCTCCGCACATTATATAGTACTGGCGAATTTTGGCACGCGATGCGTGAACATATAATTTTATATAAAAAAATTTAAAAATTTTGTTAGGTATAAAATTACAATATAAATATGTAATTACAAATATTACGTGATATGATAATATTATAATTGACAATATTATTAAAGGTATTACAGATATTTTAAGAATATAGTATAATTTGATAAATTGATAATATTAAAAGTCTCAGTGATATTTTAGTCATTTTGCATGTTTGCATACTATTTGTGATTAATAAAAGATTTATGGACATTTATTGTAATTACATGGTCATACCAAGAGGCCAAGTAGTTTATCTAGCATGCTCCATCTTTATAATATAGTAATAGATAGATTAGATGGGGCCTTGCGGTCATTTAGCATGTTGTACATATTTGTTATTTGTAACACATGTTAGCATATTATGGTAAGTTCACTTTAAGCCTACCACTAACATACCCACACATTATAAATATAGATATTGTGGTTATCCAAATTAGAAGGGGTCTTGCGGTCATTTATCACATTGTACATCTTTGTTATTTGGCAACACATGTGTCGGTATTATGGTAAGTTCATTTTATGTCATATCACTAACACCCTCACACATTATATAATATTAAATTTGCCATATCAAATCAGTTTTTCTAACACCCTTGCACTTTATAATATAGTAAAATATAGATTAGCATGGGTCTTGCAGTCATTTAGCACATTGTACATATTTGTTATTTGACAACACATGTGGGGGTATTACGGTAAGTTCACTTTAGATCATATCACTAACACTTTTACAAATTATATATAGTATAGATGATGGGAAAATTGCTAAAGAAAACCACTCTATAAAATCTTACATTCAAAATTCAATGAAATAAAAAAATAATCTGAAGAATTTATTTTACTAAATTGTCATACAAACTACTCATTTGATCAACACGCTCTAATTAAATTAACTTGCTCATTAAATGTGATTCTCATTCTATAAAAAAGGAAATTTTAGTAGAAAAATAACTCTTTAATTAAGAGGGGATAGTTAAAGTTTAAAATTTTTTACCGCGATATTCAACATTTAATTTCTTTAATTTGGTGTAGAACCTTGAAAACTAAAAATGTCAGATATTGAATGAAAGTTCATCCTTATAATTATTCATCTTTTTTTATTTAAAAAGGTGCTTATTATTCACTAAACAATGAAACTTAATGTCAGGATCGATTCCGGGGGTGGGTTGCCATTCCACACCCGAGTTCAACCAACTTGAACTTCAATAGCTCGTGTTCTTCAAATGATGCACCGAGAGATTATATCGAGTTCGGTTACAAAACCGAGCGGAAGACACTCGACATAACCCGCTCTAAACCGATTAACTATTCGAAAGGCATTTTAAAGATATGCAAGTAAAGTAAATAAACAAGCATTTGTTTATGGAAGTTCGAAGGTGGTGTAATCCTTCTACGTCTCCACTTCTTCCACCTCATGGAAGGATAGAAGACTTTGATTTATACAATCCCGTTGTACAAACCCGATCCAGTTGGGAATTCCTCATCCAACTAGAACTCCTAGCAACTCAACTATGTATGTTATTTAATGTCTCACATACAAAGACCTCTCATCGATTGTGATAAATCATCAACCGTTACAATGATATTCACTCATCTATTAAGCTCTCAAATACAATGAATAGAGTGAATATGTATGACACAAATGATCTCTAACTAGATCCGATATAGCAAGGTAAGAGGTGCCAAAGGTTTGATGAGTGCTCTTCATTTAGCATCTTTTGTCTTTTAAGTTCCTCAATTGAATCCCAAGTGGGTTTGCTTTGGAAGGCTTGGATTGATCTTCAATCAGCTGTTATTGAGCTTCCAAATCATGTATATATAGCCCCAAGTATTGATATATACGTTAGACACAAGAATATTCCCGTTGGCAAAGGTTCTGCACCATTCCCGAGCTTGCAACAATCATATTCTGGTTTCTGGGCAATTTGTATTTCGGACCGGATTAACCGGATCAGTTTGGTAGATTAGTATGGCAGATCAGCACGGGCATATCAGTCTGGTCCAGATCAGCAATGGCAGATCAGTCTGGTCCGGATCAGTCTGGTCCGGATCAGTCTGGACAATCAGCTTGATACAAAAACAGATTGATAAACTTGCTCTTCGATCTGTTGCTTATAACTCTTCATTATTTGATTTCTGGGCAAAGTGATCCACATGAGAGTTGTAGCCATTTCTCTTAGCTTTCCACAGAATCAAGAATCGCTCGATTTCGAGTTTGTATGAGAGAGTTATGCTTGAAATACGAGGCAATGCTCCTGCTGTCTGTTTGCTGGATGCAGCAGCACATGGCGTGACTTGCAGAAGCTTTTTGGCCATCTTAACGTCCGATTCAGTCTTTCACTTACAAAGATGACTTGTAGATCTTTGTCTTAGCTTTCCAACCCATACTGAATCTTTCCGTTCCGATAAGCGAGATAAGAGTTATGCCCACCAGACGGACAGGGACTTTGCTGTAACAGCTCGATCTTACAGGCGTCACATGGCGTGACTTGCAGAAGCTTTTTGGCCATCTTAACGTCCGATTCAGTATTTTACTTCCAAAGATGACTTGTAGATCTTTGTCTTATCTTTCCAACCCATACTGAATCGTTCCATTCCGATAAGCGAGCTGAGAGTTATGGCCACCAGACTGACAGTTGCTTGCTGAAACAGCTTGCTGTTTCTACGCGGTTCAGCTCGATCTTGCAGGCGTCTTTTCTCCTTGATAACATTTGAACTAGCCGATCTGTTGTGAAATATGACTTTTTGTATTTTAAGTTGGCTGTTCAATCTCTTTGTAAGCACGCCATTTCGATATCCGAGCTATGAGATATGATCGAAACAATCCGCTCTGCCAGAATTCCAGTCTTGGTTCAGCTTGATATTTTCAAGCTACTTCTTTGTAATTCATCAAGCTCTTAAATACGATCTATGAACTGCACAATTGATGAAATATGTTAGCAACAAAATAACAAGTTTTGTTAACATCAAAATCAAGATTATTCGGGTTTCCAAAACCCAACAATCTCCCCCTTTTTTATGATCACAAAACTTGAATAAAAATATGAACATTAAAACACAATGTTGCATAACAAGAAAAATCATATTTTTTATACAACATATTTCTCCCCCTTTTTGTGTGAATAAAAAAGGAAGACAAATAAAATTTACTCCCCCTCAAGGATTGAGATTAAACTCTCCCCCTTAATTTTAAAATGTTTGAAAATTTGAGCAAGTGAGGGGCAAATGGGGTAGGCAAAAAGAAATTAAAAAAAATGCAATGCACATAAATTTTAAATAAAAATAACCACTTTTGATGATGCATGAAGCATACTTGGCAACAAATTTGAATTTCTTGACAAAACTCAACAATGTCCATTTCATCTTTCTGCGATGGCAGCACACTTAGTCCAACTTAAACTAATAAACTGCTTTTCCTCGAGCAAGTTTGGGCTGCAAGACCTATACCGCTGCGATCCTCTATGAGTCTAGTTTGCAACGAAAAAAACGGTTTGTCATTTGGACATCCGAGCAAGAACTTATGCCAATTTTCCCAAATTCGCTGCAAGCTGCCAGAAAACTAAAAATGCTTCGAAAATTGTTAGATAAAATCTCAAAATAAAAATTTTAAACTTAAAATGAGTTAAGAACAGATTGAACAAAAATTAAACCTTTAAAATAGATTTTAAAATTATTTTCGTGCAAAATGAATGCAATGAAATTGATTTTTATGCTAAAAAGTTCCATACACCAAGTTTTGAAAAAATATGCTATGAAAATATTTCATGCTCATGAAAAAATTTTGAAAATGATTTTAAAAGAATCCGCAAAAAAATCGGTTAAAATGCTTTCCAAGAACAACCCGATCTGATACCACTTGTCAGGATCGATTCCGGGGGTGGGTTGCCATTCCACACCCGAGTTCAACCAACTTGAGCTTCAATAGCTCGTGTTCTTGAAATGATGCACCGAGAGATTATATCGAGTTCGGTTACAAAACCGAGCGGAAGACACTCGACATAACCCGCTCTAAACCGATTAACTATTTGAAAGGCATTTTAAAGATATGCAAGTAAAGTAAATAAACAAGCATTTGTTTATGGAAGTTCGAAGGTGGTGTAATCCTTCTACGTCTCCCCTTCTTCCACCTCATGGAAGGATTCCACTAGAAGACTTTGATTTATACAATCCCGTTGTACAAACCCGATCCAGTTGGGAATTCCTCATCCAACTAGAACTCCTAGCAACTCAACTATGTATGTTCTTTAATGTCTCACATACAAAGACCTCTCATCGGTTGTGATAAATCATCAACCGTTACAATGATATTCACTCATCTATTAAGCTCTCAAATACAATGAATAGAGTGAATATGTATGGCACAAATGATCTCTAACTAGATCCGATATAGCAAGGTAAGAGGTGCCAAAGGTTTGAGGAGTGCTCTTCATTTAGCATCTTTTATCTTTTAAGTTTCTCAATTGAATCACAAGTGGGTTTGCTTTGGAAGGCTTGGATTGATCTTCAATCAGCTGTTATTGAGCTTCCAAATCATGTATATATAGCCCCAAGTATTGATATATACGTTAGACACAAGAATATGGCCGTTGGAAAAGGTTCTGCACCATTCCCGAGCTTGCAACGGTCATATTCTGATTTCTGGGCAATTTGTATTTCGGACCGGATTGGCCGGATCAACTTGGTAGATCAGTCTGGCTGATCAGCACGGGCATATCAGTCTGGTCCAGATCAGCAAGGGCAGATCGGTCTGGTCCGGATCAGTCTGGTCCGGATCATCTGGACAATCAGCTTGATACAAAAACAGATTGATAAACTTGCTCTTCGATCTGTTGCTTATAACTCTTCATTATTTGTTTCTGGGCAAAGTGATCCACATGAGAGTTGTAGCCATTTCTCTTAGCTTTCCACAGAATCAAGAATCGCTCGATTTCGAGTTTGTATGAGAGAGTTATGCTTGAAATACGAGGCAATGCTCCTGCTGTCTGTTTGCTGGATGCAGCAGCACATGGCGTGACTTGCAGAAGCTTTTTGGCCATCTTAACGTCCGATTCAGTCTTTCACTTCCAAAGATGACTTGTAGATCTTTGTCTTAGCTTTCCAACCCATACTGAATCGTTCCGTTCCGATAAGCGAGATAAGAGTTATACCCACCAGACGGACAGGGACTTTGCTGTAACAGCTCGATCTTACAGGCGTCACATGGCGTGACTTGCAGAAGCTTTTTGGCCATCTTAACGTCCGATTCAGTATTTTACTTCCAAAGATGACTTGTAGATCTTTGTCTTATCTTTCCAACCCATACTGAATCGTTCCATTCCGATAAGCGAGCTGAGAGTTATGGCCACCAGACTGACAGTTGCTTGCTGAAACAGCTTGCTGTTTCTACGCGGTTCAGCTCGATCTTGCAGGCGTCTTTTCTCCTTGATAACATTTGAACTAGCCAATATGTTGTGAAATATGACTTTTAGTGTTTTAAGTTGGCTGTTCAATCTCTTTGTAAGCACGCTATTTCGATATCCGAGCTATGAGATATGATCGAAACAATCCGCTCTGCCAGAATTCCAGTCTTGGTTCAGCTTGATATTTTCAAGCTACTTCTTTGTAATTCATCAAGCTCTTAAATACGATCTATGAACTGCACACTTGATGAAATATGTTAGCAACACAATAACAAGTTTTGTTAACATCAAAACCAAGATTATCGGGTTACCAAAACCCAACACTTAATATAAAACGTGCAAGTTAATTTTGATCTTTTGTTTTTAAAAAAAGTTAGTTTAGATATCGTCATCGTTAGTTGGTCGACCGATCTATATATTTCAAATTATAAGCCTTAGACACATGGGCGAATCTAGCCAAAATATTGACGGGGCAAAATTGTAGGTTTTATATCGATTGGGCAAAAATATAGATTTTTAAAATTTTGGGGTTAAAAATATTATATATATATTAAAAAAATATAAATATAACTAAAAAAATTGAGGGGGAAAGCTGCCCCTTCCTCCTCTCTTCTATTCGCCCCTGTTAGACATTACTTATTGAAGAAATTATTCGACAAATTAATTCCTAAACATTCATTTATTTATTTCCTTATTTTTTGTGGGAACAATTGGTTAAAGAAATAATGTATATATACCTTATTTTCATCGAACTATTGGTGATGGACTCTATAGTTCAGGATGACCTACAAAACTCCCAACATATTTGACTAAAATTTTGGACACGAGTTTGTTCATTACACGTTATAAGAATAATCTTTATAGTGAACCAATTAAATTAAAAGACATTTTATTAATGTGACTCTTTAAGTTGTTTTTATAAATAATTCTATTTTAGATACAGTATTAATTTTTTTAAAAAAATTAGAAATTGAAGCAAAATTTTTTATATATATAAAAAAAAAGATATCCTGAAAACCATATTTCTCTTTCTTTTTTTTTTTCAATTTTTTCCAAGTGGAAGCCCAAAAAATATTTTTCAAGACAACTTGTCAATCTTATCGTTTTACGTCAAAATTTCAGTTATATTATTGCTTAAAAATGAATATTTATTTATACATTTTAATATCTTGGTGAAACGAATTTTAAATTAGGGTACCACGCCCTGAGCCCCCACCATGAAGTGTGAATGCAGATAGATAGTGGAGATTATGATTTGTCCTATGAGTTATCGAGAAGGCTGGATGGGATTGATTTAGCTTTGGCCTCCTCCTTTTGTTCAAAGTACGTTGCCGCCAGAGCCACACATGCATCTGAACCTGACCATTCATATAATATTTATCTATCGCCTTACAATTACAAGTACCATTGGCCATTTTCTGGGTGAATTTAAATTATTGTGTTAACATTGTGTTATAAATAACAAACTTTTCTGTTTTTATAATAAATAAACACTTCAAAAGATCTACTAATGTGTTGTTGGAATGCAATAATTTCCATGCTTTGAGAGCGATCGAAGTGTGGCGCTTGATCTGCTATACGGTTTAAAGATTAGAATTGCACTGTTATCACCAAATATAGTTTTTGATAAAATGTCAAGTGCTCAGTGCTATAATTGGTATCAGGACGAGGTTATGGGTTTGAGCCGTCCAAGAAGCAATTTATGGGGATTCTTCTTTGGAATGGAATATTGAAGTGTAAAGAAAATCCTCAGCAATCCTTATATGTGTTGTAGAAGGGGTGTTTTGCACCGTCATTGGTGCGTAGTGCCGGCCCTCATGTTAGTCTGTCACCTAATACGGGGTTTTGTGGTGCCAGTATATAATAGAATAAAGTTGCGTCTCTTTTAATATCATTTAGCAAAGTGGTAAGCTATTAATCCTAAGATAATGTGTTCGAGAGATCAACATTTCATAAAGTAGAAGGAACAAAATTAAGCATTCCAAACGTTTACTGTCCAAAAATCTAACGACAAGATGATGGATTTAGCACAATAATTTGTATAATCATTTAATGCCAGCAAGTAATTCCTGATTGGGTTTGGTGGAGCCTGAGAGCTAAAGACTGGTATCTGTTCAAATTTGAGACCACACATTAGCAGAAGACGAGGATAGTTTATCAATGTAGAATTCATTGAATCTATCCTAAAACTACAAAAACACCAGTCAACATAGCAACATGATCTGTTCTTGCAATTACAGATTAGTCGCCATTCCAATAAAACTAAATTTGGATTCGAATTGTAGCTAAGACTGTGCTCATTGACTTTTATATTAAACGCCATGCTGTAAACTCATCGAGGACTCGTTATATATACGTGAGAGACGCCGCCGGAAATGTATAAAACTGGAAAGAAATTAAAACACGCAAAGCAAGCTCCGTAAATTCGTTGTTGACCACGCATACATATAATTTAAAATACTTCTATTTAACATACATATACAAATTTCTTATAATTTTGTGGCAACTATCAAATTCTAATAAACCTGATAGAGAACTGACGTCTCATCTAAAAGCCCGAGCTTTTAGAGAGAATTGACAATTTATTATTTATTTTTTAACACTCCATCTCACTTGTGGGCAAGTTTGTTCCTCTTTTTTTGGGAGGCCTATCAAGTGGATATTTAATGAGGGTGGAGTTGTTTATGCGTTTTGAACACATGACATTGGCGTTAACCAGATGCTCTAACACCATAAAAAATTATCGGCTCATCGAAAACCCGAGCTTTTAGAGAGACTAGACAATTTATTATTTATTCTCTAACAACTGATTCAGGTTTGACCCAAAGAGGATTTGAAAGATCATTGGCATTGGAATCAAGAAGGAACCGAACGATATTCAGTACGATCGGCATACAAGGTGCTACGTTCGAATTCAACTCCCGATGATTTTGTATCCACACATTACAAATGTGTATGGTGCAAAGGTATTCCATTGAACATATGTGCATTTTATGGAAGTTTTTGCAAAATATGGTTCCCTCTTTCATTGAAAGAATGGTCTTGAGAGTTCTTAATTCCCTCAACTACGACATGTGCCAAGAGAAGGAAGAGGACGTGATTGGTTTGGTTTATCTTCGGTTTTTCATGAAGAGATACTTTTTTTTCTCTCAATTTATTGGCCTGAGGAATAAAATAGTTTTGACGAAATTCTGGATAATGCTTTGGCAATGCATAGTATGGTCTATTTGGAAACAAATAAATTTTGTGATTTTTCAAGGACAGATACCAGAAAATTGAACATGTAGTGAAAAATATCAAAATATTACGTGTACTTGAAATTTGTTTGTAATTGTAGGGATAAATTTTTTGATTTTTGTCTTGCAGTCAAATTCCCTCTTTTTTCCTCATTCCAGACACAGGGGAGGAGGTAAATATCCGTTCGTCCGGATTGAGAGTAGAATACATATGCGCACGCCAAATTGTTAACTTCATAAGTAATTTCGTTACGAGTACATTTAGAATACGAGATTTGAAGCCACAGATTTCAGATCTATATAATTCTTTGGATGAATTATATAAGGCGCATCTTTACTAATTTATGTAAATGTAATTATAATTATGATGGATATAAAATGCACATAAGATATATGTCATTTCAAATCCGTTATCAATTCAATCACTCCATTCAAATGAAATTCAACCATTCAAATACAACCTAATTATTTGTAAAGACTTATAATAATCCTTAGGACAATCCTACAATCAGCGCAGTGTACATATTTCTAACTTTGTAATTTTTTTTAAATTATATATAAAAAGACTTTTACCCACTCACATTACTAATGTCATTTAAGCTATATAATTTAATTAAAGCATGCAAATTGACCACGTAAGTGAGACGAAATTTCTAAGCATCTTTGCTTCTTCTTTTCTTTCCTTTTAACTTTTTTTACTTTAAAATGTGACTTTGACAACCAAATAAACATGCATCTAGTAGAATTAAAAGGATCTATCAATTGATTACATTTTTATTTTTTTAAAAAAATAAAAATAAAAGTTTTTCATCTTAAGTTTCTAAGTAATGAGACCTAAATTTTTTGTTTTACAATAATAGATTGTATATTATCGTTAATCAAATAAATATACATAAAAAATAAAAATAAAAAGCTAAACATTCATGATTTTTCCCAACATATTGGATTTAATCTTAACAATAAGAAAGGGTAGCAGCCGGGTTAAGTCGGTCATTAATCAGGTCCCACCACACCATAAGACTATTGACCGGTGGATGAAGTGAAAAAGATGGATTTCAGTTTCACCATTTGAATCAATCTGAATGATTATATAATTTATTTATTTTTATTTTCATTTCACATTATTTAGATTTTAGTAAAGTATTATCCCTTAAATTTTTTTTTTAAAAAAGAAAATTTTAAGGGATATTTTTTTTTTGGGAAATAGATGACAACCAATGGACCAAGACTTTGGTATCAGAGTAGTTGCTAGCATGCTATATTTTACTTGTTGTCTATATCTTTTATTATGTAATGATTAGAATAAATTATTGTAATACTTGGAACCTTTAATATAAATTTGCAGGGTGATGTATTTGATATCTAAATTATTTAACTGTCATTTAAATTATTTTATATGATTACATAATATTTTTCGTTTTAACTTAGAAACGGGAAGAGTGAATTAATGGGAGGAATTTACTAAATCAATTTTTAACATGGAATCTGTAGTTTTTTTTTTAAAAAAATAAATATAAATTATTATATTTTATAGAATTGTACGTTTTTCACATTCATTTTTATATAATTTACCTAATTTTTAGTCCAATCGATTTACTAAACTTGGGATTATTGGAATGAAAACTATTATGTATGTTCCACGCACTGAAATCTGTTCCCAAATGAAATAATTACAATCTAATCACCTCTATTGTCCCCTACTAACCTCTATAAATTGCTCTCCCAGTACTACACATCAGGATTCATCAACAATAATATACAAAAAAAGAGAGAGAGAACCCAGTGAAAAAATGGCAACTTTTCCAGTGATTGACATGGAGAAACTCAATGGAGAAGAGAGGTCTTCGACAATGGAAAATATTAAGGATGCCTGTCAAAACTGGGGTTTCTTTGAGGTATATGCGCACAAGTTCTTTTCTTTACATACAAATAAATCCTCTTTAAGCATTTATTTTCAAGAATTTGAATGTCTTTTTTTGAAGCTGGTGAATCATGGGATTTCTCCTGAATTCATGGACACTGTGGAGAGGCTAACAAAGGAGCATTACAAAAAAACTATGGAACAAAGGTTCAAAGAAATGGTATCAAGTAAAGGGCTTGAATCCGTTCAGTCTGAAATAACTGATTTAGACTGGGAGAGCACCTTCCAGTTGCGCCATCTCCCTGTCTCGAACATCTCAGAAATCCCTGATCTTGAACAAGAATACAGGTCTCTTTTCCTCAAATTTAACATAACCCCAAACCAATAAAATTGTATTTTTGTTCGTACTTTTTCTTAAAATTGTCAATTTCACCCTGAAACTTCGCTTCCTCTAATTTTTGGGTCGGACAATGTACGTCTTTATTTTCTATCAGCTCTTGACATGAAATTCCCTTGATGTTATAAACCAGGAAAGTTCTGAAGGAATTTGGTGCGCAGTTAGAGAAACTAGCTGAGCATCTTCTTGATTTGCTGTGCGAGAACCTTGGACTTGAGAAGGGCTATCTGAAAAAGGCATTCTATGGTGCAAAAGGCCCGACTTTCGGCACAAAAGTGAGCAACTACCCCCCATGCCCCAAGCCTGACCTGATCAAGGGTCTGCGTGCCCACACGGATGCAGGTGGCATCATCCTTCTCTTCCAAGATGATAAGGTCAGCGGTCTGCAGCTACTCAAAGATGGTGAATGGGTCGACGTTCCGCCTATGCGTCACTCAATTGTCATAAACATAGGTGACCAACTTGAGGTATAAGATACAGTGACAACCATAATGTTATGAAATCACAAAAACAATGTTTCATTTAGGGGAGGATGGGGTGCAATATTTTAAATTCTAAATTAATCACACACAAATTTTAACTTTTTTTGTTCTGTCCCGTCCGTTGTTCGGATCTATCGACATATATGTCGTGAGGTAGATATTGAAGTTGTGATAATATTCGCCACAATTTTTCTGAAGGTGATCACAAATGGAAAGTACAAGAGCGTTATGCACCGTGTGATTGCCCAGACAGATGGAACAAGAATGTCTATTGCATCATTCTACAATCCTGGAAGTGATGCTGTCATCTATCCAGCACCAGCACTGGTTGAGAAAGTAGAGAGAAAAGATTTATACCCGAAATTCGTATTCGAGGACTATATGAAGCTCTATGCTGGCCTTAAGTTCCAGGGCAAGGAGCCAAGATTTGAAGCCTTCAAGGCCATTGAAAGCACTCCCAACATGGGACCAATTGCAACTGCTTAAGTAGCACTTAAGAGTAATTTAAGAAGTTAAATAGTGTGTTTATGGAGGTTGTTGTTTAGTCTATCTTAATAATGTGTAATATTTTATTGCTAAGAGTCGGTTTTGCCAGAAATAAGAATAGAGTGTTACGGAATTGGGTTTGAAGAGGGATTTTTTTCCCAATGCGAGGGTAACAGAATTTTCTTCAAACGTTACTGTGATATTCCAGCTGTTGTTTCCTACCAGATTTGGAATTATATCCATTAATAATATTAGCACGTGTTCATGATATCTATCATCTCTCCACAAAGCTTTTAAATTAGCTATTACTAAAAAATTGAAAAATGTCTTGTTTCAGTCAAAAGGAACCTACCAGAAATCATTTGACTCGCAAAAAGCAGCCATCGGTGACTAACAAGTCAAGGAAAATGACGAAGACTGCTCAATCTATTGAACTTTTTACACCTTATCTAGTTTTAAACAAAAAAGCTTTAAAGCCAAAATAATAAAATCAACTCTTCTGGTTGCTTTTGCAACACTATATCATAATATCTCCAAGAAATTCTAACTACCGAGAAGCGGAGTAGGTTTGCTGGTACAAAGATACATGGACATCCATATCTCAAATTTTTTAGCCCAGTCCACTTGATAAAACATGGAATGCTCAAGAAATATGAGAAAAATCCTACCTGAAATCTCTTCCTGATATTACAAGCTCATTTGGCAGTAATTCCTTTCAGTGACCAAGAATCATCAGGATCAAATCCAACAGTTCAGCATATATTCCTACAAAAGCACCTTGCTGGATGAATCGAAAACATGAATGTGGTGTCTTTATATATTCAATGCCATTCCTAAGATTATAATATTAAATGCATAAAAAGAATGGAAAATGTTCAATCATATGAATTTAGGCAAAATATAGTGAAAGAGAATGAAAAATCACTTGTTTATTACTCTCTTCCGACAAAAAGATAAAACTTCAGTTTCACATTTCCGATAAAACATAAATTGTAAAGCCAAAATTTCAGTAAAATTGCTTCAAAAGTCATCTCGAAAGTCTAGATGTTATATGGACATGGCAGAAAAGCTTCCGAGAAGGACTCCAGAATATTTGTAGGAAATTCATTCCCCCACGGCAAGACAGGAAAACAGCTATGCAATGCCATACCACGATTTCGGGAAGCAGTGGAAACATTCTGTCACCATTACAGTGACATCAAAAATTAAACCATCAACAGCTGATTTCCCATAACACCACCAATCATATTACTCATAAAAGTTTGCTGAATTCTTCTTACTTGTCTCCTTTGTCAACAACATCAGTATGCACATCCTCTACCTTTTTGCCATGCTCATTTGCCGCTTCTTCATTAGAAAAGTGATTTTTCATAACGGTAGAAATGTCTGCTTCAGAAGCTCCAGCAAGTTTGAATCGTTCCACAGCAACATCCAGGTTCTTCTTCCACCCAGGCAAGCCCAGTTTATGTTCAACTTGAGACCTCTCAAAAAGCATATTACCACAGAATAAGTGCATTTGAGATCTCATTAGTGCTGCTTGCTCTGCTGCATCCTCAGGTGAAATTTCTCCTCGGTTTCCTATACCTGAGGAATCACCTTCTGTACCACTGCCCTGTTTTTTCCTTCTTTTCAACAGTTCATCCTTCTTGTTTGCTATAGGATCTTTCAGTTCATTTGCTCTCTGCTCCTCCAGCTTCTCCCACATCTCAGTCGCAGCTTGCATTTTCTGTTCTGCACTATTAAAAAGACTAATAGTCTCTGTTGGATCCCATTTTGACAAGTCTTCTTTCTTTGCTAGCACATAAGACCAATGAAGTTTTGCCATTTCAAATTGCTGTTGCCCAAGAGCCAACAATCCTTCGTAGAAATCTGGTTTGATCAATAGTGCCTCCTCATACTTCTCTCTAGCAAGAGAATATTTCTCTTTCACCCAATCATATGCAGTCTGAAGCTGCGCAGCCATCATTTCTTTAGCAGCTGATTCATTGGTGGGGATTCTCTTCCTAGCCGCACACATATGAACATTTCCCCAGTTAAAGAAAGCCAGAGCAGCAACCTCCTGAAACTTTAGGACAGCCCTGTCAAAAAGGTTTTGAGACTCTTCACTGGTTACCGTTTCCTCAAGTGCTTCAGAACAAAGCTCCATCCCAAGCTCATGCAGATCAATATGAGTATCAGGATCAATCCCGACATGCGTTCGAAACAACTGCGCAAACTCAAATAGCCAATCATCCATCTCCACCTCCTTACAGTCAGGTTCTTCTGGTGCTCCAGGTTTCTCCTGAGAAAATTTCACCTGGTTGTTAACCTCAGCATCTATAATTTTCACTTTAGAAGCATCCAGATTCTCATCTACTGTAGTCCCCTTGCTCTCAAGTCGCTTTTCTACTTCGTTGTCTTTTTCTTCTTCTTCTTCTTCTTCTTCTTCTTCTTCTAGTAAAGGTGGCTCCTGCTCAGGTCTCACTTCAACAATATGCAGACGCAACATACCAATGGATCCTCCTTTATCAGCATCAGGGTCTCTGGGAATAAGGCGGTCAACATACGACTCCGCCATTTTAAGTTCAGCAGTACATGTTATAGTCACCAAGTCACCATCATTGTCCTTGTATTTTATCAGCACTGCTTTTGACATGGCAAAGCGTTTGCTGACCACATCTCTCAAAACCTTAAAACTGCAACTCACTGGAATTTGGCCAAGCCTTATGTCATGATCATAAACAAGTTTCAATTGTCTCCATCTGATCGCAGACTGTGTAGGTTGTTTACAAAGTGTAATAAATCCTAATGGAGGTACCAAATGTTTCTTCTGGTTATCCTGACTATAATTCTCATTGGATCTTGAAGAACTATTTGGAGGCTTTAAGACAACTTTTGGCAACTGGATTTTTGGATCTCGGGCATTCTCGATAGGTGGAATTGGATAAAGCTTTTCTGACTGATTAGCTGGTGATGTTGGTCCTAGTACTGACTGTGTTGGCTTCTTAGCCGCTGGTCTAGCTGGCAAGCATGGACCAAGCCCAGAAATCGGTGCCCCACGCACTGCAGAAGCCCCCAGGGCAGCTGGTGATGGGCGGCTCTGGAGATCCTGCTGAGCCTCTTGACGAGGACCAATTACCATCCTTAATCGTTTATCAATCTCCAAGGCATCATGGTTATCTGAATCTGTACTTAACAGTGTTTGCACATCTAGTATGGCAAGTTCATACTTTCCTATAGCCTCGTACGCGCGAGCTCTCCTTAGAAGAGCTCGGACAAACTGGGGCTGCACCTGAAGTGCCAAAGTACACTCGGATATCACACTGCCATAGTCAATCGGTTTTATTTGCATCAAACAAGCTGCTCTGTTGCTGTGAAAGACGGCTCGATCTGGATTTGTTTTGGGGGTAATTTTGAGGGCATCCTCATATTGTTTAAGGGCACCCAAATAGTCATTTGACTGAAACCTTCTGTTACCCTCTTCCTTTAGCTCATGTGCTCTCTTTGAGAAAACTGAAGAGTCCAGATTAACAACACCGTTAACAACAGGTGTGGCACGGGTATCCCCTTCTGAAACTTTGTTTTGGCTCTGGTTAGGGTTAACAGTAGCTTTCTTTTTCCTAACCGCAGACTTCCCCATAAATTTCAACTAAACCCTTCCAAGATTCAAACTTTTATGCAACAAAATTTTAATTTATGATTTACAAACTCAACTAAGATGCTCTGTAAATTATAGATTCAAACCCCTTCATAAAAATCAAGAGCCAACAAAAAAAATAAACATAAAGAAAGAAATACTAACAGGTATCTAGCCAACGTCTTTGGATGAAGAAAGCGGTGCTTTATTTCTAATTCGAATGTGAAAACCCACCAGCTATATTTAGAAAATTGAAATGGTCTTCCAAAATGGTCAATAATTTGTTGAAGGGCGGCGTTCGTCCAGAAAGACTGAAGTGTAGTGCGTGTGAAACCGGTTTTGGAGGTATATTGAAACCCTAAAATATTCGAATTCAGATAAATTGTGTGTTCATTGTTACTTGTGGGCCTTCCTTTACCCGGCATGACACCAGATAGACAAGTATAAACATGGGCCTTAAAAATTCGGGCTATCAGTTGATGTTGGCCCCGTAAATACTTTATATTTTGAGAAAATTACAATAATACCACTTTCCAAAATATTTTTCAACTAAATCTTTCGAAAAATCTTCTTTCAACTAAATACATCTTTTAGAAAACTTATTTCAAATAAGTCCATTTTATCAAACCCTAATCTAATTAGTTCATTAATTATGACTAAAATATCATTGCTCTACACTTTCATCCTCAAATATTTGCCCACTTTACACCATTCCCGTTCTTTATCTTTGAATATCCTTGAGTTTTCGATCGACAACAATAATTATCGTTGATTTTTTTCACTCAAAAGCGACAGCACACGCAGTTCATCATACTTACACACGCCCACGTCGCAAAAAAAACAAACGTTCCCACGAGAAATTTATCTTACCTCGGAGTTTCCATTTCATCCTACGAGGTTCGATCGCGAGGCACTGATAAAACTGTCTTTACCGTTTATCGCACGCGGATGAGTGCGCTGGCTGTCATATATGCACGAAGTCGAATTCTCGACTTTCTGGTCGAAGCATCAGGAAATAATGTTTTCGTCCATGGGGGCAATCATGGTATTTTCAACACAAAGGTTGAAAAGTGTTTGGGAATTTGAACGTTATTTACACAGCATTCAATAATATTATCTATTTATATATTAGTTTTTTGTTGTTTTAGGATTATAGGCTTTTATAGCTTGGTGAGATGATTTTATTTTATGTGCATGTAAAATTGACTCATACGATGCATGTAAAAATTATTCATGCGGTGCATGTAAAAGTTACTTATACGGTGCATGTAAAAGTTACTCATGCGGTGCATGTAAAATTGAGTCACGCGATGCATGTAAAAATTTACTCATGGGGTACATGTAAAAATTGATACATGTGGTGCATGTAAAATTTACTCATACGGTGCATGTAAAATTTACTGATGCGGTGCATGTGAAATTACTCATGTGATGCATGTAAAAATGACTCATGTGGTGCATGTAAAATTACTCATGTGATGCATGTAAGAACTACTCATGCGGTGCATAGTATTTTCATAAGTGAGGTTAGTTTGATCATTATATTAAAAAATGGACTTAGTACTTTTTTTTGGATGACTGGGCCGAAAAATCTTTTACCTAATATACCGACCAAAAATTCTCTTATATTTTTCAAAATATATGTTTTTTATTAGCATAAAAGATATATATATAATATTAATAAAAACATTGATACAAACTATACTTCTTTCATCCGCGGCCAACTAAAATAACACGCCTAGCAACATGCGGACAAAGATGGCTAAATGGAGAATGTTGTGCAACAAAAGTACAAAGTTATGATCAACAGAGAGCAAGGGCTGCCAAAGCTAAACCAAGTTCCCTCAAACCATTTCCCAGGAGAAAGTCGAAAATGGGAACTGTACACATACAATGAGACGAGAGATTAAAACTGATATAACAAAAGCCGTACAATCTCAAGTCCCAAACAGAAATACGACCATCGAAAAACTCCAGAAAATGGCGCACGAAACAGAAAGCCCCACGGTCAAGATCAATCCAACACCCAGGAGTGAAGCAGAGAACATGACACAACAAAAAATATTAACAAACATCCAAGAAAAACGACATACATAAACAAGACAACAAAGGAATACACAAGGTAGACCCATAATATAGACAAAAATAAGCGAGGTTTGCAAAAGGGGATCTAGCACAAATTGATACGCGCATGCAAAAGAATGCCCAGATTGCTCCCAAGATCCAGACACTCGAACCATGGAGAGTCATGGCTACATTGTATAAAACTTGGCGAATATAAAAATGTTACATTCATGAAATCTAGAAACCCACTCCAAAGAGTTGTAAGGTACATGCACATCATAATTTATTGAAGTAATATATTATTTTTAAAATTTAATTTAATATACTAAATTATAATTGGAACTTGATTTTTATATTTTCGTCCGAGTCCGCAATGTTTCAGATTTGCATCTTAGGTCTTACTTAATCTCTGGTATTTATATATACAGACACTGAAGTCTTCCATAAAAAGCTACTCGATCCTAAACTTTATGATCTTGGAACTATGAAGAAAACCAAAAATTATGACTCTCGAGATGATAGCATTGAAACTCTGGTCTGCATCTATTCTACAAAGAAAAAGGGGAGAAATAATCTGTTTCTAAGAAAGTACATCTGTTAGGTAATAGATCTTGCTCTTCTGGAAAAATCCCTAGTTTCACGTGAAAATGAAACTGAACATGGTGGTTGAATTACATTAGACACATCGAAGACCTCCATAAATCTCTGGTCAGAAATTCGTGCCTTGTCAGCTGCAAACCTCTGGTACTCCTCAAAAATTGAGGCCAAACACCAATTCTGTAATTTTCTCAAGCATCCCACGAGACAACCAGTTCGATGCTTTATCAGAATAATAGCATATGTTAAGAATGAGGAAGTATTCTTAGGCACTAAGAAGTCAGAAGATAGGAAATATATTGGTACCTTCCCTCGTTTGCAGTGTATTAGGAGAGGACGGTTTCTTTCATCTATACATAACATCAAAGAGCAAAAAACATATGCTGGTGATCATAAAGAAAAATTGGGGAAGATATTAATAAGAAAATAAAATAGCACTAGAATTACCTAACAACACTTCCAATGCGCTACGAATTGTATCCTCGGGTATATTTTCATATGACACCTACATAAAGAGGGACAGAATCTTTAATAATGTGATTCATAGGGAGACATGAAATCTTGTTATGTTACTTTGATCAGTGCCCATCGGTGTCCCTTTAAGAGAACAGAATATCAAAGGAAAACTGACTTAACTCAACCTTACAAAACTGAAACAGTTACAGCAGTCATGAATAAAAATTCTCCTTGTCCCTCCACATACTTGCTGTGTTTAGTTCGTTTCCAACTATAATGTGTGGGATTGCAGAATTTTTAAACTTTTCCTTTGTTCAAGGGGTTCCAGTCACTGCTTTGAATAACTAACTCTTCTCATGCAGCAGTCAATGATTCAATCGTGTAATGCTTGTAAGATTATTTAAGAAGAAATAAAAATGGGATGAAATGGCGGCAATTCAAAAATGGTGTTCGTTAAAAGAATACAACTGTTAGTTCTTTTCTTTTTGTTCAAGTAGACGAAAACTCACAAGATCAAAAACACTGTCTTATAAATAAAAATGGTTGAGTAACAGTAAAAATTTACAACAACAGTAAATATATTGTGCAGAAACTTTGTTGTGTAGTATCTGAAATGGACGAGGCCACAGTAAACCGTGTGCCCGTAAACTCTAAATTGCCCGCCTACAACTTTTGACCTCCTGGACAAGAGAGTTCCAAGGTACAACGTCCGAACACCTCTGTTTGGATTGAAGCAGAAACCTAGACAGACTCACTCGAACACTTACAGTGTGTAGTACTCTCAAGATAAGATGATATGATATGAAATGCAATTTCGGGATGATGAAAACATATGGCTGAAGCAGCTTATATAGCTGAGCAGCAGACCACTCCAAAGGTCTCAGAATTAAGTGTAAAGTTTAATGGGGTAGATGAAAAGTCTCAACACTTAACATCAGATTAATATGGATTTAAGTCTCACACTTAAATCTGACATCAATTCTGCAGGTAGGTGAAAAGTCTCAAACTTAATACTCAGCAGAATATGAAAAGACAGGTAGATGAAAAGTCATTTCAGAACTCCGTGTAGTAAAAAGACAGGACTGCCTTCGCGGCGGCGACAAGCGCGACGCGACGCGAGGCGAGTCGAGACGAGACGAGGCGAGCCGTGCCGTGCCGAGCGGAGAGGAAGGCCGGCGCGCGAGGGGCACCCATCTTTACTACTTAACTACACTCTATTGATTTGTATCTCATTATAAACAAACCATAAGTGTCTCAATTACTCAATGTGGGATTTCTTTAGCCTAATTGACTATTCATAATTAACTTATCATAATTTTGTTCTCATTAACAAAATAAAATATAATTATTGGACTCTTAATTATTAACCCAATAATACAATTTTTTATTAATCCAACACTTCATCAAGACACAAGCACTCGATAAAAATGTCCATCAAAATAAAATATCCCTCCCATGAGGCGAAAGAACATCAAGGATATCAATTGTTCAAAACAGGGAATAGATATTCGATGAAGTGAGCAAATATTTTCAAGACCAGAAAATACTCATAATACACTAATAATCACTGATGCTTTAAAAGTTGATTCGAGTTTTGATAGTAAAACCAGCACACAAAAGATTTAGACTCTCAACGTTCTACATGATCAGCACAAACTTTCTCGGATGAAACCAAATTTCTCAGGTTTCATAAACAACATTATATCTTTTTACTTTATTTTTCCCAACAATAATGTCTAGATGAATTACATTATGCAGACAATACAAATGCACTAAACAAAATTACACGTCGAAACATAAATTGAAACTACCTTAGATCCATCGATGCCGAAATGAAAAAGACGAATCTTGTTGGCGTCGAGGAACTGCCTATTGGCTTCGGGATAGGGTTCCGGACACAAGTATCTACGTATAACAATTCACACAAGAGCATTAATGACAATTTTCCGTAAAAAAGAAACGAAAAAAAGACGGAGGGATTTCTGATTGAGCCGCACATGACTGATCGAATGCCTAGGGTTTCCAAGAACGGGAAATTAGGAGTGTCGGGGAATCCAGACCGGAATATTCCGTGATCAACCATAGAGAAATTAAGAGGCGGCAGGAAGAGAAGCTCTTCAGCATTTACGGCAGCCGTCGGAGTTCTACCCGGAGACATATCGTCGGACGATGATGGCGTCCCTGTGGTTGTGTGGCACATTGGACCAGTCTTCTACTCTTTTGAGACTTCTGGATTTCGTATTTTTTGGAATGGTTTGATTCTTTGGAATCTTGAAAGATCCTTTTGGCAAGGGGAAATTGGCGCTGCCAATTGTTGGATCCTCGGTAGTAACTAAATACTTTAAAATAAAATAATGGATAAAAGTGGATATACACGACGCAACTTTTTACAATTACAATTTTTTTCTATAATCTAAAAAGAAAATATTTACCTCATCTACTATATTTTTATGTAAAAAATTAAAAACAGCTTTATATCTTTTTAATTAAAATATTTTTAAAAATTCAATTAATTCAAAATGACATTTTTAACTAATTATTTCACAAAATCAGAACAAAATGGGTTGAATATATAATTTATGTTAAATAATAGATAGTCTATTCGCCATTGTTCATATTATTGGCAAAAATTCATAATATAGCCATTCTGCAAGGATTTATCTTGGGGTATTCACCGGTTCGGTTATTCGGGCCTAACTGAAAAAGTTCGGTTCAAATCGGACTGAACCGAAAAATTTCGGTTCGATTTTATAAAAAAAATTCGATTTTCGATTACAGGGTACGGTTAATCGAATTGAATTTTTTTAAAAAAAAAATTTAAAAAAACTTTTGACAATTTTTTATGGTTTAAATGTCTTTTTAATGGTTTCGCTCCTTATTGTATTAATAAGACTGGTAAATTAACAACGTGTTTCAAGTATAATATAATTTATTTTGTTGTCTCATTTAAACTCGATTTTTTTGTATTAAATAACTTCAAAGTAATATTAGAAGTTTCAAATTAAAAGGTCAAAGGTTCAGAATTCATTTGAATCCAATGTATGATATATTAGTGTTGTATTTACGTTGAATTTTCATCAATTAATCATACAATTTCAAAAAAAAATTCAAAATTCAAAAAAAAAAGTACGATTTGAACCGAAACCAACCCGAACTGAACTGAAATTTTTTGGTTAAAACCGAAACCGAATCGAACAATTTCGATTTTGATTTCGATTTTGAAAGTTCAAAACAGAAATTTCGGTTCGGTTTGGTTCAAACCGAACCGAATGAACACCCCTAGAGTTACCCTAAAATAAGGGATAATATGGGATCATTTACCCTAAAATAAGGGATAATACATGATATGATCCCTCTTGTTTGCACTTATTCCCGATTTAGTCCCTATTGTTTGCACTGGCCCGATTTAGTCCATTTAGTTTTATAGTTTATCACAAATCAATCATAAACGTTAAATGCGTCGTTAAAACTAACGAAAAGGGACTGAATTTGGTCATTTAAAATTTCAGGGACTGAATCGGGAATTGAAGCAAACATTAGGGACTGATTCAGGTAAGTTAAAAAGATTGGGTGATTTAATTCTATAATTTTTTTTTGATAATAAATTCTTTAAATTTTTAATTATTATAGTAAGTAATATGGTTACTTTATTTATAATTTTGGTAATTTTTTGTAAATTTTTTTGATTTAAATAATGATATGATATATTAAATTATACATAAAACTATTTCTCCATTCAAACAAAACAAAAGACAAATCAATAGCATATTGATATACAACATATTGATTTTTTTAGCTAACAAATTTTTTAAAAAAATAGAAAACGGGTTCGGGAGCAGGTGTTGTTGGCGGGGCGAGGCGGGTCTGTGATTTTTTTTGAGAAAATTGCAAATAGGTACACATTTATAAAACATTTTCAACTAAATCCTGGACAAAACCATATTTACAATTAGATACACATTCCACAAAACTTTATTCAAATTAGTTCAATTTCTAAAACCCTAATCTAAGAAGTCTTTTTGTTTGTCTTTTTGTTTGCATTTAAATAACCCTAGGAGTTGCCTTAAATAACCCAAGGAAATAACCAAGCATATGTTCTTCGGGAAGAATGTCAACTTGTGCCATTACCGCTCAAATTGATCCAAATATTCTTCCATTGAGTGATGTCTTTGTTTGAGAGATGCCGATAATTCAATGAATAAGTGTGATGTAATTGCATGCACAGCAAATATAATTGTGTGGATCGATATAATATAATTACTTGTATCGATATATTGTAATTGTGTACATCGATAGACTTTATTTTAGTTATAATAAAGAAAAGAAAGCCTCCATCATTCTTACTCAGCCAAATCCACTTTGTTTCAGTGTCATGCATTGTTACAAGTACATTTAGAAAAAATTCATTATAATGTCAGATGTCTGTAAATCAACAAACACAAGTGTACACCGTCCTTGTTGACCACCTTGCATCGCCAGTCCGCCCATCGTCAAATGTCTGTACATCAACAGATACATTTAGAAAACTCCCTCAACTTCTCCGGAGTCTGAGCTAGCAAAATACTTACGGCCTCATCAGTGCTCTTTAACTTTAAACAAACCCTCCTCGATGTCCTTCCCTCCAAGCATGCGCACCCAATCACCACCTTTCCACTGCATCTCGAAACTATGCCGCCATAATGTAGGCACAAAACCGACGCCGCATCCTGCCTAGCGCCTAGCGCCGAGAAGAAACCCAAGGGGCGGAGAAGGCGCGTGCAAAGAAGCACCGAAAACAAAAAATGGGACAAAAATCCAACGAAGAAGACAAACGGGAAGACGTGATTTGGAGATGAAAGTGGTATAAATCTATTTTGGTCATTTAACAGAAAATAGACCTATACGAACTCAAGTGTTTTTTTCAGACTGGGATGAGCCTGAAGTTTGCCCCTTTTTTGATAATGGTGTGGGTTGCCATACCCGTCAGATCCGCCCGTTATCGTACCTAAGCTTTCTATCATTGACAGTCGGAACTTCCGGGTTCTCTTGCTATCTCTATTAGGGTTTCATTGTTGCTGCCCTTAAGGGCACTACCTCAGGGCATCATCCACCATCCATATTCCAAATGAATGGTGATGATGCCCTAAGGGCACTACCTTAAGGCATCATCAAACAAACCCTCTATTTGTTCTTCTGGTACGTTTTTATGCGAAGTTGGAGTAGGTTGTGAATTCCTTGCTTTGCAGATGGGGCTCTATATCCATTACTACTGATGAAGTAGAGGTGCTTGGAGCTGGTCGAGAAGGATCGGCGGCTTTCGCCGGTGGGTAAACTATTGACATCCAGTCTGGTTAATAAAAAGTCATTCTACGAATCTATGAAACTGATTTGGCGGATCAGTTCAGGTTAGGATTTCAAGTCTTTGTGCGATGATACTGTCCTTTTCAAGGCTGCAAGTATCCTCTGCCCAATAATATTAACCGTCAAGCCCAAATAAATTATTCTAAAACTCATCGTTACATGGACTTGTGAAAAGTGTAATTACATGAAGATATACTCTTCTTAAACGTATACTGTAATTTTTCATATGAACTTTGTGTAAAATTTACATATATTTTAATGCGCATAATGACGTATAATCTCTAGAAATTATCTCTCCTACTGCAATACCCACTAAAATTGTTTCTCATTAGGTGCATTATGAAACTCGGTCTACGTATAAGTACGAAAGAATTGGTCTTGGCTATCCATTCGATGAGTATATTAACATCCAATATTTATCTATTGGATGGGTATATTAGCATCCAATATTGATGAGAATATACTCATCTAATAAAAGAAATTACCTCATTAGACACTACCTCATAAAGTAGCCAAGAAAAAAGAACTCTAAATAAAGTCAACTCGAGAATTTTTTGTGAAGAAGAGGTCAAGTACACACGAGTAACTATCAGAGAAGTATGAACCAAAGGCCAAACTGTGGAGTTCAATGGTTGACTTAATCCCACCAAAGGTGTAATCGAATCGAACATGTTAACAAACTTTTCGAGATGGCTCAAAAATATCTGAGTTGTATTCGAAATTCTCGAATTTGAGCCGAACTCGCACATGTTCGAATTTTTTTCCTAGTCGAACTCGAGCCCAAATTACATTTTTTCGATAGTTCGCGAACTAATATTTTTATCAATATAATATAAATATATATTGAATAAATATATTTCAAATCTTTCGGATATTTATTTTGAGCAATAATTCGAATAGCTCGCGAACATATTCGAATATTTTAAAGCCGAACTCGAACTTTGATTCGAGCCAAATTCTTAAAATTATTTGAACTTCGAATCGAACTCGAGCTCGAGCTCGAATATAGCTATTTCAACCTTATTCGAACCTTAAACTTTTCTTCATATTCGGCTCGATTCAGTTCATTTGCACCCCTAATCCCCACACTAACCCAAGTCAATTTCTAAGCATGATAATGAATTTTAACGTTGATTCCTTCAAGATTCCGAATTACGTCATGATTAAGGAAATTCAGAACTGAAATTATAAAATTTTTTGACTTTATAATAATAAGTATTTTCGATTTCATGTTACTCTGTTATAGATTTATAGTAGTTGCACGAATCATGGTAGGACAATATTGCAATCAGTACAAGTTCTTCTTAGCTTTATTCTAAACCTACGGGACCTACATAAAGAGTCCAATTTTTGCAGGGTTGGGTAACTTCCTTACATTTGCGAGAAATGAAACTAACGATTAAATATTTAGCTTAATTGTTTCCCAAAAAATGTATTTAACAAAAATCGAATCTGAACACCAACAGTTAAGCTTTTATTCCGAATAGATTGAGGTAAACTACATAAATCATAAAAGAAATCAAGTCGGGTCGTGCACATACGTCAGTCTTCTACAAAAGCTTCTTTTAGTCAGAATATTATCGTCGAAATCCATTGCTTGATCAAAATGGTATTCACAGAACTTGGTAAATTCAGACAGCATTTCACTTTTCATCCTCTTCAGACTTCAAGAACTCCACCCACGAGTCCAATATGTATTATACACATCATATTTTGGAAACAGAACAATTTTCGCTTGCATTTCCATCCTTGGCATTAAACGATGACATTAATGATGTTATTGAATGATTTAGGATTGCAAATCAGGTAATAAGTTTGATATATCTCCCACTTGAAAACCAGTGTTTTCAACTTGAATTTTGCTCTTGAACTTATTACCTACCTTCATTGGTACTCTAATTTCGCAATCAAGGCAGTAAAAGAATCGATTTTCAAAGGAGAATCGTAGAATCAACCTTAATAATGTTATCCATGTTTTACAATATAAACTGGATTAGAATAAGTGCATCAAATATTAATCGGTGAGACAAAGAATGAACAGCAGTGCAACTGGACTCATCCACGCCTATAAATTATCCTAAGACAGTAGGACTGAAACTTTGGTATTACCATAATGTTAGCAAAGTAGCAACATAGCTTTAAACCCTGGTGAACATATTTTGGAACACAAGTTCTAGCACATAACTGGACCACGCAGCAGATCCTTAGCGAGTAGGTGTGATAGCTTCATTTATAAGATTTTTTTATTACATTCATTTACGTGGATTACATAAAAAGAAAATGTACAAATTTAGCACTCAAGTACATTAAATTGCTCTCAATTCCAACATGGAGAAACCCATTAATATACAAAAATCAGGTAATTCTTCAAACTGTAAAAACAGATCCTCTTCCTCCCGAAGACTCATGTCATGAGTAAATGAAAAACAGGACCTGAATCCACATATTTCATCCATCAAGATTCATTTTTTTCTTCTCTTAGAACAGTTATTTACCTAGGTTAAATATAACTACAGGGAATGAAATCACACATGAAAATACGACAGCGAACACAATGATAATACTAGATGAACTGGACAAAGAAAGAAAAAGATACTCGGGAAAATAAAAAATAAAACAAAACAGAACTCAATGATGGAGTTACTTACTGAGTCAGTATATTAACACCTTCAATTTCCAACTGCACTTGCTAAATCTGGGAGATTTACCAATTGCAGAGCTCAAATGCTGATGAAAATTAAACTAACTCGTTACTATCAATGATCAAATATACTCAAAAGTGAAGTAAAAAACTATCAAATTTAGCAGAAATCTAAGGAAGATTGAATATATAAAACCTATCGTTGATTTACAACATGTTTGTCCACAAACATACCAAAATAGAATTTCTTGCAGCAAAAGTGAATATTGCTTCCATGATATAAGCCAAAAAAGAAAGTTCATCAATCTTCTTTTATACCCTTCGCTTATTTTCTTCCAATATCTTCAACCCCAAACGCTCCAAATCTTTTCTCCAAGAAAGCTCACAAATCTACTTACTGACCCTTTCTCCAGCTCTTCTTCCTCCCCATTCTTCTCATCATCCTCCTCCTCGCGGCCACTATTTTCTCCGACATCGCCGCTGCCGTCAATACCGTGCTCTGCGGCAGAGTTCGATTCAGTAAAGTTGAAATCTTGCTTAGTCAAACCCGGCTCAGACTTCTTGGACTCATCTAATTCAAGACTAATTCTACCTTTAACACTTTTACCTTTCTTTCTCTCTCTCTTAATCTTTTCTTTTCTGCTCTCCTTAAAAAGACTTTCTTCAAACGCGTCTATTATTTCGTGTATAAGCTGGCGATTTGGCGATGAATCCCACTTCACCCAGTAGCTCATATAGCATCTGAAGCAGTAGCATCTGAAGCACGCAGGGTGGTCAGTCGCTCCACCCTTAGAACCACTTGAAGTGGCTGAGGAAGGGGTTTTCTTGTGGTGGCTGTTGGAAAAGTTGGCGGAGGAACAAGAGATGAGGTATGCAAGCACTTCCCTTTCTTCATTAGACAGAGCGGCGGCCAAAGTCAATATCGCCGCCGGCAAGAAGGAAAGAAGCTGGTCCGAGACTGCCGGAAGCGTCGGATGGACCGTGCCCTTTCTGTATAACTTTTTCATAGCTTAGTTTTAGAGATAGAGAGAAGTCAAAAAAAAAAATTCCCTAATTTTACCGACGTAAGGAAATATAGAGAGACAGAAAATGGGTGAGGATTTTGAAGAAGAACATAGAGATTGATGTAGTGTTTAGGGGAGGTCGGGTTAGGGTTAACATTATCTCGGGTCAATGAAATTTTTTTGCAAATTTCCACAAAGCAAAATTTTGTATGGATGTTAACCCTAACCCCGATAATGTTAATCCTAACCCCCGATGGCTTGGGACTTTTAGTCCCATCTTGAAAAAAAAAAAAGATAATTTGGCCAAACTTTTAGCTATAAAAGAAGACTAATATTTTATATTTCAAATATATCATTCAATAAATTATCTAATAATCTTTAACTTTAGATAAATTCATCTTTTATTTTCGTAAAATTCTTAATATGCTATGTGGTTATAGCTTTAACTGAACTTCTACATCAGAAAAGATTTTATTAGGTATTTTTTTGTAAACGGGAGAGGTGTGAATTATAAAGTGTGACCGGTGTGAATCCTTTGTTGGTGTATTTGGGATGAGGAGAGAAATTTTGCGGTTACAATAATTTTCCACATAATGTATTTTTCTTCTCTGATCTTGGTGGTTTTTCTCATGATTTTAGAATTTTTTATGTTAAATCCTTATATCGTTACTATTCTCTTTTTGTTAAATTTGAACCAATCAAATACAACGAAAATATCATAGAAAGTCCCGTAAGTCCATTGGTGAACAGTGATGTTTTGTGAAAAGGAACAGATTTGATTGGTTAAAAAGGCAATGCAGAGCAGATCCATTTAGGTGGGGGCCCCTGTACTGCGAATCTCTCTGATCGATCCTCTTTTCAGAAATTATTAGCACTCTTCTCTTTGTTCCATGCCAGCGTTTCTTCAGAAATTTGGGCCGCAATATCACACTAAGATTAAGCCCAAAACATGCATACTTCGACCCACAGTGTATGACTTGGATATTAATTTTGGAGTAAATACTATTTTATTTTATTTATTTTTAAGATGAAATACTATTTATTACGTCCTCCATTATTTAATAATAAAAAAATTACATAGTCATAACTTGTAATGCCAAATCTTTAGTGCAATCGCATAAAAACTCTCTTTATATGGTCGAAAACTCAAATCTCCAGAATCCTTTCCCCAATAGTTAAAAAGTACATATCTTGTTATTCCATATGAACAATATTTTCATTTGTACATTCTAATATTTATAAAAACTTTGCATTCATAACTCCAAATATAATCTGCCATTTGAGATCTGGCATGAGCGATTTGTGGGATAAAATGGGGTAATCTACGATGCACGGACACTAACACGACGACACTAACACAACACGACACGGCGACATAGCTTTTATGAACAATCTATTAATAATTAATATTTATCCCTCACACAATTCAATAAATCTCCAACACCACCAATATTGCCAGCCCTCAAAAAATCAAACAAATACCTTCGTTCAAAAAAAAAACTGTCATAATTAATTTCGGGCGCAGTCGGCATTTTGGGGTTAAATATTGGGGAAAATAGAAATAAAATATCATTCAACACTAAGCAATATAGATCTTGAAAAGCTCGGGTTTGATAGTGGAATAGGGTGAAAAAACTACTCGATTTTTCACCAATGACGTACTAAAAAGTAAAAAGAAAAGCTTTGGAACATCAAAATCAGATTCTATTTTACGACCAAAAATTGCTAGCCATGAAAAAAATAGCTGAACAAGATGATACGATGAACATTTAACGACAAATTATTCTTTTTGGGCCACACAATCATGGGTTATGATATAAGTTATTATCCGTACCAACTCGATTTTTTTTTTTTTTTGTTAAAAAGACTAATTACTTCATAAGGTTTTACTGAAGAGAAAACACTTGTATAGACCCAATTTGAGCCACTTATGTACCAACTTAAATAAATACAAAAGATTGAAAGCCCTACCATCAACTCAAGAATTTAGCAAATGGTCAGATGAGTGTATATTGAAGACCCTGTGTTGTGTATTGGAGACTGAGAAATGAAGATCATATTTTAAGAAAAAGTTAATAGTTGAAATATGTAATTTATCTAGGGTTAATGAGGCAGAAAAAAGTTAAGCCAAGAGGCCTACCATTAACAGAATAAGATCTTACCATTAACGAGATTAGATGACAAGTAAAACAATCTCCTCACAACATGCCCCAAATTTAGCAATGCTGAAGATGATTTTAGAAGGTAATCAGAGAGTTCAGGAAGAACCCTGAAGATGGGATTTGATCCACGATTCCAAACTCCTGAGCTCTTCATTACTTATAGAGTGACCAAGGCCAGGATAAGCCTGAGATTTCAGAACCAAGCCATAGCAGTTAAGAAATTTTTTTGCAATCGCCAAGAATGGCCAGCTTGTCCCAGTTTCAAATACTTTCATAAAGGTATCAGTTCTATTCAAGAAAATTTATAATACTTTATTCACTTTTGACTATACGTAAATCATAAAAAATGTCAAGAAAATATGGAGACGAGAGGGAAGAACCACCCCTGTATGCCAGCTCTTACTCCACCGCCACCACTTCCCAACCCAAAAGGCAACAAAAACCAAAATATAATACTGATACATACATAAAAATATGCTATGACCAATATGCACTTAGATACAAATATAAATAGATATAGTATCACACAAGCTCCAAAATACATGCAGACGCATGAAATACACACAAACTAAATCAATCTTTAAGGGAGACAGTAATATACAACCTCGAATTCACAGCTGACACCAGCTTTTTGAAGGAAAGGTGGACCTGCTTGCCCAGCTTCGAAGAGGACAGTTCTATCAGCCATTCCATGGGACCATAATATAGGAGTCTGAAAATTATATTCCCATATGTCATATCAATGGCATTGCAAACAGAAAGAATTTTTTTCTGAAAGCAACACAATAATTGCATATTATGACTAACAATCAGGCTATCATACCAAGAAATACTGGATTATCAGCTATCCTCAATAGAAAAAGGGTGTCTGTTTAACCTTAATCCAGGAAGTCTTATCAGCTATTATGGATTATAACATGTTTTTGAAGCTTACAAGTTGCTGGTCTCATGTATTAATTAAACTCTCTCACTGATTGGATAAACCATGCCAAATATGCTAATCGCCATACATAATAGGACTTGAACTTTTCATTCATCGGGCAAAGAATAAGTACATCAACCTATTAAAGTAGAGAAAGACGCAAAAGGACAAAATGAAAGAGATAAGAAGCGACTGGTGAGCAGAAATAACCTTCTTTGCTTCTGGTGTAACACGTTCTAGAATTGAAGAATTAAATGGAACCCATCCACTAAACACTGCACCTCCACCCAAAGTTTCCGGGTACAGCAGAACACTTGCCAATGTCAAGGCCCCTGGAAAATTACACTTCATAAATACTGATGTATCAAATAAAATCCAAACACACTTTCTTAATCGGTGGATAGGATAATTTAACAATGGGAGAAAGAAAAGATAAACCTCCTTGACTAAATCCACATACAAAAACATTGCTAGGATTGATTCCATCTGCTATCTCTTTATCTATCATCGCATGTATATACTGAACTGCTTTGAGCACATTACCTTCATCTTTTGGAGAATCCTGACAAATGATAGTTACATGATTCAGACTGAGTGAATACATAATGCAGAAATTCAAAAGTACTGATCAGATATATACATTTACATGCGCTAGCCTGACACTAAGTCACATAAGTTCGATGTGTGGCCGGGTGCGGGTGCGGATCCGTGAGTGCGTCAATTTTCCAAAAATTTGAGTGCGAGTGCGGGTGCGCCTATTAAAAAAATAAATAAATAGAAATATATATATAAATATATATATATACACACACACTGATAAAATGAAGTTAAGCATACATAATATACATCATGTTTAACAAATTTACATCGTTATTATATTATTTACAAATATACAATATGAACGCACACACACATATTGATTAAATAAAGTTAAGCATACATAATACACATCATGTTTGACAAACTTACATCATTAATTATTTATAATGCAATTCAAATATTTTATTGATCGCTCTTCTAATAGGAAAAATTATTGTTCTCAGAAAAATATATTTTAGAGAGTGAAAAATTAAAATGAATTATTAATATTTGGTCATAAGTTAATGAATTCGAAAAATAAAACCAAATATTACCTATGTATTTCAACATGTTTTGTAATATTATGAATTTATTAAAAATGACATATATTATTTTCGGAGAATTATGAATGTCTAACATTTAAGTTCACGACATAGTAAAACTTAATACATGACTTAATAAAACTTAGTCCTAAAGCGACGAATGTGTACTCAATGAGCCCAGATCACGACAAGTGCGTTAGTGCGCGACTTAGTAAAACTTAGTGCTCGACTTAGTAAAACTTCGTGCTCCTTAAAGCGCCGCACAAGCACTATGCGTCAGTGTGAGACCGGAGCGCCAGTGCGCGAAGGGTGGTAGGAGGATTATGTGGCTTAGGCTTGACATATTGCTAGCCAAAACATATAACTTTCTACTATGGTCTTTAGCCAGACCATTTAAAAGAAAAATGAATCAAACACATGATAATAAATTGAATCTGTTTGTAAAGCTAGTAAAAGAATCTCTTTTTACAAGAACCACGATAATAGTCGAATTTGTACATATCATAATGAATCTGTTTAAAGAAAAGCGAATCAAATACTGATTCTTTAGGAATGTAATAGAACAACTTAGAAGACTTATAGTGGATCACAGTATACTATAAAGATTAAAAAAGGATTATAACACAAATGCTGATGAATTATGACCGAAAATTGAAAATAAAAAGATGCAAACGTACTGCTGTCACAGGTATTTCAGCAATGTCAAACCATGAAGGCGTAACAGCACCATCTACAAGGAGAGCAAATAGCAAATTAAACGTGCAGCAAAGAGATTTTGTTCGCTTGTGAAACCCAATAAGATGCAAAACCCAGGCCCTCTATATTACAATGGCTTTCATTCCGAAATAGTGTTATATAATCAATCTTAGTATATAAGGAATCAATTTGTTTTTTTCTCTTTTTCTGGTAAGCTTCTCGAGAAAAAAGTTAAAAATTATTTGAGACATGACAAATCATTCATAATCTACACAAAAATGAGCAAGCAACAAATCTCAAACATGGTACATAACTTATTCGTTAAAATTTTTACTACGCCTCAAGCATAGTGTCACGAGTATGTATGGATCTAGTTACAGGTCGGTTAACACAGAAATATTCAGTGATTGATATTTATTTCTTCATTTTCCTACCACTTCTACCTATTTTGAATATATGATTATAGAGGCTCGTTGGAGAGTTCTAGATCTCGACAACAAGAAAAGTTTGAGAATAATTTTCAGCGCATCTTACTCATCCAAACAGTCCCCTATAAATACAAAGAAGAATACGTTCCCTAGGCTGTTGAAATAGTAAATCTGCAAATCCAAACTCCTAACTACAGATTATCTTTCAAGAGATAATCTTTTATTCAAATGAAAACAAACTAAAGATAAGAATCATCTAAACACACTCCAAAAAATAAAAAGAGTCCTAGGAATTCAAATATTAAGGATTAGATCAAGAAATCTTGAATTTTCCATGAGTGAATCTCTTGTGTGTGATATCCGTTGGCTTTGGTAGACTCGAAGGGTTAGAGCTTGCTGCTTGCTTCACCTTGAACCTGGGCCGTAGAGTCCATGACACATAGCCGCAGCACCACACATCTTACCCTACGATGAACTATGAAATGCAGTATGATTCCCAAGGATTTATAGATAAAACAATAGAAAAAGAAACAAGAAACTAGATGAATTTCAAACAAAGTCCAACAATCCTAAACTTCATAAAGACTTCAAATTAGCAAGTCATGCAGTCATCAATTCACATAATAAATCATCGGATTTTTTATCAGATAGTTTAATCAAATGCAACAACAAAAAAAAACCCAAAAACTCGTCAGTGCACCTGCAGCATCTAATACATTGCAGTATACCGAATCAAAAATGAACTGAAAAATAAAGCGTACACATTTGCACAGAAAAATCCGCAAACAAAGAACAAACAGTCCTAAATGTGAATACGAACATACAGTTACAAGTGACGGGGTTAGAAGGAGCAGAAGGGAAAGACCACTTGGTTTTGCTGAACTGGGAAGACGTGAAAAGCGTCTTGATGGGCTCGTTAGCAGGACCCGAATCGCCCAGTCCATGGAGCCACAACACAAAACTCCGCACCATAGGATTGGATTTAATAGGAGATGGATTTTGCTTATTGAATAGCACGAAGGTAATTGTGAAGCCGAAAGTAACTGCGAACAAGAATACGGTGGACTTCATTATTCCATTCCCGTCGGGTCGTCTTCGACAAGAAAACGCGTCTCTTAGTTTACCCCCACCAAGACACAAGCACTTCATCAACGTTTTTCCTTTCCCATACGTTTTCGTCTGCAAACTGCAAAGCCAGTAAACCGCATATAAAAATTAAGGAATAATAAATTAAAACATCCTTACTATTTGCATCTATTTCTGATTCATCCCTAAAATATTCAGTAATCTGGTTTAGTACCTCAAGTTTTAAAAAAAATATTGGTTCAGTCCCGACGTCAAGTTGGCCGTGAGAAGCAAACGAAGAAGGTCTGATTCGAGAATTATTTTTAAACTTTAGGAACTAAATCGGGTTTGGTTTATCCCCAATTCAGTTCCTAAATTTTTAAACATATTTCCGATTCAGTTCCTCTCCATTTACTTCTTATGGCTGACTTAACATCGGAGACTGATTTGGAAAAAAAATTTAAAACTTTAGGGACTAAATCAGCTCACTGGAAACTTTAAGGACTGAATCATGAGTTGATCCAAAATACGGATTCGTTTTAATATATTTCGCAAAAAATTAACAATAAACTTCTACCTAGCCCGTTTCCTTTTCTTACATTTTTTAATGAGAAAATTACATGTAGGCGTCACTTTCCAAAATGTCTTTCAACTAAATCTACAAATATCTTCTTTCCAACTAAATCCACTTTGTAGAAAACTTCTTTCGAATAAGTCCAGTTTCCATAAACTTTATTGTGAGAAGTCTTTTTCTTTAACTTATTTACAGATAATTCTTCTCTCTACGCCAGGAGTCTCATTGTCGGTTGCATATGCAATAGAAGCGTCGATATTGGTTGCAGAATGGCGGATTTGGCTAAGTTTGTTATGAAATCAAATCTTGTATCTTAGATCCTTATTAATCAGGAGAAAATGAATAGATCTTTTTTCAGAAGAAGAATAATTTGAAATTATTATTGAATTGTTATTTCACAGTCAATTCTGTGCACAATTGTGTTTGTCAAAAAGTCTCTTAAGTTAAAAAAAAAAAAACATTTTGTAGTGGTACACATATCTATCCATTTGGGCTTTTGAATGGTGGAAAACGATGTCTGATAAAATGAAAAAAAAATTGAATCTTATGCATGAAAAATGTGTCATCATTCTGTGTATGAATGGTTTAAAGAACACCAAGCAATCCGAAAACTTGGTTGTGAATTTTGTATTGGTTAGATTGTTGGTGTCATCATTTGTGATTGGTGGGTTGTTGATAGGGGTTGAAGAGTGTTAAATGAGCATCATTATTCTGCACTCTGTAATGCAGCTACACTCTGTAATGTATACATGATTCCTTTGGTTAACAAACTCTATGTAAACTAGTTAGATTTGTTAAAGTTGTTAGATTTGTAAGAACATAAATCCATGTGTCAACATATTATTTGATAGGCTTGTGTATAAATATTTGTAAATTTATTATTTAGAAATGTAATGAAAAGTATGTTGTGCCCATCGTTCTTATTTCTCTAAGTTGGTATCTAGAGTCTTCTCATGGCAGACGACACCTCTCAAATCGATTCTGGTTCACAAGCCTCTACTAATCCAAACTTCATAATTTTCAATCCAGCAAATCAGATAAATCCTGTAAAACTTACTGATGATAATTTTCTCCTTTGGCATCTTCAAATTTATACTGGAATCAAGGGCATGGGATTAGAATTGTTCATTGCAAAGATCATCCTATTCCTTCGCAAACTGTAATTACTGATGCTGTAGAAATTATCAATCCAAGTTATTTTACTTGGTCATGTCAGGATCAACTCTTATTTTCCTTCTTGTTAGCCTCGATGACAGAAGGGGTGCAAGGACAAATGAAAGGTTGTGAAACTTCATCGCAACTCTGCCTACTTCTATCTCATATTTTTGCTACATGATCCAAGGCTCGTGTTATGCAACACAAGCTTCAGCTGCAAACCTTGAAGAAAGGAAATCTAAGTATGAAAGAGTATCTCAGTAAAATGAAGGGTTACATAGAAATTCTCTTGGCATGTGGTCATGCCATTTCAGAAGAAGACCAAGATCTTTACATTTTCGCAGGAGTGGGCATTGAATATGATTCGGTTGTTGTTCATATCACATCTAGAGCTGACATTCTTTGTACTGCAGAAGTTGGGGCTCTTTTATTGACACATGAAGGTCGAATAGAGTCATATACCACTGAATTCACAAAAGAAATGTGCTAATCCTCAGCAACCGCAAGGCAATTCTTATCGTGGTGGAGGTCGTGGCAGGAGCTATAGAGTTGGAAGAAGGGGATGGTATAACAACGACAATGGCTGTCCTATCTGTCGAATCTGTGGAATACCTGGACATGTTGTGGAAAAATGCTACAACCTTTTTGATAAGGATTTTGTTCCTTATCAAAGGAACATGGGAATGCAGCAATATGAACATCAATCTCATCACAGACCTTTTCCTTCACAGCCAGTAGCAATCGTGGCCTCAACAGGTCCAGATAATTATCCTGAAGACTGGTGGTTTCCTGATACGGGAGCATCACACCATGTGACTAATGAGCTTGCTAACCTTACTGTTGGGTATTTGGCCCATTACCACACCACTTCCTTCATGGGCTTTGGCCCTTCTCCTTTGCACCCCATAACCGAGCCCCATCTTCAAGCCCCCTTCCTTCTCCTTGCAGCCATCACCTCCTTGTGCCCTAGCCTCCAGAATGTTCCTGCCGCCTCTTCAGCTGGTCCGTCCCTTCGGTAATAGCACCCATCTCTTCATCTCCCTCTTGCCTTTATGTATGGTATGGTTTATGATGAGTTGAACAACCCTGAAACCAGAAAATTCTTTGTGGATTTTCGCCTACTCCTTTCCCCTTCGTTTTTCTGTTTCCGGCGGTAGCTTTGTGCTCCGGCCGCAAGGTGGTTTCCGTCGCTGGCCGTGAGAAAGCTTGGTGCTTTGGTGCTTGGGCAGTGGCTGTGCTTGGCTGTGTGCTTGGGCAGCTCTTGGGCAGTGAGATTCCGGGCAGTGCTGGCCGTGTGTTTCGGGCAGCGGTCAAGGGCAGTGTGTGTCTCCATCTGTTGGATACGATACATTGGTTCCCCGGTGACGACGTGGATTGGATACCCAGCTCGACCTGAGCCCTAATCCTTAATCTTGTTTGCATTCCAGTTTATTTTATATATATATTGGATTTGTATACTGTGATTTGGTTTTGTTTCTTGATTGCAGGTTGTAGATCGAGATTGAAAGCGTGACGTAAACATTACAGTGGTATCAGAGCGTTCCGTGCCTGGTGGAGTGTTCGGAGGACCTCGGGCAGTGCTGTTTTGACCTCGGGCAGTGTTCGGGCTGACGTCGGGCAGCTGCAGAGGACGTCGGGCAGCGGCAGAGGACTTCGGGCAGTGGCAGAGGACTTCGGGCAGTGTACAGAGGACGTCGGGCCTCGGGCAGCAGCAGCAGACCTCGGGCAGCAGCTGTTGGCTTCGGGCAGCGGGCAGTAGTGCTCGGGCAGCTACTGGAATCTCGGGCAGATTCCGGGCAGGCGCTTCGGTGCTTCGGGCAGCGTGGTTTTCGTCACCCCAGAGCTTTGTCTCTGGGTTGTAAGTGGTTTTTTCAACCCTTAATCATTTTACTATCGTGTTTCTAGGTGTAATTGTGTCCCTTTACCCGTAAGAAAAAATCCTATCTGAAGCCCCATGCTCGTACACCGTTGAGTGTATTGTGATCTTGTGGGTGATAGCGTTTTTCTTTCCCATAGCTTGTTTAATTCTTTCATTGTGTTTTGTGTGCCTTTGTGGTCCTTGCTTCTGCTGTGTGGTTATAGAAATTGTGTGTGCCTCTCTGCGTATTTGTGATGGCTTCAATTTCTGGATATAACCTTGAACCGTTTAATGGAAAATCTGATTTTTCTATATGGCAACAAAAGATGAAAGGAATTTTAATACAACAAAAGGTATTTAAAGCTATTGATGGTAACTGGGCTGAGAATATTACTACTGTTAAGAAACTTGAAGATGACGAATATGCTTATTCTTCTATTATCTTGAACTTGTCTGACTCTGTGCTCAGGAAGTGTGGTAAACTTTCATCTGCTAAAGAACTTTGGGAAAAATTAGAAGAGATGTTTACTGAGAAATTTTTGCCTAGTAAACTTTTCTTGTTGGAAAAATTTTTCAGATTCAAGCTAGACTTGAACAAAGATGTAGATGAGAACTTAGATGTGTTTACTAAGTTAATTCAAGATATTAAGTTGACAGGAGATAAGAATATAGACGACTATTCACCTATTGTCCTTCTAAATGCTATTCCTGAAAATTATAGTGATGTAAAATCCGCCATTAAGTACGGTAGAGATTCTATTACATTGGATACTGTAATGAACGGCTTGAAAAGCAAGGAATTAGATTTAAAAGTTAACAAAGGTAATAGGCATTCCTCTGGTGAAGTTATGCACGTTCGTGGTAGATCACAACATAGGCATAATAATAATAACCAATATCAAAAGGGTGATAAAAGAGGAAAGAGTAAGGCTAGATCGAAATCTAGGTCTAGTAAGAGAAAATGCTACAATTGTGGGGATCCTAACCATTTCATAAAAGATTGCCCTAAAAAGAAGAACCAGAATAAAATTGGAAATCAGACTGGTGAACAAGCGAACATTGCTTCTACCTCTGGGGAAAACATGGGGGATATTTTTATGGTGACTGAATTATGTGATTCTGTGAACTCTGTGCTTTCATTACCTGTGTGTGAAAATGAATGGCTTGTAGATTCAGGTTGCACTTATCACATGACACCACTTAAAAATTTGTTTTCTAGCTACAGAGAAATTGAGCATGCTTCTGTTTCTATGGCCAATGAGAAATTGTGTAAAGTTTCTGGTATTGGTGATGTTTGTCTGAAATTTGAATCTGGTTATTCTGTGACTTTGAAAGATGTTAGGCATGTTCCTGCTTTGTGCAATAACTTGATGTCCTGTGCAGCTTTAGAGTCTGATGGTTATGAGGGTAAATGGGGAAATGGTTGCATGAAAATTATGCGGGGGGTCTTTGGTAGCATTTAAGGCTGAGAATAGGAGGAATTTATATGTTTGCAAAACTGTCTGTGATAAAATCTGTGCTAATTCTGTGTCAGATGATTTAACTGATTTATGGCATAAAAGGTTAGGTCACATGAGTGCTAAAGGATTATAGATTTTACACAAGGATGGTTGTTTTGGTAAGGATAAATTGTCTTGTATGACTTTTTGTGATTCCCGTGTGTTAGGCAAACAGCAAAGAGTTAAATTCTCTATCTCCCCTTCCCCTAATGTGACTAAGTGTTCTGATATACTTGAATACCTGCATGCTGATGTTTGGGGACCTTCACCTGTCCCAACTCAAGGTGGTAATAGGTATTTTTGTCTATCATTGATGACTACTCTAGAAAAGTGTGGATTTTTCTAATGAAAAATAAATCTGATGTTTTTGATAAGTTTAAAAACTGGAAGATTTTAATTGAAAACCAAACTGGAAAAAAGATTAAACGACTTAGGACTGATAATGGAATGGAATTTTGCAATATCTTGCTTGATGACTTGTGCTGTGATTCTGGAATTCTGAGACACAAGACTGTGCCCTATACTCCCCAGCAAAATGATGTTGCTGAGAGAATGAATAGAACTTTACTCGAGAGAGTTAGAAGTATGCTTGCATCTTCTGGACTCTCAAAGAAGTTCTGGGGCGAAGTTGTCGTTACAGCTTCTTATTTGATAAATAGATCCCCTTCCGTGCCTTTGAATGGTAAGTGTCCTGAAAGTGTTTTTTCTGGTAAGCAATTAGATTTTTCAAATCTGAAAGTGTTTGGTTGTTCTGCTTTTGTGCATAGGAAATGAGACAAACTTGAACCTAGGTCAGTTAAGTGCGTCTTTCTTGGTTATCCTGAGGGTGTAAAAGGATATAGGCTGTGGTTAAGATGTGAACCTGGTTTTAAAAACTATTATAAGTAGGGATGTCATTTTTAATGAATCTGAAATGCCTTGCTTGCTTCCATCTTTGCCTGAACCTGACTGTGTGTCTGAGTCTACACCGAGCAAGGTGGAGTCTTTGCCTATTGTTACCCCTGTTATTGAAAACGATGTGCTCCCTAATATGAATCATGAGAACTTGCCTGTTAATGAACCTGATTTGCATGAAAAAGTTGACGAACATGTGCATAATGAATTGGTTGCTGATGAACATGAAGATCTGCATGATTATATGTTGACTAGGGATAGAGTTAGGAGAAATGTGAAACAACCTGCTAGGTTTAATGATTTTCACCTCACATCGCATGTTTTCAATATGTTTGAGTCTATAGATAATTGTGAGCCTAAGACCTATAATGAAGCTTTGAAATCTAAAAATGCTGTGCATTGGCTTAGTGCTATGAAAGATGAGATGCATTCTTTAGTTGTGAATCATACATGGACTCTTGTACCTAAACCTGTTAATTGCTCTTTGGTAGATTGCAAATGGTTATTTAAGGTAAAGAATGAAGTTGATTCTGTTAGATATAAAGCTAGGCTAGTTGCAAAAGGTTTTACACAAAGAGAGGGTATTGACTATACCGAAATCTTTGCTCCTGTTGTTAAGTTTACTACTGTGAGAATTTTGTTATCACTTGTTGCTCACTTTGATTGGGAACTTAAACAGATGGATGTTAAAACCGCTTTTTTGCATGGTGACTTAGATGAAAAGATTTTCATGAAACAACCTGATGGTTTTGTTGACTCAAAGAACCCTAATCATGTTTGTTTGCTTAATAAATCTTTGTATGGCCTAAAGCAGTCACCTAGGCAATGGAATAAGAAGTTCGATGAATGCATGCTTACCTTAAAATTTAAAAGAAGCTCTTTTGATCATTGCTTGTATTTTAAGGATAAAATGCCAGTGCCTGTTTTCTTGTTGATTTATGTGGATGACATGTTGATTGCTAGTCCTTGTCTGAAATCCATAGAGCATATTAAGAACTGTCTAAGTGATAAATTTGATATGAAGTTCTTAGGAGATGCTAGTAGAATCCTAGGCATGGACATTGTTAGAGATAGGAAGGTATCTACTCTCTGGTTGAAGCAAACTTCTTATGTAGAGAAAATTTTAAAGAAATTTTCCATGTTTGATGCAAAACCTGTTAACGTACCCTTAGCTGCTCATTTTGTGCTAAGTAAAGATCAAAGTCCCAAAACTGATGCTGACTTTGATGTCATGAAAAATGTACCGTATTCAAATGCTATTGGGTCTATAATGTATTTGATGGTTGGCACTAGACCTGACATTGCTTATGCTGTTAGTTGCTTAAGTAGATATATGTCTAATCCTGGTGTGGTACATTGGAATGCTGTTAAGTGGTTGTTGCGCTATTTGAAAAACTCTATGCATTATGGCTTATGTTTTTCTAAATATGCTGATGGTGTTAAGTTAAATGGTTATGTGGATTCTAATTATGCGAATGATAAAGACAATAGAAAATCTACTACTTCTTATGTGTTTACTTTGTGTGGATCATGTATAAGTTGGAAATCGCAGCTACAACATATCGTTGCCTTGTCGACAACGGAGTCTGAGTATGTTGCTGTGACAGAAGCTTTGAAGGAAGCTGTCTGGCTGAAAGGTTTGATTTCCGAACTTAGCTTGCTTGAAGGTAAGGTAGAGGTATTTTCTGACTCTCAGTCTGGTATTCAATTGTGTAAGAATCCTGTTTTTCATGACCGCACTAAGCATATTGATGTTAGATTTCATTACATTAGGGATGTAGTGGCTAAAGGATTAGTTAATCTTGAAAAGATTCCTTCTGAATATAATCCTGCTGATATGGGAACTAAGTGTTTACCTATTTCTAAGTTACAATCATGTCTTAAAATTTTGAATTTTGATACAGGTGATTGATTGCTTGGTGTTAATTATTTTTGATTAATATAACTGCTGTGTGCGTGTTATATGATTGTTACCCCGGTTATTGACTTTAACCTCTTTGTGTTGGTTATTGTCTGTGTTCTCTGTCTGTGCTGTGTGCTATGACAAGAACTTGGTCCACACAATGCTTTGTGTATTGTGGGGACCCTTTGGGCGATGATGAGTCATCTATTGGGTTATCCTTACGTCGAGGTGGAGCCGGTATTGTGCCAATGTGGAGATTTGTTGGGTATTTGGCCCATTACCACACCACTTCCTTCATGGGCTTTGGCCCTTCTCCTTTGCACCCCATAACCGAGCCCCATCTTCAAGCCCCCTTCCTTCTCCTTGCAGCCATCACCTCCTTGTGCCCTAGCCTCCAGAATGTTCCTGCCGCCTCTTCAGCTGGTCCGTCCCTTCGGTAATAGCACCCATCTCTTCATCTCCCTCTTGCCTTTATGTATGGTATGGTTTATGATGAGTTGAACAACCCTGAAACCAGAAAATTCTTTGTGGATTTTCGCCTACTCCTTTCCCCTTCGTTTTTCTGTTTCCGGCGGTAGCTTTGTGCTCCGGCCGCAAGGTGGTTTCCGTCGCTGGCCGTGAGAAAGCTTGGTGCTTTGGTGCTTGGGCAGTGGCTGTGCTTGGCTGTGTGCTTGGGCAGCTCTTGGGCAGTGAGATTCCGGGCAGTGCTGGCCGTGTGTTTCGGGCAGCGGTCAAGGGCAGTGTGTGTCTCCATCTGTTGGATACGATACCTTGGTTCCCCGGTGATGACGTGGATTGGATACCCAGCTCGACCTGAGCCATAATCCTTAATCTTGTTTGCATTCCAGTTTATTTTATATATATATTGGATTTGTATACTGTGATTTGGTTTTGTTTCTTGATTGCAGGTTGTAGATCGAGATTGAAAGCGGGACGTAAACATTACAGTGGTATCAGAGCGTTCCGTGCCTGGTGGAGTGTTCGGAGGACCTCGGGCAGTGCTGTTTTGACCTCGGGCAGTGTTCGGGCTGACGTCGGGCAGCTGCAGAGGACGTCGGGCAGCGGCAGAGGACTTCGGGCAGTGGCAGAGGACTTCGGGCAGTGTACAGAGGACTCTAGTAGAAGCTCCTTTTAATATATCCATTGTTTGTCATACTTAATAATTGGACATGTTGGTGCATTTTGTAGTTAAAGATCTCGAGTTAAGTGTTGCAATTGATATATCATGCAAACTCAAGCTAGCATCCCTTATAACTCACACATTTCACACTCACACCTACTCCTCTCTTCAACTCTCCCAAAACCCTTCTTCACTCTTTGCGTCTAAACTTGTGGTGGAGCTTCGATTGCAATTATCTTGCTTGGATTGAAGATAAAGCGAGCCTTCCCAAACAACCGGACAATGGAGAGGATAAATCTTTTATATATCATTACTTTTGGTGGAAAAGGTACGTAGAGAGACATACGATCATCGACGGTAAAATGTACATTTGATATTGTATAATGCATGTTGATGCATGAATGAATGTTTTGAGAATGTTGTGGGTCGTTGTATATTTGGTGATTTGCCGCTGTCATATCGAAGCGATAATAGAATGCTTGTCGCTGTCATATCGAAGCAATGGAATGTAATACTTGCCGCTAATATGTCGAAGCGATGATAATGCCGCTGTCATATTGAACCGAGGGGTATTATGAATGCCGTTGATATGTCGAAGCGAGGGCATTATAAATGCCGCTGTTATGCCGAAGTGGGGGTATTAAAATGCTATTATTATAACAAGACCGTGAATACTATGATTGCTACAATTACACTAAATTATGTCATGCCATTTAAATGAATTGCGAAGTTGAGGAATTGAATTATAATCTAATGATTATGAATATGAGTTGTGGAACAGGGACAACCAATGAGAGCATGTTAAATGCATTGAATACATGATGTATTTTCGTACTAACGATTTATGCATTTTATCATATGATCATATTGCTATGAATGTAAATTGTTATATGCTCATGTGTTGTGAGTTGTTCCTGTAGGGACTTTTGGCAAGGAGAACTAAGACAATGGTTGACGATGTGAGCTGTGTGAGGGATAGAGTTATCGATCTAGAAGACTACGAATGAGTAGTGTAAGACTATTAGCGATTACATTCATTTTGTTGAGAATGTAGTTATTTTGTATATGAGATTTGTGATAGCACTCTATGCTCGGTACATCAACATAGACCTTATTACTTTGATAAGTAAATAGCTCTTTTATGCATTTTGATCATGTTTAAGGTAGCGATACCTTACATTATTGGATGCAAGTGAGTTTCTAACTCAAAACCAATCCTGATGGTACCATAGCACGGCCTAAAGCACGACTAGTGGCCAAGGGGTACTCACAAACAGCTGGGTTTGATTACTATGAAACTTTTAGCCCTATGGTCAAGCTTGCTCGTTCTTACGATTGCTTTAACTAAAAGTGGCAGGTTCATCAATTACATGTCAATAACGCTTGTCTAAATGACACTCTCAATGAAGTAATTTATATGCAACAACCACAAGGGTTTGAGACACTTCGTGGTAATACTCCATTGGTTTGTCAACTTCATAAGGCATCTATGGTCTCAAGCAAGCGCCACGTGCCTGGTTTGATAAACTTAAATCCTTTCTTCAACATATGGAATATGTTATGTCTAAAGCCGATCCCTCTTTGTTTGTCAAATATACTGTCGCTTCTGTTATTTATATACTTGTTTATGTTTATGACATCTTGATAACAAGAAGTGGTTCAAAATAGGTTCAAGAACTATATTCACAATTGAACAATCGATTCACTTTGAAATTTAGGTGAACTTTCCTACTTTCTCGGTATTGAGATGTCTCAGATTTCTGACCATTCATTCTATCTTGCTCAAACAAAGTATGTTAAGAGTTACTTGAGAAAAGGAAGATGGCTCAAGCAAAAACTTTACCTACTCCAATGGTGTCAAGCCTGAAATTATCTTCTCAGGGAGCAGATTTCTTTGAGGATGTCACTCTTTATAGGAGTACTGTTAGAGCACTTCAACACTTGACTTTCACAAGATCTGATATAGCCTTTAGTGTCAATAAAGTGTGCCAATTTATGCAGAATCTCTTGATTCACATTGGAAAGCAGTGAAGCGTATCCTCCAGTATTTGAAAGGCACATCAGATTTTGGTATAGGATTGACAACTTCTTCTACTCTTGCCCTTCATGGTTACTGTGATGCTGACTGGGCAAATGATCTTGATGATAGAAGATCCACATCAGGCTGGTTTTTAGGTGATTCTCCTGTCACATGGAGCTCAAAGAAACAATCTGTCGTCTCTCGTTCTAGTACTGAAGCAGAATTTCGAGGACTAGCCAATGCAACGTCTGAATTGTTATGGCTTCAGTCTCTTCTGTCTAAATTACATATCCTGCAGTCTAAAGTTCCAGTATTGTGGTGTGATAATATTAGTTCAATTGCACTTACTGCAAATCCAGTCTTGCACTCAAGAATTAAACACATGGAGCTTGATCTTTGTTTTGTTCGAGAAAAAAGTTATGAATAAGTCTTTGTCAGTTCAACATATTCTTTCTTTGGATCAAGCTGCAAATGTGTTTACAAAGCCATTATCTATAACTCCATTTACCAGATGCAGAGACAAGCTTACTCTGCTCTTGTGGGGGCATGTTTAATGAGCATCATTATTCTGCACTATGTAATGCAGACGTGATTCCTTTGGTTAACAAACTCTGTGTAAACTAGTTAGATTTGTTAAAGTTGTTACATTTGTTAAACACAGAAATCCAGGTGTCAACATCCCTAGCCTCCAAATAACAAAAAACGAAACTAAACGGAACAGAGAGGCCTAATGACAGCCAAAATATAATAGTAGGATAAAATAATAGGCTTAATACGAGGTTAAAATACCAAAATATTATAAAATAAAAAAAAATTTGTGAAATACCATAACATGAAAATCAATTATCAAAATATCGTAATTCGTCGTTTGGAACGATGATTTCAACTTTAAAAGTTGAATTCGCCATCCCGAATGGCGAATTCAACTTTTTATTAATTTTTTTTTAAAAAAATACTTCAGTCAGGAAATCTCTGATGAAAAAGGAGAACAAATGATAGATAATAAAAAGATTCAGAGGGATATAATTATAATTTTATAATATCATAATTAAATATGATAATGAAACCATATATAAGTATAGTTGTATATATTAAGTAATTAGCACACATAATTAACATATATATAATTTATTACTATATAAAATATGGTAATATATACCTTTATAGTAATATAATTATATATATGTATATTTACAATATATATATATATAATTAATTAAATTAAAAAAATTAAATATGGTAATGTTTTATTATTTCATTACCATATTAAATCTCTCTAATACATGATCATATTTAATTTCAAAAATATATACACACGTGTTAAAAGTAACGAATTATATATATATATATATAATTTTTAATTAAATATGGTAATGTATTACAAGAATTATATATATATATATGTATATATAATATATATGTATTATATTATATAATATACGTGTATATAATTACACGAAACCGTGCATTCTTGACTCATTTATGTGAATGAATAAGTGCATGAGTGTGAGTGAAATCAAAAAGTTGATGGCATTATGAACAAGGAAAGCGTTTGGAAGGTGGCGAGTAAAGTTCTTGGATTGACTTAGACAATATTTGTTTTACGACAAATTAATATAGTAATAAATTATATATATGTTAATTATGTGTGATAATTACTTAACGTCTACATTCTTATATATGGTTTCATTGTCATATTTAGTTATGTAATTATAAAATCAAAATTCTATCCGTTGGATCATTTTATTTCCTGCAATTTGTTCTCCCTTCATTTTCCACTCATCCAAGATTTCTTGACTGAAGTATTTTTTAAATAAAAAAATTTAATAAAAAATTGAAATGGCCATCAGGAATGTCGAATTTTCAAAAAGTTGAAATAGTCATTCCAAATTTAAATTTTCAAAAAATTTAAATGTCAAATTTTATTAAATTTTCAAAAAATTTAATAAAAAATTGAAGTCGCCATCGGAAAATTTTCAAAAAGTTGAAATAGTCATTCCAAATGACAATTTCAACTTTTTAAAGTTGAAAAGTTGAATTCGTATTTGGGAGAGTGAATTTAATTTTTAAAGTTGAAATCGTAACATCTTCCTGTATTTCGCAAATTCTTTTTTTATTTTATAATATTTTTGTATTTTAGCCCGTATATGATTGAATTTCTGAATCTTTTCCGAGCAGCATCTCAAGCGGTCAAACACAGAGCAGAGAAGAAAGTTGTGATGGCAACCTCGAAATTTCAAGCTCTATGGAATCACCCAGCTGGCCCTAAAACAAGTCATTTTACCATAGCTTTACTTATTTAATCGATTTCGAATCATCTTATGTTTATATATTTCTTTGTCTGTGTTCGACATTAAATGCAAAAATTCTAACTTTATGTCGTTGACATTAAGTTTGATAAGTTACTTTGATGGGGTTGCTCTGTCGGAATTAGATTCTAGTTACATGTTTACATGCGTACCCAGAAAGTATGTGTTTACTGATTTATTGCATTAAATTTATGGGCTTTGATGTGAAAATGATCGGACTTCTCGCAGATTTTCTAATCGCATCGGCATAGGCTTTATTGTGCTGTGCGGCTTTAGTATGTATTCTCGTGTCTCTACTCCCTGAACTAGGACGTGAAAACTGAAAACTCTTGGACTTTTGAGTATTTTAATTTAATTGATTTTACATTAATTTTTTCCATTCCGAATTTCTCATACTAATTCTCATAAATCTTATATAGCTGCTATGAATAATGATTATTTTCAAGAAGTGGCTACTTATTTTAAGGATTTGATCTTGGTCCCCCCATGGGGCACTGCCAAATGTGATAAGTCTATCCATTATCTATTACATGTGTATATTATCATCCAACATTTTGTCTTATCTGTCTTAGAGTATCCTCTAATGAGCTCGTACGATGAGATTTTTAATAGTGAAAGCATGAATGAAATTATGTAACTGTCGTAGCTAAGCAAGTAAACTGTATTTCGTGTTTTAAGTTTTTGTTTTGACTCAAATTCTCAACCAATCGTGTCCTATAAACAGATGCTAAATAACACTATCTGCGGAGTTAAGTTCTCTTTATGTTTCTTTAACTGTGAGGTTCACATTATAATTTAGTTACCCGCCTAATATTCAATTTATTGTCGTGTTGTAGTTCATTTCTGGGCACCAACCTTCAAGTGGGGCATCAGCATAGCCAATTTTGCAGACTTCAGCAAACCGCCTGAGAAAGTTTCATATCCCCAGCAAGTTGGTGAGTGATGTTTGATGATCTTTCGTGCTCTCAACATGGTTAAACAACTCGGGTGCTCTTGGACCTGTGAACATTAGATAATGGAGCATCTATTATATCTTCCCATAAACGGTTTAGTTACTTCTGTTTAGGCTATTGTGGAACTGATTTTGTCACTCTTATGCTTAATTTTATGCAGTTGTTACAGCCACTGGGCTAATATGGTCGCGTTACAGCACAGTTATTACTCCTGTAAGTTGAATTAGATCTGGGCAGTATTTTTGTTAAATTTTTTTGTGAGACTAGATTATCATCAATTTTATCATCTGTCATTCTGTCCGTGTAATCTAGATACCAAATTACCCATCTCTGTTGTGTTCCGGTTCAAGTCATATGTTAGAAGTTTCAGATAAAGCAAGTCCTGACAGCTTAAGAAACTTTAAGTCGGCACTATAGTTTTAGTTCCAAGAGAGTATAATTATTTAGTGGAAATCCTATAAAACCATCCGAATTTCTTTTTGGTAAGGACTTGCAAAGTTCAGATAAAATCTACACCTCTATCTTTTGTTCTAAGCATCACTTTTTCTGGAATATTTTCGAGTCAAATTTCTTTCGATATCTCGACTGTGTTCATCCGTATCATGTTCAACAGCAAATCAAGTCTTATTGAAGCAAACAGATAAAGTCTTATTGAAGCAAAACAGGTTTAAACTGAAGGTTGTTAATCAAATTGTAATGTCAACATTTAATGTGAGTTACAGTTGCAAGCCGCTTGTTGCATATGCAGCTGATGCTTTCTATTTTCTTGTACGAGATTATTGGTTTTGTTAACTGTGATAATTATGGAGTGCAGAAGAACTGGAACCTTTTTAATGTAAGCATTGTAATGGCTGGCACTGGCATTTACCAGCTTGCCCGAAAAATTCGGTAGGTGGATTTCTTAGTATTTTTTTGTATATTTTTTTCACTGTGACCTCCATGCATGATTTGCATTCATGAGACATCTCATCATTATAGGAACGATTACTTCAATGAGGAGGAAGCTGTTGCAGCTAAAGAGTGATCCGAAAATCACCTACTCCTTTTGTGATAAACTCAATTTGCCTGATTCCTACTTGCGTTTGCACTATCGGAAAGTCTATTTTCATTTCTCTCGTTCTTTGTTTACATCGTTTACTTTTTAAGTTGTGTTTTGGACTTTTGGGTTTCGGAATATTTTCATATAAATTGAGGGACGAGTCTGAATCCATGTTATTTTCATATAAATTAAGGAACGTGTTTGAATCTAAGTCACACCATCATTCTATCTCCTTCGCGCACCGATGCGCCTATCTCGAACAAATGTATTGAGTGTTTGTGCGGCGCTTTAAGACACACTAAGCTTTATTAAGTCGCGTAATAAGTTTTACTAAGTCGCACACTGACGCTTGGGTCGTGATCTTGTGTATTGAGTGCACGTGTAATGTTTTACGAGTAAGTTTTATCAAGTCATATATTAATTTTATCAATCCGTGAACTTAAATGTTAGACATTCTTAATTCTTTAAAATTATATAAGTCATTTTCAATACATTCATATCATTACAAAATATGTTGAAACACATAAATAATATTTGGTTTCATTTTTCGAATGCATTACCTTATTAATAAGTCATTTTCATATTTCATTCTCTAAATATATTTTACGAAGAACAATATTATCCTTATTAGGAGAGTGTCGAATGAAAGATTTGAATTAAAACGCACACAGTCAATTTTTTTTTTAAATTTCTACACTCGCACCTCTGCACCCATCATGCACTCGCATGATGTGAGTTATGTATGAATTATAATCATACGAATTCATTCCTTATCTTCAAAGTCAATTATTCTTATCTTCTTTTTTTAAAAATCTTTTAGTTGATGAAGAGAACTCGAAGCCGAGATTTTTTATATTGAAAAATAGATGATCATTAGACCAAATATTCGTATTTTCAGATTATGTGAGATGAATTTCACCAGATATAGCTTATAAAAAAAGTTAGAAATAAATTATCACTCAGAGTGTAGTGGTTGACAAATGGCAAGTATCTGTTCGGATCAAATAACATCCAAAAAGGGTTTAATTAGAAGATTAAAGAAAAGTCAAAAGGGGCCGTTTAAGAACATGAATCACGCTCTTAAAACATTACAACGTGTCGTTGTTTTAGCTTCCTAACCATTATAGCTTCCCATCAATTATTTAATTCTAATCGCATTCCCCACAGCTGAGGTGGACCACTTGCAACAATGTACACAAGTGTACCGAAACGAACACAAAAAGAACCTTGCACCATCTTCCGGATGAAAAAAAAGTAAAGAAAAGAAAAACCTTAAAAAAGGAAAGATATGAAAATGGGCGATGAAATTCAATTGAACAGGCAAAAGAGTAGGATTGGTGTAAGATTGTAAATTCCGTTGCCAAATCCTGACCTTCCTACCTTACTCCGGTTATATTTTTCTTCTTATTTATAGAAGCTACTCGGTTGGACAATTTTCAGTCTTGGAGTGGCAAAAACGAAAAGCATCCCTGTACTATCATACTTTCTCCAATTTCGAAGTTTGACAAAGGAAACCGAGGCATTTTGCTGCTGGAAATGGCTCGAGTTGTGCTCAAGGCATTTGCTGCCGTGTTTCTTCAGGTTGTTGCTTTCTGTGGGGCGGAGGTTTTAGCCCAGACACACCATGTCGTCGGCGGGGACGATGGTTGGAGCTCCGATTTGAATATCAGCACCTGGTTGGCGGGTCGGGTTTTCAGGGTTGGTGATAAAATATGTAAGCATCTCACCTCCTTTTGACGTAGTGGTTTTCTTGATACTCATGTTTTCGTAATTTAAATGGGAGTTTTGTAATTTTGTTTCCTTGGGAAGATTGTTAAACCAAAGCTTAAGACTTTAAACTTATTTAATTTGAGCACACTATACCTTTTCATTTCCATTTATGAATTTTTTTTGATTCAAACTGAGGCTGAGGCGTTGATAACAGGGTTTAGGTACCCGGTAGCAGAAGAAACCATCGCAGAGCTTCAAAGCCTGGAGGAATTCATATCCTGCGATATCACAAACCCTATCAGAATGTATACTGATGGATTAAATAACGTTATACTGGAGAAGGAAGGTACCAGATACTTCACAAGTGGAAACGTCGAAAACTGCAAAAATGGGATGAAGCTACCCGTCCAAGTTCAGCCTCCTCCATACGGGCCTGAACCACCCACACAACCGGAGCCTTTGCCTCCCATTCGGCCAGCACCGCCATTGGTGCCAACATCACCGGAGCCGGTTCCAATTCAGCCCCCATCCGGAACTCCACCTCCACCACTCTCCCCATTGGTGCCAACACCACCGGAGCCGGTTCCAATTCAGCCCCCGTCCAGAACTCCACCTCCACCACCCTCTGTACCCATAACCCCCACACAACCGGAGCCTTTGCCCCCCATTCAGCCAGCACCGCCATTGGTTCCAACACCACCGGAGCCGGTTCCAATTCAGCCCCCATCCAGAACTCCACCTCCACCACTCTCCCCATTGGTGCCAACACCACCGGAGCCGGTTCCAATTCAGCCCCCGTCCAGAACTCCACCTCCACCACCCTCTGTACCCATAACCCCCACACAACCGGAGCCTTTGCCCCCCATTCAGCCAGCACCGCCATTGGTTCCAACACCACCGGAGCCGGTTCCAATTCAGCCCCCGTCCGGAACTCCACCTCCACCACCCTCTGTACCCATCACCCCCACACAACCGGAGCCTTTGCCGCCAATTCAGCCAGCACCGCCATTGGTGCCAACACCACCGGAGCCGGTTCCAATTCAGCCCCCGTCTGGACCTCCACCTCCACGACCTCCACCACCCTCTGTACCTATCACCCCCACACAACCGGAGCCTTTGCCCCCAATTCAGCCAGCTCCGCCATCGGTGCCGACACCACCGGAGCCGGTTCCAATTCAGCCCCCGCCCGGAACTCCGCCCCTGCCCCCGCCCGGAACTCCACCTCCACCACCCTATCCACCCATTCAGCCAGCACCGCCATTGGTGCCAACACCACCGGAGCCCGTCCCAGTACAACCCCCGTCCAAAACCCCTCCACCACCCTCTGCGGCCACAACCCCTTCGAATGTGCTTTCTTTTGTGTTTTCTGGGTTGTTCTTTTCCTACTTTGTCCTGTAGAATTTTATTTTACCAGCTACGAATAATGCTTTTTGCTTGAGCTAACTAGTTAATCTCTATTAGTATTATTAGCTGAAAACACGTCAATCTAACACGACTTCTGTACAGATTTGCTGCACTTTTGTTTCCCTCCGTTAAATAACAAATTTATTGAGCTGATGTTCACGTGTGGCTGGAAATAGTGAGGAATTTAAACTCAGGTAATAGAAAATTTAGCACTAATTGGATTGGACATAGAGAACCTATATAAGCAGTTTAGATCTTTCCTTGATTATTACTTCGCTTTTTATAAACTTGTGATGTCCATGACAAATTAGCGTATCTATAGTCTATACTATCTCATAGTAGTCGAGAGATGCAGAATAACTACTTTAGTATCTCATTTGTCATTCGTAAATTATGGCATGCCACCAGGGGTGGATGTTGAATTTTGGGAAGGGAATAAATATGGAGGGCAAACAAAATTTAAGGGTGTAAAATGTAATTTTTTAGAGGAGAATTTTCAATAAGCATACAAAAAATAAAGGCATATTGTTCGTGAGAGCGAAATAATTTTTCCTGAGGTGTCGGCAAGGTGGTGTACCCCAAAGTTTTGTTCACTAATACGATGATGTATTTAATATTACTTAGGACACAAAAATCGAGTGTTAAAACCGAATCACCGGTTTGTCTGAATCAATAAGGAAAGATACACAGAGACATAAGTATTAAACTACTTATCTGTCCCTCATAACCACATAGTTGGCCCCATTAGTCTTCTGTATCTTTGATATTCTTCTCAATATAGCTGCAAATGCATCCTTATCCTGCATTACAAAAATTCATTTCAACCACTTCATGGATTTATTCACTCCTTAAGATATCCGAAAACTATTAAAGTGGATCTTGGCTCTGACATTTTGCAGTTATTTTGAGTCTAATTCAACTCGAATTATTTATCCATCCAACGGATATTCTAAATATCTTTTTAACAAAAATTGACCGACCTTTTTAGTTCAAACTAAATTTTGAACATTTACTCGACAAAACTTGATATCTAACTCAAATTCAAACTCCTGACTGAGCCAAACTCGAATCTATACCAATTCATTTTTCAAATGTCATGCTGGACTTTAGCCAGAGTTTGAACACGGAAAATGACGAATATTCAGCTCGATTTGGTTATTAGCTACCTTAATCACCAACCAGCCATTTTGTAATAGGAGCTGCAAAATTTGTTTGACAGGAGTTCATAGTCTTAAGGAACCGAAAAGAAAAAGATAAGGAAGTTCCAAGGATGCACAAGACAACTTCTAAATCAGGAAATATCGAGGGTTCACCTGAATAGACAGAAACTGCAAAAAAATCCATTACCTCTTTCAGTTTTAGCCTGGATTTAAATTTGCCTACAAGATCTTGTGTGGTCACTGGAGCCTTCTGCAACAGAACGGCCCTGATTTCATCTTCAGTAACTGGTCCAGAAGGTGGTGTTGATCCAGATTTTGACGGTACTGGTGGAGATATGCCTTTAGGAGGTACGCTGCTCTTTGTAACCAACACAGTTTCATCTTTAACAGGTTTTACTTCCTGAATCCCGATTTATTTTTTATAGAAACGAAAGATTAAAAATTACGTAGCATATACAGTTATGAATTCGTTTAAAATACAATTAACCATATACTTACGTTTTCTGTTTTCACTTTCTTCAGGGGTGCACCATTAGGTGTTTTTGGCTCCTCGCCATTACCTTTTCTTTTACTCTTTGAAGATTTTGATGAAGAGGGTGTCGCACGACTTACTCCAGAAGTAGTTGCTTTTGGTGGAGTGCTGTACTCAGCTGGCTTTTCATTAGGAGTTTCCTTCTTCGGAGCAAGTACAGGAGAAATATCATCTTCCATCTAATCAAATAAACAAAATTATACCCTCGTCAGATAAGCATGCATATAAAAATTGATAGATTGTGACAAATATAACAATTTCAGAGATCCAAAAAAGTTAAGTATTAGCCAGGAAGTAATCATTGTTCAATCAGAAGGACAGTAACCAAATACACCACATATGGTCATCACGAAAGAAACTAATAATTTAAAACTTTTTGAAAGTGGATATTCATCTAAACTCTGTTTCAGGTGTATAAACCTTTCTTCACCAACTGAAACTAAGTCAACAATTTTTTTTATGAATGTCATGAATTTTGCTTTAAATTTCACAATGGGTGAATATTCACAGCAATAAGCCAAAGGATTCTTAATTCCTCCAAAACACAACTAAAACCTTACATCATCATCTTCATCATCATCATCCTCATCCTCCGTGTCTGAATCATTCATCCCATTAGCTCGCCCAAGCAGTTTCTTCAGCTCTTTTCCAGATTTGCTTAGCCCTCCCTCCTCTTCATCTGCTTCATCCTCATCCTCATCCTCATCATCCTGAGGAAAAAGATTAATATTTTAGTAACCAATAAAAGAATTACCACTTAGCATGAAATATACACTGTTGGAACATTCTAAAAATAACCTGCTTAATTTCTGGTGGAGCAGGAATTTCAGGGGCCAAATCTTCACGTTCCTCAGGATCATTTCCAACTGCTTCATCATCGTCCGTAAAAATGTCTTCATGCTCCCAATCATCACCTACAGACAATGAACACTTTAAAAAATGGAAATGGAAGTGTTAAAGCTATAAAATATGACATGGCAGCTTCAGATTAATAGTAGTAGATTTGTACTTGGCATATTTAAATAGAAGTCAGGGGATTGAATAAATGTAGATGAGTGAACATCAAAGGCCGGTGAATTGCTTTAGCAGTGCTTTATAGGATAACCAACTGAACACGGACCAACACAACCAAAGGCTTTTAGTCAAGAGGAAAAATACCACCAAATATATTTGCACATGTAAACTTAAAATGGACACAACAAAATAAAGAGAAGAAAACCAAATTCGCTTCATATGTCAGTTTTTATGAAGTAACTGACATTCTTCTAGTCCTAATTGTTGAATGATAGATAAAGATGACTAAAGTTTTACTTATCAAGAACTCTAGATAAATATTTTTATTTATTCACAGGAGTGTTGATAAGTTTGCTAGGACTTTTAGTTTATCTAAAATAGTATACTAGTTTATCTTTTTATTTAATTAGATTTATCATCCTAGATTTTAGGATTACAAGTCTTCTATAAATATAAGACACATAGTTATTAAAAGCTCACTATAGTGCGTGCTAAAGCTCAAGGCGAAGTGAGGGTCTTACGCCCCGCAGCGCCATGCGCCTCGCAGCGCCATGCGCCTCGTGTTTTGGCAAAGCGCGCGCAATGTGCGCTATCTGTGCTTTTTCAATTAGCCAAGCAACGCCAGGGCGCGCTATAGCGCGCCTTTGCTAAGGCTTGAAAATTGGGGCTATCAGGTTATCGAAATACGTTGATAAGGTTGGGCTTTAAATTTAAATTTGGGCTTATTAAAAATAAGACAAAGTTAGAGAATATTAGGGTTAAGTTAGAGAGTTTTATGGTTACTATACATAAAGTCTTGTTGCATAAACCCTCCAGCCGCCGCAGACCGATAAGCAGATTGACGTGTTCAAGTGCTCTATTTTTCTTTTCTTCAAAATTACACTGAATTATTTCCTTTCTTTTTTTCGTCTCAAATTATTATTTATTTTGGATTGATTCTCCTTTCTTGTTTTATATTTTCTTTTCCTTCAATTTTTACGTGACAAAGTTCATCAGTCATCACAATCGTCAATTAGTCCATTCAATCAAAGTTTGACAAATACATGAGAATATAGCAAAATATAAATTGCTAAGCTATTGCTAAAGCATACTGCTAATTGTTGCTAAACTACATAAAAATGAATCCATGCCTTCATTTCAACGGACAAAAACAAAACATATTCTTTATTTATTGCAACTTGATTCTTGACATTGACTAAATAATATAAATCACAGACAATGAATCAATTTAAGCCCCGCTTGAACACATAAAGTTGAAAAACATGGTTTAATCAATTTTGTGATTTGCTTTGTATGAGTTTATGAGTTAATTAAATTTTATGGGTACTTTTGATGTATTAAAAATATATAAGCTATTGCACTTTACTTTAGTAAAGCGCGCGCTTCGCGCTATAGCTCCAGGGCCTCTTTGCGCTTTAATGCGCTATGCGCCTTTAATAACTACGATAAGACATATGGTTGTATTCATTTTAAGATTGGAACAACAATAAAGAGAAGACTAGATTGAGTCTCTCAAATAATTCTTGTCTTCAAACTTACATGGTATCAGAGCTTTAGGTTTGAAAAAACTAAGGTTACAAGTTTATCAAACCCTAGCCGCCGGCGAGTTGTTGTTATCTCAACTCAACCGCTGGCTGCTAGGCCATCAAAAACAACCGTAGAGTAATTTCCAGTGGTTCTCTTCTTTCACCTCTTTGTGAAGATTTTCTGAGCTTAGGCAGAGATACAGAATCTTCTGGAAGAAGCGAGTATAAACCTAACACAAGTTCTGCCATCTCTCTTGGGTTTGAGAACAAAGATTTTTTTTTAAAAAAATGGTAAAATCTGCTCATAAAATTGAAAATTTTGAGAAGTCTGACAACGAAGTATATTGGACCTGAATGATTCGAAGAAGAAAACTTCGGGAAGCGAGATAAACATATATGACTCAACTTGAGGGGGGGTGTTGAATGATAAATAAAGTTGACTAAAGTTATACTTATCAAGAACTCTAGATAAATATTTTTATTGAGTGTTGATAAGTTTGCTAGGAGTTTTAGTTTATCAAAAATAGTATACTAGTTTATCTTTTTCTTTAATTAGATTTATCTTCCTAGATTTTAGGATTATGAGTCTTCTATAAATATAAGACATATGGTTGTATTTATTTTAAAATTGGAACAATCAGTAAAGAGAAAAATAAAGAGAAGACTATATTGAATGTCTCAAATAATTCTTTTCTTCAAACTTACACTAATCCTAGACCAGGTTAACAAAACTGATTCTTAATCAAAGATGTGATACTAAATAGAACCCAAGAACATGGCTCTTCAATCAAACTATTAGCAGTAACGAAAAATTAAGAAACCATCAAATCTCACCCTTGTCGATATCATCATCATCAAAGTCCAGGTCGCCTCCCCTTGGCCCCTCCTCATCATCATCCACACCTTTTTTATTAAGTCCAAGCCGACTTTTTCTTGATGCCTCATCTTCTTCATCTTCGTCTCCCTCATCTGAAAAATTGCCTTCTTCATCATCCCCAGAGGGTTTTTTGCGCCCCTTCCCACCACCAGTTCCACTTTCCTGTTCATCAAACTTTTCAACTTCACCAAAGGCAGAAGGTCCATTGTTTGCTGCTTTCATCATCCATCTTTGGTAGCCATCGGCAGTTTTCCTTCTATTTTTCATCTTTTCTTCTGCCTCCTCCAAAGTGAGTTGCTTATACTGAGCCACTTTGTTAAAATTGTACCTAAATCAAAAGAAAGTATGAATTAAAATGCAGAGATTATGAACTCAAAAGCAGATTTTCCAATATATAGGAAAACAGTAACTTTGTTACCAAGAACCAGCAGGAACGGCAAGAAATTCCCTTCCCTGAAGCATCAGAAGGTAATATGTTGCTGACTGTGAACCCTCTAGTTGACCATGGTACTGAGACTGGCCTGTTTCATCCTCCAGCAGCCAAGGTTTATTTTTGTACTTCTCCTACACAATACAACCATAGGATGATAGTAATCAGCTAGCAGGTGCAGATGAAAGAGATTTAATGTGGAGACAACAAGTGATTGATAAAAGGTTGAAAACAATTGAGCACCCGCAAGGCATCAGTAACTTGGCGTCCCTGCAAGCCTTCTTTCTGCAATGACCATTTATTCTCGGTCTTCTTCTTAAAATTCGGAAGTCCGGTTTGAAATCTGCCAATAAAATGATTTTTGTTGCTACTGGAACTTGCCCGAACATTATATTCCTGTATTTGAGAAATAGCAGCCACTATAAATATAAAGAGGAACAGGTATTCAGCAATACGCAACACAGGATTAAAAATGTAATCACGAGGCAGAATCCAATCCATAAATTATCCTTTCATTGGCAGGTCACCAAGAATTGACATATTTGTTTTTTTTGCTGATTAGGACTCTTGGATACACAAGGATCTGGTCACTTTATATACATATATATGCTTATTTCGAGAAACATATGAAATTGCTCCCTGTTCTCGATTTGGGGATGTCGTACATCTCCAAAAGCAAACAGATTTCTAGTTCTCACACAAGCAAAGCTAATGCAGCCCTTTAGCTGTCACATGTCTCCATTTAAGTCGAATATGAAACAGTACACCACTAAACTAACAGCATTAGAAAAAAAATTCAAACAGGTAGCTCCAGACTTCAAAGTCTTTTCCATGCCAGAAAATTTTAAGCGAACTATCAACAATTAAATGCTTGCAGGCGAAAAAGTAAGCAGTTCAAAACTTCAAGACCCAATCCACCATGAAATTTATAATGAAAGGAAGCAGATAGTGGTGATAGTTGAATAAAAACATTATGAGAAAGCAACGGAGTACGGATGCTTGGCATACAGACACAAACTCTATGCGCAACCGCATAAGCAGATAAAGAGTCATTAATTAACTAAAATCAATTCGTTTTAGCATCTTCTTCATTTTACTGATCCTGTGCGTAGGATGAGGTGAGGGACGAACCCTAATCAAACGAGTGAGGGGGTTTCCGCACTCGTAGCACTTGGCACGATTCTCAGCCATGGTTTTGCCGCACGTCAAGCAAAGTGTCAGATGCTTGCAAGTGCTTCCATATAGATCCACCGTGGAACCGCAACCGCCGCATGACGGCTTCAATATTAAATCTATGGGCATCCTCCTCCTTAATTCCGGTCGTCCTGCATCACACGTAACGTAAGTATCCTGGATAATTAAGACACGGAGAAGGCCGATCGTAAATCGCGGACGAGGATCTTGGGGCTTGGACAGATTGGTAACTCAAAAGCGTTCGAAATTGAGAGACTAAATTTGTAATATACACCTTGATGGATGACAAATATAAAATTTAATAAATAATTAAGTTTATAAAAAAAATTAATAGATAAAATTTCAAATTTGATCTAAAAATAATTAAATAAATATAGTCTACAATAATATTTTTGAGTAGAACTTCGAATATTATAATGTTTTTATAGCCATACATTTCACTAATTTATTTAATAATTATGATTGTGCGTCATTTGTTATTTTATTTTGGGAGCTTTTAGACAAAGGTTTTGGAATAAACAAAACAGATGTTTTTTTTTGTTTTGTTTTGGGGAATGAAATTATTATTTAGATATTTAAATTATTTTGGGGAATGGTTAAATGGTTTATAATAAATTTTTTTTTTTGAGTTGGAATATAATATTATAATAGATGTAAAAGTATATTAAATTATATATATATATATATAAACAACTATCTTGCTCACCAAATATAATTTACCTAAATACCTCTATTTTTAACATATTATTTTCATAAAATAAAAGAAAAAGCTATAAGTGTCATGACAAATAAATTATTATATTTAAATTTTACAACTCAAGTAGCTAAAAAAATTTAAAAGTAATTTTTTTTCACATTTATATAGCATATATATACATTATTTTTACAAATGTAAATATCTCAATTTATCAAATGAATTATTAGCCAAAAATATAAATTTCATAGTAAAAGTAGTGAAATATAGTCTGAAATTAATCCATTAAATAATTAGAATGAAAAGATAATGACTTCATATCTAAGCCGTCGCCTTCGCCTTCGCCACCCACCGGTCATTGCGTACTTCCCTTTATACAAATACTAATACTTCTCTAGATTTCTTCGCACCAGTACTCCAGTCTCTACCTCACTCACCAGTCTTCACTTTCCGAAACGCTCTTTCCTACGTCGTTTATCTTCATTGCTTTGCGATGGTGCTGAAGTCGTTCGTGGAAGTCCAACCGGACTCTCACTTCCCGATTCAGAACCTTCCGTTCGGTGTCTTCAAGCCCGAGCCGAATTCCGATCCTAGACCGGGCGTCGCCATTGGAGACTACGTCTTGGATCTCTTCATCATTTCCTCGGCTGGTCTCTTCGATGGAAAGTTTCTCAAAAATTCCGATTGCTTCAATCAGGTACGGTTTTTTCTTCTTTGGAAAAAAAAATCGATTTACTTTTGCTCAGTAAATTTGAGATTTTCCGAATAATGAGAGGTTCATGGTGGTCTTGTACTATTGTGTGAATTGCTCAGTAATGCATACATCGGCATGATTTTTTGTTGATCTCGTATTTTAATGCTCTCATGCAGCCTCAGTGAGTGGTTGCATCATAGAAAAAACCGAAGTTATATGGGAAGCGAGTAATCTGATAGCTTGTTTTTAATAAATTTACTTGGAAGTCGAGTGCATCACAGTGTTTAAAATTTAAGTGCACCGGAGTAACTCTATGCTTCAGAAAAAAAAGTGAGAAAATGGAGTTGAACTTTACAATTAGATACTAAACCATTTATAAATAATGCTCGAGCCATTGTGCTGTATTACTTCTAAGTTGGTGGAAAGGAAGTTGTGTATGTTAATCTGCACTATGAGGTCTACAATTTAATGATGGAAAATGTCGTATGCAACAGCCTAATCTTAATAAGTTTTTGGAATTGGGACAACCGGCATGGAGGGAAGCTCGTGCTACATTGCAAAAGCTATTGTCAGGTGGTCTACTCACCTTCTATATTCACAAATTCTACTTTCCTGCCGTACATAACTTATAGTAACTGTCTCTAATTTTTATCACGAGATTTCATCAGTCTTTAGTGATATTATTGCATAGTAGAAAACAGTAAATTCGTTCTTTACGAGTTGTTTAATCTGTGAATGCAGCTGATGAACCAACACTGCGTGACGACGGGATTCTAAAACAGAAAGCATTTGTGCCTATGGTAGGAGATTCTTACAGCTTAAAAGTTGCATGTAATTGATAACTTGCTATATTTCTGTTTTAATCCATACTGTTTGGCTAGGATAAGGTCCAAATGCTTCTTCCTATTGCCATAGGGGACTACACGGACTTCTTTGCATCTAAGCATCATGCCAAGAACTGTGGACTTATATTTCGAGGCCCAGAAAATCCAATAAACCCAAATTGGTATTGCGATTTATTGTCTTCCCTCACAACCATAGCCCTTGGGGTGTTTATGACTTTTCTGTATGGTGACTGAATAATTTTCAGGTTTCATGTTCCTATTGCTTACCATGGGCGTGCATCATCTATTGTCATCTCTGGAACTGATATCATTCGACCAAGGTTACAAAATTCAGCCTCCTTTGTTTATTAGCAACTTATTTAATTTCCCTGCTTGTTCATACCAAAACAATGATTAAAAGTTTGATTTTCATCCAAGGGTGATATAACTGGAAGGAACTTATGGTCTGTATCAATCAATATGTTTAAACATTGTATTTGAGGTCATTTAAGCAAATCAGTGACATTACCATGTTTTTTCCAGAGGTCAAGGTTATCCAACTGGAAATTCTGTGCCCTTTTTTGGACCTTCTCGTAAGTTGGACTTTGAACTGGAAATGGTGAGCTTTCATACCATCATATCTAACTTGATTGTTTCTTCTGGTCAAAATTTCAACTGGAGTGCACCTGCTTTGTTGTCCTGTGAATTCATCTTGGTAGATGTTATTGCAATTGCCTGCATTTGTAGAACTACATACATGTTTTTTTTCTTCTGAAAATTGCTATCATTTAGGCTGCTGTGGTTGGTTCTGGGAATGGATTGGGGAAGCCCATTGATATTAACGAGGCTGCAGATCATATCTTTGGACTTCTCTTAATGAATGATTGGAGTGGTATATATATACTTTCTCCATGTCTTTATGTTCTTCAGATTAAATCATGCTGAAATTGATTCATTTGATACATGTGTTTCAATAATCATGAGAAGTTGGTTTTGACAGCAAGGGATATTCAGGCATGGGAATATGTGCCTCTTGGACCTTTCCTTGGTAAAAGTTTTGGTAAGAGATCCTTGTATTACTGATATCGTGTTCTTTAAATGAAATCAAAATTTCTATGGTGCATCCGAGTGCTGATATCCATTTTTTTTCCTGATTAAATTGTACATCTTTAACTCCGGGGGGAGTATAAAAAACTTAACGTTTTCTTTTGTTTCCCCCTGCAGGCACGACTGTATCTCCATGGATTGTAACCTTGGATGCTTTAGAAGCATTTGCCATCGATGCTCCAGAGCAGGTGCTTGTTTGCTTCTATTTGCAATCAGACGGCGTGGCAAGCTAACATGTATTTTTCCAAAAGCATGATAATATCTGTAACGTTTATTGCAGAATCCGCCTCCCTTGCCATATCTCACTGAGAAGAAACCCAAGAACTACGATATTTCATTGCAGGTGTACTCTGCTATATATCCATGCACCGATGATTAATGGATACTTGCATCTTTTTAATCGATACATTTCTGGAGCAAAACTCCATCTAGACTTGACCACGGTTCAGAACCGCCGGTTAGACGGTTCAGAACTGCCGGTTCGACGACCTTGTATGACGGTTCCGGTTACGGTTCATGAACCACCGGTTACGGTTACGGTTCATGAACCGCCTGTTCCGGTTACGGTTAACCAACGGTTACGGTTTGACCTTTATTTATCAAAATATTATTAAATTTTGAAATAAAGCTTAAAAAGTGTTTGAATGTGTTTTCATCCATGAATTAAACATAAAATAACGTGAAATAAATTCAATCTCAGATAATCAGAATATGTAAGATATATTTGTTTGGTTAATATATAAAAATTATAACACTATATCTAGATCAACAATGCTCTTATAGCTTAGCGGTTGAAGTTAACTATTCAAGTTGGAGGTCATGAGTTCAAATTTACACCATAACATATATTTTAAATTTAAAAATGTAAAAAAAATTAAAATAAACTCTTGAACCTCCGGTTCAATTGTTAGCAAAATTATGACCCTTAACCGACCCTTCTATAGACGGGCCGGTTACAGGTCCGACCCTTCAAACCGTTGACCCAGTTAACCACGGTCCTGTTCAGGGTCGATGATGACCCTTGGTCGGGTCTAACTCCATCCCTAAACTGTTAAGAGCATGTTTTTTTTTTTAAATTTTATACATTCTGAAGAAAATGTTCCTACCAGGTTTCTATAACACCTGCTGGACACGAAGAAACAAGCATAGTCACAAGAAGCAACTTCAAGAACTTGTATGCCATTATCTTGGTTTCAGTGTGACGACTTTTTTCACTTAATGACAGCAGAAGTATTGTTGGGAATACTAATTTATTTGCTTTGTGGTACAGATATTGGACAATCACTCAACAACTTGCTCACCATACTATCAATGGTTGCAACTTAAGGCCCGGTGACCTCTTTGGAACTGGAACTATTAGTGGTCCTGTAAGATTTAATTCTGGGATGTACTTGTAATGCAATCATTTCTGTTACCTTCCTCCTGTTTTACCGCACGTTAATATTCATCCCATTTGTGTTTCTGCCTGTTTATCAAATCTCCATTCCCTGCCTGCAACTACAGGAACCTGAATCATACGGATGCTTGCTAGAGTTAACCTGGAACGGGCAAAAGCCATTTTCTGTTGGTGGAGCTACTCGTACGTTTCTTGAAGACGGGGATGAAGTCATTTTTACCGGGTGTTGCAAGGTTAATTTCCGTGGACATATCCACATTAAGTTCATATCTTTATGCTCTTTTCTGCCACAATTTTTCAGTTTCACAGAGTGACTACTTTGAATTTCAGGGGGAAGGTTATAACGTTGGCTTCGGAATGTGCTCTGGAAAGATTCTTCCATCACCTCCCTGAAAACCCAGTCTTAATTAGATGTTTTCGTCTTTGATATCACGACTTCCATGTGCGTTTAGGTTTTGCTGGTGGGTAGGCCTGATTATCAGGCCTAAAATGTAAAGATTTCTTAGAACAATCTTTGCATACAATCGTTACGTTGCAAAAAATTCGAGGCAGTCAAATTGCTGTAATTTTTCAATAATGAAGCTTGTTTGCTAGCACAACTTGTTGTGACAAGTAATAATATATCTAACTGAATCTTGTTTAGCCACATGCGTAGAACCTTTAGAAATAATTGAAATTCTTGAAAAATGAAAAGTTTCCATGAAATGACATTTAAATCTCAAAACATCACATAAAATGTTAAAATTCCACCACACCAAAACTACACCATCATCCTCGAAACAGAACAACTGCATTTGCACTGAGATAAGCACTTTTTGCAGTCCGCTAACCGTGGATACTCGCCCCTGCAATCACATTTCTTGATACATTTAGAACGCGGGTTGCCACCCCAAAGACACCCGTCCATGCATTTCATAATAGATACACATCCAGGGCACCCGGATTTCATCCGATTTGCGAGACAATTTTGGCATTCACTACCATCAGAGGGGCAGCCAACAGAAGGCAAGCTCATCTCCCACAATAAGGTCAGCGTTATCACGCACAAAATCATCATTCTTGACATCTTAAAATTTCTTCAAAATGAAGGTATGATTCGGTCTTAGCTTGTTGGAGGCTTGGCTCTACATATACACAGCATTTTAACATTTAAGGCCTCTCTCACTTCTGAGATTGGTGGGGTGTTTTCTTGGATAGCACACTATTTATTTCTCCTCGATTTTGCCTATGAGATATTCCTTAATCCTTATCCTCTCCGTTCAAATTTATCTGTAACTTTCTTTAATTTAATTTATTAATTGATAATGTGTGGTTCGATTTTTAATTCCATAGCAACCATCGTGGTCCTAAAAAGATTGATTTTAAATAAATTTCGAGTGTTTTGTCACGAATTGACCAAAATATCATGTTGAACAGATTTTCCAAATATATTCAAAAAAAAAAATAATGTATTATCACGGATAATAGATGGATACATTAATAATCCTGCCATTGTATAGTCCATAAATAATTTAATTTCAGTGGACCGGCGTCATAAACTCTCGAACCTACTCAAACCAGCAGCACAATAAATGCATCACTTGCCTTCTATCATCTCATATATAAAATCTATTTTATGGCTGAAATTTGAAATCTCACATATTAATTTGTAAATACATTTCATTTAGAAAAATGCTAAAAGGAGGAGTAATTTCTATCCAAATGAATCTGCAGTATTGATTAACTTGGTAGTATGAACCACATGATAGTTAGTTCACAAATATATGAGATCAAGTGTAATGTAGGTGTTATGCACATTGTTGAGATTTTCCACAATAATATGCTTGAAACTACTTTGAATGAGAGAGCAGAAAAATCATAGAAAATATGACACCATTAATTCCACATTCTGCCCAGAAATCTTACAGAGAGGGCCAATTTTTTGGTTATTTGGTGTCTGAGAAGTCATCTCTCGTTTAGGTTATCTTTAACTCATAACTTCATTTTAGCCCAAGTTTTGCACTAAAATAACGCAATTTATGTATCAAACACAAATATATATACAACCCACTTACTTCAAATTTTACTCTAAAAGGATATTCCCTACTTATATTCCTTTTAATTTCACAATTATTATTGTATTCAATCAATTATCTATTTACAAATTTATTAATACATTTAACTAAAGTAAATAATTAAATCAGTTAAATTTAAACAATAATTCAATTTAATTACTGATAATCCAAATTTATACGCTATTTTAAATAATAAAATAAAAAATAAAATAAAAAATAAAATAAAAAAATGGATAGCAGCGCTGCACCATAGGTGCTTTAAACTAGCGCAGAAAATAGTGCTAGATTGGAGCACATATGTGATGCTTTTTGCGTGATCGTTGCCCTTAGGCATATAAAACAGTCCGACAACTTCTCACACGAGATGCACATTGCTCCCGGACTTTTTGCTTGGCAAGTTGTTGTGCAACGGACCCATGCATCCACAACTTTATGTTCGGTGAATTGCAAGGCAAATAATCGCATTCACCAGGAAAAATCCAGATTTCTCGTGTCCTTAATTCGAAAATTAATTTCTCATTCACGGGGGAATTAGTTTCAAGAAATCAAAATATAATAATAATCGACCCGTGACATAAATTGTGTTCATCCAAAAACACTACAAAAAAACTTAATTAAAGTTTTCAATCAACCTTGAATATATCAACATTCTTGGAAACCAAATTTTCAACGGTCCGTGAAGAATAGATAAAAAAGTTTCACACTCTTGAATTAACCGTCGAACCAACCGCCTTCATGACGTCCTTCACATATGAGCCAACAGCGGACAGCTCCGCCAGCCCCCGATCACCCCCGGCGCACCGCAAAAACTGCGGGAAAAACAGCCAAAATCCGGTGACCATCATGAACCCGACGGTCAAGATAGTCCCTACAACCCTCGGCAACTGCCACCTGCCGTTTACAGCCTTCTTGACAGCAATCTCAACATTTAAGCACACGCCGTGCAGCAAAAAGAACCAAGTGATTTCCCAGGTGGGCTGCACCCTGCCTAGGTAAAAGAACATGAGCTCGTGCATGAGGCCCGACACGATGAAAGTGGACATTACCGCTGGCAGGGGGGCCCGTTTTCGGCCCATTATTCCCGTTGACCAGTGTAGGACGGGTATGTATACAGTGGGGCGCAGTATCCGCGTCACCATTAGGTTCCACCGATGCCCCCAGAAATCTTGCAGTGAAGTCGAAAGGTATGGCTCGTTGAACTGGGGCTCAAGCTCCGCTCCGAGAAAGCCGCGAGCCATGGCTGCGGTAATGGCTAGTATAATCTCCAAGGCAAAGTATATATGGAAACAATATATCACCAAAATGATTCTTGGATGGATGTATTCTTCGAAGCTATATGTTTTGATTATTAATGCCAATAATAAACCCTTTATTGCATAGTTTTTGATCGACCTATGGCCATTTTTAGGAGTCGAAATTTCATTCTCTTCGGTCTTCTTATGTGGGTTTTGTTGGATGAGTTTAATTGGAAGGCAAGCAACGGCTAGGAATCGTGGGAAAGAAATTGAAGGATGGGATAAAGGGCCTCTGTTAAAAGCGAACATTAACAGCTTGAAGTTGGTAAGCCAAGCGAGGAAGAAGGCGGTGGTGCCGCCGAGGTGCATGGAGTGCAAATGCAACGGGAGGAGAAGGAACAGGCACACTACCGGGAGAAAACAGGCGAGTCTGGAGATTCCTCCGGTTAATATCTTGCCGAAACAATAGCAGTAGAATAAAGATATGTATGCTGATAACCATACCTTGATGAAGCTGTTGACTTCTCCTTCGGCCCAATACATAATCACATTCTTTATCTGATGACCGGCCATTAGCTTTGTGACCTCTGTGTGTTGGGGTGGGTGGGCTGTGGCAAGTTTGCTTTGATTAATTGAAAGAAAATTACTAGGTCGTATTTAACGAGCCAACCGTTGAAGAGAATGGAGAATGCTATTACTATTGTAAGTTCGACCACTTGAGATTTTTTTTAAAAATAATATTGTAAGCAACTGTCATGTCATTGAGGCTCGGTAAACATATATATTTATATATTTATTACCTGTCCTACAAGTCAGATAAACCATTTTTTAAAGGCGAAATCTGTGAAACGAGAGGGCCAACAGATTAAGTTCCTTAAAAAAAGAAAAGAAAAAAAGAGGGCCAATTTTGTCCTGCACAATCTTTTGTTGTTTCGAAAGATATTGTTAAGACTGGAAGTTGACGGAGTAGCTTTGTAATGTTCCATGGATAGACACATCTCACGGTCGCAGCCAACCCAACCAAGTTCCGATGAGTGATAAATATAAAACAACATAGAAAGTTCAAGACTATGTTGTTTGATGAGTTACACAATTTAGGGCGAGAAAACTGCATTACTTACTGAAAAATCACACAAAATCTCTCCCACAAAATGTGATGAATGAGAGAAGAAACTTGTTGGTCAAGTCTGGTCAAGCACACCCACTTTATTACACGACAATCATGTGAACAACAAATGAGAGAAACTGCTACTGCTAAACACACCCGCTTTATTACACGACAATCATGTGATCAACAAATGAGAGGAACTACTACTGCTAAAACTACCATATTTTCAGATATCAGAAACCAACCTCGGGCAACGTCTTTTTTGTCCTTCCGGTTCCATCATCATCATCCCAGATCAAAGAGTAACGACAGAAAAAGTATTAAAAATTGAAATCATAACATATTATCAGGGTGATGATTGTGCTGTTGAGAGTTATTCTATGTTGACAACCAGTCTCTCTTGATTTCAAATGTATAGTTCAGTTCCATGTAGCATCTGTTATCATCATCAAGGAACTGCAAACATCACAGTCGAGAGATAAAATATGTTGGTTAGATTTAAATGATTCTACCAGTACATATTCTAGCTATGATTTATGCTGGCATGGACATTTGGTGAGTTAGAATATGTGGCGATTCACTAGTCAAATCATATCCGTAGATAGGTTTCATATCAACATATTCAGTATTCAAAGTCGTCACTTTAGCATAATGTGAATAGATGAAAAGGTAAAGCAGAGACAAATAGCTAAGTAACCTGTGTTTTCGCTGAGTATGATCCTCTAGCGAATAGGCCAGAAGGGGTTGTCTCTTCGGGCATTTCATGCGTATAAGGTTCTGCCTGAGGACTGAAGGTTCCAATCATCTCTTTCGTGCTGTCCACTGTGGAAAGAAGTATGAGAAATGGAGAAGTAAGTTGAACATTCCACCAAATCCTTGTCTACGAAATGGCAATTATGAACACAGAAATATAGAGGGACCAGAACCTTTGAGGCCAGTTTTCCAGACGGTGTTCTTGTACTTGAGACCCGATACGATGTTGTTGTTGACCTGGAAAGTAAATTCAAGGCAGTATCGGCTCCCCTCTTTCAAGGTAAACCAGGGGCCTTTTGGATTTCCAGCTTCAGGGATTGGAAGAGATATATCATCCCTACCAGGGGATTTTATTGCAAGGCTCAAGATTTTCACTTCCGGATCAAGGGTTTCTACAATATTGCAGCGCAGAGAGATTTATTATTAAATAATATAACAGCTCTAATCAATATTCTTCTGGGACAGATTAATTTACTGTGCAAACGATACAAAGAAGAGTATTCATTTGCTAATATGCTGCTAAACTAATGCCACAAGTAACATTAAAATACTGCAATACAGTTAACGGCAATAACCAACATAACAGCCAAACTCTATACATGTTGAACCACTACGACTCAGTTTTGTACCAGGATGCCCTGTATGACCTTTCATTTCAGAGATCTACGATAAATGAAAAGAAAACTCATGAAAAACTGAAATCAATTACATATTTGACAAGGGATCTCATGTTTAGCCTACATCCACATCTCATTCAAAATTTTCTTTGGCAAAATCTACTAGAATTTGAGTTTACATCGGACTCTAATGTCAAACCATAGTAATAGCATATGCAATTAACGTGCATAAAAAATAAGATTAAAAAAAGCACCTCCAACAGAGTTAACATCTACACTCCCAAGAAGTTGTTCCTTCCACCTCCTCAGACTCTCATCATCCTAGACCCAAAAAAACAAAAAGAAAGAAGAACAAATTATAGAGGAAAATGAAGGGCAATGACCATAATAATACAAAGATTGTGTCTTTATTCCCCTCAAGGAAATGAAGAAACCTTGTCTTTCTCGGATAGCTCTTTGAGAGTGCACTGAGGGCCCAACTGTATCTTAGTTTCGGTATCTTCCTCATCTTCATACTCAGTGGCATAAAGAGAATTCTCACTCACTTGTCTGCAAACCCTTCCACCGGTATCAGGTAAGATTTCAGGGTCCGAGTTATTTTCACCGGATTTGTTAGTATGGGAATCCGGGTTGCCCTGTTTTCCCTCACCTTTGTTCTCATCAAATCCCATGCTTTTGGAACTTGCTACAGCTCCGACAGCCAAAGACATGAACTGGAAAAAATTCACTGAGTATGTTCAATGAAAGAATCCCAGAAGACGCTTAAAAATGAAACCAGTGCTTCTGCCACCACCCCACCAATGTAACAATAACGAGAACCGAAAAAGGGACCCCGAAAGGAACCAAGACAAAGCAAATAGAAACTAAAGACAAAATCTTTTATATTAAAATAAACCAAAAAATAAAAGAATCCGATGAGGGATAAGGCCCCAGAGAACTAACTAGAAAAGGACACAAGGAAACCAAAGAACAGCAAAAATAAAATACGTGAGAAAGCAATTTTCTCAAGGGAGTTTAAATAAAATAGGAAATGGTCATGTGGTGATCCGAGATTGTGCATGAATGTGGGAGAGAAATATTCCAAGAAAAATAAAAATGGAGAGAGAGATGATCGTGAAGGTCACTAACTTACATTCGTTGGAGGGGAATTCAACGAGACATGCTGGAACGTAGGCATTCTTCCTTAAATTTGACATCTTTTGATTGGGATAATGGTGGAATGCGGCGTACGTGAACCAGTTGCAGCTTATCGCGTTTCCGATACTAATGGCATCGTTGTACTTTGAATGAGATGGGAGGCCCGTCGACTTTTCACATGGCCAACATTAAATTTTGTTCTTTCAAAAAAAAAAAAAAAAACATTAAATTTTGTTGATGCAAAGGTGCAAGCCATTATATCCTCTACCAAAGTGCTCCTTCAAATCGTGCATCGAAATCAAAATTAAACTATAAATTAATTTAAATTTAAAATCCTGAATAATAGATAATTTTAAATATATATATATTAATTACTTTTGAGTAGGGCTGCTTACCGGTTGGAACCGGTCCGGTCCGGCCCGGAACCGGCCGGTTCCGGCCCCGTTATGGGCGGAACCGGTCCGGTCCGGTAAGGAACCGGATCGAACCGGTTCCGGTTCCAACCGGTTCCGGTTTGATTCGGAGGTTTATCGGATTTTCGCCTTTTTTTTTTTTTTAATTAGGCGTAACTACGCCCCATTCAGGCGTAGCTACGCCTAAGCTACGGCTTTTTTTTTTTAAGAGGCGTAACTACGCCTCCAAAGTGGCGTAGTTACGCCTCATTTTAAAAAAAAAAAAAAATCTAAATAAAGTGGTAATTTTTAAAGGGATTAGAAATTTAACAATTTTTATGGGTTATTTAAACATGTCTATGTGTTTAAATACTTCTAGCATACAAATAATTGTAAAGACATGACAATTGAAAATCTAAATAAAAAAATATTACAATTTAGTACTTAGCAGTCTTCATAATTGATAAGTATTGTTTTGGCTATCTCTTCTTCTTGCTCGTCATAATGATTTACGAATTCGTCAACCGTCCCATCTCTTCTATTTTTGCATTCTGCTTCACACCAGTCTTTAAGTAACGTGAGCATGCATAACGAATCAGCTGATAGACTACTTCTGTAGTCTCCAATAATACGGCCGCATGTTGAGAATGCCGATTCAGAAGCGACGCTTGAAGCTTGTACAGCATACACGTCTCTAGTCATTTTGGCTAAGATAGGGAATTGTGCTGCATTGGACTTCCACCATTGTAAGACGTCGAAGTTGTCTTCGGTTAGAAATTGATAATTCAGATAAATTTGCAACTCAGTCGACGTGCTAGTAGAAGGTCCTTTTCCCTTAAGTTTTTTCCTGCCCAGCAATCTAAGCAAATTGATGCCCCCACCTTTAGATTGAGCTTGAGGTTGTTCTTCAACAGGCCTTTGTTGCGATGATTCACTTGCCTGTTGATTATAATACAATTGAAACATATTTTGGAGAGATTGCATTGTAGACGTCTTTTGATCGTCAACAACCTTCCCCAAAAATTTAGCATAATATTCAAAAAATATCTCAAATGAAGATAAACATTGACTAGGATCTAGCAATGTTGCGATGCAGTGCACGGGTGGGATGTGTTCCCAATACTTTATAAATTTAGTTTCCATTGCATTAACAAAAGCATGCAAGTCATAGTCATCTCTAAATTCTATAAATTTATCAAACATGTTAAATACTAAAGGAAGAAAATAAACGGAAGTTGGATAAGTAACACCAGAGAAACGTTCCGTCGCTTCTTTGAAAGTACCTAACAATGATACACAATTTTCAACAAATTCCCAATCCTCATCAGTCAAATAAATACTTTCATCGCTATCAGGCATTTGATATGAATTATAAAATGGAGTTAAAATATCTTTGTAAGGTAACATAGCATTCAACAAATTGTACAACGAATTCCACCTAGTTTCTATTGGTGATGGAAAAAGAAGATGCTTTAAACCATTAGATAAACATAATTGTTTCCAATCACGCTTAACACGGCTCGTGCGTAACCATTTAGCGCAGTATTTCATTTTGTCAATACATGCTGAGTGATTGTCCTCATAACCAACTTTAACAGCCAAATTAATCACATGACATGCACATCTAACATGAAAAAAAATACCATCAAGCATTGGTTTAAGATAGGTCTTTAAATCACGCATCGCAGCATTGTTATTCGCAGCATTGTCTAATGTGATTGAAAATACCTTATCCTGAATTCCATAATGTCTACAAGTGTTGAATACATATTTAGCAATTACATAACCAGTATGTGCACAATCTAACTCATCTAAAGACAAAATCCTTTTTTGCATACACCAATTATCATCAATCCAATGACAAGTGACAACAAGATATGAATCAGAATTTACATTTGTCCAAATATCAGTTGTTAAACTAACCCTACAAGGCAAACTAGAAAGATGTTGAAACAATGTATTTCTATATTCAACAAATACGTCCATACAATTTCTTTTTAGTGTGTGCCTGGATATATGTTTAAACATGGGTTGTATAGACGAAGCAAATTCAATAAAACCAGCACGTTCAGCTTGTATAAAAGGTAGTTCACATCTGATCACATATCTAACAAGTGACCTACGATTAATTTCAGCAGTTAAAATAAAATTCGTGCCAGTAAGAACATTAATTTGTGCTTGTGTTGCTTCTCGACTTAATGGTTGTAATGTTGTCTCATCAAAATTATGTTTTTTTACTAAGTGTTTTTTAAATGTTCCGGTGCCTCCACTGGAACCACCGGCTTTATATGAATACTGGATCTTACATAATTTACATATTGCAACAGATTCATTAGTACCTTCTTTTTGACCGAGTTCAAAGTGATCCCATATCTTACTTCTTTTGGCACGAGTAGGTAGTCTACTTGCTGCTGTAGTGGCTCCGGATGACTCCACATGTTGTCTTTCTTGGGCTTGGGCAGCAACAGGTTCGGCAGGTTGTTGGGGTTGTTGTGGTTCGACATTCATAGAAGAACCACCAACATCGAGGTCAGCAAAAAAATCATAACTTTCATTTAACTCAGGAATTGGCACAGGCAAATTCATTGCAGAAGATGAACTCAGTGATAGACGACCCGGAACGAGACCCCGACTACGACCCCGGCTACGACCAACACCACTGCTAGATGAAGATGCCATTATGATATAAGACTATAAGTAAATTGTAAATAGCACAATTGAGAGAAAAATATGAGAGTGAAGTAATTTTCATTACAAGAATTGTTATGAAACAATACACAACACAACATCCTCTATTTATAGTTTTTTTTTTGTTATTAAAAATTTTTTTTTTAAAAAAATAAAAGTTAACGTTGGCAACGGCTAAGAGCCGTTGCCAACGTTAACATTGTTAACGTTGAAGGCAACGTTAACAAATGTTAACGTTGCCTTCAACAATTTTTTTTTTTTTTTTTTTTTATAATCTACCGGTTCCGGTTTCGAAACCGGAACCGGACCGGTAGGACCGGAACCGGCGGTCCTACCGGTTTGGTTCTTCGGAACCGCCCCGGACCGGTTTCTAACCGGTTCCGGGGCTAACCGGAACCGTTAAGTTCGGTTCCGGTTTCGGACCGAACTTAACGGTCCGAATCCGGGCCGGGTCCGGTTTGACCCGGCCCGGTAAGCAGCCCTACTTTTGAGCCTGATCTTATTCTTTTTATTAAAAATAATATAATAATGTGATTGTGAAACAATCAAATTCAATTATTTGATTTAACTCATAAATCATATTATTAAATTTACATAAATTAATAAAGATGTTGATTTAAAATATATCTTAATATAAATTCATCTAAACAATTAAATGGATTTAAAATCAAAGATTTAAAATCTCTGGATCCAAATTATTGATTATGTGACATATTAAATGTGGCATCGACCATAACACATATTTTAGACAAGTTAAATTATTAATTATATATTTTTTATAAAAGTTAAGGAGGGTGTAAATATTTGCTATTAGTAGTCAAAGCGTCGGTTTTACTGTTTGGAGAAGTGTCCTTTCTATTTGATGACTGCCAAATCAAATGTTTGCCAACAAATCAATCAGTTGAACCGATATATTACATGAGTACCATTTAACTACTTCGTTTATTTAGTTTTTCATCAGGGAAGGGGAGATTTATTTATTTTTTAAACTACAAGGAGGATCGAATTTGAGCAATTTCCAAATTTGGAAAAAGGTGACACCATCTATCATCCATCACCATTTACCACCACTTTTTGACTTTTGATTTGGAAAGTCCCAACAATGAGATTTAAGAAGGCGATCGAGAAAGAAATAAGAGAAAAAGCTAGAATCTAAAATGGATTCGACGCCGGGACTTTATCTTTGTCTTTAAACTTTAGTTTTGTTTTAGTTTTGATTATATCATGCTTAGGTTGTTGCAAGACATGTTTAGGCGTTGGTTTAATATAATTTGACTAAGTTTGTTTATCAAGATTATGAATCATTTGTTTGAACATATGACTTGATTGTTTATTATTGATTGAATTATTATATTCTATATGCATAATTTATATTGTAATGCATTCAAGTTAGTAACTATCTTTGAATTGATATTAGTTATCATAATTGAGACCGACAGATGATATTGTAATATGATCTAGTAAATTGTGATGTCGAGATCGACAGATGAGATCAAATACACGTGTCATAGCAATATATTACTCAATCGAATGCTATTAGTTTTCATAGAACTTAATGCATTATTGATTGTTCAATAAGGACACGTAAGTGTCTTATTGCACGTTAATATTAGGTTTGGTATAGTTTGACCAGGGTATTCTAAATAAAATTGAAAAACTTGACACCTTAGAGATATATGGAAGATCAATCTATACTAATAAAAGAGTCATATGAGATTACATTGGTGAACCGACGTCTTGATAATATTCTCAAGTGGATTTTTCTCGTTAACTTTGATTACTTGATTGGATTAGTAGTAGTTAATTTAGTAAATTAGTATTCAATTCATTATCGTTGATTAAATATATTTTAAAACATCTTATTTGTAGTCATTGGTTCGACAACCCTGTTCTTATCACTATATTAAAACTTGACACAGTGTGCTTGTGGTTATATAGTGCTAATCGAGTTTATTTGCTAAATATCGAGCGATCAAGAAGACTCATGAAGAAGCTGTGGCCGAAGAAGTTCCGATTAAAAAGTCTGAAGAAGGTGTTACATGAAGTGGGTAGTAATGTTTGGATCCTTCCAGGCTGCAGGCCAAAATTGGTTCAAGTTTGTTATCTATTTCTTCGTATTTCTTCAATTTGTAATTTATTGTTGGTTTGTTACAAGGAAATTAGTAATTGTGTATTGTGGTTTTAAATCGGAAATCTATTAGGCTTTGTTGGTTCCAAAGAGTCAAATAAGCACTTAGCCAGTTACAAAAGAACGAAGGTGCACTTGCATGAACAGTGCCAAAAAATGGGTGATCGAAGTCATGAAATGTACCATTTTTTTCTGTATTAATTGCCCAAGTATCCCTTCAGAAAAAAATTTGCCTGACCAAAATGATAAGGAAACTTATATCATTGCTGACCTGTATACAATGCCATATAAACAGTTAACAGAAGATAAATTAACAACCTTTATCACAGAAAAGATGCGAGAACGACATTGTCATGCATCATCTAGACTCTAGTTCCAAGATAGTTAAAAAGAACTATCATATATCATGTACAAACTAAATTAAAAATCTTTATGTGCAGTTGCCAACACAGAATAAAAAATTGCAGGTTGATCTCACCAAGTTCCAAAGGTGTAACCTACATGCTCTTGAGTAATGATATGAAGACGATCGCGCATCATGGTCATGGAAGGGTAAGCAGGGAAACATAACTGGTAAAAGCATGTGTGTGAAGAAGGTAGCCGATCAAACGACTCAGATGTCTTATAGATGTAAAGTCGAGAAGCCAAACCACTGAAACCTTCAATTGGTAAATACTTTATCGAGGTCCAGAAGAAGAGGAGAACCTTTTTCTGCTCTGCTGACATACGACCAACAATCTGAAGGGATGAAATTTAATTACATCACTTGAACAATAAGAGACTGTAAGTACATAAGAAACTTTTAGGCCGTACGCATTCTTAACCCGTACCAGAAACACCAGAAACACCAGAAAGAATGTAAGGTAAACATGTGAGAATAGGGGGCACCTACCTTCCAAAACCAGGATATCTGAAAATCTGTTTCTTTGAAGCCATGATAATCTGTATTTGCTTTCCAATCATCTACAGAAATTGCACTTTCACAGCCATACAGCATCCAGTCAAGATCTTCCGGTTCCAAGCAGTAGAAGAAGGATCTCTGGTGCCGTCGACAACTCATTATATCAGCAAAACCTTGAGCAAAATGGGCTACTTGTTCAGAAATAGCTACAACGAAGCGATGTTGAATTAGAGAGTCAACATAATGCTTCCTATTTTTACTATCCACAATCATGTTTTTCCCACCGGGGCACAGCTCAACAATCTTCATTGATCCGAGTTCCTCGATTTCATGAACAAAGGTTAGACCCAAAGCATCCTGATCGACAGCCTCAGCATCCATCTCTAAAATTTTCTTGCAGCTACTATATAAATAGGGATCTGCATCTCGAATATCTTCTAATGAAATACCATATCCAGCCAATAGCAAAAAGAATACGCGATCAAATACTATGCCAACTTGTACTTTGTGCATCAAGGCTAAGGCAATTACCCTGCCAGAGAAGCGAAAATATTTGAGGTGCAAACAATCCATCTTAGATGCTGCAATTTAAAAAACAATGCATAGAATAGAAATTAGTAGTCTTATCATGAATTTATCCACATTCTAAACAAAAGAATCACATAAACTAAAATCATTTTCCAACTTCTTCAGGCATGAATTCAGAGTAAGTTACAAATGAAAAGAGACAATTGAAGTCCAGAGAATGAAAGGATGATCTAGAAACAGGAAACAAATTGGGGATTAATGTTGATAAAAAGAGCAAAATTGGCAGTTATAGTGCAAGATTCATATAATGTGCTGCCACCGCCCTTTGGGCAAACCATACAAGATCACTGAATGCCAAAGTGTTGCTCACAATCTTGATAAGCTGAACCAATAGTCTGCTAGACACCGTAAAATGATGTAACATAAACTACAATTTTCAGAATCTAATGTGTTTGAAACTGTAATTTGTGATGAACAGAACACGTGTCGATTGATGATAACTGAAACATCAAAAACATGTGGTATGCTCGAACCATGCTATAAAGGGAGTTTCGAATATATGAGAGATCTTATGATGCCACAAGGTAAGCCTTCTAAAGAACAGAGATGCAACTTCTAAGCATCCCTAAATGAATTCACAACTCATTTTACATAAAACCAAAATTTTCAGAGATGAACTTTGAAGACATCCATGAGAATACTTTGTAAAAAGAAATAGCAAAGCATGAATGCCAAAAAACAAAATAAATGGGTTAAATCGTATAACTGATCAACCCAATCTAAGCAAGTAAAGAATTGTCACACAGTGCAAGAAATCAAACATGTATATCAAAAGGACGGTACAACTCAGATTTTTAAAATCAAATGCTATTATCCAATAACGATACACCTCATAACTTTTGAACTATACAGTAGTCCAAGCACTATGTTTCAACCACGGTACTAGTAGGCATGATTATTGCTCAAAAATTCTAATAATTGCACTAACTTCCAATGCATGCTAATCGAATATATAGCCTTGGTTGTTCTACCAATTGTAGAACCGAGCATCAGCCACAATAAGAACGATTAGTGTTAAAGGTGTAATTCAATTTTTTTAAATCACACGTTGGCCCAAGCACATTGTTCAATTGTTGTTTTATTCCCTATCACTAATATTACTTCTATACTAAATCACAACAGCAAATTGGCAGAAGTAAGATTCAGTATTATCCTTGAGAATAAAAGGAAAGATTATATATATTATTTTTTTTTGAAAAAGTGAACATTCGCTTAAATTTGCTTAACTTAAAAAGGCCCGTTTCAAATTAAACCACAAGAAAAAAGTTCCACAGTATAGTAATCAACCACAATAGAATCCAAAGAGCATCATTGAACTGAAATCAGGAAAGACTAATCGTGATTGCACATCTTTGACTTTCAAAATAGTGCAATTTATATCCATATAACGTCTTCCACTGTCTCGAGTGATTAATTTTCCTCCACAGTGCCTGTAGAGTGAATTGGGTTGCACAGTATAACAGCACAATCTTAACTCTCAGTGCCCCCCTCAAAGCCCTGAAGCTCAAGATCGGACTTGTCTTGTATAGTAACTTCAGAGGCTTTTCTACGGTCATGGTGTCCATCTCAGGTAGATGCATAGAGCTATTCACCATATTTTATTTTACGTTGATCAGGTACCAACGTGTTCCTCACATGATCTCCTATACCCCGAGTACTTGGGATTGGAAGTTCTGATTATACATCAAATTTCGACCAACAGCCCACAGTTTTGGAAGTTAGAAAATGGCTACTTACTCTCTGCCTCAGTTCGTTATTCTAGTACAATTCAAATGATTTGTCAACAATAATTAGCATGGATAAAAAAGTGAAAAATGTGATGTTATAGAGATCTACTGTGCTGCCATTTACTAGCTATATACCTAAATTTCAACCATTGATAAGCGTCAAAGTTGGGAAGAAATAAGGGTGGTATCAGAGCACCATAAATAGCCAAGAAACCCAATATCATAGAGTGAATGAAGACATGCCTGGATTTGGAAAGAACCTTCGACGATCGTTGGGGCAAGCCAAAAAGAGAGCATTTTGAGGGTTGAATATTGCTTGGCATACCAAGAAAAACCACTCTCGTAGCACACCAGGACCTGTTGCCTCCTCATTCTTAAACTCCATGAATAAACCAGCACGTAAAGATTCTGCATCTACATTTGCAATGTACTCGAATGATTCTGACAGCAAATGCATTCGGTCGATAAGCATCTCATGCATCTCCTCATATTCATCCTTCACATCAGGAAGTATCATCATTGCTAAATGACGCCTTGCCTCAAAATCGGTCACCTCCTTATGCTCAAGAATCCACTTATGATCGTCGCTTCGCTTGGCAAACTTAACAATAAGATAACACAAGGCACTCTTCCTATGCTTCATGATCTCCCAAAACTCCTCTACGCAGCCAAAGAAAACTTTTGAAATACAATTAAGCTCCTTCAGAATAGCTAGGTATTGACACCATCCAAAGAAAAGAGTCTCACTGTCCTGTTTCATCACCAAGTTCACATGCTCCTCAACTTTACTCAAGCACTTATCCAATTCCCTCAGCAAGTCAACAAAAATGCCATGCAAAACAGAAATCTCCTTAGCATAACACACTGGGAAATTATGAAGTTCCACACTAAAGGGAACTTTAATCGGGCCACAGTAGCTGTCATGCCTCGTGATCTCATTGCTCACAGGAACCATCATTGCTGCGAAATCTCTCACATCACTCAGAGAAGGCCCCACAAATGATGTCGATTCCATACTCAAAGCCAAATCGCGCAGCAGCTTAGTTGCTAATTCACTAGCGAAAGGGAATATGTCACGAAGTCGAATCAATCCCTTATTTTCTCTGATTTCCATGCATTCCGCTATGGTTGCCAAACTACCTCGACATAATACATACAAGGGATCATCAGTTCCAGCAGCCCTACTCAACAACCTACAGAACTCCAAAATTATGGGCGCACATTGATGACATGTGTACTTAGGCAAAACATTCTTACTGGAACTAATAAACTGTCTTATGGCATCTTCCGCAGCATCCCTATTAGGTTTATGACAAGACATATAGAGCATTACCAGCGCTGCCGGAGCAGAGGACGCAGTAAAAATTTGCAGATGTCCATAGGCTTGGTCTGTGTCTGGTTGCGGCGTCATAGTCAAGAATTCCAGGAGCATCGATTTCACAGTTTTTGCGCGAGGCATCGAAATAATGGGAACTGGAGGATTGTTCTTGTAGAGAAAGAAAATCAAAGAAACGACATCGTTGATCAGTTGCCAGGCCTGGGGGTGCCCGGTGCTCCGCATCCGTCCAACCAAATTCAAATTTGCATCTTTTTGCACCTCGCATTCGGCTAAAGTCTGTTCCCATTGCAACTGCTTGCCACGGTAAATTAGTCTCTGTTCGATGATGGGCACACTGGTGATCGACTGGATTTTCTCATGAATCGATTTGATGGTGTCGGTGCACTGTGCCTGGAGTACCAGGGTTCGGTCGGAAAGCATACGGACAAAGAATTGGAGGCGGGTGGAGTCGGTGGGGGATGATCGGGTTCGGGAGGTGTGGGCGGAACTGGGGGACGAGGGGAGGAAGGCCTGGTCCTTTCTCATCCTGGTAGAGTTTACAAAGAAAACGACGTTGTCTGAAAAATCGTCAAGCTTGCGCTTAGAGAGAGACGACGACATTTGAGGGCGAAAACCAGGGGGTTTTCAAGGTGGACCTGTGCCCATGGAATCCGAACCCCCGTCCAGCACAGTTAGAAAAACCCTTTTTTATTTTCCTTCACTTTTTTTTTTGCAGTCTGCGTGAGCGAATTATCAGGTGAAATGCGAAAGAAAATAGAGAAGGAAAATAGTGGGTGCCAGTGTGTAAACGGGAGAGTGACGAAGGTACCATATAAGCCTTTTCTAACGCTACGTGGGCGAAATTATTGAATTATATGTTAATTCCGGCGGATACTTTCGTCCTCCTAGGTCCCTTTTAACTCGATGATAAATAAAATTTATTTAAAATATATATTTCTTCTCGCATCATTTAAAACATATATTGGCACATTAATATGATAAATGAATTGATATGATAAATGAATGATAAATAATAAATGAATGATAAATAATAAGAGTGATAATTAGATTATAAACAAGAATAAAAATTTTAGTGTAATAATATTTTTCATGTTTGATTTGTATTATTATAAACTACGTTATAGTGTTTATTTTATTTGGTTGAGGATTGCATTTAGAAATAAGATAAAATACCTAAAGCAAACGGGTTTTTTAATAAAATATTCAAATATATATATATATATATATATATATATATATATATATATATATATATATATATATATATATTAACAAAATAATCAATCTTGTCGCCATATTCGATGGTGTCTTTATTTTTTTTGTTAAAAATATGATTGATAGCGACATCTGAGATGGTGCCTTCAACATACTTTTTTTATATAGAAGGCGTCATCTGAGATGTCGTCTTCTATATAAATTTTTTATAAGGAATGCGCCATCTGAGATGACGTCTTCCATATAAATTTTTTTTATATACATATTTTTGCAGTCTGCGTGAGCGAATTATCAGGGGAATTGCGAAAGAAAATAGAGAAGGAAAATAGTGGGTGCTTTCAGTGTGTAAATGGGAGAGTGACGAAGGTACCATATAAGCCTTTTCTAACGTTATGTGGGCGAAATTACTGAATTATATGTTAACTAGTTTTGGTGGCACCGCGCCTAATAGTTATTCAATTTATGGATAGGACTATGTAAGCAAGCCAATACAAGATTGTAACTACAGTAGATTTGGAACGTGGCTGTCTCATTCTTCAGTAGATTCTCACACTGCAACGATGCAAGATAATATGTTCAAACTGAAGCATGGAAAGTGGAATGATCTTAAAATACTCAGACAAGTCCCTTTCATTTCCCAGTGTGCTTCACTTTAGAGTCCTTGTAGAGTGTCTTTGCAAACTTTTGCCTGCCAATGCAAGACATGGTTGAAGAAGTGACCCAAAGTTAATGACAGGCAAGCTACAAGAGTAAAATAATTATCTAACAGAACATAATTCTATCTTGTAGGAGTTTTTCAAGAAAAAAATGAGGAAACAAAAGGTATGAACATGAATTTGACCTTTTCTCTGTTCTATGCATACACACTCTCCTACCTTTATGACAGTGATAAAATTATTTGAATTCAAATAAGCTGCGGAAGTAGGCTGTGAATTTATGTTATCTAAGATTGATATGCATGCATATTCCTATAAACTAAGATGTTGTCATTGTGATAACTTGCACATGGATTCAGGGCAAATATATATAGATACCAATGCAGCACCGCCCGGTGTCCGTTCCGTAAGAGCCTGGATGCGCAGAAGCAGCGTAAAGTACGATTTTAAAAAACGCAGCCCAAAAACCAACTCAAAACTATACTGTAAAAAAGATATATATAAAAAAAGGTAAAAACTCAGAAGAAAACCGACAAGCATGGTTGGAATTAGATTGTATCAACATTACATAGGTTAATGATCAGGACTAATATAGTTTCATGATCAACATCTACATGTTAATAACACTATAAAAGCGCCAAGAACATAAGCACATGGATTGAATGAAAAAGCAGGGAATGGCAATAAGAGGAGACTTCGTACAAACCACGCAAGCTATAATTATCGGTTAGTAGAAAGCAAACCAAAATGCTAGGCGTAGCAGAAAGCCACAACAACTTGTATCAAAACTTCTGAAGGAAACATAAACTAACAAAAATCAAATAAAGGATTGCCAAATTTATAATATATACGATCCATATGATTGTTCGGAAGGCCCGCCATTATTTTCAAACGGAAGAGTTCTCGAAGGGAAAAGGAAAACGTCAACCATAGGCAGAATAATTCTAAAAAAGATAAACGTACACATTTATAGCATGCATATCCCACCTATATCATGAAAAACACTCTCTTTGTCGTCTTATATCGAGTAACCTCAGTCAGCCGCAAATGTCTTTCCTGTGATGAAAAGATGTTGGGTGGCGCATAGAAGAGGGAATTTCTGAAACAGGTAAGTAATGTAAGAGAGTTGTAGGTAAACTTGGCTAGAAAAAAGAATATAATGGGGGAAAGATCCATTGGCATCCTAAACAAAGTAGTCGAACAAATCACTCAACAAATGAAACAATAAACGCACCTTCGAAAAACCCGACGTCTTTTAAAGAAGCTATGGCATAATAAGCACCTGCAATTTGTTGAACATGGTAGAGAATGTTTGTTTCTTGAAATAAGGAATCATCAAGCAAAGACTAATTATTACTCACCCTAGATTGATGGTCCTCCGAGTTGCTGCACATAATGTACCGTAGATTTCTTAATCATCTGTTGGCGCAATATCAAATATGAGACCACAAACTGATCGGTTGTACAGAGGAAAGCAAGGCAAACCAATAGCTTTGCGGCCTGATTTATCAATTTGATATGAGGTTGATGTATAGTTAGCAATCAAGAAACATATAAAGCAAAGAAAGAGATACCTAAATCATGTTGCATCATCAATGAATATACCGTTTCAACAAAAAACCAAAACATAAACAATGTAAGTGTGTCAACCGAGGCAAAAGGTGGTTCATACTAATGGAACACACATAAACATACATATAGGACGAAACTAAATGTATTCCCAAAAGTGCATCATACAACACACATGTGCAAGAATATCCAAAAAGCTAATGTGTCATTTAGTGTGGCCCAAAAACGCTAATATATCTAAGCAGTGGAGGTTGTTGAATATTTAGTTAAATTTCTTGGGATTAATGATCCTCCCCCGTGTGTACCTCCTCAGGCTTGATATTTGCTCAGTAACATTTGCAACATAAAACACGGAGAAATGTTCAGGGTTGACCGAAAATAGTGCAAGTAAACACCGAATATAATATATGTGATATGAGTTGTGGGGAAAAAAACCTTTGGTAGGATTGTCATAGGGTTTTTTTCCAACACCGAGCTCGTCCTCGGAGCTATCATCGTCAAGCACAACATGTTGCAAAGACCTTGTCCTGCGATTTATGTATGGCTTGCCCCCTGCACATTTTCTTGCTCCATCAGCCACATAAACGTTTTGATCCAACAAGGTAGGGAGATTTATTTTTCTAGTTATGCAAAATGATTATGCAACTAAATTCTTGGTTATATCTCCTTGGGAATCACCTTTCTACAGCTTTACAACTGCAGGTTTTGATAATTTCCCCACGAGCTGTAGACCACAAACATAAGAAAATAGTTCATATATATGGGAAACAAATTCTAAACGAAGTACTTCCTATCAATGATGTACCTCCAGCCAATTCATTTTCATCATCTGTGGGTCGTTCACGTTGGCTTGAATGTTGTTTGATGATCGGTCTCTTTTTTGGCAGGTGATGCCCTTTCCTTGTCTGAACGAGATACGTAGACATACAAACATAGTGCAAACATTAATTATTTTAAAACCATATGCAAGTATTTTTTATGTCTACAAAAAACTTAAATAAGAAAATGATAAAAGTAACAACCTGAAAGAAGAACCTCATCGCCATCAAATTATATGCCCTGGAATTTCGTAGGCTGCACCGGCTAAGCATCAACAGACGCAACACCAAAATTTTCTGTAGTATACATTTATTTCGTTGGGATTTCTTTAACAAATATAATAAATAAATATGAATTCTGTTGAAAAACACTCACCGGATTCATATGCTACATCTCCCTCACCAATTTTAGACTTCCCCCGATTGGTCAGCCATCTTCTGACCGACGTATCAGCTATCATGCATAGGTTAGCATTTTTCGTCGACAACATATAAAATTGTTAATGTTTTACGTGGAATGATGAAAACAAGAAACGGCTAACCTATCCTACAAGCGTCTATTGGCTTCCTCAAATCAAGTGCATGAGGTTTTTCAGCTAGTAGCATTCGAGGACCCAAAATTCAACTTCCTTTTAGTTGAGTTACCGGTAGCTAAAGAAAGACTTTCCGTTTCATGGCTGGCTGGCAAGGCGACGTTCAATTTTTGTCACCGGGGATGGTGTTAACAAGAGTTCAAAATTGGAGAAGTTTTCAGCATGTTCCATTGCAAGCAGGCAAAAATGGCAGAGGAGTTTTGTAATCAATCAGGCGGAGTGTAGATCAGATGGGGAAAACGTGTAGATGAGATGGTAAAGCCATAGATGGACCGGGCAAGGAGAGACCAAACAAATATATGTCAAAGCCCAAAAACCAAGCTGCAAAACAAAACAACATGCAAAAGCCCAACCCAAATTGTAATTACTGTTCATTGAACAATGTTTTCAGGAAATGTAGACTTAGATCACTGTTCCAGCATTTGGCCTCTTATAATATTGTTCTAATTCCCGCGGATACTTTCGTCCTCCTTAAGTCCCTTTTAACCCGATGACAAATAACATTTATTTAAAATATATATTTGTTCTCGCATCATTTAAAATATATATTTAAGATTGCTCTTGGCACATTCATATGATAAATGACTGATAAATAATAAGAGTGATAATTATATTATAAACAAGGATAAAAATTTTAGTGTAATAATATATATCGTGTTTCATTTGTATTATTACAAACTACATTATAGTGTTTATTTTATTTGGTGTAGGTGATTGGTTGAGGATTGCATTTAGAAATAAGATAAAATACCTAAAACAAACCCTAATCTACAATCCTTTTAAACATGTCACTGTCCCCCATCAAATTCACCACCACCACCACCACCACCAATTATGATCCTTAATTGATTTTAATTGGGGTAATTATAAGATAATTACGGTGTTAAGACTCCCGAGGATTTTAAATCCGGTATCGAGGTCGTTGGATCCAAGGGTTGAGATTTAATTCTTATTGCGGTGTTAAACCTTGGAATTGTGTTGGTAGTGGGATTTGCAGTCTGCGGAGCTTTGGATTGAGATTTTTGGTGTAATTAAGTGAGTGGGAGATAATTAATGAACACGCATGATTTTTAATGAGTTATGGTGCGAGTATTTGAAACTCAGGTTTTTGGAGCCTTTGTACTATTAAGTGGACTCGGTGTTCAATCAATCTCCACTTCACTTCTCTCTCTCTCTCTCTCTCTCTCTCTCTCTCTCTCTCTCTCTCTCTCTCTCTCTTCCCTCACCGCCTCTTTCTCCCCCCTTTTTCCCTCTTTTCTCCCATGGAGAAGAATCGATGGAGGCTCGATTTCGGAGCGAGATTTCTCGAAATATAATTAGGTAATCTTCTTCCCCTCGCATTTGTCTTCGTTTTGATTGTAGTTTTGTAGAGCTTGGGCATGTTTAGAGTTGGGTTTGAGTTTTTGAATTTTAGAGATTTTTGGTGGTTGTGTTGAGGAGTATTTATTGTGTTTTTGTTAAGGATTTGTAGTGTATTGGATGTTGGGATTGTTGTTCTGGGACTTTTTGCTCAAAAAATGCCGTTTTTGGCTGTTACGGAGCTCGCAGATTGATCGCACGTCGTTAGGAAAAAATGGATGACGACGAACAGTCTGGGTGATCGATCGAGCAAAACGACCGATCGATCGGGAATGTCTCGCGATCGATCGAACAGTCTTGGCTCTCAATCGTGCGAGGGAAAATTCGATGGGTAATTTTTCGGTGGCTCTCAATCGATCGAGAGGTTGTGGCCGCTCGATCGAGAGGCCAAGTGTTGTGAAAAATTTTAGTTTGTCGTGGACTCGATGCATGCTTTGCCCGAGTCTTTTATATGATTAATCATATCATAATTTGAGGATGTTTATGGAGGTTGAGTGCATGCTTGAGTATGTGTTTGTGTGCCTATAACTGATTGTGAGTTATTAATTGTGCATAGCGAATGATTCACTGGATCTCGGGGCAAAGGCAAGGATTAGCTCTTGTTATTGGATTATAAGGTACGTATAACGTACGGGTATAATTTTATATATTATTGTTATTGTTAAATGAATAATATATTATTGTTGTGATGAGTTGGCATGTGTTGCGAATTATGTGACGCCGATATTGAGCGAGCAATGAGTATGATGTTGTCGCTGTTGAGCGAGCATTGGTTATGATGCCGCTGCTGTTGAGCGTGCGAGAGGTTAAAGTGTCATCACTGTTGAGCGAGCGATGAGATATGAGGCAATGTAATTATGAAATTGTTAATTGAGATTTATATGATTTCTGTAAATCATTAGTGTAATGATTTAGTTATATCTGATTATGGAATTGGCAGTTTGAGCATGAGTAGAGTTAATCAGTATAATGATTAACTGATTTGGGGGGTTTGATGATTTTGATTATTGTGAGAACATGAACAACATGGGAAATCCCATATGGTAACGGTACATACATGGAGTACCTTCTAATTTTACAGCTTTATATTCTATAAATTATGAATTGTTAGATTGATGAGATTGAGATTGTGTTATTGGTATGTTCATCTCGTGTGGGGGCTGTTTCTGTTGAAACGGGTAATAGAACATGTACAACATTGGCTCTGGAAAAGAGTTCGAGCTGTTGATTAGGAATGCTCCCAGGACTAAGGTACCAATGTTGGTATGGAGCAATATGTTATACAATAGATACACATTTATTTATTCAATGCTCGTTTGTGAGCATTCTCATATGTGTATATGGTTTGTATAAATGTTAAAAGATTTTCTCTTTTCATTTATATGTTGCATGCAATTAATTAAAGGGAATTGCATGATGAATTGAGAATGTGAGATTTGTGCATTGTATAGTGTATAGTTGTGTGAGTTGAATTATATCGGGAATTCAGTGTGAAGAGGTTTAATGTCAAAAATTTTATAGATGACATGTTAATGCTCTAGAAGCATGTATAAGAATTCCCCAATGACATGAATATATGCACTAATGCATGTGATACTGCACTAATAGCGGGTTAAGGTAGTGAGGCCTTACAAAAACCATGGCATCCTGCCATGCGGGAAGTTGTTATGTCTCTTGAAAGTTGATGGTTCAGATGGGGTAGCCCGATTAGTCAGAAGAGCTTTAGGCTTGAATATTCCAGCTTTAGCTCTAGTGATCATGAGGTGATTATTCACATGGGGAGTGATGAGATGTGTCTCGGTGGATGAAGAACTTAAAGGAGAAGTGTTGGGGACGTGAGTAATAGGGGAGGAAGGAGTGTCAGACTCGGTGGGACTATAGAGAAGACAACATGAGGAGAAGAAGAAGTGTTTATTGAGGAGAGGGCATGAGGTAAGTATAGAGTAGAGGAAGTAGTGATATATGGTGAAGAAGAATCTGCATTGGAAGAAGCAGAGGCAAAAGGAAAACTACTCTCAAGAAACTTAACATGCCGTGAAATGTAGACACGACCATCTCGAGTGATACATTTATATCCTTTATGATTATCACAAGAACTGATAAATGTGCAAGCAACAGACCTGAATTCGATTTTGTGGTGGTTATATGGGTGAAGACATGGATAACACAAATACCGAAAACAAGGAGAAGAGAGTAATTGAGAACTTTTATTGTGGAGTTGTTGAAGAAGGACTTTGCATTGAAGGCCAGAAGTAGGAAGCCTGTTTATCAAAAAGACAGCAGTTAAGAAAGCATCTTCCCAAAAATATAAAGGCATAGATACATGAGCAAGAAGAGCCAGACCCGTTTCCACAATGTGACGGAGAGACGTATAATGACAATAGAATTTGTGAATAATGCCATTCTATTGAAGAAAAGGTGTTAGCGAACGAAACTCACCACCAGAGTCCGTTTGAATGGCTTTAATCTTACTGTTGAATTATAATGCAGCATGGGTTTTAAAACGAAGAAAATTTGACGAACTTCACACTTAAGTTTGATGAAATATATCCAAGTATATCAGTTATATGCATCCAAAAACTAACATAATATCAGGATCCATTTCGTGATAAGGTATTCGATGGACCTCATACATCGGAGTAAATTAATTTTAGTGGTGTAGAAATAACAGTTTGAGTTGAAGAAAAGGAAAGTCTACGACTCTTGCCAAGCTCACAAGAAGAGCAAAAACTCATATGCTCATTTCGTGAAATATAAAAATTACAAGATGATAAAACTTGTTTAACAATAGTTAAAGTGTGATGGCCTAATCTGAAGTGCCACTGATCCAGCATACTGAAAACTTTTTGTACTAGAGACGAGGATGTAGACGGCTGGTGTAAAGTATTTGGTGAAGAAAGTGTCGAATGAAGACAAGTTGGACTGGATACAAGCTTCCCAAGGTTGAATTTATAAGCCTTCATGCAAAGCCCCACGAAGGAGAACCACCTGTGTTGCTAGGTCCTTCACAAGGCACAAACGAGGGTGAAATTAAAAAAAACGACACGATTATCTTGAGCAAATTTGCTCACAGTGAGTAGATTCTCGGTAATGTGAGGTACCCGAAGAAGATTACTTAACAGAAAAGTGTGTGAGAAAGGTGATGAGAGAAAATTAGAATGACCAACATGTGAGATTGACAAACCTGCACCATTACCCATGTGAATTTTATCACTACCAGTATACTCTGAGCCAATGGATAAGTTTGCAATGTCATTAGTAACATGGTGAGAGGCTCCTGAGTCGGGAAACCACATCTCCTCATTTGATGACTCAGGAGCAGATGCGGGATATGGCTGTGGGGACCTGTTGAAACTAGGTGGAGGTTGTCTAGAATATCCTGGAGGACCTGGATGCCCTGGGGGACGTTGATTAGGAGCATAGGCATTATCAAACCTATAGTAACAAGTTCCAGCGACATGCCTGTGATGCCACAAATTTGGCAAGTGGGGCGACCATTGTTGTTGTGCCAATTCCTTCGATTGCCACGAAAGTTCCTCCCACTGCCTCTGCCTAGTTGGAAGAACTTTGGCCCTGGGCTTGAGCATCTGAGTTAAAATGAGTGTCATTCTTGTGTTGTGAAGATAATGTAGTAGCATTTACGGACGAATAGGCATTTCCATCATGAATAGTATAAGAGTCTATTCGCCCTTCATGAGCCAGAAGAAGAGCACCGAACTCGGAGAGACTTGGTGATTCTGTTTTTGACGTCACGTGAACGGCAACCGAATCGTACTCTAAACCAACTCCACCAAGTGCAGAGAATTTTATCTTCATTTGAAATGGGATGACCACATGCAGCAACACAAGTAGCAAAAATATTTGAGACCTTCGTCCAAAGTTGGGCTTGAGTCTTGATTAATGTATGGACTTGAGCCTTTACTGCTGCATGGACTTGACAATTGAGCTAGTGTGTTAGTATCGTTAACTCGGGTTTACAGCGAACTTAATAAGATATGATCCTAAGGTCGTAAATATTGGGAGTTTGGCGGTTGACGGATACAACAAATACACGGATAGTATTTCAGATTATTTGCGCAATGGAGTTGCATGGTTTTAATCACGTGATGGATTTTTCCTCGAAATTCGATAAGAACTAAATTTCTTGCAATATTATGTAAACTAGATTAGTACATTAACGGAAGTACCGAAGCTTCTGGTCATATGAACAGTAACTTCGTCCAAAAATAAATCAATGGGCCGTGTCTCTCATAAATAAATCAAAAAAATGGCTTGGCCCCTTTGGTTGCTTGTTTTGGGTTCAGATGCGATTGGGATCGCCCATGTGCTTGTTTATCTTGGCTTGACCCGGCTCACTCATTCGCCGCATCTCCAGAAAAAAGTGTTGTCGTCGGTGATTGGGACGGACACTCGCTGCCAGTACCGAAGAGACGTGTTGTTGTAGGTGATGCGTATGAAACGTACTGCAAGTGTACGATGTGAAATTTTAGCATAGAATTTTAAAATACGGATGTCGAACCCACATGGATTAAGTTTATACAAAGTACTTTAATTAGAATAGTCCTAACTTTATCTAGATGATCATTCAAGTGAATTAGTTACTAATTAAAATAAACTAACAAGATTAAAATTTAAGTGGAGAAAATCAATGAGAACGGATTCTAGAGGTCTTCGCTTAACTATCCACCATGTCGTGTTCATCTAATTTATTAGCCAAGAATCCTATATTATTTCATTACCTCTCCAGAGTGTTAAACATAAATAATCATTCAATAGTCATCTTGATATGTCTACCTAAGACAAACTATTAAACAATTTCATTAGCGTTAGATTCGTTATATGGCTTTGTTGGAGTTATACGTCCGTCGACTATATAAATTTTCAACGATGTAAAATCATACGGCCCTATTCAAACCACATCTCCCGATTGATATATTCTAAATAAACATTACGATTCAACTAGTGATCAATTAACTGAAACACATTTAAATCACAAATCACAAATAAACATATGAAAAACCAAAACATACTCATAAAATAATCAATGACACCGTTTTAAGCAAATATATTTCGTTCCTCTAGAATAATAAATTAGTTCATGTATAAATAAAATAAACACATAGATATATCCTTAATCAACATAAACATAAGGGAAAAAATAATCAAACGAATTGGATGATGACCCTCCGTCCCCGGTAGTCGTCGTCGTCTTCTCCGTTGTCAAAATCTTTGTTCTTCATTGTAATCGTGCCGACTCCAATTGATCTCCTCTTATTTGTAGGTCAAGGTCTTCTTCCTTTGCTCTCGGTTTCACGTTCGTCTCGTCCTGCGTGATTCTCTTCACGTTGAAGTCTCTCTCTCTCGGTTGTATGAAGTCTTGTACGTGAATATTCTCTCTTTATACGTGAATTGCTCTTCCTTGTCACATAAAATCTTCCGTGAATTTTAATGCTGCTAGTATTATATATTGATTAGAATTGTCCTAAATTGAAAATTTATAATTTATGTTAATTCTTTATAAGATATATATGTTACGCAACTCATCATCAATTTGTTACGCAACTCATCATCAATTGGTATTGAGTTGGAACCACATGTTCTTCCCATGAATTCTAACGGGTTTGGCCAATCCTAGATCCGCCCTACTACACATAAAACCTGGATTCCATTTTTTCTTTTAAAGTTTAGCTAGAAATCAATTTTGGAATAACAAAAATTGAGTTTGTGATTGAATTTCATGTTTTCTCTAGTAAATATTTATAATAAGCATTGTAAACTATTTTTAAGCTACAAAATATTTATTAATTTGCTCTCATTCCCTTCAAAATGTCCAACTTCTTTAACTTGAACACATGAATTGATATAAAATTAAATAATGACACTTTATTGTTCAATCAAAGAAGTGAAATTTATATTCAATATTATTATTTTTTTAAAAAAATTAAAAATGTTATAGCAGGGCAGGTTCGGCCAATCTCAGGACCCGTCCAGCCCTACTTCCAAACTCGATTGAAGCGGGTGCGGGTCCAAGTCTGGACCCGCCTTATTGCCATCTCTACCAGGCAACATAAATATTGTATTAATTTGGGAAGAAGTCGTGGATGTAACTTATCGCAAGAAATATTTAGAAAATTCTAGTGGAGGATGCCAAATTAATTTTGTAAATGTCCCAAAACTTTACACGATCGTATTAAAAATATTGTATCAATTTTCAATATACATAAAAAAAAAAGAAAAAAGACTCCACCTGTGGTGATTCAATGTCCAAACTTCTTTGGTCCAAAAAGAGTACGACACGACACATCCATTGACATGTTATGATAATGAATAATTTCTAAGATTTCTTTTCTGCGTCATATAGCCGAGTAAAACATCATTCCATAAAATTGAGCTCATAGATCTAGCTCAGTTAGTAAGTGCTCACATCTAATTTAGAAAGACTCGAGTTCGAATCCCATAATATACGAAAAAATATTTAACCCCTCATCCTCTCACTATAAAAAAAAGCATCATAAAATCATTTCTCTACATTGTTCTAGATTTCTTTTCTTTTTCCTGCATAAATAATTAATAATTATTGAACGATCCAGTAGGTTCATTAATATTTTTAAAACCCTTTTTTTTCTTTTAAAAAAACGGGTTCCTCATTTTACTAATAATAATAATAATGTATTTGCTCATGAACATTTATTCGATTCATATTCCTGCGTTTTTTGCGTGTGGACAACCTTTTTTTTTTGCTTGCTTAATCATCATAGTACTCCAAAAGTAAAGCTATTTAGGTGCTTGCTTCATCTGGGGGAGGGTGGATGTTTGATCTACAATAAATACATTATTTTTTGGAATATAGAAATGAGTCAGCATTGGATGAATATAAAATTTTTTTTCGAGCAACTATTATAACTACGGGAGAAAGAAGAGAGTGATGAAGCTCGAACTTATGACATCAAGCTCCGTTCTCTTAATAGAATTGGTGTCAGCTGGACCACAAGATTTTCGCCTAAATTCTTTCCAGCAACAAGCCTACAAAAATAAATTTTGACCAGAACCAAAGATTATGATATAAAAGCAAAATTTAAATTTATTACTTATATATATTTTAATAAAGATTAAATAGGCCTAAAATTTATGATTTTCTTTGCTGGCAGTGATGGCCTACGTGGTGAGCTGCAAACTATTTACGTCACCCTCAAAATAAGCATACTAACAACGTGGTTGTTACTTATCCAATCACACCACAAAAATAATTAAATGAATTATGATCAAATTCGTGTCCTACATTCGTTACTCGCCATGTTTTTCTACGTCCTCCACATAATATTTGGAAATAAAACAGATAAATCTATTTTAATTTTACCCATTTTGCTTAAAAACAGTTTCACGGTAATTGCCTAAACAACTAAAATCAATCTATTATCTATTATCAATTATCAATTATCAATTACCATTTAAAAGAGCGGATAGAAAGACAAATGATATGTTCGGTTTGGTATCTTAGGATATAATTTTTATACCATGTTTGCTTTGTTTTTTTAAAAAAAACAATTATCATATCATATTTATCCCACGCTCTATAACAAAATGATATATATATAATTTTCCACCTTTTTTTTTACTATCCACAAAAAAACTGTAACTTTTTCTATAACGTAATCACAAATTTTTTGAAATTTCCATCTAAATTTTGAAATTCCCGTAAAATTTTCGAGGATATTTTAGTCATTATATCAAACAATAAAATTATTCTACGATTTTAAAATCATGTCAAACATCATATAATTTATCATCATCTCATAATTTTAATTATTATATTACTTATCGCATCCTTCAAACCAAACGATACCAAAGTGTTTTATTATTATTATTTAAGCCGATACATACATTCTTATTGGAATAAACAGTCTAAATTTTAAATTTGTTTCCAAGTTCCTCTTCATATCTCTGATTGCTATATAAAACAGTCTTTAGTTATACGCATCACCGATATAAGCTTTAATTGTGAAAACAATATTTTCTCTTCACCATAATGAATAAGGACAGCGGCACGGTTTATTCAGATGATCCAAAAACTCCTCTTCTTCCACTTCAGGATCCGATTCGCATGAGACGGAGCTTCAACTCAGTCAAATTCATTTTCACGATCAACAATTTCTTCGTTCTACTTGGACCTTTACTCTGCGGCATCATTTGCCTCTCCGTCAAGTTAAATGGTGGAGTCGGAAGCGTGAATAGCAGCAGGAATATGCTGGCCGTGCTTGTTTGGGTTTTCACGTGGTGGCTGACTGAGGCGGTGCCAATGCCGATAACCTCCATGTCGCCGCTCTTCCTCTTCCCCCTGTTCGGAATCTCCTCCGCAGATGACGTCGCTAGCTCTTACATGGATGACGTTATCGCCCTTGTTCTCGGGAGCTTCATACTTGCGCTGGCAGTAGAGCATTATAACATTCACCGAAGATTAGCTCTCAATGTAAGCTCTTAATTTGTATTGATATTTATCGAATCCCCTTTTGTAAAGCTTTTTTTCTGGTTCGTTTTTTTTATCTGATCATTATGATGCAGGTAACGCTGCTATTTTGCGGTGATCCATTGAACCCATCTCTCCTCCTCCTCGGGATATGTGCCACAACAGCATTTGTCAGCATGTGGATGCACAACGTGGCAGCCGCAGTCATGATGATGCCTGTGGCCACCGGGATTTTACAAAAGTTACCACCACCGGATTCCAGATCCACCCCTCAACAAATTCATGTGTCCAAATTCTGCAAGGCGGTGGTTTTGGGAGTGATATACTCGGCGGCGGTTGGAGGGATGAGCACCCTCACTGGGACAGGTGTGAACCTGATATTGGTTGGAATGTGGAAAAGTTATTTCCCCGAGGCCAAGCCTATCAGCTTCAGCACCTGGTTTTTCTTTGGTTTCCCCTTGGCTTTGGTAATTTTTGTTGCATTGTGGACCATACTCTGCCTGTTGTACTGCAGAAGAGGGTCGGGTCAAGCCCTGTCTGCTTATTTAGACAGAGGCCATTTGAAGAGGGAGCTTGGTTTGCTAGGTAATTAAATATAATCCATTTATTTCCTTATCTAGCTCCAATAGACAATTTCTCAACATGCTCTGTTTTCAGGTCCAATGGTTTTTGCTGAGAAGATGATACTCGCTGTTTTTTCGGTGTGTAACATATTAAATCATGCTTCTTAATTCAAGAGCTTATTTAAGTTTGTTTGAACCGATTTGTGTCATTAATTTTGAAGAGTTTTTGTTATGCACAGATGTTAATAGTATTGTGGATGACAAGGAACATAACCGATGACATCCCTGGTTGGGGTTCTCTGTTCAATGACCGCGCTGGTGATGGAACTGCTAGTGTGAGTATTGAATATTCAGTAATCGCTAAATTATGATCTGCTAAATACTTTCGTTAACTGTTAAACTCTACCAACTAGGAGGTCATTATAATGGCCATAAACTACGAAATGATTCAAGAAAACACTCTGTTTCAATCAATAGGTCATGATGGCAACCTTATTATTCATAATTCCAAACAAGAAGCAGCCAGGGGAGAAGCTAATGGACTGGAACAAATGCAAGGAAATTCCCTGGAACATCATATTACTACTAGGAGCCGGCTTTGCCATTGCTGACGGGGTGCGTTCCAGCGGTCTTACAGATGTTTTATCAGGTATGATGGAATTCTTGGAGGAGGCGCCATACTGGGCTATTGCTCCTGCCGTGTCACTGGTCAGCGGTACCATCACTGAATTTACGTCGAACAATGCCACCACAACTCTTGTGGTTCCACTTCTGATTCAAATAGCCAAAACGATGCATTTGCATCCGTTGTTACTTATGGTTCCTGGTGCTATTGGTGCACAGTTTGCTTTCTTGCTTCCGACAGGAACACCTTCTAATATTGTGGGGTTCACGACTGGACATATTCATATCAAGAACATGTTAACCACTGGGATTCCTCTGAAAATTGCTGGGATTATTGCGTTAACTGTTTTGATGCCTACACTTGGTACTTTCAGCTTAATTATTATTATTTTACTTGGGGTATTGTTCAAGGGTTTCTTGTACTTTGAATTATATTAATTTAATCCAAGTTTTTTTGTTCTTGCAGGTGCTTATGTTTTCAAAACAGATCAACATGTACCAAATTTTTAAAGAGCTAATTGATGACCCTCTTCCTCAAATACATTTATAGTCTTGGGCTTTTCGTTCTTTTTGGGGGTGGACCTGGACTTCACAATAGGAAAAGATGTATCAGGACTCCAGCGCCAAACTCCCAGTACTCTCTTCGCATACTGGATCGTTAGAACTCAAATCCGAACCATGGCCTCTAATATTTGAACACTTGTTGTATATATATTTTTTTTATATTGGATGTTTATAGAATACAATAGTTGATAAATATGATGTATCAGGAAAAAAATCAGTAAAGGTTTGCAGTACCATATGGCATATATGTAGGCAGAAGTTTGATCACATCCGGATTAATCAAATGCAACTACCATCACTTTTTATCATGTGAGGGAAACCGTAATAACATCTGTGTGTCAATCTTTTATAATGTAGTCTCAGTGGATCAAATTAAGCTTATCTCAAACTCCCAAGTCCGAAGAATGCTCATTCCAAGTGTCTTAAAAGCAAAAGTACTATACAGACTCGTTTCCCCTTTGTGGATGAAGCTCCTTTAGTTATGGATATTATGACTGCTCGTTACGGCAGGAGATCATTGTGCAACATTGCTACTGAGAGACTAACTCTATTGCGCATTATTTAGCTCATGAGGCCCTTTCGGCTTGTACCAGTGATGAAAACCGGGACTTTGTTCCTATTACAATAGGACATCTTGTAAAGTTTGGTCGATTGCAGTGTTAATATATCTTTCTTCCTTAAAACAGAAAAGAGCAAAAGCAGTAAAGCACATCAATCCGCTCGAGTTCACATGCATTAATTTAATTTTTTGTAATGAAATGTTCCTATAAATAATTTGCCAAGCTGTTAGTGTTTGTAAATGAGGGTTGAAAATCAGCACTCTTTAGAAAATAATGATCTTGCCAAATATATATATATATATATATATATATATATATATATATACATTCTTTTGGACAATGCATTTGATAATTTATTTATTAAAAATTGATAATATGATATGTAATTAACTTAATATTTAGTTAAGAATGATGTTATACAACTATTATTTCATTTCTGAAAATACTAAGGTGCATTCGGTGCACCAAAACACTAACACACATACTTGTGTGTGTATATATATAGGTTGATATACGAGTTGATGTTTGGTACACCGGATGTACGATAGCATTTCTCTTTTATTTCCGACCGAATTTTTTTTTAAATGATGGCAATCACACCATTAATCAATCAAAGAACAAGGCAATTTTTTTTCTAAAATGTTTATATGTTTCAATAACTATGTACACTTCAAATCTTCTGTATTTGCTATTATATACTATGTATTATATCAGACAACACTTGATAAACATCTATGTAAAAAATGTAACACGGAGAAAATAGGACATTCGAACAAGTTTCTTAGAAGGAAATTGTTTTTATAATAAACAAATTTAATGCTATCAGCCCATCACACCGTTAAACAAGAAATCTAATAATATATACAAGCCCATATGTGATGACCTGGTTCTGCATCTGTCCTAAAAAACCAAATCAGTTATGTGAACAGAATTGATCTTATTAAATCAGCTCAACATATGGAAAGTCCATCAGCTCAACTTATGACAGAACCTATCAGTTCAACGTAGGGGTGCTTAACGGGCAGGGACAATCCGGCCCCGGCCCGAAACCGGACCGGTTAGCGCGGTTCGGAACCGAAACAGGGCTAACCGGTCCGGAACCGGTAAGATACCGTTCTGGATCTATTCTACCGTTCCGGAATCGATATCTTACCTGTTTCGGACTAAATGGATCCGGTTTCGGATTGAACCGGAACCGGATCCATTTTTTTTTAAAGCTAATATAAGTTAGATTTAAAAAAAAAAAAATTCAAACAATGGACCAAAATCGGTTCCTTAACGGATCAGACCGGTTTCGGGATTATCGGATCCGAAATCGGCCGGTTTCGGACCGGTCCGGACCTAATCAATCCATTAACCACCCCTAGTTCAACGTCTCAATCCCATCAGCTCTGATTAAATCAGTCATAACTCATAAGAAAACCAAGTCAAACCAATTACTCATCATTAAATTAAGAATTTTAACTACTACAAATCGTGTGCATTATTGGAGGTTAATGGCTGAGATTATGGGAGATCATGGGGGAAGTAAATGACTGATTTTATGTACGCTGTAACTCCAGATTCACGTCCTATAAATAGCATATTCATTGCAATGAAAGGGATACACAATCTGAAGCAAAATCTCGAAACAAACACACACTTTATGTTGTTCCAGAGAGAAGGAGTGACCCATTTGTGGCTTTTGTTCGATCCAATCTACTCAAACAATTTCTGTAATTTACGGTAAGTGGGCTTTTGTTAGAAGTAGTTCTTTCATTTTTGAAACTCATGTGTATGTGAATATTCTGAAATTATGGGATTATGAGATTTCTGTGATAAAAGTATGTTTTGAAGCACTGTTAAATTTTGAACTCCGATTGGTAGGGATTCCAAATTCTGACCCTGATGCTGTGGGGTTATAATCGTTATTCTCACATGATATGGTGGTCAACAATTGTTCTGGATAGCCCCGACCCTTTGTTCATGTCTGATCCGATGTTCTAACCTTATCTCCATGAGGGTTAAGTTTAGAGAACTGATATCAGTACCAGGAGGAAATTATATAATTTATTATGCTTAAATGTTATGAAATCTTTTCTTGTTGAGCCTTAAACGCATTGTTGAGTTTAATGCTTAATTTATCTCCGAATTATTTATGAGTTTTGATGATCAACAAAACTTGCATTTGTTATACTTATGCGTCTACTTAGTGTACAGGTTTAGATGGTTGAAAAGTGGATTGCTTGAAGGAAATCAAATATGCAAGGACTGTGCGGATCGTCCCAGGCATTGGTGATCATCGCCCCAGGTGATGGCAGCCAAGGAAGACATCGCCACGCGCATCGACAGAAGCGGCGCCGAGGACAGCGCGCATGGAGAGATCGCCTGAGGCGATGAAGAGTTCGTTTGAGGCGATGAAAATTTATGATCATCTAAAGCTGCGGCATTGAATTTTGGTGACGATCGCCTGAGGCGATCAGTACATAGCTGAGGTGATCTGTGCAAGATTTCGATCGTTGGTGCGCGGCGATGGTGATCGTCCAAGGCGATCTTGGAGTGATTCAAGCCTTAAGTGTAGCAACGGCTAGTATGAGCCTTGGGGGTCTTCTACACTATAAATATGGATATTTTGGAGCATTTTGAAGACAAGAAACAAGAGGGAACACTACAAGAAAGCATTGCTCAATCAAAATCATTCTAGCATTGCAAACTTCATACATTTGTGTTGTATTGGAGTTTGTAATTTATTTCTTGTGTGAGAGCTTTTGATTCTTCGCGTTGTTACACCGAGAAGGTGTTATTTGATTTATTGTAAGGTCCTCCAACACCGACGCAAGTTGAAAATTGAATAAGACATCAACAAGTGAAGTTGGACCAAGGTTGTGGCTATCCTTGGAGCCCTTAAGGCCAAGAAGACTCGTGAAGAGTGTGTTACTCGGGAAGAGTATGTTGTGGCTAACTTGGAGCCCTTAAGGCCAAGATCAAAGTTGTTCTAGTGGAACCTCGGTTGGACGTTTTCTGGCCGGTAAGAGGAGACGTAGGCGATTTGTCAGGATCGAATCAGGGGGTGGGTTGCCATTCCACACCCGAGTTCAACCAACTTGAGCTTCAATAGCTCGTGTTCTTCTAATAATTACACCGAGAGATTATATCAAGTTAGGTTACAAAACCGAGCGGAAGACACTCGACATAACCCGTTCTATAACCGATTAAACATTTGAAAGGCATTTTAAAGATATGCAATTAAAGTAAATAAACAAGCATTTGTTTATGGAAGTTCGAAGGTGTTGTAATCCTTCTACGTCTCCCCTTCTTCCATCTCATGGAAGGATTCCACTAGAAGACTTTGATTTATACAATCCCGTTGTACAAACCCGATCCAGTTAGGAATTCCCCATCCAACTAGAACTCCTAGCAACTCAACTATGTATGTTCTTTAATGTCTCACATACAAAGACCTATCATCGGTTGTGATAAAGCATCAACCGTTACAATGGTATTCACTCTTCTATCAAGCTCTCAAACACAATGAATAGAGTGAATACAAAGGCACAAATGATCTCTAACTAGATCTGATACAGGAAGGTAAGAGGTGCCAAAGGTTCGAGGAGTGCTCTTCATTTAGCAGCTTTTGTCTTTTAAGTTCCTCAATTGAATCCGAAGTGGTTTGCTTTGGAAGGCTTGGATTGATCTTCAATCAGCTGTTATTGAGCTTCCAAATCATTTATATATAGCCCCAAGTAATGATATATACGTTAGACACAAGAATATGCCCGTTGGAAAAGGTTCTGCATCATTCCCGAGCTTGCAACGGTCATATTCTTGTTTCTGGGCTCTTTGTATTTCGGACCGGACTGGCCGGATCAGTCTTGTATAGATCAGTCTGGCCGGATCAGCTTGGGAAGCTCAGTCTGGCCAGAACAGCTTGGGCAGCTCAGTCTGGACAGATCAGTCTGGTCCGGATCAGTCTGGACAATCAGCTTGATACAAAATAGATTGATAAACTTGCTCTTCTGATCTGTTGCTTGTAGCTCTTGATTCTTTGATTTCTGGGCAAAGTGATCTACATGAAAGTTGTAGCCCTTTCTCTTAGACTTCCACAGAATCAAGAATCGCTCGATTTCAAGTTTGTATGAGAGAGTTATGCTCGAAATATGAGGTGATGCTCCTGCTGTCTGTTTGCTGGATGCAGCAGCACATTGTGACTTGCAGAAGCTTTTTGGCCATCTTAACGTCCGATTCAGTCTTTGACTTCCAAAGATGACTTGTAGATCTTTGTCTTAGCTTTCCAACCCATACTGAACATCTCGTTTCGATAAGCGAGGTGAGAGTTATGGCCAACAGACTGACAGTCGCTTGCTGAAACAGCTTGCTGTTTCTTCGGAATACAGTTCGATCTTGCAGGCGTCTTTTCTCCTTGATAACATTCGAACTAGCCGATCTGTTGTGAAATATGACTTTTAGTATTTTGAGTTGGCTGTTCAACCTCTTTGGAAGCACGCCATTTAGATATCGGAACTATGAGATATGATAGAAACAATCCGCTCTGCCAAAATTTCAGACTAGGTCCAGCTTGATATTTTCAAGCTACTTCTTTGTAATTCATCAAGCTCTTAATTATGATCTATGAACTGCACACTTGATGAAATATATTAGCAACACAATAAAAAGTTTTGTTAATATCAAAACCAAGATTATTGGGGTTTCCAAAACCCAACAATCTCCCCCCTTTTTGATGATCACAAAACTTGAATAAAGATATGAACAGTAAAACACAATGTTGCATAACAATAAATTATATTTTTAAAACAGCATATTTCTCCCCCCCTTTTGTGTGAATAAAAAAGGAAGACAAATAAAATTTACTCCCTCTCAAGGATTGAGATTAAACTCTCCGCCTTAATTTTAAAATGTTTGAAAATTTGAGCAATTGAGGGGCAAATGGGTAGGCAAAAACAAATTAAAAAAAATGCAATGCACATTAATTTTTGAATAAAAATAACCTTTTTTGATGATGGATGAAGCATACTTGACAACAAATTTGAATTCTTGACAATACTCAACAATGTCTATTTCATCTTTCAGCGGTGGGCAGCACACTTAGTCCAACTTTATAGAATACATTGTATCTCCTCATGAAGAATTAGGCTGCAAGACCTATACCGTTGCGATCCTCTATGAGTCTAGTTTGCAACGCAAAAAACGGTTTGTCATTTGGACATCCGAGCAAGAAGTTGTGCCAATTTTACCAAAGTTGCTGCAAGCTGCCAGAAAACTAAAATACATCAAAAATTGTTAGATAAAATCTCAAAATAAAAATTTTAAACTTAAAATGAGTTTAGAACAAATTTAACAAAAATTAAAACTTTAAAATAGATTTTAAAATTATTTTTCGTGCAAAATGAATACAATGAAATTGATTTTTATGCTAAAAATTTTCATACACCAAAATTTTGAAATTATGCTATGAAAATAATTTCATGCTCGTGAAAATTTTTGAAAATGATTTTAACAGATATCCGCTAAAAAATCGGTTAAAATGCTTTCCAAGACAACCTGGCTCTGATACTACTTGTCAGGATCGAATCCGGGGGTGGGTTGTCATTCCACACCTGAGTTCAACCAACTTGAGCTTCAATAGCTCGTGTTCTTCTAATAATTACACCGAGAGATTATATCAAGTTAGGTTACAAAACCGAGCGAAAGACACTTGACATAACCCGCTCTATAACCGATTAAACATTTGAAAGGTATTTTAAAGATATGCAATTAAAGTAAATAAACAAGCATTTGTTTATGGAAGTTCGAAGGTGGTGTAATCCTTCTATGTCTCCCCTTCTTCCATCTCATGGAAAGATTCCACTAGAAGACTTTGATTTATACAATCCCGTTGTACAAACCCGATCCAGTTAGGAATTCCCCATCCAACTAGAACTCCTAGCAACTCAACTATGTATGTTCTTTAATGTCTCACATACAAAGACCTCTCATCGGTTGTGATATATCATCAACCGTTACACTGGTATTCACTCTTCTATTAAGCTCTCAAACACAATGAATAGAGTGAATACAAAGGCACAAATGATCTCTAACTAGATCTGATACAACAAGGTAAGAGGTGCCAAAGGTTTGAGGAGTGCTCTTCATTTAGCAGCTTTTGTCTTTTAAGTTCTTCAATTGAAACCCAAGTGGGTTTGCTTTGGAAGGCTTGGATTGATCTTCAATCAGCTGTTATTGAGCTTCCAAATCATGTATATATAGCCCCAAGTAATGATATATACGTTAGACACAAGAATATGACCGTTGGAAAAGGTTCTGCATCATTCCCGAGCTTGCAACGATCATATTCTGGTTTCTGAGCTCTTTGTATTTCGGACCGGACTGGCTGGATCAGTCTTGTATAGATCAGTCTGGCCGGATCAGCTTGGGCAGCTCAGTCTGGCCAGAACAGCTTGGGCAGCTCAGTCTGGTCCGGATCAGTCTGGGCATATCATTCTGGTCTGGATCAGTCTGGACAATCAGCTTGATAGAAAACAGATTGATAAACTTGCTCTTCTGATCTGTTGCTTGTAGCTCTTGATTCTTTGATTTCTGGGCAAAGTGATCTACATGAAAGTTGTAGCCCTTTTCTCTTATATTTCCACGGAATCAAGAATGGCTCGATTTCGAGTTCGTATGAGAGAGTTATACTCGAAATACGAGGCGATGCTCCTGCTGTCTGTTTGCTGGATGCGGCAGCACATGGCGTAACTTGCAGAAGCTTTTTGGCCATCTTAACGTCCGATTCAGTCTTTGACTTCCAAAGATGACTTGTAGATCTTTGTCTTAGCTTTCCAACCCATACTGAACATCTCGTTTCGATAAGCGAGCTGAGAGTTATGGCCAACAGACTGACAGTCGTTTGCTGAAACAGCTTGCTGTTTTTTCGCGGTATAGCTCGATCTTGCAGGCGTCTTTTCTACTTGATAACATTCGAACTAGCCGATCTGTTGTGAAATATGACTTTTAGTATTTTGAGTTGGCTGTTCAACCTCTTTGGAAGCACGCCATATGGATATCCGAGCTATGAGATATGATAGAAACTATCCGCTCTGCCAGAATTTCAGACTAGATCCAGCTTGATATTTTCAAGCTACTTCTTTGTAATTCATCAAGCTCTTAATTATGATCTATAAACTGCACACTTGATGAAATATGTTAGCAACACAATAACAAGTTTTGTTAACATCAAAACCAAGATTATTCTGGTTTTCAAAACCCAACATGATTCATCGCCGAACTTCTATAACAAGTATTTGTGTAATTTATCGCTTTATTTACTTTACGCATTTATTTATTTCTTCATATTGTTTATTTGTCGATTGACATCAAGTCTTCCGCAGCGCAAACTCGACTATTTGCAAATTCATTTTAAAGCGCTAAAGTAGCCACAGAACCTCATCAGTTCCAACAAGTGGTATCAGAGCCATTTGATTTTTGTTTTAAATCAAATTTTTTTTTATGGCTGATCTAGCAAATGAATTTGCTCAAGGTCAATCGACCAATCGTCCTCCGCTCTTCACGATAGATAACTACGGATATTGGAAAAAATAGAATTTCTCTATATATTCAATCCGTAGATTATGACCTATGGAAGATTATTGTAAAAGGTCCACATATTCATTTGAAGGAAGTTGAGGGAAGGAATGTTCCCAAAGAAATGGACGATTTTACGAGGGCGGATATGCTTTTAATTTCTCAAAATGCTAAAGCTTTTAATATTTTGCATTGTGCTTTAGATATGAAGGAGTACAACCGGATTTCGATGTGCTCAACCGCCAATGAGATTTGGGACAAACTTCAAATTTGTCATGAGGGAACCAATCAAGTAAAGGAGACAAAGATAGATCTTCTACAACTCAAGTTTGAAACATTTGAGATGGAGTCCGGAGAAAATGTTGACTCAATGTTTAGAAAGCTCACTTAAATCATCAATGCGCTTGCCCAACTTGGAGAAAAGTATCATCCAAAACAAATATGGAGAAGAGCCCTTAGAGCTTTACCACAAGAATGGGATACCAAGAGGACGGCTATCATTGAATCTAACAAATGAGATAGTGCGTCATATGATCTTGATGAACTCCATGGAACCTTAGTGACTCATGAGCTTGAAGTGTCAACTCAGGGATTAAAGGATGAAGATAGATCCATAAGAAAGGGGTAGCCTTGGCCGGGAGGAAAAACAATCCGATGATGAAGATGATGAAGAGATGATCTTGTTCACAAGAAAGTTCAAGAAATTCTACAACAAATACAACAAGCCAAAGACCTCCGGTGCCACCAAACATGATTCCAAACAAGAGGTAACATGCTATAATTATCAATATAAAGGTCATTATGCTAATGAATGTCCTAGGAAGAAGAATGTGGATAAAGGGAAGAAGAAAGTTCTAATGGCCACATGGATTGATAGTGACTCCGATGAAGAAGAAGCAACAAACCTTTGTCTCTTGTGGTGGAGGTCTTGTTAGAAGTTCTCCTGTCTTTAATTCTACGAGATTCAATCCCGCAAACGAATCAACAAGATCACGTAGATCTTCCATGTTGATTCTTTCCATTACTTGGTGGGAAGTACTGGTTCTCCTCGTAGGACTGCAACATTTTTTCGGTCTCTGTCAAAGGTCTTCGGACTCCTCCACTTTCCCTTTTTGGTGTAAAAAGGGTTTTGTTCCATAGGACGGTGGTAACCACTCTCCTCGTCTTCTTCCCGTCGGACTTGATCTTGATTCCAACTCCTTTATTCGGGTTTGAACATCGCGAAGATTCTCAAGAATTTTCTCCTGATGTTTAATCATATTCTCCACCTAACTTTGAATCTGGTGGACCTGTGCAGGGACATGGTATTGAAGGTATCTATAACGCTACACTGTCTTCTGGATCTCTATAAGATCTTGGGATATCTTATAAGAATCCGACTCAATTTCTCGAAAGGTTGGTTCTCCCATACTAATCATCTGGTTCGGACCCGGTTGGATCATTAAGGTCTGGAACAACGTCTTCATGTTCATGATGATCGTCTTCCTGAAGTTCGGCTAACTCAAACAGTAGTTTGAGGTTCACTTGATGGAGCCTCTTAGCCATAATTTCTAGTTTCTTGTAATGATTTATGCCAGGTGTGCATAATCACGTTCCTCGTAATAGTTTCCACTTATGGTTGAAGCGTTGAACTTCTGTCATATGCTTCTGATTTAGTGCTTCCAATTTTTGGAAGTACCACCTGAATGAATGCACTTCGAATATTCGTTCGGGTCCATATTTTTCTTGAATCGTCTCCTCCGCATAGGGTACAAATTAATATTCATGATATTATTATAATATTTCCAGAATAAACCTAAACTCTGATACCAATTTTAAACGGATCGTGTCGAAGTAACAAACTTAGCAAAATTTAAGGGTATACATGTAATTTTAAAATTTTGATTCGGAAGCAACAAGTTTTTGCTCTGGCATTATAAATTTATAATTGCCCTACTTATGCCTCAAAACAATGTCTATAAATAATTTGAATGTATTAATTTCTCTGTTCGTTCATGTCCTTCGTAAAACAAGGTTCTTCCAACCGTCAAACAAGAAGATTATCCACCCCGTTTTCAAGATACGGATAAAATGGCTATCAAAGGTAGACTCTTATCAGTTCTTTCCCCTTGATTCTTGCACAAGTCGGTTCTTGATGGGAATCCTGAATATTTCAGGTTCAATGGAGGATTTCTTGTCTGTCGCGGTGGATGCAGCTAAAAATGCGGGAGAGGTTTCAGTTTATTCACAACCCCGAATCCTTTTTTACCAAAACTTTATGTTCATTCTTTTTTGCTGCATTGTTTGATCAGTTTCTGGTAAGATTCTTCACAGTTTTGGATTTCCATTATTCTGACTGTGTGAATTTTTTGGGTTGTAGATCATTCGATTAGGATTTCATGAGAAAAAGCATGTGGAGCACAAAGGCCTGGTAAAATCATGGCTTCTAATGAATTTATCGATTTCGAAATGTTGTACGCAACCTTGTCCTTTTTCTGTATGCTGATGATGATGAAGTTTCTTGATACACCATCTTGATTCTTGATATGTGATGATGATGAAGTTTCTGAAGTAGATTCGACCATCCATGTTACTCTTTGCAGGTGGATTTGGTAACAGAGACGGATAAGAAATGCGAAGAACTCATTTTCGATTATCTAAGATCAAAATATCCTGACCACAAGGTCAGAGCTGCAATTCAGTACTGTTTCATGTATTGGATTTATAAAATTATATCAGTGCTACCATTTTTCAGTACGATGCTTCTCTAGTCATGATTTCGATGTCTAATGTCGATACTTCTACGTCTAGTTCATCGGGGAAGAAACTACTGCTGCTTGTGGAGTTACAGAATTAACAGATGAACCAACTTGGATCGTTGATCCTCTGGATGGAACTACTAATTTTGTGCATGGGCAAGCATTCTTATGGTCATTTATTCGAAAAGAAATAAGTTCCACAGTATCTTAAATGAGATAATACGTTGTAAAATTTACTTATTGCAGGTTTCCATTTGTTTGTGTATCTATTGGATTGCGGATTCCAACAGTCGGTGTGATATACAATCCCATCATGGACGAGGTAAAATTTCAGCTTCCAAATATGATGTGCTTTTGAGTTTAACTTCCCTTGTTTGTCAAGGGTGTGATCTTCTCCAGCTAATGGCAGTTGATTCTTTCCTGCAACCTTTTCATTGTTTGTCAAGGGTGTGATTAGCAATCAAGATCACTTGCTGCACATTGTACTTTTGTTCGATATTAGAGTTTTCTAGACGTTGATTGTTGGTATAGATATAGTTTTCTAGTTGAGTAGGCAATAAATATTGAATATCATTATGCAGCTTTTTACTGCCATAAGAGGAAAAGGTGCATTTCTCAATGGAAATCCAATTACAGGTAAGTTGTTTCTTTTAACTCCACATTTTGGCAGTGGTTTATTGAGCTTACAGTAGCTTCATTTGGAATATGCAGTGTCTTCTCAAACTGAGCTTGTAAAGTCCCTTCTTGCCACCGAGGTACGTCGCTAAACTCAGTGCTGAACAATGGGTAATTTCTAGTGTACATTTATTCTACATACAAAACTTGGATAGGATAGTATGCCTAGCTACAGTTACCTTCATTGCTGAGTTACTTTACTTGAACTGTGCTGAAAGAACAGGCGGGTACAAAGCGTGACAAGTCTACTCTCGATGCCTCTACTAAAAGGATCAAAGGCTTACTCTTCAAGGTTAATAAATCAATATGGTCTCAAAATATTGATTTCAGCATTTTCTTTTACTTTAATTTATGTGGGTAAAATGTATTTGCTCTCGCTTGATCAGGTTAGATCCCTTCGGATGAGTGGTTCTTGTGCACTAAATCTCTGTGGAGTAGCATGTGGAAGACTTGATCTCTTCTATGAAGTTGGATTCGGAGGACCTTGGTGAGTTTCAAATATGTTACAGGACTGTGATCTCTTAAATTACTGAATCTTGAGCCATCCGTTCAGGGATGTAGCTGCTGGTGCTGTTATTGTAAGTGAAGCCGGAGGACTTGTTTTTGATCCGTAAGTAACAACTCCTTAAATCTTGCTGAAACAAAAATGATTCCTTTTTTTCCTTTAACTGGTTGAATCATAAATTCTTTTAATTATTTCAACAGCTCTGGTAAGGAATTTGATATCACATCTCAGAGAGTAGCAGCTTCAAATTCTTTTCTAAAGGATGCTTTTACCGAGACATTGCAACAGACGGAGTGAGGGAACTGTCGATGAGAAATAGAGAAACTTCTGACCAGTTATCATTCTTATAGGCTACATGTACACTGCAACTTACTATCAATGGATTTTAGCATTTGTGAGGCTGTGGTCTTCAAAATAACTCAATATCGTGTTATGTAGGCCGTCACTCAATATTTTCTAGCTTCAGCAGCCATATTTCTCGTGAAAATAAGCTTTGTGTTGATGTCTTGTATGTGAATTGAAAAGTCTAACTCATCTGGCCCTGTACTAAATGTTCATGAATGAACGGAAAACATAAAGAAAAACCAGAGATGATTCGTAAGTAACAAGAAAGAACAAGTTATGTACACTATCGTACAAAAATCTACATAAATACTGGAAAAATACACATAGGTGCAGCGACATAAAAACATAAAATGCTGGGACAAAAATAGTGGCAAAATCAAAACATCTACACATCAAGTATATAACTGGTTTTATACTGTATCATGATGACCCTTTGGTCCATATCCATTGTATCCATTTATTCCATTGACCACATTTGGCGTATTTTTCAAGCTGCTACTTGTCTTCCTTTTCATGACCACGTACCATGTGTAAACTTCCAAGATTGCAGCAACAAAAGCCACACTTATTAGGGTTCCAATGTATCCCCTCTTCCATTTTTCAGCTGGATTTAAAATGTCAAAACCTTTGAAGATGTTGACAATGCTGAGAATTATGACCGAGTATCCGATCAAGTGGTGGTATACGTTCCAGAAAACTCTGAATTTGTAATCCCTTTTCGGCCTTAGAAGCAATGCGAACACCTGTATCACATGGAAACCTCATTATGACTGCCGTTTATTAATATGTAGTGAAGTTGGAAACTCCGGATATAGAAAATTGGATCATACCTGGAGTGTTCCAAGACAAAAGAGGACAATGCCAATGGTCTTATGGGAACTATATTGGATTCCAGGAGATTGGCTACCTAGTCTAAGACCGGTTGCCCAGCCGGCAACTCCAATGATGTAGGCTGACGTTTGGCAAGTCGTGTGAAGGTAAAACCATGCTGGATCGGCTGTAGGAAACACTTTCAGGTACCTTGCCAATATAGCACCAATGGGTAGCATGATCCCCCAACTTACAGCATTCAGCACTCCATGAATCTGAAAGTATTTCGTGAACTTAGTAAGATACTGTATGTATATTTTTAGATCTATAAAGGAAAAATCTCCCGAATGAAAAGATCTCTCTCAAACTTAAAAGTTACAAAATTGAACGGTTAAGAAGTTATGTTTTGAGCCAAAGACTTTGTGACTATCTTCAAAAATAGGATTATTGTACTAATAATTCACGCAATCCTGTGTTATGCAGTGTAATATTTAAACATGTTAGTTGTTGTTGAATATGCAGATACTTAAATGTGAAAACAGACAAATCCATGATAATAAACAGGTATAAACTCTTAGGATCCAGAGAACATAGTCCGAAGAACAGGGGGTAAAAATTACATTCCTTTTCCTGGTTTTTGAGTTTACGGCTCCTCCTGTTGTCCCCGACTCCCCAGAAAGAAGGTTTAGTGTCCCCATGGATTGAACATTAGAACCAGAAGTAGGATGCAATGAAGGAGAATATCCTGAAACTGGGCCTTCTTGCCAGACCTGATTCACGGTAGAGCTGAGATTACCAAGATTCAGTGTTGCGAAAATGGTGATTTCATTACTAGCATAAGTTGCTGTTAAATCAGAAACTTGAAAACTCAGACCCCCTTGCTGCAACCGAGTCTGGTAACTAGTGACGGGTGCCGTGTATGCTCTCATGGTTCCATCAGAGTTTTGGAAAGCCACAAGTGCCTGCGCGCCAACCATGCCTTGGCCGCTTGGATTAATGGCCCAGGCCACCCATCTTGAAGGTGAAATGCCTGCATGCCGATACGCAATTTTAACAGTTTTAGTAGATTGGTCAAAGTCCCAGTGAAGAAACGAGTTCAAGTATGGGAGAACGTTGCAGGATCTGAAAATTTGGTTCCTTGAAAAGCTGTATTTTGCACATGATTGAGCATATGATGATGATACACGCAGGGAAAACAGTAGACAAAAGATAAAAACAGGGTTCAAGAATTTGCCCATTTTAGCTGATAGCCTGACTCTGAGGAGATGTTTGAAATGCAATGAAGATAATGAGGGAATTGAGAGAAGGGACAGAGGGTGTTATTATAGACTGAATGCTGAATTGTGGGGCATGAGTAGTTACAGTTTGGTAAAATTTATCTGAAGATTTGGCACCTGGCAAAATACTAACGCAGGATATCTTTTCCTTTTAGTTTCAACAACCTTCTATATTTCATAGTTCATACCAGTACATGTCCAACTTCAACAGTAATTGCACTATATTTGAGTTTCTAATGCGCAAGGATTTCATATTAAACTTGATTTTTTTCGCACTATTACAACTAGAAGGGAAGGAAGCGGCAAACTCGAACCCGAGTATCCACTCGTAATGGCAAGTGTTGCCAGATGGATCATCGGCCATCGGCCATATTACAGTTGTTTTGGTGCCTTCTCTTTCTTTCATTGGAGATTGGCATGCAAGTCATATGATGATGATTAGGTGCCAATTCTCTTTTCAACATTTATTTTAGTTTTACAGATCTTTCATTAAAAGCCGTGACCATAAACATTTCATGATTATTGATCAAGATTCCAAAGGCATGTAGACAAGGATTTGCTGATAAGGTGGATTAGGTGAATAATATAGATGGTGGAACCCAATATTAATTATTTGTAAAACCAAATCCAACCTCAACCTTCACACACTGCCGCGCTATATAAAGGAAATTTATGGGCTGATTCTTCAAATTGAAACGTAAAATTGCTGTGACGTAAAGACAACGTAAGCATGGCGTCAGTTATTAGACAACAAACTTTATATCTAAACAAAATCTTGGTTTAAAGGGACGTCAATACGTGATTACGCAATAATTTTCTTTGCCAAGGTTGGTAAGATTGTGACTTATGTTCCAGCACGTCGATCCATGCAAGCTCTAATGTTGTTTCTCAAGTCTAAAATAAATTTCTTTCTGTTTTCAAAATTTATATTTTAGTTGTTTGAGTTTTTAATGTATCATCATTTATACAATTTTAAAGTACTACTCGAGTCTTTCATTTTTTTTAATTAAATTTTTAAAGATGCTCCTTTTCAGGGTAAAAAAAATAGTCAATCATGAGATCACAAATAAAAACAGACTGAATTACCTTGGATCATGTTTTTCACTGACGATATTGTGTTAATCAACAAGATCAGGGTATGAGTTAATGCTAAATTGAAATTATGGAGAGAGACATTAGAATCAAAGAGTTTTAGATTCATTAAGTCTAAAATCGAATATATAGAGTCCAAATTTAGTTGTTGTACATCTCGAGATTCTGGTTGTAACACTCGACGACCAAGAGATATCGATGAGTATCAAGTTTTGATACATATGTTCTGTTATACAAAAGGATGGGGAGATTGCTAGAAACGTTAAACCACGGAGTACAAGTGGCCTGGTTGAAATGGAGAAACAACACCGGAGTTCTATACGATCATAATATCCTACTCAGATTGAATGAGAAGTTTTATAGAACTGTTATCAGCCCTGCAATGTTGTATGAGACGGAATGCTGGGTACTCAAGAGAAATCACGTCCAAAAGATGAGTGTGACAGATATGTGTATGCTATGTTGGATGTGTGTTAAGACCAAAATGGATAAAATAAGAAATGAAGACATTCGAGCTGAAGTATGTGTGACTTGTATAGAAGATAAGATATAAGAAAGTTGTTTACGTTGGTTTGGTCATGCACGACGTAGACCCAATAATACACATGTTCGTCGAGTATAATCCACTTCGGCCCTTTAACGAGAGCAATGAGACGATTGAATAAGACATAACTCGAAGTTATGTATAAAGATTTGGAGTTTAAAATGATCAATATGGATATTTTGACTGAAAGAAGCACTTAAAGAAAACTAACGCATATATACACCCAATTTGATTTGTTGTACGGTGGTTGTGGTTGTGGTTGTAGAATGAGATGAATTTGTTTATTTTTCAGAAACCTCCTTTCCACGAAATAATATAACGGCCCATGACAGAATGATCAATATAGATATTTCATATATAGGCCCGTTTCGTTGGCCCATCCATTTAACTCCACTGTCTCCACCTTCACGTCTCCCTCTCGCCGTCACGATTCAATTGCTTGAGAATCTGTTGAGATGTTTTTCTTTTCCCTTGCATCTCTGATTTAATCTGCTGCTGAGACGGTTCTGATTTAATCATGATTATGATATTTGACGGACGAAGTTGACGGGACATCCGTATTGTGTGTTTCAATACGTGTGCACGTTTCCTCCTCTTGTCTTGTTGTTCTGATTTTCAAATGTGATACCATTTGTTGCAGTCATATGATGGCTTCTGCTGATAAAAGAAAATACTAAAATCCTGGTTTCTCGGGTGTTTCATTCTGTTGTTTATGTTGGCTTTTACCTTCAAAAGTTCATTTTGGCTGTTTTCTTTGTCTGGACAATACGAAAAGTGCCTCTCATTTTTAGCTTGTTCTTGGAAGTTGAATTTATAAATCGTGTCGTTAGTTACAACCATAATTCATTAATTTGCAATATACTTTTGGGTAAAAAATAAAAAAAACACTCATATCTAATAGTATATATAGCAAAAAAATCTCTATGTTTTCTTAAATTCGGCATGAGTCCTCCATATGTTATAATAAATATGCATGAAACCCCCTTAATTAACAAAATAGGTAAAATAAACCCTATATTTTATTAAACTCGGTATAAAGCCCCATATTATAAAAAAAGCAAAAAAAACCTTATCTTTTTTTTTTGAAACATTGCACGAAACCATCGTGTTAAACAAAATAATCAAAAAAACCGCTCTTGTAAATCCTGCACAAAACCATATCGGTTGTCTAATATGCTCTCCAATTTTCTGCATTTACATTATTTTCTTCTTTTCTGTAATGATTTGTTCTTTTAGTTTGAAAACGAACAATATATAGAATTTTAAGTGAATATATTTTGTCGTGTAATTTTAAAATAGAGTATGAATAATATTCTAATTTTTTTAATGTATCATGCTTAATGATCAATTCAATTTCTTTTTTTCTTTCAAGTTTTGGATATAAATAGCACATATACAAACTATGCATATTTCTAAAAAATCATAAAATATGTTTTCACAATAATAAACATATATATAACCAAAAAATAAGATATATATAAACCTATGTATTATATATGAACGTTTATGAAAACTTGCATATAGTTTTAACGAGATTAAATAAAATCTATTTATTTGTAAATTGATGGGGAATAGAGGAGTTTTTTGTGAACATTTTATGATTGTTTAGAAATATGCATATCTTTATATATGCAATTGTTGTTTACTCAATATATCAAAAACTTGAAGAAAATAAAAAAGAATTTGAATTGGTCAATAAACATGCATACATTAAAAGAAAAATTCAGAATATTACTAATAATCTATTTTAAACTACACCACAAAAAGTATTTCCTTTAAAATTTCGAATATTGTTCGTTTTAAAACTAAAAGAACAATCATTACAGAAAAGAATAAAATAACATAGATGCAGAAAAATTGGAGAGCATGTTAAGGGTTTTGTGCAGGTTTTACGAAAATAGAGAGGTTTTTTGTGCATATTTTGTTTAATACGGGGTTTCATGCAAGGTTTTAAAAAAATGATTTTTTGACCTTTTTATAACACAGGGGGTTTCATACGAATTTAAGAAAATATTATGTTTTTTTTGCTTATTTTTTTAACACATAGGGGTTTTATGCATATATACTATAAGAGAAAGAGATTCATTCCATGGTTAAGATAATATAATAGTTTTTGTCTATTTATTAATACAGGTGAGTTTTATACATATTTATTATAACACATTAATGTTGCTTTTTACCCAGGCTTTTATTATGTATTGCTTTCAATCATTTTTAACAGAGTGAAAAAGAAGTCAATGGAAAAAAGAAGTAAAGTGCATGTATTTTTCACTATAAAAGTGAATATATTTTAAATTTAAAAACAGTGAAATCCCTATTCTTGTCTTGAGCATTGATTTATAAATATGTCCTAAAAATATTAAAATCGAAATTCAAATTTGCTTTACACAATCTAGTCAAATATATTTAGATCAATTGATTAATATAATCAATTTTGCTTTTTCTTAATCCTATTTCAAATTTCAGTTAATTTATGCTCATAATAATTTAATTTATATTTAATCTGATAATATATACAAGCAAATTTATATAGACTGTGCCCGACGTGTAACCGGGTCGAATACATTTCCAATCCGGATCTTTCCCAGCCCCCTTCCTCAGTTCCTCCTACACTACGCTATGCTCACGGCTCACGGCTCACGGCTCACGGCTCACCTGGCTGCTCAATGGAGCACCCAAAACAAACCCCCACCGTGATATATGCTTGCGTCTACTTTCTAATTCCCCTATCCTTCGACTCTAACATTATCAGATTTTGCTTACCCTTCAGAGATGATAAGCCTCAGTTCAGTGTACTGCATTTCTTGAAATTAAAACAGTAGTAAATTTACTAAGTTTTATAGATGTTAACGGTTTCCAGAGTGAAACCACTTCTCTCTGTCAGCCCACCTCTCTTCAAGCCTCCTGCTGATGCTGCCTCGCATTAACCATCCATTTTTCTTCGAAAGGCTAAATCTTTGCAGTCCCTCTGTTTTCTCCCCGCGCTATCTGTAATCATTTCTCTTGCAAATTATTTAAAACCCTCCAGTTGTAGTCAAAGTCGAGGCTTATGCACCGATGGAGGGGCCACTGGTGAGATTCACGTGATTGTTGGACCTTTGTTCGCTGGAAAAACTACCACTTTTCTTAAAAGAACTAAGTCTGAAAGCATCAATAGCAGGTTGGTTAAATTTGTTTTATTTTTGTTCTTTTAGTTGATCGAGATTTAGTGGATATAGAATTGAAGTGCACAGTATTTGCGTATCATGTGCACTGTATCTGTAATGTACACTGATCCAAAATGGTGAGAAGAGTCCCGAAAAGAATAAAGGCTTTACTTACAAGACTACAAAAATCTTCGATGTAGCAAACTCTTCGAGATATTATCTTTTCATAATTTTATTAATTATTAGGATTTGGTATTTGATTAGGATTGGTGTTTTGATATTTTGGTTGAAATAGCTTTATTTGATGTTTATCTAGGATTGATAAAATATGAAAAGATAATGTGTTGAAGAGTTTCTTACATCAAGATTCGTGTAGGTAAAGTCTTCATTCTTTTCGAGAATGTTCTCGGCATTGTGGATCGGTGCACATTACAGTGTCATCAAGTAAATGGATTTATGTTGGACCTCGAGAATGGGAAAATAATTCTATGAGCTAAGGTCTTATGTGTTATTTGCTGCAGAATCGGTTAGTTTGGTCCTTTAATACAAATACTGACAATTAATTGTTAGGTTCCATGGTTGAATGAAATTTTCACCGTTGAGATGTTACCAGATTTCAGGCCAATGACAGAGGAAATAACTATTACCATTTGGATAAAACATTAAAAGAGCTATGTTTCACTAGGAGAGTTAAAGAAACTGTTCGACTATTGTGCTGTGCAGGAGTGCAAGTACACTCTGAAACCTATTCTCTTCTGCTGCAAGAATGCATATTCAGGAAAGATATAGAAAGGGCAGAAGGATTCATTGGCAAATGGTTGCCGTTGGGTTTGTTCCTGATGAATATCTAAATATCAAACTTTAGATTCTATATGCGAAAGCAGGAGACCTAGATACTGCCCACATTCTTGACTTCTTGTCACAATACAATTTAGTTTCATGGAATGCTATTATAGCAGGATATGTGCAGAAGGGACAAGACGAGGTGGGCTTGATTTTTAATGGCAGGATGAGACTGTGGCTTGATACCGGACCAGTATACGTTTGCATCAGTCTTTAGGGCTTGTTCCTCCTTGGCCATTCTGGAACATGGAAAGCAAGCCCATGGTGTGTTGATTAAGAGCCAGTTTAGTAAAAATGTTGTTGTTTGCACTTCAATTATGTATATGTATTTCAAATGCAGTAGCTCCTATGATGCGTTTCTTGTTTTCGACAAGTGTTTGGAAAAGGATGGTCGTAACCTGGACCGCATTGATTTCTGGAGAGTTTAAATGGAAGAGTAGCCGAGGTTTTGGCTTCGTTTCATCTGATGATAAATGAAGGTTTCAGACCAAACCAAATTACCTTTCTTGCGGTACTTTCTGCTTGTAGTCATGGGGGTTTGGTGGATGAGGGAGGGAATATTTTTCTTCAATGATGAGAGATTATGGTGTCAAACCAAGAGGAAGACATTATGCTGCCATTGTTGATCTTTTAGGGCATGTGGGTAGGGTGGAAGAGGCTTATGCGTTTGTCCAATGTCACCTTTTAAGAAGCACCCAGCAGTGTGGGGTGCTTTGCTTGGTGCATGTAAAATTCATGGAAATGTGGAAATGGTAAAGCTTTCTGCAAAGAACTTTTTTGAGTTAGAACCAGAAATGCAGGGAAATATATAGTATTATGTAATGCTTATGCAACTTTTGGTTTGTGGGATAATGTTGCAGAGATCAGGAGCATGATGAAGTGGTGTGGGATTAAAAAAGAACCTGGCTATAGCATGATCGAGGTGCAAATGGAGGCTTATTTCTTCTTTATGGGCCATAATACTCATAAACAAATTAAGCAAATTTGTGGATTAATTGAAGACATGACTTGTATTTTGAAAGATAATTGTGATGTTCTCGAGTTGAGCATTGAACTGGAGTGACTAATACTTGATGAATTTTCCTGACCAGCCTTTTGATGGGAATGTCTTTTTAAGCGTCCCCACAATCCTATATTACATCAACAGTTTTGGCAGTAATCATTATGCCCATCAGTGAAAGGGGTGGAAAAATCTGGTGAGCATGTCGGCTTTCAGTAACCAAAAATTAATTTAAATATGATTACACATTGAAGGGAAGCTCGAAGTATTTTGTTAGCTTTTTCTTGTTATATTTATATGAACCAAAAAAACCGCAGCTTTACGAGTTGTATCAATGTAATGAAGGAGAATTATATAGTAGTTGCCTGTCATCCTGAATTTATTTATGCAGATCATGCTCCTAGTAAAATCATCTTAAGAGAAAATTTTAGGCTTTGAGTGTGTCTTAAATCATCTATTCTATATTACTGTTTGATACATGTTGATGGCAATTCTAGCTTGAATTATGGTTTCTTATTTGAGAATCTTGTTTTGCCATCTGATGAGAAGGGAATGAGTTTGGATCTCTAAAAGTAGGACTCCAAGCACTACTTAACATTCTTTTGAACCTTAAACAACAGCTCCTCTTTTGAATCTAGGTAGGAATTGGTCTTTATCGTAACTCAGGATGGAGAAAAATTGACATTTTTACCATTAGAAGATCTATCATCATTCAGAGAAAAACTGGCTCTGCGCCGTGTTAAAAAATATAGCTCGTCTCTCAGAAATAGATATGTTTATTTCTGGCCAATTCATTGAGTTGGAAATGTCAGCGTCTTCTACGACCAAACAATTTCAGTTAAAGTCATACGAAGGAAAATTTTGAGCCCATCAATTGTTTGTTATTTGCATTAGTTCTCAGCTAGTATCATGTTATATGGTACTATTTGCTCTAATAACTTCCCGTTACACAATAACAGCTAGAGATGATTGGTATTGATGAAGCTCAGTTTTTTGAAGACTTATATGACTTCTGCATCAAAGCTGCTGACCATGATGGGAAGAAATACAGTAATAGTTGCTGGATTAGATGGCGACTATTTGAGATAACTTTATACAAAATCCCCGTTGAGCAACCATATTTCAATTTCTTGTTGGTATTGCATTTGAATTAGACAAGTACTTATGAATCGTAGCCAGTATAAAAAATGACCTATCCTTTTGTCCTCTATGCTTTATGTTCAATCCTTCAATCATTGGATTTGATGCAATTTTTTACACTTCTGGCTTTGGCAGAAGGAGCGTTGGATCATTTCTTGATATAATTCCCCTTGCCGATTCTGCAACTAAGTTACCTGCTCGATGTGATGTATCTGGTAAATGTGTTATCTTTACTCTGTGAAAGACATGAGACTAAAACAGGATTTGTTGCTGCAACGGAGCCGTACGTGCTGGTTATTGAAGCGGAAAGGTGGTTAAAGAGGCTACTAAGGATGTCCTCGCATCTCAAAACCTGCCATTCAGGTTGTCTAACTCTAACCATTGACGTTGAATCTGTGATTACAGCATGAAATGTCATTTCCAGTTACTTGCTATTACATTTTCTTAGCCCCTTAAAATTTATTTGTTTTGTTATCTGTCTATCCGTCAACTGTTCTTGTCACTCATGGAAAAAGCGTAGCTTAACATACACAATGCTAATTCAAGGCTCAGGTAATCAAGTAGCTAAATATAACCATCTCATAGTAAATTCGAAACAGCATAAAATCATGATAATTGTTCAGTACTCAAATCATCAGAAAATGACACAAAACGAGTACATCGACCTAAAACTCCATGAGTAACTAACACAGCCTACATGAATCCAAGTAACTCATCACCGAACATATTAAAAATTACCAAATAGCAATAAAGGTCATTTACATCAGTTTGAATGGACTTATACTCTGGCCAAGCTTTGATCACGGATCTCAGTATCACCTATGATGAGATTAACGACCTGTTTTCCACTTGCAGTGCATGAAAGCTCTGGGACATGGGGCTCGAGAGCTTTGACAAGGGACAAATAAAAGGTATCATTTCTTTGTTTCTGCAAGAAGAAAACTAGATGGTCAATCTTGGAAGAAGATAGCCAAGTGATGGCATTTTAGCAGCTAACTATCACTATTTAACAATAAAACAAGCATTACCTTAAGACTCCTTAATGCGGTTTGAATTACGTAATTACCAAATTGATGTCGAGCAAGTTGAAAAGGAGCTGATGGGGTTTGTAAAATTTCTTCGACAACTAAAGTTGTCCCTAAGTTTGAAGAATTAACACATTTCTCCACCACATGACTGCCTCCTTTCACTTGGGATAGTTGTGTGAAATGTCCTCGGAGGCGAAACAAGATCTTAGCAATCACGGAAACATGGCCAAATGTCATTGCTTGTTGCACAACATAGTTCCTAGGGGAAAAAAATGAATTGTCAATCATTATTCACTAGCCATATAAATTTAATAAAAAAAATGTTTTCCCACAGTGGGATTATTCATATTGTAATTTGTTAATTACCCGTACGGGTCATTTGATAGGAACACTGATATATCTGCGATTTTGTCGAGCAGTATAGTTTTTTGTATGCCAGAAATAGTGTTGATGCATTCGTTCAACGATATGCATCCTACTTCGTCTATAGCGAGGCTGGCGTGACAAAGTATCACTTCTGCATATAGAACCTGAGATCTCGACCAGAACAAATCAAATACATATTCGTAAATGGGACTAATATTTCTATATTCAATTATCCTAATTTTCTTTAGCATTTTTAATTACCTCATTTGGTCTGCTTCCGAAGTGTTCTAGGCACTGTTTTATTACTGTCCTCGCCTTATAATCGGTCATCAAATCATATAATCTGGTAGATAACAGTAGTGTTAGAGCGTAAGCATGGTTTGTTTTCTTGATCCTCTTTATCAATTTATTGATTGAAGTTGATCTGCCAAAACAATAAGCCATAAGTCAAATATAATCCCACAAAAATTAGTTCACTTTTTTTCCCCAAAAGTATGCATTAATCTCGACAAAATCAAAGATAAACAGGAAAAATAAAGATTTATTCTAAATAATAATCCAAAGGGTCTTGCTCACCCCTCTTTACAGAATGCTGCACTTAGGAACAGATCTGTGTTCCTCCACAAGACTTCTTCAACGAGGAAATCCAGCTGCTCGCCTTCGCATTCATCAAGAAGCTTTTCAAAGAGAAAATTTCTCTGTTTATCAATCATCAGCTCAAGAAAAGAGCCCTGGAATTGAGAAAACAATGCATGTGGCCATGTCCTCTGATTATTGTTTCCCAAAATTTCTTGGAAGCACATAAATTCTCTCTCACTCTGGCTTCCTATTTGGAAATTACTGCATTGAACGGCATTGAACTGTGCTGCTTTATGATTCCACGTGTTGTTCACTGTATGATATTCATGACTGGAACGAAGTTCATTGATTTCAATTCCGTTGAATCGATACGTATCAAAATTAATTTGCTCTGGGTCCTTGAGAATTGGATCATTGAAGGAAAGTGATTTCCCAGTATCCGTGTTTCTTATTACATGACCAATGTTCCGTTGTCCGGTTGAACTTCCAGCGCCATTGTCCTTCCCTGCAGAAAACGGTTCAAGAAAATAATGTTGAAACACTCCAAAGAATTAATCCTTAATAGTTAATGAGCATAGAGTACGCATTATCACAATTTATTTCATTAAATATTATTCCGTTTGTTGAATATTTAGTTTGCTCCATTGCCGCAAAAACTGGGTCATCATACGAGAATGAATTTCCTCTGTGAACATGGTCGGTTTTCAACGATGATCCATGAAAATATTTTTTCATCACATGAGATGAATTTCCTTCGCCAATATTCTTCGTCAAGTTATTTTGTACCTCCCAAATTATATCTTTCCCTATAAATAACAATTTAACAATTATCTTATGAACACAAAATACACGTGATTAGGAAAAGGTATATTTAGTTGCTTAAATTATGAACCTTTACTTCCACTCGAGTGAAATCCCCCTATATTTTCATAACCAACCGAGTTTGCACTTGTAAACTCGTGAAGTTCCCACGTCTTTGGAGCAATGGAGTCATTCAAGAAACTTTGAGTTTGATCAGAAGTTTTCTGAGTCGACGATGATTGATTCGTGATGTTCATGGAGCTTACACCATCTGCAGCATTTACGTTGGAGTTATGAATTGAAGGGTTATCGTCGTTACCCAAGTCCAGAGATCCGAAAATTCCAACAAACTCATCGCCCACTTGCGAAAGTTTCTGTTCAATCTCGGGTATTCTTGAAACTGAGCGTTCCATGTTCTTGGATGTTCTTGAAACTGAGCGTTCCTTGTTCTTGGATGTTCTTGAAACTGAGCGTTCCATGCATGCATAAAAAGGAGCAGAGAACTGGACGAACAGAAGAGGGTAGGGTTGAGTAAGAAGCAAAGAATTAATGTGTTGTTGTTGAAATTTTGATGAGGTATATATAAAATATATTATGGTAGTAGATTCCTAATAGAACTTTAAATCTGTAGCCATGGAGTAAAAAATATATAATAATAAAAATAAATAAATAAATAAAATGGAATTTTGTATATATACATTGTAAAGATATTTTACCCTAATTCTCCATGAAATATTTGAACCTAGAAGCTAAAGAGTTCTATTAAAAGTCTTACTAAATTATCGATATATTCGGCATACTTATCCATAGTAATAGTTGAGATTGATTGAAATACTTATTCATATAAAAAAATCAAAACAATATCTGATACAATCACATATTGATTTTTATTTCAATTTTTGTATGAAAAAATTATAATATATAATTTAATGTTAGAGACAAAAAAATTGTGAATGATATTCCTCCGGTAACACGGGAGCTTTGTGTACCGGGTTCGCTTCTTTTATTTGTTATTTGTTATGGTGACAATTTAATAATTTGAAAGGGCTGATAAGTAGGTTAGATCGAGTTTGATAAATTTTCGTGATAGACAATTATGAACTCGATACTTTGACTTAGCCGTTGATTGTTTTATAACTCATTTTTAATGAAAAATAGACACAAAAGATATATATGTAAACATATGAATTCATTAATAGATAGTGTTGTATTTTTGTATCGATTGGGTATTTATGTATTCTAACAGTTGAATACGCGTTGTGTCATTATTTATATATAATGTATTGATTTTAAATGTTTTAGTAATATATAATTAAATAATATAGGATAGTTATTTTAGAAAATAAAAATATACAAAGGCATATTTTAGAAATAATGAAAAACATTCAAGGAGATGAAGGCAATTTATTATAGATGGAAAAGTAAATTTTATTTTTAGTCCTGTATATTTGTTTTTCGAGATTCGGTCATCTATATTGCCAAATTTCAAGTCTAATATTGTATCTTTCAATTTTTGACAATTTTATTCCATTTTCTACTGGAGTTCTGATGTGATAATGCACACATGGGCAACGTTGAAGTTTTGTGATGTTAGTGACAATGTTACTGTTGTATTTTGAAATCTTGTGGTGTTGTAACTTGTTGAAATCAACAATCATGCTATCTTGTCAAGAATAATTGTAATTATATTGGATATTTAGTTTTTTTTTGCCTACAGTCTTTAAACTCGTATGTATATCATGACCTCATGAATTTTATGAAGAACATTCACTGTATCAAAACAAGCAAAGGCAATAGCAGTTGGGGACGCCTAGTCATCATACTATAGTGGTCTTAAATACAGTTAGTGTCGGTGTGAAAGGAACAAAAATCTCTTATATGAAAAATATATGATATAGTAGAGGCGCTTTCTTTAAGGCCTCAAGAGTGATAGATCAAAGTATCGTCCAAAGGTGCTCCTTGAGCCGGTCACGGTTGGCTAAGAACCATTTCTCATTTGTGATGTGAGGTTGCATTTCAAAAATGCCCATTTTTCTATTGGATTTTTAAGCTTAATGAATTGAATTAAGCATGGAAGAAGAAGGAAAAACCGGAAAAAAAATTTTGCTCAACAAATGCACACTGGACGTCGCAATCGATCACGACAACTAGTAGGTTGAAAAGTGGGGCACGATCGATTGCGTCCTGCAGTTTTAGCGAACTGGTGCATCTGTTCATGTATAGTTGCGGGTTTTCCTGGATGATTGCCTCCAAATGGTGTCATATGATGATATACTTTGGACAACATATAAATACAACATCCCATATGAATTAGAACATCAGATTTTCTAAATTAACACACAAATTAGGAGAAAATAAATCAATCAAAGTGCATATTCACTTTGTGTTCTTCCTTTGTTCAAAGAAGAGAGTTTGCAACTTTTGGGGTTGTGGGGCTTGTGATTTGGAGTGCTATAATCATAAGCAAAATCGTTGTATCTTTGGAGAAGATTGTCGTATCCCGTAATCATCGTGTGCGGGGAAATTTTTTTTTGAGGACAAAGTGTTATACACTTGCCTCGACTATTCGTTATTGCCATCTATCACTACTCGTTAAGGCAACGACATTTCCTGCGGATTTTGAAGCATCCACAAAGAATTTCCAGTGAGAATATCGATATTAAGTTAGTGTTTGGTGTACTAGTGAGATACCCGAGAGAATTTGTTTAATTTTTATGTCATTACTTTTGCCCCCTCAACAAAATTTATAGATTCGTCCGTCAGCGCCATATCGAAAAAGTATTAAATTGCCACAAAAATAAAGATATTGGATTGAGACTGAAATTAACATTATAAAGGATCAAAATCGAAAAAAACAAATATATATGAATAAAATTGTATTTTTTCTTAATAGAAAATGTCAAATTCATAAATCACTAATATTAAAAAAAATACATATAATATGTTATAATTTGATAGGATTTACTATCGTATGCCGTCCTTTTAAGCTACAGTATCTGAAAAATTTATTGGTAATTTTTTATTAGAAAAATATTTCATTAAACAAAGCTGAGGTACGAGATATATTTGGCCAAAACAGATACAAAAATCTTATAAAAAAACTCATGACTCGATATCACAACTAGAAGCCAACAACATCTAACTTCCTATTCACAATAAATTCTAAAAATAATATATAATAGAATACTCTACTCCACAACAAATTACGAAAATTCATCTTTTCAATAAAATGTGCCTAAAACAATCAATTGGACAGAAAAACCAATCAATAACTGAAAAGCAAAGGGTGTTTGATCCAAGTCCACAAAATTATTTTAAAAATTTCTACTAACCGTTCAATTTCTAGTATCTGTACTAGAAAAATCATATCATTTCTATATTTCCAAATAGACCATACTATATATTGTCAAAGCAATTTATGCTATTATTTTAACATTTATAAGCACAGTAGAATTCATATATATACATATTAGCAAAAAAATATTATTACAAGTTAATAATAAATTCAAGAGTAAACCATTTGCACTTAAGTTGTAACATTTACACACTTCAAAAAATTGTGGCATCCTGGTTCTTATCATCATGATTCACACGTGTATGAGTCAGAATCAGCTAGAAATAAATAAATTTACGCTGGTGATTATAGTCTATAGATCTGTTAAGCTCACGTGTTATTTCAAGAAGATGATGTAGCTAAAGCTCTGTTCATCAAAGATACAGCATCGTTGCCCTCAACGATTGTGTAGTTGGGAACTGTATTCTTCCAACATATCCATGATGGCTATGTTAACTGATGGAATTTGATCGTAAGTCGTAGTATTTACTAACCTAAAGGCTCGTGCCTTTCCAACCGTTCGGTGTATATTGACTACATCCCTTGCCACGCAGTGTTCTCCTGCACTAATTCGCTACCTGCCATCCTTTGCCTGTGCAGCATCAATGGGACTCGAATATTGCTGTATGGTGATCTAGAGCTTCATCAAACCGTTGAAAGAATGCTGAAGTGTTCATGTTGGATTCTTGTTCGACAAGGGTCACAACCTTGGGTGACAAGAAGCTCTTAACTAGTCTGAGGAGGCGGTCTAATAGAATGCACAACGTGATTGTTGTTTACTGGTTAGTATTGTCTCTTTATTGCCACGGTTTTTCATGCCATATATGAGGGTTATAATATATTCAATGTTATGAACAGTAAAGACTTAAAATTTGAAGGGAAGGCGGATTCCTATATTTATAAATAATACTCTTAAAATGATTAAACTGGTATATATTATGGATTTTGAATTAGAATCACTTTTCAAATTTTCAGCATCAATTTTATAAATCATTTATGCATAATATGTAATTTACTGCAGTATTTGATAAATATAAAGCACGTAAAATAATTAATAAATTATTTTAATAATTAAGTTTAATTGGTTATATAAATTAATAAAATAAATTGTATTCATTAGTTAAATATAATTTCAATATGTAAGTATATTAATAAACTTATGAATAAATATTTCATGAAATAAAATATTTATTGTGAATAAATAAGGAATAATTTAAGAATATTTCTTTATAAAGTTTAAAATAGATGGTCAGAGATGATTTTTTTATTCTTCATATAAAAATTATACTATTTTAGACAAATTTTGTATATTTGGTTGCTACTTGATTATATATTAAACGATTATATAAATTTTTGTCAATATTTTATAATAAATATTGGATCGAGTTATACATAGGCCATAAGTATATGGGTGAAAGGCATATAAAAACATGTACATCACTTCAAGTGAGCATGAAGATTTCATTTATACATTGGAATTTAATAAAAATAATCTTTATAAATTTTTTTTCATAGTTTTCATTCTAAACCATGCATTGTTAAATAGCACAAAGTTACATAAACACGTTCATATAAGTATGCTTTACAAAGAAAAAAGAAAGTATGCTTTAGAAAATAAATTATCCTGATCGATGTTCTATATAATCGTTATTGGGGGCAAAGTGTAAGATTTTTAAATATGAAGACAAAAAATATACTATATAATTTTTTTTCTGTCCCAATAAAAATAAGAAAGCAAATATGGAAACCAACTCACAACGAAAAGGTGATGGAAGAAGGTGAGGGAGGCGCATAATCATTTTAAATTCACCAAGACAAAGCCATCGTGCCGCACAACAAATGTTCCTAAACAAGATGTCATCTCATTAAACTATATTAATATGGTCTATTTATTTCAAGATTTTCAACCTTCTTTAAATTACAGTGGAAGTGCCCAGTGTTTTCAAAACAGGACCGAACATGAAATCGATGTCTTTATTGGTTATAGGTTCGATCGGTTCAACTGGTTGAACTATTGATTCAACCGGTGATGACGTCAGCATTATGTAATATTTATTTCAAGCTTTTCAACCTTCTTTAAATTACAGTGGATCTCAACATTTTGATATGGAAGGAGGAATTATTAAGCAAAATTTAAGAGGGAAATTAGACTTAATGTTTTTTAAACCATTTACTAATTAAGCACGATTTGAGGATTTCCCCCTTGTTTAATCCTTACCTAATAATATCCAATTTTTTAGATAAGCATGGTTTGTTCAATCAAAATATTCGTGGATAAGTTAAGTGAGTGATGTTAATATAATTTATAAGCTTCTCTTACGCCCTAATTAGCTTTTGGCTAATATATTGCCAATTTTTATAGTGTTTTCTTTGTTTAAATTGTAACAATCTCATGATTTGCATTGTCCTAAACTACAGTTATGAGAATTTTGAGGCGGCAATTGACATTAACCCAATAAAAATCAATTCTTTCAAAATGATTTTTATATAGCAATAAACACACATGCAAAGCATATGTTTGTAGGGGTTATTGGCATCGAACCTAATGTGGGTTTCTAAATAGGCAGATCACCATCTGTGGTTTGAAATATGCAATTTATCCCATATTGTTGTTTGAAATAGATGTGAAAATAGACAGATTACTCAATGTAGTTTGTGGATACATATAACATATATATTTACAAATCATATGAATATAAATATTGTCTATTATCAGTACCAAAGATAGTAAATTGTCACTAGCTCATTTGTAGAACATAAGGTCTGAGGTTCAAACATTCACCATTAATGCCTCTCAAAATCTCATTGCAAAGCTAACAATTTCATCATCTTATTCCGTATGTCACGGGGAATAGATAAGTATACCGTACATCTTTTCAAAACATATATATAATAACTTAGATATTAAAATCAAATAATAAAATACATAAAATTTGAAACATGAGAATTAAAGTACATACATTCAACATTATTAACATATACACACCTGAGATGCGCCAATTAACTTCCAACCAAACACATCCACACACACACACCAACGGGTGCGTATGCGTGTGTGAAAATATGCAAAATATCATTTGCAGTCCTTTCCCAGCTAATATAACTATTGCCCAGTTTCCAAAGTTCGATATTCCAAAATAATACCAAGTAAATAGTAGGGCGTAGTGTGTGGGGGTGGGGGTGGGGGTGGGGGTCTCCTTTTTGCTCCATAAAAGAAATCAGTAGCATCCTATCACAAACTGCGGCATCTGCAGCTTTCATACCTGCATGCCATTCCCTTCCAATGACTCGGAGACAAAAACATGAATTGAGAAAGAGAGAATGTTTTGTTGTTTTTCCAAATATCAAGGCGATAGATATAGGAGAATGTTAGACAGTCTTTTTTTTTTATATATAAAATTATTATTACTATTATTTTGAATTTAATATTCTATCATAGTACTATTATGGTTCAATCAAAAAATCATAACCTCCTTATATTATTCCCACTTCTAATGCTTGTCCTTTTTTATGGTAGTGGGTGAAATCCTTTTGTACATAAAATGGCATCTTGTATGCAGCCAACAAGGTTTAGTGTCACGCACCGGGGCCAGGTCTGCACGAGCACGATCCACAATGAGCTCATATGGCAACTACTTTGTATCTGTTATCGCTCTACGAAAATGATTAACTCAAGTTGCTATAATAGTCAATTGTAAGCTATTATAAACCATTTTTAAACTTTCATCCATAACCAATGTGGTACAAGGGTATTGGGTATTACATGTAATATGAAATCTTTTAAATATCTCGACCACAATCAAGAGATTGATATTGTTAATGCATTTAGATTCTTAAAATAAAGTGCAGTTTTTTTAGATTTGTAAGTACCTCGACCATTGGATATTGATCATGCGTTTAGATTTTGCTAAACAAATCCTATGACTTACTGAAATATTCTGTATTTCTTGGTGGATTAGGGCATCATGGATCCTTCGTAACACTAAATTCCAAGAACAATGTACAAAGAATTACTAGGAAAGAAAAAGGTATTCAAAGAGAGGTATGATTAGTAAGAGGACTTCAAGTTCTTGGAAGGGAAACATGCATAATTATCGAAGTTTTGAAAAGAGAGAACTTGATGTGCAACCACTAAAAGAGGCGCCATCTTCTTCAAAGCTTATAACAGAGGGACCTTTGAGGAGTGAGGACACTCTCACAAAGCATCAACACAACCTATTATTCTTCCAAACACATCCTTCCATGTACTAGATTTAACCATCTCTTTTGGATTTTTCTCCAAAACTCTTTTCTCCTTTGCGCCTCTCTCCCCACTAACACTTTGCAAGATTGGCCTTTCATCTTCTTCCTCTTGGATTTTCTTGCATTTGTTGCCGATTCCCCTACTCTTTCTTTTCTTGAAATACCCAAACGATTTTATTTTTCCTTTTCTTTTTCTAAAGCGAACAACCCTTTTAATCCGAACATACTCAAACACTATATATATCTATCTACATGTAAAGTGAAAAAAACCGTGCAGCTTCAACTCAAAAAACAAAACCCTAATTGTTTTTCTTGAATCTTACAGAAAAATCGATCCTGGTACAATGCTAACGGAAGCTGATGTTGGTAAAGGCTCTGTCACTCTTTCCTCCATTGCGTTGCTTCAAGAAAGGTTTCGACAATTGCAAAAAATGAAAGAATTGAGACAGGAGAAAGAGCTCCTTAAGATGTTATCAGAATCTGAAACGTCATGGAGTCCACCCATAAAACATTACGAGACACGCTCGAAAACATTTGTACGCTCCGAACTGATGTTTCTTCCTCCTACCGCACATTGCCAACTTTCTCTATCCCTCTTGCCGGACTCACAAATCAAGAAAACCAATTCCTGCACTGGAATCGAGGCCCCGACAAAAAGAACTGCTAAATCTTGGTTAAATGATGCACCCTTGGTTTGTTCTTCTGATGTGGATACTTCTCTCCGTCTGTAAAACGGCACTCACTCGTCGTTTTGTTCTATTATATTAATAATGATAATAAAAAGTATATGATATTGCATGAGTACAAGAATTAAACCTACGTTTGGCTCATGCATGCATCGGATTTAAGCATCTATTATTATGTTATAAGAAGTTGAAGGATTTTGAGATATGATCACTTTGTGCTATACTTACCCTTTTCTTTTTCTTGTAATTAAGAAACCTTATCATCTTACTAGTTTATTGACACCGCACAAGGTGCGGTGCCAGGTACCAATATGTTAGATCATTTTTTTCTTAAATTGATCGAAGATAACATTTCAAATAACTTATTTTAACAAACATTTTTTAAAAAAACGACAATGCTACTGTAATTGAATTGGAAAAAAATAACCAAAGGACTTGCTCTAACTTTTTTAAAAAAAAAAATGATGCTCATCTCACTAAAAACTGAAAAAAAAAAAAAAAAACATTTGAAGTTGTGCGCATGAACAACCGATTAAGATATATTTTTCCTAGTTGGTTTAGGCCAAATCCGGTCATCAACAAAAAAAATTAAAGCGAGCATGCTACTGTAATTGAATGGAAAAAAATAACCGAAGGACCGACTCTAACTTTTTTTAAAAAAACATGATGTTCATCTTACTATAAATTGAAGTTGCGCGTATCAACAATCGATTAATATATTTTTTTCATGTCGGTTCAGGTTAAACCCGCACATCAACAAAAATAATTTTTTGAAAAAAAAACATTTTTAAGAAAAATAATTGTAATAAATAGTGAAATACTATTCATTACTATTCCTTGCAATAGTACTATTCCAAACTCTTACACACTTATTAAAGTTTGTCACGACGAAAACATATTTTGAACTCTCTGTTTTTTTGAAGTCAGCTCACATAAAAAATTATTATTAAAGTTTGCCACGACGAAAACATGTTTTAAACTCTTTGTTTTTTTTTTAAATCAATTCATACTTGACAAAATCAACAAGGTTTTTTCTAAAAAAAAGAAAACATTTTAAATTTAAAACAAATAAGATGAGAGGGATGCACTATTGGGGCAAAGATCAAATCTTTCCAAACAAATCCGTATTTATACAAAACAATAATAAATAACAAAAATAAAAGAAAATAGGATGGACGTTTACTGTTCATACCCTATGCAAAAAAATAATAAATAACAAAAATAAAAGAAAAAAACAAAAGAAAAAAAATTGAGATAAGATGGATGCACTATTGGGGCAAAGATCAAATCTTTCCAAACAAATCCGTATTTATACAAAATAATAATAAATAACAAAAATAAAAGAAAATATGATAGATGTTTACTGTTCATCAGAACAGTACACGATGCAAAAAATTAATAAATAGCAAAAATAAAAGAAAAAAAAAACAAAAGAAAAAGGAAATAAAAAAGGAAAAAAGAAAAAAACGTATGGTTACTGTTTATTGGAACAGCACAGTTGGATCAAGGGTCAAATCTTTCCAAACAAATCAGTACTCATACAAAAAAATAATAAATAACAAAATAAAAGAAAATAAGATTGACATTTATTGTTCATGGGAACAATATCCGATATATATAAAAAATAATAAATAATAAATAACAAAAACAAAAGAAATAAGAAATAAAAAAAAATTTTAAAAAAGAAGAATACGTCTAATATATGTATGATCAAAAATAAAAGAAAAACAAAAGAAATAAAAAATAAAAAATTTAAAAAAAAAAAAGAAAAGCCGAAAGTTACTGTTCATAGGAACAGTAACTTTTAAGTGGCTTATATATATGGTCTAATTCATTAGAATCATGAAGTAATAGGCAAACAAGCTGCTAGTGAGTTAAATACGGTAGCATCTCATGTATTTGAGATCTCGGTTCAGTTTCTACAAAAAAAAAAAAAAAAGAGCTTTAAAATTATATTCGATCAATGTCGCTCTGTTTATGTCTATAAAAAATTTACGATTAACCACTATAAATCCAAAATCTTTAGAACTTGGGGGCTTTTGCATTTTGAAGCACAGTAGACGGAGCAGAATATTCAATTCATACTTCTTTTATACAATAAAGGGCATGGGCGAATTTATGTGGTAAGGTAGGCGCAACTGCCTTACAAATAGTTTTTTTATTACTTAAAAAAAATTAAAAAAATTGAATTTTTTCCCTCTTAAAAAATTTTGCCATTCATTTTTTATGTTATTACCAAACTTCTAGATTTAGTGCTTTTTCCCCATTAAGGGGTCGGATTACAGTTACATTTCAGCATGTTATATGAAAATAAAAATAAAAATGGGACGTAGTTCCCACCTAAATTCCTAATATAAAAAATATTATCTTTTTTGTTTGTGAGGTTTATAGAAATTTAAAAGTAGAATTGTATATCATTCTATATTTTGATCATTTTAGGGTTGCGTTTGGATTGATATATTTAAATAAAGATATTTTATTTGATTAAATGACATCTGTTTTGGATAAATATGAAATTCTTCGTAATAATTACAATTTGCCTAAAGTAAATATTGGATGAAATATCATGGATTTAAAATCCATAATATAAAATATTTCATTCCAAATACATTCTTGAATCTTGGTCAAAGGGTCGAAAGATTTGGATATCATATAATTATTATATTTAAGATATAAAATTTATAGTCTAAAAAATTTCAATTGAAAGACTTGATTAATCTAGTTTATCATGGCTTCATCTGCAAGTAGTTGATCTAACTTGACACTATTCCATTTTTAATCCATGCACGTTTATCGGATAATTTAATTTTTTTAGTTAATTTTGTAAGTCTATAAGGAAATTCTTATGTGGATAGAATATGAGTCATTATGTATATATCTATATACACACACAAATATATATGTGTATTATTTTTATAATATGGGAAATCGCAGCCTCTATACTTTGGGTACTCACTTGATAAACCTAAGCTGACGCAATAATCTGCAAACCACTCCAGTCGGCTAAACCGCACTAAGCAAGCTCGGTGCGACAAGCTCAAACTGAGAGAGGCAGAAGCAGGAATTAAACTTGTTACCTTTTGGCCCATACATTACACTTACTCATCTCAACTACGCCGATGGGTATATATATGTATGTATTTACATTTATATGTTTGTGGATACATATCACAGGATGTAAATGCATATAAGAATTTCCGGTATCGAATAAAAGAAGTTCGAGAGTAAAAGTCAACACGGGTACAAGGTAGCAAAGTGGGTCCCACCATTCAGCCGACTACCGGGAACTTACCATTCCCGTTACTATTTTTTTCAACTTTCCTGCTTTTGCTCCTTCAACGGGTCCAAACGGTAGTAAAGCAATAGGACTTTCAGACCAGTAAGCGTTTCCCCGTCTCACATATGCTACGGCTGAGCTAGGGTTTCGAAGAGGAAGAGGGGTATTGAGTTAATTTCCGGGATTTTAGTTTGAATTCCATCTACTTACGTCGTTCAGGTATGAAGATGGATCATTTTCAGTGATATTTATTTTACTTATTTTTCAATGTTTGGTGGCCGGCCCTAGATCTTGCTTCTTGTAAGTCCGCGTTTGGTTTGGTTTTGAATTTCATTTACCGGCTTTAATCCTGTAAGTTTAGCCTCTTTGTACTGATTTGGTAGTTTCTTACTTCTTCAGTGCTCTGTCGAGAAAGAATATATTTGCCGTCCCGGTATTGTAATAATTAATCTATTTTCTTTGGTGATATCGGCTATTGAAGCTTTCCATGGAAATATGCTTGATTGGTTGCAAAATTGGATTTTTAACCTTTGGTGCTAGAAATATTTTGTTTAAAATAGTCCTTTGACTCATTCTTTACGATCTTCCCCTTTTTGGGTAACAGGGAGGAGAGTTTTTCCTCTGAATGTCTACCGGTATTTAAGACAAACTACTTGATTTGCCATTAGCTCGACTCATTTTTTAGTGAAATTTTTTAATGCTCTCAGAGATCTATATCTAAATTAAAGTTTAATGTGACAAAATGCTTCCTCTTGTTATTTGTAATTGTTCAAGCTGTGGGTAATTGGTTATACAAGAATGTGAGTCTTGGTAGTTCTTGAATTGTTATGTCGTACTTTTATCTATTCCATCGGTCTGTGTTTCTGATTCCCCAGAGATAGTACTAGCATGCCAATTCAATACTTTCCTAGAAGCTTGATATTGTTTTTTTACATTAATATGTGCGCGAGAAGACACAGTTGTTTGTCATTATCGCTGGTTAAGTGATCTTTAGTTGTTGGTACTTCAGGTTATTAAGGTTATTCTCAGATGGGAACATCTTCTGGTTCTCATTTCAATAACCAATCCTCAATGCTACCTCCTCGTCAACAGCTGCAACCTGGGGGAGTTCTGCAGACCTCCCTCTCCTTAGTTGCACCAGATGCATGTGGATCTCCAAATCTTCAGGAACATGGCTCTAATCATGGGTTAGTCCGTGAGTCTCCAACAGAAAGTGCCAGTTCACGAGAAACCTGGCCCACTTCTGAGGCTTTGACAGCAAGAAACTGGAGAAGGAAAAAGAAAGAGAGAATGGTTTTGCTGAGCACTCTGTCATCCGGCATATTTCGAATGCGGATAAAATGTCTCTTCAGGATGTGGCAAGTGAAAGGATAGAAGTCGTAGCAGAAAAAATGCAGAATCTCCCAGACGAGTATTTAGACAAGTTTAAAAATGAACTTCGTGCTTTTCTAGAAGGGTTGGGTGGCTCTCAGCAAAGAGACGAATTTCAATTTCTGCAGAAGCTGGTACAAAGTAGGGGTGATTTGACTGAAAAAAATCTGATTATGGCTCACAGGATTCAGCTAGAAATTCTGGTTTCTATAAAGACTGGAATCCAGGCATTTTTGCATCCAAGCCTCAGTCTATCTCAAGGTTCGCTGATAGACATTTTCTTGTACAAGAAGTGCAGAAACATAGCGTGTGGAAGTGCACTACCTGCAGAGGATTGTGCATGTGAGTTGTGCGCAAAGAGAAATGGCTTTTGCAACCTTTGCATGTGTGTAATCTGCCAAAAGTTTGATTTTGAGGTTAACACATGCCGCTGGATTGGGTGTGATTTGTGTTCTCACTGGACTCACACTGATTGTGCTATTCGAAATGGACAAATTGGCATGGGCCCTTGTGTGAAGAATGGTGCTAGTTCAGCAGAGATGCTTTTTAGATGCAGAGCTTGTAGTAGGACTTCTGAGTTACTAGGGTGGGTGAAAGATGTATTCCAGCATTGTGCGCCGACCTGGGATAGAGATGCCTTAATTAGAGAACTAGACTTTGTAAGTAGAATTTTCCGTGGGAGTGAGGATTACAGAGGCAGGAAATTGTTCAGGAAGTGTGAGGAGCTCATTGAAAAATTGAAGAGTGGGGTAGCAGAACCTGTGGCTTGTAAAGTAATCTTAATGTTCTTTCAAGGTAAGCTTTATTAACGAGGTTCCTTTGTGAATTATGCTCATTGCTAAGTTTATATTTTTTTCTTCTTTGCTTGATTATTGACGAAATGGACACAAACACAGATGATCTAGGTCTTAACTATACTCAGCTTGGTGAACCAATGATCGTAGTTCAAATCTTCATGTTGCATACTCATGTTTTTTGTATCAGTGATACTGTACATGGTTTGGGAGGATTTGATTTCTTTGGATGATATTTTAAAGGGTGTCTACACCTGACAACCTTCCTTACATTTTGATGTGATGTTATTGTCGTTATTCAATATTATTAGATAAATAAATCCCATATTTCCACTGTTAGTGGTGGTTGTTTTGGGGGAATGCTTTTTACACTGGCCTTTTAGTTTTTTGGGGAAGCCAATAAACAGAATGAATTTAACTTGCATATTATTGTTATTTACTGCAGGTTGACGACACATAATTTGGCCTTCCTCCTCCAAATTTAAGATGCTAATTATACGTTATTCTAGTTATCCTTTATGTTTTTCTCAAGATTAACTTAGTTTAAAACTTAGTTTACTCCTGAAGTAACATGACTAGCAATTTTCAAATCCAAGTATCAAGTTACTGGATAACAGCAAGATTTTAAATCAACTTGTTTGTGTCGTCTAAGCTTAAGATTGCCTTATTGCTTAACTTTCCTTTGCTACTTGCAAAATAACATTCATTCATCTGCTCTATAGTTTGTCCGATTTCTTTTGTTAAATATGTAAACATCAAATTCCACATAGAATAATCAATCTCTTCCTTTTCAACTTCTTGAGATTCTCTGGGCATTTCTCGTGTGATGAAGTAATTTGCAAGGAGTTCCATGCTTCTGTTTCCTTTTGCACCATACTGGGGAATACTAACTTCAGAGACTCACAATTATCATATGAAAAATTTGTAACATTTACAGAGCTTGAGGCAGACCCCTTAAAGAATCAAGATAATGAAGAAAGTGGCAGGATGATATCCCCACAGGAAGCGTTCAACAGGATAGCAGATGTAGTGCAGGAAGCTGTTAAAAAGATGGAAAATGTAGCAGAAGAGAAAATGCGGATGGTAAAAAAAGCCCGCTTGGCTGTCGATGGGTGCGAGCAAGAGCTTAAGGATAAAGCCAGAGAAGTGGCGGCACTGAAGATGGAAAGGCAGAGAAAGAAGATACAAATTGATGAGCTTGAAAATATTGTTAGGCTTAAACAGGCTGAGGCTGACATGTTCGAGCTGAAAGCCAATGAAGCTCGACGAGAAGCTGAGTGGCTTCAAAGAATTGCACTCGCCAAGACCGAAAAATCAGAAGAGGATTATACAAGTAGATACTTGAAGCAAAGAATGCATGAGGCTGAGGCTGAGAAACAGTATTTGTTTGAAAAGATTAAGCTTCAGGAAAGTACAAGAGCGTCACAGAGCAGTGCAGGAACAAGTGACCCTTCCCACATGGTGTATAGCAAAATCCAGGATCTACTGAAGAACATGTATGACACAACTTCGAAGGTGGAGGCACAGTCAAATGATCATCACTCATTGGGTTCGCTTCCTTGAGTTTCGTCAGTCTCCTGGACCTTTCGTCTCTGTGCATGATGTGAAACTTTATCGTTAATTATCTGTCAAACCTTTAGTTGCTGCTTTTCCTTGTAGATTAGAAAGCAAGCTCTCTAAACAGCTTGGATGCAAACGAATATTTTCATCTGTATGCTATTTATGGCCACCCTCTATGTACAGTGGTCACTGTTATTTTTCTTCAATTTGCAACTTTTATCCATGACACTCAATGCGGGGCATGTTGTAAGTAATCCAAGAGCATACAACGCAGCGGAATAAAATTTTATGGATTACTAACCAGCAGATCTATACATAGGATTCATATCGGATAAAGGAATAACAAGTGTCTTACCCTTGTAGCGTGTTTGAAGTAGAATCCACGGAGCAGCACCACGTCCTACGCCTTCTCCGAGTCACTAGCAAAACTTAATGAGTTTTGCCTCAACGGTATCCACACGATCAAATCGGGTGAAGGGAAAGTTTAAGAACAAGTTGCTAGACAAGTTCTTAAACCAATACACGAAGCAAACTCGATTCACAATCGAATGATGGCACAATACCACCAAGAACCACACGGCTATGATGGAGGCCGAGAGTTCGAGATGGTGCGGCCGAGAGCTTCCAATATTTTAGGTTGAATGATATTAAATTGTCACTTACAATTAATTCATAAACTTGTATTTATATTAAAAGGCTTTTAATTAAGGTTCAAGACTTTCTTAAAGTCTTATGGGCCCAAACCCATGATTTAATTAAAACCTTTTAATCACTTAATTAAGACTCTTCTTAATTAATCAATTCATCCAATGAATTTAATTTCCCTTCTCGATTTAATCTTTTGTGCGACACGATAGGATCTTGTAATGTTGGCAGTGACATAAAATCTCATTTTTGTCGCAAGCATTGAGCGGTATCTAGCAACACATCAATGCTACCCAAATTACAAGAATGTCAATGACTCGACATAACCTCTAGAACTTGTGATAATATTAACCATGTAACTTAATCCCTTTGTCCTTTGTGTTTAGATTGAACACGAGTCATGGAATAGTCATACTCGTATATCCAATCTTTATTCTTGATCCCCAAGTAGAACTAGAATAAACGAATAAGCTCGATATCTCATATCGACTCATTCGAGCATGGCCATGCATTTTAGTTCTCACTTGATCAAGGGCCTAACACATCTCCCGTTATATAGGAGGGACAAATCCTATCTCGATCAGTCAACATCCCTCTACATAATTCGTAGTGTATCCAATAGTCGCCTTTATAGTATACCCTGTTACGGGTAACGTTTGACGATATCAAGATACATAACTCCTTATGTTGGGATCTCTGATGATCACAAGTCGTAAGGATTACATACATTATTATCACTATGAGAATTGCATATGACGATCATATAACTATCCATGTTGCATTCTCATGGTGGGTCTGTCCAGTACATCGTTCTCTAACATGTACCCATATGTTGATTTGATATCTCATATCAATGAACAATTCATCGATCAACACATACTAGTCTCTACGTATTATCATTATCCCTTTCATGATAATACTTGACTAGGGACATCTTTAAGAACAATACAATATTATTCTAAGGACATTAACATATATATTAATTCACATTGCACAGTTAAAAGAACAATATATAATAATGAATTGACATTCATAAAATCATATTACATTGTATGTCATAAACAATCATCTAATGATGTGTCTTAGGGCATATCCCAACACATGTAAATGCATAGTTTCTTCTTTTTATATTTGATTTGTGAACTGTTCGTGATGTGCTGGATTTGCTACTGACTATATCATGAGAAGCTAATCGATTCATGCATCACCAACAAGCCATGATGTAATGTCTATCGAAATTGCTATGGAAATTTGTTGTTTGAGCAGTGTTGGGGGAGGGGTTGCTACAGTGAGTTTGAACCCGTAAAAAGGTGAGGCCATCCAACCATGAAGAAGTTGGCAAATTGATCCCCATTTCAAACTTTCACTATTGTGATCTAGTGATATCAATCTTCACCAACATTAAAAATATGATGTAGATTCGCTCTGAACTCTCAACTCCTCCTCCTTCCTCTCTTCAAGAAATATTGAATTCTTCTCTGGGGTGTGAGGCACACTCTTGAACAATCTTTACGTTGAATTGAATATGAAAAGAAACCCTATTGTCTAATGACAAGTTGAGGACCTTTCTCAATAAAGATCAAAATATAGTCTAATCTTAATTATTTTGCATGTATGTCTTCATATATCATTATTATTTGGGAACTTTTAACAATAGTAATAGGTCCACTTTGACATCAGAGGCTTATTGTTTTTTTTATTTTTTTTAGTTTATTTGAATTATCAAAACTAGCCATTTTAACAAGAATATTTTTCATTTGTTTACACTTGGACCACTATTGATTGAACCTTTTTGGTTTGGGTTTCTTTGCGCCCTTTTTTTTGGTTTTTTCCAGGCAATTTTGTTATTTTTAGGGTATTTTTCTTACATGGTCGATGGCCCATTTTATGCCTTTATTACTTGACCGAAGACATTATTTTTTGAATAATATTTTTATAATGGTTTTATTTTGGTTTCTAGATATTTGGTTATCTTGAGCAATGTGCACTTGGTATTCATTTCATTTCATCGATGGGGTTGAGCTTAGAGCATGGGAAGGGAAGGTGTATGAAAATGGACGATGCATCGGGGAGTGGGAAAAGGTTTTGAGACGACGTCTTTAATTCCCACACTTTGACTTATGTAAAATCTGTAAGTTTACGCTTAGTTTTGTCTTAAATTTACGGTCATTCTTCAAACTAATAATTTCTGATTCAGTTGATTTTGGACGGGGTAGTGATATTGATGCTTATTTGCTCTTGCTTGATGACGTGGTTTGATTAACTGGTGCAATTTTGATGTTTATTCTACAGGGAACTTGGACAGCAGATGCCCAGTGCAGGTTTATCTGGGCCTCAGCCACCATCATTTCCCCCACGGTTCGGGCTAACGAGGCCAAGCAACAAGATCCACACAACATTGCCGAAAGGGTATCAATTTCTCGTTTCACATAAAATATCTTAAGGGATTTTGCATCCTATGATTTTAGTACACTAATAGTTGGTTTGAGAAGCCTTAATTCTTGGAAATGCTCTTGAAAAGTGAAAATGTTATATGGATGATATGATGATATGATGTTTTTTGGTAGGAGTAAAAAAAGTTTGTAAATAATAATATATTATGTCCGCGGGTGGGTCTTACGATGATCATTAGCATTCAAAATTAGATTTGTTCAAGATTATCGTGTTGATTGAGTTGGTATTTGTCACCAAATGGAATTTTGTATGATGATGATGCAAATGTAACACTATTAAACTTAGGTTCTACATTTTTTTTAAAAAAATGTAATTATATGTCTATTTGATTTAACCATTCATTGTCCTCACTCTCTTCACCAAGTTTGTTATATCTTGTGACTTTGACTTATCAATTAATCTGATCATGACCACCAGATCTTCCTCAGTACGAAAGGAACTAGTACATATATATTGTCACAAGAATAAAGAAAAAGAACCTTATGGAATTGATATTTACCTAACAAACACACAATTTGATTAGTGATAATCAACCCCACCGCATTTACTATTTTTCTAGAGTATTCAGCCTGAACTCCTCATGTTTTTGTACGCGAACTTACAATCGCTATTTTTTGGTGTACATTGGGTAAGTTCTCGGGCTGATATAATAGCTTGTAAACCACGTCAGCCAGACAAATTGTACTAGACAATTCTAGTGCGATAGGCTCAACCAAAAATATATTAGTATGAAAAATCAAACTCACAAAGACCTGCTCGTTTATACCATGCGCAATATGATCCGAGTCATTAATTAAATAAACTTAATAATTCCAGTACCACTGCATTAAACGTTGGAACTTGGGAGAGAGGCTATTAGGTGATGGCCCACACTCAACTCTCGTCTTGTCCCTTCTTATCTTTTCCTGTTCATATTTTTTTCCTTGAAACTAGAAATGATTGCCTCTCCCCAGAAATCTAGCAATCTCACTGCCCTATCTTCTTAAATGCTGTCTCAGATATCTGATAACCTTTCTTCGATTTTATATTATAGGCAACATTTAATGCTCTTGAATGTCTATGAGAAGCTTGGCCCCGGGCCTCTTTTCATATCAAACACAAGTTTAATCTACTTTTTCTTAAACAAAAAATTGATTTTTAACATGTTAGAAACATCAGAGGCTGTGACAAAAAACTCTGTGAATATTTTAAGTTCTGGCTAACAAAATAATGAAAAATTTGATTCTATCCCACACGGGTATCTCATGTGGCAGTATTTATCGTTGATTTTCCATTGATTTGTAATATTTCATATCAATTGTAATATTTGTAATATTTCATATCAATACTGATATGCCCGAACTAATCCAAAATAAAATGGTGCGATTATTCTTATTACATGCAATGGACGTTCAAAAGAAATTCACTCTGAGCCTTGAGCGGAGCCATGTATACAATATGCCCGCTTCAGTTTCAAATGGCCACTTATGTAGGTATAATATTTGTTTAAATTATGAATAAAAAAGTTAAATGAGTATAACGTAGTAGGTAAACCCACTCAGAATAAAAATGAATAGATGTTGGTCATAACTTTTTAAGAAAATATTAAAAAAAAAATACAAGATTTTATCAAGATTTTTTTTTTTTTTGGCTGACAGAAATTTTATATATTTTTCTGAAAAATTATTTGTTCAAGGTAATAATTTTAGGAAGTTGGCATACCCCTTTTTTATTATGAACGTTGATTTCTTAACAAGTAGATTATCCAATATCATGACACGAGCCACGCGTAAAATTGTATGAGAAACCCTTATTAGTGGTAGTCTATTCCATAGATTTGATATTTATTTATTAGAATGTTGAAGCTTATGGGCATGGTTCGCGGTCGTGGGTACGGTGTCAAGAACGAAGATCATCGTTCCAGTTCCAATGACATTTTACGAAACAATTAAGGAGCGAAATATTTAAAAATAATTATAAAAAATTTAAAAAGTTTGAATATTTTGAGGGGAAAAATCATCTGCTTTAATTCATAAATAATATTTAAAAGATCCAATTTTTTTTTCTAAATCTCATATACACTTGATTAAAACATAAATTTATCCTTAAGATCACATATTTTTTATCATTTTATTTATAAAAATTAAATTATTTCACAAATCTTTTAATTATATATTTATTAATATCCATAACAATTTATTTTACTTAATTGAACACCAATTGGAGATGTCTAACAATACCAATTGGAGATGTCTAACAATTTATTTACACAAACTAAATGAGATATTTTCATTTAATTTCTGATTAGTTAAATTTTCAACAAACTTGTAAAATCACTAAATATTATGTACACTTTATTAAAACATAAATTTATCCTTAATATCACATATTTTTTTTATCATTTTATTTATTAAAATTAAGTTATTTCACAAATTTTTTAATTATAAATTTATTAAAATACACATAACAATTTATTTAATTAATTAAACACCAATTGGAGATGCCTAATAACTTTTATATTTCTAAATACACCGTTTCACCGTTAAATCGTCGTTTTTTTGTCTGTTTCACTGTTCCGTTCCATCGTCCACCAATAAATCACCGTTTTTTTGTTTGAGGAACATCGTTCCAAAGTAATCTCATTTACTATACGGATCTTTGAAACGATAGACGATGTTTCAGTTCGGACATTCCGGACCTAGAAGGCCGGTGAGGTAAACCATGCTTATGGGCCATTTTTTTATTTTTTCCTTTTTCTTTTCACTTCTTTTTCGTTTGGGTGATTTCTATTTAAGTGCTGGAATGTAGGTGGTTAAGCATTAAGTTATCGAGTTATTACTAAAAAAATATATTGTTTCTGTGGGAAGTTGGATTGGCTCTTTCCAACCACTTCATTATTTTTCCACTGCTGCAAAAGCTTGGTAAAAAGGAAAAAAAAAATGGTGAAGATGAATTGCCTTAATTTGGGTGTTAGACCCAGTCCTGGTAATGTTCCTGTATACCATGGTAGCAATTTCAAGGTGATAGACAGGAGGGTGAGGCTAGCGGAACTGGTTCTGAGGTGTGTGATATCTGGTTTAGCCATTCTTTCCGCTGTTCTTATCGGGACTGATTCTCAGGTTAAGGAGATTTTCACAATCCAGAAGAAGGCTAAGTTTACAGACATGAAAGCCCTTGTGTAAGATCTATGCGGAATTAGTTCTATGAAATTTGTTATATATTTACTTTACAAAAAACTGGTTCCGTTAATATTTTGTTTTGGGAATATTTGCAGTTTCTTGGTGGTAGCTGATGGGCTGGCTGCTGCGTACTCACTGGTGCAAATTTTGAGGTGTGTTGTGAATATGATTAGAGGGAGTGTTCTGTTCAACAAACCCTTGGCTTGGGTCATTTTCTCTGGAGATCAGGTATGGAATTGTGCTGTAAATTTCTTGTATTGAATCTGATTTCTCAAAAGCATCTGCATCTTGGGTTCTTTTTTTCACATAGCTGTCGTCCTGTAACTTTCAAGTAGTTGAAGGTTTCCTACTTATTTAAGAAGCTTTTTAACCGTGGAGAGAGAGGACGTATCCCTTCTGAAAAACTTGTAAACTAATAAGTGAACCGTTTTCTCGAAAATTGATCCAATGGCGAGGGAATTAATTAAAAACAATAAAAATCAAATCTTGGTTCATTTTTTTCTTTTTGGTGGATGATTACTTTTCAGGTGATGGCCTACGTGATATTAGCAGCTGTGGCAGCGGCTGCGCAGTCCTCAGTGTTGGCAAAATTCGGGCAGCCAGAAGTGCAATGGATGAAGATCTGCGACATGTATGGTAAATTCTGCAACCAAGTCGGGGAGGGCATAGCCAGTTCCGTACTGGTGAGCCTTTCCATGGTGGTGCTCTCAGCCATTTCAGCCTTCAGTCTCTTCCGTTTGTATGGGAACAACAAAGGGAAGAGCAACGGGAGATGGTGATAAATAATAGGACAAGCCAGGTTAACTGTGCTGGGGTTAGTTTTGGCTGTAGAATTTGTACTCTATGGTAATAAAAGGATGTTTGGTGTTCGTAGATTTTGGGCAAGTCTGGGATAGTTTCTTGGCATATAATGTGCAAAATGGAAAAGCTAACACTTATTAGAGGGTGTATTTTAGACAAAATTAAGATGCTCATTGTACTGCTATGTGATCATATGATTATAATAAAATAAGTTAAGGTTATGTCCCATGAACAACTACGTAAGAAAATAATTGACCTATCGAAGAGATTGTGCTACTATATATGACTTGCCTAATCAAATAAATTGTATTTAAAACGTACAATAGCAATAACTCAAGTGACATATTTCGATCGTTCTTTAAGTATGGATATTTGTTGAACTCTAACAATCTTCATTCCAATAATTGCACTACCTTATAATTTATGTGAATCGAACACGTGATATTGATTCTATTACTAAAACATAAATTCTATGGAAAACGGGTAAAGCGATATAAAATTGTGTCATAAAAGGGCAAGCACATTCCTTTCTCAAGTTTATGGTATTCCTTAAAAATTTAGTTTCTTAGTAAATGTGAAGTACACGATTTTTTTGTAATTAAATAGAAATATTAATAGCAAACATGCGCATGCATGATTTCCATTTATATTATATAAAATTGAGGGGGAAAACGGTATGTGCGAATATTGGGTTTTTTAATCAAATATTCTATTTTTAAAAATAATTTAATAATTTAACCGATTTTTTTTGGTGTCGCCATCTGACATGGCGATTTAAATAAAAATTAATATTTATTGATGTCGCCATCTGAGTTGGCGACACCAATGTAATTTATTGGTGTCGCCATCTCAGTTGGCGACATCAATTTAATTTATTGATGTCGTCATCTCAGTTGGCGACATCAATTTAATTTATTGATGTCGTCATCTCAGTTGGCGACATCAATTTAATTTATTGATGTCGTCATCTCAGTTGGCGACATCCATTTAATTTATTGATGTCGTCATCTGAGATGGCGACACCAATGTAATTTAACCCTAGCCAAAGCCAAAAACACGCCCGCCGCACTCGCATCTCATTCTCATTTTCTTTCTTCCCTGCTGCGCCGTGCTGCGAAAATCGAACATCTTTGCAAAAATCAAGCCATTTTTTTCCAAAATATTTAAGGTAAGCTTTTTTATTTTGTTATTTGTGTATTGTAGATAAATTATGATTTTGATATATTTAGTAGGAGTATATTATTTGTTGGTGTATATTTTGATGATGTGAATGATTAAAATTCAAGTTGGCTCCGGAGGGCGGCGTCGGCCGGTGGCGGCGGCGGCCGAGGGCGGTGGGCGGCGGTCGTAGACTGTCGACGGGTAGTTTTTGTAATGTTGAGATTAATGTTGTTAATTTTTGTATTATATTTCAGGATGGATCAAATGAGACAACCAGGCCCGGCCCGGTTGACACACATCTTTTGTTGTTGCAGTCTTCACATCGATCTGAGGATGTATGGGGAGGTGATATGGATAGTATACTTCGTGTGAGAAACACAGATAGCTATTTTTGGGATATGTGTCCATTAGATATACGTGTTGTTAATTTGTTGCACGTTATTGGATTTTATGGTATATATAGGTGTGGTAAGATTGAACTTGACATGCACCTGATCACGGCTTTAGTTGAGAGATGACGCCGTGAAACACACACATTTCATCTTAGATCGGGAGAAGCGTCCATCACACTGCAAGACATTGCAGTAATATGGGCGTTGCCAGTAGATGGCATCGCAGTGTCTGGGATAGATTATGATAGGACTCTACCTGAATGGCAAGAATATTACCATATATATTTAGGATTCATACCAGATATCAAAGATTTTAAAGGTGCGAGGTTGAGATTAGTTGTTTTGAAAAATCATTTGCTGCAAAATCCCTTGGGGGTACATAGTACGCCAGATGATGTTGCTAAGTTTACAAGGGTTTGTGCGTTATTGATGTTATGGGGGATTATGTGCCCTGATTCCTCAGGCAATTTTGTTAGGTTATTGTATTTACAGAAGTTGGAGGATATTGACTCTGCCAGTACATATAGTTGGGGCAGTGCTGTGTTGGCATACTTATATCGTGAGTTGTGCACGTCATCAGAGAGAGGGAAAAAAGTTATAGGTGGTGCATTGCAACTCTTACAGGTAAATAATATGTTTGTTTGTTTTAATAATTAAAATATGTTTCTGGTGAATCTAACTTGTATTATTGATGGCACTACAATAAATGAGATTTGGGCATGGTCACGAATCCCAAGTTTGACTCCGCAATTGGGTAGCGATAATCTGATATTGGGCCAATAATGGTCGCCCAGACAATGTGTTACCTTCTGCTCCATATGGTGTAAGGTAATACGAATATGCATTGTTTTATAATTGATTTTATGTGTTAATGCATTTAATCATTTATTTGAATATATACAGGTGGTCATGTCATTTAAACTTTACAGAAACTGGGAGTCATTCCATACGTATCATAAGGGACATCCTCGATGAGCAGCCAGTAACTCAAGTAAACATGCTGTTAAATTAGTTTGTACAAAAATACACTCTTTTCATAGTATGTAAAGCAATGTTGTTTTGCAGTTTAATTGGCAGCCGTACCCTGATGAGTACACTGAAGGAATCACTGTGTTAGGGACATATAAGGGACCGTTGATTTTCTTCGACATAGTTGAAATGCAACGGTCTGATAGATTACTGCGACAATTTGGGATGCTACAAGTTATCCCACAATATCCACCATCGGGGGATGAGGCATTGCATAATGTTGGTCGAAGGGAAAATGTCAACAAAAACTGGAGCACTAGGCATAGAGCATACATACTTTGCTGGGAGATGGCAAATGATCTACGTGTAGACAGACCACGATTTAGTGACGGTGCTTACTACGTTGTTGGCGGATACAGTGAGTGGTATGAACAAGTCACACGTAGATACATTGGACGTCAAGAATATTTTGTACAGACAGGATATCAACATGGTGATGGCCTGGCATGACAGCATGTGGTACGTTAATTACGTGAAATTTTATTTTTATATTTGTGTTTAGATGTATAAATTTTATATGGACTTTTGGACTTTGCAGATTGAGCAGATGGAGCAGTTAACTACAAGCTATGGCCGCCATCTGGCTGATGGAGTGCCTATTACGACAGAGTCGATGAGGCAACACATGACTATGTTCGACAATGTGGTGCGAGTGGCTCGTGAACGACGAGACAGAAACTTCCCGGTCCATTGGCGATCGGTCGCCTCATTTTAGGCGGTCGATCGCCTCGCACAGACTCGCGATTTTCCACCATTAATGCACACCAAAACCTTCACCAACCTCAACAACACTCATACCAACAACTCATAAACATTAATACACTTTAAACCTTCAATATACATCCTCATACAACCATAAATCTAACACTCACCCAAGAATAACACCAACCCAAACAAAACCCATTTCAAAATCCTTCAAAACCACTTCAAACTCAATCCAAACAAAATAAAAACAATAGGGAGGTATACATACCTCTTGGGGACTCCAAATCTCCCAACAAACTCCACAAATCAAACTTTTGGAAGGATTTCTCCCCACCTTTTTGCACAAAAACGAAAATGAGGAGAAGGAAGGGTTTGGGAGGTGAAATTTGGGAAAGTTAAAAAAAGTGAAGGTATAAAGGGGAATTGGGGTATAAGTGGGTTGTATTTAATATAAATTACACCCCACAATTCCATGGTGTATAAAACACCCCAACATGATATTTTAAAAGGCATTTTACCACAATGCACCACAATCTCAAATAAATGCATGTTTCACCAATAAATGACTACCAACACATGTAAGTCATTAAAACACCCAATTAACCAACATGCATCACATGCACCCAAAATGCATTCCCGGTCACGCCTACCCTGTGACTAAGCATTTCAACATGATAAATAAATCCAGCACATAATTAATTACCACCATAATTAATCATATAAAAACAATTAATGCCCAAAACGCAATCAATTATTTCGGGGATATCACAATACTCCTCTACTTATAAGATTTCGTCCTCGAAATCACATGCACTTACCCCAAAATGAAACTAAATATAATCACATACCAGAGAATAGTTCCGGGTAGTGCTGCACCATATGCCGCTCCGTCTCCCACGTAGCCTCCTCGACACCCCTGCGATCCCACTGAACCTTGATCATAGGTATCACTTTGTTCCGAAGTCTACGGTCTGCTCGATCCAGAATTCTAACAGGCCGTTCCACATAAGACACATCGGATTCCAACTGGACCTCGGAAGGCTGTAACACATGAGATGGATCCGGCTCATACTTCCGCAGCATCGATACATGAAACACATCATGTATACCAGATAAAGAAGGTGGCAAGGCTAGTCGGTAAGCTAAGGTGCCAATGCGTTGCAAAATCTCGTACGGTCCAACATACCTCGGAGACAATTTTCCGCGCATCCCAAATCGTACAACGCCTCTGAAAGGCGAGATCTTCAAAAAGACCTTATCTCCCAACTGAAATTCCAACGGTTTTTTTCGTTTATTCGCATAAGCTGCCTGTCTGTCCTGGGCTGCTTTCATTTTCTGCCTTATCATCTTTATCTTCTCTTCCATTTCCCGAATCAACTCCGGTCCTCCGACCAATTTGCAGTCCAAATCATCCCAACACAAGGGTGATCTACACCGTCTGCCATAAAGAGCTTCAAAAGGAGCCATTTAAATGCTCGCCTGGTAGCTGTTATTATACGAGAACTCTACCAATGCCACCGAATCCTGCCAAGAAACATCGAACTCCAATACACAAGCCCTCAACATGTCCTCGAGCGTTTGGATAGTACGCTCGGTCTGGCCATCCGTCTGAGGATGATAAGCAGTGCTCAACCTGACTTCAGTTCCCAAGGCTGACTGAAGACCCTCCCAAAAATGAGATGTGAATCGTGGATCTCGATCCGACACTATGGAAATGGGGATCCCATGCACTCTCACCACATCTCGAATATACAACTGCGCCATCCTCAAAAAGGTGAAAGTCATGCTATAGGGGATGAAATGAGCTACCTTAGTCAATCGATCCACAACCACCCAAATAGCATCAAAACCTGAAGTACTCCTCGGCAGGTGAGTCACGAAGTCCATGGAAATGTGTTTCCACTTCCACTTCGGTATCTCCAAGCTTTTCAACTCGCCGCCAGGTCTCTGTCTGTCTGCCTTAACCTGCTAGCAGATCAAGCACTTCTTAACAAAAGCGACGACGTCATACTTCATTCTCTTCCACCAAAACTGACCACGTAGATCTTTATACATCTTCTTCCCGCCTGGGTGGATGCTAAGTCTGCTACTATGAGCTCGCTCCAAGATCCCTCTACGCAACTCCGGCGTACTCGGAACCACCCACGGTTACCCAATCTCAAGGATCCGTCATCGGCCACTCTGAATTTCGTTGGCTGACCAAGATGTACTAAAGATAACCATCTCTGAACCTCATCATCTAACTTCTGAGCTCTCCTGATGTTCTCATAGATATCTGGCTCAGCTAACAAGGCCGATACACGCACAGGTGATGCATCTATGTCGAAATCATAGCCTAGATGGCAATAAGAGGTCATCATAGCCGACAAATGGATGACATCCTCAGCAGAACTCCTCACTTTCCGGCTCAAAGCGTCTGCTGTCAAATTAGCTTTTCCGGGATGGTACTCAATCTCACAATCATAGTCCTTGAGTAAGTCCATCCACCTTCTCTGCCTCATGTTCAGCTCCGCCTGAGTGAATAAAAACTTGAGGCTCTTGTGATCCGTGTATATGGTAAACGTAGTACCATACAAGTAATGTCTCCAAATCTTCAGGGCGAATATGATAGCCGCCAATTCCAAGTCATGGACTGGGTATCTAGTCTCATGCGGCTTCAACTGCCTCGATGCATAAGCTACACATGCTTATCTTGCATCAGTACACACCCAAGGCCCTGAAGTGATGCAACCTTATACAAAACAAATCTGGAGTTTTCTGTAGGAATCACCAATACTGGCGCCGTCGTCAAACGGTGCTTCAACTCCTGGAAGCTCTCCTCACAAGCTTCTGACCAAAAGAATGGTACTCCCTTTCTGGGTCAACTGTGTCAACGGCTTGGCGATCTTCGAAAATCCCTCGACAAAGCGTCGATAATAACCGGCCAAACCAAGGAAGCTCCGTATCTCAGGTACAAAAGTGGGTGCAGCCCACTCCATCACAGCTTCAATCTTCCTGGGATCCACTGATATCCCGCTGCTAGATATGACATGCCCCAGAAATACTACACTGCTCAACCAAAATTCACACTTGCTGAGCTTGGCATACAACTGGAGGTCTCTGAGAATCTGGAGCACTGTCCTCAAGTGTTTCACGTGCTCTTCCTCGCTCCGGGAGTAGATGAGAATGTCGTCGATGAATACAATGACGAACTGATCAAGATATGGTTGGAACACCCGATTCATCAAGCTCATAAAGACAGCCGGGGCGTTCGTCACACCGAACGGCATCACTAGGAACTCATAATGTCCATATCGAGTCCGAAATGCTGTCTTCTGCACATCCTCCTCTCTGACTCGAATCTAATGGTATCCGGATCTCAAATCAATATTGCTATATAACTTGGTACCTTAAACTGATCAAACAAATCATCAATCCTTGGGAGAGGATACTTGTTCTTCACTGTGACCTTATTCAGTTGCCAGTAATCGATGCACAACCGCATCGAACCGTCCTTCTTCTTTACAAAAAGAACCGGTGTGCCCCATGGCGATACGCTCGGGCGTATATATCCTTTGTCAAGGAGATCCTACAACTGTTCCTTCAACTCTCTCAACTCTGCCGGTGCCATCCTGTAAGGTGCACGAGAGATAGCGGATGTCCCCGGTAATAACTCGATCCCAAACTCAACTTCTCTAGCCGGTGGAAATCCTGGGATCTCCTCTAGGAATACATCAGCAAATTCTGCTACCACTGGCACATCCTCAACTCTCAATTCTTTATTCTTCCCAGACGTGTCCACGGCATAGATGAGATAGCCCGTGTGGCCACGTTCCAACAATTGAGTCATCTTGATTGCTGAAATCAACGGAATCTTTGCACGAGAACCGTTGCCATAAAAAGTCCACTGTATTCTCGAATCAGATCTGAACCTTACTGTCTCTGCCGGCAATCTACCACTGTCTGATATCTGTTCAAAATGTCAATACCCATGATGCAGTCGAAGTCTGACATGCCTAACACAATCAAGTCTGCCTTCAACTCGTTGCCCTCAAAATAAATGAGGCAATCTGCCATAAACTGATCGGCAATAACATTCCTTCCAGTGGGTGTCGAGACCATGAGAGGCGTGGGTAGAGAAGACGTGCGCATATGGTGTCTTTCCACAAAGCCCACAGATACAAAAGAGTGGGAGGCACCTGTATCTATCAAAATAAAAGCAGGGTACGTAAATAAATGGCACGTACCGGCGATCACCTCCTCCGGGGCTGCCTGGGCCTGCTCTCTAGTCAGCGCATACACCTGTCCCTGGGACGGTCCCACTGTCTGACCTCCCGATTGTCGAGGCACAAACTGCTGCCTCTGGTGCACTGTTCTGTCATCAAATCTCGACCTGTTTCCCTGAAACTCTGACTGTCCTCCCCGAGTGGGGCAATACCAAGAGATGTGGCCCATCTTGCCACAACTATAACAGGCAGGGCACTTACTCGAAGAATGTGGCCCTCCACAATTGTCGCACCTTGGCTCCCCCGATCTATTCCCTTGCACAGGCCCTCGGTTGGCTGACCAACTGTTCTTCTTGATCTCTTGCTTCTGACCATAAGATTTCTTCCCACTGAACCGTGAGGATGAAGAGGCACCACGAGGTTTAAATGGCTCTCCTCGGGGCCTCAAGCTATCAGTAGCTTGCCTCTGTTGTGGCACTTGTGGGGGTATAGCACTAGGATAGGCTCCAACTCCAATCTCCACAAGCTCTGCTCTCGTGAGAGCATCGTCAAAGGAAGTGGGGTTATTGGTGATAACCCGATCAAAAAGCTCCGTCGCAACCCCTTCATAAAGTTCCTCATCTTTGCATGTCCACTGGTGGCAATGTGTGGAACATACCTCAGCAACGAGGAATAATGCATGGCATAGTCTGACACTGACATGTTCCCTTGTTTCAAGCTTGCAAACTCGTCTTCCTTCATCTGTCTCGCCGCCGCAGAGAAGTACCGGTTCAGAAACCGGGTTCTGAAGAGCGTCTAATCGATCACTGCACCCTGTGCTCTTAGTTCCATTACCGTGCTCCTCCACCACATCAAAGGTTTCTTTGCCAACTGGAACTCCGCCAGCCTCAGCCATGCTGTAACAGCACAAGGAGCCGAAACAAATATCTGTTCAAGCCTTTCTAGCCACTCCTCAGCCTCCTCTCCTGATTCTGTCCCCTCAAACCGGGGCGGGTGGTAAGACAGAAACTGAGTCAAGCTGATCTCACCAGGTAGTAATAACTGAGCCACTGGTTCCATGCCTACAGCTGGTGGAGGTAGAGGGTTTGCCTGACCAATGCAAGCGTTCACGCTCCCAACATCACCAACCTCTTCATTAAGGTTCCCTGCGTTCATAGTAGCCATGCTGTAACACAAAGGTTAACAACAATTCCAAAACAAATATATATGTTACTCCGTTAGATAACAGGAATGATAATAAGCATGTTAGTATAACAATATATACAACAATATGCATCACATGCATAAACATGCTTCAAATGTAAGCACCTAGCCAATCATGCTAAGGCTACCCTTCACTCGTTCCCGGGTTCTCTAACCTGGCTCTGATACCACTAATGTAAGGACCTTAGTTCCTTAAGTGCGGATTAAGGGCATAATTAGAGCTAATATAAATTATCAGAGTAAAATAATCGTGTTGAGACTATGAGCCTTAAGAGTTACATGCCAATTCAAGGACCATCAATGGATTAATTACATTTTCAAATCAAAATGAATGTTATCAACTATAGCTTTACACTACTCCTAGAGTAGACACTATAGAAAAGTAATCATGTCCTTCTTTTCCCAAAAGTGTTCTTCTCAAGCTCACCGCCTCAACCCGCTTAGCCCTTCTTATCATGCCAAAAGTGTACATACAAAGACAACCCCCAAACATGAGCAATAATATCATTCATATTCAACACATTATGAATATAAGGCGTAAATGCATAAATCACAATAAAACACTTCCTGTTTTTCCCATGCATTTTAAACGCTTCCAGTTTGGTTGTCCCTGTACCATAACTCATGAGTATAATCAATAGATTATTTAATGGTCTACACATGTCATGACATAATACCATTTCATCATCATCAAATACCAATCACCAATCCCTAGTCTGTCCATCACAATGTATTTTAATGCCCCTCGCTTATTTACATATAGCGCATAGAATAACCTCGCTTCAATGGACATGCGGCGCTCCCACCCCTCGCTTCACATTGAGCGTCAAATATTCTTTCCTCGCCCTATATGATAACCACGCTCAAATGTGACATGCGGCGCTCCCACCCCTCGCTTCACATTTAGCGGCAACAAATCAAATAGCGGCAAGCATTAAAATCATCAAGGGATGACCACGACTCATGGGATGTGCACCAATAACCATCATATGCATATACAATCATCATGCATAATTCAACATGTATTTGCATCCACAATGCATAATTCCACATATACTCGCATCCACAATGCATAAACAATGAGTATATTAGATACATGTACCGTTGGGTGCCCGTACGTCTTCTACGTACCTTTCCAAAAGTGGAATTGATATGGCTTCACTTCCTTGGTTGCGTCGCTACCTGGGATGGTTCTACACAATCACACAACCCCATATTAGAAGCCAAATAATAGTCAAATACCAAAAATTCGTCAAAAGAATTCATTTGCCAAAATTTCACTGCTGGCGATTGATCGCTTGGCTAAGGCGATCGATCGCCTCAATTTTTGCTTCGCGGCGATCGATCGCGCCAAACATGGTGATCGATCGCCTACCTCATATTTTGACACTGCCCCTCGGCGATCGATCGCGCCATTTCAGGCGATCGATCGCCTACTCTGTGATTTTGGTACTGCCCATTGGCGATCGGTCGCCTCATTTTAGGCGGTCGATCGCCTCGCACAGACTCGCGATTTTCCACCATTAATGCACACCAAAACCTTCACCAACCTCAACAACACTCATACCAACAACTCATAAACATTAATACACTTTAAACCTTCAATATACATCCTCATACAACCATAAATCTAACACTCACCCAAGAATAACACCAACCCAAACAAAACCCATTTCAAAATCCTTCAAAACCACTTCAAACTCAATCCAAACAAAATAAAAACAATAGGGAGGTATCCATACCTCTTGGGGACTCCAAATCTCCCAACAAACTCCACAAATCAAACTTTTGGAAGGATTTCTCCCCACCTTTTTGCACAAAAACGAAAATGAGGAGAAGGAAGGGTTTGGGAGGTGAAATTTGGGAAAGTTAAAAAAAGTGAAGGTATAAAGGGGAATTGGGGTATAAGTGGGTTGGATTTAATATAAATTACACCCCACATTTCCATGGTGTATAAAACACCCCAACATGATATTTTAAAAGGCATTTTACCATAATGCACCACAATCTCAAATAAATGCATGTTTCACCAATAAATGACTACCAACACATGTAAGTCATTAAAACACCCAATTAACCAACATGCATCACATGCACCCCGAAATGCATTCCCGGTCACGCCTACCCTGTGACTAAGCATTTCAACATGATAAATAAATCCAGCACATAATTAATTACCACCATAATTAATCATATAAACACAATTAATGCCCAAAACGCAATCAATTATTTCGGGGATATCACATACGTGGACAGATATTGCAGGTCCATATGCACATACGCAGACAGATATTGCAGGTCCATCTATGTGGACGGAGCCAGATATGTGTACAGACTATTATATTCCTGTACCTGTACCATCATATGATTTATCTCCCTTCACGTCATATCCCCCCATGTCCACTCAACCCAAGTTCAGCAGCATGGATACAGATGTCAGTCTTGGGTTTGTGACATATGCATCTATGACTTCACCTTTCGATGTCTCGCCAGTTCTATTCCCTCAATTGACTCCAATTCAGCAGCCTGCCAACACACCTGTGGCAAGGGAAAGGGGCGAAGAAGTCGTTCAACAGCGAAGAGTTAGAAGACAGATAAATCCTCCTCCTTGTGATACTGGAGGAAATCTAGCTCGTCGTCGTCGTTGAAGTCATCATTATGTTGTAAATAGTAACCGATTCTTATAGATTAAATTTGAAAAAATGTTTGTTCTTTGAGCATACAATTAACATACAATAATTTCGTAATTAAACGTAAACATACAATAATGTCACAATAACGTAAAATCATTTACACAATAAACATACAATCAATTACACATTAAAAAATTTATTGATTTCGAGAAATTGAAGCAATCTGCCGTCTTGCACGGGCTTCTGGCCAGTCCATCTCATTCTGAATGCGCGTTGTTCGATCTCGACCTACTCTTCTGCTTTTTCGCAGAGTGGAGTTGTGGTACAACTCAAAACATGCGGTGTCCCAATGCTCCTCCCCCTACATTGGTTCGAATTGTCCTTGATATGTGCTCTTAATATTCATTCATATTGTAATATGGCTTCACAAAATTTTTAACGTTTAAGCCATACTTTCGACACACTTGGATCACATGCGAGCAAGGTATTCCGAACTCTTTCCATTTTCCACAAGAGCATTCCCCGGATTTTAAATACACAACATGTGTATTACCCCCACGTCCTGGTTGTACTCTTGTGATAACAGAAGCGGTTAGACGTCTACGATCGAACATCTGGACATCATGATGGATGGAATGATAGTCAGCACGACCATATCTTTCGAACACATAATCTGGCCATTCTTGATTATTTTGAATCATTCGCTCTGTCTTCTTAAGCCGTTCGAAAAAATATAGCACACAACGATCAAAAGTTAATTGCACAATGGCGGTGATTGGAAGTCGACGAGCACCTTTCATTACTCCATTTATGCATTCTGACATATTTGTGGTCATGATACCACAACGCCAGCCCCCGTCATGAGCAAGCGACCATTGACACTTATCAATACGACTCAAGTAATCAAAAGCCCTTGGTTCTATAAGTTTAATATCTTCCATTGTGCGATCAAATTTGTTAGGATCGATTTCGGGGGTGAGTTGTCATTCCACACCCGAGTTCAACTAACTTGAGCTTCAATAGCTCGTGTTCTTGAAATAATTGCACCGAGAGATTATATCGAGTTCGGTTACAAAACCGAGCGGAAGACACTCGACATAACCCGCTCTAAAACCGATTACTCATTTGAAAGGCATTTTAAAGATATGCAAGAAAGTATGTAAAAACAGTAAGGTAAATAAATGCAGTAAAGTAAATAACACAAGCATTTGTTTCTGGAAGTTCGAAGCACAACGCTTCTACGTCTCCCCTTCTTCCATCTCATGGAAGGATACACTAGAAGACTTTGATTTATACAACTCTTTGTACAAACCCGGTCCAGTTGGGCATTCCCTATCCAACTAGAACTCCTAGCAACTCAACTATGTATGTTCTTTAATGTCTCACATACAAAGACCTCTCAATCGGTTGTGATGAATCATCAACCGTTACAATGGTATTCACTCTTCTATTTTAGCTCACAAATACAATGAATAGAGTGAATACAAAGGCAGAAATGATTCCATAATGAATCTGATACAGCAAGGTAAGAGGTGCCAAAGGTTTGAGGAGTGCTCTTCATTTAGCAGCTTTTGTCTTTGAAGTTCCTCAATTGAATCCCAAGTGGGCTTGCTTTGGAAGGCTTGGATTGATCTTCAATCAGCTGTTATTGAGCTTCCAAATCATGTATATATAGCCCCAAGTAATGATATATACGTTAGATACAAGAATATAACCGTTGGGACAATTTTGGTAAGCTTTCAAAGATTTGCAACGGTCATATTCTGCTTTCTGGGCTATTTATGGAAGTCCCGCTGGTCCTCTAGCTGGTCTGGTCAGCTGGTCCTCCAGCTGGTCCTCCAGCTGGTCTGGTCAGCTGGTCCTCCAGCTGGTCCTTCAGCTGGTTCTCTCCAGCTGGTACTCCAGCTGGTCTGGTCAACTGGTACTCAAACTGGTCCTTCAGCTGGTACTCAAACTGGTCCTTCAACTGGTACTCCAGCTGGTACTCCAGCTGGTCTGGTCGGCTGGTTCTCTAGCTGGTCCTTCAGCTGGTTCTCTCCAGCTGGTACTCCAGCTGGTCCTTCAGCTGGTTCTCTCCAGCTGGTACTCCAGTTGGTCTGGTCAACTGGTACTCAAACTGGTCCTTCAGCTGGTACTCAAACTGGTCCTTCAGCTGGTACTCCAGCTGGTACTCCAACTGGTCCTTCAGCTGGTACTCCAGCTGGTCTGGTCAACTGGTACTCCAGCTGGTCTGGTCAACTGGCACTCCAGCTGGTCCTTCAGCTGGTACTCCAGCTGGTCCTTTCAGCTGGTTCTCCAGCTGGTCTGGTCAACTGGTATTCCAGCTGGTCCTTCAGCTGGTACTCCAGCTGGTCCTCATTTCAGCAACCAAACTCAAGGGCATTTCTTAGCACATCATCAAGCTGTAAAATATCATCTATGAACTGCACACTTGATGAAATATGTTAGCAACACAATAACAAGTTTTGTTAACATCAAAACCAAGATTATTCGGGTTTCCAAAACCCAACAAAATTTTCTGACCTGATTTTTTGATCCCGCTCTCCAACATAAGTCTTTCAAATGAACGGATTTGAAGCGACTATTAAAGTTTGAACAAACATGTCTCAAACAAAATCGATGTACACCACGGGGTGATTTGAAGTCAGGAATACAATCGGCTGCAGCAATGAGGCCTGGATGACGGTCAGAAATCAAACATACACCACCCTCAGATCTTCTCACAATATGCTTGCTAATCATCTCCAAAAACCATCTCCATGACACAAAGTTTTCTTCGTCAACAATTGCAAATGCCAAAGGTAGATTTGATTATTCGTGTCCATTACCACGGCAATCAACATCTTATGTTGATATTTCGTATACAGATGTGTTCCATCCACACTTATTACCCGGCGGCAATGTTGAAATCCTTGTACACATGGATGGAAGGCCCAGAACACGTAATTCAAAGTCTTTTCTATTGGTCTAGTATTTTCAAGGTGAACCCACTCAACGACTGTGCCGGGATTCCATTTTTGCAAAGCTCCCATATAGTAAGACAATTTCTTCACGGAGCTCTCCCATGTTCCGTACACATTCTCAACAGCACGTCGCAAACTAAACCATCCTTTTGCATAGGAGATCTCAAATCCATATTTATCTTTCACTGTTTGAATTACATACTTTATTTCGTAAGCTGGATCACGCCGAACAATTCCCACTAACAAGCTAGCAATCATGTTTTTGTCCAAATTTGCATGATCGACCGATAGCTCACTCAAAAGGCAAGTGTGAGAACCTCCATACTTGTTTATTTTGAATAATCCAACGTTTTTCTTCAACGAGGCCCGCAGGTACCATCTACAAGACATATCTTCTGTACTGTGTTTGCACACCACTTTCCACAATGTTTTTGTACTCTTTGCAACGCGGTACTCCCGTTTCGCAACACGTACAGATTAATCCTTTACAGCTGCCTGCAAATGAGCTTTATTTTTTAAGACCATATCTAGATGGATATCCCCTTTGGAGTAGTCGTAATAACTCCCCCATCTACCTGTTGGAATGTCTAATGAGTCTCCAAATACTTCGAGATGTGTCATTGAGAAGAATGGAATTGTTGGATAAAGGACATGAGTATTTGTCGTGGTTGTGTCTGGTACATTATCTGGCACTTCTTCAATATCAACCTCATCGTCATCAGACTCATCCTCAGATGGAATTTCCTCCGGTTCAGTCTGAATATCATCTCCAAAATCCACAAAACTGTCTGCTAGTGGCTCGGGAACAATATTGTCAGCAACTATAGGAGCATCATCTTGAATCCTAGAGGTAGTTGGTCTTTCTGTATCTACTACAAATGGACCACTACCACTTGTTAGCATCTCTGTAATAAAATCATAAGCTCTTCGTTCTGTTTGTATATACATCTCCAAACAACTATAATTTTGTTCAGAATCCAATACCCATGCTAAATTGTAATCACTGTCAACGGAAAAAATTGTTTGTTTTATCCCAGAAAAATCACTAAATATATATTTACAATATATTTTCAGGATGAACTGGTTACGGTCGATGCCAGTAATATCATATACGTCGTTCACTAACTGCAAATATTTAATAGTGCGAGATATTGTCATGCCTTTCGACGGACCACGATCATATCTAACACATTCTGAATCTTGTAATATATCGCCTCTCCAATACAACAAAACTTTAATTGACATACCTTAAAAAATAAACACAAATTTTATAAATTAGTACATTATATATAATATTATTAAATTTAATTATTTGTATAACAACGTACCTGCAGAGAAAATATTAACGAATTCTGAAGAGAATTTGAATATTCACGAATTCTGAAAAGAATTTGTTTACGTATGCCGAAGAGATTTTGCTTTACATTTCCAAATGATTAACATTTTGTTCAGTTTTATAGACAAAGTAACTGATTATTGTCGACATCTAAAATGGCGACATTAAATAAAAAAATATATTTTTTTAATTGTCGCCATCTCAGATGGCGACAACATATAAAAACAAAACTAACTTATGTCGTTATATACCGACACCGGCGAAAAAAAAAATTTTTAATATAATGTCGCCATCCTACATGGCGACATCAAAAAAATTTATTTTTTTAAAGATGTCGCCATGTAAGATGGCGACATCAGAAAATAATATTTTTTTAAGAATTTTTATGAAAGTCGCCATGTCAGATGACGACTTCACCTAAAATCGCCATCTGACATGGCGACATTGAAAAAATAATATTTTTTTAAGAATTTTTGTACAAGTCGCCATGTCAGATGGCGACTTCAAATGAAGTCGCCATCTGACATGGCGACTTATGTTAATTTCATAATAAAAAAAACGATTATTTTGTTAAATAAGTTTTTTTTTTTGAATGAAAAGTTAAAAAACCCTGCGAATATTCATTTGAATCCATATTTTAGGATGAGTTGTCCAACGCAAATGTTGTGAGATACGTTTAATATTTGTGTACAAGCAATATTTTAGAAGAGTAATTCATTTTTTAAAAAGAGTAGATAAAAAGAATTTAATTTTTTTTAAATCGAAATTGAAGCAGAAGTATAGAAATTATATTTTCCAATTTAATACTTTTTTGTTTTTTATCGATTTTTTTTTTAAGTGTAGTGTTAAGAAAAAAAAATTCAGATTCATTCTACCACCATAACAATAATTAAATCTTTAATCCCAATAATTAAATATTTAATCACAATATAAATAATATAAAGAATCAAATCGGATCAGATATTTGTGTGTATAATAATAAACTATTATCAAGTTATCTAACATATCTTTATGAGTGTGAATTTTGTATAATTTATTCTTAACGAGTAACACATAAAATTATTAAAAATATATATATGCTCGAAATCTAGTGACTTCGTATATTTCTTCTCCTCCTTATATTAATAAAATATTATTATTTTTATTATTTGACTTCCAATTTTATGTGCAGCTGCTTAGACACAGCTGTGCACCGCCAACACGGAAACATGACCTGTTTTCAACGCCACATACACCCCCCGTTCAGCTCTTTCTGCAATTTCTAGCCCTAATTTATTCTAAACCTCCAAGGCCTCCGATCCTTATATTCCGCAGCATATATCAAAAATCGATTCTTTTGAGCTGTGCATATCGTTCGATTATTTTACCCGAACACACGTAAGATAAAATATGTCGGAGAAATTTTCAGCTACGTTAAGAATTGGGGATTTGAATGATTACATAGCACCCTCTCAGGGTTGTGTTATTAAAACTGAGGTGACGAGTCGTTCTGATTTTCTGTTCGTTCTTTTTTAATTTAATTAATATTTGACGTATTCTCTCTTTGTGTGCTTTTTTGTTTTGTTGATAATGCTTTTCGGCTCTAATTTTACCTATGATTCCTTGTAAGTGATGTTTCTTGGTGTTCCGCAATCAGAGAGTTCATGAACAGCTCCGTAAATATGTTTTTTTTTAATCATTTGCTATTATCCTAACTTCGAAGGAGAGTAAAATTATGAGCATGACGATTGGTAAATACACGCTTTTACCTGTGAAAAACACGTGATAGTTTGTGTTTTTCTTTGCTTCCCTTTGGGGGATTTCTGTTTATCATGTTTTAGTAGTTTGCTGGCAACATATTTAGTATATATTTATTTATGAGTTAGGGTGTGAGCAAACCAAGGAGTGCTCCTAAAGCTGTGCAAACTGAGCCAGTGAAGATTTCCCTCAAAGACTGCTTAGCATGCAGGTAAAGTACACTTTTGCCGGTGATTATGCTCAAGTTTAATAGATTTCATTGTTTACTTCTTTTATTTGTGAGTCTATAATCTTTCTGTGAGACAGAGGGAGGAGTTGGGGTGGAATAGAAAATTAAAAAAAAAATTGGGAGGAAGGTGTGAGGAGTATTTAACTTTTTTTTGCTTCTTATTCGGAATATATTATAATAGAAAGAGAAAAAATTATGTTTGATGTACGTGCAGTGGGTGCATAACAACAGCAGAGACAGTTATGCTTGAGAAGCAAAGTTTAGATGAGTTTCTTTCCAACCTGAACAAGGGAAAGGCTGTCATCGTCTCCCTTTCCCCTCAGTCCCGGGCTTCCCTTGCAGTTCATTTTGGCCTTTCTCCTTATCAGGTGAATAAAGGTTACATGCAGAACTACTCATGTTGTCCATGCTATTTAATAATCATTTTCTCAATGTTAAGTGGATGAGTTGCTAAATACTCAAAAATGTGGATGAATTGCTGGTTCATCAATTTTCAATTTATGTTTTCTGATCTTACCAAAACTAAATACTTTTCAGATGTTTGGAAAGCTCACGACATTATTCAAGTCCTTGGGTGTCAAAGCGATATTTGATACCAGCTGCGGTCGGGATTTAACACTTATAGAGTCATGTAATGAATTCATAGCACGTTATAACAAATGCCGTTCAACTGATGAGGAGAAACCAAAATCACCCCTGCTCCCTATGATTTCATCTGCATGTCCCGGTATGTCATTTATTCTGTGATTCTATTTTAAATCTCTAATTACTGGGCCCTTTCTAGATGTCAGTCACTTTTTTGCCCACCTGGATATGGCATACCCAATTGATGAAAAAATCTTTCTTTTCCCTTTTTCCTTACTGAAGGTGAGGTGAGGTGAGGTGAGGGTGAGCTGTGCAGCAAATTTAGTCCGTTTGAAGGATTGAATTACGATGTGCACTATTCTCAAAGCCTTTATCTGACTTTTCCATGATGTTAATTGCAGGTTGGATATGCTACGCAGAAAAAACTCTTGGATCCTATATCTTACCATATATTTCTTCAGTGAAAAGTCCACAACAAACAACTGGAGCTGCCATTAAAAACCACATAGGCCAAAAATTAGATCTCAGGTGATCCATAAGTTGCATCATTCATAAATGGTTGCTTTGTTGCGTCATAACCTCAGGTTTTTGATAGTATGAGTTGGTTTCTGAAACCACCTTAATAACACTGCAACGATGATGTTGCTAAAAATACTAGGAACTTTAAACAACTGTTTTTTTCTAATGAAACTTGGGGGCATATTAGTTAGTTTTGTGTTAGGAAGTGGTTTTCCCTTTTGTTGTATCCCAATTAGCCGCCGCTAAATATGGCATATGGCCTACATTGAAAGCAGGAGGTTGGAAAAGGATTTGTGTTTTAATGTTGATTGTATATTGCTTATTTGGACAGGCCTGAGGAGATCTATCATGTTACTGTTATGCCTTGTTATGACAAAAAACTAGAGGCTGCTCGTGATGATTTTGTGTTCCAATTGGACTCTAATGGTGAAAGAATTGCAGAAGTTGATTCAGTATTGACTACTGGAGAAGTTTTAGATTTGATTAAGGTTAGTTTTTGGTGGTGGCAGTCTGATTTCACCCTTCTCCTCTACTTATTTTTACTTTCGCTAAAAAATTATGGTTTTATTGTTGCAGTTGAGATCTGTTAATTTAACAAATTTGGAGGAATCTCCTCTGGATAAATTGTGAGTTCTGTACCATCTCTAGGTTGTTTAGAAAATGGATGTGGTGAGGGACTAATAGGGTGACTTTGTTTTTTAACAGATTGTCAAATGTTGATGAAGATGGCCATCTTTATGGAGTTCATGGAAGCTCCGGAGGATATTCTGACACCCTGTTCAGATACGCTTCAAAACTGCTTTTTGGGAAGGAAATTGAAGGTTCCCTCGAGTATAAGACTATCAGAAACGCAGATTTCCGTGAAGTGACTCTTGAAGTAAGTTAAATCTATCCAGGTTATGGACACTGTTTTCTGAGGTTTGGGAAAAATTGTCTGATCTTGAAAACACTCTAGTTTGGCCTCTGACATTGTCTGATTACTTGAACTGTTCTTGGTTTAATACTCTGTAATCCCTGAAATGACACCGTATTCTTCGTGGCATCAGTCTTGATTGTTTCATTTTCCTCATATACAAGAAGCATGAAGTTGTCTGCTCTATATCTACATCTGTATCAACCAATCTATTTACCCATTCTTCAAATAAGAAATTCCATTTTTGTGTTCTGTATTCTGAAGAAAAATGGTTCTTGTAATGCAGGTACATGGTAAAGTTGTCTTGAGATTTGCTGTGTGTTATGGATTCAGGAACCTGCGAAACATTGTTACGAAAATTAAAAGTGGGAAGTGTGAATATCATTTTTTGGAGATCATGGCGTGCCCTTCAGGTAATATTTTTGTCCCGTCATATAAATGATTTTGGTATCATAAATCACAGTGTGTTACTTCTATTGATCTTAGTTGACTTTAGTATGCTTGCTCATTTTACAGGATGCTTGAATGGTGGAGGTCAAATCAAGCCAATCGCTGGGCAATCTGCAAAAGATTTGATTCAATTGTTGGAAACAGCATATTCAGAAAATGTAAGTAACGTGGGTTATGTCTGAACGACTGTCGAGAATTTGGCCAAATTTGAGAATCCATTCAATTTTAGTAAATGGTAGGCGGGATGGATCAGTTTCTTTTTCGCCGTATCAGAACATTCTTGATGTCATAACTGTAAATAATTTTGCACAGAAGCAATTCCAATACCTTCATAAAAGTAGTTTTTTCGGTGCATTGAATAGCTTCGTTTCATAATTATATATAAGCCATTGTATTCTTCTCGATAAAATATTGATTTTGCTTGCTAGTTTTAATTGACTTATAATTGCCCAACTTATCCTAATTTTTAGGTATTGGCCGCCGATCCTTTTGAAAATCCTAGAATCAAAAGACTATATAGTGAGTGGCTTGGGCAACCTGGTTCAGAGAAGGCCAAGAGACATCTACATACAGGATACCACCCTGTTGTGAAAAGTGTTTCCTCTCAATTGCAAAATTGGTGAGAAATGTATTTTTCTATCTGCCACAATGGTGTTTATATTAAGTTCCTCATTCTTCTCCTTAGTCAGGCCTCAGGTCTTACGGGAATGCAATTTTGATGGAACTTCTTATTTTTGTAGGCAATTAGTCTGTGCTGTACATAGACATTTTATAAATTTTGTTGTTTATGTATATGTATAATATAGGGGAAGAAACTTTCTGCAGCTCCCCCTTTTTCATGCAACTGGTACTATAGATTATATGGATTAATTACTGTTGGATTGTATGATTATTTGATTAACGAATGATCAATGAATTCATTGTGATATAGTAGGTCTTGGTCTATCACCTACATGTTCAAACTTGTTTTAAGGAAAACAGGATTTTAACCGATCACAACAGTGTTGTCAATATCGAACAACTAGGTTGACAAATATGTATCCTTTTGCGCTTCGTGTGCATCTATGAATAATGAACACTTGTAAAACTCACTTGGTACAGTATCAGACACTCATCAGACACGAGTCGAACATGCCACTTGTGTGTCCTTAATTAAAAATAAAAAATTAAATCGGATACTTTCCTTACAATCGGACAACCATATCGGATACGGATGATGTGTGTGACATAGAGAAGACATTTTTGTGGGTTAATTGTACAAATTAAATTTTTTTTTGGGCTAAATTTAAATTTGGACGTGTGCAGAAACTTTATGTTAATTGAAATAATATATATTTGGTATTAGTACGGCTGTTACATGGTTTATAATTTAAAAAATGTAAATTTTAGTATTTTGTAATATAATACAAATATAATATATATAAAAATAAAAATGCGCGCCCATTTTTGTCTTATCCTGAAAATTTTGAAAATCTGTATTATCGTGTCTGTACTATTGTGTCAGTTTCGTCGTACAGTGCATTCTAGGTGTGCACTAAATTAGATTAGACTAATTTATTGAAACAAGTTATATCTCAAAACTAATACTAGGTAGAATGCATAGTTATCAGTCTTTTAAAATTAGATTATACATAAATTGTTAAATTCAGCATTTTTCTGGGGTTTTAGTGCCGCTTTATCCTTAAAATTTATGGAGAAATCCAACGTTAAAAACTTGTAAATTTTACTATTGGTTTCTCATCTTTTAGGTTATCTGATTAAATTGCTAAGTCATAATATAATTAATGAGTATGTGGTTGACTCAGAAAGTACTTTGAATTCACTTATTTGAAAAAAAAACATGTGTTCTCATCTCATGCACTTATTTTCTAGAGAGGGATAGGTAGATATAAATTTAAAGGACTTCATCGAGAGTAGTTGTACACTCTTCACCTCAAATCGGTAATTTACAGTCAAATTTCTCTCAATATTTCCTTCCCATTTTTAGTTTCAAGTCTTCCTTTATCCTGAGTTTTGGTCTACTCACTCAATATCTTTTATTTAACTCAAAAAGAAGTCCTACCTACTTTATCCAAATTAAATTTCGGTTTATACTTGAAATCTGAAACCGAGAATACAAAATTGAGAAAACTAAGCTTTATACGTACAAGAATATCGTGTTCACACTCTTCTGGATCAACCGACGTGCTTAGATTACAAATTTTTCACGGGAATGCAAGAAAGACGAACAAGATTATGAAACGCAGGCAAACAAAGCTGAATATTCAACAGATAATATGTAGACGGAGTTCAAGATTCTGCTTAACTTATGAAACAAGTAGATTTCTCAATCTGAAATCTGAAATTACAAGAATCATGTGTAAAGACGAGACAAACTCAAGCCTTTACTAATTCTCTTATTTTGTCATGTTTACTTCTCTATCGCGATCCAACAATTCTAGCTGGATTTCCAACAGCTGTAGCTTTCTCTGGAACTTCCTTCAACACAACTGATCCAGCGCCAATTTTTGCGTTTTCTCCAATTCTAACATTGCCCAAAACCTTAGCCCCCGCCCCTATCAAAACCCCGTCACCAATCTTTGGATGCCTGTCTCCCTGAACCTTCCCTGTACCTCCTAAGGTTACGTTATGCAAAATCGTAACGTTGTTTCCAATAACCGCCGTCTCTCCAATAACTACTCCTGTACCATGATCAAATATAATTCCATGCCCAATCTTTGCTCCTGGATGTATATCCATCGCATAAACTTCTGAAACCTGATTCTGAATCAGGAATGCTAGCACAGTTCTCCCCTGGTTCCAAAACTTATGCGCCAATCTATATGCCTGGCAGACTAAAAATCCCTTGAAATTCAAAAAACAATGAACATAGCTCACACAGGCGGGATCACGCTCTCTCACAGCCTTAAGATCTTCTCTAATTGCGCGTTGGATTTCAATATCTTCGAATAATGCTTCCAAGAAAACGTCGTAAAGGGATTCTCTTGATAGGTTTGCATTGCATAATTTGTGTGCTAAATGATTCGCCAAAGCCCTCTCAAGTGAAGTATGAGACAGTATTGTAGAATGATAGTACTTTGATAAGATGGGCTCTTGCATAATGTCGATTTCTGCTTCTTCTCTTATTTTCAGCCAGATTAGATCTTCGCTGTATTCTTCAGGACCCACTCTTCGAGAATCGTTTACTTTCTTGTAATAAGCATGTGGGTTCAAAGAATCGCAAGAATCAAGATTTGGAGTGCTATTCCTGCGTAGTTTAGTAATAAGTTTGCAGAGGGGATTAGTTCCATGGCGGTATGCAGTGTGATACGTAGAATGGTGTCTTGGATTATCCACACATGCCGCCATTGTTTATGAAGCACAATTGTTAAGAATGCAGAAGAATCAAGAGATTTTGAGAAGAAGTTCCGGCTTCAATGAGTGTTGGGATTGAAACCTGGCTATATAAGAAGTGATACCGGAAATAAATATATTATTTTACTCCGAAATCACAATGAAGTTCCATGGTAATTGCTTATTAACTAACTGTTGAAGTTTGATTCCTTGCATTGATTAATTAATTAATGTTTCGTGAAAGGGCCAAATATATTTTTAGTGATAGGGCTTTCTCAGAAATTTGCCAGAATGAAGTAATTCATTTCGAGGCCTTAAAGTAAACACGTATAGGTGTACTCGGTGCATCAAAACACCAACACATATATTTGTGTATATATATATATATATATATATTGATATATGAGTTAGTATTTGATACATCGGATGTATTGTAGTATTTCCCCAGACTTCATGATGGTGTATGGTGTCACGATATATTTGTTTGCATCAAGAAAAGTCTGTTTGAGACGTCACTGCTGACCTAAGTCTGACCATTTCTTGGGGATTACTCTATGTGGACTTTCGGTTTGGTCAAACCCATTTAATTTGGCCGCACTTATAGCCCACCAAAATTATGGGCCACATGCTTCAATAAGAGGCTAGAGCCCCAGTCCACAAAAGCCCACCACCTCGTGGTGGATAAGAACGCGAAAATGAAAGCGCAAGATATTGAATGATGAGAAGTCGCTAATTAACAAACAAATGGAAAAAGATTGCATGCGTCGGAAACATTGCCCCGAGAGTAGCCTAAAAAGACTACCTCAAAGAGGCTAGGAACTTTGGTGGGATATATAGCTGTCAAAATGGGTTGTGCCAGAACCATTGAGCTGAGTTTAAATGGATTGACCTGTTTATGTTGTGGGTTAGGATGGATTGGACCCGTTTGGATCGAATTAGCCCGTGGATAATATTTTAATCAATTTACAATAAAAATTATATTAATTAATTAAAATATTATTGTAACCATTACAAAAACTTAATGACCCGCATCAATTTCAGGACACGTGATGGATCAAATTGGGGAAAGTGGGTTGGATTATATTTGTCAGAAAGTGATTTTTTGTAACCTAAACAAGTGATATTTTAAATGTTTGACTTAGTCTTCAATCAAAACCTACACCACTACCTCACTTCTTGGTACAGGTGGCAACATGGAAAATAATCATGCAATGGACTTGCAACTTCCGAGAAGAAATAGAATAAAGCGTAGAATTGAAGACAACTGAAAGGACCATGCACAACCAATCTACACAAATCCATTTGCAAATTTCCTGTAATGTTTTAATCCTTAGATTTTAGTTCATTTCTCGTCATTTCTAGTTTGTATATTTTCAATCTGTCTAGTTTAGCTTTCAAGTTCCTCCAGTTTTATTTGCATTTTTTAGTTTGTGAATGCTATTTTTCTCAATTATCAATAGCATAACTATGTGTTCATGTTTATTGATGAATTCTTCCTTTATTTTTCTAGTCAATTGTTCAACGTAATTTCGTAGTTTTGACACTTGATCGAGGATGTTAGAACTTACGGCCAAATCGAGGATTCACGTAGCTTTGAATTAGAAGTCGGATGTGCCTGGCACGCCCGCACAAATTTTCACACCAAACAATTATTTATAAAAATTTATTTAATAATATTAAAATCTAATAAAATTATTTCTTTTAATTTTTTTTATTTTCTGACGAATTGGCAAGCATAACTCGCATTCCGTCTCGGGTTGGGTTGGGGTATTTACAACCTGTTTTAATTAATTTACAATAAAAATTATATTAATTAATTAAACAATTATTTACTAATTTAATTCACTAAAATCTAATAAAATATTTTTTTTAGTTTTTTTTTTTATTTTCTGACAGATTGGCCTGCGTAACCCGCATCCGCCTTGGGTTGGGGTTGGGTTGGGGTGGTGTTTCTAATCCGCCTAAATGTAGTCACGCCTGTTTGTGTCATGGGTTGGGCAGACCATCCCTTTTTGACAGCTCTACTGGATGTGCCGGAAAAGATGGAAGGAGACATGGCTAATAAATTTGGATGAGCCAAGTGCAAAACACTGCATCATCTTTCGCTACGTACACACTATGCTCTTAAATAGAAAAAGAATAGGATTGAAAGCAAATTGAGTTAAGAAAGGTTAGGACATACATGGTCATACTATGGTTTTAGAGGTCACATATTCCTACTTACTCTCCTTTATTTGATCACCAACTAAAACTGAGTCAGCGGAACAGCTAATTTTGGGCTTCAAACCAAATAAAGTCACTTTCAATTTCCATTTACTTCCAATAAGACAATGAATTTATTCTACTGCACTAATCTAAATATCTTTGTTTGCTTCTCTATTTAATAATGCAAGAACTATATCTCATGGTTCACCGACACGGTCGTGAAGGGCGTCAAGGAGACTGTTGTTACAGTTTCATTAACATTTTACGGAACGGTCATGGTAATTGCCTCATAGTTTTTTTAATTAAAAATAAAATGATTTGATAATTTGATCAAAATATTAGTGAAAAAAATAAAAAATTTGAAAAAATTAAAAATGTTTAGTAACGACCTTTTCGGGCCGCGACAACCATGAAATCACATCCGTTTTAGCATTGAACTTTACCGCAACAGCTACTGTTCCGGAACGCCCTTTAATTTTGGGAAATTAAATGGAAACTTGAAATTTTTTAAGTTAGAAGAACAGCTAAGTCATTTTGGCGTCAAGATGGGTCTGTGGATTAGTCTTTATTTATTTTTTATTTGATCTTGTGCATATACTTTTAAGCAACTTCGTTCAATACCCCATTTCAATTTTGCGTTAATGATGTGAATTATTTTCTTGGTTGAGTCATTAAGCTAGAGTTTAGGAGGGTTTAACGCTTAAGCAATTAGTTAGTGGTGCCTATCAACATTTTGAGATTATGACCAAAGAGGTGTAACACACTGATTTTTCTCATCTTTATCCTTAATAATTAGTAATAATCACGCTTACAATTGGGTGGCCGGCTTAAGAACTATTCCTTTTAAGCAGTGTTTTCAAAAAAAGGATCGTACGTAAAATCAATGGCTTATTGATTACATATTCGATTGATTCGACCACTGGTTCGATAGATAATAACTTCAGTATGATTTAATATCTATTTTAATTTTTATAAAATATATATACCATATATTCTTCATAATTTCAAGTTGTTAACAATAAAAAAATATCATTAGACCAACATAACATTCCAACTTCAAAAATCACATCAAACCAACAATAAAACATCTAAAAAACAACAAACAATATCAAAAAAGAACAATGTTTAAAATCATAAGAATACATTTAAAAAATTTGAAATGATTATTATATTTTATAATTTACGAGAAACTAAATATATTATATATAATACACATATTGTGGAATTATATGGACTTTTTTATAAGACATCCATAAAATATTATATTATAATTTTCAATAACAATTAATTATATATAATATTTTTTTAGTTTATAAATTTAACAAAAAAATTAAGAAAAGAAAAGAAAAATGCAGGAACCGGCCAGTTTGCTGGTCGATCGGTTTTTGACTCGTTCAATCATGTTTCCACCGGTTTTTTAGCAGAGTGGTTTTAGAGGATCAATCGGATCGGACCAAACACCAATCACTTTCAAAACACCGTTGCTTCAAAATTGGGAAAATCCTAGTCCAAAGCCCCTATCATCTTCGCGGTCAATTCCTTGCAAGTATGGATTCTTATTATGGGAGTAGGAACATCTATCAATCATTATTGCTTTTTCCTTCTCTTTCCTACACATACTAAACCCATAACAACTCCTCCTTTCATTAATCCACGCATTCCTGTTATTTAAAGTCGGGAACCATTTGTGGCAATAGTAAATAAGCAGAAGAAAAAGCTCAAGAAAAATGGATGGTTTTAATGGAGAATCTATTTGTTTTCTTTCTTACACTGACCCTGTTGTATTGGAGCTCAATAGATTTCAGAATCAACTTAAAGGTTTGATTTTTGGTTTTTGCCCTCCTTAATATTATTAACAACATACGCCGCAATGTGGCATCTGCATGTCATGCACTTTCATTTTTCTGGTTTTTATGTTCTTTGCTATTCCTAAAGATTGAAATTTCATATGCTTCAAGTCAGATTTTTTTACTTATTGAAAACTAACCTTTTTTATATTAAATACTCGCAAGTAAGGTCATAATCGCTAAGGTTGTGTTTTGATTAAAGGATTTGGAATGGGTGAATTTCAAATTCATCAATCAAATCCATCATTTTTGTTTGGTAAAGAATTGAAGTATGTATTTCAAATTCTTCATCCTTGTTTTAATATATTTCCCTTTGTATTTTGGAAGTATTTGAAATGACAACCAACCATATGTCATTTCAAATACATGAATTTCAAATGATTAGATTTCAAATCAATTCCTCCAAATCAAATCCTCCAATCCAAATACAACCTAATCGAATCATGATGTAATTTTTACACATTTCTTTTAAAGCAATCACAGCAAAATTTATTGCATTAGGAGCGAACTCAGATATTGTGCACACATCATGTACTGTAACTATCGAAAGTTTAAGATCTTGACATCAAGTTTTTTAGATGTCATACATGAATTCTATATTATACTTTCTGTCAAATGGAAGTTTAGACATCAGTTTAACATTTAACGTGTGTGCTTCAAATGTGTGTCTACTTATAACCGGCCTCAATACCTTATAATGGTTAATAGTGATCACATTCTGAATTCTACTATAATTTCAGAGAAGGAGAGGGAATTGGGGAAGGCACAAGTTGAAATTAAAGCATTGAGAGCAACAGAAATCCTCAAGGATAAGGCTGTGGAAGAGGTAACATCTCTCAAATGAACTTCAAATACAAATACCATTGGCCTTGAAATATATAAAAAGAAACAAAGATTGAAACTGTTATCCTGAGGAGATACATATATATATGTATATATTATATCCACACGCTATCAATACCTGGCATTTATATCAATTTGACAGAACAATAAATCTGACAGCTTGAAAGTGAAGTAGAAAGGTTGGAAGAGAAGATAAGAATCAATGAGAGACATATTCAACAAAAGGTGTGTATTTATTTTCTGGTAACATTTGTTACAGTGCTTGTGTAAAAAGATGCGGATTAGAGATGATTAAGTGTTTTGAGCGTGATTGATGCAGAATCTGGACATCAACAAACTCACAAGTGAGAGAGGGAAGCTCTGGCTGCAGAATATGCAGTTGAAGCGACTCTACGGAGGGTCTATGCCAATCAAAAGGACGATGATTCTGTCCCCATTGAGTTGGTCATTGCTCCGTTAGAAGCAGAACTTAAGATGCTGATGAATGAGGTACTCAGATGAAGGAAAAAACCCCATTTTCTACTAATTCGAATGTTTTATAATTAGAGTTAGAAGGTACATTGAACTTACGCGTTCGAGAGTTTTAGGTCGCAGCGCTACAAGAGGATGAGAAGGCTATGGAACGTCTCACAAAATCCAAAGAAGCGGCACTTCTTGAAGCAGAAAAAATATTGAAAAGTGCTCTGGAGAGAGCACTAATAGTAGAGGAGGTTCAGAATCAGAACTTCGAGCTCAGGAGACAAATTGAAATATGCCTGGTAGACTTTTAATCAAATATCTACAGTTGGATTGACAGGGGCGAGTTTTCAAAGCATTAACAAAAATGCTAATATAATGCAGGAGGAGAATAAACTACTCGAGAAGACAAATAGGCAGAAGGTTTTAGATATTGAAAAGCTTAGTGAAACCATTACCGAGCTTGAGGGGGGCATACTTGCTGGTGGAGCAACAGCCAACACTATTTGTGACTACAGGCGACAGATATCAGAATTAAACGTAAAACCTTGTGCTTCAGCCATCTATATCTGCTTTATCTTAAAAGCACGACAAAGCAAATTTTGTGAAATGACACCGAGTTATTTTCTCAACTTTGTAGGAGGAGAAGAGGATGCTGGAAAGGTAACTAGCAAGGGCCAAGGTTTCAGCTAACCGAATAGCAAGTGTTGTGGCTAATGAGTGGAAAGATGAGAAGGAAAAAGTAATGCCTGTCAAGCAATGGCTAGAAGAGAGAAGGATACTGCAGGTATGCTTAACAACTAAACGTATAAATACTCATGTTGATTACAAATCTTAGACAGTAGAAACAAGATCGAGTTGGGGTTTCTGTCAGTGTCTGTGAAACAGAATATACTGTGTTATAAATGAAAATATTGAACTTCTACAGCTCATTTGTTTAACTGTGAGACCTCGGGATTGTAGGCAGAAATACAGAAGTTAAAAGACAAACTAACCATCTCAGAGAGAACTGCCAATGCAGAAGCACAAGTCAAGGTGGCACATCGAGCCTCATTTTGGTAAACATATGAATCTATGATGTTGGTGAGGTAAACATGCTCGATACTTTTTTTTTTTGGCCTCAGAATAAGTTGAAGTTAAGGCTAAAGACACTTGAAGAAGGTTTAAGGCATGTCCCTGGTGTTTTTAACAAGAGCAATGGATCCCCAAAAAATGTAAAAACCAGTAACTTCTTTGCGATAATATCAAGCAACAATAGAACGCAAAAGAGATCGACATCACTACAAAGGGATTCCGCCAATGCTAAGGGCTCAGTGCAGATGAGGGATCAGGAACAAGCTTCAATTGTTACCACGGAAATTAATCCAGTTAATGGTTCGAAAAATAAATATCCTTCTGGAGAAAGCTTGTTGAAAATAAGTTTATGGGCTTCCAGGAATAAGATCATTGATGATACCAGTGAAAAGGAACATACGGAGGCAAACAGTAATGTAACATTTGATCAATTAACGGGTACCTGTGAAGGAATTAGAGTGGGGAACAATAAATTCATGAACGACAGCTGCAAAAATATTAAAGACGTGGAGGTTGATAATTCTGATGGTGAAGATATGGTATCAGGGTTTTTATATGATAGGCTTCAGAGAGAAGTCCTAAATTTGAGGAAGTCCTGTGAATTGAAAGACTGCACTTTGAACGCTAAAGAAGAAGAAATCAAGGTAGTATAACAGTAACTCTAACCCTTAATGATATCTTGGTGTAGTGATAATTCCTAGCACTAACTCAAGTAATTTTTGTTTGTTCTTTCCAGATGCTTATGAAAAAAACTGAAACACTAGCAAAAGCAATAGAAGTGGAGTCAAGGAAAATCATGAGAGAAGCAGCAATAAGAGAAAAAGATTCAACACCAGCAAAGGCAAATAATAAGCTCAGAAATCTGAATCCATCCAAAAGGTTAGTAATATTCTCCATTCCTATTTCCTTTTCGAACTCCTTTCCCCAGTTGAAGCGCATATGTTAGAGAGTTCATGTATATCTGATTATTTCTCACCCTCTGATAGATTTCTTACCCTCTGATAGTTCCAATTGATTAGGTCCACGAATGCCTATTGAAGATACATCTCGAAGAAAGATGAAAATATAATCAAATCAGCTGTGGAATACACATGTTTGATAATTTACACCTTGTAAATATGCAGAGTATTCGTAACAAGTCAATGTTATGAGTTGTAGGAAGTGATATTAAAATCAGATTTATTTTGATTTACCTTGACTGTTGTTCAAGTAATGTATAAAACGTCATCGGAGAGTACTCAATAAACAACGTGTTGTGCATGTGGCAAACAGCAACATGTGTGTCACTGATTCAAGAGAAAGCTGATAGGTGAAAAACAAACTTGGGAAAGCTGGGATATGGAACCGATATGAAAAAACCATGAACTTATGTATAAAACCTAAATTTCGGTTTTGAAGACATTGGATCATTTGTTAGGGATCTTAACATGCATAGATGGTTCAAAATCATGCTCACTCTAGCTTTTTAGTTAAGTTTAAACTTCAAACGTGTATATTGGACTTTTTTATGCGACAATCTCCAGGTTTCATCCCAACAGAAATTCCTGCTATACCAGTTGTCCACAGAAACTTATCAATCTGCATCCCCAAGAGCATTAGCACATGAAGAATGACTGCTGTCAAGATTTTGTAGAGTGTAGAGTTGTATAACATGGACAAACTTAGCATGATAGTGAAACATGAGATGGGTTATGAACACCTATAACGCGTACATGGAATACCAACATGATTGTAAGTTAAAAAGTAATGTGAAAGTACGGCTTTTGAAACCATAAAGGACAATTGCAAATAATTTTTTATACATCTTCACATTCCCATTCAAGAATAATCCCCTTGAATCAAACTCATATCATTTATCATTAAAGTAATCAATGCACTACCGTTTCTCATACAAATTTGACATATCTACTTTACTTGTGGGACCCGACTCGGGCACATATTAATTTATCCCTTATCCGGTACCACATTCTCTAAGAACATTACGCACGGGGGGTTTCAAAACCTTTTCGGAAATAGCGGAAGCGTTTAGTCAAACATTCATTTTTAGTAGCGGAAGCGTTTATACATTCTAATTAGTAACAAAATACATCCCAGTACAAACTCCTTATAATAGTCCGACACTTAATAAAAGAGAAAATTTTATAACAGTCCCGGTAAGCCAACATTTCCATTTTTCCTAATTTTCCTCTGGTTCTGGCTCCGGTACTCCTGTATCTGGAACTCACAATAAATTACAAGGAAAACAGAGGTTAAGTCTTTGAGGACTTAGTGAGGGAATAACAATGGCTTTATATCTGTAATTATCAAATAATGCAATTTCTCAATATGATATGTCATGTAACAAAGATCTTGCAGTCAAGTAATTGTCAATAATGAACAGTGATGATTTAGGATTTCAGAGTGAATATCGTGGGCTAAAGAGGTGGCTCCCACCAGACAGTTCGGTGTAGCACTTTTCCCCACATATTCAGATAGGATCTGTACATTCAGTCATTTACGAGCCAAGTGAACCATTCTCCGGACCGTAAAACGGTGCGCGTTGTTCAGATGAACCATATACCCGGACTGTCATCCGTTGTTCATTGGACTCACTTTCCGGGCCGAAGCCGCGTTGTCCAGTGGATAAATATCCAGGGCTCCATTCATTCAGTCATTCAGTCAAATGATTCGTTCAATCAAAGGAATCGATTAGTAATCGATAACATTCAAGATAAATAAACATGCAGATCAAGATGACCAATGGAACGAGATAATGTACAATATGATGACAATATATTAAAAGGTGAGATAATGAATAACAAGATATTGTAAATTCCAGGCCAAATGCCAAAAGGGCTATATAACAAGAATTCGGTAGTACACCTCACCTCACTATTTGATGTCTTACTGGATTGGCTCGATTTTGAACCCAGATGTCAAATAAAGTCCTATAAACATAATATAAGTAATTTTGGTGTTTAGAAACCCAGATATGTTGTTGAATCTTCTGCAAATCATTTTTTTGTACAAAACTTGTCCGGGTAATTTCTAAATAAGACTTTAAAAATTCATTAAAAATCAAGTTTAAGTCGAAACTTCACGAAACTTTCCAGAAATGCCTTAAATCAGTCCAGCAACGTTCGCCGGCCGGAATTTTGAGAAACATGTCGGCGCGTGTGGTACACTCGCCACCGTGCCGGCGCGTGGCCGTGCTCCGGCCGCCACGCGCGGCTGAAATTTTTACAGTATGATCGCCTTGGTTCGATCTACAACTTTTGTTCAGAAACCATTTTGAAATTCCAAACCGAATTTGCCCAGAATTCGTTTTTTCGAAATGTTTAATGAGGTGTTTTGGTCGCCGGAAATCCGTTTGTACGGCGGCCGTTTGGGAGATCGGCCGACATACCCATAAACTTTAACACATTTTGAACAACTTTCATTTTATACACAAGATCAAAATCGGTTTTAAAATAGAATAAATGAAGGCATGAACACGCTACCTCAAAATAGATTTCTGGGTTGCATTTCTGCAAATGTTCTTCACGGGTTTTCGATTTCTCTGGGTGATTTGGCTTTGATTTTGTTACACCTCTCAAACTAAATGTTTTCTGGGTGTGTAAGGATGATTGTGTGAAATTTTCGGATTTTTTGGAGGAGGTTTGGTATTTTCCTCATAATTTTCCCTATTTCCTACATTTCCTACACCATAAACTCTCTTAATTTGCCAAGAATGCTCTTGAAGGTGTGAGTTCAATTTGATGAACTTGGGGGGGTATTTATAGGGGTTTTGCATGGATTGGGGCTTTAAAGAGTTGGCATGTGTTGGGGCAATTGTATTGACAAGTGTATACCTAATTCTTAATTAAATATTTTCTTTTATTAGTTAATATTATGGAATATAATTAAACATAAATTCATAATTTATTATTATTATTATTATTATTATTTTTTTGGATGATTATTTTAGTAGCATTGAAGATAGCTTCAAATTATTTTTGTCCAATTTTGTAATTTAATATTTTTGGGGTGTTACAATCTCCCCTCCTTCAAGGAATCTGGTCCCCAGATTCCATCATTGTTACCGCAAAACTTTGAAGCCTTGAGTTGAAATTTTCTTTCCATGTCCTAGCTTCCTTTGACATGATTTCAGTTGCGTAACGTGGTTCTTCATCTGGCCGATCTTCTATTGTTGTCGTCGAGTCGAGAAAACTACACTCGTGGTTTTCCATTTCTGGTGAGCAGCATGGTCTACTATGACTCTCTGAGTTATGGATAACGATCCCTTTAGTATTTGGATAAGAATCAAGAAGTAGAAGAAGAAGCACATGGTCGAGAGAGAAAAAAACATTTTATTCCACTACCCGGGAATGAAAGCAGGGCGTAGGTATTCAAAGAAAATGTCAATATCAACATCAAACTTTTGATATCAAGTCCTAATTAATCCATGACCGGATTTGAAATGACAAAGAAACTGGGTGGAGTAGTGCATGTCCGCAAAAGGTTCTCTGGCTGAAAGAGTGAGCGACTTTAAAAAGGGAGGAAAAATGTTAGGCTCAAATCCAACCTCAGGTAATGATTTTACTGAGACTTCCTCTCTGGTAGCTATATTTACCTCAGTTTGAGTTTCTCATCTCTTCTATCTGTCCTTGATTCCAATGTAGATATTACCATCATCTATCATTTATGATTGATGGCATCTGGTAGCTGGTGTAGTCGCACCTGGTGAAGTTACTTCCTCCGTATAGCAGTTTATGTGTGCTTGATGTTTGAACAACCAGGCCATGCTCAGCATAATCGTAATCATGTATGTATGTAGCTTGATTAAATTTGCCAGATATTCTAGTTCGTAGAATTTTAGTGGGTAGTTTTTATTGACGGTGTCGGTGGTTACCTCAATTCTATCGGTAAACTGATTCCTAGATGATATGCCAATTGCTATCAGTATAATAAAAGAATATGTAGCTCTAGGGTCAAACAAAATTTAGTCAACTTTTGAAAGTCAAATAACGGTACCTTCAACCACAACGATCGGGTCAACTTCTTCATTTCCCATTAAGGCATAAGCCCTTGCTGGGATTCTCGGTTTTTGTGGCGGTGGCATCTTCTGGGTCCTTTTTGGGCAATCTTGGATACGATGTTGTTCACTTCCACAGACCAGACATTTTCCGTTCTTTCTCCAGCAGTTCTCTTCCTTGTGAGTGGGCATCTTGCAATAGCCACATTTCGGTGCATTAACATTACCCAAGTCTCTTTGTGGTTTCAGTCCAGTTGGTTCTCCAATCATTTCCTTTCCAAGATTCCTCTTCTTATTACTTGTGTCTGTCAAATTTGGGTTATAGAGCCTCTTTTCCCTCTGCTCTCTTTGGATCAATGATTTGATATCGGATTCAACTCGTAACGCTTGGTTGACTGCAGAAAGATAATTAGTGGATTCGGTGGATAGTGTGGCCCAACGGATATCAAGATTTAAGTTTTGAATGAATTTCTTAGTTTTCCTTGGTTCATCATCTATATAATGTGGAGCATAGTGAATTAGTCGGTGGAATTCGGCCTCGTATTCAGCTACAGTATGTCTTCCTTGTACCAAATCCATAAACTCTCTTTCACGGGTGTTTAGTATTACCTGCGTAACATATTTCTCCTCGAATGTACGTACAAAATTAGTCCAGGTCCTCGGGGTTTGATTTCTTTTCCATTGGTGATCTATGACTCTCCACCAATGATGAGCTGCATCTTCAAATTGATAGACAGCAAAGCTGACCTTCTGTTCATCAGAATAGTTGAGAACAGTAAAAATTCTCTCAACTTTGAGTAACCACTCTTCTGCATGATGGGCATTAGGGGTTCCGTAGAATTTAGGTGGGTGGAACCTCAGAAATCGTTCAAGTGCTCTATCTAGTGGTTCTTCATTCCTCGTGACGTTTCGTGGAGGATGTTGTTGACAGAATTGCATGAGCTGTTGTAAAATTTCCATCGCATTCCTGTTGGGTAGCTCTTGTCGATGACGCTGTTCTTCTTGCTCGTCGTTCCTTCTTGGGTTACGTACTTCCTCAGGAGAATTTTCCTCATTTCCTTGATTTCTCGTGTGAGAGCTACCACCAAGTGACGATGACATCCTAGCTTGCGAATTATTTCTTGACGACATCATCAAATTTATGAGAAAGTGGTGATTTAAGACATATTTATTTTTGAATAGGGAGTTAATATTAATAATGCGTAATGCACAAGATTAAATAACTAGAGTAAGGTTAAGTCACCATTATCTGAAATAGTGACAATTGTGGAAAAACAAAGTTTGGTGAATATTATCAATCCTAATTGGTTGTTCCGGGTTTACTCGATCTGAATGTCAACCATAATAGTCTCAATAGGGGAAACTTTTTCAGGCTCGGCCTGTAGCCCATAACTCTATGGTTACAAATAGTTGGTTGCTTTTTCTTACCAAGGTCTTCTAAGCATTCCTGTATGAGCACTAGAGACTTTACCCTGAAATAAACCAGTCAACTTCATCAATATCTTACAACCCAAAGCATAAAATTCTTATGGAGTTTATTCTATTACCCAAAAATATTTCATAATAGACTGTGAGCCTGGGCTCTGATACCACCTCTGTGGGACCCGACTCGGGCACATATTAATTTATCCCTTATCCGGTACCACATTCTCTAAGAACATTACGCACGGGGGGTTTCAAAACCTTTTCGGAAATAGCGGAAGCGTTTAGTCAAACATTCATTTTTAGTAGCGGAAGCGTTTATACATTCTAATTAGTAACAAAATACATCCCAGTACAAACTCCTTATAATAGTCCGACACTTAATAAAAGAGAAAATTTTATAACAGTCCCGGTAAGCCAACATTTCCATTTTTCCTAATTTTCCTCTGGTTCTGGCTCCGGTACTCCTGTATCTGGAACTCACAATAAATTACAAGGAAAACAGAGGTTAAGTCTTTGAGGACTTAGTGAGGGAATAACAATGGCTTTATATCTGTAATTATCAAATAATGCAATTTCTCAATATGATATGTCATGTAACAAAGATCTTGCAGTCAAGTAATTGTCAATAATGAACAGTGATGATTTAGGATTTCAGAGTGAATATCGTGGGCTAAAGAGGTGGCTCCCACCAGACAGTTCGGTGTAGCACTTTTCCCCACATATTCAGATAGGATCTGTACATTCAGTCATTTACGAGCCAAGTGAACCATTCTCCGGACCGTAAAACGGTGCGCGTTGTTCAGATGAACCATATACCCGGACTGTCATCCGTTGTTCATTGGACTCACTTTCCGGGCCGAAGCCGCGTTGTCCAGTGGATAAATATCCAGGGCTCCATTCATTCAGTCATTCAGTCAAATGATTCGTTCAATCAAAGGAATCGATTAGTAATCGATAACATTCAAGATAAATAAACATGCAGATCAAGATGACCAATGGAACGAGATAATGTACAATATGATGACAATATATTAAAAGGTGAGATAATGAATAACAAGATATTGTAAATTCCAGGCCAAATGCCAAAAGGGCTATATAACAAGAATTCGGTAGTACACCTCACCTCACTATTTGATGTCTTACTGGATTGGCTCGATTTTGAACCCAGATGTCAAATAAAGTCCTATAAACATAATATAAGTAATTTTGGTGTTTAGAAACCCAGATATGTTGTTGAATCTTCTGCAAATCATTTTTTTGTACAAAACTTGTCCGGGTAATTTCTAAATAAGACTTTAAAAATTCATTAAAAATCAAGTTTAAGTCGAAACTTCACGAAACTTTCCAGAAATGCCTTAAATCAGTCCAGCAACGTTCGCCGGCCGGAATTTTGAGAAACATGTCGGCGCGTGTGGTACACTCGCCACCGTGCCGGCGCGTGGCCGTGCTCCGGCCGCCACGCGCGGCTGAAATTTTTACAGTATGATCGCCTTGGTTCGATCTACAACTTTTGTTCAGAAACCATTTTGAAATTCCAAACCGAATTTGCCCAGAATTCGTTTTTTCGAAATGTTTAATGAGGTGTTTTGGTCGCCGGAAATCCGTTTGTACGGCGGCCGTTTGGGAGATCGGCCGACATACCCATAAACTTTAACACATTTTGAACAACTTTCATTTTATACACAAGATCAAAATCGGTTTTAAAATAGAATAAATGAAGGCATGAACACGCTACCTCAAAATAGATTTCTGGGTTGCATTTCTGCAAATGTTCTTCACGGGTTTTCGATTTCTCTGGGTGATTTGGCTTTGATTTTGTTACACCTCTCAAACTAAATGTTTTCTGGGTGTGTAAGGATGATTGTGTGAAATTTTCGGATTTTTTGGAGGAGGTTTGGTATTTTCCTCATAATTTTCCCTATTTCCTACATTTCCTACACCATAAACTCTCTTAATTTGCCAAGAATGCTCTTGAAGGTGTGAGTTCAATTTGATGAACTTGGGGGGGGTATTTATAGGGGTTTTGCATGGATTGGGGCTTTAAAGAGTTGGCATGTGTTGGGGCAATTGTATTGACAAGTGTATACCTAATTCTTAATTAAATATTTTCTTTTATTAGTTAATATTATGGAATATAATTAAACATAAATTCATAATTTATTATTATTATTATTATTATTATTTTTTTGGATGATTATTTTAGTAGCATTGAAGATAGCTTCAAATTATTTTTGTCCAATTTTATAATTTAATATTTTTGGGGTGTTACATTACTCCTCTTTCTTTATCTAATTTCTCACTTCTACTTCTTATCTTGAAATGCAATGTAGTTAATGCCAATGTCAATATGCCATAAATACAGTTTTTTCTAGTACTTGACAGGCTGTCTGTTGAACAGGAAAGGTTGCTCATGTATTACATGATGGCGAAATATATGGTTGCCAAGCAACCAAGAAAGTACGCAGAGGACATTCCTAAGAAAACAAATGCCATCAATGAATCGGTGACAAGTTTTACCAATGCAAATATTAACATCACGATTTTTACAATCACATACTCCTTTGAATTCATTCACTTTCTTCTGTGCGTTATTTACCTAATCTTTTTTAAATAAAAAATAGCAACTATACCCAAACCTGATTTCAACAAACCTCATTGATCAAGATTCATGGCGTCACATGATGGAGCAAGATGATGGGTTCTCTTCACGCATGTCGTAGTCACGTCTGCTAAAATTATGGCAATCTCTTCCATACCCGTATCCGCACCCGTACCCACACCCGTAACCATAATAACCATCAAAACTTGGTTGTGGCGGCGGTGGAACTCCGTACCCGTGGTAACATGGCCCTCCATCATAACCGCCGTAGCATTGCCCACAGCAAGTCGGAACCGGATAAAACGGTGGCATTCCGTTGAACATAACTGGTTCGGGTTCCATAGGCGGGTTTGGTACTGGCTGAGGGAGTTTTGGTGGATCGGGTTTCGGAGCTTCCTTGGGCTTCTCAACCACAACGACCACCTTCGGTTTTTCTGGCTCTTTTGGCTTCTCGGGCTCCTTGGGTTTTTCAATCACAACAATTTTTGGCTGCTCGGGCTCCTTGGGCTTCTCAATTACAATAATGGCAGGCTTTTCGGATTCCTTGGGCTTTTCGGGCTCCTTCGGCTTCCCAATCACAGCAATCTTGGGCTTTTCGGGCTCTTTGGGCTTTATGTCGGGTTCCTTGGGCTTCGGAGGTTCCTTGATTTCGATGCTTTTAATAACCTTATGACCCTTACAGCATAATTTGTCTCGAATTTTCTCAGGATCGCAGCACACCACCGTGATGGTGACCGTGTTTCCTTTCTCATCATATACCTGGTCTCTAATTTCTCTTGTCCCAAAAAATTTTACATCACAGAATACAACTCAGTTTCTCATCCAATCCAAATAAAACTTGAGCCACAAGAATGTGCGGATGATTGGTAAGGGTGTGATGCCATGATTTTTAACTATTCATCATCTGTCGCTTACCATTGTATCAAAATGCGTGTATAAATGATTTGGTTATCTCTGAATTTTGTTTTAAAATGTAAGTTAAGATCACTTATTGTTTGTCATGTAATGTGAAAATTAAACAGAAACTTCTACATATGAAAGTGTGGTGGGTGGATCGTGCCTTTCCTATTTCCTGATGGCACCACGCATGATCATTTCATTCAAAAATTTATAGAAATCGAATTAAGAAAAGCGTTGATGAAGACTCACGGGGGAATTTGCAAAGAATTTTCTTAATCTTCTTGTAGCAGCAACAACACTGGAGATCAACCACCTTGAGCACCATAGTAGTCACCTATTTAATAAATTTTTGGGAGAAAAAGCAATCAAATCTTGTCAAGAAATAACGTAAATTGGACATGGGTAACATAAATTCTTGATCTTGTTCAAAGATCATAAAGAATCAATGGAACAGAAACTAATCATCATGTAATTTGTGGGAGACCTCCCTTTTTTCGTACCTTTTCAGCCATGATCAGTGAATGATTTCTTGGAGCGATGAATCTGGATCGACACCACTATTCATAATTATTAACTAAAATGAAGGAAACTTGAAAAGGGGGAGACATTGGTAAGTATCATTAATGTTTTAATTACGAAGAAGGAATTAGTGAGACCTTTGGGAAGAGATAAGCCGTAAGGTGTGACTCACCTATCTTCTTATTACAATTTGACACTAAATTTTTTGAAATCATTGAAATACCCAAATAGTAATACGTTATATATATAAAGTCCAAGCTGTTTTATTTTTAATAGCTCACGAGTCGCTCGCAACTCTAATTCAGATCGAAATCTAGCTCAAATTTATCGATTTTTCATGCTCCAATTGTAGGTTTAGAAGTTTAAGCAGGAACAAGAATATAAAACAGAATCATATTATATTAAAATGGTCACTTTCTATGTACGTATCCATCTTTGTATCTAAAGAGGGTTTGGCACGTTGCTTATGAGTCTTCATGGCGATGGAAGTATTGAGCTGGCTTTGATAGACAAACCTTACCCTCTTCCTAAAAAAATTGTTCTTGCAAAATTAAAGCAACGGTTGGTGGATTGTTTCGGACACAAGCAAATATGGTTACACCAGCAGCCGTATAGAGCTTTCAAAAATTACGTGTCGAGATATATTTATAGATGAATTCAAACTCAATCGAATAAAAAGTTCTTTGAATTCTGAGTCCTTGTCATATAAAACAAAATCACTATTTTTATATCACGTTATTATTATTACTATATATATAAATGTTCGTATTCATCTAAATCAAGGTCCTCTCAACCCATAGACCGCTAATATCTCATTGATGGGTAGAGAAGATCAACGTAGCGATGTAGATTATTGAGCAGGTTAAGGAAAATTTCACGAGGAATAATAGTACTTTGGCTGAAATATAATTGAGGAAACTTACCAAAATATAATCGGTTTTCTATTTTTTTCACCCTTTTTTTTTCTTTTCCTTTTGTTTTGTTTTGAAATTGGTGGTTGGGTGAACAAAATTATATGACTCAAGATTCATGCATCTTATAGTTACATCTAAAAGTAACTTTTTCAACCAACTCAATTGTGTTGATCTAAATTAGAAAAAAAGAACAGGATCTCCAAAAAAAAAAAAAAATAGGAGAGCTTAATTTACTACCTTAATATTATTCTCTCTAACATATGAATTATAAGTTTTTTTCTGTAATAAAGAAATAAAAATGTTCTTTACAGTAGCATAAGTTAGCTTTTGATATTGCAGCTCGTTTTGTCCGGGTAGAGAAAATTTACATCGTCAACTTTCATTAATTATAATAGTTTATATTATCATAACTCATGCTTTTATCGAATTCATCACCACATATCATCATCACCTTAAACCCTCAAATTTAAAGCCCATTGAAATAGCGATTATAATTTTTTTAAAAAAATAAAAAATATTTCAGAAAAAAAAATTCTGTAACTTGGATTTCGGAAAGGAAATTTTGACACCCAAATATTTATTTTTAAAAAAAAAAAAAAATTTACGATAGCTAGTTGAATAACTCTAAATTTGAGGATGCATGACGATGAATTTTATATAAAACTCAAAATCGAGTAAAAGAATGCAAAATGTTAAAAATTGAAGAAGTAAACTGTAATTTTTCAAATAATGGTTGTTGATACCCGACCTGAAGACCAGAATCACAGGTCGGCCTTTGGAGTTCACCAGCCGGGGGCAAGCTTATAAATCTACCAGCCGGCCTCCGGGCCACATGCGAGCTCTGATCTCATCCAGCCATCCTCCAGCTACGGGAGAGCTCTAAGCTCACCCATGCTGCCTCCGGGCCACGGTCGAGCTCATAACTCTCTCGGCCTCTACTGGCCGAGTCGGGGGCCCCTTGTGGGCCAAGTGTAAAGACCCGGATTTTTGTTAAGGGGTAACAAAAAAAAAATTGATTAAAAAGAGTTTAAAAATTTCTAAACTAGCATAGAGTTTCAATCCATCAAGGAGTCTCTAACCAAATCAAACTCCTTCTTTTTTTTAATTAAATCCCAGCAGCTTTGGATCGATCGGAAAGCTGATCTTCACTCCACAAATTCGACGCAGATTCACCCCTACAAAATCGAAGGCGTGCACTTCTTCTCCCATGTCTCGTTCGGAGAATCCCAAGCCATAACAACTCCTTCTCTACCTTATCATGTTGCACCCCAATAACCGAAAACTCTAAGCCATGCAATCCTTCCAAAGACTCCTCCTTAGATGCAACTAGCAAGATCGAAACAGTCAGATTCACCACATCAAATCTGCACCAATCTTTCCTTATAATATCGATTAAGAATCCTACTCCAACACCTCAACTTAGCCTCCACTTTTGCCTATAAATAGAGCCAGCTTTGGCAGCACTTTCACATCACAAGCCAACCCTTCTCAGCCTTTAAAATCGAGAACAAGCCATCTCCTTCCAGTCATAGAAATCGAGAAGATAAACCCACGGCTTCTGTCATCTGTTTCTGTCCAACAAATCGAAAATTCCAGCATCTGTTTCAGCCCTAATTGTCAAGTTTTCCAGCCGTTTCATAAGCAAAAAGCCTTCGAAAATCATCACCTTATTCCATCGAAATTTCCAGCAACCAGTTTCGATAAAACTCAGTCCATAAGTCTTCGAAATTCTGCCAGGAAATTCTGTCCAAAACTCTTCCTTTTTCCAGCAAGTTTCGAACTAAAACCGAGAGATATTGGCCAAGAATTCCAGCAAGGAAGCCATCGAGTTCTGCCCAAAGTTCTGAACCAAAAAGCCAACCAAGATTCTGTCGGAATACGTTTGTGAATTCTGTCCGAAGGATTCCAGAAGTTGGTTCAAGTTGTGGACATTTTTATCGTGTTGATTCGAAAGCAAAGGAGATAAGAATCCGTTCGTTTCGTACCTCGGTTGATCAAACACGTCTACAATCTGTAAGTGGGCTTTTGTTATATATATTCGTTTCGTTTTCTAAAAAAATCATATAGTATGTTTTAAAATTCCCAATCGATATGTATTATGTTGAAATTATGAAAGTATTATTTTGTAAGCACGTTAAACTCGAAATCTAATTGGATTTGGATCCCCATGACCCTGATGCGGTGGGATGTAACCGCTAAAAGAACCTTATACGGTGGTAATCCGTTGTTTCTGGATTATCCAGACCCTTTATTCGTGGGTTAGCCGATGTTATGACCTCATCTCTAGGAGGGTTAAGTCTAGAGACTGATATCAGTACCGAGAAGAGAGTAGAATACTTTACTGTGCTTAAGTATATGAAAATTATGAAACGATATGTTATGTCATGGCTCGTAAGGGCAACCAAGTATGTTAAGATACATTCATATCGGTTTATGCAAGTTTTATGATACAAGTTTATGAAAATTATATATATGTATGATATCGATTGTCCCCCACTTGCTGAGTGTTTTCCAAAGCACTCAACCCTTACTCTACATCCCCAGATAAAGCCGAAGAAGAATTAGAGCAAGAAGAATAGCACCAATTTTGGGGTTGGTGAATCAAGTCCGCTGCGTAGTTCAAGATTTTATGTTTTAAAGTTTTCCAAGTTTTAAGACAATTTTAATTATTCAGTTGTTAAGTTTTAGTTTCACGTTTTTAATTCAGTTGTAAAGACAATGATTTCTTTATTTATGAAATATAGACTGGTTTTCAGTTGTTATGATATTACGAGGCTTATTGGTTTCCTAGTTGTAATGGAAATCAATGCCGGTGTTATTGACCCTGGTCTCGGGGCGTGACATTTTAGTGGTATCAGAGCCAGGTTCCATAATCCCGCTGGGAAAAGTATTCTAGTTAAGGAAATAACTAGAAGAAAATTCCGGTTGAAATAGACCAACTGGAGAAATAAATACAGTTGGGTGAAAATTGTCGTTTCATGATAATTACGATAATCAGAAGTCCAATCTGATTAATCACATGAATACAAAAATTTTTGAATTCTTAAAATTTCCAGTTTCTGTTTTTAAAATTTTATTTTCGAAAAAAAGTCGATTTTTAAGAATTATTTTCGGATTTTTTTCGATTTTCGTACAGTAAACCCTAGCTCCAAGTCGTCGCCGCCGCCTACCGCCACGATAGCCGTCGACGAGCATACCATTGGGACCGCCTCTTCCAGTCGATCCTTCTGCCAAAATTTCATGTCGATCGGACTTTGTTTGCCCGATCAATTCCTCATTCGAAGCTCAAGAACCCTAACCCCCAAATTATTTCGTTTCCCCGATTTACAGATCGTGCCTTGATCGTTTTTGAAATTAAAAATTTTCGTGAGATCTTCCAAGCAAGTCGATCATTAACCCTCTGCCAATTTCAGATTTCAAGCTTCGATTAGGGATTAATTCGAAACCCCTATTATTTTGAATTTTAGAACCCTAATTTTCGAATTTAAAAAAAAAAAAAAATTATTTCCAGAATTCGAATTCTTGCTTTTGATACTTGATTTTATGATTTGTCAAGTATTTAATTCCGTGTTTGGGTTTAGGTGATGACAACCCGAGCGCAATCTGTCCAGATTCTCAGTATGGAGCAAGAAATTGAGAAGCTCAAGGAAGCTAAAGCTGAACTGATAGAAGTTTGGGAACATCTGAGAGGCGATGTCCATAAAATTAGCTACTATCATTATCAAGCTAATGAGCAGCTTGAGGGAACTAAGGAAGAAGTAGCTAGAATAGATGAACTCCATAGGACTGCAGAGGAAAAATGTGTAGTCCAAAGACAGCAGCTTGATCAAATGGCTGATCATATTCTCGCACTTCAAAATACGAACCATCGCCTGTCTATAAGAAGCAATGGTTACTGGGGTATAGTCACTCATCTCCTGAATGTCAACAGTGATCTAAGGGAAGCCAATGATCACATGAGAAATCTTCTGGACGTTGTCGATTCAGATGAAGATTCAGACGAAGACCCTGAGGAAGAACCCATGCAGGAAGATGTCGTAGAAGAATTAGGAAGTGGAGAAGTGATAGATCCATAGTTCTTAGAAGCGTTGTTTAGGAGTTTTGTTTTCATTTTATTTCAATGTTCAGCATTTTCCTTTTCAGTAGTTGTGATAAACATTTTTCCAGTGATTAATAAAAGTATCATTTTTGTTTATCATGTCTTCTTTATCTTTCCGCTATCGTTTTATCTCCGCGCAAAGACTTTAGATTCGTGTTATTGTAGAAAATGGCCGGACGTCCAACCCGCAACAACCGTAATCCAAACTATGCTGTTCCTCCCAACTCTAATGAGGAGAGAACTAATGGAAATCAGAATCCTCCACCTGCACCGCCACAACTCCCGAGGGTGGGACTGAGTCGTGAGGACTTGGCAGCAATAGCCACCATTGTGGCCACAACACTTCAAGGTTTGAATAACCCTGCTGTTAATCAACCTCAAGCACAACCAGCACGTCCGCAAGGTGTAAAGTACCACTATGAATCGTTGCGGAAGAACAGAGTTCCAACCTTTGATGGCAACTCAGACTCGGAGATGGCCCAGAACTAGCTCAAGCAAATAGAGAACCACCATAGACTGTTGGAAGTACCGGATGATATCAAGGTGGAAGTTACCACGTCTTTTCTCATCGACCAAGCTGGGAAGTGGTGGGAAAACGTGTCACCACTTATGCTAGAAGCGGGACCAATCACATGGCAAAGGTTCCGAAGTACCTTTCTAAAGCAGTACTTTCCAACTGCGGTCCAGAAACAGAAGCTGCGAGAGTTTGAAAACCTGACACAGACTACAGATATGACAGTGGTAGATTATACCGCGAAGTTCAACTCGCTGGGAACATACGCGCCGAGCATAATGGTAGACGAGTCTCTTAAACTGCATCGCTTCAGGATTGGACTGAACAGTCGTATCCAATCCGCCCTTGCGATTTTCGAAACCGCAAATTTTGGAGACCTAATGGGAGCAGCCATCAGGGCTGAAGCAGACATAAAGCGTCGCGAGGAAGAATTTAAGCGCAAGCGACCCTCCACCAGTCAGCATACCTCTAGCAGTCAAAACTTCATGAGGCCTAGTCCGTCCAGCAACCAGCAAAGGGGACCCACAGTAGGCCCAACTCAACAGAGGTACCCTAAATGTCCGAACTGTGGATTCAACCATCTAGGAGAATGTCTCAGAGGAAAAGGTGCATGTTTCCGATGTGGGAAGACAGGCCACCGAATTGCTGAGTGTCCCGAACCTGATATGAGGGGGACGACTGTAAGGAATAACGGCCCTCCTAGTAAACCAAATGAGACTAAGCCGAACGCCAGAGTGTTTGCTATAACGCGAGATGAGGCCGAGGACGCAAACGACGTTGTGGCAGGTACCATTTATTTAAACGAATTACCTGCGTATACATTGTTTGATTATGGTGCCACGCACTCGTTTATATCTAAGAGGTTTACTAAGAAACTAGCCCTTAAGCCTGAACTGCTTAGTGCACCATATAACGTAGCAACACCAGCCAATAAGACCCTTATAGCACATAGCATACATCGAGATTGTAATCTTAGTATTAATGAAATCAAGTTTAATGCTGAGCTAATTCAACTCAAAATGGTAGATTTTGATGTTATATTGGGAATGGATTGGCTATCCAAACATCATGGAGTAGTAGACTGCCGTAACAAGAATGTTAAACTACGGACTCCAGACGAGAAAGAGATCGTATACCACGGCAAAACTAAGGAATGAAAATTCCTTCTGTCAGCAGCACAAACGTGGAAAGCTGTGAAGAACGGTGAAGAAGTTTACCTAGCTACAATAAGCGAGGTTAAAGTGGAAGATGAACCCAGGATAGAAGACATACCCGTTGTGCAAGATTCCCGGATGTCTTTCCTGAAGAGCTGCCCGGTTCTGTTCCAAACCGAGAATTGGAATTTGATATTAATTTGGTGCCAGGCGCTACATCAATTTCTAAGGCACCATACCGAATGGCTCCAGCCGAACTGAAGGAACTTAAGGAACAACTGCAGGAGTTATTGGACAAGAAACAAATCAGACCAAGTGTATCCCCATGGGGAGCTCCAGTGTTGTTTGTAAAGAAGAAAGACGGGAGCATGAGATTGTGCATCGACTACAGAGAGCTGAATAAGATCACAATCAAGAACAAATACCCTCTTCCAAGGATAGATGACATGTTCGATCAACTCAAAGACGCTAAAGTGTTTTCCAAGCTCGATTTAAGGACAGGCTATCACCAACTAAAGATTAAAGCAGAAGACGTGCCGAAAACCGCATTTAGAACACGGTATGGCCATTACGAGTTCACGGTGATGCCATTTGGCTTAACAAACGCGCCAGCCGTATTCATGGATTTAATGAATCGTGTATTCAAGCCATTCCTGGATGACTTTGTAGTAGTGTTCATCGACGACATACTCATTTACTCGTCGAGCAATGAGGAACACGAACAACATCTTCGCCTCACTCTACAGACATTGAGAGAGAAGGAGCTCTACGCCAAATTTAATAAATGTGAATTTTGGCTAGAAAGCGTATCTTTCTTAGGACACATCATATCAAAAGAAGGCGTGTCAGTGGATCCTAAAAAGGTAGAGGCAGTTTTGGATTGGCATAGGCCAACGACAGTGACCGAAATCCGAAGCTTCTTGGGACTAGCTGGCTACTACCGGAAGTTTGTCGAAGGATTTTCGTCAATAGCAGTACCTCTTACAAAGCTCACACAAAAGAACGCAAAGTTCATATGTAGTGAAGAATGTGAGAAGAGCTTTGAGACTTTAAAGGAAAAGCTCTCAACTGCACCTGTACTGATATTACCAACTGAAGACATGAGTTTCACTATTTATAGTGATGCATCTAAAGAAGGACTAGGATGTGTACTCATGCAGGAAGGAAGAGTGATTGCTTATGCTTCAAGACAGCTCAAGCCCCATGAGCAAAACTACCCTACGCATGACCTCGAGTTAGCCGCAGTAGTGTTCGCATTGAAGATTTGGAGACACTATCTGTATGGCGCCAAGTGTGAAGTGTTCACAGACCATCAAAGCCTCAAGTACTTGTTCACTCAAAAGGAACTCAACATGAGGCAGAGACGTTGGATCGAACTTCTAAAAGACTACGATCTCACTATTAGCTACCACCCCGGCAAGGCAAACAAAGTAGCAGATGCTTTGAGCCGGAAAGGCAAAGGAAAAATAATCTTAGCTGCGGTCTCAGCTCAACCTTCTCTTCGAGAGACCATCAAGCTAAGCCAAGATCAAGATCCGAGCCTAACCAAGCTAAAAGAACAAGTCAGGGAGAAGAAAATTACTAACTTTGAGATTGATAACAATGGAATCCTGTTGATCAAAGGACGATTATGCGTGCCAGATGTGAACAACATAAGACAAGAAGTAATGTCTGAAGCACACAAATCAAAATTTTCAGTCCACCCTGGAAGTACAAAGATGTACAAAGATTTGAAGGAAAGTTTCTGGTGGAATGCCATGAAGAAAGACGTAGCGGAATTCGTCGCCCGATGCTTGGTATGTCAACAAGTTAAAGCTGAGCATCAAAGACCCGGAGGACTTCTGCAAGGAAGCCATCGAGTTCTGTCCAAAGTTCTGAACCAAAAAGCCAACCAAGATTCTGTCGGAATACGTTTGTGAATTCTGTCCGAAGGATTCCAGAAGTTGGTTCAAGTTGTGGACATTTTTATCGTGTTGATTCGAAAGCAAAGGAGATAAGAATCCGTTCGTTTCGTACCTCGGTTGATCAAACACGTCTACAATCTGTAAGTGGGCTTTTGTTATATATATTCGTTTCATTTTCTAAAAAAAATCATATAGTATGTTTTAAAATTCCCAATCGATATGTATTATGTTAAAATTATGAAAGTATTATTTTGTAAGCACGTTAAACTCGAAATCTAATTGGATTTGGATCCCCATGACCCTGATGCGGTGGGATGTAACCGCTAAAAGAACCTTATACGGTGGTAATCCGTTGTTTCTGGATTATCCAGACCCTTTATTCGTGGGTTAGCCGATGTTATGACCTCATCTCTAGGAGGGTTAAGTCTAGAGACTGATATCAGTACCGAGAAGAGAGTAGAATGCTTTACTGTGCTTAAGTATATGAAAATTATGAAACGATATGTTATGTCATGGCTCGTAAGGGCAACCAAGTATGTTAAGATACATTCATATCGGTTTATGCAAGTTTTATGATACAAGTTTATGAAAATTATATATATGTATGATATCGATTGTCCCCCACTTGCTGAGTGTTTTCCAAAGCACTCAACCCTTACTCTACATCCCCAGATAAAGCCGAAGAAGAATTAGAGCAAGAAGAAGAGCACCAATTTTGGGGTTGGTGAATCAAGTCCGCTGCGTAGTTCAAGATTTTATGTTTTAAAGTTTTCCAAGTTTTAAGACAATTTTAATTATTCAGTTGTTAAGTTTTAGTTTCACGTTTTTAATTCAGTTGTAAAGACAATGATTTCTTTATTTATGGAATATAGACTGGTTTTCAGTTGTTATGATATTACGAGGCTTATTGGTTTCCTAGTTGTAATGGAAATCAATGCCGGTGTTATTGACCCCGGTCTCGGGGCGTGACACCAAGTCACTGCCATCTTGGTGAGCTCATAGCTCGCCTGGTTAGCCTTGTTGGTTCTTCAAACCAAGTCAATTTCTTTTCCAAGCAAACTCACTAGTCAAGCATGCCAAACTAGCGAGTATGCCTAACTCATATCATGCCAAGCTCAGAAGCATGCTTCACTCCTAGCATGCCAACAACTTGGTTTAGGCAAGATAGTGGATGAGCCCATAGCTCACCCATGCCACCTACCAGGCGGGCTCAAAGCTCGCTCGTCGGCCTCTTCGGCACATGTTGGCCTTCCAAAGCAACATCACTAATCAGCATGTCGAGCTCCCAAGTGTCAATACGTCTCCTTGAGGGAATAAGCCTTAAAGGTTTGACAAAGATCTTGTGTGACCTCAGTACTGATATTAAATCACTGGCTAGGTGTAAGTTCCCAAGATGGTTCTCACATAATTTCAGATGATGGTTCCCTATGGCAGTTAGTGTAGTCCCATGGTGTTCCCATTGGGTAGTTTCACTCACGGTGAGAAACATTAACTCCTTGAGGGCATGGCGGCGAGCTAAGAACTTAGCTGGTATGGACGAGCTAAACTTCGTAGCAAGGCCTTTCAAATCAAATAAAAGGTACGACCCACAAGTACGCATCGATCTTAAAAGCTGCAAGCCTATCGTACGAAGAGAGTGACACCTCACTCTGGTCCCCGGCTCTAGTACTATGGTCCCCGGCTCTACAACTTTGTCCCCATTCCTAGCTTCAGAGAATGTCTCCTAGGATACTGATAGATGGTTAAATGTTGTACCCCCCATCTCCTATAACCACCAGGCTTGTTGACGGGAAAATGACACGCTATAGTCATTCTTTGAAGCATATTTCCATTATCTCATTTTTATCAAGTTATTGACTTGAGCGTCAGAGGAGACACGTCGGAACGGCCCTTCCGGCCCCCTTCTCATGTTTTGTTTCAGGCGTAGCTCTTGGCCGAAGATATTACCTGGATGAGTTCCAGCCACTGGAAGGAGGTCAAGTCATTCTCTAGCCATCGGAAAGAGGCCTAGCTTTTTCTATGGGTGTTCACCGGTTCGGTTAACCGACCAAACGGGCCGAACCAAAAAAGTTCGGTTCAAACCGAACCGAAAAGTTTCTGTTCGAGTTTTGATTTTTTTTTAAAAAATTCGTTTTCGGTTCGGTTTTTGGTTACAAGGTCCGGTTAACCGAAATGTTTTTGAAAAAAAAAAAAACTTTTGAACTTTTTTTTTATGGTTTAAAGATTTTTTTAATGGTTTCGCTCCTGATTGTATTAATAAGAACTCGTAAATTAATAATGTGTTTCAAGTATAATATAATTTATTTTGTTGTCCCATTTAAACTCGATTTTTTGTATTAAATAACTTCAAAATAATATTAGAAGTTTTAAATTAAAAGGTCAAATGTTTAGAATTCATTTGAATCCAATGAATGATGTATTAGTCTTTGTATTTACGTTGAATTTTTATCAATTAATCATACAATTTCAAAAAAAAAATTGAAAAATTCAAAAAAAAAAAAAAAACTATTGTTAAAACCGAACCGAAAAAGTTCGAATAATTTCGGGTCGGTTTTCGATTTTGAAATTTCAAAACCGAAATTTCGGTTCGGTTTTCGATTTTTAAATTTCAAAACCGAAATTTCGGTTCGGTTCAAACCGAACAGAATGAACACCCCTAGCTTTTTCCTGGAGTTATTACCTGGATGAGCTCCAACCATCGGAATGGGATCAATAAGCACTCTTCAGCCACCGGAAAAGAGATCGTATCATTTTAGCAAGCATAAGTTGAAAAGTAAAATTTGCACCAAACTCTATGATGTTTTACATAATTTTTCCTAAATATTATTGATGTATATAAATAAAAATAAAAAAAAATTTGCCTTAATAAAACATATCGTATCTTAAAAATTCAAAAATCTCAAGCAACTGTATCTGTATTCGCTTATCTATGTATCATAGGGGAAGACATTTGATAATTTTCAAATTGTATAGAGGAGAAATTCCATTTTCCCATTGTTTTGAGCCAAGACTTAATTAATTTTTTAATCATAATAGGAAAAAATTGGTAGAGAAAAAATAAATTGAATTCTCTCGCATACGCTTCTTTTAAACAATTATATATAAACATTTTTTTATTAACAAAATATTGCCTATTTTAGGTCTTTTCTGACGAGAGAGAGAGAGATGAAAAAGTAATACCTATTTTTGACTTGAGAGGTCCAACAAAATTAATTATTCTTAAATAGAATCATCAAAGTTTGAAAAGTACGTTTGATTGGACCGCTGCCAAGTTCTTACACGATGGGTTCATTCATACAGAACTTTATTTTTTGTAGTTAGAGCCCTAATCAACCGCCACTGACCACATCAAAGCCCATCAATATCTGGTTCGCAATTTTTTCTTCAACTGTCATCTAATAATGTTAAAGGTATGTTTGCAATTACTTATTCAAATTATTGTTATGTTGTTTTTGTTTAAAATTAAAAAAAATTGCTATTAAATAAAAATATTGAGTATTTACGATTAAAATATAAAAAAAATCAGCTTAATAAACTTCAATTAATCATAAAACAGCCACCAAACAACTTAAAACAGTCAAAATTATGTCGTGACATGCTTCTCAGTTTTTGCTTTTTTCTACTTATTTTTAGAGAAGCAATAACAGAAGCAATGAAATAACACACTCAAAATTTGCTTTTTTTATCCGAAAAGTTGATAAGCAGTTTACAAAAGTATTTACAAACACCTACTAAATATGATGGAGTTTGCTTGGGATCGACAAGTTCCAGGCTTCCAGCATTTACTGAGTCCTCTCTTTTCACTAATGCTTTATTGTTCCTTGGCCAGTTTTTTATGTTTTCTCCGCTTGGTTAGTTGGGTCGTCTTGACCTATCATTTGGTGGCTAGACTCTTGGTTTACATGTTTGTCATTTTGGCCATATAACTTATTTGCTCAAAAAGGTAAAAAATTATAGAACTCCTTGGCTTCTTTGAGCAGACTCGAGTTCGAGTCGCGTTTGACGTAATAAATTAATTTAGTCTCTCTTCATTTACATCGTGCTAAAAAAAATTCATGCGCCAAATATGAGAGAAAAAAAACAATTAATGTTTTCATTAGATTTAACATAACATGTTTCTAATATTTATATATTAATTTGGGGCAGTTCGATGCAGAAGCACTTGCCTGAGGTAAGAAAATCGATAAGAAAAAAAATTATAATTCAAAAATACAAAATATTAATTACTAATTTTTTTTATAAAAGATAGCTAAATAACAAAATATTAAAGAGATATGTACGTGACATTTTAATTAATTTTGAGAAAATACTTATATGGATTGAGTGTTTGTAAATACCAAAATACATAAATATATATATATATATATATTTATATGTGTGCTGATGTTTGTGAGATCGAACGTATAGAAGTAATACCAGTAATTTTGCGTCTATGAAGGACGTGATGGGGATTCTGATATTCGCTTAAAAGTTGATGGCACCAAAACAAATGCATCAATCAACTTTATTTCATTGCCTTTTTTGGGTTGTCAAATTTTACCGTAGCCTTTTTCATTTGATTGGAATGGGTTTCGGGTTCTCGGAGATGGGGGACGAAGATGATAACGATACGTGTTAAGTTTTGATTGGCACATTTGAATGGATGGACCCCCACCAGCTTCCAGCCTTTTCTATTTTGTATATCTTATTGGGCCCTATGGTTTCCGACAACAAAATTGGGGTTTAACTACGCCCGGGCTCACCAACGTCATAATATATTCGGACACTTGTGGATTGGTACTATTTGGTAGACAAGAATTAATATAGTCTACCAAAAAACAACAATTTATTTAAGTCTATTCCCTGTTGAAATGACATTAATAACACTTATGCAGTCATTATAGCGCAAAATCACTGTAGCATGTGCACAAAAAGTACAAATGCGCAGAATTTTGAAATTTTTTTTGCCAAAAAATGTTAACCACAAGCCGAAATCGTGTATCAAAATCAATTTTAGTGCATTCATTGTAAAATTCGTGCAATGCACCAACTAGATAAAAAATCGTGCACCCAATTAAAAAATTGTGCAGCAATATGTTAAAAAAGCGTGCACCAAAGGTTAAAAATTAATTCATGCTGAATTAAGTGAAATTTTTTCTAAATATTCTCCCAAACAAGAACATGAAACCCACAAAATCTGAGTTCAATGTGACAAACAATTTGGAAATGAAAATTACTCAAAGTTAGCAATAAAATGAATTGTTTTGAGCGTAACCTCTCTGAAACAAGGAATTTCAGGTTCGTCAGATGTTTCCGTGCAAAGGTCATAATAGGCAAAATTCCTCTGGGATCAAAAGTTATGGCGGTTTTAATTTTGGTCGACAAATAACACAGTTATATTCAAAAGTTGGTGCATGATCTTTGTACATTGATGCAAGATTTTGGTACATTAAGGTGCATTTGATTTTTAGCATGATGGTGTACTTGAATTTTGTAATGTTGGTGCACGATTTTTAATCTTTTGGTGCAAAATTTAATATTGTGATGCACGATTGGACATTGATGCACTAACATTGGAAAATGGTGCACCATAATTGCATAAGATTTTTTTTTACCCATGATGCAAGATTGAAGAATTTCGGAATTTTTACACATGATGCATGATTGGACATTGATGCACTAACATTGGAAAATCGTGCACCATAATTGCATAAAAATCGTGCACCATAATTACAAAATAACGTGTATCAATGTAGAAAAAATCGTGCATAAATGTCCAAAAAGCGTGCATCAATGTCCAAAAATCGTGCATCAATCCAAAAATCGTGCACCAATACACAAAAATCATGCCCAATGTACAAAAAATCGTGCATCAATGTCCAATTTTAGTGCACCAATATCCAATTTTATGTTGATGCACACACATGGTTAAAAAAGCGTGCACCATATGAAATTCTGAGATTTTTGCCCATGATGCACGATTTTTTTGCCCCAAAAATTCTTAAATTTTTGTCTAAGTGCTGCACCATTCTGAATTTTTTGAACGTGAAACAATGCACCAAACTTCCCATGATGCACGATTTTTTACCAATGATGTACGATTGTCAAGTGCTGCACACGTGCACCCACTTTTGCTCAAATCCCGAAATCCTCGATTGTTCAAAACTCAAAAAGCAAACCAATTTAAATTTGAAAAAAACTAAAAATATAAACCATGCTGTTGGAACCTAAGAGGGGGGGTGAATGAGGTTCCTTGGCTACTTTAGCCTTTTAAAATGAGTTTGTAAAAATAAAATAATTTTGCGCTTGCGGAAGCCTTTAGTCAATCGATAAAACGAATAAGTAAATAAATGCGTAATGTAAATTAAAGCAATAAATAACAAAAGGATTTGTTATAGAAGTTCGGCGATGAATCGCCTACGTCTCCTCTTCCCGGTTAGATAACCTCCAACCGAGGTTCCACTAGAACAATAGATCTTGGCCTTGAGGGCTCCAAGTTAGCCACACAACAACTCTTCCCGAGTTTACAACGCTCTTCCCGAGCACACTACTCTTCACGAGTACACAACGCTCTTCCCGAGCACAATACCCTTCACGAGTATACAAAGCTCTTCCCGAGCTACCAACACTCTTCACGAGTCTTCTTGGCCTTAAGGGCTCCAAGGATAGCCACACACTTGCACCAACTAGACTAGTTGATGACTTTACAATTTTCCAACTTGCTTTGGTGTTGGAGGACCTTTACAAGAAATCAAACCAAAAGCACCTTCACGGTGTACTCACACGAAGACAACAAGACTTAACAAATGGAAACAATTACTAGCTCCAATACAACAACAATGTATGGAGTTTGTAATGCTATTCAAGAATTTAATAATCAAAGCTTTCATATAGTTTGTAGACTTGTTTCTTAGCTTCAAAATGCTCCAAAGCATCCATATTTATAGTGTAGAAGGCCTCCAAGGCTCCTACTAGCCGTTGCTTCAAATAAGGCTTGAATCACTCCAAGATCGCCTCGGACATCGCCTCGGGCGATCACCATCGCCGCGCCTCAACGGTCAAGAAATCCACAGATCGCCTCAGGCGATCGGTGGATCGCCTCAGGCGATCAAGAGCTAAAATTAAGGCCGTAGCTTCAGCATGTCCAAATTTTGCATCGCCTCAAACGAACTCCACATCGCCTCAGGCGTTCCAGACCATCGCCTCAGGCGTTCGTGACATCGCCTCGGGCGAACTCCCCGCGCGCATGCCCGCGCATTGCCTCGGCGTCGCTTCAGTCGATGTGCGGGGGCGAAGTCCCTTTGGCTGCCATCGCCTCAGGCGATGGTCACCATAGCCTGGGGCGATCTGCCCCGCATGCTCGCCTAGCCATCGCCTCTGTCGATGTGCGTGGCGATCCTCGCCTGGCACCCATCGCCTGGGGCGATGGCACTCATCGCCTGGGGCGATCCGTGTCTTCCAAAAGACAATTTTTCTTTGGCATTTCAATACTATTACAATCTTCAAATTTGATCATAATTTATGCTGCATACTCAATAAAAACCATTAGTACAAAATGTATAGGTTTTGTAATCATCAAAACAAAAACGATAATTTTATTTAAAATAGAGGAATGAGAGTTGTAGTGTTTTAAGGCGCAACACATGCATCGATGAAGAATGGGAAAATTATCCCATTCTAGGGATAATTATTCGTTTGTCCAAAAAAAATTTCCTTACAAGCTCAATTTTCTCAATTTTTTGTGTGTTCAAATCTTATTCCAATTTTAATTCTGTTTTTTAATGAACAGAGGGCTTCACTCCTCCATTGAGGCTACGACTGCTAATGGGGGATGGCACACAACCATCGCGTGTGGCGACGTTTGAGAGCTTCACGCCTGTTTACGAGGCCTGCTCTCTGTCGATGGAGGTGGCGGAGGAGCTCTGACACATGAGGGAGGTACAGTCGGCTGAGGAGCCCTGCGTATTGTGTCGAGGAAGAAAATGATGGATAATAAGTTTGGGAAATTGGTGTAATGGGTGTTTTCGTCATAATAAAAAACTTAAATACATAAATACTCAAAATATGGACCTTGTGTTTTTGTTACTGAGAATTGTTATGTAATGTTAAATTTACCTGGATTTAGTTGAACTATAGTTTAGTTATTGGTACCTTTTTACAATTTCCTCCAATACATTTCTCGGACCAAACTTGGATCAGTTTAACAAATTAATAATTTTGATAAATTAATAATTAATAATTAATAATTAATAATATAATAAATTTAAGGAGACCTTTCATAAATATATAATCATATTAATATCTTAAATTAATAATTATCTATACCTAGAAACATAACTATGATATTTTAGTAAAATAAGAATCTATTGTTGTTTTTTTCTCAAAATTTAAATTTGCGTGGTTTTAATCTCTAACTTTTTTTATTGCGTTCAAAAGCTCTGGTGTTGTGTTCTCGAACTCCAACAAAATAATGTGAAGAGTTATTGCCACTATGAATGCTTTCTTTCGTGTGATGATATAAAAGGTACTGAATTATCGTCAACTTCATTATCAACATGATTTTCAATGATAATACTATAATTTTTTCTATGCTTTTGGATCTTTGAACATTCATAATTTTAATCCGGATGATCCAAAAGGTGATGCCATCCATTTTATTACGGTAACCGAGATCATTTGATCATATTCTCAAGTTCATGAATGTCTTCTTCAGAATTTGTTTATTTAAGTTTCTTAATATTGTTCCACTCTTTAAATTGATAAATTATTAATTTATTTATAAATTAATACATTTCTAAATTAATTAAACTTATAGAGTGTACTATTTCTTGAATTTGATCAAATTTTTATCCTATATTGAGTACACAATCCTTTAAAACAATGACTTATTAAATTGTGATTTAAAACTATTAATGTATTTACGTCCCGTCGGGATTTTCGAGTAGATGTAAATGTTTTGATGATTTCAACAAGACATTTTACATTAAAAACTCTTTAATTGTTTAGAAAGGGCTAAGACTTTAGTAAACTTTAAGTATCAATCTGGGCTGCGATGACAATTTGAAGACAATGACAAGTATTCCATTTATGTAAAGGTAAAGGTGCTTGACAAAGGTGAAGCCAAAATTTAAAATTATATAGATTGATCGAGCTAGATAAGGCTAAATAATTATCACGATTTAGATGATTGAGTTAAAAACTAAACTTCCGAAAATTAACATAAATTTTATTTTTTTAAAAACAATTTGCATAAGGTTGGAGCCAAGCATATTGTGTTTACATTATCGCAACTTTAATTATTTCGGTAGATTCATTGTTTTATGATATATTAATCATATAATTAAATAAAAAGGCCAGTAACATTTTTGAAAAAAAATTATTTCCAACCTTTCATTTTATATTCATTCATAAAAAAAAACATAAAACATTTTAAGCACAAATATATTTTTTTTGGGTAAACAATGCAGTGATCAGATTTACATCACAAAATCTACCAAATATTGACTCTGAGACGCTCATTAATTTTCAGTGTCTCCGGTCAATTTCTGCGTCACCACTATAAATTTGGTCTACACACGACTGACACAGCACATACAGCAAACACTCTTCGGTCCCTCACTGACGCACGCCCACAATTTAAACACAGTGATATTTAATATTGCAGAGATAAGATTGCTAGCCACCATTTTATCATCTGTTGAACAAATTATAGTTCTGTCTACCCAATAGACCGACGCTGAATTTCACAAGAAATGGGAGAAGTGAGTTCCCTTTTCCTCAAATTTTTCTTCTCTTTTCATTTTTCGGAAACCAATATTTTACTCTCCTTTGTGCTTGTTTAACTGATTCATTTATACTTATCAGTGATATTGCCTATTCACGAAGCCATTCCTGTTTAGCCAAAAGAACAAGGGTTTTTATCTTTCTTTGTTTTTTATGTGGTTGTTTACTGATTCATATGATGCAAATGAAGGAAAAGAAAGAGGAGGGAAACAAGGAAGAGAAGGCTAAAGAAGAAGCGGTAAAAGAAGATAAAAACGAAGAAGAGGAGAAGAAGAAAGATGAAGAGCCTCAAGAAATCATTCTTAAGGTAGACATGCATTGTGAGGCTTGTGCCAGGAAAGTTACTAGATCCCTCAAAGGATTTCAAGGTCATTAAATCTGTCCATTGATCCATCTTTCTCGCCTAATCTATGGTTACACTGATTTATATATATCTGTAGATTTATCATCAGAGTTAAGAATTTGACTAGTTTTAAAAACGTAGGAGTGGAGGACGTTACGTCGGATTACAAGGCGAGTAAAGTGGTGGTGAAAGGCAATGCGGCGGACCCGTTAAAGGTGTGCCAAAGGATTCAAAAGAAAACTGGAAAGGGTTGAACTCATTTCACCACTACCTAAACCACCGGAAGAAAGTAATAAGGAAGAAATTAAACCAGAACCCAAAGAAGAGAAGAAAGTAGAGGTATTATTTAATTATTATTTTGACCACGTCTCTTTATTATTACGCTATGATAGTATTTATTTACATTAAAGAACCTGAATTTACGTCGCATTACTGATAAAAGAGTGATACATTTCTGAAAAAGAGTTGTTACAAAGTCCTGGACCATCTTTAATAATTAGAACGGTGACCAAAATTATTGATTGGTGACAGCAGCTTTGGGTAAACGCAATGCAACTTGCGACTGCTGTTACATTGCTGACATGAAAACCACAGCACAGTAGAAATTAGTAATTGATGGAAAGCAAAATCACTCGGCACATTCCACGATGCGATTAAACGATGAGTCATTCTCCAGTCGAATGCATGGACCTGTATCTGTAGTGTATCCTGCAAATAAGCTGGCACTTGGCCCTACTGTTGCACTACTTGAACTACAGTAAATTTAGTTAACTGTGATTTAAGGCACTTCACGAAGTTTTCTTAAGGGATACACTACTGCTTATCTTGTAGTTTTTAGTACAGTAAATCCGCACTGGTCACAAGATATCATCAGGTGAATTCAAATTGGATTTTCTTTTTTGAAATGCATGGCTTTAGAAGATTGTATGCTGTTTGTCTTTTGAATTATGTTCTGTAATAAATTTATACTTATCATATCTGTTCATGCATACATATGGCTGTTGAGTTAATTGGGCTGCTTTCTTTTGAACCTGGCAGCCTCCACCCGTGATCAACGTCGTGCTGAATGTTCGAATGCACTGTGAAGCATGTGCTCAAGCACTGCAGAAGAGAATTGGAAAAATTCATGGTAACAAGCTAGTGATAGAGTTCTTAGTGGGTTCTACTTGCGATTGGCCAAAGGAAAGACGAGATATTCCTCAAATTTTAACACAATATAGAATGAGTAGATTGTCTCTAGTTGTAGGCGGCTCGTTTCTTTTCAATTAGAACTCATTCGCCTAGATTTTCAACTGGATGAATTTGATACAATGTAATGAATTTTTTATACATATTTCAATACATGTCCTATACTTACAGTTCATTCATGTCATGCACCTATCGTTAATTAATGTCCTAAATCATGTATTTAGAGCATAAATTACTGATATAATTTTGTGCCACAGGGGTAGAATCAGTGACAACAGACATAGCAAATGATCAAGTCACAGTGAAAGGTGTTCTTGATCCAGATAAGCTAGTGAATGATGTGTACAAGAAAACCGGTAAACCAGCTTCCATAGTGAAGGGTGAAGAAAAGAAGGAAGAAGAGAAAAAAGAAGAAGAGAAGAAGGATGACAAGCAAGAAGACAAGAAACAAGGAGAGCAAAGCAAGGAAGAAGACGATAAGAAAACCGACATCAAGAAGAACGAGTATTTGCCTCCAAAGTACACCTTTGAGTATGCTTATGCGCCTCAAATGTTCAGTGATGAGAACCCAAATGCTTGCTCTGTTATGTAATGGCATCCACGGAAGGACTACTATATTTGGATGTGGTTATTTGTTGGAATTCTTATGCATTATATATATGTTAATAAGTAGTCGTTTTTGAATAAAATCCACAAGTTTTGTCAAAACAATTACTCCTATCTCTCCACTTTTTCTCATGCACCATAATCTGAAGTGCTCTTTCTCTTGAATGTATTTGTCTTCATTTTCAATTTTACCAGTAACATATATATTATCCATGAATCGTGATGCAAAGGTGGTTTAACCTTTTGTATGCTAGTTTTTTCAATGCTTTTATAATATTGTATTGGGATTTTTGCCTTTAATTCCTTACTGGAAGATGCTAGAAACACTCATTAAAAATGTATGCAGGCCCTTATCTGTAAATTGTTTGTATTGCCATGCATGTGTTTGGAAAGTTGCTAATATTTCCCCCACAATTCCATATTAAAGTGAACTCATAATCAAAATGTGGGGATTCAACACTAACCAGTCCTTATAATGCTTTTGTTCCATATGTTTGTCGAAGCCCACTGAACAATATGTTTTGCGTATATTCTTATATATATACTAGTTAATTTAGCACTGCACTTATAACCTGTTATATATGTCCAACAAAGCGCCCGACACAAGTTCAACAGACAGTTCAAGAGAATAAAAAGATGGTTTATACGCATTGAAGATACATAATCATACATATATAACATCAAATATGTTGGAGTAAACAAAAGTCATCCCCAACAGTGTACCATAGCAAGAGTTGGCATATGATATCCTAGTAGGGCCCAATAGACCCTCTAAACAAAAGTTCATCTACGAAAGTGCAGTAGTAGATAACATCAGATATCACAATAAAAGTTATTCTCAACAAACTCCAAAACCAATCAAAAGTTGTTCGCAAGAGTTTTCAAAATTACTATGTTTCATTTCATAATGTAGCTATGTGTTCGGTATCTCAGAGGAGGAGCGAGCATCACATAAGAGGAATTATAGTTTATGTTTATTGTTGTAATTGCATTGTTATTTTAGGATATTGCTTTTATATTACTTGCTATGTCATCATGATTAATGAATCATCTTACTTTATAACTATTTATATACTTTCTCACAAATAATGAATGTAAGTATGAAGTCCCAAATCATTATCAAAAAAGTAATATATAATTATCATAATTTAATATTTTCTAATTTTTTTGATATAATCTCCTTATACATGAAGGGAAAATTTGATGTCAAACATAAGAACAAAGGTAATCGAGAACAAGCACATATTAGCAATGGGTTGTAGGTAAGCCAAAACTCAAAATGTATACAAACAAGCAAAACTGACGACCTGTAATCTACCAAAAATTCATCATGCTGAATATTTTATAAAAAATTATTATTAAAGTTTGCCACAACGAAAACCTATTTTGAACTCTTTTTTTTTTAAAATCACTTCATATAAAAAATTATTATTAAAGTTTGCCACTACGAAACATATTTTGAACTATCTGTTTTTTTTTAATCAATTCATAGTTGAAAAATTCAACGAGTTTTTTCTATAAAAAAAAAAAGAAAACATTTTAAATTTTAAAAATTGAGATAAGAGGGATGGAGTGTTGGGTCAAGAGTTTTGATATAATCTCCTTATACATTAAGGGAAAATTTGATGACAAACATCAGCACAAAGATAATCGAGAATAACCATATATTAGCAATGTGTCGTAGGTAAGCCAAAAATCAAAATATATACAAACAAGCAAAATCGACGACCTGCAATCTACCAGAAATTCATCTGCCAATTACTTTATAAAAAATCATTATTAAAATTTGCCACAACGAAAACCTATTTTGAACTCTCATTTTTTTTTAAAATCAGTTCATATAAAAATTATTATTAAAGTTTGCCACGACGAAAATCTATTTTGAACTCTCTGTTTTTTTTTAAAAATCAATTCATACTTGACAAAATCAACAATTTTTTTATTTAAAAAGAAAACATTTTTTGGCCTAAACTTTTTATTTCAATTTTTTTTTGCTCCCTTCCCAAAAATCCTGTGTCCGCCACTGTGTGAAACTATAACAGTAATTTAACGGCCATCATGACCCGAAACAGCAGTAGTGGAACACTAAGTTTTTTCAATTTTTTTTTTATTTTTCATTAATAAGTTATCTAAATTATGTAACTATTTTTATTTTTAATTTGAAAAACTCAGCTACAATAATTAGTACCGTTCAGCGAAACATCAATAGAATTAACAGCCTCAAACGAGGCTCCACGACCATGTCGATGAACTACTTGGCGCTGGAACGGCTTTTATGGGGTGTTCTGTTGTTTTTTTGCTCTGAAAAATGAAGGTTGTTATTTTCAGGTGGTGAGCGTATCACTGCCCTTTGGATCCTGCCTCCGGCTCCGCGGATGGCAGTTCAAGGGGTCCCTGTTTTTTCTTAGATATAAAAGTCTGCATTTCAACAAATCTCTTAAAAATTTTGAATCATGTATTTGATTTCTTCATTGGACTGTACATCACTACGCTCTACATCTTTTCAGCGTTTAGAAACCATAACTCTGTAATGTGACCTAAACGCAGCAACCCAATTGAAACCTGCAACTCAGCGTGACTGTGGCGCCGTCCACTCCAGATGCAAAATAACCCAAAATGCTTCATGTTTTACAAAACAGACATGGTCTGCTCTTTCTGGCCTCCATTTCTTATGTGCTCGTAAGAAGGTTTGGGCATCAAATGTATGTTATTCGTAGTATAAGTACGAACACCTTCGCCTATGGATCTTAACTTTATCCCTTTATGTTTACCATTGAAATCTTGTCTGCAAGGAGAATTCTTTGGAAGATGGAGGACTTTGACTTGGCACATGTTTTCCAAATCCGGGATTGCATGGAGATGCGAGGGAAGATCAATTATGAATTCTCCATAGCTATCTGTCTTGCCTTTTGCCCATAATTTCTTTGTCCTCCCATTTGTGCCACAGAAAACGGCCATGGATGCACCTGGAAATGTATAAGTAAAAGAAACTAAATCTTGCAGCTCATCTACGTAGGATATATTAACTGATGGAAAAAAAAAACGAAAAATATTGAGAATAATATATCTCTACCTGAGACTGGACTTGGATGGATGGAAATTTGGTCGTTTGCACCAGCATGGCAAAGAAGTTTGCCACTTATTACGACAGTGGAGAGTTTCTCCTCCCCATAACCCGCCCAATCAACCAACAAATCAACCTCAGAATTCATTCTTCTTGCTTCCACAGGAGTTTCAACATATACAATAAGAACAAACGCCAAGAAAATCATTTTCCTGAATGCGAGACGACCCCCAACAAACCGGCCCATTGTCTTGCGATGGTTTATAGAATTTAACTTCGTTTTTTGAAGGGAGAATCAAGGGACAATGAAGTTCAAGCTACCACCTTCGGGTTTTTATACGTATACAAGAAACTTAAGTGCATGGTTCACATGCCCTTTTCCAACATTGGAAGTTACAGTTTTATCCTCCATAATGAAGGTAGGAGCTCTGGTAAAGTGATCAGACAAAGATCCACCGAGGGACATATTAGTCAGTGTAAACTTTTGAGTCTAAGGTAAAAGGGTTTTGTCAACTTTGAATTTTCTTGATTGTTTTTTAAGCGTAGAGAAAAAGTTGGGAAGTTGGGAAATGGAAGGCTAACTGCTTAGGTTGGTAGCCTAATTTTATCACATACTTGGTTATTTTTTTATAGCAAAACCCACTTTCAAGAAGCCTATTAACGAGAAGGCATCCATGACTACTGATTGCCTTTGGCGAACAAGCAGTAGACTTGGAGTCAATTTGTCAAGCCTGCCTCAACTATTTCTATCTGCGAAATTGCACACACGCCTTGTTGACCTCACCAAATATTATATCTTTCTTTAATTATTTTTTTGACCTTGGACATGTTCTACTTCTAACATAGTCCCTAAGTGGGGTTGGACCAAGCACGATCGTCAAAAGGATTAATGCCTAATTTTAATTCGGAGATCATCCACTACCTATATTTATATATCCAAGAACAATTAGTTAATTATGCATAATCTTGTATTCTCAAGACTACATGAAAACAAGGGCAATCAAATTATGTCATATTTTTCATATTATCATTACATTTTTATTAAATTATAATTGGATGTCAGCTCATCTTCTTGTCATATAGCACATTTTTTTTTATACATGGACTAATACACTCAAAAATTTATGGATTATTCATAAAATTATAAAAAAACAATTACATCTTGTGAATCAAATGAAATTTATTCTGTGCAGCGATGGGGCTGCTGCGCTAGTCTTAGTGAGTGGAGCCATGGCGATTAAACATGGATTGCAATTGATTGCTAAAATCGGAGGCTATGCTGACGGAGCACAGGTTTTGTGAAAGACCTTGTTTTCTTCTGTTGAATTAGTATCATTGATGGCTTGATGATGTTATTAGGTTGGCTGGACAGGAACCTGAGTCTATTGCAATACCGAAAGCAATCTCAAATTCTGGTTTGGAAACAAATAGTATTGATTACTATGAAATTAATGAATCCTTTCTGTGAGAGTCTATCCAGGAAGATAATTTTATCTTCATTTTTGCAGGTCGTGGCTATTGCTAATCCGAGGCTGTTCAACATCGACCCCTTGAGTATTGCTAGTCACTCTTTTTTTCATTAATTTATAAAAGACTGATTCTTATTTGCATTGTTTTGGTACTGTGGTTATAGTACAAATTGAATGTGCATGGGCGTGCTGTGTCTTCAGGACATTCGATTGGCTGTAGTGGAGCAGGCGTCTTGATCACATTGTTAGGCGTATGTTCCCTGCCTTGTCAAGTTCTTGCGAGGCATTTAGTGTTATCTTAATCCTTGTGGAATGGTGATTCAGGAGCTGAGGCAGAGAAATGGAGGGGTTGCAGGAATCTGCAACGGTGGAGGAGGTTCATCTGCTGTAGTTCTAGAGCTCGTTTTATCAATCCGTATGGTTTATCTGTTCAACTTATCTAACTTCTGTACAATGAATACATGGATATGACAAAGCTTTGGTCAGTACTCGACCTTTATGTATTGCAGGCAATCAGCCACGATCCCTCGATCTTTGCTATGTAATCCATGGTTTACTGCTTATTAAGGTCTCCCAAAAGTTCTCTCTTATCTGTGCTGCTGTAACAAAGCTGCATTCTATTTTAATGATGTAAAATTTCTGTCCTAATAATTAATCTTGACAAAGTACTCATCATCGGTAATGTTTGCTATCTCTTATGCATCATAATCAGCCAACTAAGTGATATATATAAACAATTTTGTTTACTTCAGAAAGATTGTATTCATGTGTCAGCAAATTTGTTAAATTGAGATTGGCAGAATGCACCATACAGTTGGATGTTTGGCACATTGCACCCTCCAAACAAACGCAATTTCAGAATACATTTTAAAAGTGGATTGTTGGCACTAAAACTTATCAAATTATTTAAATTAATATAATTTATTTATATTGAAAATAAATGAATTCAAATGTTCAATGCTGTAATCTAATAGCTAAACAAATTGAACTTAATATCATTTAAAAATATGAACTTTTTACATTTCCCACATTGTATGGATTGGAGACAGCCCCAATTTTATGTTATAATAACGAGCTAACGTGTGAGTGCACATGCGATGCCTGTGGCTGTCTCCCACGAAATATGCATGATTATAAGACTAAGTCCAAGAACATGAGAGCAAGAGCGTGAATGTGTGTGAAGCGATTTTTTACCTATGCTCTCACTTAGCATCGGTGGTTTTCAGATCCTTCAATGATTCACGACATCTTTCAAGACTCTTGAATTTCTCTAGTTCGGATTCTAGAGCCTTGGCGATGTCTTCATCATCAGCGTTCTCGGGCAGAGTGACATGCACAGACCCATGTTTTATCGGCTTAACAGGTTCACGAATCACGGCTTGCCGGTTAATGTAATTGTAAAGTTGTTGGTGAAATGGGTGGTCCAAGGAATAACAATTGTCACTGTTATAATTTGAAGAACCAGAGCTTCTCTTACGGCAGAAATGGGGGAGGGAGGAATAATCCATTATCTGCACCAAATATAATCAGAAAAAAAATCCAAGATTTTAGATGCCAACATAAGAAAAAGTGTAACGGCTTAAACTTGCAAAGGGTTACATCATATAAGGATGTGATAACAAAAAAACCACGATAAAGAAACCACGATAAAGAAACTGTTGGATTAATATTATTGGGTTAATAATAAGAGCCCAATAATTATGTTATATTTTGTTAATGAGAACAAAATTATGGTAAGTTATTATGAAAGGTAATTAGGCTAAAGAAATCCCACATTGAGATTATGATACACTTATGGTTTGATTATATTGAGATACAAATCATTAGAGTGTAGTTAAGTAGTAAAGATGGGTGCCCCTCGCGCGCCGTCCGTCCGTCCGCTCGGCTCGGCACGTCACGTCACGTCACGTCACGTCTCGTCTCGTCTCGTCTCGTCTCGACTCGACTCGACTCGACTCGACTCGACTCGCGTCGCGCGCGCGCGTCGCTGCCGCGAAGGCAGTCCTATCTTTTTACTACACGGATTTCTGAAATGACTTTTCATCTGCCTGACTTTTCATATTCTGCTGAGTATTAAGTTTGAGACTTTTCACATACCTGCAGAATTGATGTCAGATTTAAGTGTGAGACTTAAATCCGAAATGAATATGATGTTTAAGTGTTGAGACTTTTCATCTACCCCATTAATCTTTACACTTAATTCTGAGACCTTTGGAGTGGTCTGCTGCTCAGCTATATAAGCTGCTTCAGCTTTATGTTTTCTTCATCCCGAAATTGCATTTCATATCATATCATATTATCTTGAGAGTACTACACACTGTTTAGTGTTCGAGTGAGTCTGTCTGGGTTTCTGCTTCAACCCATACAGAGGTGTTTGGGACGTTGTACCTTGGAACTCTCTTGTCCAGGAGGCCAGAAGTTGTAGGCGGGCAATTTAGAGTTTACGGGCACACGGTTTACTGTGGCCTCGTCCAACAACAAAGTTTCTGCCCAGTTTATTTAAACTGTTTGTTGTAAGTTTCTACTGCTTTCAAGTATTTTCTTTTATTTATAAAACAGTGTATGTCATCTTATGAGTTTTCTCGTCTTCTTCAACAAAAGGAAAATAACCAACAATCGTAAACTCTAAATCCTTGTGTATTTTTCTTTTGTTGTTCTGTCAAACCTAATTGTTTTTCATCTACTGCACTTTAACAAATTGTTACTGTCAATTTTCATATTTAGTTCAGACACTGTTTATGTACTGTTGAAAGGTTTAATCCTACTGTTTCAAAAAACTGTTTTGATATTATTTGTGCTCTTCTATTTCTGTTCTGTTTTAGCTTATGGCTGACCAGATTCCAAACCGAGTTGCTGAGAATACTGAGATTCCAGTGGTGAAAGCTAGCGGCGCTGAGGTCGTTATGCCAGTTCTGAGAAACCCAATGCCGTTCTCTCAATTTGAGAAACCGGAAAAGTTCAAGGGTTCCAACTTTAAACGTTGGCAACAGAAGATGATGTTCTTCTTGACCACTTTGAACTTGACCAGGTTTCTCAAAGAGGACAAACCAGTGGAGGACAAAGAGGATCCTCAATCTGCTGTGATAGTTGAGTCCTGGATGAGTGCCGACTACCTTTGTCGTAACTACATACTGAATTCTCTTGACGATGCACTTTTTAATGTGTATTCCCCCAAGGAGACTGCTAAGAATCTTTGGGAATCGTTAGAGATAAAGTACAAAGTTGACGACGCAGGCGCAAAGAAATTTGTAGCCGGGCGATTCCATGACTATCGAATGGTAGATGGCAAGAGCGTTGTTGAGCAATGCGAAGAGCTGCAGCTGATATATCATGAACTTGCTGCCGAAGGTATGGGGCTAAATGATGCTCTCCAAGTGGCGATGATGATTGAAAAATTACCGCCATCTTGGAAGGACTTCAAGAGCTACCTAAAGCACAAGCGAAAGATGATGAGTCTAGAGGATCTTATCAGGAGGCTGCGCATCGAGCAAGACAACCGAAAAGTTGACAAGAAATCATTTGGAATGATTTCCAAGGCCAACGTGGTTGAAGTTGGGGACAACTCCCATGGGAATAAGCGCAAACGTACTTTTGAACCCAAGGGAGATACTCAGACAAGGAGGTTCACCGGTGACTGTTATGTGTGTGGTAAGCCTAACCATAAGGCCAAGGACTGCACTCAACGTCAAAACAACTGCACTCAACGTCAAAACAATGACGGTAAGAGGAAGATAGTCCCTTACAAAGGCAAAGGCAAGAGGCCTGCACATGCCCACATTGCTGAGGACAATCTGAGCTCTGACATGGATGACATGCATCTGAGTGCTGTGGTATCGGAGGTGAATCTTGTTGGAGGGAACTCCAAAGAATGGTGGGTGGACACTGGGGCTACTCGCCACATTTGCGCCAACAAATGGATGTTTAAGACCTATCAACCGGTGAATGATGAGCACTGCTACATGGGAAATTCAGCAGTCTCAAAAGTTGAAGGCAAAGGGACGGTTGTGCTAAAAATGACTTCCGGAAAAGAGTTGACTCTTACCGAGGTGCTCCACGTGCCAGAGATCCGAAAGAATCTCATCTCCGGAGCAGTGCTGAACAAGAAAGGCTTCCGGCTTGTGTTTGAGTCCGACAAAGTCATTCTGTCCAAGGGTGGTATGTTTGTGGGCAAAGGCTACTTGGCCAATAACCTCTTCAAGATGAATGTAATGACTTTAGCTCCTAAGGCTAAGTCTAGTGTAGATGTTGAGGTTGATGTTAATGCAGCAAATGAGGCTAGCACAAGCAAAAATAATGTAATGACTGTTGCCAATGTGGCTAATAAAACTTTAAAGTTTGATTATTCTTGCGAGTCTTTACATTTGTGGCATGGTAGATTAGGACATGTGAATTATAAGTCCTTACAAAGGCTAATGTCTCTTAATCTATTGCCTAAATTTAACATCAATCATAAACACAAGTGTGAGACTTGTGTAGAGGCCAAATTAGCCAAGTCATCATTCCACTCAATTGAGCGAAGCACCGAACCGTTAAACTTGATTCATACGGATGTATGCGATCTAAAGTATGTACAATCTAGAGGCGGTAAAAATTATTTCATAACATTTATCGATGATTGTACAAGATATTGTTATGTCTACTTAATGAGAAGTAAAGACGAAGCAATTGATATGTTCATTCACTATAAGAATGAAGTTGAGAATCAACTTGATAAAAAGATTAAAATTCTTCGAAGTGATCGAGGCGGTGAATATGAGTCACCATTTGCACAAATATGTGCTGAGAGTGGCATTATTCATCAAACCACTGCGCCTTATTCTCCCGAGCAAAATGGTATTGCTGAAAGGAAGAATAGAACGCTTAAGGAAATGATGAATGCAATGCTTATAAGTTCCGACTTACCTAGGAATTTATGGGGAGAAGCTCTGCTTTCCGCCAACTATGTGCTAAACAGAGTACCACATAAGAAGTTGGATAAAACGCCTTATGAATTGTGGAAAGGTCGCTCACCTAGCTACAAGTTTTTAAGGGTTTGGGGCTGTCTAGCAAAGGTACCAATTCCTCCTCCTAAGCGGACTAGGATAGGACCTAAGACAGTAGATTGTGTATTTATCGGATATGCACAAGATAGTAGTGCCTATCGTTTTCTAGTGCATAAATCAGATAATGCAGAAATGCATGTAAATACTATCATTGAGGCTAGGGATGCTTCGTTCTTAGAGGAAATCTTTCCCCACAAAACTCCGACAATGCCTGAAACAAATGTTGAGAGAAATGTGGGGGATAGAGAATCTCAAGAGAATGTAGAATCGCCTAGACGAAGCAAAAGAGCGAGAAAAGAGAAATCTTTTGGCTCGGATTTTCTAACATATCTGTTGGAAAAAGATCCGACTACTTTCAAGGAAGCAATGTCTTCACAAGACTCTGATCTTTGGAAAGAAGCGGTAAATAGTGAGATAGAATCTATCTTACATAATCATACTTGGGAACTAGTGGATCTTCCTGCAGGTTGTAAACCACTAGGACACAAGTGGATCTTCAAGAGGAAGATGAAAGCAGATGGTACTGTAGATAAGTACAAGGCTAGACTTGTAGTCAAAGGCTACAGACAAACTGAAGGTGTTGATTATTTCGACACATACGCTCCTGTATCCCGGAAAACATCTATAAGGTTGATAATTGCATTTGCTGCATTATATAACCTAGAGATCCATCAAATGGATGTTAAAACGGCTTTTCTAAATGGAGAGTTAGAAGAGGAGGTTTATATGGAACAACCTGAAGGGTTTGTAGTTCCAGGTAAAGAAACGAAGGTGTGTAAACTTGTGAAATCCTTGTATGGATTAAAACAAGCACCTAAACAATGGCACGAAAAATTTGATAGCGTCATGCTTTCAAATGGGTTTAAAACAAACCAATGCGATAAGTGTGTCTACGTGAAAGGAGACAATACAAACTATGTGATAGTATGTCTATACGTAGATGACATGATAATTGTTGGTAATAACGATAACATCAAAATTACCAAGAAAATGTTGTCACGAAATTTTGAGATGAAAGACCTAGGTCTTGCAGATGTGATTCTTGGAATGAAGATCACCAAACATGCAGATGGATATTTTCTCTCCCAGGGTCATTATGTCGAGAAGATACTTGACAAGTTTGACAAGGGAAATAATACCATCGCTAGAACACCTATGGAAGTGGTGTCAAATCTTTGCAAGAATCGCGGAGAAGGTGTGCAACAACTTGAGTACTCTAGAGTCATAGGCAGTCTAATGTACCTCATGGATTGCACTAGACCTGATATAGCTAATTCTGTCAATACATTGAGCAGATATACGAGTAATCCCAGTTATGAGCACTGGAAGGCAGTAGTTAGAGTTCTTAGATATCTAAGATATACTTCTAACTACGGACTACATTATACGAGATACCCAGCAGTAATTGAAGGGTATTCAGATGCGAATTGGATATCGGACTCCAAAAATATAAAATCTACGAGTGGATATATATTTATAATTGGCGGTGCTGCTATTTCATGGAAATCATGCAAACAGACATGCATTGCTAGATCAACTATGGAATCTGAGTTCATAGCTTTAGATCTTGCGGCAGAAGAAGCTGATTGGCTTCGGAGTTTCTTGGAGGATATTCCAATGTGGTCAAAACCAATGCCACCCATTAGTTTGCACTGTGATAGTCAGTCAGCTATGGGAAGAGCACATAACAATGTGTATAATGGGAAATCACGACACATTCGTCGGAGACATAAATCGTGAGAAATTTACTAAAAACCGGTGTCATTTCTTTAGATTATGTGAAGTCTAAAGAAAACATTGCAGACCCATTTACGAAAGGTCTGACGAAAGACCGAGTAGAGATTTCATCGAGGGGAATGGGGTTGAAGCCCATGAAATTGATTTCCAACCATGATGGCAACCCAACCTGAATTGTAAATCCAATTTGCAGGTTCAATGGGAAAACCGAATTGTGGGGGGGGCATCGAACAAAGCACTCGGGAAATTGAATTCCTTACCTATTCCTGTGATGAAAGAGTGATAGACCTGTACTTTGGGAAGGCTGAGCTCATGCTCTTAATGATTCTTCTATCTCGAGATGATAAAGTGGGGTATTACAGGATACTCTTTAGGAGAAATCACCTATGTCGAATGTGAAGGGGCCGCTTCTATGAGATGACCTGAGGGCTAAATCTCTAGAGCATTCGATGAAACATCCAAGGCAGTCCAGGGCCAAAATGGACAACAACGAAAGAACCAATAATAGTGTGGAGATGAAGCTGTGTGAGTATTGTTGTCTTGTTATACATAAAACGTCGAACAGTTCAAGGCATCGCGTCCACTGGTTGACAAGTATATCCGATGATATTTTACTAAGGAAGGTTCAAGGTTAATCACCACCTATCCTGATGCAGTGGATTCTCAAAGTACTCTCAAATCTTCATCTAGGTGCATTGTGTAATTTTTTCGCCATATTGCATTCATGTGGGGGATTGTTGGATTAATATTATTGGGTTAATAATAAGAGCCCAATAATTATGTTATATTTTGTTAATGAGAACAAAATTATGGTAAGTTATTATGAAAGGTAATTAGGCTAAAGAAATCCCACATTGAGATTATGATACACTTATGGTTTGATTATATTGAGATACAAATCATTAGAGTGTAGTTAAGTAGTAAAGATGGGTGCCCCTCGCGCGCCGTCCGTCCGTCCGCTCGGCTCGGCACGGCACGGCACGTCACGTCACGTCACGTCTCGTCTCGTCTCGACTCGACTCGACTCGACTCGCCTCGCCTCGCCTCGCCTCGCCGCGTCGCGTCGCGTCGCGCGTGTCGCTGCCGCGAAGGCAGTCCTACTGTTTGTTTAAACTGTTTGTTGTAAGTTTCTACTGCTTTCAAGTATTTTCTTTTATTTATAAAACAGTGTATGTCATCTTATGAGTTTTCTCGTCTTCTTCAACAAAAGGAAAATAACCAACAGAAACCACCTTCAATAGCTCATCCTGTCCACAACCGGACAATACATTAATTTTCCTCTGTGTCCTCTCATGCAGAAGGGGCTTGACAACCTGATATCAGAAAGAGAATTACGCTACCCGCTACCCAATCTGATACCAATGCAAAAAAGACAAAGAAACTCGAACTTCTTTGTTTCAAATTGCTAAAAGAGAACAGCAATGTAGCAAAAACAAGGGACAAACCTTCCAACAAGCAGAAAAGACATACGGGGCATTAACAATGTAATAAGTTAGTGTTTTCTCTGGGTAGTTCAGATCATCGATAGAAGAAATACGAGTAACAAGCTGAACACACACAAAAACAAAAGACTCAAGATATTAGAGGTGGAGTTAGCTGGATAAGTACTGCAAAAGATCTATGAATATTTTACTCATCGCACACCTTTATCTGGTTTAAGGCTGAGAGCTTCAAACCAGTCATATCCAGAATCTTTATACATTTGCTAACAAGCTTCCCATATTTTTTTGTAGCAGCGGGCTAGATATAAATATGGTGAGTAAATCACAAGTATAAACAAAACGAAAAGAAAAGAAAAAGGAAGTGTTGGTATATTTATGCTAACCAAAATCACCCGATCTCGATATTCGTTCATCTGAATGTGGGATTGTACATAATAATGAACCTAAAAATGAAGATAAATATAGTCAACGGCAAAAAAAAGCATATTATCAAGTGAAATATACAATATTTCTGGCATAGAAAATCATATTCTTGCTGAGAATTTCGATTAAGATTGAGCATATCTAACAATATGGTTTACCGATGCTTTGTCAAACGTGCTGATACCTACTCCAACAGCAAAGACAGGGAGGCCCTGTTATTAGAAACATCACGATATCAGAAAGAGCACAGAAAATAATATCAACAAAATGGTAAGAAATATGTGAACTCTTAGTATTGAACTTGTTTCAGCTTCGGTTTAACTCGAATTCTCACCTCTTTCGAGTAACCTGACAATCCTACAAGCTGTGAATCCCGTATTGCTCTGTAATGATCCACAGGGACAATGGGTTTTCTGCAGTATAAATAATAGTAAAATCAAAACTTATGTATCGGAATAAACTTGGGCTTCAACGAAATGTGATCTACTTATAGCCAATACACTTTTATTGAGCACGAAAACTAATCATGGATACCACTACTTACCGCTAACATATCATCAATTTCATTCTGCACTCTCCATTCCAAACAATCTATCAACTGTCAAAAACAATCAACCAGTAATCTGGCAAGTAAGAGTTCAGCAAATATAGTTGTTTCGTATTTTAAAAGGCCAAAAGATCTTTGTCTAACCATCTTTCTGGCCTTGGTAACATTTCCTTCTCTTGCCTTCAGAAAGCGCGTTAGAGTTTCGTGAGGATATCCTTGATGGACAGTCTGCATATTGAATGGAACGATAAGGATTTTGTACAAACTGAAGAAAATTCAAAATTGTATACCACTGAACTGGAGTTCAATCTATGTTTGTTAGGGTGGGGTGGGGGGGGTGGGGTGGGGGTGGGGGGGAATTGAGAGAATACTTAACATTATGATGCAATACAGAAGGAATAAACGGCAAGTAATTTTGTTGGAATCACAGTATGAGATTTCAGAGATCCTTGGATTAATTTTTTTCCAGATTTAACATCAATCTTTTTTGTAAAAATGTGATTTTTGCAAGAAGAACACATTACTAATTAAAGTATATTAACAGATCAGGCAGAACGAAGCATAAGCACACAAGTAATAAGAAAAGAACAAAATTACAGACCTGAAAAGTTATTTTGAGCTGTTCATCAACTGCATAGAATTTCACAAGAAAATAATCAAAATTGAAAGGTAATCCAAAAAAATCAAAAAAGTATAAGGTTCATAGATAAAAGATCAAGAAATAACAACAGAAAGGGATCAAAGGAAGGTGACCTTCGTCCATAAACGCTTCAAATTGGTTGATGGCTTCCTGTGGAACCACGGCCATTTCTTCTTCTTGACAAAGTTTAAACAAGAAAGAAACTATAAACAACGATTATTCAAGATTTATGGAACTGCATATTCTAGTATACAAACAAATGTATTCACTTTTTTAGCAAGAGAAAGAAAGGCAACAGCAAGACAGAAAGAGAGAGATAGAGAGAGGAGTAAAGATTCTACTTTTAAATTTCATGAAAGAGAAAGTTAACGTGGTCAAGAATAAGATCCAAGAAAGGTAGCCTCCCTCATCCTTCAATTGTGCGTCCACTTTTAACCTTTTCCTACGTCTATTTCTCTGTTAAAAAAATGTTAACAAAGCTCTGATTCTCTCCCATTTCTGAAGTCAAAGAATACGGACAAAAATAATTTGTTGGTTTCTTTTCACATAAATGGCTACTGTGGAATAGCCGAAAAGTGGGATAAGCAGTAAAAAACTTATGAGGCTTGTAAATTTTACAGTTCAGTGTTTATAATTCATACTGAAAGTCTGAAACGACCATTAAACAGAAGGTAACAGGGCCATAATCGGGAAAAAGTCCAACACACCAAAGGAGACTCTAAAGTCAAGATCCACGAAATGAAAAAAAAATCAAAATGGAGATTCTGACTTAGAGATGCAACAGGGTCAAAGTCCCATGTTCAACTTCCTCGAAAGTTCATTTCTAATATTATATATCTATATCTATGCACGTTTTTACGAGTATGCATAACAATAATTTATTTAAATGGGATTCATGACATCAAACTTCTCATTATATTTTGGGAATATATCCAACGAGCTAAGGTTATAAACATCAATCTGAATTGTCTTTTTCTGGAGTAACGTGTAATTTAAATTTATTCAAATAATTACATTGTTATTTTAAGCTAAATATATACAAACCACAAAACCGAAAACAGTGATGCAAAAACATTAAACAAAAAAAATCTAAAATATGGTAATCTTGTTTTTCCCCAGGCTTTGGTCTTTACATTATTTCATATAATGGATAAACAGATATTACGATGAAGTTGGGAGACAGGAAAAGAAAGGTTTCAACTTAAATTGGTCCCTCTCAACAGGGCTTGAAATGGATGTCACAATTATATACACAGACCCATTTTTTATGACCACCTTCTCTGGTCTGCAGCTCAAGGAAAAAAGCAAAACAATGATAATGGATATTAATTCACATCTAACTATGTCTCCTTCATATGTCACCACCACACAAGCATATAGAAGCCACAATACAAAGATGAGTGGCGCATATATAATTCGGCCCTACCAAGTCTTAAATTCAACAACCCTTCTTCAAAAATTCTCAGAAAAAAATTATACAGAATGTCTGAATGTGTGGCCAAATCTTGTCCAGCTCCATGTTCTTATATGTAAAATTTAACAAAATCCCACGAGTTCCTGATCATGATTTTTGATAATAACAGTTCTTGATTCATCAATACCAATATGAACTAGAAGAAATCAAATTCCAGATATTTATCACTCTTCTGATCCTTAACAGCAGCAGAAGCATTGGCTTTTCCCTTCGGGCATGGTGCTGGAACAGGTATTCGCTCGAAGTCAACAGGCTTGGGTATCTCAGGAGGGGTAGCACAGCGTATCAAAGCCCAGTTAATTCCTTCGAAAAAACGGTGCTGCTTTATCTCTGTTGCGCCTCGTTTATAGGCCAACCGATGCTGAGGCTCTTTCACCAGTAAGCCCCTAATCAGGTCCCTCGCAGCAAAACTGACGACGGGAGATTCTGGGAATCGAAGAGGTTGTCCAACAACATTGAATAATGTTGCTCGATTGCCAGATCCTTTAAATGGGGTTTTACCAAACAAAAGCTCATAAATAAAGATCCCAAAAGTCCACCAATCCACAGCACTACCATGACCTTCACCTTTGATGATCTCAGGTGCCAGATATTCATGAGTTCCGACAAACGACATAGATCGAGCATTAGTTGGCTCAGCCATCAGCTCGGGTAACGGGCTAACTTGGTTTCCAACTTCATTCTTGGGCTTCCTATCTTTCTTGGATTTGCTAGAAAAGAGACGAGGACCGAAGCATGTCTTTGGGACAACACATGATGGTTGAATGCAGGATGGTTCGATGCATGCTGGCTGGACACAATATACTGAATTTTTACGCTGAGAATCTGAATCAAAGGATGAGGTTTTGACCAAAGTTGGACTAACAACGCAACGAAGTGAAAGATCGAAGTCTGAGAGCATTATATGTCCGTCATCCCTAACAAGGACATTTTCTGGCTTAAGGTCACGGTAGATGATCCCAAGCATGTGTAGATACTCCAGTGCCAGCAATATTTCGGCGACATAAAATCTGCCAAAGCAAAACGATGGAACAAATTGTATTAGTCAAATTGATTGCATGGTTACGTTTTATAAACTAACAGCTAAGTAATATGTTCTTCAATCATAAAATTCAAGGCTCATGTTTCTGCAAACTACAAGTAAATAACCAAAAGAAACTAAACAAAGCAAAAAGTATTGCATGACATGTTATTTGATGGTACAGAAATAAGAAAGTGTTAACTTGTACAGGCGAAAAATAGCCGTCTTAATATGCCAAAGCCAGGTTGCAGAGGAAAAAATCTTTCATTCAAATTAGACAGAGGACTAAACAACTATAATATATTACATATTTACTGATGATATAACACAGAAGAGAATCCTATCTTTAAGTAGTCCTTTTTGTAATCGTTTGCCAAAATTAAATCAAGGCGAGGGGAATTTGAAATTGGTCAATGGCAAAATAGGATATCATTAACGACAAGGCATCTCGAGCAAGAAGGTGATGAGCTCCGTATATATGGTATGTAGCAATAATATACACGAAAAACAAACGATATTTCAGATATTCCTCAATGACAATAGCAAACAGGCACAAATTCAACTTCACTATCATATTTGAGCCAAATTTATCTTACTTCACAGCCTGCTCGGAGAAATATTTCCCAGGTTGTCTCTGACGAAGAGTGTGTAGGTCTCCTCCAGGGCAGAATTCCATTAACAAACAAGAAAACTTGTCAGTCTCAAAATGGTTGTACAGAGTCGGAAGAAAGGGATGATCCAGGGACTGCAGTATCTCTCTTTCAGTCTGAGAACGAAGGAGCTTCTTTCTACTGGCTAGGGACGTTTTATCCATTACTTTCATGGCAAAGTAACATTTGGTTCCGCTCAACTCAGCCAGGTAAACGCTCCCGATATCTCCACAACCTAATCTTTTCAGCAGCCTGAAGTGGCTCAATCCTAGTATGCCATCTCTTGCTCTAGTAGCTTGGATAGCGGCCCACTGTATATCATTTGCTTTATGGGGCTTACTGATACTGCTACTAAAACTGCTACACGTGCTTTCATTGCTGACGTTACTACTTGTGCTTTCTCGACACACGCTGCTCTTCCCACTCTCAACAAGATCGGCATTATCGCTTATTTTGCCACTGCCACTGGTTTTAGCAATACTGTTTGCTCCATCACTAACTTTTGCAGAAACTGAACTGTTGTTCACATTTCCTGGTTCGTTTTTCTTTTCTTGATCAATATAAGTACCGGGAAAACTTCCAATCTCATTCGTCTCAAGATCCGATCCAATGGAAGAAATGTTCAAATCTACGTTACCATATGACAGATCTTCTAAGGATTCGTTGAGATTATTCGGAAATGTTTTATTTTCATCAGCGTCTACAATCACCAGCGCAGTTAATCCAGCAGAATCTGCTGATATAGCTACATAGTTTGAGGCCATCAGAGAAACAACAGACTTAGCTTAAAGCTAGAGCCAGCTAGTATGTTTAGCAGCCGCAACAATAACAAAATTGACCATGTTTAATTTAACACCCAAACATCTGACCAGCACCAACTCTGAAGAAGCACAAGTCTGTCAAAGGAAAAGCTATTCAGATACTAACAGTCACTATATATAACTACAGAATTCACTGTGTTTTAAATATTAAACGTAGTAAAAACGTCATCGAAAAGACTTAATTATGCTTTCACTGCACACATAAACAATACACGAATTACTAGGAAACATCAGGGAGAAAGATTTTTAGATGGTTTTCCGGATACACTGATTGATTTGAAAATTGGCAGTTCCACCCATGAACTTTTCAAAATCGGGAGTAAACTCCGTAAACTCCATGTTTGACAAACTGAAGGTAAAATGTCTATTTTGAAAACAACTATGGTTAAACGGTCTATTTACAAATTAAGGAGATAAAGTGCTTAAAGAGATAATGCATTGGATAAAATACCTATTTATAAACCACCTTAAGGAGATAAAGTGCTTATAGAGATAACGTATGGGATAAAATACATATTTACAAACCACATGGTGGTTTAAAATAACTATTATCGATACTATAGTTGTATATTGACACTGGCTTCTCAAGTTCCAAGCGGCAACAAACTGTCAAAGATAAGATTTTTCAGGAAACAATCTATAAACAATCAAGGGCCTAAATCCCAATCTGAAGGACGAATTCAAACTCCCACATACATATATACTCGAAAGCTCCAACTCAAGGCTGCACAAAACTTTATCATATAAATTGGAATGAGCAAAAATATGCAAAATTTTCATCAAGAAAAAGGTTTTAGAAGAAGACAGTTATAGCACAGTAGAAAATAGTAGCGAATCACATAACTCCGAAGTCCATACATTTACTTTTCTCCCAGAAAAGAGGCCTTTAGCTAAATTATAAAATCAACCCCACTTACAGAAACCTGAAAAGATTCAACCTAGAAAAATAAAATTCAAACAGGGAATCAAGGACCACCAGGAAAAGTAAAGATGAACTGAATCAAGTCAGTTCTTGACAAATGCAGCAGTTTTACGATAACATGCAGTTACTTCACATTCACAAAACAAGCAATTCATCAGAACACGCAATTAGAAGGAATGTTGCGATAAAAATCGGATCTTGATCAAAATATTCACAGTTGAAAGAAAAATCCAACCCAGATCCATAATCAAAAAAGCCATTCGACATTAAAAAGATAATCTTGAAACCAAAGGTTCAGAAACATTAATCAAGAACCCAAAAGGTTGCGAGCTCGATGAGATGGAAAAAGAAAAGCACCTAAATTAGCAATTATCAGAAATTGAAGCTCATGTTTGGCAGTGAAAAGAGCCTGGTAGAAAGGAAAAGAAACTGCCCTATGGTCTTGTTTCTTATTGTTGGTAGTTTTTTGCTGTGATGACAACTAATAAGTGGAGGGGAGAGAGACACAGCGAGCGATTGAATGAAATTAAATGCTTCAAAATTAAAAAGAAACACTGGGGGGCCTCTCCATTTCTGGATAAACTATTAGGCCAATCACGACACAGAGATGAGGGATGATGCGGTCAAACTAAAACTGAAAAGGCACATAGCAAAATCAACCATGTTGCATATGCAGATGATTGTAATCCATCAGACACAAATCACAACAAAGTATTGTGTTCGAATGTCCATCGTTTACGAAATATTCTATGCTACTCATACAGTAGTGTTATATAGGGTACATCTAACCATTCATTGAGAATATTTCTAATGATGTTAAGTGAGAATATCCCCAATGAATGGTTGTATATACCCTATGAGACACTATCCAATAAGGTAAAATAGAATAAATCATCTTTTACGACCAATTAGATGTAATAATTGCTCAAAAAAAGCAATCAATTTCGATTCTATCGCTTGAAATCAAAAATAAGAATAACATGAGATTTGTCAAAGAAAAATAAGTCTTTATTATCAATTTTTTTTATCAAGTATTTCGAATCTTAAATTTCATTATTTCCATTGACATTTAGATAATCTAAACTCACAATTCCAAATGCTGAATAAGTTCCATTTACAAGTGTAATCCGCTTCAATTTTTTCATGCATCTATACAAAATTTGTTAAGAGTGAAGTTTTACGGGTCAAAACGCTTTTCTCCCTTTCGAAAAGACTCATGTTCGAGCCCTATGGTATGTGGAAAAAAACTTTAACCCATCCGCCACTCTATGTAGTTTATTTCTTTCAAATGAAATATATTAAATTAATGATCCGATATACCCCTAAAAATATTGGCATCAAATAAACTCAATTGATGTAATTGCAGGTGATTGGACCATAAAAGTGAAAATGAATGCTACAAATCCCGTGGTACAATTCTCTCTCTTTTACTGAAAATCCAAAATATCGATCAACGTGATGTTCAACTTGAAATTGAAAATAATTCTAAAATTGATAGCGGAATTAATGAATATTGAAATAAAATCACATTTATAAATTCATTATTATAATGAAAATAATTAATCAAAGAAACACAATATAAAGCAAATTCATAAATGATATTGTGTACATGCATGTAAGTTTATTATTACAATGTTTGATTCCACATAAAACTTAGACCAATTAAATTAATTTTCTTTTTCTTGAAATCCCTTGTTGAAAAATGGGAACTGCCCACGATTTCCCGATTCATTGGCTTGTGAATTATTTATTTATTTTTATTCAACTTTTTTAAGTTGACAACTCTTGTATCTAATTTCTCCTTTAAAAATAACAAATTAATGTTCGTAAAAAATTAGGCAAACAAGGCCCAACATCCCAATAGACAAGCCACGAAACTTAGACTTCTCTATCTAACTTTTTTCGCGTGCGCAGATACACACCAAACGCTGATACACGTGTGGTAGCGTGTGAGTTCATGAATTAGGATCTGTTAGCCATGCACCGGTTTTTGATGCCGCATAGCCCTTGAAGCGACATCAAGCGACATATATTTTTATAAAGTTCTTGTATAAAAAATGACATGTGTATCAGGATATCACCCCCAACAACTAACCTTGAGGGAGACATAAAAAAAATAAAATGGATGTACTATATGGTATGCCTTGTGAGATATGTATGAGCTTCATTTAGTTAGCTCGATCGATGGGTCAGTATTAGTAGAAAATAAGCTTCCAAAGCAGTTGAAGGTGGTTATTGGATGACCAGATGATTGGCTGGAGAGACGGTTACTTATCTGTTGAACCGGTGGATATTACTATCTTTATATAAAGGCTTGAAGGCTCAGATGCACAAGGAGAAGCGAAAGCAAAATGTGAGAGACACAAGAAATGTCTGAGAGGAAGGATCTGTGAGATCTAGATAGTTTTGAGAGCAAGACAGTATGAGTGATTTGCTTGAGAGATTCAATGTAAATTATATGAGTGAATCTGTAGGGAATCATATACTGTAATGCTTTGTTTACTCGATGGTGATCAATGACGTCTCCCGTTAAAGAGGCATTCTTGGCCGAACAACGTAAATCATGTCTAGTGTTCATGGGTTTCTTTATGAATTTCATTGATGTTTTCTTGCTTGATTATCTTGCATGTGTCGATTAATGTATGTCTTTACTCTGATGCTTGTCATTAGTATTCATATGGGTTATGTATGACATATTCATGGATGTTATTGGTTGATTCAATCCATAATAATTATATGGTCAATTTGGCTGTCATATTGAAATCTTGATCGGGAATTGAAGGTGATCAATTCTCATCATGCTCCAATCAATCTTATAAAGGTCCCTCAGGGCCTCAACATGACCATAATTGAATTTTCATTGATTATATGCGAGCAAGTTGGTTGAAACTCATTATCATCCAATTCCAAAAATATTGACATGCATGTGATTTGATGATAATTTTAAGTTTTGTTCATTTTGATATTATCAATAGATTTTAATATGTATTACTAATGAGGTTCTTAATAAAACAGATACACAGAGGCTACACATTTAGGCTGTGTTAGATTTTAAGTGGTATTCAAATGTTAAAATGTGATATATAAATAATATTATGTTTGATGCTGGACTTCGCTAATTAAGAGTGTGAAATAGATTACAGGGAAAGATCCGTCGTACTCATTGGAAAATGTATTTTCAGCCCAATACACCAAAAATAATTGATTTCAACAATGTCTATATTATGATGCAATGACCAATATAACCATAAAATGTTATCAAAAGTGACACAATCATCGCCATAAATATTATCAAAAGTGACACAACCATTGTCTTCTTCTTTACTTGTCAAACACGATTTCCAGATATTCCTCTATTCTCCAAACTTAATTCAATGGCTCACATTCATGTACTTTCTCCACAATTTCAATGAAAAAATAGTGAGATAGCTACAAATCAAAGAAGATACTTCAAAAGCCATGTTGTGAAGATTGAATAGTGTAAATGGGTGTATGATTATTGCAAAAGCCACATTCTTCTTTTATTTCTCGATTGTGTTGATTTTGTTTTATATTTTTTATGAATTTCAATTTTGTTGTAATGCACCGATGCTCTAGAAATATGGGCATCCAAGGATTTTGAATTAAAATTGTTAAATGAAAGTAATTTTGGTTTTGATATTCTAGATCAAAGCAGAGATGATCCTGAGAAAAAGAAATTACTCATTTCTCATATATAATGTAGATATGCCGAGTCAACAGCCAGGGCATGTGCTTATCAGAACATGAGAAATGGTGGTGCGTCTAATTCTATTGAGTTGATGATGATTATTTGTCAAATGATCATGATAGTAAGTTCTAAAAATCTTTTGCTGGCTGTAACAATCCCAATCTTTTGATGGCTGTAACAATTCCATTGCTAATACATGCCGGATTTATGACGCAAAGATTGACCAAATGTGTGGTGGTAGTTTAGATGGAAAAGAAAAATTGATGGAAAACAGATAGGACGTGATTGTGGCTCAGCTGGATCTAATGTTGTTTCAGATGATGCTCAACCTTTAAGTTCAATAAATAAGAGTGACAATGTTCCAAATGGCGGGGTAAAATTGTCTGGGGTTGATCCTTTTCCCACGTCATCTTCAACTGTTCAATTTAACAACTCGATGAAAAGTGAATACGAGGAGCGATCAATTGACAAAATTTCAGAGATTGGTCCAGATTATTTATAGAGGTTTGGCTTCTCTGTTGTGCCCATAAATTTTGGTTATGTTTTTCACGGAAAATTATGGTGCAACGAGAATATCATTTTCACCAAATATAAGAACTACATTCACACTAAACAAAAAGGTTCTCCAATGGAATCTGTCCTGGTTTATGTTTCTGTTCGCTTTGTATTTGAGTTATGTTTATGTTCGCTTAGTATTTGAGTCTTCCTTGTACTTCGAGATATAGCTCTTTGCTTTCTTATACTTCAACTGCTCATTCTGTGATTTAGATAACTATTCTGTGCGCAGAGGCAAATTCGTTATTTTTAGTGGGTTTTAATATTTCTCGGTATCGTTAGTTATCTTATGTCCCATATTTCAATTTGTAAAATTAAGGCTAACCATTTTGGTTTCTTTGGGGCTATTGCATATCTGTCTACTAAATAATTTACGTTATTATAGTTGCAATACCCGACTAATTTTCTTCATTCTTTGCTATTTGATTTCTTGCATGTCACGCGGCGCCCACCTAAGTAGCATAATATATGGAGAATAAAATAAATTTTAGGGTGACAAAATATAATTCTTAGAGGAAAATAAATTAGGATAATAATAAAAAAAAATTGGCAAGTCGCCCTCACCCCTACACGCACCTTCTTCGTTTATGATGATTAACAAAACACATTAATCTTCAATGAGGACTATACTAAGGATGTATAGTACAAAACACGTTGTCATTTTTACTAGTATAATACGAATGTGCAATATATAAATAATATATATATATATATATATATATATATATATATATATATATATATATATTGTCTTAGTAATCCAATAATTATACCAAATGCCTAGATATCGAATCAACGACTCTAAGACCAATGAGTTGCGAGAATCCTTCCGAAAACAAATGATATATGACTACAAAAAGGACCCATATAATAACAATTTGCTTGAAACGATCAATCATAACCTCAATTGCAACAAATTAATTGACGATGGAAAAAAATGTACCAAATGGTGCGATAGAGGATTAAACAAACAAGAAAAATATTGAAGATGAAACGATCCACCATGCAGTTAAGGGATAAGAAAGTGATGAAGCATCAGAGTGGCGCCGGAGGTGTCCTCCGCTGCCGCCAGTCCCTCTCAATCCTGTGGCACCTGTTCGACCTCCACCACCCCCTCTGCCTTCTGCCGCCTCAATCATCAGGATGGCTATGTATATTGCGACAACCAAGAGGAATTTCCTAGTAATGGGTGATTTTAGATTCATCGTATCCCCCTAACCATCCAAAAAAAAGTATCAAATTAAACGTTTCTCAATTGAATTTGAGGTTGATAGCTGAGAAGATAATTTATCCCCAACCTCATTTGTTTGGTCACGATTTCACCTCTGAAAGAATATGCAAATCACCACACATATTGATGTTTGCGAGTTTCTTTATATAATATTGTTTTCAATTTGTACATCTATAACATTTACAATAAAAGGAAACAAAAAATTACAATAAAGGAAAATAATCAAAAGCAATAATTTCTATAGTTAAGGAGAATCACGTGAGTCCATGGTAGAGGATTTACAGGGATTGGCGGAGGATTTGCGGGGATTCTCAAAAACCACAACTTGGTAAAAAATAAAAACTTATTGCACAAAGTTCTCTCTATGCACGGGGTATAGAAATATGTTGAGCCTTTTTTGGGTCTAATTTAAACTGTTTTTTCTCTTGCACTACAAAGATGTTTCCGTGCAGGGACAAGCAACAACATGGCATAATTCACCTTCAACAGAATGTTCGTCGGCCTTCTAGTTATTTAAACAAACCATGGTCGCACATCGTTTTATGGTTGGTTTAATTTTTTATTCAATATCGAAATCAACAGATCAACGACATTTGACATGAAAAAGATGTCAAGATTTCAAAAACCAAGGAGCAGTTAAAAAATGATCGAACAGCTGTTTTCCAATTACGTAGCTTCTAACTAGCACAGGGAAAGAAAATAGAGGAAATTACACATAGGTACCACTTTTGAAAATATGTTTCAATTAAATCTAGCAAAATATTTTCTTTTCAACTAAATACATCTTGTGAGAATCTTCTTTCAACTAAGTCCATTTTTATGAAACCCTAATCTAATTAGTCATTTGCTATTCCTATAACACCCTTATTCTAAAAACCAATTTATAACAGATGAATTATCTCTTCCTCGTCGTGAGAGTTGATGTTGTCGCGTATTCTGGGAAATCAGTAATGGTGGTTATGCGAGGCGTATGGAGCGGCGGCGGCGTTGTGGTGGATGCGACGGTGACTCCTTTTCCTTTCGCCAAATGTCCTTCTCCAACCACAGAAAACATATGTTTCGTTTCAATTTTGTTTGCTATTTTTATCGTATTTTTGGATTTAATTAACATTGAACTTTTATTTCAATTTTGGTGCACATTATGTGCTTGCTAAAATGTCTCTTTAGGTAAACAAATTTTTTTGTAGCAAATTTGAAAAAGATAAACAACATATCATCTCCTTCCAAAAGTTTTGATTTATTTTTTTCAACTTTCATTTGTTTATGTACAACATACCAAGTAAAAAATAGACTCGAAAATTCTATTTTCATTCGTTTACATACTGTTTCATTTTTAAACTTTCAGACATCATGTCACTACGTTAGTGGAAGGATCTATAATAACATAAACAATGCATATATCAAACTCCCGACAATATATCAGTGAGGTAGCACTATCTTATCTTCCCAAATCAAAGTAGAAGAATTAACAATCTTAAACAAGCAAGCAACGCATAGCGGTGCATGTAAATTACATGCACCGGTAGTCTATCGATGCATGCAAATTACATGCACTGCTAGTCTACCGGTGCATGTAATTTACATGCACCGGTAGACTCAATAATTGCATTAGTTCTCAAATTACATAATAAATAAGTATCATACAATAATTGTTAAAGACGATCACAAATAACACTTAAAAATTAAGATATGTTGGTGTAATATATCATCATTTGAAAAACAATATACTTTTGTTATTTGATTATTCAATAATTTATCATATATTATATACTCATCCATAATAAAAATTTAATTTCTAAAATAATATATTGTATCTTTAATTTGTTATAAGATCAACAAGCAAACAACATATACCGGTGGTGGTGGTTTTGGAGGATGAGGTTTGTGAGGCCACTTACCTAAAATCACTTGGTGGTGCATGTAATATCACAATGTGCATGTAATTCACTTGCGGTGCATGTAAAATAACTTGATGGTGCATGTAATATCACAAGGAGAATGTAATTCACTTGACAGTGCATATAAAATCACTTGGTGGTGCATGTAATATCACAAGGTGCATGTAAATCACTTGCGGTGCATGTAAAATAACTTGATGGTGTTTGTAATATCACAATGAGAATGTAATTCACTTGACGGTGCATGTAATCACTTGGTGGTGCATGTAATATCACAAGGTTGATGTAATTCATTTGGTGGTGCATGTAAAATCACTTGGTAGTGCATTTAAATTCATCGATAAATATATTTTTGGTTAAAGATAACACCTAAGTCTATCGGTGCATGTAATTTGCATGTACCGATAGACTACCGGTGCATGTAATTTACATGCACCGCTAGATGTTGTCTATCGGTGCATGTAAATTACATGCACCTATAGACTAGCGGTGCATGTAAATTACATGCACCGCTAGATTTTGTTTACTGGTGCATGTAAATCATATATAAAAAGCGCAGTGTTGGTTTGACTACTTACAAAGTATTATGAAATGAATCATACAAATTGCCAACGAAATATTTAGTAGTTGATCAATTGAAAAGCACATCCTCTCTCTTATACATGAATCTCTGTCCGTAGATTGAATTTAAAATGACAAAGTGACTAAAAAATTGGCAGGAATGAGGATGTATTTATATTAAAATGTAACAAAATATATAAAAGGTATTAGTGTTTGTTTTGATGATATGAACCGCGTGAGTCTAGCGATGCATGTAACTCACATGCACCGCTAGACTCAAGAGATACACCACTTTGTTAAATTAAAAACTTCAAATTTTCATTTAAACATTTCATCGAACATGTCACATACACTGTAGTTGTGGGTTTTATATTCAATATCTACAATATTCTGATTCCAAGAACGAACAAAACAAGAGCTGAAATTCACACGAAAAGAATTTGTCGCAAATCCACCCGCCATTGTTCTATTTTCATAATATATCCCACCACTGCAGCGATGGAGCTCACGACTAGATTCACACCATCCCGCTGTTGAAGATCGATTCAAGAGCTATGATTTGTTGGGAGCTTCGGTGTCAATCAGGATCTAAATTCACTCATTTCTCTGATCGATGGAGGTTTGACACCGTGCTTTTCCGCATTGTAGTGTGTTGGGTTAGTGAAGAAGACGATTCGTTAAGGAAGATGGTAATTTAGGGTTAATTTGGTCATTGCATTCAAAATTGGATCTAACTGAAAGAACTTTTTTTTGGGTGACTAGGTTGAAAAATCTTTTACCTAATGGTACCGGTCCGAAATTTGCCCAAGAAAATATGCTCAATTTCGTTTACTGGGCCCAATATATGGGCTATAAACCAAGTACTACAGGATACTTGCAAGCCAATATCATTTGATATACAACAATTCAATCTAATATAACAAAAAAACAATAATTCATTTAGGTCCATTTTCTGTTGAAATGACATTAATAACCCTCGCGCGGTCATTGTAGCACGGCACTGTAGCACAAAATCACTATAGCAAGGGCACAAAAGTATTGTAACACGTGCACAGAAATTACTGTAGCACATGCATCGCAAAATTCTGAGTTTTTTTGCCAAAAAAACGTGCACCACTGGCCGAAGTTGTGCATCAAAACCAATTTTAGTGCATCCAATGTAAAAAATCGTGCACCACCATGTTAAATAATCGTGCACCAACATGTTAGAAAGTCGTTAAAAAATCGTGCACCACCTAGTGCACCACATACCAAAAAAATCGTGCATCACAGGCCAAAATCTTGCAACAAAATCAATTTTAGTGCATTCAATGTCCAATTTTAGTGCATTGATGTCTAATTTTAGTGCACCGATGTCCAATGTTAGTGACATTGTTTAATTTTATTGCACCAATGTCCAATTTTATTTCATTTAATATCCAATTTTAATGCATCAAATGTACATATTTTTACGTGGACCTTTGCTAAATTTACATATTTTTACGTGCACCTTCTTCTAAGCAAGCCTAAAGCAAAGCACATCCCTACATATCATCTTCCTCAACAGATCATTTTTACCTACACCTTCTTGTACGCAAGCCCAAAGCAAGCACATCCCTACATATCATCTTCATTGACAGATCATTCGCCTCCGCCGACACGGATCGAAAAATCCTCGGCGGAAACCTAACGTTCCCCCACAGAACCGCCTCGAAAATCTCGACCGGCCCATCACCGTAAAACGGAGGCTCTCCTGCAAGTATAGTACAAGATCACTCCACAACTCCACACATCAACTTTCTCATTGTAAAAAAAAGAGAACGATGACAGTGAGAGGAAGAATGGCTTTATTCAGATTCATCTACCCCTACCACCACACAACTCAACATTCAGTTGTCCCTTCCCCTCTGTGGCTTTATTCAAATTCTTTTCCATCTATAGGGCGATGTGTTAGGGATTCTCGAAGAATTCGAACATAATTTCTCTGTCCGACCCTGCAACTCGCTTAAGATCTGTGGCAAAATGTCGAAGTGCTGACCTTCAACATCGTACGAGGCTCTTGCTCAGGACTTCTCATGGCTGCAGATTATAGCAATTCGTGGATTCTACGTCGTTTTCATTTCTTTGATCGAAAGAGAATGATTTGCCCGGGATTATTTGAATTCAGGGGTAGCTTAGTCAACACAAAATAGCTAAAAAAAAAGGTAAAATTTTGGACTTAAGTGAATTTAGTTTCTTTAAAAACCTATTGTCAAGGAAAACTAATTTTTTCATAGATTTAATTGAATTATGCTTTTGTAGATGTTACGTTTTGGTAATTTTCCTTACTACCTGTAGAATTTGATACCTAAAAGTGGCCCAATGTGTTGCTGTGATGTAGGCCTATTGTTACTGCTAAATGGCCAGTCTCGGTACCAAAAGAGAGCTCGACATATCAATCACTGTAAATGTAAATCATTTAACTATTATTTAAAAACTTATGCGTGCCTTTTGATCTCTTTTATTTAGATGAAAATTGGAAAATATTTGTACGGATTTGATTTGAGTTTTATTTATGGACTAATTTAATGTGATTGATATAAAAGATCGGTATGTTAGTTTATGTATTTTTATTTTTAAAAAGGTGTTGTGTTTTAATATTGAGTTGATTTATAAATATGACTCAAACCTGGTATATACAAATATTTCCCGGTGAAAACCTACTCAAACCAGTGTTGTATCAATATACATTGTAAGTAGTTATCTACATGATTACGAATTTGTTGCCCAAATTTTGGTAGGGTTGACGTACATTTCTTCCATGCACAAAAAAAAAATGCCGACTTCTCCTGGAGCAAACTCCTCCCCTAAAAAATGTCGGCTTATCCTTTTATTGAAGGGAAATGGGTCCTAGTAAAATGAACCAATGCAAATGAGCCTTATAACAATAGCAGGGGGACCACATTGGTGTCATGGGGCTGCCCAGGAGTTTGTGCTCCAGTTCATCTCTTCATCTTTTGGATCCAATGGTAGGACTCCCCTCATAGCCCAGCTTGTGTTCAAATACGAAAGACTGTTGTCCATTCCTCTTTCTCTTATCTTGGGAGCGATGAGAATGACTCACCTCAGAGTCCAGCTCGTGTCTTATTCACATGCTTTTAAGGTGGCAAGTAGTATAAATCCGGACTTAATAATCAGACCAATATTGAGAAGGTTGAGCTACTGAGGCAACTTCTTCCCCAAACAGCTCTGCCATCACGTGGAAAAGAACGACCGACGGGAAGCGATCTGTAGTTGACGATAAATCGTAGCTCGTGCCACCAGCAGCCCGCGTTTCCGACCCAAAGGTAATTTCAAATGAAAGAAGAATATGTGTGCACTATCTATGGGCTGAGAAGACACCTCCCTTGTTGTGTTGCTTAAACAACCTTTTCTGAACCAGGGTACTTACTGACTGAATCGGATTCTATTGAGCACTTTCATCGGGCTTGAGGCAACCTGGAGGGCTTCCTGGAAACCGAGCTAAATGTCTACCTAGAGGAGTGACCAGGGGTGGTCGATGTGGAGGTCTACCTGCAGGCCGAGTTTGAGGTCTACCTGGAGGAGTGACCTAAGGTGGCCGAGGTGGAGGTTTACCTAAAGGACCGACATTGGGTGGCCGATGTGGAGGTCTACCTAGATGCCGACCTAGGGTGGTTTAGCTGGAGGTCTACATGGAGGAGTGACTTGGGGTGGTGGAGGTGGAGGTCCACCCGGAGGTCTTCCTGGAAGCCGCCCTAGGGTGGTCGAGCTGGAGGTCTTCCTGGAGTCGGCTGGAGTGGCCGAGGTAGAGGTCATCCTTGAGGTCGACCTTGGGTAGCCGTGGTGGATGTCATCCTCAAGGCTGACCTGTGATGGCCGAGGTGGAGGTCATCTTCTAGACCTACCCAGGGTGGCCGAAGTGAATGTCATGTTCAAGTTAGATTTGCAGAGTACATAATTTTACCAGCGTAACAGAATTTATTAAACAGAATTTATTAAGAAGAAAAGCTAAAATATTAATTAATATTTTATATCTAGGCAGCGTTATCTTACCTTATCGTGAAATTAACCAATATAATAAGAGGCAAACACTATGAATAGTGTTTTGAGTCATGTTTTCATAAAGTAATGAATAGTGATTTTTGGTTGACATTTCTTTTTGTTTTTTTATACGATATATCTCTTTCGTCCAATCAGCACCGTCCTCAAACGTCTCTTCGTCTTGCTTTCTCGTTTAACGAGGGGAGCCATTGTCGTTGTCTTTTCATCTTGCTTTTCCCCGATGTGGTGAAAAATCGCCGCAATTCCCTGTAGGCTTCTTTCAAAAATCGCCTCAAGTGTCCTTCGGGCTTGAAGCTGGTTCCAAACCGGAGCTTCTCTTGGCCATGAAATGTCTCTGTAACGGAAGTCTTGAGGCCCTTTGGTATGCAATGGTTGAAACGTTAAAAGTACGTGTGATTTCACTTTTATATTGCTTGATTTTGGTTTTTAATTTCTCTTTGTGAAGGAAAACATGAATGGTTGGGTTTTAACCAGAAGAGGAGATTGTTGAAGTTGCTCCGGTGATGACCAGAGTGGTATCCATCTCCTACGCTTAGCCCTGTCCTGTAGAAAAATCACTGCCCAAGTCGTGTCTCCGAGCACCGACTCTATTATAGCCATGGCTTCATCCACCGAACAAGAATTCATTTCTGAATATAAAGCGAATCGGGGAAAAGATGGTTAGTGTAATAGTGATGTATAGTTTTTCCTACCAAATTTTTTTCGCATGCGTTTATTTTGGACCATATCCTTTCGTGCTCCATGCTTATCGTACGTCAGTAGCCCACGTCAAATTCCCAATCCCCTAATTTCAGACTGGCAATTTCATCTTCCCAAGTCCCACCCCACACAAAATTTAGCCTCTAATTTTGAAGCTGCAAATGCAAGAAATATGTCGACTCCTCCTCCGATGGTGACCATGCTTTATCCAAACTCCACCAAAATCTACTTCAGCCATAACTTTGCTAAGCGCGGGCTTTGAACAACCAACACCTGCTCGAGACTTCATCATACCACACTCTGTCAAATGCACAATCTGAGTTTTTGTGGATATATAAGCAACTACCTTAAAAAATAGTGTCTGCATCTTGCCTTTTAAACGTGTTTTTCTCATTAATAGAGGAAACTTATGTTGAGTACAGTTAAAAAGCTCTTTTTATTTTTCTAAAAGAATGTGAAGCAGAAGGCTTGAAATTCACATTCATCTTGATTTTGATATTTTAAACGCTATTAAAATTGTAAAACTTCTATATGTTTTTCCTTGTTGTCGAAAAAAACTTCTTCATCCGAATGTGACGAGAAATTTCCAGTATACCTGTACGAGCGTCTCACTACTACATCAACTGATCCAGTTGATGTTAGCTGATTTTAATTTTCGTGCATCAGTTCACTGATGCACGAAAATACAACACTGATGTCACGCCCCGAGACCAGGGTCGATAACACCGGCGTTGATTCTAAATATAATTCAAAATCAACAAGCCTCGTAATACAGAATTCAACTAAAACCAGTCTTTTATCCATAAAATAAATATTTCTTACAAATATCAGCGAAAACTTCATAAATTAATGGCAGCGGCATCTTGAACAATAGCATCTAATTCACCATCTCCAAAATTGGTTTTGATCTTCCTCTCGATCTTGATTCGCTTATATCTGGGGAGTGGATGTAAGGGGTGAGCGTTTTGGTAAACACTCAGCAAGTGGGGGACAATCGTATGTGACACACCATATAAATATAATAATTTTTCAGAAACATTTATCAAAAATCAGAACAGAACCGATATGAACAGAACAAAAACTTTAACAGAATTTGCTCCTCAGAGCCAGAACAGAACATAAACTTCATATCAGAATCTCATACCATATACTAAAGTAAGCACAATAAATCATCTAGTTTCCTCATGGTACTGATATCAGTTCTCTAGACATAACCCTCCTAGAGATGAGGTCAGAACATCGGATCACCCACGAATAAAGGGTCTGGACTTCCCAGAACAACGGTTAACCACCGTATCAGGTCAGAATAACGGTTATAATCCCACCGCATCAGGGTCAGAAACAGATTCGGAATTCCTTACCAATTGGATTTCGATATTTAAAGTGCTTCAGATTTCAAAGATTTCATAATTTAAAAAATAGTTCACATAACGATTGGATTTTAAAACACATACTTATGATTTTTAGAAAACGAAACGAATATATAACAAAGCCCACTTACCGAGACCAGAAACGATTCTTGCGTGTTTCAATGAATTTGGGTGGCAAAAACGTGATGAATTTCCTCTCCTTTCCTTGCTGAAAATTTCACACCTTTTAGTGTGTGCTAGTGTGTGTTTCGAAAATTGTGTGAATTGTAAGAGATTTTTGAGTTGCATACTATGTAGAAGAGTCTTATATTTATAGAGTTTGAAATTCGAGAGTCTCGGTTCCTACGACTTCTGAAATTCAATCGTATCTTCCAAAACTTATCTTTAGATTGTGCTTTATCTTCAAATGTTGGTTATATTTATATATCTAAAAGATTATCATAATATAATTCAATATTATATCTTGTCAATATATTATGATATATAATTCAATCTATTCACTTTTTAATATTTTAAAACTCTACAAGATTAAATCATATAAACTAAATATTATCTTTTATTTTTCAATATTATCTATACTTAGTATTTGGTTTGACCAAATAACATCAAGTGTTTGGATTAATTTAAGGAATCTAATTTGACCAAAACTCTAGTTGTTTAAATAATTAGTCATTGGTTTAGCTACAAGTCTACAAGATTAAAGTGAATATGATTTACCTCATCAAGTGTTTTATTGGCTAATAGATATCACTGGCATGATTACTAATTATCTAACAACACATTATTATATTAGATAAAATCTTCAATCATTTACACATTATTTTACTATCTATAAATTAAGATATAACTCTTAATTATCTAATTATTTGTTTAAATAAGTGTTTTAGAATCTATAAGATTGATTGATATCATGTAATTCAAATTAACTATAATACAATTTAATATTATCTAAACACTAAGTTATTTATTTAAATAAACAACCTTGAGTAAGTTGGTTTACTAAAACTTTAGTTTTTGACTTGGTTGGAAAAATCAGGTTTTCACAACTGATGCACTAACTTTGTGTAAATTTTCGTGCATCAGTAGCTGATTTTAATTTTCGTGCATCAGTTCACTGAGGCACGAAAATACAACACTGGTGCACTAACTTTTGTAAATTTTCGTGAATCAGTAGCTGATTTTAATTTTCGTGCATCAGTGATGCACGAAAATACAACACTGGTGCACTAACTCTGTGTAAATTTTCGTGAATCAGTAGCTGATTTTGAATTTCGTGCATCAGTTAATACAACACCGGTGCACTAACTGTGTGTAAATTTTCGTGCATCAGTAGCTGATTTTGATTTTCGTGCATCAGTTCACTGATGCACGAAAATACAACACTGGTGCACTAACTTTGTGTTAACTTTTCCAAAAAAAAAAAGGGAAAAAAATGTGATTAGTAAATACTATTCATTACTATTCCTCACAATAGTAATTTTAGCACACTTATTATATAGGTAAAAAAATGTGAATATTAAGTAATATTTCTCTGGATAGCGCGGTACCAGGTATCAGCATGTTGGTCAATTTTTTCCTAATTTGATCGAAAATAACATTTCAAATGATTGACGTTAACAAACTTTTTAAAAAACAACCATGCTACGGTAATTGAATCGAAAAAAATAACAAAAAGACTGGCTCTAATATTTTTTTTTAAAAAATGATGCTCATCTTACTATATGAACTGAGAAAATAATATTTGAAATTGCTTGCATCAACAACTGATTAAGATATATTTTTTCTAATCGGTTCAGTCAAACCCGCGCGTCAACAAAAACCAAATTTTATTTAACAAAAAAATTAAATTTTTTTTAAAAAAATTTGATTAACAAAATTTTACCAGTTTGCCATAATGTCCGACAACTTGGCGGACTCCATGCGAGATCGCCGTGCAAAACGTAAAGGTTGCTACCCTCGTCTGGATGAAGAGCTCTTGTCCCGTTCGTTTTTTGGTAGATCTAACTAATATGTTATGTTCGATGTTTTTCCTTTTCAGGGCGTTCCGGCACCGACGATGTGCATTCTGGTGCGATCCTAACACCCAACAATCGTCATCGTACAAATGGGGAATTTACATGGTCTTTGAGTACATGGACCATGATTGATTAGTCTTGTTGATCATCCTGGAATGAGTTTTTTAAGTGCCACAAATTAGGTGTGAATTTACATGGTCTTTAAGATAACATAGAGCGTCTAATATGCAAGTCTATTTAATTTAGTCTCAAATCAGGTGCTTCTGATGGAATTTGGAAAAGAAGAGTGACAATCAAAATAATGATTTTCATTTTGCTCTCCTCTTAGTGCTGCATGAGATAGCTTTTGATCGGGCTTCAATACTATCATGTAAATCAAGTGCTTCACCGTGATATCAAAGGTTCTATGCAAAATAAGTATTTAGATTAAATTCCATTCCCCATATACGGTGCTAAAATTAAGTGTCTCTTGGTAGACAATGAAGGAAACTTGAAGCTTGCAGATTTTGGTCTAGCTCGGTCATTTTAAAGTGATCAAAATGCAAATCTTACGAATCGTGTCATTACACTATGGTATAGGTAAGCTTTGTGGATCTATACCTCCATGTATGACTCAAACTTGGTTAGTTTTTAAGTTGTCTTATCTTCTCAAGTTTTGTCATGAAATTTCTTGTTCTTTTCTTTATTCTCACTTATCTATCTAGGGGTTTGGAGGATTTGTGGTTGTTCCCTACTTTTAACGGGTTGGTCACGTTTTGCCCAAGCTAGCTTTGAGTTCTTTCCTGTTTCTGATTTCATCAGGCGTACACTATGTTTCCTTTTTCGCCCTTGCTTCTTGTACTATTTGACTTTTTGGTGCAAGCTCCTTTATGATTGTTTCTTTTGTACTTGATGCTACTGACAGCCTCGAGCTTATGGATGTTAGATTTCAAGAAAAATGAAACTCGAAAACAGCTTATTGATATTCTAATTACTAGCACCGTGTCTTACACGGTGCCAAGAAGAACTAGTAATTATATAAAACTAATTAATGTTAATATCTCTTGAATAGTTCTGATCTGCGTACGTAGTCACAGTTGATGTTTGATGCCAAATTCGGCTTTATATAAGTTTAGTTTGGCTTTAATTATTTAGCATGTGATTTCATTAATGGAAATCTTTTGCGATTTTTTTATTCTTGAACCGGCATCATCAAGTTGACACCAAAAGAATTTATATACAGTTTCACATAATGCGTATGAATGATAAAAATAAAAATAAAAAATAAATTTTTTTTTGCGTATGATGTCATTTGCGTAAGGATATTTCTATAATTATATTAAGAAGTCAACTCATTAGTTTTAAATAAATATTAATTTTATTATTCGGATAACTGATATTTTAGCCATAAAAATGGCTGTTGTTCACCATACCCTTTTAGTTTTGTTCGTAAAGAGCCCCTCAACTACCACTTTTCTTTCATATTCCATTGTCATCATCTCTCAGGTAAAAATATATTTGAATAAAATAAAATTCTTTAATTTAATTTGATTGTCGACTAAGGTGAGCTGAACCTTTGGTGCTACACTTTGCAAGGATGCATGAACTAGGAAACTATCTTGATTCATGCATTTCTGACTCCAGAATATTTCAGAGAATCATGGTTTATGTATTAGATATTGATTAAACCCTTTTTTGGTTGAGCAGTTTTCGATATTTTACGGAAGCGGAAGGCGGCATGGGTGCAAAACAATCCAGTAATGGCAGTACAAAACGCCATGATTCGTTTAACCATGGATCTCGTTCGAGCTCTTCTCTACATCATGCTTATGCAGAAAGCAGCTCTAGTTCTGAATCTGATGGAATATGCGAGTTCCAGAAAAAGTATCAGATAATCGGTGACAACTATAATTCTCTCGAACAGGTAAATTAAGTTTTTTAATGTGCAAATTAAATATAGCTTGAATTAATTGTTTCTTGAATATTTATGGCGTTTGATTTATGTATCAGGTGACGCAAGCTCTTGTTCATTCTGGTCTCGAATCGTCTAATCTCATCGTTGCCATTGACTTCACGAAAAGCAACGAATGGACGGGGAAAATGTCCTTCACCGGAAAGAGCCTGCATCACCTGGGTGATGGCTTAAATCCATACGAGCATGCCATCTCAATTATTGGAAGGACACTTTCGGATTTTGATGAGGATAATCTTATTCCTTGTTTCGGCTTTGGTGATGGTATGTGTGTGTAAATAGCAGTTTTTTTTTTAACAATGAATTAACCATGAAAACTGGCGCTGATTGATTCTTGCAGTAACTACCCACGATCGAGATGTGTTCAGCTTTTATCCAGACCATCGGCCCTGCTATGGATTCGAGGAGGCGTTGAATCGATACAAAGAGCTTGTAGGATACGTTAAGTTATCAGGTTGACGGGTTTGTTTGGGAGCACGTTGTTTTAACAGTTTCTTGGAATTTAAGTTTCGGGCCTAGACTGACTTTTGTTTGTGTAGGACCAACATCATTTGGCCCGATCATTGAAACCGCAATCGGAATAGTTGATAAGAGTGGTGGTCAGTATCATGTTCTTTTGATCATAGCCGACGGGCAGGTGACACGAAGTGTTGACACCAGAGTCGGGCAGTTAAGTCCTCAAGAGAGCAGCACAATCGACGCAATTGTGAAAGCAAGGTTCTTGAAACGAAAACAGATTTTTGGGCCCAGATAAAGTAATTTTTGGTTCATTTGTGTTTTTATCCGTTTTGCAGCATGTACCCGTTGTCGATTATCGTTGTCGGAGTTGGAGATGGGCCATGGGACATGATGAAGGAGTTCGACGACAACATTCCAGCTAGAGCTTTTGATAATATTCAGGTCAAAAACTTCAAAATCACCTCAAAATATGATCATAGACTAAATATAGGAGCAGGAAACTCACTATATTTACGATGCAGTTCGTTAATTTTACAGAAATCATGTCAAAAAACATCCCGTTAGCTCAGAGGGAAGCAGAATTTGCACTGTGGGCATTAATGGAAATCCCCTCACAATACAAGGCAACACTGGAGCTTAAACTCTTGGGGTATGTCTCTCTATTTCTAGCAATGCTCTTCCTCTGATGGATGAATCGTCTGAGACTTATAACCTCACATTATTCTGCAGCAAGAGGAGAGGTAATACCGCAGAGTATCCACTGCCCCCTCCATCATCAAACTTCAGGCAACAGTATACTCATCTGTATCCTTCCAGGACGAGCAGCTTCACCCAAACAACTTCCACTGCTTACTGTCCCCCGTCCCCCAATCCAATGGTAAACTCTTCCTATAATATAACTTTGGCACATCCATTTGCTACCATCTTTTGTCCTACATTTAGTAATCTGATGCTCCACAGAACTGCCCGGTTTGTTACGGGAACGAAAGGGATGTCGCGTTCGGATGTGGACATACGGTAAGCAAAAGAGCTAGTCTGAAAGATTGCAATGTTATGGTATATATATATGTATATAAAACAGTGCATAAACCTGGTATGCAGGTATGCTACGAGTGTAGTACAGATCTACACTGGTGCCCCGTATGCTCGACGGAGATAACCAATAGGATAAGATTCTCATGCGACTGATATAATAAGTTCCAACGTTCAGATTCAAGTTATATTTGTTGACATGGTGTGGATCGTGCTATGGCTTGCGAACCTTACACAGTGTATATTATGTGAAATCTTGATCATATGTAAACTAAAGTGTAAACGCATTCTCAAAAGTTTGCCTTGCCCTGTGTTACTTTTTGTGTCTCAAGTCTCCCTGAAAGGATAGGATATATGTGTGTTGCGTGGTGCGGTTTGAGTAAATACACAGCCTCAGCCTTCAGTGTTCGAGTGTTTCTTCGAGTGTACCAAAACATGTGTTAAGTTTTCAATAATAATAATAATAATCCTTTTTTTTTTTGTTATTACAAGAAAAATAAAGGGTAAACACAAAATTCCACGCCCATTGACGCGACAAGTCATGGAAGAATAAATTGTGTAGGTCCTAAATAATTCACATTTAATTGCGGTGTTATGCATAATCATGGAAAATTACGGCCGCTTATTATGAATTTATCCTTCTAACGATAAATCACTTGTATAAGAATTGTATTGTGAATTCATTCCTCTATTTTGTAACATATGGATATTTTTTTTCCTTTATAAATTATTAGCAGCCATGCATAAGTGTTATGTATGATATAAGAGATGAATATGTATTTTTTTTTATTTTTAAGGGAGGGGAGGGGGAGGATTTGACTAGAACTTTAAACGAATTCCAAGTGAAGAGGGATGATAAATCGTCGGGACATCGCTCTGATTGCCAGAGATGAATATATATGTCTGTAATATGTTTTTATTTTTAAAATATTAGATTTAATTGCGAAATTCTGCAAAATAAATGTTATGATCTATATAATTATAAAACAATGTTCTATATAGTAGAATGAATCCATCATAGGAAAAACCACAATAAAACATAATTTAATAATATTTGATAAAATTTATTTTAAAAAATATAATTAACGTGTTTTCTTTTTGTAGATTCATTGAGAAGCCACGTCAGAGAAACAATTAATGAAATGTGATATAAATTTTCTAAGCTTCTATGCTTCGCTGGAACGTTTTGATGATCATATTGAATTGGACTGCTCCTTTTTTTCTTAATAAATATGGCTATTCATAACGCTTTCTTTGTTCATCACCATCTTCACATTCTCTTTCACGAATTCCAGATTCTCTCTCTTTCCCTATCCAGATATTCCAAATTAAGATTTGCAAAAATTATGTCTTACGCCTATCTTTTCAAGTATATAATTATCGGCGATACAGGTAATTTCTACTATTCTGCCTGCTCTTTTTTTTGTCGTTTCTATTTTTTTTTTATCATGTTTCTCTTTTTTTTTGTATGCGGAGGCTTGTTTTGTTTAGTACAATTGAAGTATGATGCCCTTTGTTCATTCATGTTCGAATTTATTTTTTCTTGTATTATGTAGTTTTATATTTGAGGAAAGATTGAGTTTTGTTTGCGGTTTGTAGTTCTCTTGGAGATATTCCTTTTGTCTGAGAGTGCTCTCATCTTCTTGAAATAGAACAACATCTTTTCCCTGATTAGATTGGTCGTGTAAAGTTCCAGTCTTTTGAAATATTAATTTGTGTGACCTCATCTAATTTAAAATGAAACTTTCAAGAAAATTCATAGCGGTTGGTATGTTTAAGGCTTTGAGGAAGGGGCTCAATGTATGTTTTAATTGACATTTTTGGCCGACCAACTTGATTGATATGTGAGAGCTACATTGGGTGATTGAATGAGAAAAAAAAAAATACCTGTGACACAGAACTTTTCTATGCAGGAGTGGGAAAATCATGTCTTCTTCTTCAATTTACTGACAAGCGTTTCCAACCGGTGCATGACTTAACTATTGGAGTTGAGTTTGGAGCTAGGATGATTACTATTGACTCTAAGCCCATAAAACTTCAAATATGGGACACGGTAGATATTTAAATTCAGCAATCATGCAAAATAAAGTTGTAATGGTAGCAAGCATGTTTTCTGTCTTTTGTGACAATTTATTGGAATGCTGTTGCTATTTGCTTTTAAATTCATTATTTCTAAATAAAGAGAGTCTAAAGATTAATAATGTTATAGAGGCGCTTAGACGCAAATATTCTGACGATTAGAGAACTTGAGTACAATCTCAATCTTAGATCTAGAAACAACTTGTTTTCTTTGTACATGTTGAGTACCTTATAGAGTTTTAACTTCTTTTATTCAAATAATTTTTCCAGTTCATCCCAGATCTTGAATTACTAATGCATACTGGTGGTTCATTACTTGAATTACTGAGTTATGTATAGGTTTGTGAATGTATTTTCTGAAAGTTGTAAAGCTGGTCAGGCCAAGGTTCATTACTCTATTCCTAAATCTTGAGTTAGATTAATTTCTCAGGCTGGGCAGGAGTCCTTTAGATCCATCACAAGGTCCTACTACAGAGGAGCTGCTGGTGCTCTATTGGTCTATGATATCACCAGGTAGCTCTTCCATCTTTGCGTAATGATTCATGTACAGAACTTGGTGATTTTTATCTTGATTATTTTTATCCCAGAAAAGAATACTGATTTTTATCAGAAGGTTGCAAGTCTGTGGATGAGTTCCATATTCTGTCATACTGGATCATCTATATAATTTCTTCTGATTGTTTTTTTAAAGTCTCCTTTGAATTTGAAGCTCTGGTCTAGAATGAGTATGGTTAAATACACTATATCCATGGTTTTGTTAAAGAATGATCGTGCAATCAACAACACAGAGGGTGGTCAAGAATGACTCGTACTTTGAGTTATTTCGGAATGTAATGCTTTGCAGTTTTAGATGTTATGTGTATTTCACCTCATATCACGCATAATTCACTGAAGGTAATATAGTATAAATAATAAGCCAACTTGATACGACAAAATTGCACCTCACCCCTTTATAACTACTCTTTTATCACTATGTATCATCATGATTGAAGAGCGATTCAGGAAAATAATTTAGTAAAAGCCTTTACCAACTTCAGGATACTTGATGTTGAGGAAGGTTCTTTCCTTTACTACATGTCAGGAGGGAAACATTTAATCACTTGGCTAGCTGGCTAGAAGATGCAAGACAGCATGCAAATCCTAACATGACAGTAATTTTGATCGGAAGTAAGTGTGATCTTGCTCACAGAAGGGCTGTTAGCACCGAAGAAGGAGAACAGTTTGCAAAAGAACATGGATTGCTTTTCATGGAAGCATCTGCTAAAACTGCTCAAAATGTTGAGGAGGTGATGAATCAGTTCAGGAAACTGGACACCCTGATGCCTGGTACAATGCACCTTGTTTGTATCTGTATTTTCCATTTTCATTTACAAGGCATTATATGCAGGCATTTATAAAAACTGCTGCAACAATATATATGAAGATCCAGGATGGAGTTTTTGATGTGTCAAACGAGGTTAGCTCCTTCTCCTTTTGGTAATGAGTACTCTCACTCTTCTTTTGAAGATCTTAGTTAAGACCTGTCTATTGTGGTTCTCTGCTTTGGGCGAATAGTTCTTATCCGTGGCTTCACATTTTATTGCCATTAGTAAGCCAAAATAAGTCTTTCCACCCTCGAACTCATTTATGCAATGCTTCATATTAGAACGTAAACGCCAAGCAAAATCTATTTTTTCAACACTTGTTAAACGTTTAATTGACAATGATTTTTCTTTTGTCTCATTACTCATACTTAATAATCTATATAAATTTGCAAAAAATAATATTTATTGCTCTTCTTTTGCAGTCTAATGGAATCAAAATTGGTTATGGTGGGATACCTGGCCCATCTGGTGGCAGGGATGGTTCTTCATCTCAAGGTGGAGGTTGCTGCAGCTGAGATATACTAGTGAAGCATTCTTTTCAGCAATTCAACATTTCGTGTGCAAACTTCATTATGTGGTTTCGCTTCTTGCCATTTCCTGCTCGCTCTCTTCATTTCTGCTGGAGTATAAATTTGATGGTACATTCGAAATCATTGTACAAAGGATTTAAAGTCGGTTCATGGTGTTGTATCAAGCTGCAAACCAGAAAAAAAGCTGTTAAAATGTTTTTGTCGTAAAGTTTTCTCAGTTTCTCTTATTTACCTAGTTATGGAGTGGATAGATATATGACTGCTGGGTGCCGTAAATTCGATCAAATATACCATCATATCATGTATAGTAGTGAGTTTTGAGTGAGATGTACCATGAGGACGGCTACAAATGTCAGTCAGATCATGTAGTATGGTACACTAGTCTTGAAATGAAATTTTTTATAATCACATTCAAAATATTTGTATGTTTTCCACATGTGGAGTTTCGTACACTCGGATTAGATTGATCCTTTCGCCCAAAACTTTACGTGTGTTATGATACCATATTGTCTGATATCAATTTAAATCATGGTATATGGTGCTCAAGGCGAATGAGTTAGGAGTTCAATAAACCAAGTTTCTTCCTGGTTCACGGAGATCTAAATATGGAGGAAGTTCTAGTGACTAGCTTGAAATGACAAACATGAAATTTCATTAAAAACGATCCCGAATTGATTTCGTGTTTTAGATTTTAGTAGTAGGGGCATGTTGAATAGAAAAAGGCGTGACTTTCGACTAGGAACGGATGCTTAGTTCTAAGGCAGAAGAAAACCCATGGAGCTAGACCAGCGAGCTATCACGCTTTCTTCAAAGGATGGCTGCTTCCAAACCCACCTACTCCATCACTTCCTTTTTCTCTAAGTGATTGCTTAGGAACCTTAGTGTACGATCTGGGTTGTTTCCCTCTCGACTTTGGATCTTAGCACCCGAAAAATTTGTCGGTAAAACGATCTAGGCATGTAGTCGAAGTTTCCTTGGGGTTGGTAAGGCGAAATGGGGCCGCCCTAGCCCATTGAATGGCTATACCTCGGCCATCGGCATCATACACTCTAAAATAGATTTCGCATAAACCATCTAGAAACCATCAATGAAATGAATAGGCCTTTAAACCCCTTTCAGAATGAAAAAAAAAGTCCCTTAACCCTTTAAAATTATAGCAAAACATAATCACTTGATAGAATATTACGGAGGGATGGTGTATGGTAAAATATCAGACAAATTATTTCAAAGAAGTATGAGCGAAAAATGAGCAGTTTTTATGATCTCTCTCATCGAAAGGTTGTTTTTAAGGGACTGGGGAGATCCCGATGAGGGAAAGAACCGTAAATATAGGTTTTTGTTATGCCAAATTTCATCTATATCCATATGTATGCACACACGAGGTATAGTGTCAGAAAGAGAAATGCAAGGGGATAAGGGTGAACGGTATGTAATTGTTTGCATCCCTCTCTCTCCATGTGTCCAGAAAACGGTTTAATTAGCTTCAAATCGCGTGTGACTATAAAAACCATCTTCATTTTGAAGCAAACACAAACCCAACACAACTCCCATGAAAAGTGGCCCAAAAAGGTGGGATATAAACACAAGGCAAACAACAGAAAACAGGCATAAAGATCCTCCTCTCTTCATCACTTTCCTCTTATCTTCTTGAAATAAAAAACATTTTCATATAAATATACATCTCTTTGTTCATTATTTTCTTGTTTTCAGACAGTGGCATTAAGATATGGATCAGGCTGGTGAGATGGAGAACGCACAAAACAGGAAGAGGGCAAGAGATCAAGGAGAAGACAATAAAGACTCCAAGAAAGGGAAGAAATCCGAATTTAGTGTCCTGGACGATTTGATGCATAAAGAAAATAGCTACGATTTTGGGGATGGCATTGGAGTATTTGATTTTCCTTGGCTTAAAGATGGCGTGATCTATAAAGGGAACGAGTACTTTCAAGATCCCGAAGATACATTTGCACAATGTAATTATGTAGACGAAGAGGTTTCAAGCACTTTTGCATCAAATCTCGGTCAATCGTGCGAACAAAATATACTTGTTCCTCCGGCCCATGATCAAGATTTGCATTTTAAGAAGTCTGATGATGAAAGTTTGGGGTCATTGTTCCAAGTTGATGATCTCGAAACCGTAGATTGCATTTGGAGCTTTGCAATCGATCAGCCTCTTGATATTGGTTTGAACAAGGCCAGGCTAGAGATTTGATGATCCATTGTACATAAGTGAAAGCACCATGTGTCGTATGGTTCCGTTTTCCGTCAACTTTTCCACAAAAATGGTATAATCTGTATTCCAGCAAAGAGATGAGAACACCTCATATTGAAGGCAAGGCGATCTTACACATGCTTGATTCGTATGGGTACTTATTTGGGACAAGTTTAGAGCAGACCATTGGGATAGGATAGCGCATACACCCAGAAAAAAAAATATTTAAAATATCCAAAAGAAGTCTTGTATGAATGATTATGTCATAATTAAACATCAAGAACTCAGCCAATCTTTTTTAAATTTCTAAGAAAATATAGATTCACAGTCATTTTTTTCCCCAAGAAAATCATAGATTACGTAAATGATACTATATGATTGCAAATTTTTCCGTAATATCACTGTTGGCCCCTTGACTGTTGATTGCAACTCGGGAAATATTACCTGGTTTAAAAAGAATATTAAGTCATTCATTTATTTGTTAACAATTATCTTGCGATTTGGCATCATTTTGACATGTTGAACTGCTAATTATTTTTTATTCAAATATTACTCAGTTAATATGGTATTTGTATTACATTGAATTGTAAACCGAGAAAATAAAGAGCTAGCGGTAGATTACCTCTCGTGGTTTTGAAAATAGACAAATTACCTCTCTGTGGTTTGAAAATATGTATTTTACCCCATTGTATTTTTGCAAATAGGCAGATTACCCTCATGTGGTTTGAAAATAAGCACTTTACCCCCTATGGTTTTAAATATAGACATTTTACCCCATTATAGTTTGCAAAAAAATAGCACCAACGGATGGGGTATTTTGCACCTATTTGAGTACTAGTTTATTGGCACCGCACAAGGTGCGGTGCCAGGTACCAACATGTTAGATCAATTTTTTTTCCTAGTTGGTTTATGCCAAATCCGGTCATCAACAAAAAAAATTAAAGCGAGCATGCTACTGTAATTGAATGAAAAAAAATAACCAAAGGATCGACTCTAACTTTTTTTAAAAAAAACATGATGTTCATCTTACTATAAATTGAAGTTGCGCGTATCAACAATCGATTAATATATTTTTTTTCATGTCGGTTCAGGTTAAACCTGCACATCAACAAAAATAAATTTTTGAAAAACATTTTTTAAGAAAAATAATTGTAATAAATAGTGAAATACTATTCATTACTATTCCTTGCAATAGTACTATTCCAAACTCTTACACACTTATTAAAGTTTGTCACGACGAAAACATATTTTGAACTCTCTGTTTTTTTGAAGTCAGCTCATATAAAAAATTATTATTAAAGTTCGCCACGACGAAAACATGTTTTAAACTCTTTGTTTTTTTAAAAAATCAATTCATACTTGACAAAATCAACAAGGTTTTTTCTAAAAAAAAGAAAACATTTTAAATTTAAAACAAATAAGATGAGAGGGATGCACTATTGGGGCAAAGATCAAATCTTTCCAAACAAATCCTTATTTATACAAAATAATAATAAATAACAAAAATAAAAGAAAATAGGATGGACGTTTACTGTTTATACCCGATGCAAAAAAATAATAAATAACAAAAATAAAAGAAAAAAACAAAAGAAAAAAAATTGAGATAAAAGGGATGCACTATTGGGGCAAAGATCAAATCTTTCCAAACAAATCCGTATTTATACAAAATAATAATAAATAACAAAAATAAAAGAAAATATGATAGATGTTTACTGTTCATCAGAACAGTACCCGATGCAAAAATTAATAAATAAAAAAAAAAGAAAAAAAAAGAAAAAAAACAAAAGAAAAAGGAAATAAAAAAAGGAAAAAAGAAAAAAACGTATGGTTACTGTTTATTGGAACAACACAGTTGGGTCAAGGGTCAAATCTTTCCAAACAAATCAGTACTCATACAAAAAAATAATAAATAACAAAATAAAAGAAAATAAGATTGACATTTATTGTTCATGGGAACAATATCCGATATATAAAAAATAATAAATAATAAATAACAAAAATAAAAGAAAAACAAAAGAAATAAGAAATAAAAATTTTTTTTTAAAAAAAGAATACGTATAATATATATATGATCAAAAATAAAATAAAAAACAAAAGAAAAAACAAAAGAAATAAAAATAAAAAAATTTAAAAAAAAAAAAAGGACAAAAGTTACTGTTCATAGGAACAGTAACTTTTAGTGGCTTATATATATGGTCTAATTCACAAACCACAAGGGGGTAAATGTCTATATTCAAAATCATAGCGGGTAATCTGTCTATTTTCAAACCACAGAGGGTAGAGTAAAATACTTATTATCAAATCACATTAATATATCTGTCTATTTTTAAAATGGCATTGAGGTAATCCGCCTCCATCTCGAAAATAAATGCCTTGTAAGCCGATAAATTTTAAATTTACCAGCTTTCGACACCCATGATTCTGTTAGATTTCACAATATAGCTTTTTTTTCAATCATTGTCTTCAAAAAGGCATTATCAGATTCAGTAAAAACCAAAAACTGATATGTTCAAATTGGAATTCGATGAACCCCACATAAATTTACAGAATCCCATCTTGTATTGCGTGTTAAAGATGTTGATTGTAAGGAAACATGTGAAGTGAATTTAACCATCTTTGCATCAGATTATCAACATTCGGTATCTGATCACATTAATTTCTCAAAATGCAGAGAAACAATGAACCTAATCGATTTGCGTTGGATTGGGAAAGGGTCCTTCTGTATTCAACCTGAGAACGTTAATTGCATCAACCCCCAAAATAATTTCATCAATAATTACAAAGCTGAAAACTTGAATCATGGTGGTTTCTGTGGGCTATCTTCCCTTGAGTTTCACCTTCGTCGTCTGTTTCTCCAAACATTCTATCCCGGCCATGTCAGCCACAGCCGGGAGGTATGCAAAAACACCTCAATTTTCGACTTCTGCCGCGCGGTCATCTACTCCAGTCCACTCGCCCAAAGCGCCGATCGATTTACACTCGCCTACATAGTCTTCCGCCGGGTGTATACAAACGCAAGCAATTCCATGGACTACATTGTTTCATGGATCAAAACAAAGAAAGTAGGCGATAAAGATGAATCTCTTGTCGGTATGGAAAAATGCCTGCGTTTTTACAGGTGGGCGGTTCATTTCGCTCGGTGAAGCGTTGGATGATATATATTCGGACACCTACTACGAACTGGATCGATCAGCGGCTGACGCCGAAGGCTACGCAAGAGATTGCGAAGCGAGTTTCAGTGAGCATTCGTCGCCCATGTCTGTGATGAATCAGAATTTGATTAAGCACTCGAATATTTGTCTTGCTGTTTCGCAGCTCTTTCCATATAATTGAAATGGTGATTAATTATTATTAATATTTCTTAGTTTTTTAGTTTAACATCGATTTTAGTTTCAGTGTAGTAATTTATGTACCTTATAAATAGCTAATACAGTTTCTAATTTCTTAATGTGGGACAACTCTCAACACACCATTCACGTGTGATATTATATAAGTCAAACATGTGGATTGATAACGCGGGTGACGGTGAGCATGCGAGTGGAATAGTCAATCACATTAAAAGCCTGATCTGATATAATGTTGAGAATACATGAGGTTCCTGTTGGGTTTCCGTACCCCGGCGTCAGATCCAAACGCAGCGAAAATAATACAATAAACAGATCTGATCCGGGGACGGATGATCGCGCCTGATTCATGTATTAGCATGCAAATATCGAATATTAATGCACGAAAAGAGATTACAGTTAACAGCGAAATCAATCTGATGGCGGTGATCCTCGAGTCCAATCAACCTGACCAGATCTACAAGCCCGACACCAGTGCTAGTGTGATGACGGCTATTCTCAGAGAGTGAGTGTTGATTGAGAGTGATTAGATCATACTAACCTTCTGATACAAATGTCATATTTATAGTTGTAATAAGCTAATTGGGTCAGGGTTAATATAAAGCCCATTGGCCAACGTTTGGCTTGTAGGGCATTTATGCTGACAATCTCCCACTTGCCCAAAAGCCAAAACAAATCTACAAACTCATAATCCAAGTAACTCAATCCTATTGAATAACTTGATGTACTACTAATGTACATAATTATGAGACATTAATATATCAAACGTTTTAATTTAGAACTTTCTACAGATGAACCATTTTCAAATATAGAAACTCCACTAAAGTGAGGAGCTTTCAAAAATTAAATTCATCTATTCTAAATCACTCAATTTGAGCACTTAACATTTAAGTCTCAATTCTCATCAATAGATCGGCGGCCGGTTGATTGTCACCCAGCGAGGCTCAAGTGTATCATAGCAGTAGGATCACAACCTTTGTGATTTTAGAAGTCAAACACTTCTTTGGGCTTACCCTGAATGCCTCATTGTCAATTAAACTCCTTTAATAGACAATGGCCGGAATACAATTTCAGCAACAACCTACCGATCGTGGGTAGCACCTAGCATCTGCGCTTCACGAAGACCTAGATACAAATAACTAGCAACGTACGAGAACCTGTCAGTCATAGTTAGCGTTGAATACATTCCTTTCACTCAATATGTCCCGACTGAATCAAGGGCATTGGTTGATCGAGACCCTTTATGATTTCAATAACTATGTATTTGTTTCACGTTATATGATTATTTGCGTGCGTATATGAAAAACTCTTTTTTCACAAGCACTACCCACTCTGGCCAGAGATTCCTCGAATCATATATAGAAAAACACATAGGACATCCTGGTTCATCAAGACCAGTGGTGAATCCCCAACGACAATCATAGGTCTCTGACAGCATCACTGAATACCCAAAATAATGACTTTATGACCCACATGCGATCAGTCATTAAATCAAAGTACACAGCTATCTATCAAGACCTCAATGACGCCTCGGGTCATGAGGAGTAATGGTGCACAACTATGACTAGAAATTCTATACTCGACAAATGGTAACCACTTATAGAATTCCGAGTAGGGTCGTTCAGTGAACTCATTCCTAATGAGCACTTATTCATGTGTGTTGACTTCTCCAAGCCAACGCCGATGAAACGCGGCGCACTACACTAGACACATCATGAATACCAGTCTCTAACGAGCATATATCGATATCCCATTCTCGAAGGCTCATCGACCAGGAACATTTAGAAATCGCAGTAGAGGATGTATTTCATGGTCACCATCATATGCGTAACCACATTCTATGGACTATAGCAATCTCAAGGACTTCATCAACACATCAAGATGCATGGGTAAACAGATATAGAAGTGACATATATATATTAATATTCAAACAAAGATTTGTCATAATAAGATTACAAGTACAATCAATCAACTATTGTTTACTTAATCATGTATAACAACAATATCTTTCACTTTCCCAAAGCCAACTACTCATGTGTCTTAAGACCATCTTCCCAAGATGTCTAACAGACACCAATCATTGTAAAGGCTTTGTCAGTGGATTCACTATATTTTTCTGTTGAAGCGATTCTCTCGATAATAATGGCGCGTCTACCATCTCTCTCATTAGATGGTATTTTCTCAATATGAGTTTGGATACTTATGAGATCTTGGCTATTCATAATAGCTCAAATGTTGTCACAGTACCAGGGACTGTATCAACCGCACTAGAAATTACACCCAACTCTTGGATGAAATTTCATATCCAAACTGCCTCTTTGCTGCATCGTATGCTGCAATATATTCAGCTTTAGTGGTGGAATCCAATGTGGTGTCTTGCTTGGAACGTTTCCAAGAGACATCACCATCATTGAGCTTAAATACAAATCCGAACATCGATATGGTATCATCTACATCCAATTTAAAAACCAGCATCAGGTTAGCCTTCAACTTTTATTTCTCCACTTACAGATCCAAAAACCATGAACATATCATAAGTTCTTCATAAAAACTTGAGGATTATTTTCACAGTTTTCCAGTGACCTTCACCGGGATCTGTCTGATGTCTGCTCATTACTCTAAGAACATACATCAGGCCAAGTACATACCATATCATACAGTATGCTATTAAAAGTAGAAATATAAGGTACCAATGTCATCTTTTCTTTCTCCTCATCAATCTTAAGACCCATTGACTCGAGAGATGAATACTATGACATATTATGAAGTAACTCATTTTTCGACTATTCTATGCTAAACCCTTTTAGCACAGTGTTTATGTACGTAGATTGAGAGATCTCAAGCATCCTTTAGATCTATCCCTATAGTCCGTATGCTAAGCATGTATGACGTTTCTCCCAATCTTACATGGAGAAATTAGTAGATAATCACGCGTTAATTGATTAATCCAATACCATTCACAATGAGCATGATATAATCGACTTAAAGCATCACAAATATAACCTGCTCCCACTAACCTTTTTGCACACACATGTCACTTCCAGATTTTTAACAAAACCAAACACTTTGATGATGTTATCAAAACGGAAGTTCAAACTTCGGGATGCCTTCTTAGGCCTATTAATGGACCTCTGGCGTTTGCAAACATTTTGCTCACACCCATAAGTTGTGAATACTTTTGGCTGCTACATTTCTACCTCAATGTCACCATTGAGAAATGTTGTATTCACATCCATCTATCATATCTCATATTCATAATATGCAGATATAACTAATAAAATCCAAATAGACTATAGCATCACAACTGATTAAAAGTTTCTCACAGACAACTCTTTGCCTATGAGAATAACCTCTTCCCATCAGTTAACCTTTGAAGGTCGCTACCTTCCCATACACTCCAAGCTTTCAATCTTAGATCCATTTGCAGCCAATGAGAACAATTCTCAAAGAGGATCTACTAAGGTCAATACCTTATTAGAGTACATGGAGTCTATTTCAAATTTTATAGCATCTCGCCAATATCCCAAAACGATGTCCAACATCGTCTCCTTGAAAGTCCTAGGATCACATCCATGGTCAAAACCATTTTGACTACTTTCTGGAATAAATTCAATTTATCAGGAGTTCTTGAAACAATTTCAAATCTCCTTGGTGTGTGTAAATCAAAGGTTGTGATTGACTTAATTAATTTAACCATTTTCACTTTTCTAGTGGTTTGTGGTTCTTTAACCCTTTCAAGTTATATTATATTATCATTCCTTTCTAATAGAAACATTTTCTCTAGAAAGACTGCACTTGCGAAACAAACACTTTGTCTCCAATTAATAATATAAATTTCCACAAAATAACATAAGATGGATCAACTATCCAACTCATCTCTCACTGGTTGCTTCCCATAAGCAGAACAATCTCAAATCTATATTTGGATTATTTTTCAGCCCATATCGTATATGGAGTTTTGGTCACTGCATTTGTATGAATTATGTTCAACCAATATGTAACTTTAGAGAGTTACTGGGAGAGAAGCACATTCTCTTTAAGATAACTCAACATCATCTTGCACTAATATTTAGTGCTCCACATACGTCCATATGAATCAAATTCAATGAACATTCAGCACATGCTAAATATATATTGGATTTAAGTTATCATTCTTTTTATATTCTTTGAATATAATCATACTAATCATTCATAAGTTCACCAAATTCAATAAAACATGCATTCTTAAAATACTGCAAATCACATTCGCATATTTAAAAGAATATCATTCTCTATCAAAATAGGAACAATGTTCATTATTAAATCTAGAACAAATAAATAATTGCTCAAACCAGTTCCTAACCAGTTCAAGATTTTATATTAAATAAATTATACCCTTTCTAGAACGCTTCTAGTCTAGGTATTCCTTACAATTTTGCGCCAGTGACCAGCAGTGAAAACATAGATGCCTCTCCTTCCTTAGTTGCTACGATATCCTTTTTCGTCTTTTGAGGTTGGGAACCATTTCCCTTCCTTTTTTTTTTTATCCTTGAACTCTTCCTACCATTGGTAAAAGATTCGATAAGAAGAACATGTTTCTCCTTTTGAATCAATGACTCATGAGTATCCAACATTTTGACTATAAGATCAAATCTACAGTTGGTTAATGAGGTATTGTCACATTCAGATTTTCCAATTTCTCAACAAGAGATATTTACTTACACCATGCTCATAGACCGAAGCCCCATCTCGCATGTGAAATGAAATAGCTCTTTTGAAGTTGCGAGTCTCAGTAAACGCTTTCATTCACCTAACAACATTTGTAGGTGTTGGAAAATATCAGCAGTGTGAACAAATTTCTCATATCCATGTTGAACTCATTTGACATTGATGCTATCATATAGCACCTAGTCTAGAGATCATCGTCCCATCACTTCTCAAGTGTGGCGATCTCTTCATGAGACGAACCGGGAGACACTTCAACAGGAGGCTCCCACCAAGGGTATATAACAACCTTTTAGAAGCAAGCACTATTTTAAATTAATAGCCAATCAGAATAATTCGGTGGTTAATTTGTTTATATCGAGACTTAATGTAACCGGATTCACGGCAATCACGATAATGAGAATAAACAGAAAATATAAGCAAACCGTTTGATTATTAATTAATTCAAAAACTATGGACTTTAGTTATTGAATGCTCCCACTAAATTTTTTGAATTCATCACCCTCATGACAAATGAACGGAAAATCATATTTTCTTAGTGGGCTTGGAGCCCAACTAGCTCATGAAAACCCCGGACGTGGGTCCACCGGCTTCATGATACTAAAGGTAGATCACAATTGCATCATATGCAACCCCAAAGATATTTGTCTCGCGATTGGCATAACCCTACGTGGGCAGGACAATTATGCCTTCTCACGTCAAACTAACCCATCCCACGGATGGAAATGTCACGCCCAAAAGACCCCACGTGGGTGAGTAATCCAGAAGGTTAACATAACCACACCCTTAATTAAGTGGCAGTTAAACGCACAGCTTTCTCATGCCAGATGCCCCCCCACGTGGGTGAGTAAGGCAATATGACACAAGTAGCTTCTCATGGCTTAACTGTTGATGGAATACAGGAAGCAACAAACCCTTTTGAGCTCCCTTTTATCAGTTTGATATTATAGGTTTTGAATCATATTCGAAAGAGGGATTTAATTTATTTTAAAATCTCATCAATTGCTTGTTTGTTTGTTTGTTTGTCGGATTCATGCAACTATGTTTTATTCATGCAATCATATGTACTAATGAAACATACAAACAAACATTTATCATACATCAAATGCATAATAAAATTAAATATGGACGATTACGGCCTTTTCCTAATTGATCCACGTGAGCCACACGTGGATCACAAGTCTGTCTAAGGTGATGCAGGTATGTAATGCAATCCTATTACATTTTTGCTTCCATTATACATGTCTTGATTCTTGGTGCTCCGCCTTCAATCTCGATCTCCCACTAATTCTAAAGATTTTACATTTAAATCGTGCAAATAAGAGAATAGGGATACAAATCCGGGGTGGGATACATCAGAAAATAGAGATAGCAGACTCGAAGGCCTGAAAACCAAAAATCACAATAATAATGAAACAATAAAAACCTAAACATTCACCTAAACACATTGGTCAAGACCCGTAATCATCCATCATGCAATCACAACATATGTAATTAAACATTAAACTAAACAATTACATCATATGTAATTGTACTAATTACATCACATGTAATTAGAGCGCAATAATTAATCTATTCTATCGTTTCCCACTAATCGCATCATTAATTGAAATTAAAATTAACAAATTAAATAAAACCATTTTATTTAATTTCTAATTAATTAAATTTCAATTAATTGGTAAAATCTTTATTTTACCTTCAAATCATAATGTTAATCGAAAATAAAATTAACAAACTAAATGAAACACTTTCATTTAATTTTCAATTAATTAAATTTTCAATTACTTGTAAAATCTCCATTTTACACATAATAAATTAAAAATCATATTTTTAATAAATTAAATTTATGATTTATTGTTTCAAAAATTAATATCCGGATAAAACATCTAAAATGACCCAAAATAATTTATGGACTCCAAACAATTTGGATCCAAAATAAAAATCTTTTCAAAATTCAAGCCACATTTTAAAATTGGTCCCATCAATTTTAAATATAAAAAATTTTGCCTAAATAATATTGAAATTCGAAAATTGGCCCAAAAAAATTTGAAATTCGAAATTTGGCCTCACTATGTTGAAAATTCGAAATTTGGCCCAAAAATTTTGAAAATTCCAAGTTCAACCCAACCAACTATTCACCTTCTTCCTCAATTGAAGATTAGGGTTTCTGGCTAACCCTAACGCCGCCGCCACCATTGCACACACGCACGCCTCCATTTCCAATATGTAGCAAACGCGCCGGGATCTCATATCCCGCTGCCTCACGACTAAGCGACGACGGGATCTCGTATCCCGCTGCTTTCCGCAAAGTTTCACGCTCCCGCTTTCCGGTGGCGTGGCTGTACGCGTGCCGCCGCTCGCCTGCACCCTGTTGCCGTTTGTGCAAATTCCATCTGCAACAATTAAAGAGATCGCACGAGTCTCTCGCACGACCAACTCAGTCAAGGCGGCGTGCACATCAGCGGATCTCCGGCGAGCTTTGGTAGCCCGAGAGGAACCAGAAACCAAAGCTTGGAGTTTGGGTTACGATAACAATTTTCAATCAAATTCCTATGTTTTCCGGAATCAAAAATTTCTGAAAACTCAAGCCCGATTAGGATCGATTGGAAACGATCTAACAAAATTAATTATCAAATACATGAATCAAAACGCAACCTGGCTCTGATACCACTGTTGGGTTTCCGTACCCTGACGTCAGATCCAAACGCAGCGGAAATAATACAATAAACAGATCTGATCCGGGGACGGATGATCGCGCCTGATTCATGTATTAGCATGCAAATATCGAATATTAATGCACGAAAAGAGATTACCGTTAACAGCGAAATCAATCTGATGGCGGTGATCCTCGAGTCCAATCAACCTGACCAGATCTACAAGCCCGACACCAGTGCTAGTGTGATGACGGCTATTCTCAGAGAGTGAGTGTTGATTGAGAGTTATTAGGTCATACTAACCTTCTGATACAAATGTCATATTTATAGTTGTAATAAGCTAATTGGGTCAGGGTTAATATAAAGCTTATTGGGCCAACGTTTGGCTTCTGGACATTTATGCGAACAGTTCCAACTCAAACTAATTGACAATGAGTAGAGTAACTCATATATCTTATAAAGAGCTAACAATCTAATATAACTTCTAGTTTTCTAATTTATGATATTTCTCGACATGTTGGAAATATCTTTTTAACATAAATATATATTATTGAGTCGTAAATTACCATTCACACCACAAATTTGATATATTAGTAAAGATTTTTATAGGCGTACTAACAAAATTTTAAAAAAAAAATAGTACAAAAAAAGATTTTGCAGTCAAAACGAACATGAATGACATTAAAATGTTAAGTACAATTAGAATCAACTAAAGCCTGCCTAACAATCATTAGAGGATCAATGTCTACTCCAAACATAACCTCGAGGAAGATTATAATGACAAAAGATGATTTGAACCTACAAATATATTAATTTAATCGGTTTCGATAATACTCAAATTGTTTCACTAAATCCAGGTTTGACTTGATCATATGTCACGATCTTTTGTGTGCATCGATGTCACCACATGTTCTTTTCTTAGATAATTTAATGGAATTATTCGTCATTTTCATACTCACAGCGAGTAAACGATATAAATCATAAATTATTTAACTTTTTCTGGAAAACTTTAAAGTAAGTTTTATCCCTTCAACTCATAATATTACAAAAAGTATTATGCTACATTTTTCTATAAAAAAAAATTGAACTATTCTCACTATTAAAATGATAGAAAACATGTTGTTTGGACTTATATAAGATTTATTACATTTGGCACGACGACAAATGTTATTTCCTATAATTAATAGTAGTGACATGATAATGTGCCAGGTTATAAATTATGTTATTATAAAGAAGGGTAAAAAATGTTCAACACCGTAACTTACATCGCATTTAGCACTTTATCCCATAACCTTTCAAGATGTACACTTAACCCTTTGAACAATTGTATATAGTACATTTAACCTACTGAACAACTTTTTTGAAATATTTTGGCTACAGATTCCCTCACGTACATCATTTATGCCACGGTCGAGTGTATGCATGTCTTTTCATGTATTTTTTACATAAATTTTACCAGTAAAATTCATCAACCATGGGTATAATCATAAAATTCATTTGCATGTATTTTCTCATGGGTATACTCCTTAAATTCCTGCATGAAATTCATGTTAAGACATACATACCATTGACCGTGGCATGTGAGATGCACGTGAGATAATCTGCAGCTAGAATATTTGAAAAATTGTTCCCGAATATTGTTTAAGTGGTTAAGTGCACTACATACAATTGTTCAGGGGTTAAGTGTACAATTTGAAAGATTAGGGGGGTAAAATGCTAAATATGATGAAGGTTAGGGGGTTGAACGCAAATCAATAATTGGAAGTAACAATTGATCCTTATAGTATGGTAGAAACATGGTGTTTGTGCATTACTATCATCAATTATTGTTATAATAGTATACAAGTGAGAATTTTGAAGTGGTTTGGTGTTTTTACCACAAATCTTGACATCTTTTTTATTCTTTTGAGGGACAAGAGTGAATTTTGATTAGTAACAAAAGTTTGATAGGATTCCCTCAAGAAAAGTCTTGATCCTATCAATTATATGCTTTAAACCCAGAGACAGTCCATTTCCCATCTTTTGAGATCAAAATGGTTAAGAGTGTCTTTAGTTTTATCAAAACACTTGAAAAGTAGAGAAGTTTCTTTGAGGATTATTAGAGTGGTTTTGGTTTAGACAGAGATGAGAATATCCCGTCACCTTGAATTTTGCACTAAATACTAAAAAATTGGAATTTTTTTTAGTATTTAATAATCTTGATGAACAGCTTTATATAATCTTACTGCATTGATTTTACAAAAAAAAAAAAAGATATAGATTTTTTTAATTAAAATAAGAACATGAAAACAAGGAAATAGCTAATCTTGGTTAAGACTTGAGAATATAAATAGGTACGAAAAGTACATCGTTGGCTTCACAAATGAATATGCTAACTTGTGTTATGATTTAACATGAAAACAAATGAAAATAAGTATTAGTCTATTCTACACCTTGAACTCCTCCCCAAATGGCTCAAAACTATTGGATCGTATGAGTCTCATATATTTTATATTTTACGAGAAACTCGCTCGTTATATCAATGATCCAATGGCTATTATCTTGCCACACTATATGAGGAGAAGAGCTCCAGATATAACAGAGAATAATCCATTTATTCATTTATTTGGTGATCCAATTGAGATTGGAATGCAACGGGTGGAAGCAAAGTGAATAAAAGTACACTGGCGCCACTTATTATGCTTTTGTGTTCATTAAGCTGCGTTTGACTTTAAAGTTGTAAACTAAGTCATATAATCTTCATATCCCATACACATTGGTGCTCTGGTCGTGGACTGATGAACTGGGTGTGCGTGCTCCGAATTAAGGCGAATTAAGAATTTCTAGTCCGCGCTTTAAAAATTTCTAATTCGCACACTAAGATTTTGTTATTCGCGCACTAAGATTTACTAACTTGAGCATTAAGTTACTAAGTCTTGTTAATTCTCTTTGATTCTCCGTTTTTTTTTTGTAATTATAAAAAAATATCTTCGATTTTGGGTTTAGATGAATTTTCATGGTTTCTAGGTACTTGGGGTTGGTAAGATATTATATGGTAAATAGATAGATAATATTCACTATTATGTAACGAATAATGAAAAGACATAATTGGAGTGGCAATAATAATTCGCATTATCCCAACAGCCAAAAGCGGGAAGACAACAAATGGTTGCCAGTCGTCTTCTGTCCTAATCACATAAGTACAATGCGCGGGTGGATGCGCATGCGCATGTGCGAATGCGTCATTTTTCAAAATATTTGAGTGCGGGTGCGCCTCTTATTAATATTCTAATTCTCAATCTGTTTCTTTTTCTTTTCCCTTTCTTTTTCTTTCATAGAATTAAGAAGGTTTAACAATAAGCCGTGACCATGTATATCTTAAACGCGGCTTAATAAAAAATAGTTCGTCTTAAAGCGCCGCATAGAATATCGGAGCTCAAGTGTGCGGACGAGTATAGAAGGATTATATGACTTAGCTTCCATCAATTACATTAGACTGACCTCGTAACACTTTCTATTAAATAAATAAAATAATAAAAAATGAGTTACATTTACAAATTGTCCATAACTTAGGAGACAACAGTAACAAAACCTATTTGATTTTGTGATGCTTGATTGTCATGCTTTGTAAATGCTGATTTGTTTATTGGTGACTTGATTTTAGAGATTTGGAAATTGGGATAAACAATTATGATTAAAAATCATAGTGTTATTTAGTTTGAGGTTCATTTTACAATTACTTATCGTACGAGGGCTTCTGTGTAAATTTGAAGTATTTAGTTGGTTTAATGCTCCGTGCATAAGAGCTTGACACACTTTATCACCCTCTTCCTCCCACCTCTTCAAGCCAAAAAAATAGCATTCCATTTTCTCTTGGTGCAAAAATTTTCATCAAACTAGGCTTTTATTGAAGAAAACTTGGGGTAAGTTTATTTACATGCTTTAGAGTTGTTTTAATGGGGTTTGAGCATGATTTGTGAGCTTATTTTGGGGTATCAAGCTTTTGAAAAATAGGTTTGTGATTATTGATATTTGGTTTTGAGATTTGGTGTTATTTGGAGTTATACTTCATATTATTGTTGTTTTGGTAAAAGTTTTGATGATTATGGTTGTTGGTTTGAGTTTGGGGAATGATTTGAGGTGTTGAAAATTGAGATTTTCGAGTTTCAGGGTCAACAGATCGACCGACCGATCGGTCAAGTGTCGTCGCCAAATAAATTTTTTTGGGTCTGACCGATCGATCGGTAGCTCGGACCGATCGATCGGTAGATAAAAAAAAATTCCCATACATTTTGTGGAATGATTCTTATGGTCCATAGATGATTATTGTTTGGATTTGTGATTTTAATATTGAGCATAAGAGCTATGCTAATGAAACAAAGTTTATTGATTTAAAAGCTTTATTAATAAATGTCTATTGTATTGTTGAATTCATATAGAGCCTGCTCAGACCTCTGGACAGAGAGGATGATAGCTTGATATTAATTTTGGACCAGGAGGCACATAGTGACGTACGAGCAATGTGTTGATTTTGTGATGTGCTTAAGTGTGTAAGCTATATTATGTTACTTATGGAGAAAGCGTCGAGTATATATTTATTGGACCGCTATTATTATAGCGATGAATATTTGACCGTTACTATTATAGCGATGCGTATCGTTGGACCGTTATTATTATAGCAATGAGTATTGGACCATTACTTATAACGAGGAGTATTATTGAATCACTATTATTATAGCGATGTGTATTATTGGACCGCTATTATTATAGCGATAAATATATCCATATATGTATTGATATGAATGTATATTCTGCGAGAATACGAAATGTTGAAAACTGGAACCATTCGAAGGATCATGTGTGGATCCGCGGTATACATGAAGTGTTCTTACAACTTTGTACTGTTATTCATTATGATTATGAATTGTACTGTTGTGCTTAGGGGTGCGCAATTGGTTAAATCGAACTGACCGAACTGAATTATTTTGTCTAACCGAACCGACCGAATTTTGCTCTCAAAACCGAATTGACCTAATCGATAAAAATCCGGTTATTTCGGTCGATAACCGAATTAACCAATATTTTTTTTTAAAAAAAATTCAAATTATATAATTTGATTTTACAAATTAAAAAATTAGATAATTTGATTTTAAAAATTCGAAAAGTAAAATTTAAATAAAGAATGATATCAATTGATTTTTTTAAAAATAAAAACAATTTAATTTTTTTAAAAATATTTAAAAAAATTTCGGTTAACCTATATTTTTAAAATGAAAACCGAATTAACCGATTTTTTTTAAAAAAAAATCAAAATCGAATTTCTGAAATAACTGAACCGATTTTCCAAATTAGTTCGGTTTGCCCGGTTTAACCGATCTTTTGCTCACCCCTAGATGTGCTCACCATGTATGAAAATTGTCAAGTAGGAACAGGTGACGGTGTAGACTTTTGAAGGCTTGGGAGAAATAGGATGCCATGCATAGAAGAATATCAAAAGATCTTTTGAACTTGATGGTCATGGATCCTCTTTAGTCATGTTTTGTGAACCATTGTAGAAGTTGCGTACTACTTTCTCCTGATATTAGTATTAAGATCATGAATCCTCTTAAAATTTCTCTTAAGTTCTGTTAGATGTGGAAACTTTTGTCGTTGTGTTAATTTTGTTTTGAAAATTTCAAATTTTCCATGCCATTAAAGAGGATGTTTTAATATATTAATTTGGGGCATTACAGATTTGGCTCCCTAGATTTGCACGTCTCGTGTCTCAATTAATATGTATATTAATCAGTGCAGAATTTATAACTTTCGCCACAATATCTGGTACGTTTAGTAAAACCATGAAATCTGGAAGAAGAATGCAAACAAACCGAATCAACTTTTACATTTATTCGTATATAAAATTATTGAAATTCGGTCTCAAATATCCACTCATATTTGAGTCAACCATATCAACTAGACAATTTTTTTGTCCGTAGGAACAGAGAAATGCATCATTAATTTTCAAATGATTTGAAATATTTTACATCAAGGATAAATTAATCGAACTAGACCTCGAAACAGAATAAAATTTGAGTTAAAAATAATTGATTTTTCGAAAATGAACTAAAAAATTCAAAATCAAAATGAAATAAATGTAAATAATGTTTAACTACTGCATCTCATTTATTTGCAGGCCTATACTGCAAGAAAGAATCAAGTATTTTTTTGTAAATTGTCAAAATGGCTGAACGATATGGTCCAAAAGATAAAAATGGTAAAAGTAAATTAAAATGATTTAACCAGGTAGAATAAATGGGGCAGTGGTTGTTTTGTATTTATAGTGGTAGGCTATCACATAGCAGCAGCAGCAGCTCACAAAATTGGCTACAGTGAAAGATGGTGGGAGCCTATCAATTTCAATCATCGTCGTTGTCATCAATAATCATAATAATAATAATAATAATAATAATAATTAGAGAGAAACAAGACTGAGTAACCATTCTAACATTGTGCTTCGAATTCCTGTATAAACCTTTTGTCTTCTCCAACCTGCATTCCATTTCAGGACAATCTTGTTCCACACAACAGTTAAAAGTTACAAGAACATAGAGGAGTTTAGGTGGTGGAAATGGGGGGAGGAGGTGGTTGCGCGCAGTGGGAATTCAAGAAAGCGGCCAAGAAAATCTTTGTGCAGACGTGTGGTTATTTCTGCCAGAGTCCACAATCCCATGTTCTTGATGCCTCTGTTGCCCCCACTGTAAGTCTTTACTTTGCCCAGAGATAAAATCCAATGTTCTTGACGGGAAATTGGTTAGGAATTTTGATTTTTCTGTTAAATTTTTTCAGCGATTTTGTGATCCACCAAATTATGCTACTCCACCGGGAAATCAAAGGAGGAACTTTTCTTTCAAGAAGATCTCCTCAGAGATCTCGGAGCAAGGTGATTCAAGCACTAGCCCTTCTTCTAATAAGGTAGGTTGTCGTGCCATTTGATAATCCTCTATACCCTCTCGGGGAATTAGTTATAATTATGGAGTTATTTTAACAGACTTTTAATTGCATGCTCAATCTATTACTAGTTTTTGTATTTAATCCTGAATCTACTATATTACAGAACAAAAGGTTTGCCTGTGGAGCATTTAATTGGATCACGTTCAAGAAGTTTTGCGAAACTATGACCAAAATGTAGTTTTTACTGGAGAAGATGATTGGGTTATTTGACACTCCGTAGGGAGAATTGTATTTTTGGGCGAAGATTAATTTTTTAGGAAAATCAGACACGAAAAATATCTAGCTTGCAATGCATTGAGCATCTCTCTTTGTATCAAACTTTTGGATTCCTTATGCCTTTTTCCTAATGCTTGTTGCAGAACTTGTGCGCAATATGTCTTGATCCCTTGAATTACAGCTCAGGTAACAACCCTGGGAAGGCCATATTCACAGCTCAATGCTCCCATGCATTCCATTTTGCTTGCATCGCTTCGAATGTACGGCATGGTAGCGTCACCTGCCCCATTTGCCGTGCTCAATGGACACAGCTACCGCGCAACCTTAATACCCGGTGTTCCATCCATTACAATAAGACTGACCCAGTTTTACGAATCATCGACGACTCCATAGCCACTTCTCGGGTTCACAGGCGATCCTTCCTGCGTTCTGCACGATACGACGATGACGATCCAGTTGAGTCTGACCACACAAATGATCAACCACATCTTCATCTCTCTCTTTTGACAGCTTCTCTGACTCCACCAAGCTTCAATTCTTGCTCATGTCAAGAATCGGGATCTAGTTCTTGCTACTATTGTGGGATTCCGTCCAATCATGTATCTGGTTCATCATCAATGACAGGTTCACCTCTTGCTGCACATCTGTTTCCGTCAGCTGGGGCAGAAACTCCTCCCTTTTTGTGCTCCCCAAACAACCGAGCTTATCTTCGTGTGAGATTATCGCATCAGCCTGCAACTGACTTGGTCCTAGTGACGAGCCCAAATGGGCCACACCTGAGGCTTATGAAGCAATCCATGGCATTGGTCGTTTCCTCGTTACGTCCTATTGATCGTTTAGCCATCGTCACTTACTCTTCTGCTGCATCAAGAGTCTTTCCTCTTAGGCGCATGACTTCTTATGGTAAACGAACTGCATTACAAGTCATTGATCGTTTGTTCTATACAGGGCAAGCAGATCCAATGGAAGGGCTCAAGAAAGGAGTGAAGATACTTGGAGATCGTATCCATAAGAACCCACAATCTTGTATCCTGCACCTAGCAGACACTCCATCAAGATCCTACCACCAGTTTGACATGGAAATCCCGGTCAGAGTATTCCACGTGGGCTTCGGATTTGGTTCCTCAAATGGCTTCGTCATGCATGAATTTGAGGAATTTCTGGCAAGAACACTAGGAGGTGCAATCAGAGATATCCAGTTGAGGATTGGGGAAAACTCAAGGGTTATTAGCATTGGAGAGCTAAGAGGCGGTGAAGAGAGGAATATTCCTTTGTATCTAGGTGAACTGGGACATGTGTGCGTGGAATATAGCTACATAGATGGTGGAGAAGAAGGCGAATGTGTGAGAACCGGTGAAATTGTCGTGCAGTTGGGGGATAAAAGAGAGAACACGGATGGTCATGTCCCCATAGATGGAAGGATTAGCAGTGCAGAGAGTTGGGATTACCATGATCATTTCATGGCTAGAAGATGGGCAAAGCATTTACATGGCTACAGACTATAACATTATTCTATCACATTTCATTTGCAGCACAGAGAGTTCAGAATTTATTGATTTCTATGTTACTTATCCTTCATTTTCCTTGTTGGGACTTGAACAATGGTAATATTACTGTTCATTATTTCTTTCATATTGATCCTTCAAATAATTTCTTTCATCAATGGCACGCAGGATTTAATGGATGAGACGATCTGAATTTTTCAGAATTATCTAAAGAGGCTTATAACAATCATGTTAATTGAAGCTATTTTTTCGCTTTTTATTTTTTTCCCCTCATTTTCATATGCGTACTTTCATACCTTGACATTCATTTAAAATCATATAAATGAAGTTGAATTTGAACATATTCAAACAAATAAATCCAAGCTCGATTCTTTTAAAATATTTTTAAAACTCTGTTTTTGAGCTTAATTAAAACTTTTGCTTAGCAGAATTCAGTTGCTAAATTTGAATTCTAAAGAATCGTTTTTCTAAAATAATTCAATAGATCATGAGAACACAAAATAAATCAATTTTTTTTTTTAAATTCAGGGTTGAATGCAAAATAATAAGCAAATCCTAGATCCATTGGATTCAATTGGGGGCATTGGGCGGCGGCGCACTAGTGGAATCATGCCGTCCCCCCCCTTCATGGTACTAAGAAACAAAGAAAACCTTAACTACAAATAAGGAGGATGACAACTTAAAATACATAGAAAACAGAAATAATTTTTTAAAAAAACACCATTCTAGCCTATAATACATAGGTTGTAGCGATGGCTCATGATGAGCAATGTCTCCTATGATTAACTTTCTTGAGAATGCAAAGACGTAATCGCTGGCTCAGAGCTTCCAGCTTCTCAAACCTGTCCCGTTTGGCCTTCTTAGTGTCCATCGAGGAAGCTTTATTCTTCTTCTTCTTGCTGTCATCCTTCGGTGAGGTTAAAGAACTTTGTTGAGAATCTCGAAGAGGGGTTGCAAGCACCTTTATGGTTTTCTGCCAATCAGTACATGAAGTTGCTAATCATGAAGCATTAACCCATAATCCAATAGATTGATGAGTAAAAACTAAGAGAGTGCGGCGGGAAATCGTGTCCTTTAAACAGAGGATGGATAAATACCTGATCATAGTTACTGGCACTAGCACAATCCATAGAAGGTACATCACTGCCAATAGACGAGCATCGTCCCCAACTCTCTCTATTGGAGCTTGTATATGAGCAACACTCTTCATTTTGGCCATTTGGTTTGTCCTGTTCAATAAAAAAATTGAACTTTTAAACTAAAGATATTTTACCATGCAGAGATAGCTATGTCGTCCATTATTTGTTGAAACGAGAGGGAAAAAATCTAAGATATATCAGTAAATTTCAATTTGCCTTTACCACTTAAGTACCTGTAAAGGCAATTCATCAATGCCGTGAAGTTCTGCATCTTCAATAGCCAGGCAATCCTGCAATAAAAAGTAATTGTAGATACGTTTATAAGAGAAATTTTAAGGATTCAAATCGGAAGTATATTCTAAATATACTGATTAATCCCTTAAATATAAAAGCAACTTAAACAAGAAACAGTTACAAAATTTACATTAGCAACTGGGGCAATGTCCGAAAGGAGGTCTCCCATGGATTTGATTGATGAAACATTACGTGGAGCGGAAGAAGAACTCGCCGTATCAGCACTGACATTTCGAATCCCAGCAATTATCTCACACAACAGATCCTGAGGAAAAAAAACACAAGTATACATCAGGTAATGAAAGAAAATCTCGACATAAAAAAGAAATAATGGTGACAAGCAAATCCACCATCAATGATAACGGTAACGATTGAGAGACACTGAAAAGTGTTGGTATTCACTGGCAAGCTATGGTTAAGCACAAAATGGAACTTGACCGAATATAATTTGAATAGCTGATTTAGAAATTATGAAGATTATTCCTCGTAGCTTTCACAAAAAGAAAGACGAGTCATTCAGATACCAGATCACATGGTACTATGCGAAATGCCAAAAGGGAAAAAGTAAAATTGCTTGCAGAGTTAAGTTGCTACTAGGTCACCGCTCCAAAGCCAGGATATTTCTCAGGGCCACAAACCACAAAATAAGCTGATATTAGAGTGAATACCAAAGTTGTGCCAGCCGAACAAACACTAAAATTTCACATTACTTAAGTTTTACCATATGTGTCGTAATTAATCTTTGAACTTTACCACCGAACTACCTTTTCTGTGCTAGGAAATATGGTAAATATGTTATCACAGGTGCTTACAACACCACTGCCAATATAGAGAAGAAAATTCACATAAATAAATACAAATATGCATTAAATATAATACATAAGATTAAAGCATCTTGAATTTCCAACTTTGAATGTTGCATCAAGTCAGGTCAAATTTTAAGGACAATAAAGCAACCAAAATATGTAGACATATTGTTCATAATATATGTTAATGATAAAATTGAACCACACTATCCAAAATTGTAGCCCAAAATTTCAAAGTACCCTATGAAAGAAACAATTTACAACCAATGTGCAGTATAAATTACCTCGTCCGTACCAGAGTTAACCTTGAGATCTCCTAGATCATAATATTTTTCAATCTTCTTTGAATTCATAGATGGAAGCCGAGGAGGATGTAGGACATTGTAGAAGAAAATTGATACAGAATCATAATAAAATTGGGGTCGGGATGAGTTGTGATCACCCTCAAACGTGATAATATTTTTATCACCCTGCATAACCAAGAAATTTGAGTGTTGCTTATCAAAACATTTATATCGCTAGACTGGTAGAAAATTTCCATACCATATATGACTTAAAAATAATATCTGAATGCCGAGGCTGAATAAATTTATCATCTTTTGCATGCCCAAACAAAGCAGGAATAAATGTCTTTGGTGCAACCTGCATAGTCAACTTAAAATTAAATTGTGACAAGTACCAAGATCAGTTCAGAGCTCCACATCAGAATACATATAAATTAAACAAGAATTGTTTAACTTAGGTCTCTAAAAGGCAGTTTCACCCCGACAGAAAGTGCACATAAAAAACGAGGGTCAAATAAACTTTCTTAAGAATCCAACAGATGTACAGACCTGTACACAATCAAGCCGCATGATATCAAACTTAGCCTTCCTCTGAATTATTCTTCGCATGTACTGAATACCCACCTTAACCTATAATACATGACAGAAAGTGGTAGCACCTTTTATTCAGAAGGAAAATGGTAAATTTAAAATCATTCTTAAGAAATTTGAGAAACCACAAAAAAAAAAGAATATTAATCTCTCTTTTGCTAAGATTATTTTTTAACATTGCAATTATTGCATATATAAGGGATAATATATTTTTTGAAGTGGAAACTGAACGAGATAAAACAGACTATGAAGAAGCAAAAATAGTGATCATATTCACTTACTAAAGACGAAGAGGATATGTAAGTAGGTCTATATATTCCATGTATCCAATAAAATAAAATGAACATTTTTTATCTGGATGTCGAAAGAGACTGATTTGCAAAAGTGCATTGAGACCTAACCAGTTAAAAACAAACAAACAAAACAAAAAATAAACAATTTGCAAAAGTGCATTGAGACCGTTTCATTTGTTTACCACACAGGCATGCTTTGGGTTCAGCTACACATGCAACTTAAATTGTACAGAAGAAAATGGGATCAGATGGTAACATACTGTAAACTTTGGAAGCCGAATTTTGTACACATCAGCAAGTTCCATCATAAGATTAAACAAATTAGAGAAGGCGCTGTCTAACACCATTCCAGCTATAGAAGGATCTTCGGCTCCATAAAGAAGGCTGCAGTACATTATGGCATTACATTAGTGAAAAAGATGTCCCTTCAAAATGCTGTGGGCACAAGGGCACATAACATGTCCATACAGTGAACAGACCTAACAAGTCCTATACCAAAAATTTTGTAGCAAATCAGTAGGCCTCCAGGAATCCCAAAATCAACTAGACAAATCCTATGACTCCTCTTAGTCACAGTCATTTCCGGAAAGAGAGAACTTCAATAGAACGTTCATGGAAAATTATTGAATTTTGTGGATTTGCATCAAATCCAGATGAGGGTGAAACAAATTCCTAATCCTCCTTTCTTCACATTCTCTTCTAGAGTTCTATTCAGATTCCTTGGAATTATAGCCATATTTGTTTGCACATTCCATCACCATTACATAGTTCCAACAAAATCCAATGAGTCGAAAACTGGCATAGAAAAGACTTGTGAACCATGATTACTGGCGTTCCTTAGCATCCAGTGCCCGTATTTTTCTCATAGATGTTAGTTACGCACACATCCGTCAATAAAAGTCAACACCAGACTCATATATTTACCCAATTGGAACTATTCTAAATGAAACTATTGCATGTATACTCATCCCATTTGAAAATTATCGATACAGTGACTACTTGATTGAGAATGAAAATAAGAGGTTAATATGTACCTCGGGCACATTCCATTGTCAAAGGCTATGTAATTCAGAGACCAATCGAATAGAAGCAAAAAACATAATAATAAATCTGGAGCACAAACTAACATTCCAAAAGTGCAAGGCAGAAAACAATCACGAACCTTGTGACAGCACCCATCGACCTCCCCCAAAGACCTATACGAGATATTTTCTCGTTACTCCTCAGAAATGATACCACAACCTTGAGGTCATTTTTCTGAATATTCAGGCAAGAAATACACTATTCAAAGAAGAATCTTGGAGATTTCACATTAACAAAGGGAAAACTACCTCATGCCAACCAAGACTGACATAATCCCCATCAGATAAGCCAGAACCTGAAAAATCAAGAGTGAATACAGTAATATTCGAAGGCAGAAGAATCACAGCTGCCTCATTTGCATCTGCTCGACAGCCACTGCATGAGAAGAATAAACAAATAAGTTTCAGAAGCTCACACACTTAGCCTCAATAATCGATAATTCTACACAACTGTGTTTTTCTTTGAAAAACATTGTACACACTTAGACAAGTGAAAGTTTGTACTACTTTGAAATCTACTGTATACATATTTAATGTTATCCTTCTAGTTATTGTGAGATTCACTCCTGGGAATCTGGTTTTCTCAACATCAATTGCCAATTCTACAAAGAAAGATATTGTTTTTTGGCCTTTTTGGCAGAGAACCAATTTTGTGGTAACTAATAATAATATTATACCAAAAAGGGAAAATCCATTATCTACATCCAACAAAATACAGAGTTTATAAAACTAACTGCAAGACATACATCAAATACAAATTAATTAAGTAAGGTTTAAACATCTCAATAGTACAACATGATACTTCTGTTTTCCTCAATGTATTCCTACAGTCGCCACTCAGACTATATGAGGTAATACATTTAGTGCATTCCATGGTATGCAGCAGCAACTATGTTCTAACATGGTAATTTAAAAGGTAATTAAATACCTGTTTCCATGGCAGTAAATAACACAGGGAAGGGGAACATCCTCAGGAAACTGTGAAGGGACATAGTGACTACACCTCAAGCTATGGCCTCTTTCATTCGTAAGCTACAAAATCAAGCAGTCCATATTTTCGAACTCTTTAACACAATCAGAACTTCACGGTAAGAAATGGGGGAAAAAAACATCCTACATTCCTACTAATTTAATGTAAAATAGATGTTCTGTTGACTGATGCCCATACTTGCCTCCAGGTCTTCTCTTATGTATTTTCTTCCTCCGAGAGTAAAATCCTTTTCCCAGAGATACTGATCTGGGTTATATTCAGCTCTGTTTTAAAAGGAGGTGGACAGATTACAAGTAAAACATATAATGCAAGGAAAGAGCTCAGATGTGCAGACATATGCCACAAGGTAGCACAATGAACGATAATTTGCAAAATAATAAAGGTATTATCAACAAAAAATAAATATATTATTTGAGGTGTAAAAGCTATCAAGCAAAATAATTATTTTAATGGACCGGAAAAGTGTATATACAAGTAGCAACAACTAAAACAGAAGAAGCCCTACCAAGAATCACTTGATAATGTACAACTGCAAATTTTTGTTTCTCCACTTCCTGTCCTTTTGATGAATAAATAAAAGGACAATTTATATCCCAATTGTTTAGTAGATGTCACCGAACAATTTACATCATCGCTTGACCATAGAAAAGGAGGCAGCTTACCAACGGGTGAGGAATGTGAACAAGATTCTGATTCAAGAAATGAGTTGGTCTAAATTTCCAATAACTTGCAAGATAATTGATGCGATCCAATTTTATAGCACGACAAAAATCACAGATTTTTACTAAACCCATAAACACGTACCAACATCCTAACAAGAGTAAACAAGAAAATTGAACAACAGTGATGAATAAATGTACCTGGGTGGCCGAATAACAAAATTAATGAACTGATCGATCATCTTGAGTGGAAAACTAACTCAAGCAGCCACTCCCAAAATGATGGGATTCATTTTTTTCCCAATTGCAAATGTGGAGGCTGACTTCTAAATCTTTATCCCGCAAATGTAACTAGGGGAAGAAAATCTAACTGAAGTTTAAGGAACTAAGCTCAAAATCATAAAAGGTAACATCCTAACTACCACAACTTAGTCACACAATCTCGACTATCATTTTTTAAATAACAAACAATAACAGCAGCGATACCACCTCCAAGATCAACTTTATTGAGCAAAGGCTCAACCTTGAAGTAAAAAATATGAAATTTATGGTTCAAATGCCTAATATTTCCAACTTTTTCAATATTTTCCTTCTATAACATTGATACTCGACAACTGGAGCTCCCTTCACATCTGGACTAAATGGGGAAAAAAGGAAAACATCTTGTCTTAAAAGCCCGTGTGAAATCCCAAATATAACCTAGAAAAGAATCTAAAATCAGTTTAATCGAGACAGATCTTGAAACCTAATTATCCGAAGTTCTTGGATCACGAAAAGAAAAGAAAGAAGGTAAGATAAAGATTGAAAGGAAGAAGGTACAGAAGGCAAACAAATGGGTTCGATCCAAAGAACTATAGCTCATACCACAAAAATAACCCTAAATTTAGCTAAAACTAGCTCCACGGAGGAATATAACAAATAAATACAGACAAATATCAACCGATAAAATAAGAATAGAATATAACAAGAGATTCCAGCAAGCGAGAGGACGAACTGTGGTAAACTTGAAGGACGAATCAGGTAAACAGAGAAGAGACAAAGGATTGAATTAAAGTAAGGCGGAGTCGCTGAGGCCTGAAGGTGCTGCTCCTTGGCCGATAATAACTGCCTCCACTTACAAAAATACTTTCGTCACGAAAATATGATAATTAAACCAAATACGAAAAATTAATATATACTAACAATATTTGAATAAATAATAATATCAAATTAAATGGGGATGCTTGATAAAATTTGTACTGTTTTTTTAGAAAAGAAGAAAGGTGAAATACTATTGTCCTTTTGGATATCTACTCTCTATTAAAATAAATGACAATCACTATCACGGGAACACCACCTATTTCAAGATGGAACAGATAAGGGCGAAGCCACCATCAAGACAGAAGCAAGTGTACCATTGCAAGACAAAGAGTAAAAAAAAAATTATATTTGATCCTATAAATTTTTTTTACAGGGTATCCTACCAAATTTCCTGTGTCCGCACCTGGTGGCACAGATGAGTTACATTTACCACACAATGTATATGGAAATCCCAACTCCGGACGCACATTGTGCGCAACCTTTTTGTTTTCCCTTATTTTCTGCATTAGCAACATATGAGATAGATTACTTCAAAATTCTAGAAACTTTAACCAAACTGTACCCAAAATGGAATTAAATTTATGAAAAGTTCTTACTTTTGAGTGAATAAATTACAAGATGAGGTAATCGTCATTTGACCGAAAGCAACTCAACCTAAAACTTGTAAGTAAAAAAAACCTTGCACCCATATGGAGCTTTATTTGTAAGGTTTCAGACACGAGACATCCATTAATTGTTTTGTGTTCTATGTCTGCCACGAGGTACAACCTCAAGTACAAAGCAAACCAGGCAACACTCTTATAGAAGCTGGGGCAACCATAATTTATACTATATGTATAACGTAATAAATAAATATTTTGTATTGGATATATGTAATACTTTGCGCATCGTATCACAATTTTTTAAAACTGATGAAGGTTTCCTTTTTAAAAAAAAACTGAAGCAGTTTTGGAACATGGAGGGAGAGATGTTGTGTTTTTTTGTTTTACCTTTTTGCCCTTTAATAATAAAAAAGCCAAGTATTTTGTTTGGACATATAAGTAATTTAACATTGGTTTATTTAGGACGGACCAAAGTAGTTATTATAAGGGGTTTACACTTTATAATATAGTATAGATTTTGAGTGATCATTTCTTTTAGTTTAACAAGGTATCTAGGCTTGCGCCTAACTAATCCTTGGGTGATGACACCGGCCCCTCAGGACCGGCACAGGTAAATCGAGGGATTTGCACGGATGACAGGTTTCTGAGGAGCGAAACAGCATGATCCGAACTCAGGACAAACCCCCACAATATTTCAGTGGAAAATTTGTCCCACACGGGAGTCGAACCTGCGACGTCGGAGGAACTCTCCACATCACCTTAGCCCTTACCAATCCGTCTATGCCACTGAGGGCAATTTTCAGTGATCATTTGTGGGTAATGATCATTTGTGGGTAAGTGTGGAGCTTCTTTACCATGTATTTTTAAAAAAATAAATTATAAATTAAGATTAAAGATTTAGTTTGAAGAATCAACCACACTCCAGTCTAGAAATTAAGAAAGTTTTATGAAATTGTTTCAAACTACCAAGTTCTTCTACAGTTCAAAAGATCCATAAATTTTATATCGTAAGTCATGTAAATTGAATTTGAGTTGTTAACAATATAGTATCAAAGGTGTGTTATTTGCGTGTTTGCATAGGGGTTTCTTCTGTAGAGAATCATTACTATCTCCATTTCCATACATACCACATATTTAATCTTCATAGTCTATTATCGAAAAAAACTATAGTAGCTGAGCATATACATGATATATAATATTAGAAGTGGTTTCTTTTTTTTATTTTTATTTCCTAAGATAAGGGAATTGAATGACTCGATCTTGAGTCTCTATAATTAGAATTTAGTGACAACCATTAAAGCAAATGTTTTGTATCAGTTATGCACACGACTTTTCCGTAGCAATAAGATTGAAGATATGTATAAAAAAGAACCTCAGAAATTTGCATGAGGGACACTTGAATCTCTTGCATCCATGAATACATGATCGATAGCATCAGGGGCAAAGTGACAATATGGGAATTTAGATGGTTAATGAGAAATAAGGAAAACATGAGGGGGCTTAGATAAATTTAATTATAGAAGACACTTATCTAATTTTTCGGAAATTACTTGTACTTACCTTAATTAATTTTTTAGCCATAGACAACGCGGTGAAGGTTCTCCCGCATCCAAAACAGCACCTAATTATTGCATTTTCTTTACCGCAATCAAAATCGACAATTAAAGGAAAAATAAAAATCTTGGGGTCGTATATCATTATTTTGGCGTTCTGAATCGAGATATATAGATAATCTTCTCTGATTTTGATCAAAGGCGAAGAGACTAGGACCCAAGCTCTTCGATTGGAGACTCTTTTGTTGTAATTTTTCGCTTGGAAACATATATCGTTGTGAATAAATCAATTAAAAGGATTTACAGGTTCGATTTGAAGTTTTGATTTTTATGCCATCCTTTTCGCTGTTAAGCCCATACAGTTATGTTTTCTGTGTTGGTGGGTTATGATGTGTTCGTCAATTTGTTGCCTTTCGGTACCTAGGTTTTCGTTAGTGGGTGCAGAGTACTCTTGTATTTTTCCTTGATATCTCTTCCATTTTGCTCACTTTTGAGTCTTTAAATTTTATTTGGTTACAAAGATCTTTTCTTTTCATCTCGGAGATATATTTCCTTTTCTAATTCTTTTTATTTTATAATTGGTGGTTTTCTTGGATTTTTTTATTATTATTTTGAATTGTTAATGCCGTAAAACTGTGAGATTAATCGTAGAATTTACTGTCCATATAGGTTATTTTTTTCAATAATCCTTTAGTGGCTAGTGTGTTCTTTGGGCGAGTTGCCAGTCGTAGTTCAAAAATTAATCCTCTCCACTTATGAGGATGTCTTAGTTTTCTTTGAAGTCTGAGGCTTTTCTTCCACATTTCAGTTATTCTGTTAGTGCAGCTAATTAGCTATCGAAGTTGCAAGCATAGAGATGTCCTTTCAAGAGGAAGAGATGGATTACGCAGCTGGTGACTACGAAATCGGTGAAGTGGAAGAAGATATGTATTTTACTGGTCGACTAATGGGAGATTCAGAGTCAGAGGAGGAGGATGAGGATGAGGATGGATATAACAACTTGGTCAGTTCGATCTGCACACAAATATTGCATGCGCACCAATATTTTGGTGCTTTTTTTAAAGTTCTCTTATTATTGTTTGCCATGGAATATGGATGATACAAACTAACTGTGATGTGGAATTATTAGGACAATAAGATTACAGATACATCTGCTGCTGAGGCGCGGAAGGGAAAGGACATCCAAGGCATTCCATGGGAGAGGCTAAGCATATCTCGTGACAAGTATAGGGAGACTAGACTAGAACAATATAAGAATTATGAAAATATTCCCCAATCTGGAGAGGGGTCAGAAAAGGTAAGTGACAGTCTTAAATGGTTGCATAAAGGTGACTAGTTTTGTAACTCTAATTGGCACATAAAGTTTGCACATTTTGCTTTTGATTTGACAGGAATGCAAATTAACAAGAAAAGGTGGAGTATTTTATGAGTTCTGGCAGAACACAAGATCTGTCAAATCGACTATTCTTCATTTCCAGGTTAGATGATTTTTTTTTAGCTCTAGGTTTTTCTCGTGTCCTGCTGATGACTATCAATTGAAGCTTTTGATCTGCGAATAGAAACTCCTATGTTGTCTTTCACTTACTTTGCATTATTTCACCCAAATAGATCATCTGAATGCCTAAAGCAAGATGATGATTTGTTATTAAAATAGAAGTGCTTCTTTTATTGGTCTAGAAGGCACTAATGGATTCTTGTTGGAGGCTTGGAGCTAGGTGAGTTTAAAGTCGTAAATTCATTATGCTGCTAAGATATTGAAGATCTGAGGTGAGAAGATTCTGGAAGAATAGTTGATGTTATTAACCCTTCTGGACCATTATTCTCCACGGTTTTACCAATTACTAGGATCAGGTCAAATGACTTCATCGATCATGATGCTTTTTTATCCTTTCATTTCACATGCTTAAGTGTTTTGAGAACAAAATATGATGTAATCAAGTTAGAATTACCCTCTAAGAATGCCATGTTGCTGAATACCTTGTGAAAACCAAGGTCCATAAATGCTTGAATCCACTGCTAATTGTCTTGGAGCCTTGCGTCTTCTGGTTGCTTGTTGGCTGCTTCGTTGCTAATCTGGAGTAAACTTGTGTTTGTTGTCTGCCTTTGCAGTTGAGGAACCTGGTTTGGTCGACCTCAAAGCATGATGTTTACCTCATGTCGCATTACTCAATCATTCACTGGTCGTCATTGAGTTCCAAAAAGACCGAAGTTCTTAATGTTTCTGGTCATGTGGCTCCTTGTGAGGTGTGTAAATCTGATTGGATTTTTTTGTTTTCACTTGAGGTTTTAGTTTTTTTCCTGGAAATTACAGCTAGACCGATTTATCTCTCTTTTAGAAGCATCCTGGAAGTTTGCTGGAAGGATTTACTCATACACAAGTAAGCACCCTTGCAGTCCGTGACAATTTGTTGATTGCTGGGGGGTTCCAGGGGGAGCTTATTTGCAAGGTAATTTTCTCCTTGATCATTGACGTAAGGTTTGACTTAGGATGTATTTTTTCAGATGTTATATGGTGTATCACTGCAAATAGTGTTACTATTGATCTTTTTCATCATGTACCCTTTCCTCTTATCAATATAATATACTTGATAGAAACAAGTAGTTTGTTAAGTAAGCATGCAGTTTGGTCGAAGTCCCCATTAGCTAATTGTCTCTTTTTCTTAATTTTATTCACCCTTATAAAGGAAAAAAGTGACGCTAATTGACTCAGTAGTCATGTACGCACTGAAATTTCCATTACTATGCAAAATTACAACTATGTTTGGAATGCCAATCATTGCTTCTTTATAGCTGAATATCATTTTGAAACAGTGACTGACTATTTCGTGATTGATGTAGTATCTCGATCGACCTGGGGTTAGCTTTTGTATGAGGACAACTTATGATGATAATGCTATTACAAATGCAATTGACATCTATGGCAGTCCAAGGTGACCTTTTTCATTTTTTAATATCAGTGCAAATTCTATTGGGTACTGTAATGTACTGCAGCATCGGCAGTTATTACTATCTCTATGTCAAACTTAATGGGTTTAAATCATTATCAGCGGAGCTGTTCATTTCACTGCTTCCAATAACGACTGTGGCGTGCGAGATTTTGACATGGAGAGATTTCAGCTTGTCAAGCATTTCTCTTATCCATGGCCTGTAAATGTAAGTTTGATTGTGTGCAAATGCATATCAAGTTGACAACATTCCCCTTTTTGTATTCCGATGTGACCATGAAAGTTTACCTTTTGTGAACAATTTACTTATATTTTAAGCTAAGCCCTGCCGTGTTTAATAATAGTAGAGTAGCCCAAAAGTCCTATAAGCAATCCATAGTTTAAGGAAGAATATCCACTTGTTATCCTGAGTTGATTTTATAAATTTTTTGTTTTATTTCCGATTTCATTGCTCACTTTTCTTTGGAAAAACATACTATAATGAAAGTGTTCTAACAATCAGGAGTTTCATCATTTTTAAAATTTGTTAAAATCTGAAGGTTTTCCTTTTACTACTTTTAGATACCTTGTAGTGACCAAGAAATGAAATTTTATGATTGAAAAGTTGAATAGATCATATAGAGTTACCTATATCTACGAAAGCTGATTGAAATGTCTAAAATTATGATGGGATTGAGATAAAGTAAATGTTCTAGGGGAACGTTTTGTCTGGTTATCTTTTTTGTTTACCAGGCACGAGTTGAATATTTTAAATGTGGATCTTTTTTCTTATGTCATTGTTTTTATAGTGCTTTCGTTATATTTCTTATCTCTTTGACTTATTCATTTACCTATGTGCTTGATATGTATCAGTTATGATATATTTTATTTATATGTATCTTGACATATTAATACTCTTATCAATGATTTTTTTTTCATATAAGAAATTTATTATTTAAATCTAGATTAGCCCACCAAGCTATGAAATCCTGGTTTCACCCCTGCTTTGTGTGTATAATATATATATTTTGCTTTGCCCTTGGCCCCTAGCCTTGTTATTACTCCTTCAGCCTTGTCAGAAGAAGCTAAACATGGGAGGGGTTTTACCTGGTACAAGATGATTGAAATCATCTATTCTTTGCTCTTAAAGCCCCATGAAACTTGAGCTCTGTATTGTGCATTGTGCTATTAATCGCTATGGCCTTGTGAAAGCTCATCTTGAACTGTGAATATTCGTGATCGGGAAGTTAAAGTTCTTAATTATATTGTGAGTTTTGGATGTTCAATCAACATGTTTTACTGAGCTTGAATCATATATTTCTGCTTGAAGCTCAGTTTGTGCTGCCATGGTAGCCTTAGCAACAGTTAATGATAAAGTTGCTCTCTTTAAGATACAAGAGAAGCATTGAGTTTTCTCTATCTTTAGTGGTCTAGATGGCTTTGGTGCATTAAGTTGCCTAATTTCTTGATGGTAAATGATAAATGTATGAGTTCTACGTTGGACATAGTTGATTGGCCAGTTTTGACTTATTTTTCATATCTTTATGCGTGGCTGGATCCCTCTCGCTACAAGATACCTGAAATTGTAGTTTTTTGTTGGTTAATTTGCAGCATACTTCTCTAAGTCCGGATGGCAAAATCATTGCTATTATTGGGGACAATCCTGATGGCATGCTGGTGGATTCACAAACTGGAAAGGTAAGTTATTTCCTTCAACAAAATTGAGAAGGTCCTATGTGGAATTTCTGGTCTAAGTTGTAATTGGCTTAGAAAATATTGTTGGTAAATTGATTCATTGTTTTTTTGGGCTATATATTGACTCCTCTTGTTTGTAGGCTATTGCGCACATGCGAGGGCATTTGGATTTCTCTTTTGCATCTGCATGGCATTCCAACGGGTACACCTTTGCCACTGGGAACCAGGACAAGACTTGCCGTGTATGGGATGCGCGCAACCTGTCTAAATCTATTGCTGTACTCAAGGGAAATCTTGGTGCTATTCGATCCATACGCTTTACATCTGACGGGCAGTTTATGGCTATGGCTGAACCAGCTGATTTTGTTCATGTGTATGACGTGAAGAATGGATATGATAAAGAGCAGGAGATTGACTTTTTTGGTGAGATCTCTGGAGTCTCATTCAGTCCTGATACAGATTGCCTATTCATTGGGGTGTGGGATCGTACCTATGGTAGCCTCCTTCAGTACAACCGCTGCAGAAACTATTCATATATCGATGCATTGATATGAATAAATTGGTTTTCTTTTGTGAGTTCGTGCATGCCTTGTCGGTGAAAAGGCAGGCGGCATACCTTGTTCAAATCTTCAAGATGGGGGGTAGAAGTCCTCTTAATCTACTCTTTCCGTCCAACAGGACATGCCTTCAAATAATGCCTACTTGTGCTAGAGAAGTGAGTGACAAGCCTGTGATGAAATTTGACTCGGCATTACATGAAATCCTTATCTCAGTTCCTCTGAAAAACGTTACAATGTGTTGTGTATATGGCAAATTCAACTGTACTTTTGACTATTCCGGAGTCATTAGTGAGAGGATACTACCTACCCGCTGTTAGTGTTCATTGTTTATATTCATTATCTTCCGTGCCACGAAAGCGAAGCATCTTAATATGATGTTCTTTGCTTTTGGAAATAAGGTATGCATCAACCACTATAAATATGATACAAAAGCATGTATTAAACTCCGGTTAACTATTTTGGATGTTGCTTCAAATTTGATTATTCTCCATTCACATTACTTATCCGCATATATCAATCCATGTGGCAGAGAATGATTTCTTCTTCTATTTGTAGTTGTTGCACACAATCTTCAAAGGCAGACAATAGTTTTGGACTAAATACCGTGTCTTCCCCACCCGCTTCTTCTCTTGTTTTCTTAATTTTCATGTCGTGGCTTCCAAAGTTTGGGGTTACATAAGTTCCAGGAGATTAAACTTGCCCTTCTGCTTGTTTCCACGGTCTCGGTCTTGTGATGGGCAGGGAATTCTATGGCTGAAACATCAAGTTATTCAAGTCCCTTTGCTGCTGCTTTCCTTTTCCAACCGAATCACCTGTATTTTCTCCTTTCACTGGGTTGAAACTTCCTTTATTCAGATAATTGATTTTCTTGGATCCCAGTTTCATTCTTCAGAAATTCTTCAGAGAGAACGTTACTGACATTTTGATCTTTGACAAATGATTTAAGCTGTGGGTGAATGAATATCATCAAAAGACTTTCCTGCATTGGATTTATGAATTCTTTCTAGTAAAGCATCATATTCCTCCACTGTGTGAAAGCTTCTGGACCCTCTCAGGTTCTTGTCTCTCCAATCTAATTTATTTCATTGAGCCGTTCAGCATTTTCAAAACTCAGACCAGACAGTTCTCTCTCCCTCGACATTTGATAGCTTTTCGATCTTATAAACTTGCCACAAATTTTGAGCTCTCCATAAAACTATGACTTGATTTTACCTCTGTGGTTCTTCTGATATCTGGGAATCCAATGCTTAGACAAATATTTGGTATGAAGATCATTAATTGATAGCAAAGTGAAACTGCTGGCTCTGAGTTCATTTGTTCTGGTTTTCGCTGAGTAAAGAATGGAAAAAAGCTGGACATTTCCCTTGAAGGGTGACAAGAAAAGAAACATTCCTTTTTGTGTAAGTTTTTTTTTTTTAAAAAAAACCTTAATGTTTTGTGCAATTATTCTTTGAATTTTACCTCCTCAAATTTCATCTTTCAATAATATATTGGGAGTTATTTGGAATTAAGTTATTCTCATCAAAAAATTTGAATTGATCTCGATAAAAGGGTAGAACCAATATGAACTGGGAAATTGGAGGGTTATCTTTCTCGCTTAATAAGTAAATTATTATTATATATTTTAAAAAGTTTTAGATTTTGCTTTTAATTTATAGTTTATTACTTTATTATACTTGATATATATATATATATATATATATATATATATATATATATATATATATATATATATAGATAAACTAATTCCCCAAAATTTAACATTAATAAAGTAGTGCATCACATGAGGTTATTTATTAAAATAACCTAAACTCAGAAATCAACTTAATATGATTAGTTTAAATTGACTGTGTAATATTTTACGTTTTTTTCTTTAAAATAAGTCTGTTTTGAGTTGGTGTATAAGTTGAACGCAAATCAGGTATATAAAAGCATTTTCGGCTACACGGGATGACGCCTGTTTGAAGACACTGACCTAGTTAAAATGGTGCTGCTGGTTGGAGATTTCCTAATTCTTGAATTGAATAAAAATATAAACCACCATAAAAGCATTTTCCGGCATGGCCGTCACAGAATATTTGTAAAAAAAATCAAATTTATATAATTACCTCGTCATCTTCCTCGTAACAATTGATGATGTGAAACACATCACGTGATTCCACTTCAAACCAACGGACGGATGCAGCATCCCGTAACGAGGCATTACTCTAATTCTTGCAAAATTTTCTTTCTCGAGTTTGATAATAAAAAAATGTAAAACCTGAAAAATATAGATATGATTTTTGCAATTTATCTGATAAGGTAATATATATTTTTATTTTAAATTTTATTTATTTATTTAAAACAAAAAACAAAATGTTGAAGTTGGCGTGTCTTGGACACGCCAACCAAGTTGGCGTGTCAAACTTCAAAGTTGATCAGGCCAACTAGATTGATGTCTTCTACTGAATTCGTCAATCCAATAGGCGTTTTGGGTTATTTTTTTAAATTTTAGGTTATTTTGTTAAATATTTTTTTTATTTTTAGTTTATTTAAATAAAATCCGCATCACATGGCATGTCGTATTAATTCATTACACTATAAATCAACAGTATTAAATTGTTTTAAATTATTACATCACACCAAGTTTTTTTTCATTCCTATCAAGTATCAACCCCTTTTTTAATTGCTAATTAATTTCTTGTTGGCTTAACCTAATCATAGTTAATAGATTACTCATCTGGCATCATCATTGTGAAGTCTGTTTTATAATATTGGATCAGTTAAAACAAATCTAGATTTGATTTAATAAATATTAAAATCCTAAATAATTGAACCATATAAATGTTTTTTTATATAAAACTGGAGCGCGGATTTCGGCTTAATTAAATGTTGATCGTGACAACTTATTTATTTTCGGAGTGAAAATTTGAATATAATAAGCAATTTAAGATATGCTGATAACTATTCAATAATAATAAGGTAATATAATTCGCTTAAAATATATCTATCATATATACTGATATTAAATTTAATTAAAATGTGATATATAAATGAATAAATTTAAGAATTTTATATTATCTATATTTATTATAATCTTTTATCAAAAAATAAAGTGGTATTTTATAATATCATCAAGAGACTTCAGTCAGTATATAATATAGATAATTTTTTTTATTAATTTGACGTGAAACTCAAATCTAAAATTATTGTTCTATATTAACTAGAATCGTAACACTTCATTATTTATTACTGTATACACCCGAGCTCCACTTATACGTCAACTCAAAACTAGAATACAACACCTTTTAAATAAATAAAAACACATAAATTAATATAAGTTATTTTAAACCAATCATATTGAGTTGGTCAATGAGTAATCGGAGCTCAAACCGGATCTATACAAGTAGTTTCATGGTTACCCTTGAGAAAACCTAAATGGACAGATTATATATTCTAAAAATAAAATTAATTAGCTTATATTTATTTGAATTAATATAATAATTACGGTTGTATAACCCTAGCTTTGCACCGACAGTGAGTTACTAACAATTGATTTGTGATGTTAAATATCACTATCAACCTTAAGAGTCGGATCGAAATTCTTTCAACTTTGAAAACGTTGGTTTTTAGACATTTTATATCATCAATCCACATCAAATTTATTCAATCTTTAATTTTTTTTTCACATTTTTTATTAGAAAACGAAAGATAATATGTAAGAGGGAACTAGAATATTCAATCCCATCTATTATTATTATTATTATTATCTTGCAACAGCTAATTAATATTTCAACTTTTTAAACATGAAAATTGAAGAATTTTATATCTAAATTTGAATTGAAATCTTTTAAGTTTATTTTAATTCAGAGAAGAATATTAAAGCACGCAGAAGCGAGGTCAATCGAATTATACAAATTGGGACATAGATAAATAAACTAGTATTTAAATTCACTCTGATCTAATTTTGGGATTAATTGAATTTCAGATATTGTCATTATAAGTAGCTAGACTGAAGTATAAGAGAGATGTCACATAAGATTCGAGGGGCTCCAATAGCCTTAAATGTTCCGGAATGAATACAAATAATCCCAACAAACGAAAAAGAGATCCTAAACGAAGGTGCCACGCCAGCTCCTTGTTGGTTGCAGAAAATCGTCTTTCAACGATTTTTGCTGGACGGATATGTTTGGGATTACGTACATTCATTCCGAAATATTTAGATTTATCGAATAAAAACAAATTTTGAAAATTGTCCTTGTCTTTACCATAAAATTCAAACCTTAAATATAAATACTTAAGTATTTTAGTTAGACATACTCGTAGTAGAATTTTGGTAGAAATCAAATATTGATCAAATTCTGAACCTCGCGACTTATAGCATGGGTTATATGCGCTTGTGTCTAAATTAGTTATTTATGAAAAGTATTGGTATTTATCAAACTTGATATGCTATCTCATTGTTATAGTAAGGTACTCATGTGATATATGGAGGGTTAATAACTTAATTTAGGAACCAAAATCACACCAAAAAGACCAAAAATAATCTTGGGCAGGGGAGGAATCGAACTGAAACTTGAAATAGACGACAATCATTGATCAAGACCTTTTTGTCCAGATATATATTATTGTTGTACATCATTGTAACATATCACAATAGAGACAGCAAAATGACTTCCAATGTATGTAAACATAATATTAAGTTGAAATACATGGTTGAAATCAGTCACACTTGCACATCAAACATCTTTCTACTATGACAGCGATAATTATACACACATCAATTCCATTCAAGTATTACCATCACAAGAAAGGGACACGAAAGCCACCACTTCCAACTGCCTACCCTAGCGGCATCCACCGGCTGCGAACCCGATTTTTGAACTAGCAACATCATAAGTAATATCGAACGTCTGTTGCTGTGTGTTGCCAATGATAGTTCTACCAGAGCTAGACGCAAAGGCCAAGCACGTCGTACCTTTTTCCACCTCTAGTATGATATTGTGTGGGGCAAGTTTTAGGTCAGCCCCGCCTTTAAAGATTAATTCAACCGAAGGAATAGCTGTAGATATTTGATCAAAAGTGCCATAAAAACATGCATCAAGAAGGGAGAAGGATGGAGCAATCTTGTATTTGGTAGATACGATATTGACAAATTCTTTCTTGAGTGCTGAGTACAAAGGTGCAGATAACCGTGATATTGTGGTGCCTGAATCTATGATTGTGGAGGAGCTGTATCCGGATGATCCAACTGCTAATGGTTTACCAGACAAATATATGGCTGAGAGCTTTATAAAGTACAACGTAGAATCCCCAGATTCTGTTAACATTGGAGTAAACTTGTACGCCGAATTTGAAGTTCTTCCAATTGATAAAAAGCCTCCGCTGCCAGTATTTCCCAGGAGTGAGGATGTCGGGAGGCAATAAGAGAAGACTCTATCGTTTTTTGTAGATAGTTGAGATAGCATGGAAAGATCATCTTTTCCAAGGCCGATCAGACCAGCTGATTTCCCAAATAGGCCAGTGTTGTCTTGCCCACATCCAAACACGAAACCAGGGAGCGATTTTGAGCCGACGCTCAGTGTATCTTTGTTGAGATATCCAATGGAGAAGGATTGATCTCCATAAGTAGCCGAGTATATGCATGTGTTCGAAGCCGTGCACATAGGACTGTTAAGAGTGGCAGCCTTCAGGGAAGAGCACTGACTTGTGCCACAGGATAGCTTCTGATATGTTCTAGAAGCTGAGGGGTTAAAGGGGGAACCGACCTGAGGATGACAATAGACCAAACAGGGCTCGCACTGAATCCAGGAGAAGGAGCTGCCGGTGTCCATAATAACGTTGTAGTACGTTGTTGGAGTTCCCAGACCTATTCTGGTATAGTAATTTGAGATACCAATTGGTATACCCGGATTCAGGGGAAGATTAACAGATTTTTCATCAATCCAGCTTTCTGAACCTTTTAAGATCGAGATGGCAACGGGATGAACAGCTGTCGGGTTTTTGTCATCAAATCTGGAATTTAGAAACTTGACACGTTCTTCGTCCAGAGCAAGTGCCTCTAAGAAGGGCAGGGGTGTGTCCGAAGTCTGAAGCGAGTGAGACCCTCCTCGGACATGATATAAAGGCAGGTGCAAAACAGGATGATTAAATTGTTCAACTTCTGCGCAACACAGATATTAAGAATCAAGAATTGATGTTCTCAACAAAAAAAATAAAAAAAGCAACTTTTGATGAGTTTTTTTGAATATAAGATACACACTTGCATGAGTTCAGGCATAATTTAACATACCTTGAGTTACTCTACCTGAGGACGTTCTTGAGAGCAAGAGATATAAAAACAGAGAAACAAGAAGCACCATTCCTTCTAACTCAGATGTGCTGCTGATGCTTCAAAAATTTCCCGTAACACTAGAGGATTTAAAGAGAAATTTTTATCCGTCTCAAATTGATTGGCCAGAGGCTTGAAATGACATCTTAAACCACTTGCCAGGCCCTCGTTACAGCCTTAAGTAAGATGACTAAATGCATGGTTGAGGTTTCCATTATGTCTTAATATAGGGACCCATGTCTTTATTTATGAAGAAAGACAATTTGAAGATTCTTTGTGCAATAACCGTAACTAATCTCTTAATCTTTCTGCTAATTAGAGAGGGTAGGTGAAAGTCACGTACATGGGTGTACAAAAGTATGCATTCAAGTTATTGCATAATGTTTATGCCTGTTAATTGTGAAACGTTTTGGCCAACATACAGCTACATGATAAAATCTGTGGAACTTATGTTAAATTACACGATATGCCACAACTAATTTTAATTTATCTAATTCTTCAGCCGTCAGTGAAAAAAAAAGGTTTCATCTCAGAAGTCCCACCGGAATGTCTCATGAAATTAGATAAAGTAATCACCAGAATAATCTGGTTAGATTCTTAAATGCTTCGTAATAACTTTGTGAAATTTGAGCTACTTGTTGATTTGAAGTCTTCATCCATCACAAGTAAATTCGAACCTGATTTTTCAAGATTACCCGTATGATAGTTTTTCGCTTATTACTATGGTAAATTTGAACGCTCAATAAATTAAAAGTAAGCCAGATGAAGATTCCACAAGGAAATCTCGAAAATGAGGAGAAGACCAAAAATAAAAATTCCGGGCAGAAGGGGTAGCGCTGGGCGTCCCCTGTTCTGCCTGGGACGATTCCCATGCAGAAGGGCCAGCGTTGGGCGACCAGAAAGTTGAGCCCAAGCCCCGCGAAGGGTCAAATGTGCATTTTCATATATTGGTGCATGTTTTCATGAAATGATGTGATGACAAGGAAACTTTTGGCCGTGTCTCTATGTTTCTATAAATACAACTCCCTCATTTGAATGAAAAAGACTTGATTTTCATATTAATAACAACATACTGTTAGTGATTTCTTAACGATCTAACCATTTTGTTAGATCAAATGCGGAATAAAATGCATAAATATTATACCTCCAGCCATTGCTTTTTGCTCACAAGATATTCTAGTTTTGGCTCTTCTAAGCCTTCACAATCTCACTTTAGATGGTGTTTTATGGCTTAATTAGATTGTTGGCATAGGGACCCAAAACATGGTATTTATAGGCTCTAACCATCATAGAGATTCTCCATAAGTTATGACATGGGGGAGATGAATCAATGTGGAATTTATGGGCCACTAAATGAACTAGTAACATCTTTAATGAACTAGTAACATCCTATTCATATGTTACTAACATTCTCCCACTTGGTCCATATATTTCACCATTCACCACAGTAAGAAACAAAAATACATGAATCATGGCGATAGTTTCTCTTAATACGAGTATTATCTTCCATGTATCATAATGCATCATGTTTCTCAAATCCCAGTCCATATTTCTTAATGAATAAACCATATGTTTATTCAAGGTCCAAACATCAATGATATTTCTCAAAATAAATGTGTACACAAGTCAAAATATGAGAAAATATCACAAACAGAGTTTCACAAACATTCGTTCTTATAACGAAATTTACATAGAGGAACCAAGTCCCATTCTTTCTACATGATCCTTAAATTTTAGTGGTGGCATGCCTTTTGTCAAAGGATCAGCAATCATTAATTCGGTACTAATGTGTTCAATAACCACTGTTTTATCTTTAACACGTTCTCTTATGGCAAGATACTTGATGTCGATGTGCTTGCTTCGACTACTGCTTTTATTATTCTTAGCAATAAAAACTGCAGCCGAATTATCACAATACATTTTCAAAGGCCTAGAGATCGAATCAACGACTCTAAGTCCAGAAATGAAACTCTTCATCCATACACCATGTGATGTAGCCTCAAAACAAGATACGAACTCAGCTTCCATAGTGGAAGTAGCAGTCAATGTCTGCTTTGCACTTCTCCAAGATATAGCTCCACCAGCAAACATAAAATGTATCCTGATGTTGATTTCCGTGAATCAACACAGCCAGCGAAGTCCGAATCAGAGTAGCCATTCACTTCCAGATTATCGGTCCGTCTATACATAAGCATGTAATCTTTGGTCCCCTTAAGATACCTCATTACTTTCTTTGCAGCTCTCCAGTGGTCCATACCTGGATTACTCTGATATCTTCCTAACATCCCAACAACAAATGCAATGTCAGGTCTTGTGCAGACCTGAGCATACATTAGGCTTCCAACGGCAGAAGCATAAGGAATGTTCTTCATTTGTTCCCTCTCAAAATCATTTTTCGGGCACTGGTTCAAGTTGAAACTGTCACCCTTCACAATGGGAGCTATACTTGGTGAACAATCTTTCATCCGAAATCTCTCTAAAACTTTGTTGATATAGGTCTCTTGAGATAGGCCCAGAATTCCTTGAATTCTGTCCCTATGTATCTTAATGCCTATGACATAAGAAGCATTACCCATATCTTTCATATCAAAGTTGTTAGAGAGAAATTGTTTCACCTCATGTAGCAAACCCTTATCATTGGTTGCAAGTAAAATGTCATCCACATACAGAATAAGGAAACAAATCTTACTCCCACTGACCTTCTGGTATATACATTGATCCATAATGTTCTCTACAAATCCAAATGAAGAGATAACATCATGAAATTTCAAATACCACTGACGGGAAGCTTGTTTCAATCCATATATAGATTTCTTGAGCTTGCACACCAATTGCTCACTACTACTAGAGTAAAATCCTTCTGGTTGTTTCATGTAAACCTCTTCCTCTAGATCTCCATTTAGAAAAGCTGTTTTCACATCCATTTGTTGCAACTCCAAATCGAAATGTGCAACTAATGCCATGATGATACGAAGTGAATCTTTCTTTGATACAGGAGAGAAGGTCTCCTTGTAGTCGATTCCTTCCTTTTGAGTAAATCCTTTAGCGACAAGTCTTGCTTTATATCTTTCAATGTTGCCTTTTGAGTCTTTCTTAGTTTTATAGACCCATTTACATCCTATGGCTTTTACACCATCAGGCAACTCAACAAGATCCCAGACTCCATTAGATGCCATAGAATTCAACTCATCTTTCATGGCATCATACCATAAACTTGATTCTTTACAACCCATGGCTTGTGAAAACGTTTCAGGATCATTTTCGGCTCCAACATTATAGTCCGCTTCTTGTAAATACACAACATAATCACTAGGTATTGCTGATTTCCTTACTCTAGCAGATCTCCTTAATGTTGTATCAACATTTTCCTCAGGATCATGTTGTTCAACTGGATGTTCAATAATTTCTGGCAATTCTTGAACATCTTGATCTATTGGAATTATACGGGTCCTCCACTTGATGGTAAGCCTATTCCGGAAGACTATCTTACTCGCAAATTAATTCCGGGTTATATCTTTGATTTCGATTTCCTTAGGACTTCCCAGCTCCCAATTCTTGAATGGATTCAATTCCAACAATGGGAAAATTTTTTCAAACCCCCTAGAAAGAACGATTTTTTGTATCCATCCATGATTCATTCTTTCTATGCCAATCTTGAACTGTTTGAGGGTGATGGCGAGTTAACTATCAAAACCATCGTTTGTAATCGCCCAATTGAATTCAATAGCACTGAATTAGGAAATATTCTTCGCATTCCTTCGGAGGGTCCGGCTAAATTTGCTCTAGCTACTTGGCCCAATGATGGGGTATGTGATCCTGCCCAAGCCTTGTATCTCATATTTGGCGGAACCCCTCAATGTCCAAACCAATCCTTTCTTGTGAATTCCATCCCTACAAACTACCAAATCCTTCACAAGATTGTGATCACCTCGATGATCCCTCGGGATGGTGATCGTCTTAGGTTGAAATTCTCTGATGTATATTTGATGTATTACATCATTACAATGACCCCCTTCAACCTACCTAGATTCATTGTCCAAATCTTTAGGAACACCGCCCATAATCCTAAAAAGGTTATTCTCCCATTCGGCCGTGTCCTAACAAAGATTTTTCTTCATTTCAACCTTCCTTTTGATGACAATGAGAAACTCCCTATCAAGTCCAAGGACACCTTCAATCTAAGGTGTTTTTTGTTTAACAAAATATCTTGGAATCCTTTCACTTCCTGTTGGGTTAATGATCCGGGGAACCTACTTTCTGCCTTCAATCCTAAAGATCACCCCTCATTACCCATTGATAGGATGACTAGTGCCCAAAGGGTTCATTTTCCTTTCTTGATTGAACCAAATATCGATGAGCCACCCATTCAGCATCAATCCCCATCTACATTTGATGACATGATGAATATTGGGGCGGATATTCCAGCTCCTGATAGTCATCAACCTTCTTCTTCTTTTGAATTCAATCCAGACGCCTTTGCCTTTTTTACTTCTCAATTCCAAAGCCTTCGTGAGGATATGAACTCACAATTTCAATCCTTGAGAGTCGATATGAATTCTCAATTTCATTCCCTTCGAGATGATGTTGCGTCTCTTCGAGCTTACCAAGACTCCTCGAGAGAAGATTTGTCGTATTTACGACATGAAGTGGACGCTCTTCGTTCTCAGTTTTCCAGTACTCACATGGATGAGGATACTACTCACGGGAATGATGGTGATGGTGATGGTGATGGCGGCTTGGATTGAGTTGTCTTTGTTTTTGTGTTTTTTAGATTTTATCCTTTTGTAATTGTTTGTAAGGATTGTAATTGTTAAATGATGTTGGAATGGATTTTTTGTTTATATTGATGGATTTTAAGATGTTGATTGAATCTTGAGTTGATTGTGTATTACTTGGTTGAATTTATGGTTTATTCAATTTTTAAAGGGAACTATGTCCAATTTTCTTAAAAATCCTTTACCCTTTTTTATTCTCACAAAAAGGGGGAGAATGTATGTGTAAACTTGGTGTAATCTTAATTGATGAAATGCTATTTGCACCTAATTGTTTTTACAACTTGTGACACATTTTGTAAAGGTGATAAAAATGCACATTGAAACATTGTTTATCATTGCATTCATTAAGGGGGAGTTTAAACTCTCTATGCATTGCATTGTTATAAGTCTTATTTGCTTTCAAGTTTACCGGGTTTTGTGATCATCAAAAAGGGGGAGATTGTTGCGCCTTAAAACGCTACAACTCTATTTCCTCTATTTTAAATAAAATTATCGTTTTTGTTTTGATGATTACAAAACCTATACATTTTGTACTAATGGTTTTTATTGAGTATGCAGCTTAAATTATGATCAAATTTGAAGATTGTAATAGATTTGAAATGCCAAAGAAATTGTCTTTTGGAAGACACGGATCGCCCCAGGCGATGGGTGCCATCGCCCCAGGCGATGGGTGCCAGGCGAGGATCGCCACGCACATCGACAGAGGCGATGGCTAGGCGAGCATGCGGGACAGATCGCCCCAGGCGATGGCAGCCACAGGGACTTCGCCCCAGCACATCGACTGAAGCGACGCCGAGCTTGGCGCGGGCATGCGCGCAGGGGAGTTCGCCCGAGGCGATGGCATGAACGCCTGAGGCGATGGTCTGGAACGCCTGAGGCGATGTCGAGTTCGTTTGAGGCGATGCAAATTTTGGACATGCTGAAGCTACGGCCTTAATTTTTGCTCTTGATCGCCTGAGGCGATCCACCGATCGCCTGAGGCGATCTGAGGATTTTTGACCGTTGGAACGCGGCGATAGGTGATCGCCCGAGGCGATGTCCGAGGCGATCGAGGAGTGATTCAAGCCTTACTTGAAGCAACGGCTAGTAGGAGCCTAGGGGGCCTTCTACACTATAAATATGGGTGTTTTGGATCATTTTGAAGTCAAGAAACAAGAGTATAAACTACAAGAAAGTTGTGTGCAATCAAAATCATTCTAGCATTGCAAACTTCATACATTTATATTGTATTGGAGTTTGTAATTTACTTCTTGTGTGTGATCTTTTGATTCTTGTTGTTGGTACACCGTGAAGGTGTGATTTGATTATTGTAAAGGTCCTCCAACACCGACGCAAGTTGGAAAATTGTATAAGTCGCCAATAAGTGAAGTTGGTGCAAGATTGTGGCTATCCTTGGAGCCCTTAAGGCCAAGAAGAAGTTGTTCTAGTGGATCCTCGGTTGGACGTTTTCTAGCCGGGAAGAGGAGACGTAGGCGATTCATCGCCGAACTTCTATAACAAATTCTTGTCTCATTTTATTGCTTTATTTCCATTAAGCATTTATTTATTTTGTTCTTTCTATTTATCGATTGACTAAAGGCTTCCGCAAGCGCAAAATTATTTTATTTTTACAAACTCATTTTAAAAGGCTAAAGTAGCCAAGGAACCTCATTCACCCCCCCTCTTAGGTTCCAACACAATGTCCTGAAATCGATCGCTCCCACTAATCAAGTCATTCTCAAGAAACTTCGCATTTCTTGATTCCACAATCCTAGTGCTATGAGATGGACAATAGAATCTATAACCCTTTGACCTTTCGGCATATCCAATGAAATATCCACTAATGGTCCTTGGGTCTAGTTTCTTCTCTTGTGGGTTATAAACTCTTACTTCAGACGGGCATCCCCAAACACGTATATGTCGCAAACTTGGTTTCCAACCTTTGAATAATTCAAATGGTGTCTTTGGGACAGCCTTAGTTGGAACTCGGTTTAATATATACACTGCCGTTTTAAGAGCATCAGTCCACAAGGATTCAGGAAGCTTGGAGTTACTTCGCATACTCCTCACCATATCCATTAAAGTTCGGTTTCTTCTTTCTGCTACACCATTTTGGTCTGGAGAACCAGGCATAGTGTATTGGGCAACTATCCCATGCTCTTGAAGAAACTTCGCAAATGGACCAGGTGCTTGTCCATCCTCAGTGTATCTACCATAATATTCTCCACCTCTATCTGTTCTCACGATCTTAATTTGCTTTTCACATTGTTTCTCTACTTCGGCCTTAAATACTTTAAAGGCGTCTAGTGCTTCGTTCTTGTTATGAAGCAAGTAGATATACATATATCGTGAATAATCATCAATGAAAGAGATGAAATATCTCGGACCATGCAAGTCCATTACTGGACTACAAATATCTGAATGTATGATCTCTAATATGTCTGTACTCCTCTTAGCACCTTTCTTGGACTTGTTGGTCTGCTTTCCTTTAATGCAGTCCACACAAGTACTGAAATCAGTAAAATCCAAAGTACTAAGTACTCCATCATTCACTAATCTCTTAATCCTATCTGTGGAGATATGACCCAATCTCCGGTGCCACAAAATAGAGGAATCATCATTCATAACACATCGTTTTATACCAGTGTAAACATGCATAGTATCATAAGTAGCATTATTTTGTAAATCAATAGAGAAAAGCCCATCAGACAATGTACCATTCCCAACAAGATCAGATTTATAATATAAACTGAAAGATGTTTCTGAAAACTTAAAGGAATAACCAAACGGTACAAGTCTTGAAACTGAAATTAAATTCCTAGAAAAACTAGGAATATAAAATGTCTTTTCTAAATTCAAAATAAAACCACTGTTTAGAACTAGACTGCATGTTCCAACAGCTTCCACATGTGAGCGCATCTTATTTCCTGAATAAATGCACTGCTCACTTTCCACTGGTTTCCTTAGGTTTCGCATACCCTGCAAGGTAGTCGAAATATGGATTGTAGAACCAGAATCAATCCACCATGTGTTATAAATAACATCAACCATATTAGATTCATAACATACAAATGAGATTGGTTTACCTTTTGTCTCAAGCCATTTCTTGAATTTGGTGCAATCTTTCTTCATGTGTCCCTTCTTTTTACAGAAGAAACACATAGATTCCTTTTTTATTCCACCTTGGGGCGGTATTTTACCTTTCCCTTTCCATTTGGCTTGGTTTATGTCCTTTCTTTCCGTTGCCATAAACACACTTTCACTCTTTTCCATGGTCAATCTTCCCTCCTCTTGAACACACATGGCATAAGTTCATTAATTGACCATTTATCCTTATGTGTGTTGTAGGATATCTTAAAGGGTCCATATTGACTTGGAAGAGTGTTCAAAATATAATGCACAAGGAAAGATTCAGACATCTCAACCTCAAGAGTCTTTAGTTGAGCCGCAATGTCCCTCATTTGCATGATATGCTCACGCACACCTTTCACAGCAGTGATCCTCATGGATGAAAATTTCATAATTAGGGTGCTGGCTAGTGCTTTATCTGAAGTCTCAAACTGCTCATCTATAGCCTTCAGTAGAGCCTTGACATTTTTATGTTCTTCGACGGAACCTCGAATACCAGCAGAGATTTTAGTCTTTATGAACATTACGCAGAGACGATTAGATCGCTCCCATTTTTCATAAAGATCAACCTCATCAGGAATGCTGATTTCATTAATCGGAGGTGGTTCGTCTTTCCTTATGGCATAATCAATGTCCATCCACCCTAAATGAAGAAGAATTCTCTCCTTCCAAACTTTATAGTTATCACCCTTTAGTTCGGGAATATCACACTTAAAATCAGAGAAATTCGCAGATTGCATAACTGCATAAAAATCACCATACATGCTTAGAATCCAAAATTTGAGACTAATTAACATAATCCATATTTTACCAATGTAAAATCATGCTTAAAAATATATGAATCTAGTGACGTAAAACTTGCCTGTGGGCTAAGGTCTTACTCAATTAGATTCATAATAACTACATGATAAAACTATCAAATTATGTTAATTTTCCTAATTCCTGTGGGCAATAGAAAATATAATTTGATATTCTATCCTAATTAATCATACAAATATAATAAAAATTCCTGTGGGAAAATCTATTATATTAAATATGATAAATTACAAGTAATGTTATAATGTGATCCCAAAACACTTAATATATAATTTTGCATAATTAAAGATGATGCGGCTATTCCTTAATTAATTAAAATTATATAGATCACACAACATTATATTTAATTCACAAAAAATGTGTTCATATAAATTGCACAAAACCATAGGCAATATGAACACCAAATATTTAATTTCTAATGTATTAAATTCCTTAACTCAATATCGCATGTATAATTAACAAGAAAAATTATACATACAAAAACAACAAATAAACTAATCTTAATACATAAAAATTAAATCACAGATAACTACATATCATAGATTATCAGATTTGTTAACTAATTAAATAAATGTCATGAAAAGCATGCCATGTAAAACAAGATGTCGTATTGTTCTTAATAATTAATAATCTATTTGTTATTATTATTTTTTTACTTAAATAAAATACAATGAAGCTTTATACTGTAGAATGAAATGATGAAGCTTTATATAAAAATGAAATGATGAAGCTTTATAATTTCCTGTAGGAAACGAGAAGCATAGGTCATTCATTGTCATCGCACATAAGGAACAGTTGAAACCTTTGACAATTCAAAATTACAGTACACTAGTCTCTAACCTTCAACCATATAATTATGACCCGGTTTGACCCAAATAAGAAACACGATGGTTTCTTAGCTTTAATTTCATCAATATATATTTATATATATAGGAAACATGAATCGAAATTTTCAGAAAAAAATTTCGATAGTTTACTAGCAGAGAGAAAAAATAAATAAATAGCAAGGCAGAGGCAAAATCTTGCTCTGATACCAACTGTTAGTGATTTCTTAACGATCTAACCATTTTGTTAGATCAAATGCGTAATAAAATGCATAAATATTATACCTCCAGCCATTGCCTTTTGCTCACAAGATATTCTAGTTTTGGCTCTTCTAAGCCTTCACAATCTCACTTTAGATGGTGTTTTATGGCTTAATTAGATTGTTGGCATAGGGACCCAAAACATGGTATTTATAGGCTCTAACCATCATAGAGATTCTCCATAAGTTATGACATGGGGGAGATGAATCAATGTGGAATTTATGGGCCACTAAATGAACTAGTAACATCTTTAATGAACTAGTAACATCCTATTCATATACTAACACATACAAGATATTAGAAGAAGCAAGATAATTGTATTGTATTCATATTCATATATTGTTCTTGAAAAAAGAGAGTTTGCAACATTTTGTGAGGCTTGTAATTTGTAGTGCTATAAACAAATAGTTGTTGTATCTTGAGAGAGGATTGTCGTATTCCTCGAACACCGTGTGTGGGGAAAAATCTTCTTAAGGTGATAGTGTTGAACACTATCCTTGACTCAAACATATTTTTGTCATCTTCAGATTTTCCATCCCGCTACAAATAACGACACCAACGAGATCCTTGTGGAGTTAAGGACAAACAAGGTACCCAACAATTACTCCTGGATTAAGCTGGAAAATTCTCATAATTTAGTAGAAAACTCGGACACTGCTTTGTAGTAAAAAAGGTAAGAATCGAAGTACACAGTTGACCAGTCATCAAGATATGGCATCTAAAATCAGGACAACAAATAGCACGTAAATGTTTTGACAGAACTTTTACTGATATACAGAAAAATGGTTCAAAGGGGTGTGGAGGTTGGACAATATCCATCATATTGAATTTTGCAAGTTCGGAATGGATTAAATAGAACTTTTACTGACATACAGAAAAATGGTTCAAAGGAGTGGGGAGGTTGGACAATATCCATCATATTGACTTTTACAAGTTTGGAAATTGATGGATTAAATAGTAAACATGGTGTTCTATCAAAGTGAATAACTTATTGATAATACGAAGTACATTTTCGTCAGGTATTTATCAATGGGCACACCTTCTTTATTGAAATAATACAATTAAGTTAAGTGATGATATGAAGTTAATATCAATTTTCAAGGATGACTAATTAGAAAAGGCGCAGAAGAGGAACCACCTAGATTGGAGTGCAAATGAAAAGTGGTGTTAGAATAGAGAGTAATTAAAGAAAAGTTTATTAATTTATGATTGTACTGGTAAGTTGTGAAAATAAGGTTGTCTGAATAGCAAAGGTAGAAGATAGATGTTCTTAGATAATAAATGTCAAGCCGATGACACCAGCAAAATTGTTAAAAATGTATAATATGCATCGCAGTCTCACTTCATTCGCACAAAGTACGCAGTCTCAAAACGTGAAAAACGGACTAGAAGTCGGCTAAGCATGATAGAATCCTTACTTGAGCTCAAAAAATCATGTTCAATGCTTTTATCTGCTTCATATTCAAGTTCATATCATTTCCTTTTTGCATCATCGTGAATATCGGGTATCTTGATTCCTAGTGAATAAGTTTTTTATGAATAAGAAGGAAAAGAAAGATAACAGATAAGCAGATGAACAAAAGTATTTCAAAATGAAGCGAATGCAAATGATAATCAAAATAAGGGGTCCATCTGGAAATGCCACATTACAGCATGGATATCATGCACTAGAAAATAAAAACTCCATTGAAACTATTGACTAGCTCATAAATTTAAGGTAACAATTCATGTTTAGATCATATATATTAGACAATATAATATGTGAAGAATGATCTAAACAGTGTTTTGAGTCTATTTTCTAAAAGTGATGATTAGTAACTTTCTTTTATTTTTATCCTTTTTTATTTTCGATGGTTTCATTCACCAATCACTGTTCACTATTGCTATGAACAGTGGCACAGTGCATTAACTTTTAATTTTTCATTTTCAGCCATTTAAAAAAGAAATTGGCTTTATCATTTTTTAAGTTTTATTTTATTTGTGTTTCCCGATGTTTGGACTTTTGCTTCTCTTGACCAGTGTGCATTTTACAAACTTTTTTCATTTGGCTGTCAGGTCAAGGGTTTGGTGGGGAGGGAAGGGTCTTGTTCTTCACCTAGCGTTGATTTCATTCACCGTTTGGTGGTGAAGGAAGGGGCCTTGTTCTACGCTTGGAGTTGATTTCGGTTCCTCGGCTTCTTCTTTTCGCTTGGTTAGGGGTTCAGCGGGCGAAGGAGGGGACCTTGTTCCTTATCGTCTGCCTTTCTCCTTCATTCTCCGGTGGTGCTTCTTGTATTTTGGTGAGCTTGATTTTCTTTATTTTTATTTTTGGTTTCGCCTATTTTTTTCTCCAGATTTCGCATGTATCGTTTCCTTGCTCCGACGTTTGACATCGTCTCTTATGGCTCAGCAATCCTTGTGTGATGGCCCCTTTTTGAGTGTGTTTTGGCCATTTGTGCAATATGGCTCGATTCACCTCTCTGAGATTTTGCCTAATGACTAAAAACATTTTTATCTGATCTCCATGTTTTAACTGTAGGTTCTTTTGTTGTGTTGCTTTGCTATAAGGCTAGCTATTGACCGATACCTTCTATTTTCTTCACAGGAGTCAATTAGAAGAGCCATCACAGCATGAAAAATTGTGCTTGTGTTCATGGGTAGCACTTTCAAGAACAAGGTGGCCTCTCATTTATGCATTTTTAACCATATAAGCATGACTGAGGATTATTGATATAATATCTAAAGATCAATGCCAAGCGTCAACCCAGATTGCGTTTTTTCTGGTTGCTTTTGAATGGTTCGATCTCTACACTTATTTGATCACTCGGTTTCCTATCAAAGTACGACTAAAAGTTTTTTTACATTTCCAACTTTGTTGGGTATTCTTACCTTGTAAGATGATTTTAGAATTATATTGTATATTTCTCAATTTCAATGTATTTTCCTCGACTGTCATGCACCAGTTGTTAACTTTGGCCACTTGGTGATTGCAGGATGTTCAGCCATTGCTAGATGGTGTCGGCAGTTATTTACCTAATCGATGGTTTTGTTTACCTAATCCAACTGAAGTTAGTGGTTCAGAACAAGAATGAGGAGAAGGTTTGTTAGACTATCTGTGGAACTTTCACCTTAAGCATGTTACCGATTTGAGAGCATTTAATTATTCCAAGTTAAATTATCTGGAAACCCAGCTGGTCCTCTTGTTACCTTTGCTTTGAGATTGGAAGAAGACCGATTTGATTAGCTAACATATCTGAGGTGGTTAGGCTTTGATACAAATATATTTTAGTTCATGTGCCACCGTCTTAGGCGCTTATAGTACACCTTAATCACCTATACCGACAATTAATTTTGTTCTTGACCTCGTTTCTTGTTGTAGGATATATGAAGGCATCATCAAGAAGCGTGATTTTATAATGAATATTAACGTTGGCAAGATGGCTAGGGTGAGCATTATGACATGATTATCTGTATTTTTAATCTATCATGATAATGAAAGAATTACTTGATGAAGTCTCAAATCTTAATATAATTGTTCATTTCGTTTTCCGATTGTATAATGATTATAATCAGATGTATAAATTTAGTATTCGATTTCTTCTTGAGGAAGAAAAGAGAAAAGCCACAAGTCACTGGTTATTGGACCGAGCAGCTTGTTGTTTTTGTGTTGTTTGTCTACTCTTCTTGCTAATATACTGGATGGAGCTTGCATTCTATGGGTTCTTTGATTAGTTATTAGTTATGGTACGGATTATTAGTGGTTTTTGGGATTTGAAATATATGTGAAATTTGAAGCCAGTAGCTTCTTTGAATTGCTTGCTCAAATCTAATTCTATTTCAACTGCATTATAGGTTCCGCGCTTGTTTCAAACGCATTCGATGAAATGGTGTTTAGTCATCTGTGAAACTGCTGATGTGTTTGATTGTGATTGTTGTTACTGAAAATCAATGTGGATATGATCCATGATTATGTTTGAATTCACTCTATTTAGACTCCATGTTTACCATTTCTTTTCAAGCATAAGTGCACAAATTAACCCGTAGAGATATTTGACTGACAACTCATGCTTTTATTACTATTAACTTCTTCAAACTTTCATGACATATTAATTCCTTAAGATTATTTTTGCTGTTGTTTGCAGATATATTTTTTCGTTAATGTTATGGTGGTTATTGCCTCCGATTTGATTGATTTCGAGCTTCCTATTTTACAGGACCTTCAGCAGGCACATGCTGGACAAATTTGGTTGTATTTGGTGTAGATTGTGCTTCACGTACCATATGCTGTCATACTTGAGATTTTCTTAATCATTGTTATGTTGACAACGACATTCTGTCGATACATGTGTCACTAGGTGACACATTCACTGATGGGTCAGTTAGATATACCATGACTTCTATGATTGTGCATGCCTGGTGATGTCATTAGCCATTTTAGCCCATTTTTTCCATCTTACCGGTTCAGACGCAAAATAAGTTTGGCACACACTGTTTGAGAATATATATTTAGGTTATGTTTATATGTTTGCGGCGCTGATCCAATCAAACAAGGTCATCTTGTTATTTGCTCATCAACGTTTAGAGGTACATCATTAAGAAGTTTTCTTACTATAATTTAACTCATTGACTAGGCCAACACCATTGATAGTTTCTTCCATAATGCGCTTTTGCATGTTTGTATTTATAGTTTGTAGAGAAGCCGACATACCTGGTGCACGAAAATATAACATTGGTGCACGAAAATCATAAAAGATAACTGGTGCACGAAATGATTAAAAAGTAACTGGTGCACGAAAATTATAAAACAATAACTGGTGCACGAAAATGATAAAAAGTAACTGGTGCACGACCTTGGTGCACGAAAATATAACCTTGGTGCACTAAAATATAACACTGATGCACGAAAATACAACAATAGTGCACGAAAATATAACCTTGGTGCACTAAAATATAACACTGATGCACGAACATACAACCTTGGTGCACTAAAATATAACACTGATGCACGAAAATTAACACTGGTGCACGAAAATCATAAAATGTAACTGGTGCACGAAAATATAACATTGGTGCACGAAAATCATAAAAAATAACTGGTGCACGAAATGATTAAAAAGTAACTGGTGCACGAAAAAATAACATTGGTGCACGAAATCATAAAAAATAACTGGTGCACGAAATGATTAAAAAGTAACTGGTGCACGAAAATTATAAAACAATAACTGGTACACGAAAATATAACACTGGTGCACGAAAATTAACACTGGTGCACGAAAATATAACACTGGTGCACTAAAATATAACACTGATGCACGAAAATACAACTGGTGCACTAACTTTGTGTAAATTTTCGTGCATCAGTAGCTGATTTTAATTTCGTGCATCAGTTACTAATTTTTCGTGCATTAGTTACTGATTTTCAATCTTTTCGTGCACCAGTTATTTTTGCCCTTTTTTTTTAAAAAAAAAAATTTCAAAAAATTTTATTTATTTTTTATTTAATGTTGTAAATGTTTCCCCAATATTCATCACAAATTCAATATATTCCTTCTTCATTTCATAATAGAGATGCATACAAATAATTGTAAAGAGATAGCAATTAAAAAATCAAAATAAAAAAATATTGCTGTTTAGCACTCTTCATAATTGATAAGTATTGTTTTTGCGTTCTCTTCTTCTTGCTCGTCATAATGGTTTATGAATTCGTCAACCGCCCCATCTCTTCTATTCTTACATTCTGCTTCAAACCAATCTTTAAGTAACGTGAGCATGCATAACGAATCAACAGAGAGACTACTTCTGTATTCTCCAATAATTCGGCCACATGTTGAGAATGCAGATTCAGAAGCGACGCTTGAAGCTTGTACCGCATACACGTCTCTAGCCATTTTGGCTAAGATAGGGAATTGTGCCGCATTTGACTTCCACCATTGTAACACGTCGAAGTTGTCTTCCGTTACAAATTGATAATTCAGATAAATTTGCAACTCAGTCGACGTGCTAGTAGAAGGTCCTTTTCCCTTAAGTTTTTTCCTGCCCAGCATCCTAAGCAAATTGATGCCCCCACCTTTAGTTTGAGCTTGGGGTTGTTCTTCAGCAGGCCTTTGTTGCGATGATTCACTTGCCTGTTGATTATAATACAATTGAAACATATTTTGGAGAGATTGCATTGTAGACGTCTTTTGATCAACAACCTTCCCCAAAAATTTAGCATAATATTCAAAAAAGATCTCAAATGAAGATAAACATTGACTAGGATCTAGCAATGTTGCGATGCAGTGCACGTGTGGGATTTGTTCCCAATATTTTATAAATTTAGTTTCCATTGCACTAACAAAAGCATAGTCATCTCTAAATTCTATAAACTTATCAAACATATTAAATACTAAAGGAAGAAAATAAACGGAAGTTGGATAAGTAACACCGGAGAAGCGTTCTGTCGCTTCTTTGAAAGTACCTAACAATGATACACAATTTTCAACAAATTCCCAATCCTCATTAGTCAAATAAATACTATCATCGCTATCAGGCATTTGATATGAATTATAAAATAGAGTTAAAATATCTTTGTAAGGTAACATAGCATTCAACAAATTGTACAATGAATTCCACCTAGTTTCTATTGGTGATGGAAAAAGAAGATGCTTTAAACCATTAGATAAACATAATTGTTTCCAATCGCGCTTTACACGGCTCGTGCGTAACCATTTAGCGCAGTATTTCATTTTGTCAATACATGCTGAGTGATTGTTCTCATAACCAACTTTAACAGCCAAATTAATCACATGACATGCACATCTAACATGAAAAAAACACCATCAAGCATTGGTTTCAGATAGGTCTTTAAATCACACATCGCAGCATTGTTATTCGCTGCATTGTCTAATGTGATCGAAAATACCTTATCCTGAATTCCATAATGTCTACAAGTGTTGAATACATATTTAGCAATTACATAACCAGTATGTGCACAATCTAACTCATCTAAAGACAAAATCCGTTTTTGCATACACCAATTATCATCAATCCAATGACAAGTGACAACAAGATATGAATCTGAATTTACGTTTGTCCAAATATCGGTTGTTAAGCTAACCCTACAAGGCAAACTAGAAAGATGTTCAAACAATGTATTTCTATATTCAACAAATACGTCCATACAATTTCTTTTTAGTGTGTGCCTGGAAATATGTTTAAACATGGGTTGTATAGACGAAGCAAATTCAATAAAACCAGCATGTTCAGCTTGTATAAAAGGTAGTTCACATCTAATCACATATCTAACAAGTGATCTACGGTTAATTTCAGCAGTTAAAATAAAATTCGTGCCAGTGAGAACATTAATTTGTGCTTGTGTTGCTTCTCGACCTAATGGTTGTAATGTTGTCTCATCAAAATTATGTTTTTTTACTAAGTGTTTTTTAAATGTTCCAGTGCCTCCACTGGAACCACCAGCTTTATATGAATATTGCATTTTACATAATTTACATATTGCAACAGATTCATTAGTACCTTCTTTTTGACCGAGTTCAAAGTGATCCAATATCTTACTTCTTTTGGCACGAGTCGGTTGTCTACTCGCTGCTGTAGTGGCTCCGGATGACTCCACTTGTTGTCTCTCTTGGGCTTGGGCAGCAGGAGGTTCGACAGGTTGCTCGGATTGTTGCGGTTCGACATTCATAGAGGAACCACCAACATTGAGGTCAGCAAAAAAATCATAACTTTCATTTAACTCAGGTATTGGTACGGGCAAATTCATTGCCGAAGATGAACTCAGTGATAGACGACCCGGGACGAGACCCCGACTACAACCCCGGGTACGACCAGCGCCGCTGCTAGATGAAGATGCCATTATTATATATAAATTGTAGATAGCACAATTGAGAGGAAAATATGAGATTGAAGTATAGAATTGTGAGAAGAATGGATTGTGAGAAGAATGAATTGTGAGGAAAAGAATGAAAAATATGCACATATTTATATATTTCAAAAAAATAAAATAATAAAATAATAAAATAAAAAAAAAGAAATTGAACGTTGGCAGCGGCTTTATAGCCGTTGCCAACGTTCAGCATGGCAACGACTATAAAGCCAATGCCATGCTGAACAAAAAAAAGTTTTTTTTTTTTCAAATGTAACCGGTTCCGGAACCGGAACCGGTTCCAAACCGGTAGCATCGGAACCGGTGGTGCTACCGGTTTGGATTTAAAAAACCGCCCCGGACCGGTTCGATACCGGTTCCGGTTCCGGACGGGACTAACCGGTCCGGTTTCGGACCGGGTCCGGATCGACCCGGTCCGATAAGCACCCCTAGTCCGGTGTATGAACGGTCTGGTTTAAAAGGGCTTTAAGGCTCATATGGTCAGTCATGATAGAAAAATGATGATCCAACAAATATGGCCGCCATTTGGTGATGGAGTGAGTGATTGCTAGCAACTCACGTACATAAGTAGAAGCGCTAGTAAGATGAGGTGGTAACTTTTTGCTGTAATAGGCAATTGGATGGCCTTCTTGAAGGAGTACATCTCCTAATCCCACCCCCGAAGCATCCGTTTGAATTTGAAAAGGTAAGGAAAAATTTGAAAGGGCAAGAATGGCTGCATCGGTCAATGTGGTCTTGAGTGTGTCAAAAGATTGTTGAACATCCAAAGACCAATGGAAATTGTCCCTTTTTAAGAGCTCGGTGAGAGGAAAAGCGATGGTAGCATATCCCTTGATGAATTTTATGTAAAACCTGGATAACCCAAGGAATCCGCGGAGTGATTTTAGTGTTTTTGGTGTAGGCCAAGAATTGACTGCAAAAACTTTGGAGGGATCAGGTTGCACACCTTTTTCAGAAACTAAATGTCCCAAATAATCAATGGAATGTTGAGCAAATGAACATTTAGAGGCTTTGGCAAAGAATGAATTTGTACGTAGGCATTGCAATGTTGTGTCCAAGTGAATGAGATGATCTCCAAAAGACTTGCTGTATATGAGTACGTCATCAAAGAACACAATGCCGAACTTTCGAAGGAACGGTTGGAATATATGGTTCATTGTGGCTTGGAAAGTGGCAGGAGCATTCGTGAGCCCAAAAGGCATGACCAGAAACTCATAATGACCGTCGTTAGTTCGGAAAGCTGTTTTATGAATATCGGAATCAACAACTCGAATTTGATGATACCCCGCTCTTAAATCAAGTTTAGAGAAAACCGAAGCCCCATGTCATGCATCAAGAAGTTCATCTATTGTAGGAATGAGAAATTTATCTTTAACAGTGACATGATTGAGGGCGCGATAACCGACGCAAAAACGCCATGTGCCATCTTTTTTGGCTTAAATCAAGTAATACTGGTGAAGAGAATGGACTTTGGCTTGGACGAATAATTCCTGAATGCAACATATCTTTGACAAGTTTTTCGATCTCTTTTTTTTGAGAATGTGGATAACGGTATGGTTTGACATTGACGGGATTAGAGTTAGGCAACAAGTGAATGGAGTGATTGATACTGCGATTAGGACAAATGTTGTTTTGTTCCATAAAAAACATCTTTATACGTATCAAGAAGTTGAACCAAAGAATCTGGACGAAGAGTTACCTGTAGTGGACTCTGTTGTTGTGTTTCTATGGACAAAAGTTGGAAGCACTGAGATATGCATTCTGTTTTAGATAAACGCCGTATTTGATTCAACTGTGCTTCCTCCACGTGTAACAATGGTTGTCCTTGTAACCTTACAAGTTTTCCTTGGTGACAGAATTCCATGTAAAGTAATTCTTCCAAGAAGTTGAAGCCACTGTACCCCTAAGACAATGTCTGCCCCCCTCAGCCGCAGAACGTAAAAGTCAATCTCAAAAGAATCCCTATCCACTGTAAGTTTCACATCCGGACAATAACCATGACATTGCATCAAGTCACCATTTCCAACCAAGACCGAAAAATGAGGTGAAGATAAAATGTCCAGCTTCAAAAATTTAACCAGGCGTTCTTGCATAAAATTGTGAGTGCTTCCCCCATCCACCATTACTTGAACCATCATTCCCGCAACATAACCTTGTAACCGTAAAGTGGGGGGACATGGTTGTCACATCATAGCATGTAAGCTGATCTCAGGTCGTTCGATTGTGGACGCCGAAGATTGATGATCATGTGGTTGTTCCAAAACATGTCCTTCACATCTTCCTCCTCAGTAACAAACAATAGTAATTGGCCGTGACATATATGGCCAACCAAGAATTTTTCGTCGCAGTTGTAGCACAACCCTTTCTCTCTTCTGGCTAACATTTCTGCAAGAGACAATCTCTTAATTGCATAAGGTTTCTTAGGACCAGGAGGATTTGGCAACAAAGCAGGTGTTTTTGTTGTATTTGGTTGAGGACTAAGAGAGTGTATTCAATCTAGGTTTTTATTGACTTTTAATGACTTTTTTAAATGATTGACTTTTATGGAGTTGATAGACTTCTATTGACTTTTATAGAATTCCATGGAGTTATAAAAAGATTTGTATAGAGTCTCGTAGACTTTTTCAATAGATTTTTATAGACTTTATCGATTTTTAATAACTTTTTTAAATGATGGACTTTTATGAAATTCATAGACTTCTAATAACTTTTATAGAATTACACGGAATTACCAAAAGAATTTTATAGACTCTATAGATTTTTCAACTTATAATTAATCTCTTTGAACTAACAAATGAACATAAATAACTTCTTCAACATATAATTTTCTTTTATTATTAATGTAAACATTTCACTTATTTAACAGTCAAAAATGTGAAAAACACCTATTCAATTCTTTTGCATGGCAAATATTGAACAACATTTTGCATATTCAAGATGACGACCTTGAATATTCAGTTAATGTTGTAATTGTAATCTATAATTTTGTGTAATGAAACAAAAGTTATCTATTAAATAAAATTTTATAAACTTAAAATATTTTTTGATGATAGTTGACTATTATAAAAATTCTTAAAACATACTTTTAAATTAAACATGATAATTTATATCGTTATAAATATCTTTTGTTTTAGAATAATCTTTATTATAATTGTTTATAGATATAAACCCATACAATCGTTTTAAAAATCTATCATCTAATATAAAATTGAGCACCTTAACTTGTATTTTATCAAAATAATTGTGCAAATATTAGTATTATATTGGATAAAAAAATAAGATGTGAAAAAATAATAATTGAAGAAAGAGCCGCATATTAGGAATTAAAGAAATGGTACATGTAGAAAACAGGGGAGGAAAAACCAACCGGGAGATGACCGTGTCGGAAATGAAAATAAACATAAAGAGTAAAGAGAGATGAGGGTAATTAGGAATTAAAAGTCATTCCAAATCTTTACTAGAAGTGGTGGAGAATTTTTAACTTTTTTGGGATGTACATGGGGTATCAAAGTTTGTACCTAGAGATTTCAACAGAAATCATTAAAAGTCTATGAGATTTTGGATACATATAGACTTTTATAGAGTTTTAAAAATTCAAGTTTGAATACCACCTGACTTTTAAAAACTCTACGAAAGTCTGTCTTGAATACCATTAGACTTTTGTATAGTATATAAAAGTCTGGATTGAATAACTCTAGACTTTTAAACACCATAAAAGTCATTAAAAGTCAATAAAAGTCTATAACCAATACACCCCTAAATCTGGCAGCAGGAGAACGATCACTCCACGGACTAATATGTGGTGTGGTATCCGAAAATTTGTCATCATATAATTTGGCTAAGCCCATCGCTTGTAACAACGACTGAGGTCGATAAACCTGTCTCCTTACGAATATCATGTCGTAATCCGGAGATAAAGCAGCTAGTAAGTACGTGTTCTGGAACATCAGTTATATGATTTGCTAATTGCTCGAATTGATTCTGATAATCTGAAAGTGTACCAGATTGTGTCAATTTACTTAATTTTCCGAAGTTATCCTCATACGCTGAAGGTCCAAATCGTTTGGTTATGGCTAATAAAAATTCACTCCAACTATTGATTAAGCCATTCCTATTAATCCAGTCAAACCAATCCAATGCCGTCCCATCCAAATCAAAAGAAGCAACAATTAATCGTTGAGGTTCAGGCGTAAGGTAATAATCGAAGTACCTCTGTATTCGAGCAACCCAAGCCGTAGGATTATCGCAGGAGAAACGAGGAATATCAATGCGCATATTTTTGGTGAAAGGTTGAAATTCGGATGCAACGTGTGAATGATGCTGTTGACGAGGACCTGTGGGTGGAGGATTTGATGTGAAATTGGATGCACGCCCTAATTGCTGGTCCATTTTTTTATCGATCACTTGGAATTTCGTTGAAAGCTCATTCACTGTCTCACGTAGCGATTCCATACCTAAAGCATGTGATTCATGTAATGCCATGACTTTGGACAATGTTTCTTCAATGGCGCATATCGAGTGCCTTCTGCCATAGATCACTGTGATTTGAGAATAAAGACGATGAAAGGAGACGAGAGCACCAATGTGTAGCTTAGAAATTCATATAAGAACAGATAGAATTTAGAAGAACTAATCAGAGAGGGAAATTGTTTCAAAAGGGAATTAATGCCCTATTTCCTTGTATTCATCTCTATTTATAGTCTGTAGTCTGTAGTACATTTACAATTAGTAAGTATTCTTCCCTTCATCAATCTTGTTGACTCTTTATTTGACTACTATCAAAATATCACTACCAGTGTATATCTTCTACTAAATCTCTTGGTGCACTCTTCATTCTTTGAGATCTTGACCGCATTCCCATAACACAAAATCTGTCACTTAAAAGTTTTGCTTGTTCATTATCTGGATTTTAGTTTTTTTTTTTTATGGCAAATAACTTCTAACTTGCTTAAGATTTTGACCAAATTCATGAAACCTCAATGCAAACATCATGTTTACACCGACCCAAACATCCTTAGGGGTGGATCTAGCAAGCTTGGGGAGGGGGCAATTCTCCTCTCTTAACTAGAAAAATTAGATGTATGCTTATATTTTTCTAAAAGATATTAGTTTCTTCCCCTTAAATGCATTCAATTGCTCTCTCTCGCTCAAAATCTGAGTTTGCACCTCATCATTCACATCATGAACAGCAGATAATTTATTGGAGAAACTCAAGGACGTTAGATATGTATTTACCCTGATCTGACATAATTTGATGTGAATTTCATATGCCATACCCGAGTCCAGATTTTATTAGAGGTGTTGGGGACATCCACTTTAAACTTCTTACTTACCACAAAGTACCTTGCTTGTGTTGGCAGGCACAATTAATTTGTAATGCGCAACTTTTAACTGGTGATGCATTGAGCCCATCAATAAAGACTTGGTTTACTTTCACCGGATCAATTTTTCAGTGGTGTAATAGTAATGTTCACTCTTTAGATATCGAGCTAGTGTCATATAACCTTCGTGGTTTGTCAAATAGGCAAATTACATTCGTGGTTTGTCAAATAGGCAAATTACCCATGTAATTTGAAAATAGACATTTTACCCGATGTGGTTTATAAAATAGGCGGTTTACTCTTATGGTTTGAAAATAGGCATTTTACACCCCTGTGCCTTGTGAAAATAGGTATTTTAACCCTTATAGTTTGTGAATAGGTGTGAAATACACCATATACATAGGGGTAAAATGCCTATTTTTACGAATCACAAGGGGGTAGAACGTCTATTTTCAAACCATAGGGGGTAAATTGCATATTTTATAAACCACGGGGTAAAATGTCTATTTTCAAACCTTAGGAGGGTAATCCACCGGGAAACAATAGGGGGTAATCTGCCAAAAACCCTTGAATATTCAATTACGAAAATGGTGGATCTTCAAATAAAGGACTTGAATGACAAGCACTTATAACTTAATATTTAGAACCCTAAAGTACTATACATGAACTTAGCCAGAAGAGGGGAGGTTCATATAATTTTATTATTTATATATACACGAGAAAAAAAGTTCCACCTTAATAAATTTTTTTTGAAAGTTTTGGTTTCACCTCTCATTATTTTCATTATATACAATAATACTTTTGATGTGTATCCAAATCAATATTTTTAATACTTTTGACATTGAAAAATTGGATTTAAATGTTTTATTTTTTTAAAATCAAAGTTACCATGCTTTGCATATTCTTTTTGCATATTTACTTTAAATTGCATGTGCTGTGAGATTCACCTGCTTCCACGTTATATGTATATAAATAAGTTTAAAAAGATTAGGAGAAATATCGGATATTAACAAGTTGTGATGATAAAAGTTTTGGGGAATATCAATAAATCTTGTTGAAGAATAGAAGTTTCTGATTAGATGAAATCACTTATCCCGGTGGTACCTTAATCATGGGATATATTCAACGTCCTCACTGATTGTGATGCAAAGCAATCAGATTCGTTCTTTAATCCAGCTGGTTGGCTTATTAATGTTTGGGAAGTATTCGTGAAGGCGACGGCACTTTTAATTAATATATAATTGCAATAATAAATCTCTTGATTTGTTACAACAATTAATTCTTATTAAATACCAAATGGAACTATAGTAATTATGCAGCATAGTTTGCTTAATACTTGTTTGACCATTCCGTTTGTTTAGCGATAATAGGAGATCGTGAGTTGAGAGCCTATATATATATGAATTTCATTGATATATGCAAATCATATTGGAGTGTTCGATATGTGGTTATTTTTCTCTATCATCAATTCACTCATAATATGTGTATATCTATATATATGTATATACACGACAAATCTAGCATTGACGTTGAGGGAAAATATATGATTTTCATTTAGTGGGGGCTAAAATGTAAGTTTATTAAATATGGGAGCAAATATATATATATATATATATATATATATATATATACTAGTTTTTATTGGCATTGCCCAAAGTGCGGTGCCATGTGCCAGTATGTTGGTCAACTTTTTCCTAATTTCATCGAAAATAACATTTCAAATGACTGACTTTAACATACCTTTTAAAAAAAAAGCGAATATGCTATTGTATTTGAATGGAAAAAAATAATCAAATGACTGATTCTAAATTTTTTAGTAAAAATGATGTACATCTTGCTATAAACTGAAAAAATTAACATTTGAAGTTGAGCGCATCAACAACTGTTTAAGATATATTCTTCAGGCCAAACCCGCGCATCAACAAAAAAATTAAAACGAGCATGCTATTGTAATAGAATGGAAAAAATAATTGAATGACTGGTTTAATTTTTTTAAAATAATGTTCATCTTACTATAAATTAAAAAAAAAACATTTAAAGTTATGCGCATCAGTACCCGATTAAGATATATTTTTTCCTAGCTTGTTCAGGCCAAATTCGCACATCAATAAAAAAAAATTGTTTAAGAAAATAAATTTGTACTAAAAAAATAAAAATTTTCCTAAAAATAAATTTTTTTTAAAAAAAAAATATAATAAATAGTAATTTACTATTAATTACTATTCATTAGAATAGTAATAAATAGTTAGCTTAACCTCTTATTATATAGGTAAAATATATATATATATATATTTCTTTATATAACATATAAAAAAAATTAGGGGACAGTGCATTCACCCCTGTATATATATGACATTGATCAGAAGTATTATATATTAATATCTATCATATATTTTGATCTATCAAACTTTTTTTTGGTCAAAATCGTTAGCTGCAAGAGAATAATTAGATCCATTCTTGATCCCAATCAAGAATGGTGAATCTTGAGGCGTAGCATAGGAACCCATTTGGCTCTGAAATAAAAGGCCGGGGAGAGTAATAGCTTAAGGTAATCGAGGAATGCATGGATGGGAACGCGTACATGTCACGGACTTTAAGGAGTTTGCTTTCGCTTTTTACGCTTCTCTCACGTGTTCATCCCCACACCCCCCTGTATAATTATTTTCTTCTTTGTCGGCCGTTCCAAAATAAGCCAACAATTTTTTTTTATTTTAAAATATATATATGATCACTCGTTCATGCAGCATTATTGTATTATTTCATATACGTCAGCTACACGAAATTAGTTGGTCAAAAAATCCTATAATTTTGCCCCCTTAATCTTTAGACGAAATTCGTCCCTTCATATACGGGCCAATTTACCATATAATGCAAATTAACTTTTTATGCACGTAATTAACTGCGGGATTAGCGAAAATATTGACGGCACATAAAAATTGAGATTTTTTTCCATTAGCAAGAAAAAATAATTGCTATGGTTTGTGAATATTAAATTTGTTGAGAGACGAGTAATATTAGTTAATCAAAGCTCAAATGACTTATAATGCTATAATGAATGACCCATGAGAATATCTATCAATCTTATAATTATTAATTTCTTGTTGAATTCATGCCACATATACATGTAACTAGCTATACCTCTCTCTTACTATGTATTTTTATATCAAATCATAAGAAAGACAACTGTAATATTTCATCCATCCATTACAAACTAAATGGAATGAATTCGTAATACAGTTATTCTACATGTAATCAATCTATTATTGTTCAAACTAGATGTGAGAATTCGTAATACAACTGTTATATAGGGAGAAAAGTATAATTTTATGTTTAAACATAGGATTCTCAACTCTTTGGAAAACATACATTCAAATCACAAATGCAAAAGATGCAGAGATCATATAAAGGAAATTTATTCATTTTTTTATGGAGGAGCTCTAACTTGGTCAAATAATTTCAGAATTAATTTCTCAACATGTTGCCTGTAAAAGGGAAAGTGACAGTAGAATTTCAATAGAAAGTCAAAGTTCCCTTGTAACAAGTTGGCCAAACCATATACAGACAATCAATAAAATTATAAATATTCATTCTCTTTTATGTCCTTTTGTATGTACACAAAATGTAGTTTTCTGCATTTTCTTGACAGGAACCAGATTACCTAATAAAAGTCAGTTGTATGTCCACATTTTATGCAACACTTGAGCTTGGAGAATGGAATAATTGAAATGAAATAAGTTCAACTATTCTTATATTGACTCTTACCCGGCCCGTACGTGTATATGTCCCTAAGTAAATTTTGTCACATATCCATAAAATATAGATAATTATGCATATATTATAGTAAATTCAGATTAATAAATTTAAGAAAATGGGTTATGAGTAATTGACAGTGGAGCAGATATTCATGATTTATCTGCGGCGAATTTTGGGATGAACAGGTCTCCTGTTCGACATACATTTATTTCATAAAATCTAATAATTTAATCCATTTTTCACTTCAGCTACATGAAACACATCCTATAATTTCTATTATAACAGTAAAACCTTCGTTTATTCTTCATAGAAAATTAAATAATACTCCTACAGGGATCTATAGCCCGTGACCTAGGCTGCAGCTCCGGGTGATTTTTTTTCTTTTACCTATGTTCAGCCATTGTTTCTATCCCATATGAACACAAATTTTGGATTTTGTGAGACAAAATCTTTCAACGAGAGGAGCTTAAGCCCGGTTTCGCACCCTCACTCCCGCCTTGTCGAGGATATGAGAGAGGAAGTGGGAAGAAAAGGCTCGTTTAGAGCTTGTCAGCCCAAGACGGATTCGAATCCTGGATCCGTCTTGATCCTCCGAAATCCTAAGTCTAGGTCCTAGTTATTATAGAATTAAACTGAAAACATGCTCCAATTGTTTATAGTTATAATAATATATTCCAACTTAAAACTTCACCTTGCTCTATCTGTGCGTGTTCTGGCTTCTTTTTAACACCACTCGAATTGTGTGCATTTCACCTGCAAAAGTTGGCTGAACCATCTTCTTATCCTATATCACTTGCTTGTCTTTTACCTTTTGAATTGAATAACATTCAAAACCCTAATCAAGAAAGGTTTGCTTCTTCCCTTTATTCTTCTTTCTCTTCAGAAAAGCATGAATTAATTAATATGTTATAAGCAGTAGATTCAGGTGCCTGTGTTCTTTGTTGGGTTTTCTCTGCTGAATTTTTATGCTCAGTCAGGTTCTGTTTTGTTTTCGTTCCCCTGTCGAGAGATGGAACAAGTGATACTTGGACAACCTTAGCTAAAACTTGACTTTAATTCTTAGGGTTTGATAAAGTCTGAACAGTACAAACAAACCCTAGCTGTCACGTTTCTTTCGTTAAGAAAGATTAATTCATCCACCGTTTTGGGTTCTGGTGCTTGCTTTTTTCTTCTTTTTCTTCCAAAATATACATTAATTCCTAGTTTTTTTTCGTTTATAACTTACACGTGCTTTGATCCTTATGCTTGTTTGTGGGACATTAACCAGCAGATATAATCAAAATATGATGCGCCGAAAGGAGGAGCTATCGGTGCCACCAGGTTTCCGATTCCATCCAACAGACGAGGAACTATTATATTACTACCTGAGGAAAAAGGTGTCCTATGAACCCATTGACTTGGATGTTATTAGGGAAGTCGATCTCAACAAACTTGAGCCTTGGGACCTCAAAGGTCGACCCTCGTAATCTTTTTTTTTTTTTTTTCCAAATCTTGTGTCTGGTTTTTTAAGCCTCCCAAGTTCAAACTCGTTGTATTGATTCAAAAAATGACGATGGGTGAGTGATGCTGCAGATAAATGTAGAATGGGGTTGAGTCCCCAGAATGAATGGTACTTTTTCAGCCACAAAGACAAAAAGTATCCCACAGGAACAAGGACCAATCGGGCCACGGCAGCAGGTTTCTGGAAGGCAACGGGTCGGGACAAGGGGATCCACCTGAGTAGTTCGAAGAGAATTGGTATGAGAAAAACTCTGGTTTTCTACACAGGAAGGGCCCCTCATGGAAGCAAGACTGATTGGATCATGCACGAGTATCGTTTGGATGATGATATTATTGATGCTCAAATCCAAGTACATCTCTAACTTTTAATTGTTATTTGTTTTTGTTTTATTATTATGTCATTTCTGTGTTTGAAAATGGTATCCAAATTATAGATATCATTAGATCTTTAACAATATTATGGAACGATTGCACACATTCATAGGTGAAGTCGCATGCTTACATGAAAAATTCGGGTTGGAAATCATTATATTTCATTATTCTTAAAGAAATTATATTTTTATTAACAATCCCGTTAGAAGAAAATTATATAATTCTTTGCCCCGATCACAGCAACGAGTTCCAACTCAACTGAAAAACCTCCATAAATTAATATTCGATAAAATAATAATCTCTCTAAAACAATATTTTTTTCGGCCCCAACTTTGTCTAAACATTATTAATTTAACTATCGATAAATTAATAATCTCTCTAAATTAATAAAATTTTATGATTCAAATATTATTATTTATAGAGGTTCTACTGTATATCCTTATTTCTGTCATGAACTTTGATTGAAAACTCGGGTAATTTCTGAAGCAGGAGGACGGATGGGTGGTCTGCAGGGTTTTCAAAAAGAAAAATCTTGCCAGAGGCTTCCATCCCCAAGCCGAGGATCAAGAAGATCAACAGGTGGCTGCAACTTTCCAGACTACCATTGCAGATTCTACTTTGGTACCTAAACAGATAACTTCCGATCAAGTACAATACAGCATGAATTACGTATTTGATCCCACCAATTCCATGCATCTTCCACATTTAACGAGTGCCGAATCAACTATTCCACCTTCATTCTTGTCGTCACATCCGTTGAGCACCATGAACTTGCAGTGTACACAGAACCTGTTGAATTTAACATCAGCTGGAGTTGGAGGTGGAGATGGGAATTCTGCCAGCGGAAGGATTATGAAAGAGGATAGATTTTCCGGGGACTGGACGCTCCTGGATAAACCCCTGCCTACACATCAAACCATGGATCTGAGTGGAAAATATCACCAGCTTTCAGAAATTTCTGACTTGGTTCCAACTGCAGCTCAGAGATATCCACTTCCGTACCTTAACTTTGGACGAGATTTTTCTAAATATTTTAAATAGTTCATTCTACAATCTGTTCAGAACAATTGTTTGAAGCCCTGATTAACTGCGTGCAGGGACTCCAATTAAAATCTCTATCGTTTCTTAATTGCCTGCAGCATTGATGTTTGATGTTTGAAGTGTTCTGGCTCATTAAATTGTTGTTGTTATCATCGATCTCTAGGGATGCTTATCGGGCCGGGTCAATCCGGACCCACCGTACCGGTTAGCCCGGTTCAGAACCGGAACAGGCTAACCGGTTCCGGACCGCTCCGAAACAGGTAATATATCGGTCCGGAGCGGTTTCGAGGTTTGGAACCGGTAGCACCACTGGTTCCGGTGCTACGGAGCTACTGGATCGGTTCCGATTCGAAATCGGAACCGGTTATTTATTATAAAAAAAGAAAAAAATTAAACGTTGCAATTGCAACGGTTGAAATCGTTGCAATTGTGTACGTTTTTTTATTTTTTATTTTTAATTCTATAAATATGTGTGTTGTTTTGTTATTTGTAAATTGTAACACAATTCTATCTTTCAAACTTCAAAGTTCTATACTTCTACTATCTAATATATTTCTCTCCATTGTGCATTAATAATGACATCTTCATCTAGCAGTGCTGGTCGCAGCCGAGGTCGTAGACGGGGTCTCGCCCAGGGTCGCCTATCACTTAGTTCATCGTCGCAATGAATTTGACTGTGTCAATTCCCGAGTTAAATGTCTGATTATTTTGCTGACCTTAATATTGGATGTTCATCTATGAACGTCGAAACACAAGAACCCGAACAACCTGCCGAACCTCCTGCTGCCCGAGAAAGACAACAAGTGGAGTCATCCGGAGCCACTACAGCAGCGAGTAGACAACCGACTCGTGCCAAAAGAAGTAAGATATGAGATCACGTTGCTAAAAAAGAATGTACTAATGAATATGTTGCAATTTGTAAATTATGTAAGATACAATATTCATATAAAGCTGGTGGTTCCAGCACAATTCCCTATCTTAGCCAAAATGGCTAGAGACATTTATACCGTACAAGCTTCAAACGTCGCTTCTGAATCTGCATTCTCAACATGTGGCCGAATAATTGGAGAATGCAGAAGTAATCTATCTGATTATTCATTATGCATGCTCACATTACTGAAAGATTGGTTTGAAGCAGGATATAAAAATAGAAGAGATGGGGCGGTTGACGAATTTGTAAATCATTACGACGATCAAGAAGAAGAAAACGTCAACATAATACTTCTCAGTTATGAAGAGTGCTAAATATTAATGTTTTTAATTGCCATAAGTGCAACTATTATTTGTATAAGCAAATGAATAAGAAATATATTGAATTTATTATGAATATTGTGGATACATATATGAACATAAAAAAGGTTGATACATAAACAAAGGATGGAACCGGATCAAACCGGTCTGATCCGAAACCGGTTGAAACCGGAATCGGATCCGTTCTGTTTCCTTATCGGACCGGACCAGACCAATTCCGAGATTTCCGGATCCAGACCGGACCGGTTCTAACCTGTAAGCATCCCTATCGATCTCCATTTCACTGTTAGTGGAAATTGTACTTGGGGATTCTACTCATCAAATTCATCTTGAAGTCGAATTACCTATCATATTTATCCGAATTTAATACCCACTTCATAACAAAATGACATAAATACAATTTCCCACATTTTTTTATTATCCAAAAAATTGAAATTCACTCCGAAATTTGATCCCGTCAAAATTTGACATTCAAATTTTCGAGGGTATTGTAATCATTATACCAAACAATAAAATTTATCCATCATTTTAAATCATACCAAACATCATATAACTTATCACACGACATTATTTATCAGCATCTCATAATTTTAATAATTATAATACTTATTACATCTATCACTCCAAACAAACGGTACCTTAGAATACCGATTTAGTTCAATAACCAGTCCAATTTTAACATGCTATTGCTCCACAGCGTATTGACATATTTTAGAAATCCAAATTCATTACGAGTATGGATTTTTCGGATTCCAAGTCCCAAAAACTCAAATACAAAATTAAATAGAGAAAAATATTCTAATATGATTAACCTCTGCATAAAAATTAATCATAGATAAAATTGTATTTTTATTAAATCTAGTTTATATCTACTCATTATTGTATCAAATATTACTAGTAGTATAAGAATATTATGTATGTATTGGTTGGATATAATATATTTTTATTTTACAAATAATTAGTTTAGTTATGATATTCTACAAAATAAATGTTTTCAATTTTTAAATTTGATTATAATTTTCTACATCTAAAAGGATGGATAAATGAATTAAAGAGTGATTCATCTAATTTTTGTGGAGGACGCGAATTAAAATATATAGGAGTCAATTGAAATTTGAGAAAAAAATTGATGAAAAATAATAAAAAAATTCATGGGGAATTGAATTTGATGCTAGGCAAAATTAGAAAGAATTTTCGATGTAATAACAATAATTCTATTATCAGTTTAATATCTTATATGTGGACCAATGGCTCACACGATACTAAATTTAACTTTTTAGGGGGAAGGCTCACCAAGGTAGCTTGCTGCCTGGGTCCTTCATGTGTCGCCTTGATGTTGCACTATTATCTTGGTCTGGCGCACCCCGCCAATGCTAGTTAAATTTTTTTGATATACACCAACTGTAGTTTAGTTTTCTAAGATATCGATTGATATTGCTGATGTCATCTCTGTTATGATTCCAGAAGTTCCAGGTCCATCATCAATGTACTAGGGAAAATATTTCTGAAAGACAGACGTTCATGTACTTTTCCTTTGTTATCAATGTCAATGCAATTATATTTTTCTTTCACGATTGATTTCCAGTAGTTTGCTTGTTCTTATATTGAAAATCACCAATCAAAAACAATAAGAAGCACACATGATAACATTCTACAACTTCCTCCAAGTTGAAACAATGGAATACAATACACAAAAACACTTGGAATACGTGTGAGAATGCAAGTTCCCTTTGTCGCATAAGTTTTGAACTCCTGAGTTACGTGGTACACATGTTGGAGATGAAAAAGAGATAATTTTGTAGAGCTATGCCACTAAAATATCACCCCTACAATCAAAAAATGAATTAAATTATAGCATCATACATATGGGCATATACTAAGCTAACCAAGAAACCCAACAAGGCACCGGCAGCAACTTCAATTTCTGTGTGACCAATTGATTCTTTCGATGGAGTGTAAACAAAAGCCACACTTTCTGACCCTTCTTTCACGTCTGATGCTACAATTGACGATCTTAGAAAGGTGGTGTTATTTATCATGTCATCGGACTTCTAATAAAGAAGAATTGGTTGGCTTTTGTCTGGAGAGAAGTTTCTTCCTCCAAGGGCAGTGGGCTGATTTTCTCTATATTCGAAGATGGTTTTCTTGAAAACGAGTTGGTTAAATCATTGGCATCATTTCTAAAGGACGTTGAAACTGACTTGGTTCTGAGCAGAACTTTGTTCAGTTCTTTTGCATGAATTCCCACTTCTCTTCTTGCTCCCTGCAAAATTGCAAATGCACCAGGTGAAAGAAGTTTAAACCAACGTGTTATTGTGCTAAAGCAAAAGGTGGTATGGTGGACCCAAATTGGGCAATCGTTGAAGCTAGATGCAAATGAATCGAGTTGGTTCACGAATCTTTGAGCTGTGCGAAATTATTCAGCTCGCAAATGAAATTATCAAATGCAAGTCAAGGTCGAACACTAGCGAATATATTTTGGTCGAGCTGAACTCGAGTCCAAAACTGTTGATGTTTCGAACTTCAAGCAGGTTAAAAAAATTTCTTGTTTTGAATTCCAACTTTAAAAATTAAATATTAACATACTTGATCCGTTTGCATCTCTTGGCAGTCAACTCATCAAATAGAAACATCTTCAGTTTGTGTGATTTTCTCAAAACAAGTAATTTTACCCATCGATGAGGCATGTAAATACAAAAGCTTTTGCATGTTCATATTTTCCTTTCGAAGGTATTTGGGTAACTTATACATATGACTTATGAATTGACAAAATTAATTAGTATCTGCAGTTACCTTGTTGTAGCAGATACAAGTTCCTAAACTATCTCAATAAGTTTCCTTGTTTGTCATTGTCCTAAACTCCCACTCCTACTCATATGAACTTTATAAATATCAACTGCTCAAACTCAATTTTTCTAAATACAAGAGTTTACACATGTGTAGCTTTATGAAACAAGTTCGTGAGAACAAAAATCTCTTCTAAATGCGAAGGCCACTAGTTAATGAAATGTAAATGTCATATAAGCTTATTTGCCAACAGAAAATTCAAATGCTAAGATGACATAATGAAGAGAAAAAAGGTAATACATTGACAGAGGAGGCACATTGTGTGGACAGAATACACGTACAGATAGTTCTAGGAACTTGACCAGGTTCATGCTAAATAAGAAATTGGTTCTTTCATTGATTAGTCCACACTGATTAAAGGCAGAAGTAACAAACTATATCATCATTTTACTTCATACTACAGCATAAATTTGTTCCTTCTGTCATTTATCATTGCTAAGAAAATTCCTGAATACAGACACAAAACCGATGCTAAATAACTTTTAAAGAAAAATACACAAACCTGTGCATCATACATGATAAGGCTGGCGTAAACTACTGCCAGACCGAAAATTGCATCTGTAAATCCCCTTCAAGATAAAACAGGATGAGCATAATTACTTCAGCTTCAGATGACAATAATGAGCACATCAAAATCCATTGCCACAAAATATAAATTTCATGTATAACTTTCTAAACTTTTAGTTAGGCTCATCCCAGAAAAGGAAGTACGACAAATTTATAGATAAATCAACAAAGACCGCATCTTGTGAGCACCTCTCGAGAGCAAGAGAAGTTGCAGTTGCCACAGCAGCCTGTAATTTGTGCCAATCAAAATAAATCCATCAATCAGATAAAATAGGTCGATCATACAATCATAGGCATGCGCAGAAAAAAACAATAATAGATAAAAAAAAAATTACCGAAGAATGAGTAGAAGGGAATCCTCCAGCTTGAATGGTAGTCTTAGAATCAAACTTCTTGCCGTATAGTATAGTTGAGGTAAACGGTTTCGACAGTTGCCCAATTGCTGTAGACAAGGCAGCCGCTACCAGAACCTATATACCCACATAAAAATATTTCAAAAAAGATGAAACAAAATTGTTCAGTAACCTGAAAAGCAAACACACCTTTCAAAACAAATCAATAAACCATTTTAAAGAAAAACGGAACCTTGTTGTGCAAAACATCCGCTACATTGCCGAGTGAAATATTGTGAGATGCTGGTTCGGAGACACAACGGTAGGAAAGACGTGGAGTCCTGAAATTTTTTCTGGCTTTAAGGAACTGAGCAGTGGGGAAAGCATAAAAAATTGCTACTTTTCTGCAATTGGTGACTCGAAAAGTAGCACGATTGTAGCAACATCATTGGACGCTGATACTTCGTCTTCAACTCTCGCTCATAGTTTGAAAGGTCTTTGTTTACTAGTTTCAATGACGGCCCTTGGATTTCATGTCAGGTGCAAGAAAACTAACAATTTAAAAGCTTTAAATGAAAAAAAAAACTTCATAAATTTTAAAAACAATTTATTATAATTTCAAAATAATAATTTTTAGATAAAAAATATCATTTTGTAAAAATATATAATAGAGTTGAATTATATATAATGAGTAGTCTATCATAATCTTATATATAACAACTTCCCAAAGTGTAAATTAGCTAAAATTATCCACATGTTGTTGCCATACTTTTAAAATGAGTGTGGACTAGGGGTGGTTAACGGGTTCCGGTCCGGATCGGTTTGGAATCGGTCGGGTCCGGATTCGATAATCTCGAAATCGGTCCGGAACCGGCCGATTTCGGATCCGATAATCTCGAAATCGGTCCGATCCGTTAAGGAACCGGATCGGATCCGATCCAATCGGTTTCGGGTTGGACCGGTTCCAACCCGGAACCGATTTTTTCGATTTTTTTCTTCGAAATTTCGAATATAAAAAAAAATTAAAAATAATGGATCCAATTTCGGTTCAGCCCGGAACCGGTAAGATATCGGATCCGGCCAGATAGAACCGATCCGGCCCGGTTTCTTACCGATTTCGGACCGGTTCCAAACCAAGCTAACCGATTTGGTTTTAGGTCGGGTCCAGATTAACCTGGCCCGTTAAACAGCCATAATGTAAACAAATCAAATAAGAGATTAACATCAAACCCCAATAAAATGAACCATTAGAATCACAATACAGAAAGATACCACTAAAAGGTTTTATGCGTGTTCTTCACATTATTTAAGCAACGTGGCGATTTTTTTTATGGGACATTGTCTTCACAAAAGAATTACATAACCAATAGTTGCATTGCAGTGACTGTAACTAAAAAACTAGATATTTATCAGAAAATGATAAACTAATCAATGCCAAATGCCGTGATAGTAGCTGGACATAGTAGGTGTTTATAAAAACAAGTTTATAAATGTTTTTATAAATTGTTTATCAACTTTTCAGACAAAAAAAAAACATATTTTGATTATTTTATTTATTTGCTTTTCTAAAAATAAGCAGAAGCAGAAAAGCATGTCATGACATGCTTTTGACTGCTTTAAGTTGTTTGGTGGCACTTTTGTAATTAAGTGGAGTTTAATAAGCTGTTTTTTTTATTTCAATAGCAAAAACTCAATGCTTTTGTTTAAAAAATAATTTTGTTCAATTTTAAACAAAAGCTAGAAAGCTTTTGAATCAGCAATTGCAAACAAACCCTAATTAGAGTGTGTGGTTGCTACTTACAAGGTCGGAGATTCCAGGCTTCCTCCCATAGTTTATTCCTTTTTTTCCCCAACGAATAAGTTAATTAAAAAATGGAAAAGTTAAAAGTCAAGAAACAAAAAATAGTCCTTATGTTTCATATCGAAAGCATTTTCATATGACTTATATATACACATTTTTATATACGTTGTTTTTCCCGAAAACAAAAAAGACTGTAAGAGGTAAAAGCGAGATCCAAAAAATCCTAAAAATACTCAAATTCGACATAAGAAGAATCAGTAGAGCTGCTTTTGTTTCGATCATTTCCAATGTCAGCAATCTTCTTGTCAGAATTTGCTGAGTCCTTACAGGCAAACTGCTTAAAATCTACAGGTTCCGGAATGTGTGGAGGCACGGCACTTCTTACCAAGGCCCAGTTCACACCCTCAAAGAAAGGGTGCTGCTTTATTTCAGTAGCACCTCTCTTGTATGCAATTCTCTTATGAGGTTCCTTCACCAACAGCCCTTTTATCAGATCACGTGCCGCCAAATTCAGTTGTGGTGTTTCTGGAAATTTTAATGATTGGCCAACGACATTGAACAGAGTTGCACGGTTTCCAGAACCTTTAAAAGGGGTTGTCCCAAGTAAGAGCTCGTACAAGAAAATACCAAACGTCCACCAATCCACTGCACTGCCATGACCCTCTCCCCGGATGATCTCAGGGGCAAGATATTCATGGGTGCCAACAAAAGACATCGAGCGAACATCTGTAGGCTCAGCCATTAGCTCGGGAAGGGCGTTAGAGTTATTGTTCAGCCCGAAATCAGATTTAGATTTGCGGTTCTTTTTTGTAGGAAGGAGGCGTGGGAAAAAATTCGATGGCTGCATACAACTGCGGATAGTGTTGTCATCATTCAAGATGGCACCTGAGCTTTCGCTTGAATTTCCAGCATGAACAGATGAAGATTTCACAAGTGTCGGACAGACAGAGCAACGAAGAGATAGGTCGAAGTCAGAGAGCATGATATGTCCCTCTTCTCTTACTAGCACATTTTCCGGCTTAAGATCTCGGTATACAATTCCTAGCATGTGCAGATACTCGAGAGCTAACAAGACCTCGGATGCAAAAAATCTGCAAGATGTCAACCACAAGCTAAATATGAAAATATACTCGGTGCTTACGATAAAACACAAGTAAATTACAGTGATTAGGTAGGGACCTTGCAGCTTCCACCGTAAAATGCTTATTAGGTTGCTTTTGTCGAAGAGTGTGAAGGTTGCCTCCGCTACAAAACTCCATGACCAAGCAATAATATTTTTCAGTCTCAAAGTAAGAATATAAAGTAGGTAAGAAAGGGTGATCGAGAAGACTAAGAATCTCTCTTTCTGTTTGAGCACGAAGTAGCTTATTTCGACTTGCAAGAGAGCCTTTATCCATAACTTTCATGGCAAAGAAGGCATTTGTTCCTCGAAGTTCAACAAGGTAGACACTTCCAATATCTCCATATCCCAGCCGTTTCAAAAGCCGAAAATTGCTGAGACCAAGAGGAGTATCTCTAGAAGCAGCAGAATTAATGGCATCCCATCTAACATCACCTCCGGTGTGGGGCTTTAAGGGTGCACTTGTACTGTCTAAACTGTCACTGCGGTTGCTGCTACCACTGTTCCATCCAAGATTGATGGTTGACAAAGTACTCTTGGCATTACCTGTAACAGTGTTAGGTGATATTGCAGGTGATCCACTTGATATTGTATTTATCAGATAATCAGTATTTATAATTCTTCCGGGGCTCGGAACTGGGCATTGATTTGTACCAGTCAGCATTGTTGACTCCATCCTTTTAATGTCACTTGTTGATTTATGAGTTGAAGTTGAATTAACGTGAGAATTGGGATCTACAGATACAGGTTCACAAGGTAAGACACGGCCAGGATTCATGCTCCTTTTGGGCATTTGCTCAGACTTCTTCAAGAAATGAGGTGCATTTGAATTTAATGCACTAGGATTTTTGGCAGCCAAGTCCATCCTACTAGACTCACATGCACTGTCTTCTGATGGTGTGTAGCTCATCTGCATTGGCATATAAACCAAAATGGATCCTTGCATCTTCAGAGGAACATTAAGAACTAAATGCAAACATAAAGTATGAGAACCAACTTATTTTTCAATGATGCTACAGCTTGTGCTAAACATAGAACATTTTCCATCACATACCGTGTTATGAATTACGCGACAAAAATCCAGTATGCTCACATAACAATTATTCACTCAACAGTAAAGTAGCATATCTTTTGGTACCCACGGTACAATGCCAAACCAGTTACTGAAAAAGAAACTAAAGAAAACAGAGAAACAAATGAAAACAAATAATAGCACGCACAAGAAAATACATAGCATTTTCAAATTCAGTATGTTCTATTTTTTCAATTCATGCAGAGCTCTGAAATGTAAACCAATTATTTGTGATTCATGTGCATTTTCCTATTATGCCATTAACTGCATTTTAATCGATTCAACCCACTTTGAATACTGACCTCATTCAAGTTTCCGCCCCGGGACGAATGACGATGCAGGATTCAAGATTACTCGATAAAAATCTGCAAAACATAAGCAAAGAACAAACAAAATTATAAAAATGGCATTGCGCTTGTTCGAAAAAAATGCAACGAATTCTTAATCCAGAATGTCAAATGTTCAAAGCTCAAACCAATATGTCAAAGAATACAGCTCTACGTTTATGATACTGTGAATAAAATGTACACAAATTTCGAACACCCAATATGCTTTCACATTACGTATTAAATCATGGGATAAGAAGGACCAGGTGTCTAACGAGATCCCTGCAAAAAAAAATAGCTCCAAGGGGTTCTCCCTTTATCAAACATCCATCGAGGAGACCATTCATTCGAACGTAGCAAGAGAAGGAAAAAAATCCGAGAAGTAACTAATGGGTCTTCGAGAAAATCCACCGTGAAAATGTGCAATATTGAAAATTGGTTATTGCAAATGTTAAAGCTTCTACAACCATTGGCATAGAATTGTTGGTAGACAAATTTGTGAGAAACGAGAATGAAAAATGGAAAATTATCCATGTATATCGGGGCTTCGAAACTGGTGAAAGATAGCGAGAGACGTGTAGGGAGGAAAGGAGAAGCGGTCTTGAAATATGCCAGCCAAGGTGAGGAAGACGAAAGGATCGGCGTTTCGATCGTAATTTTCCTCTCTCAACTCCTTTTTTTTAAACCTATATTAATCATTCTTGTTTATTAATTAATTAATGATTTTTATCTATATTATATTATAAAATGTAAATCCTTTATAATAACTACTTTAGTCCGTCCTAAATAAACCAATGTCAAATTACTTATATGTCCAAACAAATTACTTGGCTTTTTATTATTAAGGGACAAAAAGGTAAACAAAAAACATCACATCTCTCCCTCCATGTTCCAAAACTGTTTCAGTTTAAAAAAAAAGGAATCCCTTCATCAGTTATTAAATATTATGATATGATGCGCAAAGTATTGCACATATGCAATACAAAATATTTATTTATTACGTTACACACGCAATATGTACGCGTCGTCCGCTAGTATATATTATTTCTGATAATAAGAAAACTTTGTCAGTGCCATAAACCCAAACATTTTTCGATTTTTTCGAATTAGTCCACAAAGAAAAATTCAAATAAGTCAATTTAGCCCTTTACGTGCACCACATTTCAATATATGTGGGGTATCATATGCACCACATATAAATATATGTAAGGTTTTACATATACTATCTATGGTTTTACATGAACTAAATGCACGTAAGATTTTACGTGCACAATCTACCGATACACATAGTAAAATATTTATTTTTCTTGGCAAGTATAACGAGAATACAGTTCCTTATTTTTTTATAGGCTCGCACAAAATCATTTAACTTCCAGAAGATTACGTAGCAGTAGGATTTATGTGAAAAGGTTTTTTTTATCGGGTTAGTTGAACAAAATTTTTTGGAACTGGTATCTTTATGTAATTTCGATCCTAATAAATTTTTAAAAGAAATTATACTTAGGATTGATATGATAAATTAAATATCAAATAAAATTGTGAAGATGGATAATTTTGTCCACCAAGAAAAATAATATGTCATGATGGCACGTAGTTTGGGGGGCAAACTCGTTTTTCAGATATATCTTAAGCACAGCTGTTTTTATTTAAGATTTAGGAATCAAAGTGCAAACGATATCGTGAAACTTGACAACAGCTCATCACTCGGATTTGTTCATATTCTTTGCCAGCTTATATATTCTTCGTAACTTGAGTCTTTGACCTTTCGCTTCTCTGATTATTTAATTTTACCACATGATATTGTTAATAAGGTTCGAGTAGTGGAAACAGTCTCTTGCATTGAAAGAGAAAGGCTATATACATTAGGTTCAAGGTGGCGCGACCCTTTCCTAACTTCGCGCATAGCGGGACCTTCTTGGGTTTGCCATTTTTACGTGATATTGTTAATAAGATCGCATTATCTAATTCTAGAAGAGTTTTTTTTCATAGATTATGATTTATGCATGTAATGTGTTAGTTATTTATATCTTTAGAAATATTTCATCTTGGTTGTTTTGTTGGTTTTTTGCAGAGATTTGCGTGGATGATGAGGTTAGCATGCGTTTGCATCTCTCTTTTATGTAATCAGTCATTGCTGAAGGGATGTTTGGGTGAATATTCTTCCTTTTGTTCAGCTTTTATTTTGTGGGTTTTACTCTCCTTATTGGTTGTTAGTTGCTTGTTGTGTGCGTTGTACTCTTGTTTTTCCCTATATATATATTGTCTTCAAAGGTATTGTCATCCTCTCTATTTCTTCTTGGTTCGATACGCAGGTAACAAAATAATTATTGAAAGTCTACATATGTTTCATAGATTTGGGTGAATGCATATCTTATTCTAAGGGCAATCATTTTTCCTACTAATTCTTGTATATTTATATGTATTATTTTCCCAAGTATTATGATGGTTGTTTAGTACAACACTGTGTACTAACAATGTTTCTTAGTTAAATTGTTCAAATATAATTGGATACAAGTATGATGGTTAGATGAAGGGTTCAATTCTTGGTGACGTCCATGGTATTTCTTTTTATTGTATGTGCTTGAGATATATTGAAGTTTGAAAATCTACTATAGGAAACTGATATAACAATTGTTGATGCAAGTTAGTTTGCAAGTAGATGAAAGTTGCTCTTCAAAGTTCGTAAAACCAAATAGCCACTCGACTGCAGGGAATATCCACATCAAACTACCAAACAAACAAAACCTTTATTTTTTGTTCTTTGATGGATATTGTGGATTATGTAGAAATTTGTTTGTTAGAAAATGCATTGCAAGAGCAATGCTAACTGATAATTACTATTTTTTTACTGAAACTTGAATTAAAGTTTGCTGATCGAAAATTAATATTTTTTTAATATTCATTTTTTTTGGGTCGTTTCTTAAGCTCGAAACAATTGAGTTGTGAATTTCTAAAGTGTTTAATTTTCTTTTTTCGTGTTTAAGAAGCTCAATCGCCATTGTCATCTTGGATACTTTTATTAACGTCTCAGAACTTTTGTTTTTTGGAACAGAAACTGAAATTGTTCTGGTTGGTTCTTTGTGTTTTAGTAAGTTTTTTTTAAAAAACTTTTACAAAAAAAATGAGTGTTTTACTATGTTCTGTGTGCATTGTTGCTTTTATGGTGGTGCTCAATGTCATCAAATGCATTTGTTTGGTTGATCTCTTTGCTTCTTATGTTGCTTCTAATTTGTTTTAGATGTGCCTGCAATGTGCTTTAAAGTTAGGATCGTGAAAAATGCTTATTGGTTTTAGCTTATTTCCAATTCGTTTGGTTCATTTCTGTTGCTGTCATTTTTTTCCGGATGTTTTGTGCTTTTTTTAGGGTGAATGTTCGGAAAGAGAAGACTATACCAACTGTTTTAGAATACATTACGTCACCATCTGATATTTTTAGAAAATGTAGCAGGAAATGTATTATTCTTCCGGTTGTGTTGATGGTGGTTCTTTGTTTTGTTCTCCATATCTGATTTAGGTTCTTATCGGTTGCTATTTTGTCGGTTGTATTAGGCCTTTTGGGGGTGTTTCATTTTTCCCTCGGTTGCTTTTAACATGTTAATTACACATATTGCACAACCTACCATTGTTTATAGTAGCTGCCGATTGATTCACGTGGTGAATGTAATTTTGTTAAAAAAAAGAAACTGGTAAAAAAAATCACCAGGCAAGAACTAGTAGATATAATAATAGAAAGACAGCATACTATTTGAATTTCCACGCATTAGAAAAAAAACTGTTGAGCCAGTTTGCCAATTGTGCCAATAGAAACTAATGGTGGATTTATCCCTCAAGGCATTATCCTGGGTAGATCAAAATTTCAGCCAAGTACTAATGAAAATAACTATCGGTGCTAATCCAAAGCTTTTGATCCTATTCTCCATCATCAATGTGGCAATATCGCGATGTACACCTGTCTTTGAATTCTATATATTTTTTTAACAGAAACATGCATTATCTATTAATAGCTCAAACAGATACAACTAAATATAATACATCAAACAGATACAACTAAATATCAGCCACAATCGCCCAAGACAATCAACCGAAAACAGCTGCAAATACAAACCCCTAGCATTACCACTGATTAATACACATCTAGAAATGGGTGGACAAAGAAGATGAGACGGTAACACGAAACACCGTAGCAGCGCAAAACATAAGCCATGAAAGTGCAAAGACCTCCTAAATCATATTAGGTCCCCTCAAATCATACATCATATGGTATGATCGAGGAAGGAAACTGCATCATAGAAAATGTAGATTTTACCTCCATTTTCACCAACACACGCCTGTGCTATTGACGTACAGATAATGATTAAGACAAGCATGGTTGAATTTAACATCCCCCAAAGCATCATGTGAATATAGAAGAATAGTAAACAACTTATTCATAAGTGAGATAGGTCGCATAGACAAGGAGGTGCATTGTGACAAATCAACCATTTTTTACAGCCCATAATAAACAATGCATTAAATAAATGAACAGAAAGAAATCAAACTAGCAAAGAATATATCCCTGTCGTTTTCCTTGGAGCCCTCCCTTTCACCTGGGAAGATAGCCAAATTTTTGCTGACAAAAACCCATCTTGGCCAACTTTCCTCTCGATTATTTTTTCTTAGTTACACTGCTTGAATAATTCATTTCGCCTTGCTCAATAATCTTAATAACTGCACCTTGTCCATCAGTGATATGAATTATGGTTATGTGTTGGCAGAAAATAGACTCGTTCTTGTTAATCATCCTGTTTTCTGTAGCAACTAACTCAGGAGCAAAGCTCGTGAATAGTCATGAAGTTTCATCTGGAACTAAACTGGAGTTGATTGAAATCTGCGGAACGGATTCCATCTCATTTCGACATTTCAGCCAATAAAGCAAATGCTCCACCATGATACGATTCGTTTCCGAGCAATATCGAGAAGACCGAGGCTAAAGCATGGCGGTTATTATGCGGAAGAAATATTGAGAATAGAGAAGAAAATCTCAATCTCATTAGAGTGACAATGATACATATGATCTTTATATAACGACTCCATCTTTTAAGGAACTAACTAATGTTTGAACTATGGCTAAGGTATCTGATCATTATCTTTATTTGAACTAGCTATCAAGATAATACATGAGTAATATGCCCCTCAAGATGGACGGTAGATGTTGTTGAGCGCCATCTTGGATAGAAGGGGAATTAATGAGGAGGAAGGCAAAGCCTTGGTAAAAATAAGCAAGTTGTAGCTTAGAATGAATTGGCATGAGTTTGGTAAGACCTTCGATTATCTTGTCTAGTACAAAGTGGCAATCAATTTCGATGTGCTTTGTCCGCTCATGGAATATTAGATTTAATGCAATGTGGATTGCTGCCGTGTTGTCACAAAAAAATTACGGATGGTACTGGAACAGAGATGGATAAATCCCGTAACAATTGCTGAAGCCATATTAGTTCACTGGATGTAGTAGCAAGAGCACGATACTCTGCTTCAGCGGAGGATCGAGAGACCGAGTATGGCGTGGGTTTGTGAATTGCAAAAGTAATATCAGGGCGTGTCAATGATAGATATAATAAGCGACCTATCAAGCGCCTGTAAGAAGTACTATCATCAAGAAGATCACCATCGGTGGAGTTGAGGTGTATCTTGGGGTCCATGGGGACTTGAACAGGTTTACAATCAGTAAAGTCCATATCTTGAAGTAGCTGGAGAGTATATTGACGCTGATTGAGGGTAATACCCGATGATGCTCGAGCAATCTCTAGACCAAGAAAATATCGTAAATGTCCCAAATCTTTGAGTTTAAAGTGGGAATTTAGGAAGGACTTCAGTTACTCAGTAGCGGGCATTGAAGAACATGTGATTAATATATCATCCACATAAGACTAATAATGCAATAAAATCAGAACCATGTCCTTTGACAAATAATGAATAATCACATTTGGACTGGATGAAGCCATAGCTAATTAAATCTTGACAAAATTTGATGTACCACATTAAAGCAAATTTTGCACAGTACATTATATCGATGCTAGCACGAGAGATCAGCTCTGAGCCACTAGGCCCTTGAAAAGTAATAGAGGCTAGTCAGTTACCTTTTTGGAGGTTCAGTGCTACTAGGGGTTGGAGTTCGCTGGCCAAGCTAATTCCCAACATCCTAGGATGTTTTTGAAGACAACATCAAGTGAGCTTCAGTGTTAAATATATGCAAAAGGACTATTGTTTTAGTATTGAATAATTATAAACTAAATGGTAAGAACATGTATTCTGGCTATTAACAATTCATGATTTTTGAGTTTTGGCCTGACCTCTAGAAAGATTAATGTTTTATGACTGAACATTAATTTATTTCAGCGTGTTTTTAATATGAATATCAGCTCCTACTATGATATTTGATATCTGCCTATGCCGGGTATATTTTATGGTTAGTACTATCTACAAATCATTTTGAAACTGGGAGGATTGTTCCACTGCTTACAAAGTAATTCCCAAGTCATTCACTCACTCATCCCCTACCAAATAAAAACGAGAATGACTTAGAAGAGTAAGAACAAACTGAATCCTGGAACTGTAATTTTGCCTTGGTTAAAGTTTTTTATTTTATCCTGCTGCTTTAGTTGTGTTTCCATTGATACATAACAAAAATTTCATGTAATGCGTTTCGATCCTGTTGTAAAAAAATTTCTTTGGGTAGAATAAAAGATTAGTTATGATATTAGTTAACTACCAAGACTTGTTTTCGAATATTTTATTTGAAAAGAAGTGACAATCAGTTAATTAAAACGGAACAATATAATTGTTACGGGACCCGAAAAGGATTTACCTTCCCAGATTGTTTTTAATCAACAAATCTAAATTAATAGTACCCAATACATTTTTAGGGTAGAAATCGGAATATCTTTCCACTTTCTTATGCATCTGCACCATAAATAAATAGTTTCTTATGCATCCGCATCATAAATAAATAGTCACCAACACCAAAAGTAATTTCCAGCAGCTCTAATAATCGGATACGTACCATTCAGCATCATATCTAAGAACAAACTGAAAGGAAACAGGATAAAAATACAACCTCCCTAACCAGGTGATTGTCCTCGTCCAAAGCGGCCACCACGTACACCACGACCACGAACTACTCTGCCCCGAGCTCTGCTCACGGAAGAAGTGATCATGCCAGTTTGTCTTAGATGTGCCCTTTCCCTTGCTCTCTCCTGTAAATTAATGGTAGTTGAGCTGCTATTCTGCGGCGATACTGATTTCCCTCCGGTGTCCTGTGTCGGAGTGGGAACACCTTGTTCAGAAGCCACATTATCTACATAACTGCTAGTTGATGCTTCCTCAGAGGTAGCAGTTACAGGCCCAGAAAACCGATCATTTTCTCCTCCAGGATCGGCTCCATCATTAAGCTTCTCTGTACTTTCAACAATGTTTTCGGAATCACCACCATCATTCTTCTCATCTGGATCCGGGGGAGAATCAATATCCCCAATTTCAAAGGTTGCAGGAGTAAAGGGTTCCATTCCTGCTGAATTTTCTGGTTCTACCGATTGCTCAGCCTGAAGTTGTCCAGATCCTGGGTAGCCCATCCCGTTAGATATATAGCTATCACCATCATTATCCGCCAAGTCTGAAAACATCTCTTCCTCTTCCATATCAGAACCAGATTCTGCAACTATTTGCTGGATGTCTTGTTCAATTTGATCTCTCAACTGCTCAGGCGATTGGACAGCCTCACTTGGTTTGTCCAATTTCTCATCCACAGCTTCACCAGCTTCATTAGCTGGATCAGCCTGAAGCTGTTCATCAACTGATGGCTCTTCAATTTGCTCCTCTACGTTTTCAAACTCACCCCTTTCTGCATTAACCATATCCTCATTAACACTATGCCAAAGGCTTGCCACATCATTTGATGATTCTTCAGCGAGTAAAACTTCAGTAAGTTTCGAAGGAGAAACAGGTTTTTCTTCACCACCATCTTGTAGGCTCTCTGAACCTTTTGACTTTTTTGCTACGGGAGCTACCATATCAGAGCTTGCTTCCTCCGGAGCAGGCATCTCCTCCTGCACATCAGATAAAATTGATGCTGCTGAGCGCTTCAGTACAAGTGGTACTGTTGGTAGGGTTACATTTTCTTGAGTTTCTGCATTCTGTGAAGAAAACGAAGGATTAATCTCGTCGGGTTCTGACATGTCCACATCACCTTGAGGTTCTTTAGGCTTCATAATATTAGGACGGACCAGTTTCCTTCCTGTTCTAACATTGGCCTTTCCTAAAACAAGTCTTCTCTCTTTCTCTTCCACAGTTCTTGAAGAAATGTTAGAAGCAGAAGCTGCTGGGATTTGTGCCACTGAAGCTACTGACTGACCCGTTGGAGCTCCAACAGTTGATGCATTATCGAGTGAGGGAGACCGAGCATCTTTAGTGCTGGAAGATTCAAGTTCATCACAAGCTGGTCGTGCAACCTGTTCAAAATTTTCTATGGCCTGGAAGTACGCAGATGACATATCATCCAAAATGGTACAGGAAAATTGTTGAACCGCAGAGGTACTCTCTGATTGACTGCCTCCAGAGCTCTTTAGTTTCTCTACTTCATCTTGAAGTGTTTTCAGAGCTTCCTTATGATTCCTTAGCTCATCTGTGAGCTTAATCTTCTGCTTCATGACAACCTCACGAGATTCAATAATTGTTTTACGAATTTTCTGACCTTTTTCTTTTTCTATGAGATGATCTTCTTTCTCCTTCCTCAGGTCCTCTCTGCGCCTCTCCAATGTCCTCTCCAAAATCTGTATTCTGGTGTCTTTCTCCTTCTCTTTTTCTCTGAGAGCTTGTTCGCCTGCAGAATCCCCTAAATTTCTTTTAGCCTGTTTGACATCTTCTAATTGTTTAGCCTGCGCTTGCATCTCTTTGAATTGATCTTCCTTTTCCTTTAATAGGTTTTCAAACTTCCTTCTTCCCTGAATATTTAATCGCCTATACTTTTCAGCCTCAGATTTCAGTGAAGTCTCAGATTGCAAGAGTTCACTAATCCTGGTATCTCTTTCATTCAATTCTGCTCTGCATATGGCAATGTCCCGTTCTAAACGCGATGCTGAATCTTGTTTCTCTGACAATTTGTTCTTAAGTTCTTTGATTTGTGCATCCTTCTCTCTTAAATTCGACTGCATCAGCTGAAAAGATTCTTTCAAGTGATTGTAGTCATTAACATCAACATCCCTGCACTTTTCTATCAACTCATTAATTCTCTTTTCAAGATGCACTTTTTCCATCTTCTGCTCATCAATTTCTTTTCTACAAGTTTCCAAATCAGTTTCTCTGTTTCGAAGAAGTTTCTCCAAATTCCCAATTTCATTGCTATCTTTCTGAAATGCTCCACGAAGTTTCTGGCATTCTTCAAAATGATATCGGTTTTCCGCCCTGAGCTGCACATTGCTTTCCCGAAGTAAAGTCAGCTCTCTAACCTGAAGTTGGAGAGATTTAAATTCTTCCTCAGTGAGTAATGAGGATCGAGATTTTGCTCTCTCTGACTGAAGTGATGCCTGTGCATCCTGTGCAGACTTCAAAGCACTCTCTAGCTGTGATTGTAAGCGAAGTTTTTCCTGTTTCAACAAAGAAATCTCTGTTTCAGCTATTTCTTTTGACCGCCGTAGATAATTCACAACATTTTGCAACCCATCATCATCAGTAAAAGTCTGGGAAGTGCTTCCAGAAGCTATTCCTCGTTCCTTCTCGGCTGATTTGATGTGGAAGGCCTCAAGGCGACTGTGCAAGATCTTGTTCAGCTCATTGACTTCATTGTATTTACTATCAGCCACATTCTTATAAAGTTCCAGAGCTAACTTTTCTGTCTCCCATTTTGACTTCAGCTCATTCTGTAGAAAAATAAATTGACGCGTCATTAGATATTTTTAACAAAAAATGCATTATAATATGAAAGAAGCCAACTCAGAAGATATGCTGAAGACAATGTTTATGCAGGACCTCTCCCCTTCCTCTTCCATTGTCTCTTTCATGAAGAAATATATCTCACATCAAACTTTAACATCATATTGATTTCAAAATCTCTGCCAATAACTGCGGTTAGGTCTGGAAGCATATTTTAGCAATGTTTTCATTTGCCCAATATAAAATATATATACACCTCATATTTCAGCATCTTAAAAATTATATTTCTGTTCAAATTATATTATTAGTATATTATACTTGAAATAATTGTACTATATTTGAAATTTAAAATACGTAAGGTAACATTAACTAAATAATATGATGCAACATCACTAAACTAAAATATTTACATGGCATGACATCTACAAATTTCCAGAAAATAACTCAAATATATATCACAATCTCCCAAAACATATTTTTTTATCAACACACTACCAAGCAGTACATACATTTTTCTAAAAAATCTTCTTGCCACATTTTCTCCGGAAGCTTGATAGCTTTCAAAAACCATTATGTAGGGGATAGGAATAAGAAGACCATTTTGTAGCATTTTCGTGCAAATCATGGTAATAAAAGTAAATATGCAAGAAAAACAAGAGAAAAGGAGAGTGTACTATAGGTTTAAGAAACTACATTCTCATTTCTCGGCACATCTGCCACTTTGCGAAGCTCAGATACTTCATCTTGAGATGCAGACAAGGCCTGTGATGTTTTAGTCAACTCCTGTATTGTTTGTGACTGTAGAGTAACCTGGAAACACGGAGCAAACAAATAAAAAAACCGGTAAAAAATATATTAAACAGCAGCTCTGACATTTACAACATAATTGAACAGATACATGTCACTGGTAACAGGATATAAAGTGATCAGTTCAAACTAACCGAACCACATGAATCAATAAGATTGGGATGTTCAATCTCCTTTCAGAAAAAGTGAAAACCTAAATCGATTAGACAAGTACGATGCAAAATTTCCATAGAAACCATATTCATAAATGCCGACACCAACAGTTTGTTTTCATCCTAAATCCCAGAAAAGACAAAGTTCATTATTACTTGCAAACCTTCTAATTCATATACAAAAGCAAGCAACATTACATACAACTTAAGTTTCATAGCACATAAAATTTACTTAGGGAGAAGTAATTTTTGCTTGCCTTAAAATTGTATTTCCACTGCAACAAACAGCTTTACACTAACCAAACCACATGGATCAATAGGATTGGAATGTTCAATCTCCTTTCAGAAAAGTGATTTTTGATGACTAGTTAACTAGCATCACGTAAACTCTATCTGAACCAACCACAAAATTGTTTAAGCATTCAAGAATTAAGTAAAGTCAAATAAAAAAGGGTACAAGTATATTCACCACCAAGTAGGATACAAGTACATATCCACTTTAGGATCAAAACACACTCAAACAGAATGCACGAACGTACTGGAGTTGCTGGAATAAAAAATGTATTGCTGAATGAAACAGAAGGAAATACAAAGACATCAACACTCTACGCACGCACACTCAAGGAGACCCCCTCTCTTTCCTTTCCCCCCTATTTATTCCCCTTTCCCTCCCCTAACAAACTAACTACCCTCCCCTTGTTCACATGACTTCTAGATCTCCCTTAATAGCCCGGTAAGTTGTGGGCTTCTTCAGTTGGGCTTGCTACTAGACTTGCCTAAATGAATTTCCTGTAATAATACCTCCCTCCTCAAAATCAACCTTGACAAGACTGACGTTAAGCGTTCTAATTTCTACCACTTGACACCCAATACAATTAGTAACTTCCTTCCTCTATCACAAGTTCCATTAACATCCAATACATCCCTCATGCTGATAATACAGAATGACCCATATTTCTCAAATAGCAACTCTTTTCACCTATCCCAAGTCCTATTGACAACCAGGTCACCCTCCATTACGATAATAGGGCGTAATCCTTTTTTACAAGCTCATAACAAATTCACTAGTCATATCACCAAAAACCATAATCACATCAATATCTAACCCTTAATTCTTCATTTCCCCTTTAAGAACATACTCCTGGCTCACTATACCAGCCATCACAACTGCTTTTTTTTTTGAAAAGGCAAATAACAATATATTAAAAGAAGTACCAGAGGTACTAAAATATTTACAAAAAAGGCAGAAATAACAAAACAAAAAAGCGTTACTGCCTAGCCTATGCTTAATCGCTACTAAGAAAGAGCTAACAAACAAAATATTGGCTCATGACGCCAATCCAAAAACGAGGTCCCCAATCTATTACGGCCTCTATTACTAATCCAAAACCACGAACGGAAGATGATCAATTTTAATGAATCACCCTTGATCTCCTCCGGTCCCTTGAAAATCAAATTGTTGCGAAGTAGCCAAATGGTCCAAATGATCGCCTCCCAAATAGTCATCCACTCCTTCTGCCCCTTCGCATGTTTCCACAGTCCCTTGTGTTGCCATAAACGATCCACGGGGTCCGCCGATAAGACTGTTGTGACTCCTAGCCATTTGTAACATTGCATACACAACTGTAATCAGCCTAAAATTTCATATCCCCTTCCAAATTCCCTCGTTAGCAACTATTTTCTCCATTTTCTTCGCTCGAGTTGATTGGAAATAATATGCATATTTTAATTGAGTGGGCCCATCCATCACATCAGCTACCAGCAAGGTCAAAGGAGAACTCATCCACCCGCAACCCAGGAAACCCCATTTGACCCCATAATTTTGCATCAATTTTACGAAGATCCACAATTTCAGCCATATTGCTTCTCAATTCTTCTGTGATAAGCTTCCACTGTTGCCCCACCCCTCTGTCATCCACCGGAAACCCTCCAATACCACCGCAGGTTTTTCCAGTCAGATGATCGCGTCCCCCAATCGTCATAGAAAGTCTCCTTCCTCCTCCCAATTTCTGGATTCAGACGCTTAGTACGATGCGCAATGAAATGTTTGACTGGGTTTTGAAGTCCATGTAGCCAAGACACCCCTCACTCTCCTCAATGTAGCATCCAATCAACACGAACCTCAACTCATGTATCAAAGTAGCAATATTCTCGCATGATTTAGCTAACCTTTCAACCACTATATCTCTTATAAACGCTTATGTGAAGATCTCTCAATTGTTGTATGAAATTTTCTTTTCAAGTCTCTGGATCCGGCGGATACTCATGCAACCACCAGTCACTGGGAGGTGGTTATAGGCTGGCAGAGTGTTGACACTGCTTACATTCGCAGAACTCTCTCTAGCTAGCTTCCCACTTAGGCCTACCTCAATACCCCCCATTAAACTTTGCATGTTGATAGTATATTTCTTCTCGCTCTGTTTGCCACATTCTTCTCGATGATTTCTTCGCTATCTATCCCCAACTCCATTCCGTTGCTACCACTCTCCCTCTTCCTGTACTGGAGTTGTTGATCCTTCTTCACTTCCATCTTGGTCGTAAAACCCATGGACTTTTCTGTCAAAATAAGTTTCTCCTCAATGTTTGGCAACTACTCTTGGAATTGCCTTGCTCAAAGTAACGGTGTTTGGCGCCGCTTAGGTTCAGTTTCGATTCACATCCAACTTTTCCTCTTGTATCAACAGATTTTACGTCCTCCATGACAACTCCGCACCACCTTCGTTATTTTCTTGTTTGTTATTCCCCTTCACAAACTATGGCAACAATTCCTGGATTAGTTGCTCTCGTATCAAATCGGGATTTCTTAGTGATAGTCAATAGAACCAAAGATCAGTCCCTCCATCCATGCACATGAGAGCGAGCTGGACTCGGTCCTGTAATGGTGTAAAGTTGTCCCCAAAATATTGTCCACTGTCAGAATACATCTGGGATCAATGCCATTGAACCTCCACATGTCCAACCTCATCCTTTGGGTCGAACCGCAGGTCCGACCAATTGTTAGGATCAAAACACACTCAAAACAAAATGCAAACAGATTGCACGAACACACTGGAGTTGCAGGAAAAATAATGTATTGTTGAATGAAAAAGACAGAAATACAAAGACATCAACACTCTGTGAACGCACACTCAAGGAGATACTCCCCCTTGCTCCAAGGTAAAATCTAGACCCCCTTGCTCCAAGGTAAAATCTAGACCCCCTCGCTTTATTCCCCATTCCCTCCCCTCACAAACTAACTACCCTCCCCTTGTTCATGTGACTTCTAGATCTCCCTTGATGTGCCGGTAAGTTGTGGGCTTCAACATTTGGGCTTGCTACTGGACTTGGCTAATGAATTACCCGTAACATCCACAAGATTAGAAACAATATATCCTCCAAAATCATTGTCAGTAAGCACCACAAGAAAATTTTTTAGTACCTCTTCCATGGTTATTATACTTTTGCACTGAGGTATAAAACACACATCAAATAAGCTTTTAGCATAAACTAATGCTAAATCACTACCATCGAGTAAACATCAAAGTGAAAAGTGTAAAGTATCTTTCTATAACCTGTCTTTCATAATTGGCTTGCGCAGTAAGCCACCGTTGATGTTCTTGCTCCAAATCTTCTTTCAAGGTAGAGAATTGTGATTCCATCATCAAGATTTGTGACCTAGTGCAGTACAAGAACACATAAATCTAAGACAGAGTGAACATGTTGCAATCATAAACGAGATAATACAATGCTAATGGAAAAAGAAGGTAATCGAGTAAGAAAAATGTGATATATTATATGAAAGTTTCCGAGAGGTAACCGTCTGTATGCTATCCACTTGCCCCCATCTTAAGCTGGTAATCTCTCTCCAGAAACAACATAAAAGAATACCCTCACAATTTCCCCTTTCACATTGTTTATTCCCTCCCCCTTTTCTAGATTCTTCCAAGACCTTGTAACCCTTGAGCCAGTAATAATCTTATAGTCCATAGCACAATAACATTACCGAGACCGAGAAACTCACATTTTAACTGAACAATCTTCTTTCAGACTGGAAATTTCAAACAAAGCACCAACAAGAGCTTCTTCATTCCTAGCAGATGCAGAAATTGCCTCCTCGGTCTTCAGTTTACATTCATTTTCATATTCTTTGACTTGCTCTTTAAGTGAAAAAAGCTCAGCTTCAAGAGATTTTCTTACATCATTGGCCTGTGATGCACATCAGATTAAAAATGCACCGTGAATAATATCATCGATCGATGAGTTCCATAAAAAACAAAACACATCCTTAGTACCTCAGATTTAAAATTTTCATAGGCCAATCCCATCTGCTTGAGAGCTGCTTCATTTACCTGAGCAATGCTCTTGTACTGAAAGACAAAAGAAACTCAGCGCAGACTACATGGAACCATGGGCGCAAATATGAAAACCAAGTACCTGCAGCATGTGATCTTTGCTAGACTGTGCTTCCCCTCTCAATTTTTCAATTTCCTCATGGAAGTTTGCTAAAATCTAAAGGATAACAGCAACAACATAAATAAATCAAGAATCTAACAACCCATTTCCTCACAGCCAATTGAAGAGAATGTATCTCATAACAGTAACAACTAATATATTTGGAGATGGCCAATCATGAGTGGCACTAAGTAAAATGGGAAAAGACAGAAATTGTGAGGCAAACCGATGGAGAGAATCAGAATCAAGTAAAATGTGACAGATTATAACAGGTAGATATAATCTAATGATAGCATAAAGACAAATTGTGACGCAAACCAATGGAGAGAATCAGAATCAAGCAAAATGTGACAGATTATAAAATTAAACCCAAGCACATACTCGACATTTCATTAAATATTCAGGCAGGTATCCCATCTAAGTAAACATTGTTATATAAACCTCAAAATGCCTAAACATGCGTTTGATGTTAATCTAGCTTATAATTAAATAAACTTAATACATCTCATATTGAGTTATAGTTAAAAAATTAATGCAGTTTGCAGAATGTTAAAAAAATTACAAAGAGTCATGATTCATAATCCAATTTACTGCAAGAACAATAAGAGGAAATATTAGGATGTGACAAAATTCAAGCTAAAAATTCTCATCAGGATTCAACTTCGAAAACATAAAGAAGACAAGATTGCTTCAAATAATACATTCTATGGACTTCTATCATGTTGTTTGGGAATGCACACAGGGATCTATCAACCGGAAGGAATGAGGAAATGATTGACAAAAGATAATTTATATCGAAAGGTTCCTATAATCAGATTTCAGTAAGACTTCTTTCACCTACCAAGATTGAATACAGGAAGAGAGCAAGCAGTATACATTTTTTTAATCAAGGAAGCATGGATCTCTTGCTTTGAATTTCTCTCTTTCTTCACTTTTTTTCTATCTTTTGGTTTTCTGGGCTTTGGGAAGGGGACGTACAATCTCATGTGAGGACCGAAAAAAGATGAAAACTTAAAATGATTTTAGATTGAGAAAAAAGTAATTGTTTAACAGTTATTTTCAGAAAATACCTTCTCACTAGCAGAAGGGGATGGATCACCTTCGACACCATCCGAATCCTGAAGCATAGAGTAAAAGGTAGAAACGCAGAACACATCAATCCTTTTAAATATAAGTAGAGCATCTAGAGTGCGGCTAGCATAGAAGATATGTATCATTCGCAACATGCACAGGACAAAATAAAACCAAAAAATGAATATGCATTATTATTAATGATCACAGTTACCAATATGTCAAGCCAACAGCACGATGCGCATGGTACTAAACAGAGCACGGAAAAGACTATTCCGCAAATAACTTTTCCCCATCAACAGTTAATATTTTTCTTTGGGTAGACAGTAGGATTAAATGCTACCTCCAAGTAAAATTTCCAAGACATTACCTTCACTCTAGAAGGTTCCATAATCTTCTCCAAATCAGCACAACGAGCCTGGATGAAATACTTATACCAGTCAACCAATAATTCTAGCCCATTTACCAAGTAATAGATGCTACAAAATATTTACTAGCAACTTAATTGATAAAAGACCTCTGCAACAACAGCCCTCGACTCCGCAGCAGCTACAGATTGCAATGCACTGGCCAATTCTTTTCTTGATTCTTCGAATTGTCTAAAGGCATTATTCAAGGTGCTTTCACGATGGAGTGCAATATTTCGAGTATTATCTCGCTCTTCTTGAAGCTCCCTTTTTGCCTCAGCCCATTCTCGCTGCATTACCATTATTTTCCAACATGTTAATAGACAAAGGAGTGTGTAAGGTTGCGCATCTGGGTCTAAATAAAAATATCAGAAAGCCTCTGAAAGATCAGTTGTGCACGCTAAAAATCACCAGAACTATTGCATCTACCAGTCAGATATTATAAAAACTCAACAAAACACAGGGAAAAGCACCTCAATCTTTTTGACATACTCTTCCTGCTTCCTCCTCTCGATATTTCTGGCCTCCTAATCCATAGAAGAAGAAAAATAAATATGAAAGTGACTCACTAGAAAGAAAAAAGAATTTAGAGAAGGCAAGCTACCTCACGGGCTTCCTCAGTGCTTTGTATGGTATCAAAACTGGCCTAGAAAAAGATAGAAAATTCTAAAAGACCAAGAAGTAGACATTTAAAGCAAGTATCATCAAAATTATTTATTTAGAATTTAAGACCTGCAACCGGTGAACCCTCTCTGACAAACTACGAACTTCATCAAAAGCTCTCTTCTCAGAGTTCTGCAGTATTTCCTTCTGATGCTTCAAAACTGAGACCTATACAACCATACAAAACCCATAATTACAATTGCATGATATCTATCGGTCTTCAAGAAAGAGAAAAAAATTCACCTCCATCGTCAACTTCCGGGAGAGTTCATCAGAGGCAGTTACAGAATCGGAACTTTCACGAATTTTTCTCTGATAGTCAACTATCAACTGAGAGAATTCAACATTTCTAGCTATGACTTTATTATGCTCTTCTCTCTGACAAAACACAGAAACTATAACAGTCAAACGAAGAGCTTAAGCAAATTTCTATGACTTCAAGTAAAATTATGTTCTCCCCTCCCCCCCAAACACACGCACACACTCCAACCAAAGCCGCAGCCCAAAATACAGCTTCAAAATGTAAACCTGATGCTCAAATTCCTTCATGAATCTGGCCAGTTTTTCTTTGGCGAATTGTGCTTCCAGAGATAGCTTATCGCACTCAGCTCGAACTGATATTAGGTCACCCCTTGTTTTGAACAAGGAACACACAACAGTGAAGTCACGAGGAAGTACAGAAACGAATTACTTCAAAAGGGAACCATCAAATTATCGTGTAGATGACAGTGGGAAAGAAAAAAATTGTATAATGAAGTTTTTCACTGCTTTTGCAGAATCAAATCTACATTGATCATAACGAAACTACATGATTTGAGGAAATGTATAAGTGACAAAAACCTATCTCAAGAAGAGCTACGTCCAAATCAACAGCATATTACTTCCACTTACAGATGCCTCAAAATCATACATTTATTTGGAACAAAATACAGTGAAAAGAAGGAACTTAGAGCGACAGTTACACTGGGCACAGAATTCTGAACAACATTTCTACGAATACATTTAGAGATCCAAACATAAATTACATGCAGTGAAGTAAAGCGTGCTGATTGAGGGAAGTAATGATACCTAAATTCCACAACATCACGTAAAATAAAGTTAATATGTGGCTCACACATTCATTTTAGTGGTACACTTTGCATGATAGTCCACTCAAGCTTTATCTCAAATCTAAAGACTTGCAAAACAAATTAGCAAACAGCCGTCACAAAACTATGATCACATTTCCCTGAGTTAGATGGTCACTGAGGACTCAAGATAGACGGCACCAGGAGAAGAGAGAAAATGGAAAACCAGAAAAGAAGCAGCAGCTTACCTGGATTTTGATAACTCTTCCTCGAGACCTTTCACACGCTCAAAAGCTTGTTCTTGTACCTTATTTGATGATTCCTGTAAAGTAAGAAACAAAATAAGTTAAATAAAAAGGTTACAAAGATCACATTGCAACAGACATATCATGCATAAATTGATATTCATGTATATAAATAGGAACATACAAGACCGATTTCTCTTAATTGTACGACCTTCTGGCTTCCAAGTTCTGCAACAATATAGCACCATTCATACAAAGAAAACAACTTGGCTGATCAGAACTCCATTTCCAATTAAAATGAAAGGATTAAAAAGGAATTCTGTTTCTGTCAGTAGATGATAAGCTGTACCAAGTTTATGCTCTCTCTCTTCATATAACTTCTTGTACATTGCCACCTAATTACACATGAGGCATAATTTTGCAAAAGATGTATACTTTAATCAGGATTTGATGTCAAATTTATTTCTAATAGAACACGTATAACGGAACAATAAGATCCTTTGAAGCACAAACCAACACCTGAAAAAACTTACAGAGGCGTGAAGCGATTCAATCATCTGTTTCTGTTCCTCAGCTCTTAACAATACAGCATTAACTCTAGATGTGATGTTGGCTGTATGTTTCTGAAGCTCCATCTCGTACATTTCCTGAAAATTCAAGAAATAAAAGATCTCAACATTACTCTGAAAAAAACTGAATTCCAACAATGTAATAAAAAGGAGAAACATGATCATACCTTTAACTCTGCTTCTTTGTTCTCAATCTGTTGAGAAAGGTCACGAGCAAGGCTCCGCAGCTGGGAATTTTGTTCTACTAATCCATTGATATCCTTGAAGGTTAACTGAAGGTGATTAATAAAAATCAGTGATATAAAATTGTAAGAATTGTCAACAGAAAGGTCTTTGCATAAAATGATTGTGGGACAATATTTACCAGCTTCACAGATAAAATACTTTCAGCATCTGATTCAGCATTCAAATGCACAGGAACAGTAATCATCTCATCATCATGGGCAACAAATCCACAACGCAATTGAACATCTCTACATTCCTTCAGAAGAACAGCCACCTGAGGTAACAGGAAGTAAGTGTGAAGTGTTGCAAACCTATTTGGACATTTAGCATGAAGATAATATTTGGACATTTATGCATAAAACGTGAGATCCTTTCCGATCAAACCTGCTTCTGAAGTTCAACAATCTCCTTCTGAGTAAAATCACATTCACGCTCTTGCCACTTCAAGCTAGCCTGGGAAACAGTTTGAGTCGCAGCCTCAACAACAGCACCCCACATGAAAACCTATGTGCTTAGTTTAGGTTACCAAAGAAAAATACACATCATCCAACAAACCTTCAGCTCCCGAATGTTTGCTTCCAAAGCAGAATGTTCAGATAGGGAATGCTCAAGTTTTTGGTGAAGAGCGGTGTGAGCCTCAACCAATCTTTCATGTTCCTCTGGAAGATAATTTCTTAAATAATCAATTCATTTCTTATTAGTTTTAGATTCCTAATTGTGGGAGTAATAACAGGCTTTGCACGGATATCAAAGAAATCATACAGGCTCTATTCCATCAATAATGTATTTTCCCCTGATATATCCTTCGAATAAATTAGTACAGAAGAAGAGGGAATGCGCTGATAAAAAGCTAACTCATGAACACCTCCCGCCCTCATCTTAAGCATTTCAGAGAAGCACATGCATATTCCAAGATTTAAAGACATATAATGTTCTACTCAAAAGAAATACAAACAAGTCAACTAATACGCAGAAACAAAAATGAAAATCTAACTAGTTCTTCCGCGATGTACTAATATTAGACTTTAAACATAATACTAAAAAAAGGGATTCTGGCTAGATCTTAAAGAGTTTCTGGCTAATTTTCAACGCCATATTAAAGTTCATACAGAGCTCACAAGAAAATTTGCTGAACCCATTCTAGTTTCTAAACACACAGAAATGAAGGACGAAAAGGAACAAAAAATATACAAGTACATATGGTACAATGTGATATGAGAGACTATATAAAATGCAGTCAATCAAGAAGAGGCACAGACCTCGTTCATCCATGATGACCCCAGCTTTTTCTTCTACTTCATAAAGTACCTATAAACAAACGAGATAGGTTTCACAAATGTAGAATCATCATATTTGGAATATCATCACTTCATGCAAATCCTCAACATGGCATGTATATATTGTAACAATAAATTACCAACTCAAAATTGTAATTCATAGTCCATATAGATAGTGCCAATGTTCTTTGGCTTCAAAATTCGCATAGAATAGGTTTTTTAACCAGAAAATGTATTTCGGCGTAGCTAAAAATGTGATAAAAAATGATAATCCTAATTCACCTGGGGCCCTGAGTGCACCTACTCAGATTGTCTACCACCGGGTTGAACTATTTAATCACCCAACTGAAGTAGCAGAAAATAACCAATATAGTAAATTTTAGCCTCCTAAAGTCTAAACTTTATCAATTCTAATCTATTTCATTCCAACAGCAAGTCCGTGTTAGCATTCGGTATTTCCAGAAAATTCACAACAGCGAAAGAATGTAGATATTTGGTAAGAAATGAACAAACAAGAATTTGCAAAATTCGAAAGTATCAGCAAACAAATGGATGATGATTCAGAAAGCATACTCGCTCCAAGATAGCTTGTGTTTGCTTTCTTCCCAGTTCCTCATGATGCAGTGCATCAGCAGCTTCTTGAAACTTGGCATACATTTTGGCAAGCTACAAGGAATTAAAAAACTTATTTCAGGTGTAAGCAAAAACAAACAAGAAAGAAATTAAATAAAAATGAAACATTGTTATGTCCATCAATTTCTCATAAAATAACTATTATGTCGAGGCATGTATCTGTCAAGGCAATTTATTCAACAGAAAAAATAAATATACATGTATAACTCACACTCCATCCATCCCTAAGTAGAGAAGCTGCGAATGCTGTTCCAGAAACCCCACCCGGAATCTTTGGTACAATTGCTCGATCATCCTCAACCTCGACGAGGTTCATCCATCTAATATCCAATAGTACAGAAGATGAAAAAAAGGAAGAAGAGGAGGAAGAAAGCATCTCAGGAATATCAACTTGCATAGAATATAAACAAGTTACCAAATTTTCATTCATATGCGTGTAAATATGCACTCATTCTGACTTACGAGTTAGTTGTAAAACCACTCAGTGAAGGATGTTTTAGCTCATTTTCTTTTCTCAAACGTTCCAGTTCCGCTTCACAAGTCTGAAGTTTCTCTTCCAAATCAACCGATTCCTGTAACGGACAAAAGACAACTAAAGCTAATCAACAATATAATAAATAATCCCCTGGACCAGAACTTAACAGAAAAATTGGCAAAAACTATAAAACCATTACCAAATTATGGAAAAAAATTAGCATCAGTCCTTTTCAAAACATCCAAAACAGATATTGATGTATGTCTTTGGATTTGTAGAAGAGTCGATTGAAATGTTGAAGCAATTCCCTAATTTTAGCCTTGAGGACAAGGCTAGTCATGGGAGGGAAGATATTGTTATGGGAGGAAATTTACAAAGCCCAAATGAAGAGTATACAGGCCCAACAAGGAACATTCAGAAGCACAAGCCCATAATTACTCAAGTATACCGCAGAAAGGGGCATGGTTTAGTGGGGATGAGGGAGGTAGTTAAGGAGCGAGAAAGAAAAGAAAAAAAGGAGAGAGGGGCAGTAGTAGGAGACATACCAGAATTTAGTTTGAGTGGACAAGCAGTGGCTTGAGGCAAGAGAAAATTATTCTCTCTTGAGTAACAGTAAGCTGTGAGAGTTTTTCCTTGTTATTTCCTTTGATATTTGTAGTTCCTTTGTGAGTTTCCAGAATTCAATACAATTCCATTTCAGTTTCTTTTGAGTGTTGCTACGGTTGTGATTATTTGTTTGTAGCTCAATTCTGCTCATAACACATACCTTTTCCATGTGCTTCTTCGTATACTCTTCCTTTTCAAGCTTCTCCTTGTGTTCATTTTCCACTTGGTTTAAATGAGTCTGCTCAGACATAGCAATATAAATTGTGGAATTCTAAAGGCATCAGAATACTATAATAGATTAATCTAGAGGGAATGAGCACATGCGTTGCATCAATAGTTCCAAATTCAAACAAAATAAATATAGTGGTGCTCACTTCTAAAGCCTTGATGACTCCCTCAAGTTCCCCGGCCTTTTTCGACCATTCGTCTGTACTTTCCTTGTATAGCTCCAATAGTTTGGTAACCTATGTAGTTCAAAAATATCAAAAGATAAATCCACAGGGATATATGAAATCACAGAGAATTTCTCCATGTATAAAGTAGCACGCACACCAAAATTAAAGTCAAAGGCACTCAAACTGCTCTTGTTGGATTGTCTAGAAGGCCATTAAGCGCAAGCAACAAAAAAATCACAATCACTTTCAGGAAAGAATTTATCAACTGTGTCCAATTCAATAGCTCAGAAAGCCATCAAATTACGAATAAGAGCTTGAATCATTACATATGGACAAAACAATACAAGAGTATAGTTTATTATCATAACCTTTAACTTCTGTAAAACAAATCACTTTCTAAAAACGAAATTGAACAAAACAACTTTGATCAGATTTGATGTCGAAATACAATATAAATATACAATAAGACAAATGCCATGACCATGGTTCTAGTAGTCCGCGTGCACAATCAACATCATTCGCATGCCCATGCAAACATTTTTTTGTCCACACAATATGGACTTTCACCAATCACAATTCTAAAATGAAATCTATGCTGAAGAAATTATTACGATGGAAAGCTTACAATAGATCCAAATAGAAAAATGAAATCTGGAAGCATCCACCCATTGTTAAACTTACAGTTGAAATTTCAGCAGTAAAACGCTGCTCTGCTGCCGCAGCTTCCTTCTTAGTCAACAGTAGCTCCTAGAGGAAAATATAAATGACAAAATGTAAAAGTTAACAAGAAAATTAGTTATGAGTCAATTCAAATTCAAATAGAAGTGACAGGCAAGAAAACTCGAGCAAGCGTAAAGTATAACAAACCTCTTCCATGGATGCAAGCTTCCCCTCTAATTCACTCGCTCTATCCTTGTGCAACTTTAAAGAATCAGTGCTCAGTTTATATTCATTTACAGCCTGAATTAAAAAATAATAACTTACTAAGTTTGTAGCCCTAGTTTCACGAGAGAGAACCAAACCATTCGCAATCCAAATTCTTTTTCAAAATTAAAGCGGAAATAATAAAAAAAATTCTTACATCAGCAAGCTTGGAAGACATATCTGCCTCGAGTTCCCCATTCGCTTTCCGCAGTTGGATAACACTGTCCACTTTGGCTGTTAACTCCTCATTTAGCCATGAATTATGCCTCTCGAGAAGCTCCTTTTCCTGCTCAGCTCCAAAATTCAAACAGCGGCATTGATGTTGCAAGAAATAACATACAAAATTTACCGAAAAATACAAATAATACATTGTATAAACCCAGAGACACAAAGCATGATGCAAAATGCGGGGGAAAATAACCCCAGAAGACTTGCATTCCTCTGGCAAGTAGGCAACATCCTGGTTTCTTAATTTCATATACAAAGACATATATTTATAACCAAAAAAATCATTATGCCACTTGTGCAATGCATCTCATCAATCCCCATCAAACTCTCTACAAATAAATTATCCAGCACAATGTCATTATTAACATGACATTTGGATGAAAAGAAAAACCCTGCATTGCACAAGATGCTCCCACAAAAAATACATTCATGAATTACCATCCTTAACTGACTGTCCTATTTTGTATATAAGGACCGAACCCAAATGCTTGAAATCAGAAATCAAGTGGTTTGTCAAGACATGAAGCAACCATCACCATTCAATAGAAATATTCAGCTTACCTGCAAAAGGCGAGATGTTGAAGCATTCAGCCGTGCCAATTCAGACTCCAGATCACCCTGGTGAGCTTCTTTTGACGCCCCAATCTCAGTCAACATAACCTTAAAAAAGAGGCAGTTAAGGATTAAATAGACAACATTGTGATTTGAGCATTACCAGATGAGATGTAGAGCAGATTTTCTTGCTCAACACTGCTGGAGGAGCAAAAGTTTTCCATAAAAACAAGTACATATCTAGATAGGCCTGAGTGTCTGTCAGTGATAAAAAAAACCTTCAACGCTTATTGAACATAACTAATTACAGTAACTAGGAGCATAGAGTGCATTAAACTTCCACCCAATATAATGACTCTGGGTATGCTGACACTTGAACATTTTCTAAGGAAAGATAAGAATGACGTATATTGATTTTCCGTACAATCTTATCAAGATAGCTCTTAATGGTGGCATTTTTCTCGCTGATTTCCATATCCTTCTGCTCCAGCAAGTCCATCAATTGCCTCTTTGATTTATGTAGTTCCGAGCCCTCCAGCTTCAATCTTTCAATCTCCCCATCTTTTTCAACCTTGTTAGAGTCCAAAGGAAATCAATTATACTGAGTCCATGACAATACAAAAATAAGTAAAACGCAAACTTACAGATTGGAGGAGGAGTTGTTGCTTTAGGGATTGTAGTTGTCCGAATTCAAGATCACGTTTATCAAGGGTGGTGATGATTTCTGAGTGCTGTGATTGGAGGGAGGAAAGCTCCGCAGTAAGAGATACGTATTTCTGTTCAATAACAGAGCAAGTTTGCTCGGCGGTAATGGCGGTGGCATCGGCCTGAGCCTGAACTGATGCAAGTTGATTGTACAGTTCTCGAATGAAAACGTCCGCCTTATCCGCCACCAGTGAAGCGTCGTGAGATAGCCGCTGAAATTCTTCATCAGATAGAAACAACGGCATATCTACTCCTTTCCGTAATCTCAACCTTCCAAGATTTCAACAGTTGGAGAAGTACTTTGCCCTAATTATTCGGAATTTCAGCGTCAGCCATTTAATTGTTCCAATAATTCATTCCAAGATTTCTAAAATCACACATAAGTACCGAGAAATGATATCGTGATTAATTTATGACGAGTAATGAATTGAATTTGGTGTTGAAATGAGAAGAAACCCTAGGAAATTGGATTTAAAAGGAATGCGAGAGTATTTGAGAAATTGAGATTCAAAATTTACATTTGTACATGGGTTGGGCTTTAAAGTGGGGACCTCCACTCGAAAGCCATCAATTATGATGAGTAATTAGGGGTGTAATGAATCGAATCGAGTCGAATATGCAGAAAATTTTAAGGTTCGAATTCGGCTCGAAATAGTTATATTCGAGTTCGAGTTCGAGTTCGATTCGAAGTTCGAATAGTTTCAAAAATTTGGCTCGAGTTCAGCTCGAAGCAAAGTTCGAGTTCGAATTCGGCTCGAAAATGTTCGAAAATGTTCGCGAGCTATTCGAATTATTGCTCAAAAATAAATACCCAAAATGTTCGAAATATATTTATTTAATATATAATTATATTATATTAATAAAATATTAAGGTTCGGGAGCGGCTCGCGAACTATTGATCAAAGTAATTTGGGCTCGAGTTCGGCTCGAATTCGAGAATTTCGAATTCAAATCAAATATTTATCGAGCCGGCTCGAAAAGTTCATGAACATGTTCGATTTGTTTACACCCCTATGAATAACAAATGTTTAAAGTTCTTTTGTGGCCCAATAATCGAACAAATTTAAAATGAGAGATTTTTTTTTAAAAAAAAAATTGATCAGTCGTGGCCACTAATACACATATACTATCATACAAAATATATTAGAATTAGAACATATAAATAAGCCACATAATTTTATTGTTCCCATGAACAGTAACACATTTTAGTTTTTTTTTTTATATTTTAATTAATTAATGATAATGAGGGATATTAAATATTAATTTTAATTAATGATAATGAGGGATATTAAATATTAAAAAATTCAGCCGGCCTTTTTCTTTTCCTTCTTTGGCATTGTTTATCGTCACTTTCCTTTCCTCTTACAACTTTGCGCAGGTAATGGTGAGAGGCGCCGAGATTGCTGCTCCCATTATCATTCTTTCTCCTTTATTCTGCAGGTTTGTGCAGGTGATGGTGAGGGGCGCCGGACTTTTGCTGCTCCCATTAATGCGGGTGATGGGTTTCATCGTGTATTTGGGGTTATCGATGTCTTCGCATCGTCTTTTTCATGGGGTAAGACAGGTGAGCTGTATTTTCTTTGTATTGCTCTGGTTTTTTGGGTTTTGCCCAGCGGATTTAGGGATTCCTCATTACTTTTACGTTGTGGGTCGATTGTTTCTTGCATTGGGATGTTGGTTTTCTTGCTATATATGTCGAGGGCGTTGCTTTTCTCCGTCTTCTCTTTGCCTCGCCGGGAACAAGGAAATTGAGGCTGATATACTTGTGTGGCCACGGCAAGCTTGTCATCGCCGGTGCTCTAGGTGAGCTACTGCTAGCCTTTGTCAACTATTTCGGGTCAAATGGTTGGTTCGAATATTGTAAACTGCTTCACCTACATACTACTCCATATGGTAGTGTTTCTTTGTATAATTTATTTATTTTATCAACACTCAAAAAAGCCTCATAAATTTCAAACCCAAAATTCAAGGGCATCTCTAAACTACAATTCCAGTTATGTTATTCATTCCTGGGATTTGTTGTTTGATTACATATGATGACTCTCTCCACTGTCCGTTATTTTTTTCCCCTTTTTGTTATTGATTTGAAATTTAATAATGGTTCAGAAACATCTAGGCTACCTAATTTAAATTTGAAAGATTTATTATGAGCTGTGTGAGGGTTCAGCTGGATGACTGACAATGAACACAGGGAATAAATTATATGTGTTTGAAGCCTTATATCTTTTTCATGTTGCTATTTGAACATTTTCTCTATTCATCTTGTATTATTTTAATTAGCTTTTACAGTCAATGGTTATTTTGCAATCATTTCCTGTTTAAAATTTCTTTCATTTCGTTGATTGCACAGATCTGGTTTTGAGGTTTACTTACTAGAAGCCGCATATAAAGATCCGGTGGTGAGTTTGTTGTTATGATTTTGTTTCTTTCTCATGATACTTGTTGGTTAATCAAGTAAATGTCGTAGCTCTTGTCATAGTTATTTATCCATTATATATTGCGCTAGATGCGTTGTTTAAGTAAAATGATGGGACTTTGCGAAATCATAGATAGAGAGTTTACCTAATATTATATGAAATGATTCTGGTTTAGCTTACTTACTAAATGACCCTTGACACTGTGTTTTGTAAGAGGAGGTTCCATGCAGAGTTTATCATGCTCATATTTCCTCCATCCATGTCCGGATGCAAAGTTTTCCATATTCGCATGTTTGTCGTCAAGTTTGTAAGCTAAACTGCAAAAAATTCCTCTCTTTTTTCCCTTTTTGGCGTCTTCTTTTTCAAAAACTATAGGTTTGGAGGATAGAATTTTGGTCGTAACTGAATATTCATCCTTGCCTTGTACTAAGGCAATAAGATATGACCTATTAGGCATATTCAAGTCATCAATATGTTTCGTTTTGCCTCTGTTAAGGCCACTAAATCTCCAAACTCGGGTTTAGACAATCCTGGACCTTGTTCCAATTTTACCTTGGTAAAACAGTTTCTTAGGGGGCTCGAAATCTTTCTGCATTTTGACATCAAATACTTCACAAGCTGGTGCATGACTTAGAGTCGCAAAGTTTGAGCGCAAATCAGCGTGTCTTTCCTCTATAAGTGGATTGAGTATCTGCTCAAAATAAGAATACATTCAGTTACACTAATGAGCTTGTTAAATTGAGGTAAGGTTGCAAATGTAAATTTGCTTTATTTATTTATTATTATTATTATTTTAACGTAGTTATCTTTTAAGGTAGCCATAACAATTTTCACTCAATCTTCTTTTTCTTAAAAAGTGTAAATTTCAAATATCTGCGACTTAGTGGGGAAAATGGCGGAAGAATTCATGCACAAAGTCTTGAATTGAACTATCGATATACAAGTAAATAATAATAAGAAGAAGAATAATACTTGCCAGTCATTTTGGACATGATTTTAGCCACCTTCTCTTGGCACCTTGCACACCGAAAATCGGCGCCTTGTGAAGATGGGCAAGGCTAAGGTCGGTCAGCTCAACGAGGATACTCATTTAGGCAAGTAATCTTATGAACACGTTTGTATGACAGCAACTTTGATCGACCATAGGTGTTCAAGATCAAATTATAACCAATCTTATTACAATGCCAACACTGCAGGAGCCATAAATACATTTGAGAATACCACTTTGCGTTCCTCTGACTCAAGCGACAAAGATTCCTTCGATGAACTGCTTACTCTTTCAGGTTATCGGGTTCTGCGTGTCTTTTTTGGCGTGATTGTCGAAAAAAAAAACTTAGCATATGTTGGTAGACATTACTTTACTTAGATTCTACTTATACATTTGTAGATATTGTTCGAACAAATAAGCCTAGACAATCACCCATAAGGTATGCTCTTGGGGAAACAAACTCAAACACCTCGGACACTTGCCTTGACACCGGGGAAGAAACCGAGAAAGGTATCTCGTCCAAAATTTGCTTTTAGTGGCTATGGTTCTTTTCGGGACAAACGCATAATTGCATTCCTTATATGTACAGTAGCCAAACATCTCAATTTGCATAAATTGCTTTCCCCTTTTTTAGGGCTTTTTTATGTACTCCATCAATCAAACCCATACTCTCTATGCAATATCAAAGTTTATGTGACCATGGGAAAAAATGTTTGGTTCAGGGTTCACGAGGGGAAAAAAACCATTGACGCGGAAATCTTCTAAGCATGTGGTGCTTGATGATGATAGCTCCGAAGAGGATGTAAGGCCCCGATATTTTGATTATAGTTAATTAAATATAATTTGGTGAATATTTGCTGTTTGTTTACTGCTTATGGTATTATGTAAATATTTTGAATATAAAATGTGTGCTAGAGATTTAATGTGCATGCTATGGTATTATGTAAATATTTTGAGCTCAGATTATGTGCTAGATGCATATGATGCATGCTGTGGTATTATGTGCTACACTGTGATATTATTTTATGTTTTTTATTTTTCTGGTATGCCCCTCGTGTGTCGAGGTCATGCCGAAATTTTGAACGCCACTTGTTGTCAGGACTTTAAAACAACAAAATAAAATAAAATCTCATGCTGTTTACACATAAATAATCATTTTGTTATAATTAAACACTTGATTAGGAACGGATCCTCACAGAGGAGCTCGATGTTGGCCGCACACTCCCCCGACAAGAATTGCCTACAGAAGGTTTTTGTCCCCACCTCATCACACACTTGTCATCCCTTTTATAACTGTTCCCTAAATAATGCGCTTTCCCTCTCTATGTTTAGATGCCGCTGAGGATGTTAGCAAGAGGAAGAATTATCAAGCCGAAGAAATATCACTAAATCTCATGCCTTGTCCATTGTCGCAAATTCAACAATAGCTTCTTGCATGTTTGAATCACCAGTTATCTTTCATTCGCTTCTTGTCTGGGCATAAAACTTTCGGTATTTGTATGAGCCATCGAATTGCATTTTGTCTGAACTAGATAGCAATCCTTTTGTTTGGCCTATGGTGTTCAACATTAAGCCACTTTTGGGTTTAATAGGCTTCTTCTCATCGCAAAGAGCTTGGGGCATGGTACTGACTTTTGTTTGGCCCAACATATTTTGTGTTATATATACATGCAAATATACGCTCGTTACGCATTAAACATATTTTTATTCTCTTGAACTGTCTGTTCACTTTGTTTTGGGCGCTTTGTTAGACATGTATATCAGATTAGCTTCTCCCTGGCACCGTGCCTTGCACGGTGCCCAAATAACTAGTAAATTAGATAGATATGAATAGATAGGCACAGTGCCCAAATAACTAGTAAATTAGATAGATATGAATAGATGGTTGAATTCCATTTAACTTTCAAAATGGCAGATTAATTCTTGATTTCAACGGCCAAACTTATCCGTACCCATCCAACAACAAAAGCTCCTCCCCAAATTATGGCCAAAAAGTGCTAAACAATTTTATGGAAAATGCTTGTATGAAATTGGGTGTGGGTTATAGACCAACTCAATATAATTGTTTAAATAGTTGATATATTAGTTTATGTATTTTTTTATTTAAAAGACGTCGAGCCGAAAGACTTTCGGTTTGTGCACTAGAGCCCATTGATACCCCTTATAGTCTTGCGAGGATGATGACACTGGTAGCGTGGTGTTTTTTGGTGTACCATCCATGCTTCGTAGTTTTACAAAAAATATCATGCTTATATACTAGCTGGATGTCGATTGAAGATAAAAATTATGCAACTTTATAGATAAAAATTAAAGATTTCCATGTCAAATTATAAAGTCCAGTGTTCTAAATATTATTTTTGAAGCTGAAACACTGTGTGAGGCTTTCTTTTGACAATCAGATGAATGTTCTAGTAAATCGTGTATCTTTACTCATATGTACCCTGATGTAGATACCCCAATAAAAAAACCGGCAAGGAAGATATCAACATAGGCAAGCAGAGTCTGACCCTTTTTGACATATTTGGAGATGATTCAAGCCCCAAAGATGAGAAATTATGAAGGTCATTTGCAGCAAACTCGACAAGGGTGAGAGAGGTGGGTTATCGAGTTTGGCTCAGTAGTTTCTATCACATAAGCTGGGTCTTGGAAGTGTATGATGAGGGCTATGCAAAAACCTACCGTGGAAACTCATGTTGGAATCACACAAGAAACGTATGGGGGCTACAAAAACAGGGCTGCCTGGTAGAGGAATTCTCGCAAGTGATTGCCAGAGACCAAAATCCACCGATGCGCAAGCCCTTCGGGTGACGCGAACAAAGCTTGTGATGCTTAGAGCAATGCATCAAACGATGATATCACTATCTGGTGATTGAAATCAGTAAATCCGGATATGGTTATCAAGGAAATGAAGCTGCTGAAGAAACAAGGCTTTACAGAGCGTCCTGGACTCTATTGTAGTGAGTCAGTGACGAATAGGTTGATGCTCTTTTTGTTTGCTGAGCCGAATGGGTTTCCCATGTATTGACTGCATTACGAAGAAAATCGCCCGCTTTGGGGAATGTTGTTGCTAATTGATGGTGTTCTTGTCTTACCTTCATGCTTCTGTGCGTTGGTAATCATTTGTTGTACAATGAATATTCGAGTAAACCTACGAGATTGAAATTGTGCCATATACGTTACATTAGTTTACTGCTTGGTCAGGCATCAAGATGATGGTGTGTTCCAAAAATGTATCTCCAATATTCCTTGAAGTATCACTGCATTTGCAAAATTATATCTACACAGTGAGACTAACGTGAACACACTAATCACAAAACGGATACAACAAAGTATATGTTTAATGTCAAAACTCATATATCAACTACTTGTTCCCTAGTGATTAAGATTTTTAGGGGAATCAAAAAGCTTCCATACACTCTATTTTCGTTCCTTTCCAAGTTCAGCACCACTTTGCTCAGGGACTTGTTGAATTCCCACATAGGGATTTCTAGTAAGTGTTTTTCCCTTAAGGCAGCAACATATCTGTTGATGCAGTGAGTTGGTTTGAAATAGGGATGTTGAAAGTAGTGGGTAATGGCACGCAAATGTCTTTTGACATGATATTTGGGTGGGAGATGAACCTTTGGCTACAAAATTCCCTATATTATATTCTTTGTCTAGGGATAAGCTTAGTAATATTGACTCAATGGGGTTCATGGAGAGATGGAGTGTGGTGGTGGGTTTGGAGATGATGAAGATCGTTTTTTGAGTTGGAAGGTTCACTGTTTTCTGAACTAACGTGTTTTTTGACATGTATAAGCTTAGTTTAGGACTACAAGATTATTGGAAGTGGAAGTTAGAACCGGATGGCCGTTTCTCGACTACTTCAGACTATAATGCAGTGAGACTGACTCCCTTCAGTTTGTGTAGGTTGGAGAGTAACCTTATTTGTACTAAAGTTGTTCCTAGCAAGGTTAATTGTTTTGTGTGGAACTTGTGATCAATAGAATTCCTACTAGAATTAATTTGCTTAGACGTAACATCTTGGATGTGCATAGTGATGTGGCTTGTGCTTTGTGTAATCTTGAAGTTGAGGATGTTAATCATTTATTTATCTTGTGCCCCTTGGCTAGCTTTGTATGATATAATTGTTATGTGTGGTTTGGAATCTCTCATGTGCGGCATTATCGTATTGATCTTCATTTGTCTCATCATCAAGGTTTGAATCCTTTTAAGAGGGACTGTAAATTGTGGAAAGGGTTATGCCATTGCATTGTTTGGAGCATTTGGAAAGTAAGGAATTGTGCCATTTTTAAAGGAATGGGTCTGTATGCTGATAAAGTTTTGGAGGAGTTGAAGGTTAGATTTTGGTTATGGCTATCTTCTTTTTTCTCTTCTTGCAATTACTCTTTAACAGACTGGCTTGTGAACCCAGTTTTTGTTTTTCGTTGTATTTCTTCCGGGTGAGATTATGAACCCAGTTGTGTCGTTTTTTTCTTTTTATAATTTTGTTGTTGTGCTACTTTGTTGAGTACTTCTTATACTCTTAGAATAAATTTTTCTTATGTAAAAAAAAACATATGAATGAAATTTCATTCTTTGTATGTATAAGTTGGTGAAGCTAGCCATAAATATTATTTATGGCTCTTGACGGTTGTCCAAAGGCACAAAAGAAAGGGTCTTTCGGCAAAGAAAATAGTCTCTATATGGGCATTAACAAGACTTGTTAGTGTCCACTATAACTGAAGTGATATTCCAATTCCATTTTTGTTCGTTGCTTCTTAAAGTACAGAGTTCCAGCACTACTTTAGCGTTAAAAAATTATTACTTATAATTATAGAATGAACCACGAAAAAATTTAGTTTTAAAAGAACAGATCACCTTATTCCATGTTACTAATTTTTACAAATTAAATGAGCTCCTAACTCAAAGCCAATTGGTAATAAATGGAGTAACTCATGTATCTGAGCTAACATAGTTTGTAAAAATTCTCAATCTTGGACAACTCTCAACACGTCCTCTTACATGTGACATTATATGAGTCAAACACGTGGATCGATAACGTGGAATAACCAATCACGTGAAAAAACCTGGCTCTGATACTATCTTCAGAATACATGATGTTCCAACTCTAAACTAATTGGTAATGAGTGGAGTAATTCATTTATCTTATAAAGAGCTAGCATAGCTTGTAGATTCCCAACGTGGGACACTCTCAACAATTTCCTCAAATTAAACTTTATTAGCTAATTTTCTTTCCGTGGATGGTGCACCAATCAAACGACATAAGAGGGTAACGTGACTTGTGATAAATCTGGTTTTTTAACATGATCAGCATGCATTTTTTTATTAAAATAAAAATGCTGGGATAAAATATAAAAAAAACAATGAAAATATAATATTGTCAGTTTATAAGCTTCAATTAATATTGTTATTATTACCTAAAATCTGAATCAGGTAGGTAATGTGAATGCGTCGAGAGAAGGAGAGCATGGCATTCTTTACTGCAGTCAAAGATAGGGTTAAATGATTAGGGTTTCGTCATTTGGGACCTTTTGGTCTATGAAAAATGATATTTTAAGGAAAGAAAAAGTATATATGAAGTTGGTGGGACACCATATGTATTTGACAGGAAGAATAAACAATCAAAAGATATAAAGCAAGCTAGCCATGACAGGAAGCCAGGTAGTTTTGTTCCTTCTGCATCATTTTTTAGATCCATTTCCTCTTAAAATATGGCTTCAGCTGTTGCTCAAGTACACATCATCAAGGTGCATATATTGGATCCATTTCACACTAACCTACAGGGTTTATTGATTTGGAAATGCTGTTTTGCAACTACAGATTGTTTAATAATTGTTACGTGATTGGATTGTGGGGAAAGGGTCGGTGAGTTGGGCCAGGCAGCCTTTATGCGGGTCCTTTAGTTCTGATAGTTAATGAGCAGACAAAAGCATTGAAGCTTCTGTGTTTTCACATATTCATTTCTTGCTCAGAATCTTGTAAAGCTCCGGCAAAGTACTACTATTTATGCTCTGTCCATTGTCGACTGTTAATCTTCATTGAAATTTTATTTGATTATATTTATTAAAAAAGAAGTCTCCAAAGCTGATTTCCATTATAATGACTTAATTTGATCAATAACTCTTGAAAGGTTTTATATTTCATTTGATCTTACTAATGAAGCTCCCATTGAGAACATAGCCAGATAAAAGAAGTTTAGATGGGCAGAAATTAAAAGACAACTAGTATTATAATGTGTTGTGACATATTGTCAGGATATTTTATGTTTTACATGAATTTAACATGAAAATTGCTATGACTCTTGAAAGATTTTATATTTCATTTGATCTTACTAATGAAGCTCCCATTTAAAAGCAATTTTCATAAATTTAAAATTAAAATTACTCTGACAGCAATATAAAATGCTCCGACAATAATATTTCTCTGTTATAATAATTACTAAAGCTAATGTGAATGAGTGAAGCTAATGTATAAAGACAAAAAAATTGGGGATGATGGCTACTTTTGTGGCTTTGATCCCTAACCGTTAGTGGGCTTATAGATCATATCATATATCATACACATATGTATGATATTAGTATATAATAATATCTTTTAGTGCCATGTAAGATTGTTGAGAGACGATACTATAAATTCAACATTTAATTCCCAAACTAATCCCTCCATTTCCTGCACATCTGCTCTCCAATTCTTTCCTTTGTTCCAGGCATTTACACATATCAACATTAGGTTATAAATTAAGAAACGAAAAATAATCAAGTCTATGGGACCAATGACTCTTCCTCCAGGATTTAGATTCCATCCGACGGATGAGGAGCTGGTTGGCTACTATCTTGATCGGAAAATCAGCGGTGGGATTATCGAGCTCGAAGTCATCCCAGAAGTTGATCTCTATAAATGTGAACCATGGGATTTACCAGGTAATTATTGATCAGATTCAGTCATTCAATCTCAATTTAGAAAATGTTCATTGTTTTACATAGTGCAAGTAATTTTTTCACACAGATAAATCCTTCTTGCCAAGTAAAGATATGGAATGGTACTTTTACAGTCCTCGGGACAGGAAATATCCCAATGGTTTGAGGACGAACCGGGCAACACGGGCCGGCTACTGGAAAGCCACGGGAAAAGATAGGGCTGTGCACTCAGGAAAGCGGGCAGTCGGAATGAAGAAGACATTGGTGTACTACAAAGGGAGAGCACCTCGTGGCATTAGAACTGATTGGGTGATGCATGAGTATCGCCTCTTACAGTTTGCTTCAGGAGCTGAGTCACCCCTCCAAGTAATATAATACTATCCAGTGGCTCTTATAATTCAGCAAGCTTGAGAACTTTTAATTCTTGCCCGGATCAAATTCTACTCTAATTCGACTTCTTTAATTGATATGACCTGTGATTCTTGCCCAGATCAAATTATTTATTTAGTTAGCTTAATCTTATAATTCCCTAATGGGTTTTTCCCAAATGTTACGGTGCAGGATTTCTATGCGTTGTGTAGGGTATTTAAGAAAAACATGGTTGTCCCGAAATCAAAAGAAACCCTTCACCAATTTTTGAGAGATGACAATATTTCCTCTGCGGAAACCTCCCAAGATGAAACTGCCTACGATGAAAACATCATTAAATACCACGAAATGAGTTCGAAATTTGATCCGTCTTCTTCAGAACTCACACAAGGGACAACGATACCGGTTGCTGCTAGTGACGATTTATTCCCTCACATCCCATCCCATGAAGTCAGCAGCTCAGTCAATCAATTTTATTTTCCCGAATTCGAGAACATACCAAATTTCATATTTCAGGTTATTAACGTACTATTTTATTTCCTCCATTGGTTTGATTGATGTTAGCTTAAAGGTAATGCCTTAAAGATAGTGATGTCGCAATCACAAACCTTAAGGTGATCTGACGTCAACTTTTAACGTGAGACCAATATATTCAAATCAATTTTAGACAATTGAACATAAGTTGGGGATAATACCGATCTCATTTACCTAATTTCACTAAGTTCCAAACATAGTACCCCGGAATGATTCGTTGGGCCAGCAGGTTCTCTTTTAATTTAAAGTTACAAAAGTAGAAATTATGGCAATGGACTCAACATCTTTTTATGACCACAGTATCCCATACATATTTTTCTTATAACAATCTACTTTTCTAGATTAATAATAATAATAAATCCAGGAGTACCTCTCATGGCGTAGCTTAGAGGCACGTTACAAAGAGCCATTACACCGTACTTTTGATTTATGATGATGGTCGTTACTTTATTCCTTACTCTTTCAACATTTTCAGTTAATTACTTTATCTATTTTTTTTGGAATAACTGGATTCATATAATAACTTGATTTACATGCAGGATGCGAGGATTACAAGCAATATTTACACTGGTATGGATGAGGAAACTCCATGTCCGCCATTAGCTCTTGAGGACTTCCCTGAAATTGATTTAGCAGTGGCAAAATCGATCGGTGAATATATGGGTTGTGACAGATTCAGGACGACGACAACAACATTAGAAGAACTTTTTTCCCACATGTGACAACTTCATCTACAAAAATTAATGACTGATACATGCGTGCACGTCGCAGCTAGCAAGATTTTCTTTATTTTCCCCCTCATAAAATTGAAAAGGCAGTTATTACATGGCCTATGGGATGATTTATTTCTTGTGCATTCTCTCGGAAAGTTTTGTTTACTTATTCATGACTGCAGTTCAAGATTTCATACATATCTTGGAGAGTAGCATTTTTTATTCAAAGTATACAGTCTTATTTTGAAATCTTATATATTCTTTTTAACTTTTTTTACCAAATAGTTTTGTAATATTTTTTAAATAGCTTAAAACTATAAGCTCAATCAGAAACTATTTCAATAGAATAAAAAATAATTTTAATTAGAGTTATTGGGGATTTAAATATTTCAAAAATAAAAATTAAAGATATTTTCTTGATATTTTTTTTTATTTAAATAAGGCAGTAAATATTGTATTAATAAAATACAATTATATTATTAGTATTGCAAGGAAAAATATCGTAAAAATTTATAATAATAAATAGCTATAAAAAGAAATATTGGGTATTGTATAATAATAAATAAATAATAATTATATAAAATAATTGGTGAAATAAATAAGTAGGATATTACAACAGGAATCGTCAAGTTCTTATGCTACACGCGCCAATATTGTGTGTAACGGACAGAACTCATGACTAAATTAGACATGTTCGGGATTGGGCTTTTAATGGGTCCAAAGCCGTAATGTTCTTCAAAACTCGGAGATAAAATTGCAAAGGCATCAATAACAAAACAAAAATTAAATTAGAGAAAATTATAAGAAGGTACCACCTTTTAAAATATCTTTCAATTAAATCTCCCCAAAAATCTCCTTTCAACTAAATACATTTTTAGAAAATTTATTTCAAATAAGTCCATTTTATCAAACCCTAATATAATTAGTTCATTAATTATGATTAAAATTCAATTGCTCTACACCTTCATCCCCAAGCCCTTGTCTACTTCCCACCATTCGCGTCGCCCTCTGAAGCTTCTGATTTATTTCTGATTTTTGTTTTCCGCAATTCTGCAAAGGATTCTTCGAACAATTTGAGATAATTTCATTTGGAATCACTTTATTAGGTTGTGTTGTGTGATCGTATTTACAATTTGTGTTGTGATTGTTGTTAATTCCTTGTTCTCTCTCAGTGAATTGTTTCTAATTCTCTGGGTGTTTGCTTGAATTCTGGTTTAGCGACTAACTTCTGATCGAATTTCAGTTGTTCTAGCCTAGCGTTCTTCGATCGTGATTTTCTAAAATCATTGAATTCTTTTTCGTTGAATTTTGGATTAATTTTCTTAAGTTGAACGCTCAATTTTGGGCAGAAAACGTGAATCTAAAAAAATTGAGGAAATTATTCATTTATCCACATTCTCGTTGTTTTGAATTTCTTTCCAATTCGTGCATTCGGTTTGCATTCCCGTTGCTTATATTGTTGAATGTCATTTGATACAAGAACGATTTGGTGCTTGATTCATCATTGAAACTTTCGAAATGTGCAGATTGTTTCTTCGAACCATGTTAAACTTTCGAAAATCATATATATATCTATATATTTTTGAGCGGTGCATGCAAAAATTGACTCATGTGGTGCATGTAAATTGAGCAGTGCATGTAAAAATTGAGAGGTTCAGGTAAAATTACTCATGCGATGCATGTAAAATTGAGTAATGAGATGCATGTAAATTACTAATGCGGTGCATATAAAATTACTTATTTGCATGTAAAATTACTCATGCGGTGCATGTAAAACTGAGCGGTGCATGTTAAAATCGACTCATGCGGTGCATGTAAAATTACTAGTACAGTGCATGTAAAATTGAGCGGTGCATGTAAAAATTACTCACGCGGTGCATGTAAAATTACTCATATGGTGCATGTAAAAATTGACTCATGCGGTGAATGTAAAATTACTCACTCGGTACTCATGCGGTGCATGTAAAATTACTCACTCGGTGCCTGTGAAAATCGACTCATGCGGTGCATGTAAAATTACTAGTACAGTGCATGTAAAATTGTGCGATGCATGTAAAAATTACTCATGCGGTGTATGTAAAATTACTCATATGGTGCATGTAAATTTGAGCGGTGCATGTAAAAATTGACTCATGCGGTGCATGTAAAATTACTCACTCGGTGCATGTGAAAATGGGTCATGCGGTGCATGTAAAAATTATTTATGCGGTGTAGAGTGTTTTCATAAGTGGGGTTAGTTTGGTCATTGTATTCAAAATTGAACTTAGTTGAAAGAACTTTTTATTGGGTGACTGGGCCGAAAACCTTTTACCTAATGATACCGGCCCGAAATTTTCCCATTAAATTAAATAATGAAAAGAATTAACATTACATCAAGGTACATGTCTCAAGAAACACAATTCACATAGATCCAATTTTTGAACTTAAGTCCATTAACAACTTTTTTTGGACTAAAATATCTCTCATTTTAAAAAACTCATTCATTCCCCATGATCTTCCCTCTTCCCCCAAAAAATCTGATTCCAGAAACCCTAACCCCAACCAATGGTTTCAACGACCCTCCTCATGGGAAATGCATGGCTTGATGTTTGATGTATAGGGGTGAAGAGGAGAAAGACGACTTTATGTCTGCTGCGAGCTCCGACCACCACCGTCGCAGCCACCAGAATCTGCTTGGTGCATAAGATCATTGAAAAAAATGCTGATTATGAAGAACAGAGAAGAATGATTGGAGTTAATGAGGCGAAGATCACTCTAATCTTTGATATCTAATTCATCTTCTCCAATTGATTGCGTCCACGCAATTTTTTTCATATTTCTGTCCATCTATGTCTTTTTAAAAAACCCGTGCAGACAAAAATAAGGAAACAAGGGAAAAACGAAGAGATATATACGAAAAATATATCTAGTATTTTATATTCCTTTTTTTTATTATTAGAAGTGATACTTTTTTAGAAATTTTTTTAAAAACACAAATAGATATATACGAAAATTCAATTAAATACATGGTTTTCTTGGCGGATGAAGATAGATTTGAAAACTACATTTTTACTAGCATCAATAAAAAGGTTCAGTTTGCACCAACAATTTCTATATACAAAAGATTCATTGTCTATTTATTATTTTTAAATATAAGCTTGGCTCGGAAGTTGAGCCCAATTGGCGTCCATATATATGTCGATAGCAAAATTCTTGCAATGCAACGGATGTATGTGAATGCATAAATCAGAATCCACACTCGGTTCCATATATCGATCTATCCTTCCCACTTGGAGCCAATAGATGCCGACTCTCTAACTGTTCATAGCCACAACGTTTGTGAATACATAAATCGGAGTCCACACTCGGTTCCATATGTCGATCCATCCTTCCTACTTGGAGCCAATAGATGCTGACTCTCTAACTGTTCATAGCCACAACGTTTGTGAATGCATAAATCGGAGTCCACGCTCGGTTCCATATGTCGATCCATCCTTCCCACTTGGAGCCAGACGCTGACTCTCTAACTGTTCATAGCCACAACGTTTGGTTTGCATCTACTATGCATCCTTTTCTTGTATTTATTAAATTAAAAATAGTGAATCTTCACTAATTTATTAACCATTCGTTGTGTGTGTGTATCTAACATTTCTGCGGAAGAAAAAAAAATACTATTAACATTGATAAGAGAGAGGCAATATCTAATTTTTTAAAGGTAGTAGGACCATAACATAAATAAATATGATGGTACATGGTAAACATAAATCAATAGGTGGGTGAAAAGACATATCCTACTTGGGAAAGTACTAGATTTGATATATTATCTTAGATTTGTTTGGTCAATTTCCCAACTACTTTGTCGAACGGCTAAAACATTTACATGGAAAAAAGGTAAAAAATTGAGTAACATAAATGCCATGCGATCATATCATTAAACTAAATTTTTTGAAAATTATAAGCTTGATTTAGTTATTTGTAAAATATTGTTTATAATAGCACCTGATCATGTTACTAATTTTCTTTTTATGTTCTAGTTAGAGCTTGAATTTATACTGTCGATTCGAATAAATCACATTGGACTCTAATATGGCTTTCACTCGTGGATTTGAATTCGAAAGAATCACAATGCAAGACTGTATGGGTTAACATTTCTCCAGGATGATTGTAACCACAATTTGAACATTTTGGAAATCTTTGGTGGTTTGGGCCGGATGTTATTCCTTTTTGTTGATTATTGGACTGATTAAGCCGCTTGAAATTTTGGCCATTGGCGGAGTGTTAGTTAGTAGGGGGTCGCTTGCACTTGAAATCCTCTTCATCATCTTCTTCTACTGGGTCTTCCTCCTCTTGCATTTTGTTGATGGTCCCATGCAGCTCTTCGAGATCATGCAACAACCCATAGTTTGTCTCTGAGAGCTCTTCGATTCGCATCTCGATGGCCATAATCACAATCTCTCTTAACACTCGATCCATATCGTATTCCTGCTGGAATTGCTCACTTTGGTTTGTCATGGTTTGGATTTCTATCAGCATCAGCTCTACGGAGATCAATGAGCCTCGTGATCTCCTCTTTAGCTTCGTTGGCCTCTTCCTCAGCTCGACTGTGATAAAAGGCAAACTATTGTACTTCTCCGTGCAAGTGGTCCCTAATCTCTAGAAGCTCTGCCATGGACTCCTTGAGTTGTTCCATCTCCTGCTAGCGGCCTATGCTCGGTTCGACATCACCTACTGAAATTTAAAATTAGAAGAGGGCTTTTGATCGTAATTGGATAAGGATCGAATTCCCAGAGTTAATTGAAAAATTGTTTTACGGTTATTAAGAAACCGGGGAATGAATTTCGTGGGTTTAGGGTTCTTAGTTGAACGAAACACGGTCGGTTCAGATCAACTGATAGGTTCGGTTTTGGTCAACTAATATGCTCAAATGGTCGCTTCTATTGACTAGTCAACTGAACAATTCTATTGACCATCTGGTCAAATCTATATAATTGGTAAATATGCTCATATGGTTAATCGAGTCAAATCTGTAGAGTTGGTAAATCTGCTGAGTTGACTGGTCAACCAATTTTTATTTTTTATTTTTGGATCAGTTCAACTAGCCTATTTTACGGGCCAGCTCTACATATCCGTTCTGATGATCTGCACTGATCTATAAATTACCCAACCTCTACTAGCTGGTTTATTTTAAAACTGTCAGTCCTACTGATAAATTTCCCAACTGATTCACATTTTCAGCTGGTCTATTTAAACAGACTCAACAATTGGGCTTATTTATAAACTGCTCTATAGTGCTGATTTGTTCTACAGATCTTCAATCTGTCCGACTGATATTTTTATCAATCGGAAGTTCTTCCCATCGGGATTATGGAACCTTATTGCTCTAATACCACTAAAATGTCACGCCTCGAGACCGGGGTCAATAACACCGACATTGATTCTCAGTAACAACTTGAAGTCAATAAGCCTTGTAATACTATATTCAACGAAAAACTAGTCTATATTCCATAAACATAAATCATTGTCTTTACAACTGAAATTAAATTGCATATCCAATTCCTAAATTCTTCAAACGAAATAAAAAAACGAAATCCTAATTAAACAAAATTTAATGTCTTTATTTCATAGAAACGCAACGGATCACCAACCCCCAAAATTGGTGTTGTTATTCGTCTTCAATGTCTTCCTCGTCTTTATCTGGAAAGAAAGAGTAAGGGGTGAGTGTTTTGGAAAACTCAGCAAGCGGGGGCCAATCGATGTGATGATATAATACATATTCATAATTTTTCCAAAACATATATCATAATCAAATCATAAACTGATATGAATGCATCTTAACATAATTGCTCACATCGAGCCATAACTTATCATAATTGCTCCCATCAAGCCATAACATAACATATCATATAAGCAATATTTTTCATATACGTTAAGCACAATAAATCCTCTAATTTTCTCTTGGTACTGATATCAGTCTCTAGACTTAACCCTCCTAGAGATGAGCTCATAACATCGGATCACACATGAATAAATGGTCTGGACTTCCCAGAACAATGGTTAACCACCGTATCAGGTCATATAAACGATTATAATCCCACCGCATCAGGGCCATAAATGAACTCCCCCCACACAGATTTTGAAATTTAAAGTGCTTAAAATATAATTTCATCCGAACATCATAATTTTAACATAATTCACATATCGATTGAAGTTTCAAAACATACTATGGTTTTTTTTCAAAAACGAAATGAATATTTTCAAAAGCCCACTAACAGTGATTATAGACGTGTTTGAACAATTTAGGATGCGAAAACGACGAATTCTTTCCTTCCTAGGCTTTGAATGGGTCGACAATCTGTGTGTGTTATTGTGTGAACTTTTCGAAAATCACAGACTAATTTTCGAAAACTGGTTGCTGGAAATTTTTATAAAAAAAAAAGGCTAGAAATCTTGACAATCAAGGGTCAAACTCTTGAGATTTCAAGGCAGATTGGGGAAGGAATTTTGATTGGCTGAACTTTTGGATTAATAAAGATCAACTTTCGAAATCTGGTACTGCTTTGAAGCTGAAATTTTCGGCTCTTGATGTGTTGAATAATGAAGTCTTTTGAATCTTATTTATTAAGCTTTGGTTGGTCAAGATAAAGATGATATGATTCACTTATATCCATACTAGGATTCTTAATCATCCATATTATATTTAGAGTTTTAATCCTACTAAAATACTTAATTGTCTATCTTATTTAATTAGAGTTTTATTCATAATAGAATACTTAATTATCTAATAGGTGTTTTATGATGGGTAAAAACTTATTAAGGTACATTTCTTAGAGGGACAAAGCCAGATGTGGAAATGGGCATAGTAATTCATCAAAACCCCTCTCATTTGGTAAGATTCCATTTGAAATATTCTGAATGTATGGTAAGATGCACCCTTAAAGACACCTACTCTTAGGGGTAACATCAAATAAACCGGAGGGATTTTTTGATGCTATCGCCCAGGAGCACTGCCCTAGGGGTTTTGGTACATACCCAATATTGGTAAGTCGATATTAACCCATATAGCAATAGTAGTAGGAATTAAGTTATTTAAGGGTGACTGCTATTACAGTCTTGCATTAATTATATAAACAACTTTGCAATAGAATGTAAGTTTTAGAAATTTCCCGCTAAAGTTTTTTTAATGGGACTCCTATACCGAGGATATTGAGGGATATGTTTGTAATTACTTATTCAAAATATTTTTAAGATGTTTTTGCTTAAAGTCGAAAAACCTCAAATTTGTAGCGGATCGAGAGAATAAAAGAAGTAATAAGACGACAACTGCAGTGCAAAAGCAAGAAATAAGAGAATAAAGCGACAGCTCCTCTCCCCGATCCCCAAAAAATCACCTCTGTTTCACTATAATATCACTCTTAACTTGTCCTCTTCTGATCTCACTCTCTGCCGTTGGGTAGATGGACTGTCCCTTTTGTCCCTTATTGCACCTAACGCTACCATTTCTTTCACTCTAAAACTCACGAATCCACAATATATCTTCTCTGTACCGGAACCTTGAATTTCTTGTTCTTGGTTTCGTTTCTTTCCTTATAAGGAGGACCTGGGATTGCAAAAAAGTGCATTTGGGTGGAAACAATGGCTTCGAGGGGTCATAGGAAACAGAGGTGGTGTGTCCAACAGCTGACTCCTCTGATGGAAGGCCCGGATTTTGGAATGGAAGATCAAGAAGGGAATAAAAAGGAGGGTTCGTGGGAAATTATCAGGGAATGGTTCAGAATTGAGAGAAGTGTTCCGCCCGGAGATAGCAGCTTTTCATCGTCACTGCCTTTGTATGGATCCGGCAACGTCAGTCCAGCAAAAATTCAAGATTTAAGACTTTTACTCGGCGTTTTGGGATGCCCACTCGCTCCGATTCCCATTTCAAACAAACCCATTACGCACCTTCACATCAAAGACATCCCCATTGTGAGTAAATTAAGACTGCAATTTTTTTTAATATAAATCGGTCAATTCATTTGAATTTGATATGGAATATTGATTTATAAAGGAGACATCTGCGGCGTATTACATAATCCAGCAATACTTGGCAGCAACAGGGTGCTCAAAGCAGCAAAACTGTGCAAAAAACATGTACACATCTGGGGTGGTGAAACTGATACGATGCGAAACGGAGATTTCATCGGGTAAAAGTGTGAGAACAATGGGTTCAAGAAGTGGTGAAAATGGCTGTTTCGTGATGTGGCAAATGTCGCCGGGAATGTGGTCGCTTGAACTGGGGGTGGCCGGAAATAAAGTGGTAGCCGGCAGCGATGGAAACATTACGTGGAGGCATACGCCATGGCTCGGTACTCATGCAGCTAAAGGTCCACAACGTCCTCTACGTCGTATCATTCAGGTAACTTAATAATAAATTCTGTACAATAACTTATTGCATTCATGAATTTGTATTAAGATTTGGGGTTTGTCGTAATCAATTTAAATTAATTAGCAAAAGGGTAGGGATAACAGATTTCGAGAAATGGGTTTTACTTATTTGCAAATTGCAACCATAAATATTAGGGAATTTAGTAAAACTTAATTTAGTGATGGATATGGGAAATGACAGTGTCTGTCCCCCCTGCCTTACTTGAGGAGGAATGGGCTATGGTTAATTTTATTTGGACCAACCCTAAATCTTACATTTTTATTAGACAAACATATAAAAATATTGGGGTCACATTTTCACATATAATGTAAAATTTATAATTGACCGAGTAGGGTTAACCCTAACCTCTCTTTCCCGCTTAATCAGCACTTATATTTGGACACGCACAGAATTTGAAGAAAGGGCACGTGAATACTGACACTACCTGCATCATCACTTAATTATTTTGTACCCCAATTTTTGCAAATTAATTTTGTTCGTATAACGTTGTACGACATTTGATCTAGATTTCATTGATCATTATTTATTGCCTCCCCCAACAAATATATATATATATATATATATATACTTACTGATTATAATAAATTTCATGATAACCGAATATTTTGAAGTTAAAGAACACGATCAAAGTGTTTGATAGAGGATACATCCTTTGATATGGGAAGTGCCCATCTACAATTTTTTGTGCTTTTACTTTGTTGAAACTCCCACCCTTTATTTCTTTAATTTTTGCCATTATTGTTTCCATTACAAAGATACATATTCCTCTGTCAAACCAAGAAAAGCTGTGCCAAAGAGATATTCAGCTACCAATCTTGGATCCCTACAAAATCTCGAATATGCTAAATAGATCACATGCTGCCACACTCTTGGATCCGTAAAAAACATTCAAATTTGAAGCTTTGGTGTGTCTTACACATATCGGACCACATATATCAAATGTCAACTAAATTTAATACATTTGATAAATTATTTTATATACATTCAAAAAATGTAATTTAAAATAATACTAATGGATTTGAAATGTAAATGCAAATTAAGTTCATCGTGTATTTTTTCACATAAATAAGCACTGCACAGGGCCTGGATCCGAAGTGCACCGCAAGCCTCTTCGCAAAAGCCCAATGCCTAGGCGAGAAACGCATCGGAGACGACGATTGCTTCGTCCTGAAAGTAGCGGCGGATCGAGCAGCAGTCATGGAGAGAAACGAAGGTCCGGCTGAGGTAATCCGCCACGTTCTCTACGGGTACTTCAGCCAGAAGAGTGGCCTCTTAATCTACATGGAAGACTCTCACCTAACCAGAGTACATTCCACGGAAAATGACATCGTATACTGGGAGACCACCATCGGCAGCAGTATCGGAGATTATAGAGATGTTGACGGAGTACTGATCGCACATCAAGGGAGGACCATCGCCACCGTGTTCCGATTCGGGGAGACATCGATGCATCACAGCAGGACGAGGATGGAAGAGAGTTGGAGGATACACGACGTCGTTTTCAATGTGCCAGGACTTTCATATGACTGCTTCATCCCCCCGGTTGATATTTTTGATACAGAACAAAAACTAGTTTCTCCATGATCGTTAATTTGTTGTTCAGTTTTGGGCTAAATATGATTGGCCAATAATTTGTTCCAATGGGGATGAGTAATTATGTTTAGTCAATGTATATCTTTTGTACCTTTGAATATTTTCGATCCCCCTTAAGTAACGAATGCAACCAAAGAAAAAGACGTCATCTTTGGTAAATACAAATTTTTTTGAGCTTTCGCACGAGGCGAACATAGGATTTTCGAGAAGGTGGACAAAAAAATATTAACATAAAAATAGAGGCTAATTTTTTTTATCAAAATATAATTTAAGGAGGGGCAAAACTTAATTTTGACGATTAAAATGTATTTTTAGATGGCAAAACTGCAGTTTCTGAAAAGAATTTTTTTTTTAGTTAATAAATTTTTTTTTGGGAAGGGCTGCCACACGTACATGGTTCGCCGTTATCGTTGCGGTGTCCAGAACGGATGTCTTCGTTCCAATTCTAACAATATTTCACGGAACGATCGCGGTATTTTTTAAAATTAAAAATAAAATTAAATAATAAAAGTATTAAAAAAATTCCGTTTCGCCCGTTCCGGTCCTTTGCGGCCTTGAAATCGCTGTTTCACTCCGCCAAATCCTCGTTCCGTTCCGGGAAGGACGCAAACTCGCCGACATAGATACTTACCCGTTTTAGCCTAGAACTTTGCAACTGAATGAGCCGTTCTCATTCCGTTCCTACCGTTCCGTTCCCTTTTTTACAAACCATGCACACGTATGTCCGCCTATCCTCTCGCACAAAGAGTAGTGGCTTGTTTGATTTTATATTTGATAGCTTTTATGAGGTATTCTAAGGAAATGCATTTTTATAAATTGAATTAAACGCGTCGTTAAGATCTTCAGATACTAACCTCACTTATTTGGGCTCTTACTCACTAACTCTTTGGGAGTTGTGCCAAAGATGAAGTACATTTTTTAGAAAAAAAGATGATGCACATTTTTCATTTCCAAGTATTTGAAAACGTTTACGGCGAATCAAATAGTTCCTTGCTATATTGTCAAGTGTTGAGCCGGTTTAGGTGTCTTACGAGCCGAAATCTTTTCCTATTCCAATTTTTTTTTTAAATTTAACTTTTGCCAGTTTCAATTGGTTAACCAATGGACAGCCAATTTAGGTCCTCTTTACATGGCTGGTCAGTGGTCACAATACTTACAGTAGGATCATTAAACCACTTGCATGCATGGGAGTGCGGGCCAAAAGGAACATGGTAAAATGACCGACTGACCATTTATATTTAGCATTCTGAGTTTGGCGACTCAAACATTTAGGAACTATAAGATTAGTTTGATATCGCCCTTAATACGAAATATTTCACATCAATTATATATCTACTGTTGGTATACCCAACGTCACTGCACCTAAGAATTTTTCAAAATTTAACGACAAGTATCTATCTTCAAACTGCTTTTGATGACGGGCGGATCAACTTTGCTCTCATAAAGTTAGAAGCTTCATTGATATTTGTACACATAGAATTGCGTTTTATTCTCCCTACCCTCTCACTTTAGCTTGCTTGCTTTCTTTCTTTCTTAATTTTTTTTTCACCCTTTAGTTAACATTAACTTGAATGGCATGTGATCTCCCAGTTAGCCTGTAAGATCAAGCGTTTGCCGCTTTACTAAAAGATATAGCTGATGGTAACGATGCAACTCAAATCTTTTAAACCGTACAACGGCACAAACACCATATTTCGACCAATCGGTAAGCTAATTGTATTGCCCCAACAATCACCATCCCAATAATTGCACTCCTTGCAACTCATGAGAATCGAACATGTAACATGACTCTGATATCAATTGTAGGATCAAGTGCTTGTCGTTTTACTAAAAGCTATAGCTGATGGTAACGATGCAACTCAAATCTTTTAAATCGTACAGCAGCACTACCGATCACACAGCAAGAGCAATTGTTGTACCCCAACACAGCTCCGAAACAAATTAAAATGATCTTAATTGTTTATATGATTTAACAACCAGCTTAATCTGTAGTGTACACAAATTTGTTTAGTCCGATTACATAGAACTTCATTTAGGAGTAAGTTTTTCAGAGAGCAAATAAAGCTCCTACTCTAAGTGCAAGTAAGAAGCACCGATCTAGTGACCACAATTCAAAGATGATAGCAAACGAATATGGAACTGTAAAGAAGAGAAAGAGCTTGAAAGTTCGATACTCTTTGTCTTCATTTCTCAATTACAGAAATTTTTGGAACAATCTTTGGGTTGCTAGCTAGATTTTCTTTACTCTTTTGTAGCACATGATCAGGGCTAACACTTTCTCGGTTTAATTAAATATCTAGCAAACACTAATTTAAGAATTAAATATTGACAAAGCAAAGTCAAAAGGGATTTACAGCGAAAATCAAACAGTGTTCACCATAACCTTTCTTAATTTAAAAATATTTAAATTTTACGTATGATTTTTTTTTTTTGAAATGACAATTTATTGCCGCGCATCATTGCGATTTAAAATTCTAAACAGTTATTGTACCATACTCTATGGCTTAAGTTTAAAGCCCTTCCTTTTTCTTTCCAAATGTAAAATTTTGATTAATTTTATTCATGAATTTCCCTTTAAACTGATTTATTAATATTAAGGACTGATATGGATTTTAGTTTAGTATCCCCAGATATTAAATGTATGTTTGTAAATATTTCTTAGAATTGTTTATATGCTTTTCAGATCAAAAATCTGATTTTGGATATTTGATTAATTTTCTTATAGTATTGATTCTCTAAAAAAAGATGATAAAAGCAGAAGCTAAATATCAGTTTACAAAAAAAAAAAAAAAAAACTCGATATATATCTATTTTGAAGAGACATGGATTCTAGTTACAAAAAAAATTATGGTGTTCTATAGACATTTTTGAACTTGCAAATTTTATGTTACATGATATGATCATATGTTTTAAGATATATGTAATTATTGAATGTTCTGTTAAAAGTTTTGGAGCCAATTAGATAATAATCTTTTAATAATAGTGAAATTATCTATATTTTTATTATATTACTTTTTCTGTGTAATTTCAAGATAGTCTAGAAATTTTAGACGACATTTTACAAAAAAAATAAAAAAAATGAAGGTTTAATTTCATTTTAATAGATAAAAAAGTCTTTAATTTGGAAATCATTGCTGCGAATTAAAATAAGGGTCCTCTTAATAGTTAGAAGCATTATAACAAAGTATTTATGACTAATCAAAAAGAAATTAAAATTTTCAGTATAATGGAAATGATAAAATTCCCCTAATTAATCACCGAAATGGCGAGTTCCTGCCATGAGTCACTCCACCAGCACTGATGGCCTTGGGATTCATCATATCACCCATTCGGCGAGGAGATGGTCCTTCGAGCTTCGCCGCATCAAATTTATTTTCCTTCATTGCCTCGTGATCTCCAGTGAAAACGGGCTTCGATTCATAAAAATCTCCACCCAATGAATCATTATCGCCGCCTCTCTCAATCGACAAAGGAGCAATCTGAATTTGTTGATCATCAATATTGCATGATGCAGCAGCTGTACCCAATTCTTGAAGCCTCAAATCATTGGCCCAAATTAAAGGGTTTTTACCAGTGCTGTTGCTGTATGGATTTGGCCCCTTTCTTGCCAAGAAATTATCGTTGTTGTTGCTCCGCATGAATGAATCCATGGATGATGATCTCTCCATTGTTTGATGATGAATTTGATCAAAATGATCACTACTTCCGTAAATGTTGAGATCTTGAAGAGATGGGAAATTCAAGGCAGAAAGTTCAGGGTTAATATTGTGCCTGTTGTAGCTCCCGGAAGCAGCGGCCGCCATGTTTTCACCTGCCAGAGTTTGACAGGCTTTTTCAAGAATGGACTGCATGTATTTCCCTTGTGCCTCAATTCTCAGTTGAAGATGTCTTTGCACCTGTAAATTTTTTATAAATATTGATTTTTTCATTAAAGACCATAACTAGATTATCTAGAAAACTATATATTTCAATGGTTTTTCAGAAGCTGCTTACCTCTAATTGTTCATGTAATCTTCTGTTCACCTCCATTTGCATCCTAATTGGGTTAGTAATATGGAATTATATGATCAGAGACAATACGCACAATTCATTAAAGTACCAACCCATGAAGTTAATGAAACGCGACGTACTCATTCATGTTGCGTCCAAGCATTCCGGATGACGAAGCGATGTTGTTTCGTTGAAGTTCTAAAGATGAAGCTTCAACAAGTAAATTATTTAACAATTGACGATTATCGAAAGGGTAGATTAAGAAAGAAAAAAAATGTACTGGATGCATGTATATACTCTATTAACTGATAAGACTTAATTATTAGAGAAATAAATCTTACCATCTTTCATTGCATGATCATTAAATTCTTTGTGAGGAAGTTTTCCAAGCCTGAATTTCTGAAAGTAACAGGACCATGAAATAACTTATAAATCACAACTGCACGTAAGAAATTAGCTCCACAAAGACAAATCGATGATGGATAAAAACCTGAAGATGGCTCTTCAGATGATATAGAGTCAAACCCTTGACCCCCATAACTCTCATGATAGTCTTTGGCGTCGCCTCTGAACGACAAATCAAATTACAGACAACCAAGAAAACAGATTTACAACCACAGATAAATATTGAAAATGACAAATATAATGTAAAAAAACATATGTATATACTAAAGATACATACTATCAGGGCCCCCGAGTTGAGTAACAGCATCGACGAATCGTTCATGAAGTTCAACAGTCCACCGGAGACGAGGCTTTGGATCAGTAGTGAGAACAAGGCCCGAATCTCCTTGAAAACACATGGAGCGCTCGTGAGGATTCATACTTGATGGTTTCTTGGGATGGAACATTTTGTTCCTCTCTCTACTTTCTCTCTCTACTGCTATCGAATAAGAAGATATTCAAGAACAAATGCTGTATGCGGATAGAATAGGGTGCGGTTTTGAAGAGGAGAAAAGGCACAGTGTTTAGAGTGAAAAGAGACAACGGCATGTAACCCTAATGAAAGATAAAAGTAAAGAAAATTGATCTGTGTGTGCTATTTTCAAGTCACCTTTAGTCCAAAATTGCAACTAATTACTTCCTTAATGATGCATAGAGGTGATAAGAACTTATATATTTAGGGAAAAAATTGGAACAATTTTTTTAATCTAATATATATTATTATTATATCAAAATAGATTGGGGTATATATTAACTATTTTGGTATTGCCACAAAAGAGACCTTAGCTAACCAAAAAAAAAAGACTATATTTTAAAAATAACAAAATATTATCCTACTTAATAATTATTTTAAATGATAATTAATTTTATAAAAAATCAATATTAATGATCTTTATTTTAATATAATCTTTAAATTTCTTACACAAATTACTTTACACCAAAAAAATACAAAGAAAAAATTATTTATTCAGTATCAATCTCATGCACGTTATGATATATTTCTTCCGTTCTCTTTCATCGTACTATCCTTTTTTGTGTTATTATCATAAACTCATATTGAGAGATTTTGTCCCAAGAATTAAGGTAGATTAATTATGGTGCATTCAAATGTCAATATCCATGATGCCAATATTAAATTTTCATGTATTATGCCTTACTTTTAAATAAAATACTGAGTTTTGCAAATGATTCAAATCGGGCTGCATAAACTTATATAAAAATAAGAAGTTTATAAACTATGATGTACGGATACTCCAAAAATTTTCACGGTCATATATCATATATGTTTCGGATACGGATACACATGGATACTGCACTGATATGTATCATATATACTATTTGGCATATCTGAATTAAAAATTATTTTTTTAATCTCGGATACATGTTTGGATACGGTCAAGATACGTGTGACTCAGACATATCAGATATGACATATGTCGTATCCAGAATTTAAAAGTAATTTTTAATGTGGGATACGTTTCTGGATACATCCAATGTACGTCTGAGATCGTATCTGACACGAAACTTTGTTATTTTGACTTTTAATTTGTTTATGATGGATATATTTTTGAAACTTGATTTCTTATAAATATTACCCTTTATGCTGTTTATAAATATTAATGCTGATTATATTTCAATTTGTAACTATTGTTGAAAAATAACAGTTTATATCATCAAATTTCATGGATTACACAGATTTTCAAAATTTCTAGGAGGCGATACGTTTGTATACAACAATATTTATTTATTTAATTATTATTATTATTATTATTATACATACATACACATCAATAATATTTAAGAAAAATTACGTAAAATATACTATAGTTTGGTCCAAGTTTCATTTTGTAATAATTGGTTGAAAACTTAATTTACATCCTCAACTTTCTTGCAAATGAATTTGGACCAAACTATATAATGTTTTGCATAATTTTTCATAAATATTATTGATGTATACATATATAAAAAATTTAAAAATGTGACGTATCCAGATGTATCGTATCCTAGAAATTTAAAAATCTCATGCAACGAATCAGTATCCGTGCATCCACTTATCTGTGTCCGTGCATCATTGTTTATAAGTAAGGGTGTGGAATAGATTGCTTATTTAAAACATTCATTGTTATCTTTACTTAAAATTGGAAAAAAAACTGTTTTTAAGCAAAAATATTGACCATTTGATATTAAAAAAACATTACATGACCTGCTCTGCTTTTATAATATTTTTTTATAGAGAAGCAATATTAAAATGAAGAAATGAAACACCCAAAATATGTTTTCTTAATCTTATATTTATAAATTATAAGCACTTTTCAAAAGCAACTCAAAGCACACTCTAAGTGAATGCTTCACAATGAAACTTAAAGATATACATATTGAAGTATAATGTTTTAAATGATTGAAATCAAATATTTAATTAAATTAAATGCATATGAAATTAACATTGGATTAAATTAGATGGTCAATAAAAGTTGAGTAGCTAAGTAGGGTCGTGAACATCAAGGCACAAAGCAAGCAATAAATCTATAGCTTCTCTCCTTTTTAGTTCTAAAGGTTCGGGAGTTCAATATCTCCAGTGCTTTTGTGGAATAGAAGCTTGTCCTACCTTGCATGCCCCCTCACTCTCTTCACTTTGTATTATACACCACAGACAAACAAATACAAAGTCCCAATTCCCAACATATCCACAAGTAATGAACAAAAATCCGAAGTAATAAATATATTAAGCGAGCACATCACACTCACATTAACGCCTTTACTTTATTTATGTTACAACATTAAGGCAATCAAAATATACATAAGGTAGCCCCTCATGGTGTGACTAAGTTGGTAGAATAGGTGTGCAGAGTTCTTTGGAGTTCTTTGGTCAGAGTTCGATTCTCCCTACCAATATTTTTTCGGTCGAGTCTATCGCACTTGGTTTGACTAGTACGGTTTACCTAACTGACATTGTTTGCAGGCATTGTGTCAGGAGAAATTACCCGATGTACACCGAAAGGGTAGCGGCTAAGGTTAATGAGATGCTATAGTGGGAGTTACCACACAACATATCCATTGATCATTATTGGTTCATTTATGGGTTCTGCGCTTGACCTTACAGGAAACCATTAAATGACTCGGACTTTAGATTAGCTGCCCCATTATAAAAGCGTGTGTAGCAAATGCTGAGGTTTAACTTTTAGTTGCTCATTTAATTATAAAATCATACTATAATAAACAAACAAATAAAATAGTGAAAAGCGGGTTGGATAGATATGAGAATGCTTGCTTGAATTGTAAGCATCTTAATATGCTTTCTTGAATTTATTCCTAAAATTGAATATATTCCTCCTCCTTTGAGTTCGATAATCGGGACCATATATATTCTTCCCAACTTTTTACCTCTTTGATTTGATTTAATGGGTGTAATTAAAATTATACGCACACAGACCCGATTTAACAGAGCCTCTGTAGGTTTTGTTTCAAAGCAAGACAGTGAATGTGTTATGTGTCAACTGGGTTTCTAATCTTATTGGGAATCTGATTCGTGCAGGACCATTTGTTTTCAATGGGCTTCTTTTTTATCTCAAAAGTCTAAAAACGTGGAGGTCTTCCAAATCAAGACCATTTGTTTTACATTCACCACAGTTCTTCAGATTAAAGTTTTTTTTTTTTAATCTAAAAATGACCAATCTAGCCACGACACGTGTAAAGACCCGGATATTTTGAGGTATTAATTAAATTAATATTTTGGGCTCAAGTTAAAACTTTAATTATTAAATTATTATTAATGAGTTAGCATGAATTAAAGTCTATTATTACCTTTCCTTGTAGAATTATATATTCCTAGGTTCTATAATTACCATCAATCCATGCAAGTATTATATCATTAATTCAAAGATTTCCATCCTATTTTACTAGCATCTAAAAATTGATAGTTTCATTATTTAATCAAGAGTTTTGGGAAAGATTTTTTATACCATAAAAATCAAGAATCTCAACCTTTCTTTTTCGAAAATATGGCACCATTATTTCGAAATTATTAACATCAAATTATGCAACAATTTTATACCATATGCTCACCAAAAATCTGCTCATATTTTATACCATAAATTCAAGAATTTGCATCCTTATTTTCGAAAATCTGCACCATTCTTTTATCATCAAAATCAGCATGTTTTTAACACAAAAATCTGCACAGATTTTGTGGCCTAAATTTCGAAAATATTCATCTTTAATCTTCAGATTTTGTACCAACATTATATAGTTAAGTTGAACCATCAAATAGTGTATCTAGCACCAACCTTTCCTCTCCATTATTTTGCTACAATCTGTTCGAAATTTTACTCTATTAAATCATAAGTTTCTGCCCAAACCTAGCCACTATTCTTGTTCGAATTATTCATCATAAGAGCCGAAACTTTAGCCTCAAATTATACCATTAATTCGAGCACTTCTAAGCTTAGGAAGGAAGGAATTCTGTCGTTTTCGCACCCTAAACCGTTCAATCATCTATAATCGCTGTAAGTGGGTTTTTGCTAAATTATTCGTTTCGTTTTCTAAAAATTGTATGTATGCTTTTAAATCTCAATCGATATGAATTTATTTTGAAATTATGCAAGTAGTAATTTTTAAGCACTTTAAACTTTGAAATCCAATTGGAAGTGGATTCCTTTATGACCCTGATGCGGTGGGATATAACCGTTTACATGACCTTATACGGTGGTTAACCGTTGTTTCTGGAATGTCCAGACCCTTTATTCGTGGGTAAGCCGATGCATGACCTCTTCTCTAGGAGGGATAATTCTAGAGACTGATATCAGTACCAAGAGGAAATTAGATGATTTACTGTGCTTAAGTATATGAAAATTATGAACGATTGATATGCTATGTTTATGGCTCGACGGAGCAATTATGATAAGATGCATTCATATCAATACATGTTTGACTAAGATTTATGTTTTTGGAAAATTATGAAAGAAAATATATTACTGTCATATCGATTGGCCCCCGCTTGCTGAGTGTTTGTCCAAACACTCACCCCTTACTCTACATCCCCAGATAAAGCTGAGGAAGAAGTTGAAGCTGAAGAAGAACACCAATTCTGGGGTTGGTGATTTGTCCGCTGCGTTATCTTAAGTTTTAGATCCAAGACTTTATTTAAGTACGATTTTACAATTTAAGTTGTTTAAGTTTAGTTCGCGTTTTTATTCAAATGTAAAGACAATGGTTATTTTGTTTATGGAAAATAGACTGGCTTTTGGTTATTAAGATATTACGAGGCTTATTGATTTCAAGATGTTTATGGAAACCAATGCCGGTGTTATTGACCCCGGTCTCGGGGCTTATTGATTTCAAGATGTTTATGGAAATCAATGCCGGTGTTATTGACCCCGGTCTCGGGGCGTGACATTTTAGTGGTATCAGAGCTAGCCAGGTTCCATAATTCCGCTGGGAAAAGATCGATTCACGATAATTACGATAATCGGAAGTTCAATCTGATTGATCACGTGAATACGAAATTTGTTAACTTTTAAAAAAAAAAAAAAAAAAAAATTAGTTCTGATTTTTTTTTAAGTATTTCGAAATTTTAAAAAAAATTTTCTCGGAAAATCGTATTTAGGAAAGAAAGTCGAAACCCTAGGCTCCTCGCCGCCGCCGCCATTGCCGCCGCGATAAACCTCGACCAGTATATCATTGGAATCGTCTCTTCCAGTCGATCTCACTGTCCAAATTTCAGATCGATCGGACTTCATTTGCCCGATCAATTTCGCATTTTAAATCTAAGAACCCTAACCCCCAAATTATGTTCGTTTCCCGATTTTATGATCATATCTGGATCTTTTTGAAAATTAAAAATTGTATTCTGATCGTCTGAACACATCGATCACCAGCCCTCTATCAATTTCATAATTCCACCTCGGGAGGATTTCCAGAATTTAGATCGATTTCGAGTCCAAGAACCCTATTTAGCTACGAAATCTTTTTCCTCGATTTCTTAAGTTCCAGAACATGTTTATTCGAATTAAATTTGAAATTGCAATCCTGAGTCTATGTCGATCCTTAGCCCTCTGCCGATTTCAAATTTTGACGTCGATTTCGGGCGAATTTTGGAACCCTAATTTCGGGTTATGAACCCTAATTTTTGATTTTTAAAAAAAAAAAAAAAAAAAAAATTTATTTCCAGAATGCCAAAATTCGAAATTTTTGCTTCATGCTAGTAATCCTTGTTTTTTTTAAAATGATTTTGTCAAGTATTTCATTTGACTAAACTAGTTCCGTAATTGGGTTTAGGTGATGTCGACCCGAGCCCTGACCGTCAAGATCCTTAGCTTGGAGCAAGAAGTCGAAAAGCTCAATGAAGCTAATTCTGAACTACTGGAAGTAGCAGACCACCTGCGTGGCGATGTTCATAGACTCGGCTACTACCACCATCATGCCGATGAGCAGAGTAAGGAAGCTAAGAAGGATGTTGCTCGATTGGATGAACTCCATAGGTCTGCTGCCGAGAAATGCGTAGTGCAAAGGCAACAGCTAGAGCAAATGGCAGAGCGAGTCCTCTCACTCCAAGCTACGAACCATCGCTTGACAATAAGGAGCAATGGATACTGGAGTATCATCACTCATCTTCAGAACGTCAATAGTGACCTACGGGAAGCCAATGGTCACATGCGAGATCTTCTGAACGTTGTAGAGTCAGATAAAGAACCAGAGGAGGACCCTGAAGAGGAACCAATGGAAGAAGATGTGGAAGAGGATTTAGGAAATGGAGATATAGTAGATCCATAGACTTCTAGGAAGCTTTGTTTTTAAGGGTTTTTATTTAAGAGTTTTTGTTTTATTTCGATATTCAGTATTTCCCTTTTGTTTTGAATCAAACAATTTCAAGTTATTAATAACATTATCAATTTCCTTTTATCATGTCTTCGTTATATTCCGTTATCCTTTTACTTCTGCGCATGGACCTTAGACCTTTATCTATTGTAGGAGATGGCCGGTCGTCCTGTGCGTAACAACCGTAACCCCAACTACGCTGCCCCTCCTAACACTAATGAGGGAAGATCGAACGGAAACCAAGATCCTCCAGAACCCCCAAGGATGGGTCTAAGTCGTGAAGATTTGACAGCTATAGCCACCATTGTGGCCACGACACTACAAGGTCTGGCTAACCCCGCTATTAATCAGCAACAGCAGCAGCCAGCACCACATCCGCAAGGAGTGAAGTATCATTATGAATCACTGCGGAAGAACAGAGTTCCAACCTTTGATGGCAACTCAGACCCAGAGATGGCCCAAAATTGGCTTAAGCAGGTGGAAAATCACCACAGGCTACTGGAAGTGCCGGAGCACATCAAGGTGGAAGTCACAACATCTTTTCTTGTTGATCAGGCAGGTATATGGTGGGAGAATGTGTCACCACTGATGTTAGAAGCAGGACCTATCACATGGCAAAGGTTCCGAAGTACATTTCTGAAGCAGTACTTCCCAACAGCTGTACAAAACCAGAAGCTGAGAGAATTTGAGAACTTGACTCAAACTCCTGACATGTCAGTGGTAGAATATACCGCAAAGTTCAATGCACTGGGAACGTATGCACCTAGTATCATGGCAGATGAGACCTTGAAGCTCCATCGCTTTAGGATTGGACTGAACAGTCGTATCCAATCCGCCCTTGCGATTTTTGAAACCGCAAATTTTGGAGATCTAATGGGAGCAGCCATCAGGGCTGAAGCTGATATAAAGCGTCGCGAAGAGGAATTCAAGCGCAAGCGACCTCCCCCTAATCAGCATGCTACTATTGGTCACAATTCCAAGCGACCTAATCAGTCCAACAATCAGCGAAAAGGACCAATACTCAGCCCAAACCAACAGAGGTTTCCAAAATGTTCAAACTGTGGTTATCACCATCCCGGAGAATGCCTTAAAGGAAAGGGAGCATGTTTTCGATGTGGAAAGTTAGGACACAGGATAGCTGAATGCCCTGAGCCTGATGTGAAGGGGACAACTGCAAGAAATGGCGGTCCTCCGATCAAACCCAGGGAGAACAAACCGAATGCTCGTGTCTTTGCCATATCAAATGAGGAGGCAGAGGACGCAAACGATGTCGTGGCAGGTACCATTTTATTAAACGAATTATCTGCTTATGCATTGTTTGACTGTGGTGCCACGCATTCGTTTATATCTAAGAGGTTTGCTAAGAAACTAGCTCTTAAACCGGAATTGCTTAGTAAGCCATACAATGTAGCAACACCTGCCAATAAAACCTTATTAGCACACAGTATACACCGAGATTGTAATCTCAGTATTAACGAAACGGTGTTTAGTGCTGAGTTAATTCAACTCAACATGGTAGATTTCGATATTATACTCGGAATGGATTGGTTATCCAAACACCATGGGGTAGTCGACTGTCGTAACAAGAATGTTAAACTACGAACCCCAGACGATGGAGAGATCGTGTATCACGGTAAAAGCAAGGAACGAAAATTCCTACTATCGGCAGCACAAGCTTGGAAAGCCGTGAAGAACGGTGAAGAAGTATACCTAGCAACAATAAGCGAGGTAAAAGAAGAAGACGAACTCAGGGTAGAGGACATAGCGATAGTACAAGAATTTCCGGATGTCTTCCCTGAAGAGCTGCCAGGTTCTGTTCCAAACCGTGAATTGGAATTTGAAATCAATTTGGTACCAGGGTCTGCACCAATATCAAAGGCACCATACCGTATGGCGCCAGCCGAATTGAAAGAACTCAAGGAGCAATTGCAGGAGCTCTTAGACAAGAGACAAATTAGACCAAGTGTATCCCCATGGGGAGCTCCAGTATTGTTTGTGAAGAAGAAAGACGGGAGCATGAGATTGTGCATCGACTATCGAGAACTGAATAAGATCACAATCAAGAACAAGTACCCTCTTCCAAGAATTGATGACCTGTTCGATCAACTCAAAGGAGCTAAAGTCTTTTCTAAGCTCGATCTAAGGTCAGGCTATCATCAACTCAAGATAAAAGCAGAGGATGTACCGAAAACCGCATTCAGAACAAGGTATGGGCATTACGAGTTCATGATGATGCCTTTTGGCTTGACAAACGCCCCAGCAGTGTTCATGGATTTGATGAATCGAATATTCAAGCCATTCTTGGATAACTTTGTAGTAGTGTTCATCGATGACATCCTAATTTATTCGTCGAGCAAGGAAGAACACGAACAACATCTTCGCCTCACTCTCCAGACACTAAGAGAGAAGGAGCTTTATGCCAAATTTAATAAATGTGAATTTTGGCTAGAAAGCGTATCTTTCTTAGGACACATTATATCAAAAGCAGGCGTGTCCGTAGATCCTAAGAAGGTAGAAGCAGTTTTGGACTGGCAAAGGCCAACGACCGTAACAGAAATTCGAAGCTTCTTGGGACTAGCTGGTTATTACCGGAAGTTTGTTGAAGGATTTTCCTCAATAGCAGTACCTCTTACAAAGCTCACACAGAAGAACTCAGAATTCATATGGAGTGAAGAGTGTGAGAAAAGTTTTGAGATCTTGAAGGAAAAGCTTTCATCTGCACTGGTACTGGCACTACCGACTGAAGGCATGAGTTTCACTATTTATAGTGATGCATCGAAAGAAGGACTAGGATGTGTACTCATGCAAGAGGGAAGAGTAATTGCTTACGCTTCAAGGCAACTCAAGCCTCACGAGCAAAACTACCCTACGCATGACCTCGAGTTAGCCGCAGTGGTTTTCGCCTTAAAAATTTGGAGGCACTACCTTTATGGCGCCAAGTGTGAAGTTTTCACAGACCATCAAAGCCTTAAGTACTTGTTTACTCAGAAAGAGCTGAACATGAGGCAGAGAAGATGGATTGAACTCTTGAAGGACTACGATCTCACCATTAATTACCATCCAGGCAAGGCAAACAAAGTAGCAGATGCTTTGAGCCGGAAAGGCAAAGGAAAATGATCTTAGCATCGGTCTCAGCTCAACCTTGTCTTCGAGAGACCATCAAATTGAGGCAAGATCAGGATCCTAGTCTGACAAAGTTAAAAGAGCAAGTCAAAGATGGAAAAATCACTGACTTCGAGACTGATAGTAATGGAATTCTGTGGATGAAAGGACGATTGTGCGTACCAAATGTGGACAACATAAGACAAGAGGTAATGTCTGAAGCGCATAAGTCCAAATTTTCAGTCCACCCTGGGAGTACAAAGATGTACAAAGATTTGAAGGAAAGTTTCTGGTGGAATGCCATGAAGAAGGACGTAGCAGAATTCGTCGCTCGATGCTTAGTATGTCAGCAAGTTAAAGCTGAGCATCAAAGACCCGGAGGACTTCTTCAACCTCTGAAAATTCCTGAATGGAAATGGGAACACATCTCCATGGATTTCGTCGTAGGACTACCAAAGTCAAGACAGAGCCATGACGGAATATGGGTGATTGTTGATAGACTAACCAAGTCAGCACATTTTCTACCTGTCCGTATGAACTATAACTTGGACAAGTTGGCAACACTATATATGGACAATATAGTGAGACTGCATGGAGTCCCAGTGAGCATCCTATCTGACAGAGATCCTAGATTCGTATCACGGTTCTAGAAAAGTTTTCAACAGGCTAGGGGAAGTAAAGTAACTCTTAGTACGGCCTATCACCCACAGACCGATGGCCAGACAGAGAGGACTATCCAAACCCTCGAAGATATGCTAAGAGCTTGTACATTGGATTTTACTGCAAATTGGAGCGAGCTCTTGCCCCTAGTCGAGTTTGCTTACAACAACAGCTATCATAGTAGCATTGGGATGGCGCCATACGAAGCACTCTATGGGCGCAAATGCCGATCACCCTTATACTGGGATGAAGTAGGAGAAAGAGCTATCACAGGACCTGAGTTAGTGCAAGCTACTACTGACAAGATAGCTATCATCAGGGATAGATTAAAGACAGCCCAGGACCGACAGAAAAGTTGGGCTGATTTGAAAAGGAGACCAGTGGATATTGAGATTGGTGAAAAGGTGTATGTAAAGATTTCACCAATGAAGGGAGTTATTCGATTTGACAAAAGGGGAAAGTTGAATCCAAGATATGTGGGACCATTTGAAGTTCTAGAGAAGGTGGGAACGCTAGCATATAGAGTAGCACTACCACCGCACCTGTCAAGAGTTCACAATGTCTTCCACGTATCACAACTAAGGAAATACATTGCTGACCCAAGTCATGTACTTGAAGCAGAACCCCTAGTAGCTCAAGGGAACTTGAACGAAACTCTAAAATACGAAGAAGTTCCGATTCGGATCGTGGATTCAAAGGACCATGTATTGCGACGAAGGACAATTTCATATGTCAAAGTCCAATGGTCAAACCATACGGAAAGAGAAGCTACATGGGAAGTAGAAGAATTGATGCGGGAAAAATACCCCTACCTTTTCCATGATCTAGTTGACTCGAGTTTCGAGGACGAAACTTCCAATAAGGAGGGAGGGATGTAAAGACCCGGATATTTGAGGTATTAATTAAATTAATATTTTGGGCTCAAGTTAAAACTTTAATTATTAAATTATTATTAATGAGTTAGCATGAATTAAAGTCTATTATTACCTTTCCTTGTAGAATTATATATTCCTAGGTTCTATAATTACCATCAATCCATGCAAGTATTATATCATTAATTCAAAGATTTCCATCCTATTTTACTAGCATCTAAAAATTGATAGTTTCATTATTTAATCAAGAGTTTTGGGAAAGATTTTTTATACCATAAAAATCAAGAATCTCAACCTTTCTTTTTCGAAAATATGGCACCATTATTTCGAAATTATTAACATCAAATTATGCAACAATTTTATACCATATGCTCACCAAAAATCTGCTCATATTTTATACCATAAATTCAAGAATTTGCATCCTTATTTTCGAAAATCTGCACCATTCTTTTATCATCAAAATCAGCATGTTTTTAACACAAAAATCTGCACAGATTTTGTGGCCTAAATTTCGAAAATATTCATCTTTAATCTTCAGAGTTTGTACCAACATTATATAGTTAAGTTGAACCATCAAATAGTGTATCTAGCACCAACCTTTCCTCTCCATTATTTTGCTACAATCTGTTCGAAATTTTACTCTATTAAATCATAAGTTTCTGCCCAAACCTAGCCACTATTCTTGTTCGAATTATTCATCATAAGAGCCGAAACTTTAGCCTCAAATTATACCATTAATTCGAGCACTTCTAAGCTTAGGAAGGAAGGAATTCTGTCGTTTTCGCACCCTAAACCGTTCAATCATCTATAATCGCTGTAAGTGGGTTTTTGCTAAATTATTCGTTTCGTTTTAAAAATTGTATGTATGCTTTTAAATCTCAATCGATATGAATTTATTTTGAAATTATGCAAGTAGTAATTTTTAAGCACTTTAAACTTTGAAATCCAATTGGAAGTGGATTCCTTTATGACCCTGATGCGGTGGGATATAACCGTTTACATGACCTTATACGGTGGTTAACCGTTGTTTCTGGAATGTCCAGACCCTTTATTCGTGGGTAAGCCGATGCATGACCTCTTCTCTAGGAGGGATAATTCTAGAGACTGATATCAGTACCAAGAGGAAATTAGATGATTTACTGTGCTTAAGTATATGAAAATTATGAACGATTGATATGCTATGTTTATGGCTCGACGGAGCAATTATGATAAGATGCATTCATATCAATACATGTTTGACTAAGATTTATGTTTTTGGAAAATTATGAAAGAAAATATATTACTGTCATATCGATTGGCCCCCGCTTGCTGAGTGTTTGTCCAAACACTCACCCCTTACTCTACATCCCCAGGTAAAGCTGAGGAAGAAGTTGAAGCTGAAGAAGAACACCAATTCTGGGGTTGGTGATTTGTCCGCTGCGTTATCTTAAGTTTTAGATCCAAGACTTTATTTAAGTACGATTTTACAATTTAAGTTGTTTAAGTTTAGTTCGCGTTTTTATTCAAATGTAAAGACAATGGTTATTTTGTTTATGGAAAATAGACTGGCTTTTGGTTATTAAGATATTACGAGGCTTATTGATTTCAAGATGTTTATGGAAATCAATGCCGGTGTTATTGACCCCGGTCTCGGGGCGTGACAACACGAACCAGTAATATTAGTGGGCCTCGGCTGCTATATATGCACCAGCCGACGCTAGCCTCAGTATTGAGCTTTTCAAGAAACGAGAAAGGGAAAATTTCTAGATCCTATTTGTTGAACGAGCAATAACTAATAAGCAAAGTTGCAGCATTTGGGATTGAACAGAACTTATCAACTTCGTTAATGACTGCAGTCATCCATTTTAGTCGTTAGGGATAGCGGTTCATTACTTAGACGGTTAGTTATACAAGTAGTTAATAATACTTTAGTTTGCGCCAAACTTGACTCATATCGCTCAGGCTCTGAAGATAATTGATGATGTTGATGCTTTGTTGAGCTTGTTTAAATTGGCCAAGAGGCAATCTTGGTGTGTTCCCAATTATGAGTAGTATGTTTTGTTGCTTGAATAACATATATTTCGATGGAATTCGGGGCGGATCTATTATATGGGCGGTGGTGTACCTAAGAAAATACATGCACCAAATCACAAAAACAAGAAAGCCCAATGCGCAGCATTCATTCTAATTGAGTTATTCATATTAAGATTTAATAATTTCAAGTAATCTCATCGAGACATCAAACTTCTTTGAATTTTTTAAAAAGCTTCGGAGCTCGAATTTGTTTCAAGATTTCAGATATTCAACATTCAAATCTCGATTGATTCTCAACAAAACATGATTCAATATTCAGAATAGATTTGATAAACTTCTTTGAATTTTTATAGGTAGCATTTAAAATAAATAAATAAAGATTTACCCTTATATCTAATTCAATCATTTTTTCACAACACATATGACCTCTGTTGTATTAGCAAACTCTGAAGCCAACCTTTAGTGGGGTTCAAATGTGCTTCAAGATATAGTTTATTTATGATGTTCCTATAACATACTGTTTCTTTGCTTGATCATTTGTGGTACATCATCCCAAGAAAGACATTCCCAATTTTAAGGAACTGCTTGAAGAAGATAACTTTTTACTTGACAACCGAGGTTGTTACTTGATTTCCATCTTTGTTTTTCTCTTCTTGTTGGTTCATGTGTACCTTGGAACAGAAGACTTAAGTATTTTGTAGGTAAGTGGTACTCTATTTTGATGAATACATGCATCACTTTAGTCTTGCGGTGCACTTAGAATACGTGCACCGCTAGACACAATGGATGTATATATCAAAATATACTTTTTTATATTAAGGTGCATGTGAGATGCATGCACTTTTTGAGTCTTGCGGTGCACTTGTAATACATGCACCAAATGACACAACGATGCACTTGCGGTGCACATGATTTTTTCTTCAGGCTTGTTTCACGGTCAACCTCTTTGCTCTCAGCGGTGCTCTATGATACAAAGGTTGCAATTGGTAATCAATCAAAGAAATGCTAAGGTGGAGCCGCAGCGAGAGTACGAAAGATTAAGGTGCAAATTTAAAATAAGTTTTGAAGCATGGAAGACATATATATTTAAGACAAATATAAAAAAATTTAAATTAGGATTTTAAAAAAAAATTGGACTATTTGAGTAAAATTGATTTAGGTGTGAAGAGAATTTTATACCTGATTTAGTTGCAAAATATTTTGGGATATTGAACTTATCTGCAATAAATTAGTGGAAGAGAAACTGAAATTATCACCAACACTGAAATGAGCAAATAGGCAAAGGCCCATGAAAAAATTGAAACTTGCGGAAGACGCCATATGTCTCCAACATAAGGGTATTTATGTGAATCTCGACAGGTTCAATTCAAAACAAGCCTACTGCTACTTGGCTCTTATTTTAACGGATATATGAAACACAGTTACCTTTCTTTCCCCTCGTCTCCCCTGAATTTTATGGCAGTGTTATTTGAGAAATTCAAAGAGTTTTGAAGACTTTACAATCTCAGATCATCCAGAGAGTTTGTTCAAAGACATGTTGGCAGTCAAGGTACATAAAACCCTCAAGTTATTTAGATCTCTTTGTTGAAGTGTGTTGTTACTTTCTTGGTAATCATGAAACCCAAATGTAGGCTTTGTGGGTCGGGGTGAATTAAAATAAAAATGAAACATACATTTTTGACATAGAAGGAAAATATAATTGATATAAACTTAAGATGTCAAAATAGATATTTTATCTAATCTTTACTATTTTAAGCGCCATATAATAAATAATTTGGTACAACATGGTTATACCAATATGAAATTACATTTTAACCAAAAAAAATTTTTTTTGCTTCCCATTCTTACGGGGCAAAAATGACAAAAATCCCATCACACAACAATCACTCAGCTCCACTCCCCAATCCTCTCCGTGTTTCACGTTCAGTTTATCATTCCCAATTTCAATATTAGCGAAACTTCTTATCAACTACAAATTCTCTCCACTTTATCTATCTCCCTCCTTCCCTCCCCACGTTCGAAACTGTTATGGTAATAGATAATTGTATATTTTTCTAATGGCAATTCGAGGTTGCCTGCCTCCTTTGCAATAATCTTTGAATAAATTATCAGTTGATTTCTTCATTCATTTTCCAAATATTTATACAGAATTGTAAATAACAACTAAGGCATAATTATAGGCCCACTAACACATGACTACCCATGTTTAATGTCCTAAGCCCCACTAACCTTAAACCAAATAACTGAAAATAAAACTAATTTGTTTGGTAAATGAAAATACATAAAATTAAGAATTAAATACATGATATACATCGGACATCATCTTCTAAGTCATAACATTACTCCCTCCTTCAAAAGCCTTGTCCCCAAGGCTAGGGTATTGCTGTTGCAGCACTTCGAAGTCTTCCCACGTCGCATCTTCTTCTCCAGCTCCAACCCATCGTACCAGAACCTCCACCGCCGCTCTATTCCCTTTTTTCTTTAACCTTCTTTGCAATATCTGTTGTGGTTCTGGTGCTAGACCCCCGTCGGCGCTCACCTGAGGTAACTCGATACAAGTTTGTACCCCTTCTCCCAGCTTTTTCTTGAGACAGGAAACATGAAAAACAGGATAGATTTTTGCTTCTGGTGGAAGATCCAGCTCATAAGCTACTTTTCCTACTCGGCGCAACACCCTAAAGGGGCCGTAATACCTAGGGGCGATCTTGAGATTTCTACGCATGGATATGCTCATCTGTCTGTACGGCCGTAATTTCAGGTAAACATACTCCCCTATTTCAAAGTTCAGCTCTCTTCTCTTCAGATCATCATAATACTTCATTTTATTCTGTGCTTCTTGTAGATTCTCGCGTATGAGCTTATGAATGAACTCTCGAGTCTTGATTTCATCTTCTACTGCCTGCAGCATAGTAGATCCATGTTCGAAGGGCATCAATCACGGTGGCTTCTGTCCATACACTACTTCAAAGGGTGACACCTTCGTGGATGTGTGAACCGATGTGTTGTAGGAATACTCGGCTAAAGGTAACCATTGTACCCAATCTTTAGGCCTGTCACTTGAAAAACACCTGAGATAACATTCCAATATTTTATTCATAGCCTCTGTTTGTCCGTCGGTTTGGGGGTGGTATGCCGTACTCAGTAATAATTCTGTTCCACATAACCTGAATAATTCTTTCCAAAAATTACTAGTAAAGATAGGATCTCGATCACTTACTATAGACTGTGGTATGCCATGCAGCCTGAATATATTGTCCATGAACACTCTGGCTATTTGTGTTGCTGTGTATGGATGTGTAAGAGCTATGAAATGTGCATATTTACTCAGTCTATCTATTACCACCAGGATTACATCCCTTCCTCCAGAAAGGGGTAGGCCTTCTATGAAATCCATACTAATATCTTCCCAATTTTTTTCAGGTATTGATAATGGTTGGAGCAACCCTGCTGGATGGAGATTTTCCACCTTGTTCCTCTGACATACACTCCCTAACATGCTTCCTGACATCTTTTTTTAAACCAGGCCAGTAAAATTCCTTTTTGATTCTTGCTTGTGTTTTCTGAACTCCAGTATGACCACCTAATGGGCTACTATGGAATTGTTGTAGGATTTGTTGCTGAAAGGCCACCAAGGATCCCAGATGTAATCTCCCTTTGTAAAAGAGGAGATCCCACGTAATTGGTAAAGGGATGGATTTAAGGTCCCTTGTTGGCTGTGGCTAATGAGCTGCTGCAACATGGGATCTTGTTGGTAAGATCTCTTTAATTCTTCCACCCAAGGTGCTTGCACCATACTAATGGCTTGGTTATGTATAAGTGGGTGAGAGGAGTTTGGATTGATTTGTAGGGAGTTTAATTGTGTTTGAAGGCTGTTTGGCTGTGGTCCTTCTATGCAGGGCATTCTGGAGAGGGCATTTGCTGCAGCATTACTTTTGCCCGTTCGATATTCCACTATAAAATCATATCCTAGTAACTTAGACATCCATTTTTGTTGTGAGGGAGTGCCTACTTTCTGTTCCAGCAGGTATTTTAATGCTTGCTGATCAGTTCGTACTTTGAATGAATGTCCCAATAGATAGTGTCTCCATTTCCTTACTGCCATCACCACTGCCAGCAACTCTTTCTCATAGGTTGAAAGATTCAAATTTCTCCCCTTTAAAACCTGGCTGAAATATGCTGGCTGAAATATGCAAGTGGATGTCCCTCTTGCATTAATACAGCTCCTAAAGCTCCTCCTGAAGCATCACATTCAACAACAAATTCTTTAGAAAAGTTAGGTAATGTTAATACTGGAGGTTTTACCATAGCTTCCTTAAGCTTTGCAAATGCTTGTTGTGCTTGATCATTCCAAGAAAAAGAATTCTTCTTCAAGAGAGCAGTTAATGGAGCAGCTATGGCTCCATATCCCTTTACAAACTTTCTGTAGTAGCCTGTGAGTCCTAAGAATCCCCTTAATGCTTTAAGGTTTTTCGGAGTTGGCCACTCTTGCATTGCTACCAGCTTATGAGGGTCTGCCTTAACTCCATCTCTTGATATCACATGCCCCAAATATTCTACTTCTGGGCTGCCAAAGATACACTTAGATAGCTTTGCATAAAACTGTTCATCCTGTAATAACTCAAACACTTTGGTTAAGTGTTGTACATGTTCATTCATGGACTTGCTGTATACTAAAATGTCATCAAAAAACACAAGTACAAATTTCCTCATGTAAGGCTTAAACACTTCATTCATTACTCCTTGAAAAGTCGAAGGAGCATTAGTAAGCCCAAATGGCATTACTAAAAATTCATAATGACCCTCGTGTGTTCGGAAGGCAGTTTTAGGTATATCATCAAGATTCATTCGTATTTGATGGTATCCCGATCTTAAATCCATTTTAGAAAATATCTCAGCCCCACCTAACTCATCAAGAAGCTCATCAATGTTGGGTATAGGATACTTATCTTTAATGGTATTCTTATTAACATCTCGGTAATCAACACACATCCTCCAACTTCCATCCGCTTTCCTTACCAACAACACAGGAGAAGAATAGGGGCTTTGACTGCCTCTAATACTCCCTTTTTTTAATAACTCAGCTACAATCTTCTCGATCTCTTCTTTTTGATAATATGGGTACCTGTAGGGTCTCACACACACAGGATTAGTACCTTCCAGTAGTTTAATCTTATGATCAAAAGATCTGGGAGGTGGCAGTCCCAATGGTTCTGCGAATACCCCTTCAAATCTGTCCAATATTTCTTGTAGCTCGACTGGACATTGTACATTATCCTTGTGAGTGTTTCCATCCATGATATGCAACCAAATGCCTTTGACCGCCTCTTTTTTTACTTTGGCGCTAGAAGCTTCCTCCACAATTTTGTTTGTTGGTCTTTTGATACCCTGCAGCTGAATAGCCTGATTTCCGCACTGAAACTTCATAGTTAGATCAGAAAAGTTCCATAAGATTGGTCCTAATCCACTTAACCAATCCAAGAACTACATCACACCCCCCAAGTGTTAACACATATAAGTTAGTTGTAGATTGATAACCCTGTAATTTGACAGAAACTGCTTTACAATAACCAAGGCAAGGAATAGTGGCCCCATTTGCCACTTGAACTGTTAAGTGGCTTACTTCCCTTGACAGGTTTGTTTTTCTTGCTACATATGGATCTATGAAGCTATGGGTACTCCCGGTATCAATCAAGATTAAAAATTTTTGTTGATTTATTTCAGCAAATAACCGCATTGTTTTAGGAGATAAAGATCCAGCTATAGCATGTAAAGATATCTTTAATAATTCTCCCATCTCCCTTTCATTATCCTCAACAACAGTAATGATTCCTTCCTCATTATCAACTTCTTCTTCTTCTTCCTCTCCCCTCAACCCTTCTAGTAAATAGATTTTTGGTTTGTTACATTTGTGTCCCGGGTGGTATTTTTCATCACAAAACCAACATAATCCTTTCTCTCTTCTTTCCTGCATTTGAGTGGAACTAAGTCTTTTGATAGGGAAATTGTTTGTTCTGGTATTGTTGAAATTTTGGAGTCTTGGGTTGGTTTTAATATGTGGAGGAGGTAGTCGAACAAAAGGGTTTGGGTTGGTATTTTGATGGCTTGGAAATCTTCCTGGGTTGGCTGTGTTAATGTTCGGGAATGTTTGGAATCTGGTTGGGTTCCCTTTAATACGCCTGTTCACCTCTTCCTCCTGTAATCTAGCTAATCCAAATGCAGCTGATAATTTTGAAGGTTTGAACATGGTTACCGTGATCCTGAGATCATCCCTCAACCCACTTAAAAAGGTACTGATTCTGAACTCCTCAGATAAGCCACAAATTTTATTAGATTGCATTTCAAATTGTGTTTGATATGCTTCTACTGTACTTGTTTGTTTAAGCTTAGTAAATTCCCCCACTGGATCATCATAGACCGAAGGGCTGAATCGAACCCTTAGTGCAAAAATAAATTCATCCCAAGAATTTACTGGACTAGATTCCTTTAACCAACTATACCATGAAAGAGCTTTACCCTCCATATGAAAAAATGCTATTTGTACCCTTTGATCATCACTAGTGTTATAGTATTCAAAGAACTGTTGTGCCTTTTGAACCCATTCATCCGGATCTGTACCATCAAACTTAGGAAAATCTAATCTAAGTGATCTAACCTGAATTCTCCCGTTTCCCTCAAACAAAGGATTAGTACTAACCTTGGAATTCGAAGATCCTTCTCCAAAATTCTGATTTGCTGCCAAATGTTCATAACTGGAAGCTAAATTCGTGATCTGTTGAAGGACAGCAGCTAATACATCCTTTTGTCTTGTTTGTTCTTCACGTAGGTTGTTATTATCTTCTTTTAAAGCTGCAATCGCTTCTGCCAGAAGAGCTTGTCTAGTGCCCTCCGCCATTTTCGCAGGAACGCCGCTCTGATACCACTGTTATGGTAATAAATAATTGTATATTTTTCTAATGGCAATTCGAGGTTGCCTGCCTCCTTTGCAATAATCTTTGAATAAATTATCAGTTGATTTCTTCATTCATTTTCCAAATATTTATACAGAATTGTAAATAACAACTAAGGCATAATTATAGGCCCACTAACACATGACTACCCATGTTTAATGTCCTAAGCCCCACTAACCTTAAACCAAATAACTGAAAATAAAACTAATTTGTTTGGTAAATGAAAATACATAAAATGAAGAATTAAATACATGATATACATCGGACATCATCTTCTAAGTCATAACAGAAACCGTCCCTCCCCACTTTCGACTTGCAGTTTCTCCTCCCATAAAAATCCCCTCAACATCCATTTCTTCATGTATTGTACCAACATCATATTTGTGTACTTTTTTTTTTCGTTAATGGGATTAAAGAGTGTCAACAAAGGTAAATCTCTATTTCCCTCTCCGTAAACTATTGCACGTCTTGCATCTGCTGTTAAAAATTTAGTCATAGTGCAAATAATGGTTGTTGTCATATGCATGCCAGTTGTTTGATAAAATTCAATTGGAACGATTTTGATTAGCGATAGCAAAACATCTATTGTTTTTAGATTCTTAAGTGTGATTATATAATTGTTGGCACTAATTTTTCATGCGGTTAAATATAAAGTATGTACATGGCTTCCGGGTGATGGGCAAGCAAAGTACTCATGGCCGAAATTTTTTTTAGGTTTAGCTTTAGATTGAACAATTTCCGTTGATTTCAAAGATTTGGAACTTTCATGACCCAAGAAATTGATTAGATTAGTATTCAGAATTGTAACGAAAAAGTTCAAACAAGTAAAATTAAGAAAATTTTATATCCTGGATTCTCTAAGTTTGAGATTCTCTTAGCTTCTAAGATATGCAGATTTCAAAGTATCTAGCTGTTGAAAAATATTGGTACAAATGTTCTTTATTTCAATATTACTTGGATCCAAATGTTTGCTAAAAGCTTTAAAGACAACCCCTCATCAAGTTGTATTTAATAAAGAAACTTCGAATTTAGGGCGCAGGCTGATGCATCCGAGTATATGGTGGATTTCACAGACAAATAAGCAGGTGGTTATGCTTAATGTTGCCTTGATTTGTTGGAATTTATGATTCCATGCTTATGTCGTCTGTGTTAGGGAATTAGTATGGAGTCTTAGGGTTGTGTATGTGGAGAGTGAATTAATAGGGATTTAGCCAATTATCAGTACTAATTATTAAGAGTCGGAGTGCCATTGTCTCGACTGTAACCAGAGTGATAAGAAGAGAAGGGCGATTCATTGGAATCCGGGAAGATGAATGTTTTTAAAAAAATAAATCCCGCATAAAATTTTACTTTTATTTAGCTTCAGCTCTGCTGGGTCCAAGTTCACCCTTGATTGTAAGCTTAGTGGTAGGTACTATTCGTGTTCTGGTGTTTAACACATGCAAAGTATGTAGCAGAAGGACTGTATGAGTAATACCGAAAAAGCTGATACATCAGATTATAACGAGTGGCAAAAGGGATAGTGAAATTGGATCGTATGCCTGTGGAACGTTTTTACGTAAGATGTATCGCATAATTTTATTTTATTTAGTTATAAATGTTCCATTGTTCCATGACATTGCATAATTTGCATTTGAAACTGAACTGATGCCATTGTCACTGCCTTCACAACTATTAGTATTAACCATGAAAGATCATGTTGTCTCTTCTGTTCTCATGTCTTCCTGCTTTTTTCTACAATTAATAAATGTACAAATGATGTAACATGGAACGATTATAAGATGATCTCATAAATGTGAATGAGTCTAATTATGTTTCTTTTCTGGCCGTGATTTTTTGCTTTGTTGTTCTTGATCCGTGAATTAGTTGGCTGCAGATTTCTTCCTGCGATATTATATATTTCATTATACACACGCAACGCTTGTGCATTGTCTGCTAGTATATCATAGTGAATAAGATTAATATTAGTCAATAAACTTATATAACTTATATTAAATTTACGTGTTTGATGTTTTTTAATAGTTTACAATTATTATTTTTTCTATTTTTGAAAAACTTATTACTTTTCTATTTTATTTTTTTAAACAAAGATCGGCCAATTAAACCACCGAAAAGGTCACATTTCAAGTACTTAGCCAATTGACTCAATCCAGTTACCAAAAACCAAAATGGGAAGATCCGCGAATATACAAAAATAAAGGGATGAAATGAAATAAATTATTTAAAATCAATAAATCTGATGTGGAATTGCACAATATTAATAATTTCCTTCGTCTTCCTCAAACCAAACCCTACCAGAGTTGCTTTCTTACGGCCAGACTATTCCTCTTCGGATAAGGGTTCTACTTTCTTTCTTGATTGACTACTCAATACAAAGAAAGATATACTCGTAAGTAATGTATGTCTTTGCTTCTACCGATCATATCATTTTTGTGATTTTGCTTGTAGTTTCAATTTTTGAATCGATTTTCTGATTTTATAGATTTTTTGCATCCTAGTATACTACCTATAAGGGAAGGGGTTAGCCCGGGCTGTCCCTTCTATCTCGCCCCTGTATGTGTTTTCATTCATTTGTTTGCTCTAATTCTGCAGTTTTATTGGTTTTCTTTATGGAAACCTTAATTGTTACACACTTACACTAGTCCTGTGATTTTCTTGACAGAGACAAATAATTTTATGTGATTGGGTGCCGTTTATATTTTCCTTTTCCTTTTGCACTAGTTCTGGTATAATCTGCCCCTTCTTGATAGCCACCAAGGAGTCAAGGGCCATAAATTGTGTCAACAGTCATGTAATTTTCTTGAATTTCTTTACTATTAAAATCACTTATGTGCTTGCGATTGTATGTATTTTTCGTAATTTTTCTGATAATTAAGGGAAGATTGGCGCAGAATACAAATCACCATACCCTGAATCATAAGGCCGACGTTTGGCTTGCATGTCATATATTATGCTAACAATCTTCCACTTGCTCAAAAATCAAAACACTAAACTCATGAAACCTCGGATCTGTAAAATCATTTGTAATTTTTTTTTTGTATCATTGATTTAGTGTCTTGTATTGAAAGCACGTTATTGTTAATTGCGCTCCTCATTTCAACAACAAATGGAACCGATCTAAGGCTGCTAAGATCACAAACATGAGTATAAAAGCCTCATTCACCAAATGGTAATAACCCCATTTGTTTCTCAGTTGCTGCATTAATTTCACAAATTAGTCATCTCTTAATAAACAACATTAATTACATATATGTAATACTTTTGAACCCCAATCTCATTAACGGCTCTAATTAGTCGGAAATTTTTTTCATATACTAACATTTCATAGAAAATCATATATAGTAATACTCATCCTTCAATTAATCACAAAATACATAAATCTATTTATTTATTTATTAATATTAACCAGAGATATTACAACAGTAATTGCATCACTATAAGTACTATTTATTAGTTATGATCAGCAGAATGAGTTGTTGGTGTACCAATTTTGCATGGTCTCCTACACATGCAAAATAGGTAGGAACAATGGCCATCAGGGAAACCTTCGGTTTTACAAACAAGCCTGCACGCACCATTATCAAAACATGGCCCTTTAAATTTCCCGCTCGGATATTGGCATGTATCACCCATCGCCTCCTCTGCAAAAATTATTTATCCAAATTTAGTTCACCACAAAAACATTTTTAGAAAGAATAAAACGATTTTCACACTTTAATGTAGAAAAAATAATGAGGAGAGACGAAATTAAAACTCAAAAAATTATAAATACGTACAAAATCATTATATATATAGAGGCGGATTTAGAATCCAAGACGAGGGTGTTAAAAATAATAATAACATAAAAAGTGAGGGAGTTTTTTTTAGAGGGCATATAATTTTAAGGGGGTAATCTACAATTTTGGGAGTAAAATGTAATTTTATTGATAATTAAAAATGAATGAGGGGAGGTCCTCCCTTGCCTGATCGTGCCTCCGCCCTTTTACACGTTACAAAAAAATACAAAGATCTAAGAAAGACTATCATAATTTTTTACCGCAGGCCAAAGTGATTAACACCAAGAAAAACACCAAATAAACTTTACTATTCATCTAAGTTAGAAATTTTTGTTCTTTGCAAACTTTATATTGTAATGTGTTGGAGTCAAATGGGTATTTATAACACTAACTCGTGAAGAAAAAGGATGTAGGAAAATTAATTGGATGCTACCTTTTTTCTTTTTCTTTTTTGGAATAAAAAATCAATTCGGGTTTCAAAAGATGTTGCATTCCTATTTTCATATACATGTACATATGTTAACCATATGGGTCATTAGACCATGTCTATGGGTATTTGTTTTTCACAAATATCAATTTGAAAAAATTTAATAGAGATGTATTAACTGATAATGATATGACTTTATAAAATAAGGAATGAAATACAACACTAGAATACTAGAATTAAAGGTTTGAATCGTTTATATGTGGAAAATTCCCATGTGAACTAAAGCCAAAAGATAAGGATTATCTAAAACATGCTTTATTTCCATATTTAAAAAAAATGCTAGGAAATCTTGAAATATTGTATTTTCTCCATATAAATAATGTGGACTGTTGAGAGTTGTTGTCCCATATTGTGAAAAGTTAAATTTTCTCTTTATAAAAATTTTTGGGGTACTCCTATTATAGCCAATTGGTTATTAGTAAGAACCCCATGAATTATTAACATTGTATCAGAGCAGGCTTTCCATGTGATTGACTATTCCGCACATATGCTCACCATCCCCCACGTTTTGACTTATATAATGTCACAAGTTAGAGGCGTGTTGAGAGTTGTTGTCCCACATTGGGAACTTGAAAGCTATATTTCCTCATTATAAAAGATTATGTGATACTTCTATCATAACCAATTTGTTATAAGTAGGAACCCCATAAATTCTTAACAGAAACATTGTTAACTAATTAACTGCAAAAATGATACCTTCGTTATGTTTTGTTTTCTTTTAGAAATTTTGGTTTTTTTTTTTAGAGATAAGAAAACAACTAATATAGAGGTCTTAAAATTTTATAATATTGTAAAAGGTTTTGGAAAAGTTTTGGGCAAATGTGAAAGATAACGACGTAATAAATAAAAGATTTGCTAGCAATTAATGTGTGAAAATCATAAAAATACATTGAATCTTTCAATGCGGTGATAAATAAGAGGTTTTAATTAAAAAATATGATTACAAATTTACATTTAGATTACATTCTTATTTATAATAAGGTAAATCTTATTACAATCGCAGAATATAATTACATGTGCTATTGAATTTTAATATGTTTTTTTTAATATTAAATATACATCAGCTAGCTAGCAAAGTCAATTGTATAAAATATTTATCAAAGAATTTCTAATTTTAATATAAAATTACAAAAAGATAAATAAAAATTTAATTGGAAAAGAAAAAGAATTTGCAAAAGTCAAAAGGATTGTATTTGAATTGAGATATTTGAAAATACGGTAAAAACTAATAGTTTAGTTAATGAAAATGATTATTATGAAAATTCAAGAAGAACAAATGATGGTTGACTTCAAAATTGATTTAAAATTTAACAAATTTTAAAATATGTAATTTGTTTTCTATTTTTATCGATTTAGTTATTTAAAATTATTTCTATATTTTATTTGTGCATATTTTGCAAATTTCTCAATAAATATTTTTGGGATCAACTCAAGTGATATATTAGTTTATGTATTTTTGAAAAAGATATATCTATATATAAATATTCCACCGATCCAAACAAGGCAGGAGACCGTTGCAGCCACGTGCCACCTAAGACAACGACCTAACAACGACAAAAAGGAAAGCCCAACCGTCGTCAAATTACATTCAACAGCCTTTCTTCAGAATCACTCATATAATACCACGATTTTGATCCATTTTATTTACAATGCCTTTATTTTCTCCTCTTTCTTCGGTGAAGGCTTTTCCCTTAAAATTCATTAAAAAGTAGAAATCAAAGGTCCTTTGTCCTTCTCTTTCCCTTTGATGCCCTCTTACTTCAATTTTCAGAATCCTTGGGGACCTCCATTCCCCATTATTTCCCCACCTTCATCTCTGGTACGAATTTTTCTGTTCCCAGATTATAAATGTTTTCTGCCGTTATGCATGGTTTCTTGATGGTACCTTTGTTCTTGCGTCAAATCCAGTAGTATGTATTATATTTTATTTATGGTGTTTTTGATGTGATTTTAGACATAACCAGTGTAAGAAAATGGTTCGATTCGCATCTTTCTTACGAGGGATTTTGCTATTTTTGTTATTGACAATTGAAAGGCAGTATGATCGCGTTTATTTTCTTGAATCTTGATTAACAAGAAAGTGCATTTTTAGAGGAGAAAATTACAGGACTGTGTATTGCAATTTGAAATAGTTATACTATATACATTCTGACTATCCTTGCATTTTCATTCGTTTTGTTTTATTTGGTGATCACATCTTCTTTTTCCTGCCTGTTAATTCTTGGAGCAGGGTTTATAATATTCTTCTCTTGCATTGATCAGGTTATTCATAGGAGCGCGGTTTCTGCAGGTTTGTGTTTTGGGATAGGGATTTGTTTGGCTTGAATGTCATATGGTAGATATTACTATCTGTTATTTGCACAACTCCTCGCCTCTTGATTTCACGGCAGATCTAAAATTCTAACATTTGAAGTTCTTATTTATTTCTTGGATCTTGTTCTAAATTAGAAAAAGTTTACAAGGTGATTGAAGAAAAGTTGGTGAAGCCATGAAAATCACTAGGAGAAACCATTGTAATTATAGAGGAAAGCCATTAGAATCACGGCGTCCTTGAATTTCTTGGGCATTTAATGATACCAAATGTTTTTGTTCAAAAATGGTAGTTGGGATTAGTATTGTCTCGACTAAATTTTAGAAATGCTTAAGCAAAGGGATCTCCAAATAAATGAGAATTTTGCCTTCAAATGTATAATCTGAATGATGATCCAAATACTTGTTTGACTATTTACCCTGGTTAGTCATGTTGCTTATTCCCATTGTTTAGAAAATTGGGTGAAAGTGCAAGATTCCTGGTTTCTTTCTTAACATTTATATTTAGAATCTGTCCAACAAGTTTATGCAGAAGCCTCGATTTCAGATCCAGTTAGAAATATCACTTTACTGAAATATGTATAGTATAATCTTATCAATTTCTAGGCTAACTTTTACTTGTTTGGATTTTCTTCATTTAATTATCATATGGTTGCTTTTATTCATACTGAGCAGTCTTCTGTTAGGTGCATGTGATGAAGAAAATTCAGTGAATCTACAAGAATGGCATCTGTCAGCTTCAAATACTGGGATGATTGTGTGGATCCTCTAGACTTGGACTTGATGTGGGCAGAACCTGATGTAAGGACAGAGTGGCTCAACGTTGGAGAGACCAAGGGGTCAAAGGTTCATCTCTCACGTGATCCTGATGGTCAACCTTATTTAACACAAACTGAGATGAAGGTAAATTCGACCAAATCTCTACTAGGATAGCACCGTTACTGAATGAGCTTTCTTGCCTCCAAAACCCGAGTTTTCTGTGTAAATAAAAATCTAACCTGAGTTCTGAAATATGATACTTTGTAGGCTGTGGCTGGAATCATTGTCCAAAGGCATTTTGTCTCGCAGATAGATTCGGTATGATAACTCAAATGCATTTTCTGTGAAACAATAATTGTCTTAAGTTAATGATCAAAAATTAAAATTTTAACCTAACTGAGATTATTAGACATGGGATAATCTAGCCACTTGAATATGTATGTGTATATTCAGCAAAAAGTTATATATTTTTTTTTTTGGAACCTTCAGCAAAAAATTACTATTTTTTCTGGAATCTGTCACCACTTATGCAATATAGCATTAAAAGGTGATCTAAAAACTTAGTTAAATTTAGCAGTTTCTGCCTCGGTATTTAGTCTGTCATGTATATGTGCTCCATAGGACATGCTTTGTGCTATTGCCGAGCTTGAAAGTGATAGACAGCCTCTTGCCACAAGGTATAACAAAAAATCCAAAGACGTCACTGTGGGTATCATGCAAATGTCACCTAAAACTGTAGAATGGCTCATCAGGTACCAATTACTCTTAAGACTCTGATTGGATCTTTATTTTCAATTGAAACTGGAACAAACGAGTTAAAGTTGTGTTTTCATGCAGAGATTTGGGTTACCGGACCTATGAATTGGACGTGGAGTCAAAACTTCTATACAAGCCTTTCGTGAATGTTTATCTTGCTGCAGCTTATTTGAAATGGTTATCAAATTTCGATCAAAAGTAAGTTGGTAAAAGGGGAGAATTCATTTTCTCACTGTAGTCGATATTTCTCTTTATTTTTTCCCATGTGTATTATATGCCATCCTTAGAATAAATTTTCCTGGACCTAAGCCTACAGCGATCATTTAAAAAATAATTGTATTTTTAGAGAAAGAAGTGAAGAGTTCATGGTAAGGGCTTATAAAGGGGGTACAAAGAAGGCTACCCACAAGTCAACTTTGCAATACTGGAAGAAATATCTCTCAGTAAGGGAAAGTCTTCCGTCCAGGTACCTACTCTCTTTATTGATAGCCCTGTTAAACTTATAAATCACTAAGTTATGCTTTTTTACATCCATTATCAACTCAGTTTTATGCACATGTCTTGGTAGAGTTATTCTGATAAACTTAAAGGGTCTTCTATCATCTACTGAACTATGCACATGGCAAGAAATTCAGTGACTTTATCATCTCTCTAATTTTCAGAAAAATTTTCGGAGTTGGTTCTGTGCCCAATGCTCCTTCAGCCTCTGCCTTATCTGATTCTGGTTCTCCAAAGAAAGGTATGATGCTTCCTGATAGTAAAATTTATGTTTTTGCTCGGTATTACTGTATGTAGACATTCAGTTAATTTATGTATAAATAGAGCTACTTCACTTTACTTACTCTACATAAAGGTGCAGGTCCAATCAAAACATGGGACTCAAGAACCTCCCCAGAAGACATGGAGCAGATGTGGAATAATCCTAATGTAAACAAGGAATGGAGCAAATCTGGTGAGAAACAAGGAAAAGTTCGATTCTCTCATGACGCGGAAAGGCGCCCTTATCTTTCTCGAGTAGAACTAAAGGTCAGAATGTAGACTTCATAGTTCCCTTTTTTCTTCGAAAAGTTAAGAATTCTTTGATGATCATTCCTATTTTTCACCATCGTTCTTCTGTAGTTTTTAGAATGGTTTACAGTTTTATGCTGGACTATGGATTATGGTGCATACTGTTATGTTCCTATACAGAAAAAGATGGTAGTTTGATTTTACGTAGTCCATCTTTTGTGATACTGATAGTGGATCTATTTTTTGTAGGCAGTCACAGAAATCATTTTGAGAAAACACTTCAGCACCAGAGGAGTGAAACCTGTAAGTACTCAAGTTGTTTTCCAAATTAATCTGAAATTCCGTTTTGTATATCATGCAACCAGTTATTGGGAGTTAATATGTGAGATTGAGCTTGTTAAGCTTCTATTCAACTAGGACATAGAGGAAATGAAAGAGCCACTGAACTAAGTTCAATAGCTGATGATTTTAATCACCGGGTGTATGGTGATTATTTATCTAGGTTTTAGTTATTGGGTACAAAGTTAGACAGCCATGTACAAGATATCAGTATAGATAAACAGTGCATGTATGAAATTCTTCCACAGATTGTTTTATGCGCCATCGCTGAGATGGTTTGCATGCGATTCGTGAATGGAGTTGCGCAACGAACAGGACTTATGGGAATTGACTATCCCACAGCACGTTGGCTTTACAAGTATGTCTACTTAAATTCACATAAAGCTAATGATTGCACAATAAATCCTGCAAAGTTTAACTTTGATTAGTTCTCAAAGGATATTTTAAATATGGATTCTTAAATTTGTGGGATCATATGTTTAGGGACTTGGGCTACAAAAGTTACGAAGTTGAGTCGATTGAAGATCTTACCAAGCCTTTTGTTTCCATGTACTTTGGTGCAGCCTATATGGCTTGGTTATCAGAATATGACGGCAGGTATATGCTTATCTCATAAAATGCTACCAAAGAAAGATTTTTCAATCATTTGGTTTTTTTTAATGCTGAATCAACATCTTACTGGAATGCTTGATTGACAGGGAAAGAACTCCGGAATTTGTCGTTCAGGCCTATCTTTCCGGGCCACAGAATGTAAACCTTCAAGAAACCGGTCCACTATGGCTTAAGTTTCAGGAAACATTAAGCCGCTATGAGGATAATAAAAAGTACTGATCGTACATTTTTTTTGGTATTGATTAAGCTATATCTGTTATATCCATGTTCATGTTTTGATGTATGAAGTCATTCTTATAGGGAACAAGGCAGCTGCATCATTCTGTGAGATCGGAGTCTGACTTCACATCTTGTGATATATATTTAAGTTGCTGTTTCTTTTAAACTCGATTGTAAGTCACGTGGCTGTTTAATTATCATTTTCTTTGTTACTTGAGAGAACAATGGTGTAGTCAGGAGAGTATTTTTTTCTTCTGTTGATTGTAAATCTGTCATTGTTTTCTGCTTCTTCCTACTCAAAAAATGGCAACTATGTTCATAATTAGTTTGCTGTATTTATTATTAGATGTGAAATGTGTATTGATAAACAACTTTTGCTATTATAGTTATTTTAAAGTGTAATATTTTTTGTTCATTAATTACTGACAAAGAAAAAGCCTTGATTAAGAGCGTCCATTGATTCTGCTTTGTCTGGTATAAGATATTTTTGCTGACATAATTAGGATCGAGTCTAGTAAATCCATAATCTGGACTCGAATCTTTGCCAGTGCTAGGAAAATGGCAGTTCATTTCTATTGGGACTAAGCTAAACAATAATTCTTCAAATCAATAGGTAAACCTTCACCTATCAACAACCAATGAAGCACAAATATAGAGCAATATGCCATCAAGAACGATAACCAATCAACACAAGATTTTAACGTGGAAAACCCCTTCAAGGTGAAGAGTAAAAACCACGAGGCCTACGAGACATAATAAAATCCACTATAATCAAAGAGGAGTTCTTACAACAGCAACTTAAACATAAAAGCTCTGAAACTTAGAGCAACAAATGATTCTCAACAATCAACACAAGAATCATAAACCAAGAACAAGAGTTTGGCAAGAAATCACCCAAAATTCGTAGCACTATTCCAGCCACGAGATCTGCAACTTCGGAGCTCTAAACTCGATTCCACCAATCAAAACGAAGCTCAATGAGTTCTGAAGGTGATGTCCAAATTTCAGCAAAATCGGACCACAAAGGAGCCTCCAATCGTTGCCTTGTAAAAATCTGCTAGTAATGCTTTTTGTTCTTCTTTTTCTGCTGCAACCTATTGTCTCCACTCTTTTTCTTTCATTTTTCATAAAAATCAGAATTCTTCCAAGTCAAGGATTAAATTATTAATCCAAATGGGCTTCAAGGGAAATGAGCTTCTCTTAGTATTTTTGGGCTGGACCCAACAAATCTCCCCCTAAAGCCCATGAGTAGAGGGAGGAGACACTGCAACAAGTTCATCACCACAAGTTGATGCCGGCCATTCCGGCACACAGCTTGAGCTTCTCACGAGACACCACTTTTGTCATCATATCAACTGCATTCTTCTCTGTATGAATCTTTTCAAGTTCAAACAACTTAGAGTTCAAAACATCTCTAATCCAATGATACCTTACATCGATATGTTTTGATATACCATGAAAAACTGCATTTTTAGCAAGATGAATAGCATTTTGATTATCACAGAATAATGCATACCTCTCCTGAGTGAATCCAAGTTCATGCATAAACTTCTTCATACATAGCATCTCTTTGCAAGTCTCAGTAGTTGCAATGAACTCAGCTTCTGTGGTAGATAAAGCAACACATTTTTGCAACTTGGATTGCCATGCTACAGCTCCCCCTGCAAAGGTAACCAAATAGCCTGAAGTAGATTTCCTTGAGTCCGAATCCCTGGCCATGTCTGAATCTGTATAACCAACAAGCATAAGGTTTTCAGACCCAAAACAAAGTCTCAAATCAGTAGAGCCGCGAAGATATCTCATAATCACTTCACTGCAAACCAATGATCTCTATCCGGATTAGATAGAAATCGACTAACTGTGCCAACTGCATGAGCTAAGTCTGGTCTCGTGCAAATCATAGCATACATTAAACTGCCAACAACTGATGCATACGGAACTCTTGCCATGTCTCTCTTCTCTTCATCACTAGAAGGAGACTGTTTACTGCTTAACTTAAAGTGTGAAGCAAGGAGGGTGCTTACCACTTTAGCCTTATCCATGTCAAAGCGTTGAAGTACCTTCTCAATGTATTTTTGTTGAAACAACCACAATTTCTTATTCTTTCTATCACGAGTGATCCCAATTCCAAGAATTTGATTTGCTGGTCTTAAATCTTTCATTGCAAAAGATTTAGATAACTCCTTCTTCAACCTGTCAATCCGCAAAGAGTTTTAACCAACAATAAGCATATCATCAAGATATAGCAATAAAATGATTAAATCATCATCATATAATCTCTGCATAAATACACAATGATCAGATGCAGTTTTTCTGAAGTTCAGTTGAGTCATAACTTGCTCAAATCTCTTTACCACTGTCTTGGAGCTTGTTCAAACCATACAAGCTTCTATTTAATTTGCAGACATAATTATCCTTTCTTTTCACCACAAAACCATCATGCTCCATGTAAATCTCTTCCTCTAGATCACCATGTGGAAATCAGTTTTTACATCCATATACTCAATCTCCAAATCAAGACTGACTGCCAAACTCAGAACAATTCGGTTCGGATAGATGACATCTTCACAACTGGTGAGAAAATTTCTCCAAAATCAATCCCATTTTTCTGACCAAAACGTTAACTAATCTTGCGTTATATCGTGGATGAGAGGTATTTTCATCATGCTTTACCCTGTAAATCCATCGATTTTTCAGTGCCTTTCTATCTTTCGATAATCAAGATCAAATGTTCGATTTTCATATAGAGAATTCATTTCATCTTTCATTGCTTTGACCCACTCATCCTTATCTTTAGTTTCCATGGCATCTTGGAAATCTTCCGGTTCTCCCCCATCAGTCAAGAGTATATACTCATCGGGTGGATAACGAGTGAGTGGTCTGCGATCTCTAGTAGATCTCCTTATAGCAATAGCAGGTTGCTCTACAGTATCATGTACATGTTCACAACAACTTCATGTGATGAAGCATCTACCTCTTCTTCAGCTTCACGGCCATGTTCAACATCATTATGAACCTCATTCTCTGCATCATTCTGATTTTTCAGTTTCAGTTGCATTAGGTATCTGTGCCATAGGAGCTGGGCTAAAATCTATCAAGTCACCTTGACTCTGACACTCTGACTTCTCTGTCTTATCAATATCTTTAATGGTTTGATTTTCTATGAAAACTGCATCACGGCTTCTAACAAGTTTCTTCTCAATTGGATCATAGAATCTGTAGCCAAATTCATCTTGGCCATAACCAATGAAGATACAATGTCCAGTCTTGACATCTAACTTAGACATTTCATCTTTAGGCACATGCACAAAAGCATTACAACCAAATACCCTCAAATGATTATAAGAGACATCTTTGACATACAAAACTCTGTCAGGAACATCAGCCTGCAATGCAACAGTATAAGACAAATTGATTACATTAGTAGCAGTATACAACGCTTCATCCCAGAAGGATCCAGACAACTTTGCTTCTGAAAGCAAACATCTAACTCTCTCCATCAATGTTTTGTTCATCCTTTCTGCCAAGCCATTTGACTGAGGAGTTTTAGGAGGTGTCTTCTGATGTCTGATGCCTTGCTGTCTGCAATAATCATTAAATGGTCCACAATATTCACAACCATTATCAGTGCGGATGCATTTTAATTTTTTCCTATCTGTCTTTCAACTTAAGCCTGAAATTCTTTGAATACTCCAAAAACCTGGTGTTTGGGCTTCAAATCATAAACCCAAAGTTTTCTTGAATAATCATCAATGAAAGAACTTAAGTAAAGTGCACCACCACGTGTTTTTACTTTCATTGGACCACAAACATCTGAGTGTACTAACTCTAGCAAATCAGATTTTCTGTGCGGAGGATGACTTTGGAAGGAAACCCTTCTCTGTTTTCCAGCTAGACAATGAGCACATATTTCCAACTTTGCATCTTTTAAATCAGAAAGTAGACCTCTTTTAGCCAAACAATTAACTCCTTTTCACTCATGTGACAGAGTCTCTTGTGCCATAATTCAGATAAATTTTCACCTCTTACTACATTTACTGAATTACCAGAAATCGAACCCTGCATCAAGTACAAACTGGAGCACTTCTTACCTCGAGCCACAACCAAAGAACCTCTGGTGAGTTTCCAAATTCTATCACCAAAAGTGTTGCAAAACCCAGCATCATCCAATCTACATGTAGAGATCAAATTCAAATGAATATCTGGGGCATGTCTGATATCTTCAAGTGCCAATCTTGTACCATTGTTGGTTTCTAAGCAAACGGTTCCAATACCAACCACTTTTGATAAACCACCATACTCATCTTCAATACTCCAAAATCACCTGAAGTATAAGACGAGAAGAATTCATTCTTCGATGTAACATGGAAGGATGCACAACTATCAACTACCCAACTGGTTTCATGACAGACCAAATTAATCATATTTGCATCATTAGACAATAACAAGATCATCTGTAGTAGTGGTAGCAACACGATCACTGTTATCATCATCTTCCTTATCAGCAGACTTGTTCTCCCTTTTCCACTTGTTTTCTTTCTGTGGTCGTCGACAATACTTTGCTATGTGTCCATTGTAGACACAATTGTAACACCTGACATTGGCATATCTGTTGGATTTACTTTTGCCTCTCTCTTTATCTTTCGGACGCTTGCTTTTACTTCTTCCCATATTTTCTGTAACCAAAATCTCTGACTGTGAAGTTGAGGCACATTGTCTCATTCTTCTCATCTCTTCATTTAGAACACCGTTTTTCGCATATTGCATGGTTACAATACCATTAGGAGCTGAATTAGTTAATGAAACACGAAAAATCTCCCAAGAATCAGGTAAAGTATTAAGCAACCAGGGTCCCTGAATTTCATCATCAAACTTCACTCCCATTCCAACAAGCTGATCAAAACAACCCTAAAATTCATTCAAGAAATCAGATACAGAAGTCCCATCCTTATATCTCAAGTGCATCACATACAACATTTCAAGCTTAGCCCACAGAGTTTTAGCATGTGTCTCATTCACAATATGATTCAAAACATTATCTTCTAGCCACTGCCGAATAAAGCCATATACTTGCAAATGCTCAACCTCCCATTCTTTATCAGTTTTATATTCAGGTTTTTCAGTAGCAAAAACTGGTAAATGCGGCTTTTTCACAAATCGAAGATCTTTCATTTTTCCTTCCATTTATGATAGTTAATCTCATTCAAACAAACCATTTTGCTCAAATTTGCCTCCATCATTCAAATACATTTAGCTCAACACAAATGACCAAGCTCTGATACCACTTTGTTGGGACAAAGCTATACAATGATTCTTCAAATCAATAGGTAAACATTCACCTATCAACAAACCAATGAAGCACAAATATAGAGCAATATGCCAATCAACACAAGATTTTAACGTGGAAAACCCCTTCAAGGTGAAGAGTAAAAACCACGAGGCCTACGAGACCTAATCAAATCCACTATAATCAAAGAGGAGTTCTTACAACAACAACATAAACATAAAAGCTCTCAAACATAGAGCAACAAATGATTCTCAACAATCAACACAAGAATCATAAACTAAGAACAAGAGTTTGGCAAGAAATCACCCAAAACTCGTAGCCCTATTCCGGCCTCGAGATCTGCAACTCTGGAGCTCTAAACTCGATTTCCACCAATCAAAATGAAGTTCAATGAGTTCTGAAGGTGTTGTCCAAATTTCAGCAAAATCGGACCACAAAAGAGCCTCCAATCGTTACCTTGTAAAAATCTGTCAGGAATGCTTTTTGCTCTTCTTATTCCGGCTGCAACCTACTGTCTCCACTCTTTTTCTCTCGTTTTTCATAAAAATCAGAATTTTTCCAAGTCGAGGATTAAATTATTAATCCTAATGGGCTTCAAGGGAGATGGGCTTCTCTTATTATTTTTTGGGCTGGACCCAACAATTTCTTGGAAGACATACTCCTTATAACTACACTCAGAATGTACATGTTTTTGCCATTTCAGAAGATTTTAAGCTTGCAGCACAGACCAACGAGCTTGATTTGACATCTGTTGTTCGAAATGTCAAACATATAAGTTCCAAGTTGCTATACATTGACTATAAACTACTTTCTATTCAGAGAATGCAATACAAAGTAAGACCTGCACAACAGAAAGTGGGGGTTCAAGAAGAACACAAATGGTCCGGAATATATTTTCATCATTTGCACAACCCTCAGCCTCTCCGTACACAAGAGCTTCTGCTGCAATTCCGGTAAAAAGAACCACGCAGTATCTGGTCACGTTCATAATGCAACAAACTACTATCAAATAATAATTTTTATCACTTCGAAATGGTAAGATCTACTAACATCATACATAACTGCCATAAAATATCAAGATAATATGAAAATTATCTGAACAGAACCAACCTGTCAAATGCATTACTGCTGACACGGACCTCAGAAAGCTCTCTTTGAAGTTTCTCATCCCAAAACTGAGTTCCTGCCTATAACAGTAACACTTAATATAGATTATGCAGAAGATAAAGGCATAACTGTACAAGTATGATGCTATAAGAAATAAGATATTTGGTCGTTTATGAGATTGAAAGGGAAGACTGGAAAGATGCCTGAAAAACATGTTTACCTGTCCCTGAATGCCCATCTATATAGCAACAATTGGGTATAAAATCACACCACGAATCGGACAATCCATCAGGTATGCTGAAAATCCACAGAACATATTTATATCCTCAAAAGAATGCCACAATTTCATGTTAATACTTTTCATTGTGGATCATTAGGCTAGTAACAATAAAATTTAAACTTCTCATGCAAAGTAACTTCAAACTCAATATTCAATGCATCGGGTGCAGACCATGAATCCAATTTTACCCAACAAATGAGCTCCTCAAAGATCATCAAACACATATAAATAAAGCATGGTATTGCAATACCATATTCGATATAAATGCAAAAAAGGCTAACCCACAAGAACGTGGCCAGCTTTGTGAACTAAAATACGCCGCTTATATGGAGGCCAATAGCTTGAGATCTGAGCTAAGCACGAACCACCAAGAAAAATTGCACCTAACAAGGTCAACCCCAATACGCTTCAAGGTCGAGTTCCACAGGCACATCTCTAAGGAAACAGAGGGCACGAGCAAGGTTTTTTTTTTTCTTGACAGCTTCCTCGTACTCATGCCCCACTCCCCCACAGCTCTGGCCTTTATGGGGTGGCTCACATGGGTATTTGCGCAAAACTTTGGTTCGTGACTGTAACGAGAACGGTCGACAGCTGGAAGATTTGAGGATCAAAAAAGGAATTTGAGTCGTTCGGTGCAGAGGAGTAGATATTGATCTCCCCATTGACGGGATCATCGGAACACAGCCCTTTTTGACAAGAACTATATGGACAGGAGGGTAGTTGGGCTTTCACAAGCCGATATCATCACTAGATGGGCTTTGAAAGTTGAGCCCGTCTAAAAAACCAATGGGACAGAAAATATAATCGATCGCGATAGTCGACTCGAACCCACAGGAGGATTAATTGGGCTTTCAAAATAGCATAACATAATCAGTTGGACTTTAAAAGAGCCCACGTTTAAACACCTATGAAGAGAGATAAAACATAATCGATCGCGATGGGACTCGAACCCACAATCTCCCGCTCCGGAGGCGAGCGCCTTATCCATTAGGCCACGCGATCCTTCAAACATTTAATTTGAAACCTTTTCAGTAATCAATAATAGCAAAGCCCATCAGCACACGAATCCATGTTGACGAGTTTCAACTTTAATACTACCGCAATCGGAACGGAACAGAGAGCATTTTTCGTGGGTTGTTAACTGCATCACAAACAAAGGTCAGGCGTTGTGGGTGCCCGGAAAAAAATACTTGGACGCGCAAGTCAAAAATCCCAATAAACCAAGCACTTAAATAATGAAAGAGAACGTACCATAAAAGTGTTGTGTGTAATATTCACGTTTGGTTTGAATGATGTGATTATTGTATGATTAGTAACTAAAGTGATAGACTAGTGATTATAAAACAGGCAATGTAGAGTGATAAAATAGTGTGGTGTTTGGTATGTTTTTTATGAGCATGATAAATATAAGGACTTTTTGTGTTAACCACATAATATCCTCCTTAACCTAGACCAAACAACCCATATCCCTAATTTTTTGCAGCCTCTCATACTCGACGAACAATCTTTCAATTGTTGATTCTCCCCTTCCAAAATTTCTTCAAAGAGAGGAATTTGTATAAACCTCCATTTCCCAAAAGACTCCGGCAGCATGGGTAGTGGGTACGTGAGGTTTTTTGTTTTGGCTATCCGAGGCACTACCCAAGAGGTAAATCCACAATATATTGGAGATATTTTTTATTGGGATATCCTCAATGTATGATAGCACTACCCCATGAAATAGTGTCTAATAGGATAGCCAATACCCTCTCATCCGTGAGATTGAGGTTAGCATCGCGGATTTGACAAGTCTAAATCAAGATCTACAGCTCCAGAGTAAAAAAGTGTAGGATAGTGCAACTCTATATTGAATATTTTAATAAAATTAGACGAGAAAAGGTCAGAGCTAAGTAAAAACACGTAAATTAGTTATACCCGTAATTTCAGTTGAAGTTGCGATTAGTCCACCAGTGAATCAAGATTTTTCCTCCATGCCCTTAAATGTCATACATATTTCTCAATCTCCCCTAATTTTCATTATACATTAATGCAGAAAACAAAAGGTGATTAATGCTTTCTGTAAATCAGATACAAATAATTTGTTTCAAAAAATTAACTGGAAATTAAAAGAAGGTATCACTTTCTAAAATATTCAACTAAATCTCCCAAAAAAATCTTTTTTCAGCTAAATACATCTTTAGAAAACTTATTTCAAATAAGTCCATTTTATCAAACCATAATCTAATTTGTCTATTAGTTATAACTTTGCGCACTTTCCACAATTTGTGTCGCCCTCCTCCGCTTCCCTCCCTCCAACAACAGCTCGTGTCGTCCTCATCTGCCTCCTTCGTCTGCTTACGCATTAATCAAGCGAAGCATAACTCTTGTTCTTTTCTTTTTCTTTTTAAACAGACGAAGTACAACTCTTCTAAATGAATGGAATCAAATGAAACTGAATTGAATTTGACCGAGAGAAAAAAAGAACTAACAAAACAAGAAGAAAACTTGCATCGTGTACATTATTGAAGCACACTTTACGTAATCGGTGATGCTCATTCCTTGTACCATAGCGAATTCCAACATCTGATCGTTGCTATAGTAAAATCAGGAACAAATTGAAAGCTTTAGAAATCAAAAAATTCAGAATTGAAACACAAATTCGGCCGATAATTGTCCAATTGAATGGATGAATCAACGAGGATGATAACGAAAAAAATTATATGCACCGATAAATTTTAAACAAGCAACACATAACGGTGCATGCAAATCAACGAGGATGATAACAAAAAAATTATATGCACCAATAAATTTTAAACAAGCACCTCCTAGCGGTGCATGCAAATTACCTGCACCGTTAGTCTATCGGTGGTGCATGACTCAAATACTATCTTTAACAAAAAATATATTATATTGGTGCATCAGTGCATCATTGCCTATCGGTGCATGTAAATTACATGCACCTATAGACTCATATGGTGCATGTGAGTCATGCGGTGCATGTAATTTACATGCACAACACGAGACTAAAAATGAATTACCTAGCGGTGCATGTAAATTACATGCACTGCTAATCTATCGGTGCATGTAAATTACATGCACCGATAGACTCAAGTATTGTCTTTAACAAAAAATATAGTATATTGGTGTATCAATGCATCACTACCTATCGGTGAACGTAAATTACATGCACCTATAGACTCATATGGTGCATGTAATTTACATACACCACACAAGACTAACAAGGAATTACCTAGCGGTGCATGTAATTTACATGCACCCCTAGTCTATCGGTGCATGCGAATTACATGCACCGATAGACTTATGTACAGATATGAGGTTGTCGTTTTTTATGCAAGAAAATCAAATGATTGACGATCAGAACTGAGTTTCTTACTTTCTCCACTCAATAATTTGCATGTGAAACACTGATTGTGGTGGCCGTTTTAATCTCCTTGCTTTTCGTTGATTAATCGCCACATTTGGGTTATGTTCGAGCGAAAGGCAATTATTGAAGTGGCTCGCTGATAGTTATTGTTAAAAGCTACAAAAATCTAAACGAGTTCGTGTGTTTGATTGATTCTTTGATTAAAGTCGAAGTGGTGAATTAATGGCGCAATTTTGTCCGCAAAGCATCTCTTCAATGATTTTACATGCACTGTCATGTGAATTACATTCTCTTTTGTGATATTACATCCAACACCCATGTCGAACCAGTAGAGTCGGGTTCACGAGGAATGATTTCTGATTTTGAATGCTTTTTGCGATTATTAAAGCGACGAATTTGGGAAGAAATTACGGTTGCGTTGATTTATAGAAAGAGAAGAACACGTAAATGATGGGAGGTGACAGTGTATAAGTATTTTGTCTATTTGTAGTGAAATGGACATAGTTAAAAGAACTTTTTTGAATGACTGTATCAAAAGATTTTTTTATCTTAATGATATGGTCCGAAATTTTCCCAAAATTAAAAGTCATTTTAACATTCGTTAATGGGGTTATTATATAAGGAAGCCAAAAGGCCTTTGAATTATGCGTGGCATTAATTCACAGCTGCCACATGAACCGACGGCCCAATCTTCATCGTAAATATTGAATCAATATTTCATATTTATGAATGTTCCATCTTTTTATATGAGATTCAATACATTAAATTTGGGTTATTGATCCAGAAGCAATTCAAAGAATCTCAAACTTCGAAATAATAATTATTATTTTTATTATGTTTAATTAATTTCATTATTTAAAAATTTCTATATAAAACAAGGTTTCATTAAATTCGTCATTAATATTATATATGTCATATGGTAGACTAGTACTTTCCAATTTCCATCTTCGACAGCCTCTTCTTTTATATAACAGGGTTCGATTTGAACCCTTTCCTCCGTTCATCTCTTCTTGCAAAACTCTCTTTTATTTTTAAATACTGCAAGGGAGAAGATGGTACTCTTGGTGTGATGGCAGCTGATGTAAGCTCTTTGCTCAGATTGATGAACGGTGGTAATACGAATGAGTCAGGACCAACCGGGAAATCAACGGCCCCGATCACTAGGGACTTTCTTGGTGGGTGTTGTACCCTTGAATCCGAAGAACTGGACCTCGACTTGCAAGTGCCTTGTGGCTGGGAAAAGCGCCTCGATTTAAAGGTACAATCATTTTTCTTTTTCTTTTTTCCCAGCAAAATTTTGATTCTTTATTGCGTTTATTGATTCTCTGTTCAGTCAGAGCGAAGCTTTGTTATGAGACGAAACATGAAGCCATTGTCTTAATTTTTCAAGCTCTGTTTTTGTTTCTGTGTAATTGTGTTAATATTCTGTTTTTATGATTTTATATCGTTTTTTCGAGTAATCTGTATACAATTTTAACATATATAAATTGGCATTTATGAGTTGATTAAAATACGTATCGATTGGATTTATAATTATTCAAGGTTCTTTAGAATGGAAGTTATCATCATGACATTTATTTCATGTTATTACAGTATATGATATGATTTGGTTTCGGCGATTCTCTTGCATGTTTTAATTGTCTTTTCTTGTTTATCTCATGTAGTAATTGCGAAAACAGCCAAGGAATGCGAACTTCTTCTGGATTAATTTTAATAATAGCTGTTGCTTCAACTAATTTTTCATTTGAAAGTGTGTTCGCTTATTTCTTCAGTTAAACCTTTAAAAATACATGACTTCCAAATCAAAACTGATCGGCAATATTTGTAATAGCTTATGTAAGAGCTAGCATAACTTTTAAACTTTCAATGTGGGACAATTCTCAATATGCTCCCTCATTTGTGGTATTATATAAGTCAAACACATGGACAGATAGTACGCACTTGGACAGATAGGTGATGGTGATTATGCGAACAATGTAGCCAATCGTATGGGTGGAGTAGCAATGAGAAATATGCTCTAAGACCATGTTAAGATACATGGGTTCCAACTCAAAATCAATTAGCAATGAGTGGAGTAGCATAGCTTCTAAGCTCCTAGCGTAGATTCTCAACATAAACAAGTCAGATAGTTCAAATGCTACTTATAAATTTATATCTCTGAATTTAAATAAAGAATAATCATAGTTTATTAATATTAAATTTTCTTGAAATGTGGATGAATTCTTGTAGTTGTGTACTGATGGTTAAATCTTTGATTGCAGTCGGGAAAAGTGTATCTTCAGAGATGTAATCCATCAAATTCATCTTCTTCAACCTCAGAAACCAAGCCAAAAACCAGTCAAACTTTCTCCGAGTTCGAAGACCTCAATTTCCCTTCAATGTCGAAACAGACTTTAAACCTTTTCGAAGACTCGACCTTGGACCTAAAGCTAGTTTCATCGGTATCTGGATCACCATCATCCTCGAGTTATCAAAGCATATGCACTCTGGACAAAGTCAAGTCAGCACTCGAGAGGGCGGAGAAAGAATCCAACAAAAAACGTTTGATTTCAATGTCTAAAACATCTTCATCTCGCTCAAATTCTTCATCCTCAATCAAAAATAGTGATCTAGATTATCAAGAGGAGAAATCGTCCAGCTCATTTGCTGCCAGATGCCCCAATTGTTTGCTCTATGTGCTGATCTTGAAAAGCAACCCCTTGTGCCACCGATGCAACAGTTATGTGCCGTTGCCTTTTGCAGCAGCCAAGAAACCTCGTATTCACCTTAACATCTCCATTTGAAAAGATTTTGAATTAACCAGTAAATGGTTCTCATTTTTTTGTAAAGATGGGTAAAAAACTAGGTTTATGTTAGCTAAAGAATTAGCATTTATATTCTCGTTTTAATGTTATATATGTTTTTTGGGTTTAGGCATCATTTAAATGATATGTGATCTATCTTTTTTAACCTTTTTCTTTCCCATTGTTAATGATGATATTTGTTAAATTGAATATTATTTATAGAGTTGGTAAAGCTCATGTATAGGGGTTATTGACAACGAGCCCCTATGTTTTTCAAATAAACAGATTATACCAATATGGTTTGAAAATAGAAAGTATACATCTTGTGGTTTCGAAATAGGAAGTTTACCTGGTGGCTTGAAAATATGCAGTTTATCCATGTTGTTTGTGAAAATAGACAGTTTACCACATATAGTTTGTATGTGCAAAATATCCCCTCTGTATATGCTATGTTTTGCAAACCAAGAGGGTTGTAAAGTATCTATTAGAAATACCACATTGGGTAAAATGCATATGAGAACAAAAGGGGATAAAATGTCTATTATCGATTCCCACAGGGATAAATTGTCACTAGCTAATCTGTATATATATCTATAACGTTTAGTGGTGTCAGACGGACGACACAGCCAGTTTAATCGTGTCGGCACGGAACTATGCGTGTCGTGCCGTGCCATTTCCACAATAGGTAGGGCCCGAGGGCCCGACACGTCCCCTACGTGTCCCATTTCAAGTTTTTTTTTTTTTTTACTTACCGATCGATCGGCACAATAGTGTCGATCGATCGGTCAAGTAGCGATTGATCAGCACATAACTGCCGATCGATCGCTACACTAAAAAAATTTTTTACAGATTTGTGTCGTGCCGTGCTGGCCCACGGGCCGGCACCCATGACCCGGCACGGCCCATGCTAAAGTGTCGTGCCTGGCACGGCATGGCACTGTAGCAAAACGTGCCGTGTCGTGTCGCTTCATAACGTGCTATGCTCGTACCGTGCCTCGTGTATCACTAACATACATTTTATCTATTTGTGGTTTGTAAATATACATTTTATTTTATTGGTTTGTAAATATGTATTTAAATTTCATATGATTTTCAAAGCATAGCACAATGTCCCTCACGCAGAGGAGATGTTTTGCACGTATTCACAAATCACTATAAATAAAATGCATATTTTAAAAACCAAAAAGGTAAGTTTGTTGCCAAAAACCTCCCCAAATTTTATATGAGTAAATCCATCTATGGTATTATTGAGACCATTTAAAGCTATTTTCTTATATATAATTGGAGTTCACATAAGTTGCAAATACCGTGAGGTGGTAATTGGTAGGGTGGAAGCAGTTAATATATGTGCTTTAAGTGAAGTTAAAAAGAAGAATGTGAAAGGCGTAGCTTTGCTTCAACCATATTGCATTTCATTTCGGTACCTAACAAATAATAAATGAGACTTCCTACCTATCTTGAATGAATACCAACACCTAATTTATTTCAAAGTTGGGGATAATAACTTCTCTGCAACAAGAGTTTAGTGGGAGGAGTTGATGCTTTCTTTGAATGTTCTTTTTTTGTTGGATTTGCATTAAGATTTGCAGACCCCTCCTCCCTTTTTAAATATTTAACTTATTTCGTTCGACTAAATCTAGTCAAACTTAAAATACAACTATAAAGTTAGAACATTAATGAGTGAAGCTTCAGTTGACTGTGTTAAGGCCAATTATATGAAGTGTGATTCAACTCAAACATTAATATATAATCATAGGCTACATTTCCTTTTGTATTTGTCCCTAATATATAGTCAAATCTTATGTTCAAATATATATATATATATGTATATAGTCAAATATAGTGTATTTGTTCTATTATTTTACTAGTATACCCTTTCATTATATATATTAGCTACTTGCCCCTCTTGGAGTGTCCGAGTTCGCAAAGGGTGAGTTTGTAACCGTAAGATCATGAGTTCGATGCTCCATATCAACACTTTCTCATTCTGAGTTTATCGCACTGGGCTTGCGTAGCATGATTTACCAGGTTGTCGTGATTTGCAGGCTACTGCATCAGTCCGGAATTTACCTAGTTCACACCGCAAGTATATTTAATTTATTTGTTGGTCCAAATCACCAAAAACTGTTGAATTATTTTTAACCCAGAAGACACAAGGGCCTAAAACTAAAGACCTTCAAATTACTTTCATATGCATATCCAACGGGATAAAAGTCAAATATTTTCAAAAATTAATGTCATGAAACAATCCATCATCTTATTATATTATTTTTGTGATATGGGGGATGTCGATTTTGTATAAGATTTTTGGGCCACCGTTCAGACTCGAACTCGAGTCATTTCAAAGAGGACACGAGATTTTACCGGCCGGCTCATTAATTCTAGGCAATGACTGACATGCATGCTTGAGTTCATGTTACGTAAGTGAAAAATCATTTAATCTGGCACTGGAATAGATGAAATAAATGAATGTAAAGAGTAGAGACCCACCTAAAGGATTAAATAATTTTTGATTGCCTCATGAAATGTAAATGAATGCATTTACTCGTCACATTCATTATGTACCTAACTTACAATAAATTCCATCTATAATATTAATTGTTGGGTTTATGTAACATACTATTTAAAATAGACACCTACCTTCTCAGATGAAACCGATCTTAAATTACATTTATTGCCTTTTTATTATACCTGTCAATCTTTAGATCCGTCTGAAAACTTGTATCCTTTAATTTGTCAGTTCAATCAAACCTGCGTGATGTTGGCAGAGCAATTATAAAAAAAATCAGATGTCACGTTTTGATTGTTCTCCCAATAAAGGCATTACTTCTTCTAACTAATTATTTTCAAAATTTTCAACATAATGTTTATACAGCAAAACCTCCATAAATTAACAATCATAAATTAATAATCTCTATAAAATAATATTTTTTTTGATGATCCGAAAAGAAGGAAATAGGTTTTTCTTTGTAGCCTTCATGGAACTAAATCACTAGAAAGATCTCTGCTTTCATTTAAACCAAGTAGAGAAAATGTTAAGACTTCTTTATTCCGTTGCAAAGATCGAAGACGAAGATTTTTTGACACCATGCGACATTGGATGGGAAAGAAAGATCTCAATATTATTAATTTAATACTTAATAAAAAACCTCTTTAAATTAATAAAATTTTATGGTCTCAAACATTATTAATTTATAGAGATTTTACAGCAATTTGTTTTATGTAAATAATTGGAACGAAGAAATGAAATGATTATAGTTGGAGACGTGAAATAAAAAGAAAATAAAGTTTTGAGTGGAAGTATTAAAAATACTATAAGGGTGCGCTTGATTCGAGGATATGATAAGTGGTGGATAGATTAAAAGTGGATAATTGGTTGATAAGTAAACTAAAGGATAAGTTATATTGCGTTTTGTTCGTATGATTAATAAAGTATGATAAATAATATTGTGTTTGGTGTACTTGATAATTAGGTGGTATAGATTAATTTTATTCGTAAAATGACAAAAATACCCTCAAATAGTTTTGCACTTATATTATTTTATTTCAATTAAATTTAAATGAATCAAAATAAAATTATTTATGTAATTTAATAGTTAATAAATAATTAATTATTAATCAAAATACTATCGAATATGTTTTGCACCAAACTTTTCACATGTACAAAATGATCCAGTATTTCCCCAACATGAATTTATTAATAAATATTCTAATTTTATTTTACGGATGTGTCTCTTCTCTTCCCAGGTGGAGTCTCTTCTCTTCACGAGTGATGTCTTTTCTCTTCCGAGGTGGATCTCTTCTCTTCCCGGGTGATGTTTTATATTAGGTATTTTATTTATTTATCCCGATGTCACCAGTGCATTTTAGCCCAATTGTTATACCTTAATTTATTCAAGTTATAACATTACTAGATATGAAAAATTTGGGTTCATGAAGGTATAACTAATTTGTCATCTTGTTCGATCCACTTCCTTTGCCAGCAAGGTTGCAGCCATCGCTTATAAGGCTGTTGTTCCATGATAAGTGGTGGTGTTCTGAATAGTTCAAGAAAGAAAAATCGAAAATGATGCAGGTATAAAGGGGTTTGTGGTAATTTGACATAATTATGAACTCTTGGATGAAGCATCCCACCATATATTACGGATGAGTAATCATTCGGTTATCCCAGCTTTTATGGGTCCCACTATAATAATCAAGATGATAATCCTTCAACCAAACAAAGATGTGATAAGATTAATAATCTATCCTACTCTTATCACTCTCACCAAACACAACCTAAATGTCTGGGTTTTTTTTTATGAAAATGAAAAAAAAAAAAACTAGAAAATATTTCCAAATATACGAATTTTTTTGGCAACAAGTTCAATTCTGAAATATAAAATGTCAGAATTTCTTAATAATCGATATACATCCATAAATGTCAAAAAATTAAGTTCTCTTAAAAAAAATTTAATGTATGCGACAGCATAGATACGATGTTCGGATTTATAGTATAATTTTGACATTTAAGTTTATAAACATTGTAAACATTAAAGTAGCATATATTAATTACCAATGGCAATGGTTTTGGTTTGATAATTAGCAAATTTTAGATGAAGGATTGTTGATTTAAGGGTGAACTACGTATAGACCTCATATAATTAACATAATTAACAAATTTATATTGGTCTCATGTGCGACAACATGAGATAGAAAATACCGAAAATGAAAAATAAAATAGACACCACAATTTGCATGTAAAACCCCTAAAACTGTTAGGGTAAAAACCATGGGCAAATGAAAAGATTTCACTATAATATTTTGTGGGTTATAATCTCTCACTATCTTTCAAATAGGAGAAAACAACCTTATAAATATTATAGAAATACACACTCAAATGTATAAATATGAGAGAACACTCGATGTTGTGATGATTTAGAATGAAACTAATGAGCTCTATTTATAGGACTGAAAACTCATAGTGTACGTGTTTTCATTAATTCATTTCTTTTGCTACTCAACCAATTGCTGCCCATTCCTATTTATTTCACACGCTTTCTGACAATTTCCCCATTTAGTTTAAACAACATATACATTACATGCATTGTATTTTTATGTAAAATCATAGAGGAGCTAATTGCAATTTTTTCTATATATTTTACAAACTAGATGAGAATGTTATAGTAATACAATTCTTCTATAAGAGAGACATATATAATTGTTTAGACTAGATGGAAGAAATTTTTAGTACAATATTCTACGATAGAGACAGATGTAATCATTCATTTTAATAAATATAATGATGTACATCTCTCAATATAATAATAATGTTTTATTATTTTTTTCACTATTTTAAGTAAATATTACTATTTATATTATACACTTAATCTATTATACAGATTTTAGAATTCTACTCTTACATGGTTTTACATGCCAAGTGAAATTTTTCAAGTGGATGACTTGAATTTTTTTTTCCAAAATATTTCTTCAATTTCGGATATAAAGCAGTTAGAAAATATAATTTGATACGGTCACCTAGACACGGGCCAAATTACCCATGTCCAAAACAAGTATCAAGTAACCCATTTCACAAGCCCTCTTTAGAACCCATTCGAGATGTGTGTGTCTGTGTCTGTGAGAGATCAGAGATACACAGCAGCCACAAAATGTGCATCATATTATCCATTATTGGCATCTTTTTTTATCAAATCAAAAGTACTAACAGTCAAGGAATTGTCTTTTAATACATTTGAAGATTCATAAAAGAAAAAAACGAGAAGCATAAACTGATATATGTGAAATAATCGAGCAAACTCTCGTACTAATAGTTAAGCACAGAATACATCGGGCTTCTTCCTATATTCTTGGGGAATATCGCAATAAAGAAATGAATAATTTTATATGATAACATGTGCCCACTGCGTAAATGAAGGTAAACCCCCTTTTCAGTATGATTAAGGTTTAACAGTTGTTGATAGAGTATTAATTTATAGGCTTTTATTTATTTTGGAATCGCGTCTATACTATATTATATACATAACGTCCTTTTTTTCCCCCAACTTTCTTTGTTTCAAATTTGAAAATTATAATATTCTGGACTCTAAAATAAATTGAAAATTGTTCTCTATTTGATTACATTCTTTTATTATATTCATTATTCTTAATGAATAGCATTGTTGTCTTTAACTATAGATTTTAAGAGTCCCATAAACACAAAAAGGCGGCCAAAAAACCTGACTTTTCGTAAAGGATGGTTTAGAGTTTCACTCTCATAGCAAAAAGAGATTGATGGCCGAGTTCCGCCCGACTCATCATGGTAGCAACAAATTTAAAACCCAATTACTTGTGTAATTTATTGTAGGGTAAATTTTAAAAAAATGATCACATAAGATGTTTACTTTTTCAATATTAGTATCAAACTTTTAATAATAATCAAATATAGTCTCACATAAATTATTTTTTTATAAAAAAATAACGTAAATATTTTTAACAAACTTAGTTCCACAGGAATTATTTTTTACAGAAGTGGCCACACGGGACTTTGAGAATTGAGACCACTTGATTAAAAATAAAAGTTTGAAACTAATATTTATTTAAAACAAAAGTTTTGGACTATTTTTGATCAAAAATATAATTAGTTCTAAAAATTTGGAGTTGTTGATGAGCTGTATATTGTACTGGACCTCACGTCCTCACCAAAAAGAAAGGGGATTCACTTGATTTAATGGCTAAAAATGGTTGGAAATGGGTTTTGGCTCAATTAAAATTCAAAAAATTAATCAAATCAGTTCCCTCGAAAAAAAAATTAAAACTTGACTTGAAAATTGAAATCTACGTTTTACGTATTTTAAATTTTAAATTGTTCAAAATCGATTTTGTGTGAATGAAAAATTAATTATAAAATCAAGCCCCTTAAAGCCCAATTTGAATTATACGTCGAATATGAAGGGAAGTGTGGTTGTTCGGTTGTTCCAATTTGGATGCCATGTGGAGTGCCACATGCCATGTGTTGGACTGTGGGCTCCACATGTTGGCCACATGTATGACACATGCATCACGCATAACCCACATGTGCATCACTTGGAGGCCAAGCGGCCCATATGAAAAGCCACATATGAAGGGGCATGTTGCACATATGAGCCCCATCATCCAATAATATAAACTATTTATCCTCACCATCTTAGTTGCTAATCATTAGAATTTAGAAATTTGTTTCAAAAATTGAGGTTGTGTTTGGATTGATGGATTTGATTTAGAGGAACCAATTTGATTTGGAGAGGGATATGAACAATAGTGTATTTCAAATCCACCACATTTACAATTACAGCTACATAAATTAAAAAAATGGTAGATTTGAAATTCACCCAATATAAATTCATCCAAACAATCAAATGGAGTTGAAATCATGGATTTGAAATCCACAACTTCAAATCTCTCAATCTAAATATACCATTGAACTCACAATGAAATCTGTTAACGAAGTAGCAGAAATTATTTTTTATTACACTCAATCAAGTATTATACCAATATAAATAGCAAATGTGTGAAATACCTTCACAAGCTCGATATTTTTTTTTTGAACGAGAAGATAATATCAAGGTCAACCAGTTACAAATGACAAGCTCTGGCAAATACGAAAGTTACATCCATGAAAAGGGTTACAGAAGGTCGAACAAGAAAGCCAAGCAACCCAACAGAATTGCAAGAACTTGTTGTGAGTGCGGAATCTACCTTAACCAAATCAAACTCCATCAAAACAAGAACACATGATGCAAACAAACAATGAATATGGTGACATTATTCTATAGCTTTAAGTAATGAAAAGAACAAAATAAGGGTAAATTTAAACGTGGTCTCATAGAATATGAGTCTTTACAAGTAGTCTTATGAAAGCTGTTTTTAATCAAAAATAGTTTCAAACTTTTGTTTTAATCAATACTAGCCTCAAACTTATGTTTTTAATCCAAAGTGATCTCAAATGCCTCTATTCAATTATGAGACCACTTTGTTAAAAAATACACGGGACTAAATTTATTAAAAACATTTATGTTGAACTATTTTTTTATAAAAATCATTTTTTGTAGGACTATACTTGATTAATCTTAAAATTTTGAGATTAGTATTGAAAACGTTTATATTCTACGGGAAATTTACCCACAAAATAATTATAATGAATTAAAATATGAATCAACAATTGATTTCACAGACATGTATATCCAATTGTGTATGTTGTACTGAGAGTTCTTTTTCCTAATACAATTTAAAACTGAATAAATTACTCTTGTCTCCTCCGTAGAAAAGATTTATTATAACTTTTAACGTCTAATGAAATCAATTACGGATATAGCCATATAGAATAGTTATATTACAATATCACCCCATCTAGCAAAACCTTATAACATTCTCGTTTTCATTGTTCATAGTTGTTCATTTATTAAAAATAGGGGTAGAATACAACTGTTAATGAAGCGTCCATTTTTCTCCTTTTTTAAAAAAAAACAAGAAGGGATATTTTGTATTTAATAGAATTAGAAAGATCCCTAAGTACATGTTCCTGCAAAAATAAAGGACAAGAATCTAAAAAAGCAGGTATAGGTCCGTGAAAAATAGCACGAGATGCTAGAACATGAGCTAATACATTCGCAGGTCGCCTGCAATGTGAAACTATAATGCCATGATTCCTATCACAAAACTGACGTATAAAGTCAATGATCGAAGCTTGAGAATGAGTTTCCATAGGATGGTTGATGGCATGTGGTACCTGTTCAGCATCTGTTTCCACTAATTATGTTGACGGGCCACCATAATACCTTCCCTTACAGCCAAAATTATGACCCCCACTCCAATGAAGTTCCTTTGAACTGGGACAGTAGCATCCACTATGCTAGGAGGTTGCCACAAAGTCTTCCTAATTGAATCGGCATGATACCGCACAGGCTTTGAACATAGCTGGAGTCCAGGAGCATCAATAAAAATTTGTTGTCCATTCATTTGGGACCCCAAATATAAGATATCCGACTTACCTTTTCTTTTATCAGGCATTTTTCGCTCATAACTCCCTTTCCTGCCTATCCACAAATTTGTCCCATTAAATACCTAATTAAATTGTTTTAAGTCATGGATGGACCCAACAAAGGAAATAGTTCTTGACTGTTATCTTTAAAGAGTGTTGAGTTTACGAGAAATTGAGTATATGTAAACACTTGTCCATATAATAAAGATTTGCAACAACTCCGTAGATGTAGTCTATATTGGGTGAATCACGTAAATCAATTATGTTGTTATTGATTATTTTATTCTGCATTTTGTGTGTTTTACTCTCGTCATTACTCAATTATTTCGGTCCATCCCAAACACGATGACCCAAAAGATTCATCCATTGGTGCGAAAATGTGTGGTTTTAGTTAGTCAAGAAATTGAAGAAAGGTGATTTCTCATATTCACATGGGACGAATTTTTAGAAAAATTCGAATTTTAAAAATTTCTTACTTAACCTTGGTGCGTTAGGTAATCTATGATTTTAATTACCACCATTAAAGACAAATTTTCTAAAAGTCCATGTGAACGAAAAGATTAAAAAGCCTCTAATTTCAGTATAAGACGATTATAATTTGATGGATTTAGTATCATCATTATGCACAAATCCTATTAAGATACATCAAAACACAGTTAGCCCGTCATTTTACGCCATAAATATGATAACTGCATTTGCATCAATTAGGGTTTTCTACATCAAAATGAAGAATTTCAGCCATTTAACAATTTGAATTTTAGTAGCCAATTTCACCTCTTCAACTGTAGAAAACTCAAATGGCAGTTTTTACCCATGAAATTTGTCGGGAATATCTTAAATAAACAAAATTTATTGCATTCATGAGCGTAACATAGTTACATTAATGAACATTTCATATATATTATATAGCATAAGTTCGAAAGAAATTACATCACAATAATTCGGTAAAGGTAGATGAAACTAAGTTCTTTTTGATAATCTGACCCTCAATCCATGCTTAGCTTGAAGAATGACCGAATCCAATGGGACAACAGGATGCCCCTCCACCAGTTCAACACGATAATGATAGATCAAAGTTGCAGCAGCAATTTTCATCTGAATAAAAGCCATTTCTTTACCGATACAAGTTCTCGGTCCTACGTTAAATGCAGGAAAATTGTACGATGGCTCATGTTTGATCCTTCCACTTGCCGAAATCCATCTCTCAGGCTTGAAATCCAAGCAATCTTTTCCCCATATTCTCTCCAGTCTACCCACTGAATAGAATGAAACTATCACCTTTGCATTCTTTCGAAGAAGGTGACCACTAGGGAGAATATCGTTGTGAATCGGAGATTTGTGTTCCATAGCTACTGGAGGGAACAACCTCAGAGATTCACATAATGCTCCATGGAGGTACACTAGCTTCCGGGATTCTTCTATGCTGAAGAATCTCCAGCTTGAGTCCTGCTTGACTTTCAGTTCGGTTTCGATTTCTTGTAGAATCTTCATTTCTGTTGAAGGATTTTTGGAAATTAGCCAGAAAAGCCATGTAAGACAAGTACTTGTAGTATCCCTACCTGCATGTCAGAATCAAAAATATATATCATAGTTCAATTATAATATACAAATTTTAATATACCATAAGATAAGTATGAATAAGTTCGTCGCCTTCGCTCTTCATACCTGCTAACATCAAATTCAACGCTGTATCCTTCAAGAACTCTCTTAAATCACCGGAAGAATCGATGTTGTTTTCTTCATACACTTTCTTGAAATCTTTCATTAACTTGAAATCATCCTCTTGCTCTTCATCCTTCAAGAAAACACGTGGAAATATAAATTCGTCGAACGCCTTCTTAGCTTCGTCTAATATCTTTTCATTACCAAAATTCAGCCATTGTTGAAGCTTCCAAATTATTTCAGGCAATACGTGCCTATGCAACAGTGGTTCCACTGAACTACTAAACGCTGATTCACAAGGGATATAAGGCAAATCAATGCATAAACTCCCTGGATCATAATTCAACACAAGTTTGCATATACTATCAAACGTGAATCTCTGGAAAATTTCTTGTAGATCTAAATCTTTTCCCTGTTCACAGAAATAATCAAGAACAGGCATTAGCCCAGTCTCCACCTTTCTCCAAACGCTTCTCTCCAGAAGAATATAGAACTTGGAATTAGTCAAAAACGAAAGAGTTAATCTCCTGTGCATCTCCCATAGTTCATAATCAGCATTGAAAACCCCATCTCCCAGAATTTCGAAAATTTTTCGGAACTGGGGACCTTTTGGATAATTCGAGAAATTTTTGCTGAAGATATGGTGGATATTGGCTGGATCACAAGTAAACACCATGTCTATGTTGCAGAACCAGGGACCTTTAAATACAAACGTGCCGCCACACTCGCTTAAAACTTGCGTAGCGTATTCGTGGGCTCTGTGCAGATTTTGGAGAACCCCTGGAAGCATTCCGACCACTGGCCAATTCGTCGGCTCCGATTGGGTAACCCGGCTTATTTTTCTGAACAAACAGAGGACAAAAATGATTCCGAGGGAAAGGACAATCAGGAAAATGTCCAGATTTTGGAAGATAGCCATGAGCGTGCTTGGAGTAATGTTTTATTTTCGTTTGCTATGTTATTATGATTGAATTCTTGAATATGGTAATACTCAGAGAGTATTTAAAGAAACAAAAAAAATAAAAAATGCTTTGAGGAACAGTTGATATAAAGTCGATCGAAGTCGTTACGTTGCATCAAAGTCTTTTTAATATAATGAAAAAAAATCATTAACCCGAGTTATATTTTATAATTAATATTTTAAAATCATTCTCATAATTTGACTGATAGAATAAAAGTATTTTTTTTTAATGAAGGAAAACCAGCAGTTATCTTTTTGTGTAGGTATATGATAAATCTTCGAACTGACGTAATAGCCTGCAAATCACGTAAGTCAGGTAAATCGTACTAGGTAAATCCAGTGCTACATGCTAGACCAAGAAAATATTGGTATGAGGAATCGAACTCGTAATCAAAGTCATTCATTCTCACATACTCCATCAAAGTCATTCGGACTGACGTAATAGCCTGTAAATCACGCAAGTAAGGTGATCGTACTAGATAAATCCAGTGCTACATGCTAGATCAAAAAAATATTGATAGGATAAATCGAACTCATAATCAAATTCATTCATTCTCACATACTCCATTAAATCGGCCACAATATGATGGATAATAAATTATTTACTAGGACCACTATGTGGTATATTTTGTGAAGAAAAAGATTTTTAAATGTGTAATATTCTTATTTATCAAGCTCATTCACTCGCCCAGTTTGTGGGCCATTAACAACTCTGATTTTAAGATAATTTGGGTGGTAGTTGGGTATAACTAATGATATGGAAACAGGATGAACAAATTCATTGTCAAATCATTTTTACGATAATAATTAATGATATTGAAGATGGGTGTGAGTGTCACATCTGCATCATCGTTTGTATGGGCTTTTAAATTACATTTCTTTTTAATTATACTTCAAATTTATCCATCTATATTTTAAAAAAAATATTATTTAACATTTTTAAATCTGTTATCATGCAATCTATTTGAAAACCCCATGAGTGTAGAAGTGAGATTGTTTGATTATTTTTAAATCTGTTATCATGCAATCTATTTTTAAATCTTCGTTTGTATGTTGTTTTAATTATTTTCCTGCTTAGGTGTTACTGGGTGTTATGGCTGTTATTTTTGTTTCGTTAAGACTTTTGCCATGATTAGTACTTGTCAAATTAACGACTCTTTATTTAGTATATTGTTTATTTCCTCATAAAAAATAAAACAAAGTTTTTTTTATTAAATTGCCAACTCATGGGAAAAAAACATAGTCCATGTATTTTTTGAAAATTGGGCATGCATGTGTGACGATGTGAAGATCATTAAATCACACTGAGACCAAGACGATTCGATCATTTTTTTCTGAATCATGATCCAATCAATAGGTTCCAACCATTAATTCGGGATTGATTTGATGATATTGTCTTTAAAGAACATCAAACAAATTGGATGAGAATATTTTCATAGAAAAATTATTACCCGTTCAGGGATAGTGTGCCCAATATATCTTATCTAATACTAGATCCAATATTATTGATCCAAAATTTGTTTTTATTCAAAAAGTAGATTCAGTGATAGTTGTTGAATGTCCGGTAGGATAATAAACCCATTATACCATCTCATTAATCGGGTTTTTTTATTTGGAAATTATTTCAAATGGATTTAATTAATTCTGATGAAAAAAAATAATATTTTTTAAATTTAATGGTATATAAAATAATTTTTTATTTTTATTTTTCAAAAATGGTAAGTGGATAAATTATCCTCTGTAGTTAGTGGGCTACGTTTTTGATAGGCATGGCCCAGAAAGCAATCGCTTGAACTAATAAGTGTCCTCTGTCACTGTCAAACCGACAAAATCCAATAGTTGACGTGGGCCACGTGGCGAGTTTTGCCACATTAATTTTTAGTTGCGCCCAAGGGATTAAAAAAATTGACGTCTATTTTAAAGTTATAAATAAACGGGAAAATTGTAAATAGATGATATTTACAAAAATGTATTATAAATAAATCTGTAAAAAAAAAATTTCATCAAAAAATACACTTAGAAGAAAATTATATTCACATAAGTTTAATTTTTTAACTATTGGTTTGAAAATATATTTTTTAATTACCAAAATACCATTAAGTTGAAAACACTTCGTCGCCCCACACCTTAAATTTTCTCCTAAATTTTCCGGCGATTCTCAGATCATTATTTTCTTCATCATCTCGTCGCCTCATTCCTACAAATTATTTGCTAAAATGTTATGTACATGAAATATGTTTGAATCCAAGCATATAAATTGTTCGTAGCATTTGGAATATTTTTTAATCGAATAAGACCTCGGACTATCGTGCACATATGATTTTCGGATATACTCTGCAGATTCCATCTTGTGTGCGTGTATACTGTGTATGTATGTGAATTATAAATTTGAATACCGATGCTAAATTATAAACAACGAAAGTCTGTTGGTATGTCTTTAAAAAAAAACTCTCATGGTTTTGAGTGATGCATATAGATGAAGAAGTAAGGTATGCGTTTGTGTTCGTACTTGTTTGCTCATTTCCAAAATTTACAGTCTGACAGTAAGATATTGCAAAGAAAGAAGATGCCATAGAGAAAAATTAGTTGGTGCGCCAAAATTATAAAAATTAAGTGGTGCATAAAAATTATAAAAAGTAACTGGTGCACGAATGTTTTAAGAAGTAACTGGTGCATGAAAATATAACCTTGGTGCACGAAAATCAAGTAACTGGTGCACGAAAATTATAAAAAGTAACTGGCGCACGAAACGAAATATAACACTGATGCATGAAAATACAACACTGGTGCACGAATTTTGTGTTAACAACTGGTGCACGAAATACAATAACTAGTGCACAAAATTAAATTGTTCGTGCATCAGTAACTTAATTGTATGGTTCGTGCATCACCCATTTGCGATTATGGTTCGTGCATCACATACTTTTTCTATGTTTCATGCATCAGTTATTGATTTTAATTTTTGTGCATCAATTACTGATTTTCAATTTCTTGCATCAGTTACTGATTAATTTTTTCGTGCATCAGTTACTGATTTTCAATTTTCGTGCATCAATTACTGGTGCATGAAAGTTTTAAAAAAAACTAGTGCACGCAAATCATAAAAAGTAACTGATGCACGAAAATATAACCTTGATGCACGAAAAATATAACACTGATGCATGAAAATACAACACTGGTGCAAGAACTTGTGTTAATTAACTGATGCACAAAATTTGCAAAAAAAAAAAAAACAACTGGTGCACGAAATACTATAACTGGTGCACGAAATTAAATGGTTCGTGCATCACTTACTTAATTGTATGGTTTGTGCATCACCCACTTGCGATTATGGTCCGTATATCATATATTTTTTTCTATTTTAGTGCATCAGTTAATGATTTTAATTTTCGTGCATCAATTACTAATTTTCAATTTCCATGCACCAGTTACTTTTAATTATTTTCGTGCATCAGTTATTTTTTATAATTTCGTGCACCAATTACTTTTATAATTTTCGTGCACTAATTAAATTTTCTCTGGGTCATCTTCTTCATTGTATGTTTCAGGTTGTAAATTTTGGAATGAGCAAAGAAGCACGGACATCAATAAATCACAACTATAAAACCTCAAATGACAGCAAATAGTTTATATATATACACACACTTACACATATACACACAAAAAGACACATATCAGATTTTTAAAAAAAATCTGGAATGAAGTGATGGAATGAAAAATCGAAGATATGAAGAGAAAAATCAACTGTAAAAAATCGTAACTGGCTAGAGAGCGAGGAGATTTGAATCGCAGTCGTGAAAGGAAGAGCTCGAACGATGTGCTGAAAGAAAGATACTGAAAATTTCTGAGATTGCCTTCTTTTCTTATCTATGACACTTTTGTAATTTCAACCTAAAGTGAACTTAAATGATTGCAAGTTTTTTTCCCGACCAGAATGAATAAAGTTTTAGCGTATGATATCGGCCTGAACTTTGCCCTAAATAAAATTATCTTTTTTATTTAATAGAACATGCCTGATACACTTATCGTGTCTGCACTCTATTGCATAAAATTATATATATATAAACTTTTTTCTTTTACAAAAGAATATATATATATACCTTTTTTTTATTTTATAAATTTGAGCAAGAACTCCCCATGTGGAATCATTTATCGCATATCATCTAATCAGTACTGATATTTGTTATGATAAATTTGGAAAGAGAGAGACTGGCAAATTGTATGAATGACATAACTCCACGTATATCGATGCAGATGCAATCCTAAAACAAAATTTAAGATATAAAGGGATATACCATCACCGTCAATATGGTAATGAAACACGAGAATTATTCACCAATGAGCTACTATTTGTTTAAATAACTAAATTTATATGTTCGCAGAGACTCGATTATTTACGATGGCCCTTTGCGGATGAATGATTTTTTGGGAGAAGAGGCAAAAAAATTTTAGGCCAAATTAAATTTTGAGATCAAAATATAATTTAGAAAGGGAGGAGCAAACTACAAAATTTTAAAGTAAAATTACAAAAAAAAAATTAAAAAGTTTTTTGTAAGGAAATTTTTTATTTTGGGCAAGTGGCTCCACCACTATGTGCATGCGTGTCCTTGTCAAACTAGCCATAGTACGGATTAGCCGAGGATATTCTTGTTTTTTTGGAGTAACTTATAATGTATTAATATTAACAAATGAAATAGTTACAATGAAGTTTAAGCCCAGACACAATTATACAACCATAGAGATCAACATGGATAAACATCAAACAAAGCCATTGATGAATACACAATGAGAAAGTGTGTAACAGAAAGGCGAGCAGGTAACCGTAAACGCCGAAAAGCACAAGACCATGACCATGAGAGTGCAGAAACACTCTGAGCCGATCCAGGTCCCCTCAAACCAAGCAGTCAAAAGTAGGTCGAGTAAGAGAAACTGTCTTCCAACATATCTGGATGTTCAAATAAGGAAATCGAGGAGCATAAACTGATAAAAGATAACAAACGATCAAGCTCTCGTTTCCGAACTCCTCCCTGGCAACCATTAACTCGAACCAATATTGCATGGCGCACGAAACCGAAGAGTCCACTAGTCGTAGCCAAGTAATATAGCAGCAATAAAAGGAAACTCATTAACCAAACACAAAGGACTAAAACCACACATCTCTAAATAGCAACACACAAACCACAATTACAAAATACAACAATTATAGAATTAGAAAGTAGATAGGTACATACGAGCGATAGATACATAAGAGCAGCAAAAATTGAGTCCTCGCTCGAATAACATTTCGTACCCAAAATATTGCATGAATTGCTCCCAAATCACGTGCATACTTACAAAAGAGAGTCATTGCTTGTGGTGAGGCTACCGCGCAGCCATCATCAAAGGGGGAAAGAGCAAACCAGAACCACCACTAGCACCAAGTCCATCTCCAAGCCCACCGTCGAAACCACCCTCGCCACCCAGACCACCAGGGGCATCACACCTGATGCCACCACCATCTGTACAACCGAGCCCAAAACCACCACCAGCACCAAGTCCACCTCCAACCCCCCCACATCGAGACCACCTCTGTCACCCAAACCACCAGTGCCGCCACCACCAATTCACGGTCGAGACGGCCATGGCTGCCCACACCATCCCAAGCTAAGTCCACAACCCAGGCCAACTCTTAAGTCCCCAAAGAGGCCACCACGACGCCCGGGTCCATCACTTACGCCACCACCGTGACCATGGCTGCCACCAAAAAAACAACGCTTCCATCGCGTCTACCACCAACATCTCCACGACTCCAAACATATCCGCCACCCAACCCACCCGCCACCACCACCACCCAAAACATTTACTTTAGACCTTCATTTCCAACAAGGTCTCCAATTTCAAGATTTATTAGTTATAGACATCAATATATATGACTAATTTTTTCTCAAGAAGTGTATTCCCTGTGGTTGGGTATCAAATATGTCGATTACGATTCTCTTGTTGATGGGTTATTGAACATTGATAACATCGATGAAGCGATGCGGATTATTATCAAGTGAAGGAGAAGTTATCGAAGAATTTTGGTACTTGGACTGAGATTGAAAAAGACTTACCAAAATTGATCCAATTTTTTCTTTGTTTTTATTTTATTTTATCTTATCTTGTTACAGTTTTGCAATAAGTGTGATGGTCTAGAGAATTGTATTCATGTTGCGATTTTTGTAGTTTGGCTTTGACAATACATATTGTGTATTCTAAAAGTTTAATAAGTAATTTGGTATCAAGAAAAGGCAAGAAGCAATGTTTTTTGTCTAATTGTCTAAAGCTTTCAAAAACTTTGAGCCGTTTAGAAATAAGGCACATATATCTTCTAATAAATATACATGTGAAATGATAAAGTCTAGAGATGTTATAAACGATAAAATCAAGTTTTTAATAAAATTAGGAGAGTGAACTACTAATTTTACACAAAATATACAAAAAATGTTATAAGTTAACTCAAAAAGAAGTTAATACTTTTTGTTAGTTCAAAAGATTTGGTTTGATTTGATAATAAACTTTGCTTATGAATCTATCTATCCAACATACGAAGATTTTTTTTTTATATAAAAACAAAACTCAAAATCCAATTCGCTTGATTATAACAAATTTTGGATTAGAGTTTTAAAAGTTGTCTTAATATTGTCTGATTTGAAAATGGGTGTAGCTAAGATTTGTATGAAAATTAACACGATGTGAATTTCAAATGGGTGAAAAATAAAGGATTCATCAAATTTTGGAAACTATTGAGGGAAAAAAAGTGAACTGAACTTGGCCTGATTATCCTATCGGAGACGCTTTGGCCGTTGGGAACATCAAAAGGTTCAAACTTTCACGGAGAGAAAATAATTTTGACCTTTTTTCCTTCACTGAGATGAAAATAATTCTATTCTATATTCAAATAAAATAATTCATCGGTCTCACGTAGTCTTTTTCGACGCTGTCAAAACTCGACGATCATCCAGAATTCCGTTTTTTAAGGTCCGTATTGGTCATGATGACGGCTAACTGTGGCGGAGACGGCAACCGGGTGGGGCCCATCAGTGATGCCGACGGATCAGTATGATCAGCTGGATTTGGCGCGTAAGATCACGTCAAGGGCAATCGCGTCGCGGGTGAATAGGCTCGAAACCGAGGCGGATCGTCTCCAACAGCAGCATATTGACAAGGATCGGGCCATTTTGGTGTTTGAAGATAAGGTTTCCCAGCTCGAGACTGCCTACCAGGAAATCGAGTTGCGGTTAAAAATCACGCACGAAGAAAACGTACTGGTTCAAAACTAAATTCTTTTTCAACTTTTCTTGTTCAGGTTATTTTACATTCTCTAATTGATTGCAGATGAAGCTATTGAGGTGAGAGATTCTTTGGTTTTCACTGCAAAGAAGCTGAGCCACCAATTGGCCAAGGTAAGTAGTCTTGATTACTTTGCTGCTTTTTTATTTTAATTTTGGAACTTACAGTAGTGGTGTGTTCATTCATTATGGGTAAAAGAATTATGGTGGCATCAGATTGTTCCTTAATTTCATATGATTGATTTGAAGAATGAATTTTTTGGATTATATTTGGCATATCTTGAAGATAAGTTAAGGCTAAAATGCAAGTCTAAGGTTGGGTAAACTGGTAGTCATAATTGTGATATTTCCTAGAGTAGAACATAATATTTATATGCTCTTTCTGTCAACTCCATTGTCTTGTTATCACAATATAATTCTTTTTGATACACCGAATGCATAATTCCAAAAATGCACGCACCTCAATTATAAAAGATAGCGGTAGGATCAAGTATTTGCTATTTACCAAAAAGCTATAGCTGACACATCAAATGCATAATTCCAAAAATACACGCACCTCAATGATAAAAGCTAACTGTATGATCAAGCTCTTGCTGTTTTACCAAAAGTTATAGCTGATGGTAACCGTGTAACTCTAATCTTCAAACAGTATAGCAACCCAAACGCAACGCTTCGATCACTCTCTCAAAACAGGGATAATTATTGTATTTCTACCAATAACAATACATGAAATGTTTTAAACTACCAGCTATGCCAATTTCTTACTCTATTAATATGCATGACTACTATTGCAAATTATGAGAAACAGTGAAAGTTGAAATCAGTATTTCAATGTTTATGGATAAGAAATGCATATGCACTAAAATTCTCTAATTTTATTCTATTAAATATTGGCGTTCCATTTCATTTTTGTCAAAAACTTATTAACAAAAATATAGTTTTATCTTACGTACTCGTTGGTTATGATTCACTATGCACTAAAAGTAACCGATAATGTGTCATGCTACCTTTGTTGCTCACTATGTATGGGTGAATTGAAGAATTCTAGTAAAGGTTTTGTAAGGAAGTTATAGTTGGATGACAGATTTTTTCCAGTATCTCTGTACATGCGGCTTGTGCTTTGTAAAATCATGTGTTTGGAATCTGAACTCAAGTTATTTAGGCGTTCTAATCCCGAGACCTTTTATCCTCTTCCTGTCTTGAAAAGATTCTAGTATGTTTGGCTTTCATGTGTAGAGTAGCAGAAATTCACCGGGTCCTACTATACACAAAACACACATAAATATGTATTTATATGTACGTGTGTTGGTGTATGGCAGGACCAGTCCATGCAAGAATTTCCCATAGAGTAGTACATTCTGGAGAATATCTGACACCTGTTCTGCTTACAGTTACAGAATTTGAGAGACAATTGCTGCAGTCATTAAACGATGCTAGTTTTCCAGTACGTTTCCTTCACCATCTGTTACTATTTTTCCTGACCACCAAAATTTTGTCATCTTCTTGCAATGGTCAATATTAGATTTTGGTGAAGTTAACTAACCTATACTTGTTCCTCACCAGCAAACAGAGAACACTTATGACCAATCTGTCCCCAAGGCCTATCCAACTAGTGGTAATTTTAATTTTTGACATTATAATTTATGTTATTGGACTTTGTGGTGCACTCAGCTCATGTTCGTTTTCATGTCACAGTTTCACAGTGCTACCTTAGTCTTTGTTTCATGTTGTCATGTGTAATTACTGATTTCGCGGCTTATGTTGCTTCTATATTTCAGATGATGATTCAAATGGCTACACAATATATCATTCTTTTGGGACGTCTAATGACAGTGCAAGTATAAATGGCAGTGGTAATAGAACCTCTATCTATCTTTTTCTAATGTACATTTCCAAGTTTGCGGTCCAAGGGATGATTTTGTTAATTTTTTTATGGTTCACAGTTGTTCAGCAAGCCGGGATAAATTTTTCCACAACACTAAATGAAACTCCCCGATTTACTCCTACTGGAACTCCAAACATATTCTCTAGTAATGCATCCCCAAAAGATACTCAGCCGCAAGCTCCCCTCAGAGAACCTCTGGCACTTCTCCTACTACTCAGGGATCAAGTTCTCTTTCCTCGTGGTACCCATCAAGCCAGAAGTCATCAGGCAACAAACTCTCCTACTTTAGGACAACCACTGCCAGGTCTACTAATTATTTCAACAATATTAAATTTATTTAACTTACTTGGCATTAATTGATCATTCGCTTTATGGTCTATAATGTGGAAGTTTTAGCTGTTATGCTTGTTCTTTCAAGTGATTCTATATGCTTTTTCTCTATGTTATTTCTTTTTGAAACTTTGTAGCTCGCCCTCCTCGATTTAATGGAAAGGAGCTATTTCGTCAAGCCAGGTGAGTTCAGTCTTAATGAGAGTGTGACCGAATAATCTTTCAAGGTGACTTTACCAAATGGTTTCTGGTATTATATCATAAAATGCAGGATCCGTTTATCGTTGGAGCATTTCTAGCCAACGTAAAGGAGTTAAACGCACAAAAGCCAACTTTCAGGAGACCTTGAGAAAAGCAGAAGAGATTTTTGGAATGGATAATAAAGATCTTTATGCATTATTTCAAGGGCTACTTAGCCACAGCATGCACTAGATCAATTAGTGGAGCCATTTTCGTGCTTCAGTTGTATGTTTGGTGCAACCTTAAAGTTATTAAAACAATGTAATATCAGAATTAAACATCAAACATGGTTAAGGTCGTGTTTTGACGTAAATAGACAGACAGTAATATTTTATGAGTTACCAAAAAAGAGTTGTAATTTAGTCCTTTCCGCAGCATGTGATGTGAAGTGAAAAAAGAAAAGGTTGAGATCGTGTTTTGACAGATGGGATTGGATTGGCATCCTAATCGAACGGCAAAGAATTACATATGCAGACGAAAAGATTGACAAATCCACGAGCACCATATCTCTGTTGGCCCAACTATACTGAGGTAAAATCGTACTATCTGAGAATAGTTTCGAGAATCATTGTTTTTAAGAGAGAAAAAAGGGGTAAAGTGAAAATTCTCTAGTAATCTTATGCCTTGAAAATCTAATATCAGCTCTCGGGCAACATGCACGAACATGAAATTGCTTTTTTTCAGAAAAAGAAAATTTGACAGTCTATTCAAGATTATATATTATTCTTGTCCGGCTTTCTATCAAGATTTTGTATTGCTCAAGATATTTCTTCTTAATTTTTCTCAAACTTGATGGTTTGGGATATCATACTAACCAGCGATAAGATAGAATAAATTACAGCTCTTATTTAGAAAAGTTTTATTACAACTTTTGACTTATTGTTTGGACAATAGTGGATGAACTCCTATGCAATAGCTGAATTTACAATATCACCCATCTTATTTGTAATAGATATAAGAAAATTTATAACTGTCTTCTGATGATTTAAAATAAAAATATATAGCAGAGAAGATATATATTATTGTTTAACTAGATGTAGAATTTGTTATTGTTCAAACTTGAAGTGAGTGTTAAGTAATTTACCCTAATAAGATGTTCTTAATACATGGAATAAGTATTTTATAAAAAATACGCATAACAATTTGACAATAGGACAAAAGCATGTTATCATGAATTTTAATATAAACTCTAATTTATATAAATTTCTTCTCTCATTGGATCACTTCTGACTCATTAAATTCCAATTATCTATTTTGTCGTTAAAGAAGAAGAAGAAGAAGTTCTTGCATATGCCTGTAATTTGCTAACATTTTCTCATTAGCACGATTAATTTAAAGTAGTAAAGTCTATATTGAGTGAACTAATTGTCTATGTTTGTAGAGCGATCGAAGTGTGACGCTTGGACTGCTATATGGTTTAAATATTAGAGTTGTACAGTTACCATCTGTTATAGCTTTAGTAAAGTGGCAAGCGCTTGATCATACATTCTTTGATAGGATCAGTATATCAATGATAATATATAGGATTCCTTTTTTTGCGGAAACTAGGCACACAAAGAGATTACAACTTGTCCATGAAGCTGTAACTATGGATTGTATTCCCTGCCCCATTCAGATCACCACAAAATATTCCACTTCATTTGTTTCTTTACATAACAAGATTAACATAACATCGCGTCAATTTAGGGTCTAATATCATTAAATTATTAAAGATAGAATTAGTTTAATTTTTAGATCTTTACAGAATTATTATATGCATGGAGTTGAACTTTATGATCAGCTTATTCTAATCATCAATCTATAATGTCACACTCTTGTATGAGACCACTCAAGGGCGGATGTACACTTGAGCAAGACGGGCAATTGCCCCTTTAAAAAATTACAGTTTGTCCCTAAAAAATTACATTTTGTTCATCCTAAATTATATTTTGACCGCTTTTGTCATTCCTTGCCAAATTTCCTAGAGAAAAAATGTTTATGTATTAAAATCGATTAATATTTTACTAAATTGCTACAGAATTGGCTATTCCAGTTTTTAATATATTAGGTGTTACTCTTTATTTTTAATTAATCCGATACTGGTTTCTAGAAATTTCTATATCTTTTTTGTATGTGAAATATTTATGTATTAAAATAGATTAATATTTTACTAAATTGCTCATTAGAAGATAAATAAGAGCGTATTTCATCGTCAAATAGAATGTTTGTTCTAATTTTTTGAAATAACTATTTATTAGAAATTATTTCATTTTTAAGTACTAATAAACGTTTTGGAATTTTCTTACCTGTAGTCGACAAGATATTTATATAATAAATCTATATATAAAATTATTATTCAATTGTCACATATTCGATAATTAGATTAAATGTGATCGAGAAGATGCATTCCTTTTCATTGAAGTTTGATTTATTTCAATTTTAACTTTAATATAATTAAGTTCTATGATTAATAATTTAAAATTCAAAACTTAATAACGATATTAATTATCTAAAAAATATATAGCTATTCAAATGTTTGTTAAAGAATTTTTTTTATTGAATTTCAGTATATTATCATATAACGTAGACGTAGAATATATATAAAAATAAACATTTAGATGTACCATATCCTGTATTTTTATAAAATTCGTATCGTCTTTTAAAAATTCGTGTCGTCGTATCATATTGTATCGTAACCCGTATACGTGTCTATGCAAACATTTTCCAGCTAAGACCAATCCATATCAAAAAAATTTATGTAGATGGTGAAATTTCATTTTATATAATCAATATACATTGAACAGACAGTCTAGGAAGTGGCTTTACTTACCCCAAGCGCCGCTGTTATCCAGAAACTCCAAGTAGGGCAGACACCCCAAAATAAAATATTTTTTAATCTAAAATATCAATTTGATGCGGTAAAATCGATATCTCATTCACAAAAATCTTATGAGTTCATGCTATAAATAGTTGACAGCATCAAAGCCTTTCTTGGGAAACCAGCTAAAACCACACAACTTTTCTTCAATGGCTGCTTCATTCCCTGATCCGCACTATTCTAATCATACTAATTTCTCCACTGAATTTTTCAGCTTCCCATTCCCGATTCCGGATACTTGGACTGACAACTTGATCTGTGAAGAATCCTCAAATATGTCAAGTAATAATGCAGGAATCAATTATAAACATCCATCAATGAACTGTGAAATGAATTCTCCAGTATCGGTGGCATCATTTCCTGAGACATTTGTGGTTTCAGACTGCATGGCCGCGCCTGAATTATCAGAATTCGAGATGGGTTTTCGTGATATTGCTGCATGTAATTACAAGCATCAGCTATTTGAGCCAGAAGAAGAATTCATGCTCTGGCCCGCTTATCACATGGCTGCTGCAGCTCGGGTATATTTCTATACTTGTTATTTTTCACATAATTTCAAACATTTTCATGCCTCCAAGAAAATCTTGTTCAGCAATAAGAGCTTGGTTCATTTCTTTTTCGATTTCACTTGGCAGCATATGTGAGGATTAAGCAGTTTGCAAAATAATTAGATACTGTTATTTGAGCAACAGATAAAGTGATTGTTATTATCGAATGTTTATCGCTAAAAATAATCATCCACAAGTGACAAATTCGCAGACATACTTGTATGTTCTTCATGGCAGGCATGGATTAATCTGTTGAAACTGTTTGGTCCAAAACCTCGATCTTAGCAAAGTATTAGCTTTTACTTTTACATATTTATATGCTTGTATGTGGTTAAAGCCAATATATAGCATGCATATGTAATGGAAAATTAGCTAAATGAATATACATACATATATTAATTAAAATACCATTGTAAGTACTAACATGGGATCTCATTAATATTGCCAGGGAATACAAACCAAACGAGAAGCAAGAGTTGAAGAAAGCGAAGTCAAGGTTGGAAGATATTCAGTTGAAGAAAGGAAAGGTCGAATTCTTAGATACTTAAAGAAAAGGAACCAGAGAAATTTTAACAAGACAATCAAGGTATTTTTTTATCATCTTAAATCAATAGCTAAACAATGCTATAAATATTACCCTTATATATATATATAGATGTGTGTGTGTTAATACAGATGTATATACGTTTATGCAGTATGCATGTCGCAAAACCCTAGCAGATAAGCGTGCCCGAGTGCGTGGAAGATTCGCCAAGAACAATGAACCCTGTGACAATGAAAATGCAATGAAGAATACAAGTGATCACTATTGTTATGATTCACTTGATGAACAATCTATCCAGGTAGAGTTTTTGAAATTGTAGCAATATATATTTCTCAATTAACTAATTCTCCATTGTCTCTTTAAATGCTATTAATGAATGAACATATCATATCATGTGTGTTAATTGGCAGATGAAATATGAGGACGACGATTGGTTGGAAGTTGCTGTGGCGAGTCTTGCATATTTCCCTTACTTATCTGGCTGAGGCTTACATATCCTAATTTCCCAGTTATGTTTCATCGACAAATTGAATCGGATGTATTTCATGTCTCTTACCATATTTTAATGAATTTTTAGGTCATCGATCTTGTAAGAACTTAACATAGCAAATATCGTACAGGACGAACGCAGTATTTTTACCTTGGGATAAAACATATCAAAATGAAAAATTGAGATGAAAAAATTTTTTGGGAGAGAATATATATATTTTTTTGGCACGGGGGCACCCCAATGTACATGCATCAGTGGTAGTGTGGTACTGCCAAATATAACTCTCAAAAGCCACATCTTGTTTTTTTGTACAAAAGTTATAATCTAATGTACTTCGAGCATCGAACAAATGATAATGACTGATTTGGTAGTTACTGTCTTAATTTGTTTTTGGAGCATATTTATGGACGAATTATTGTATAAGTTATCACTGAAACGGCTAAGCAAGCTCCCTTTAAACCTCGATTCCAAAATCACGACATTTTCCAAAATTCCTCAAAAACCATCCAAACAGTGCCGCGATCGATCGCGCGAGTACACTGCCCGCGAGTAATGGAGAAACATTCTTAGTATTCTTCTGAAGATTGTAATTATCTAATCTGTAAAAGTTAACAAAAATGACCATTATGTTTTAGTCTTTCAGAAAATATTAGTTATTCTACTTAAGGAATCTGTTAAAAAATGACTTTAACAAGGTAGTGGTTACGACAGTCCATGATAAATTGAATGGATGTTACAAATCACCACATATCACTCTCAAATCGGTAGCAAGCCTAACACCTAGCTTTACTAATCAAAACAAAAAGTGTCAATATATCATATGATAATAGAATTTTTGTATCAAGAGGTCAACATACACAGGGCCTTAAGGGCACTACCCTTTAGACACCCCCAACTATTGGATTGGCATACCCAAATGTTGGGTGTGTCAATCCAATGGGCATGCTGCACTTCAAGGCAGCATCAAATAAACTGTTAGATGGACGATTGCAGACATTTGGGATTACGAATATGGATTTTATAAAATCACAAGAGTTTTATTTTACTTTTTTTTTTTGCTTACAATCGCCCCTGCTATTTGTGGATTTGAAATTATTCACTTGAAATTTCTCAGCTTCTCTCCGACTTCATTTTCAATCCTTTTTTAGCTTGGCTCACTGCAAGAATTGAACAAATAGCACATGGGAACTGGGTGTCACAAGCAACCATTCTCTCACTGAATTGGCTGCAACATCTTTATCATTGAATAAAGTAGATCCACCGCACGACATGGATTATATAAATCAATCATGTACATGGAAACACAAGCAGTGTTGTGCACCATATATCACATCCAGGTTTAGAGTTATTTCCCATAGACTTGAGATTTCATTACATTTCAATTAGAAATTTCCTTTTTTTTTTCCTTTTTTGGTAGAGTCTGTTCCATAATTTGAGTTGGAAAAGATGGCTTCTAGTAAATGGAGGACGAGTGAAGTCATTTTCAGTGCAACAGCGCAATCATTATAGATATCAATGGGGAGAAGCACCAACAAATGGGATTCCGATAATTGTCCTTTGAAGTGAGGGAGGGTCAAGTTTCCACCTGGAACAAACTGGTGGATTCTCTCGTAACTTGAGGTAATTGTTTACACAAATGGAAGATAGATTTAAATTAAATATTGGGAGAAGTACCATAATCTATTAATCTCCCAATAGCTTCACAAGAAATTGCGGGGAACCTAATAGAATAATCATTTGAGTTTGATCTTTTCTCTCAAAACTTATGGCACATATTGACACAACGGAAGGGACGAATTGGGGAATGACTGTTACCGGGTCAAGTCAAGGTAATGTTGAAAATTTTGTCTGAGACCGAATTTCGGATTTTGATCGATCGGCGTGTGTCGCCCGATCGATCGCGACAGAGCAAATGAAAAAAAGAACAATTTTCTACAACGAGCGATCGATCACACCTCAGTGGCCGATTGATCGCCCGTGGCAGAAAATTGAAGAAAGAAGGCACGATCGATCGCGCCTCTAAGCACTATCGATCGCACCCTACACAGTGTTTGCTGACTTTTCGCGTGTGGTTGCATTTTTCATGATGGGATGCTTCCAAATGGTATATTTTGATGACACTGGTCTAATATAAAAGGAACATCCCCTGAACGAATTGTAATTAGATTTTCCGAAAATCAAACACAAGGTTAAAGCAAAATTCTTGCAAAATTTCTTCACAATCATCTTGTTCATCCTTCCTTTTGTTGAACACTTTTAAACTTTGTGGTTTAAAGGATTTGTGAATTGAAGTGCTTCTTTCACAAATCGTAAGTCGTTGTATCTTGTGAGACAAATTACAATTGAAACTGTTAGCACCAAGGCGGGGCAATATTATCTTAAGAACGGAGATTACAAATCTCGCCTCGACGTTCTTCGTGATAATCCATTCCATCTCTCACTTACATTTCATAGACAAACTAGAATATTTTGTACTACAATCTTAAGACAATAACAGGCATCAAATGGCTTCATCGAGTACAAGCAAGACTCCATTCATCATGATGAAAGGCCGGAGAAATTTAATTGCAACGACTTCAAGAGTTGGCAACAAAAAATATTGTTTTACTTGACAACCCTTAGGTTGGCAATGTTCCATTGCGGAGGAAGAAACCGACATTCCATTCAATTGAAAGAACTTCGACACCTCTTGAATTAATTCAAAAGGATCTATGTGACCTAAAGTTTGTGGAAACTAGAGGTGGGAAAAAATATTCATTACATTCATTGATGATTGTACAAGATATTGTTATTTGCTAAGAAGCAAAGACGAGGCATTGGTAGTGTTTAAACACTACAAGAATGAAGTTGAAATTCAACTTAGCAAAAAGATAAAAAAATGTTCGAAGCGATATAGGTGGAGAATATGAGCACCGTTTGAAGAATTTTGCACTGATTATGACATTATTCATCAAACCAATGCCCCTTATTCACAACAATCAAATGGTATTGCAGTACGTAAAAATCATACTCTAAAAGAGATGATGAATGTTATGTTGATAAGTTCTGGATTACCCCAAAATTTGTGGGGGGAAGCAATCATGTCAGCCAATTTCATCTTAAACCAAATACCACACAAAATTAAGGATGAAACTCCTTATGAGTTATGAAAATATCACAAGCCTTCCTATAAATACTTGAAAGTGTGGGGGTAATTGGCTAAGGTAGAAGTACCAAAACCAAAGCAAGTAAAAATAGGGCCGAAAACAATAGATTGCATTTTTATTGAATATGCACATAATAGTAGTACATATCGATTCCTGGTTCACAAATCGGAAATAGATGATGTGCACAAAGGTACAATCATTGAGTCAAGGAATATGGTTTTTTCGAAAATAGGCTTCCTTGTAAAGAAAACAAGGAAACAAGCCCTAAGAAAAGGGTGTTTGAAGACGCTAAACGTGACTCTATTAAGAAAGTAGAGCCACTATGTAGTAAGAGCACCAAAGTGGCTAAGACTTTCCTGACTTCATAACATATGTGTTAGAAAATGAACCAAGATTGCTTAGCGATGCCTTGTCTGGCCCCGAGACTCTTATGTGGAAAGAGGCCATCAACGACGAGATAGAATTTATAATGCAAAACCATACGTGGGAATTGGTAGACCTTCCAAACGGAAGTAAATCATTGGAATGCAAATTGATTCTTAAAAGGAAATATAAGTCTGATGGTTCAATTGATAAGTACAAGGCAAGACCCGTGGCAAAAGGATATAGACAAAAGGAAGGCTTCGATTACTTTGATACATATTCGTCAGTCATGAGAATTACATCCATTAGAGTGATCAACGCTATCGCTGCTCTAAAAAATTTAGAGATACATCAAATGGATGTAAAAACGACATTCCTCAGTGTTGAGCCTTAAACGCATGGTTGTGTTTAATGCGTTAAATTATCCCCGGTCAATCTTTGAGTTTTGATGATCAACAAAACTTGTGTTTGTTATACTAATGCATTTACTTAGTGTGCAGATTAAGTGATGAAAAGTGGTTTGGAATGAAGAAAATCGAGTGTGCATATTCTGGCCTGGATCGCCCCAGGCGATGGTGATCATCACCCCAGGCGATGACAGCCAGGAGAGGCATCGCCACGCACATCGACAGAGGCAATGGCTAGGCAAGCATACCAGGAAGATTGCTCCAGGCGATGATGACCATCGCCTGAGGCAATGGCAACCATGCGGGACTTCGCCCCGCACATCGACAGAGGCGACGCCGAGGCATGCGCGCAGGGGGAGATCGTTTGAGGCGATGGGCTGATCGCCCGAGGCGATGCGACGAACGCCTGAGGCGATTGCTGGATCGTTTGAGGCGATGAAGATTTTGGACATGCTGAGGCTACGGCCTTGATTTTTGCATTTGATCGCCTGAGGCGATCCGTGTAATATGCTGACCGTTGGGCCGCGTCGATGGAGATCGGCTGAGGCGATGCTGGAGTGATTTCAGCCTTTTGTGTAGCAACGGATAGTAGGAGCCTAGGGGGCCTCCTACACTATAAATATTGATGCTTTGGAGCATTTTGAAGCCAAGAAACAAGTCTACAAACTTCTACAAAGCCTTGATCATTTTGAATTCATATTGCATTGCAATCTCCATACATTGTCGTTGTATTGGAGCTTGTAATTCTTTTCTTTGTTAGAGTCTTGTGTTTCTTCGTGTGAGTACACCGTGAAGGTGTTTGTTGGTTTTATTGTAAAGGTCCTCCAACACCAAAGCAAGTTGGAAAATTGTAAAGTCGCCAACAAGTGAAGTTGGTGCATGTGTTGTGGGTATCCTTGGAGCCCTTAAGGCCAAGAAGACTCGTGAAGATTGTTGGTAGCTCGGGAAGAGCTTTGTGTACTCGGGAAGAGTATTGTGCTCGGGAAGAGATTGTGTACTCGGGAAGAGTAGTGTGCTCGGGAAGAGCTTTGTAAACTCGGAAAGAGTTGTTGTGTGGCTAACTTGGAGCCCTCAAGGCCAAGACCAATTGTTCTAGTGGAACCTCGGTTGGAGGTTATCTAACCGGGAAGAGGAGACGTAGGCGATTCATCGCCGAACTTCTATAACAAATTCTTGTCTCTTTTATTACTTTTATTCCTTTACGCATTTATTTATTTTATTCTTTTTATTTATCGATTGACTTAAGGCTTCCACAAGCGCAAAACTATTTTATTTTTCAAACTCATTTTAAAAAGCTAAAGTAGCCAAGGAATCTCATTCACCCCCCCCCTCTTCGATTCCAACACTCAGTGGGGAATTTGAGGAAGAAATTTATATGAAACAACCCGAGGGGTTTGTGGTTCCCGGACAAGAGAAAAATGTGTGTAGACTCGTTAAGTCATTGTATGGGCTTAAGCAAGCGCCTAAACAATGGCATGAAAATTTTGGCAAAAAATATTGTCAAATGGTTTCAAAATTAACGAGTGTGAAAAAGGTGTATATATGAAAAATACGCCTAAAGCATATGTAATAGTATGCTTGTATGTTGATGATATGCTCATAGTGGGAAGCAACTTAGAAATCATCAACACGACGAAGAAAATGTTAATAAAACATTTTGAAATGAAAGATATGGGTGAAGCTGATGTGATACTTGGAATTAAGATCTCAAAGACATCCGAAGGACAAGTGTTGAGAAAATACTCGAGAAATTTCTCACGAATGACACGTCATCTGTGAAGATACCCTATGATCCGAATCTACATTTGGTTAAAAACAAAGGGGACCCTGTCATGCAATTAGAATACTCAAGGATAATTGACAGTTTCATGTATCTCATAAAATGTACACGTTCTGATATTGCATATGCGGTTGGAAAACTAATTTACGAGCAATCCAAACAATTATGGATTGCATTATACAAGATATTCTGCTGTATTGGAACGATACAGTGATGCAAATTGGATATCAGACACGCATGCGTTCAAGTCGACAAGTGGTTATGTTTACCATTGGAGGGGCTGCAGTGTCGTGAAAATCTACCAAGCAAACTTGTATTGCTAGATTCACTATGGAATCTGAACTCATAGCTTTGGATAAAGCGGGAGAAGAAGCCGAATGTCTTAGAAGTTTCTTGGAAGCAATTCCTTTTTGGGAAAAATATGTGTCTGCAATTAAAATACATTGTGATAGTCAATACGCTATAGGAAGGTCACAAAGTAGCATGTATAATGACAAGTCTAGACATCGTATACATGATATCATTAAACAATTGATCTCTAATGGCGTTATTTCCATTGACTACGTAAAGTCAAAGGAAAATATTGCGGATCTGCTTACAAAAGATTTGCCTAGAGATCAAGTATATAGTTTATCGAGGGGAATATGGTTAAAACCCTATAATCAAAATCTCATAGTGGATACCCAACCTTGTTGACTGGAGATCCCAAGATCTATGTTCAAAAGGGACAACTAAATTATGAGATTTGGAGATCAATCTCCAACACATTCCTATGATAATGGGTGTAGCCTGCAAAAAGAGTACGAGGATAGGCAAAATGCTTCTAATGATTCCTAAGACATATTAGGATATGTTGGAGTATAGTGGGATACTCTTTTAGGAGATCACCTACGTAAGTGCGAAGTGTGGTCGCTTCAAAGAATGGAAAGCACTTATGAAACCAAGTGTGGTCCATGGCCAAGACGGACACAACTGTAAGAAACCAATACGAAGGTTAGAGTTGTTATGGTGTGGGTTCACCTCTCCAGATGATGTAACAATTCGTTAAAGGTGCTCAAACTGCATATATGCATTAATTTAATTCATGTAGGGATTTTTGAAAATCTGTGTAAATTATATTAAAATGTAACCAAAGAAAATCGAAATTTGGATTTTCTGAGTGCCGGGATCGATCGCAACAGAGCAAATGAAAAAACAAATTTCTGCAATGGCGATCAATCGTGCCTCAGTGGCCGATCAATTGCCCGTGGCAGAAAATTGAAGAAAGAAGGCGCGATCGATCGCGCCTCTGAGCACGATCGAAAATATACATATATTGTGGTCCGTGTCACAAACAATATTGATGTGTATTTTCCATTTCGGTCCATATAAAGTGTAATTATTATAGGTATGAGACCCAAAAAATATCATTACTAGATTGGGATGGGAATTCCTTTAATAAAATGGTTAATATACTTATTATTTGATTATAAATAGACGTCATGAAATACTGGTGCAGAATATGGGTTATACAGGAACCCCATTTGACAATAATTTACAAATAAGAGGGGCCACATACCATATACGTAATCACCAAATATAATATACGTAATCCCAAAATCCGAAAGAGGGTTCAGGAAGCGGAGCGGCCACGTCCGCTCCTTGTAGGTAACAGAAAATCGCCGATGTGTCGTCGGCTATTTTTGTTACCCTGAACTGAACCCGATTGAGGATTTTGGGATTACGTATATTATATTTGGTGATTACGTATATGGTATGTGCCCCCTCTTATTTGTAAATTATTGTCAAATGGGGCCCATGTATAACCCATATTCTGCACCAGTATTTCGCGTGTGCTTGCATTTTTTCATGATGGTATGCTTCCAAATGGTATATTTGATGACACTACTTGGTCTATTATAAAAGGAACAACCCCTGAACGAATTGTAATCATATTTTTCGAAAATCAAACACAATATTGTCTTAAGAACGGAGATTACAAATCTCGTCTCGACGTTCTTCGTGATAATCCATTTCATCTCTCACTTGCCTTTCATAGACAAACCAAAATATTTTGTACAGGTAATGTGACTTGCGGTTACGTTAGATTAATGCACGCGATGCACTGATAGGTGTGTGCATGATGTTTAGAGTGGGTTGCCTTAACTATCGCCTTTTGAAGGGATAGCCAAGGCTTGAATCAACAAGAAAATATATTGTGGTTAATAAGTTTGTGAAACTTTAAGATGCTAGTTGTCTGTGTTTAAGCCCTTCTCTTGACCTCATGGCTTAAAAAAGAGCAAACAGTACATATTCTTGATACCGAGCTCTACCCTTGATGACTTGAAACTTTTTCAACTGGTGCTTTATTAGATGACAAATCACGCTAGATTAAGACCATTATAAAAATAACCAGATATTTTTTAACCTGTGATTACTGAGCTGACTTGCAGCCAGTTATGATCCAAAAAGACAGGGAAACAATCAGTGCAACAAGTATGAGACTCTGGCCCATGCTTCAGAAAGCGAACAATGTAATAACTATATTCATTATTCGATTTGACTACCTAGTTGGTAACCGAAAGGGCAATAATCATAAAGCCAATATGGAAAACAAATAATGAGATTATTTAACAAATTTCTTGATTTCCTTTCGGCTGAGAAAAATGCTTGTGCATGGTACTGTTTGCCTTGGTCCATGGTCAAATCAATATTTAGCAGTGCCAACAAATTATAGCACCAAGGACAGAGCATTCACACTGTAAAGCCATAATAAGCAGAAGCAATTATTTTCTAGAAAAGGAAAGAAATTACCTCAAAGTCTCACACCTTTCTCTTGGCCAAAGATCACGTTAAATCATACTTGATGTCTCTACCGTGATTAATATGATCCTTGTATCACAGCTATAGTCGAGCCCGACTTGGCTCGTGTATACCCCTAATCAGGATAATGATACTAAACGATAAATCGTTTTTGTTATGCTTATGTACCATGGACTTGAGGAAGATTCCAGGTACCTTGAAATAAAACAAGTAGGAAAAAATTTCAGTAACAGAGGGATCATAGGCAAATAATCAATGCAGATACTACATCCACAATTAAAATTTACTAATTAATCGACCAATACACCAGCAAATATAGGGCAAAAATTTATACAAATTACCTCCTCCCTTGGACATAATATTCCAGCAAAATCCCACTTACTTGCAAGTTTCTTGAAGGGAAGATTCCTTTGTTCCACAGAGTCACCAGATGTTTAGTTGATTTCTTCTTTATTGAATCTTCGCCTCGTAAATTAATCCTCAGTTGACTATAAATTTGTATGCAATAAAAAATAATACATCAATATGATAGTGACTTCTAAATTTGACTCCACTGTATCCTAGTGTAGATTGGTCCCCACAAATGTGAAATATAAAATTGTTCTAAAATGCAAAAATTCCAACTCACATGACAGGCCTCGTCCGCTTGGGATCCCGGGTTGGGATTGGTCTTTGCTATCACATGGGTAGAGTTCCATGTGGTAAATTCATCCATTGGATAAATATATTCACATCACTATTGGATATATATATATATTCATATCATGAATATATGGGGCATTACCTTATAACTTGTCATTATAAATTTTATTATAATCCATTTCGTCTTATGTGGACGTTGAATCGAGCAAAATCTCAGTACCCGAACCTGATAGTTATGGGCCTAATTTATAAAATAGGTCCAATTTTTATTGCCCAGTCCAACTTTAATAATTGGACTGTGAGCCCATATTGTAACAAAAAAGGAGCTATAGGTTTGTAGGCTGTAGCACATTTTGTACGGAACAAAAAATGTGGAAAATTTCCCCATATTGGTCGAGTTAATAGAGAAAGTGAACTCGAAGGTTTTTTATCACATGAAGGTCTTGGTCACAAGTTCGTTTCTCCTATTAAACTCAAGTCAATTAACTAGCTATGGATAATTAACAAATTCATATGGTAGATTCATCTGTTGTTCTGATATCGCTTCTAAAAGATAGTTGATCATTTTAAAGTGTTCGACCCGTAAAATTTTAGTACACTTGTAGATATGATTTTATGTTCTTCAATGCTTTGTTCAAAGCAACTAACAAGAAATATCATTACCCTATATTTTATTTTCATTTTTCATTTGGATTCCTAAAATCGCCGAAGCTGGTTTTATCATTTTTGTTAATGTAAATATATTGTAATGCCCCAAAATTTAATTACTAATTTAGTGAGTTCAAATAATTAACTCGAATAATTATGATATTTAATTATATCAGGTAGTATTAGAAATTATTTTATTATATGAATTTTCTATCTAACAGACAACATAAGAGCTAATAGTAATTTACCACATGTAGTTTGTAAATGGCAATTTACCCCATATGGTATCACTAATAGACATTTTACTCCCCTATGGTTTGTAAATAAGCAGTTTACCCTTTGTGGTTTTCAAAATAGACATTTTATCTCCCTATGATTTGCAAAACATAGCATACATGAATGATTAGTTTTGCACATGTTCACGAACTACAACGAATAAACTGTCTATTTTCACCAAACACAACGAGGTAAACTGCCTATTTTTCAAACCATAATGAGGTAAACTGTATATTTTCAATTAACAGTAGTGTAATTCATCTATTTGAAAAATCAAATGGAGATTCGTTGCCAATAACACGACAATATAAATTCAAATACTCTAATTTCATTTCAAAAAAAAATTAAAAACAAATAAAAGTAATGTTAAAAAACGGAGGTGTGGATCATTGTTATTTTTCCAGACCATATCGGCCTCTCCTATTTTACAAAAAGCCTAAACCGAAACCCTCCGCTGGAGAACAAAGAAAATAGTGAAGGAGAGGAGCACGATCAAGAGAAACCATCTGTCGAATTCAAATTAACCACTCTAAATTTTAGATATCATCTCATTTAATATTTTTTAGTCCTCGAATGTGTGATTTGATAATTAGCATATTATTAGTTGTAAAAAGTAATGCTTGAATTTCCAAAGGTAAAAAACGGACACCCAACAACGTTACCACCTTTAGCACTTCACTCCTAACCTTTCAAAAGGTGAGCTTAACCCTCTAAATAATTTTAAGTAATGCACATAACCCCCTAAATAATATTTGGGAACAATTTTCCCAAATATTATGGCTTCAAATTCCCTCACGTACATCGCACATGTCACTCGTTGTATGTATGTCTTTTCATGTATTTTTTGCATGAATTTTGTGAGTATACCCATCAGAAAATACATGAAACCAAATTTTATGAGTATACTCACGATCGAGAAATTTTACTCATAAACTTCCTGCAGAAAATACTTGAAACTGCATACATATTCCCGATCATGGTATGTATATTGTTTAGGGGGTTAAGTGCATTACTTAAAAATTTTCAGGAGAAAATATTATGGATGAAGTGTTAAATGTGGTAAACATTTGGGGATGTCTGTTTTTACCAAATTTAAATAAGCAAAGAAATTTGTTTTTTTAATTAAAAAACAAAAACAAAAAAGAACAATTTCTTTATTAAATATCTGCCCTCTTTCAAAGCGCACTCAACAGTTCTGAACGAATTTCTGAATCTGTGACTCTGTGAGTTGTCTAGTGGTCCGCAAATCAGGCCACGGTTGCCTTATTTTGATTTTCTTCTCTTCTTTCTTCAATTTTCACCACCGGAGATGTAAATTTCTCTTCTTGCCGCAGTTTCAGGATCTGACCTCTCCAATTTCTTTTGTTCTGAAGTATCATCAGCGAAAAAGGTAGTGGCAAAGTTGCTTTTATGTCTTTGATTTAATATCATTCTATTATCTCAAATTTCAGTAGTTCACTCACTACAGTTAGTTTGACTTCTTTGATGGCGATCTCTCCGTCTTTCCAACTAGTTAATCAGATATTATATATACGCATGTGCGTGTATTTTACTTTTACTCAAAATCTACGATCTAAATGCGTCAGAAGAGTGTCTCGGTGTGGAGAGATAATAAATCAGTTAGAACAATTGTGCAATCTGCCTATACTGGTGTAAGAATGGAGCAACGCAATGTAGTTGCAATTTTGTATACCGATCGGGCATTCGACGCATTTGTGATGTTTAAGGATGAAACGTCAGTTGACGATTTAATATATATTTGGCCGTTGAATGATAGCAGCAACTGATTATTTGTTGCTGAGGGGATTTGAAGAAGTTCAAAATGGCGATTCATACTTTGGCAATGGAACTAAGAAGATTATTTAATTGTTTCGCATGGATATTGACTTGAAAGAACTGTTAAAAACATAAAAATGCTAAATGTCGTGACATGCTTGATTGGCAGGGGGTGTCGCTTGTGGTTGCTTTTATCATTTCAAGAATCACCATGTTGTGCAGTTGATGGTTTCTATAATTTTTTTCTCTTTATAAGATGCTCCCATGTCTGCGTGCATCTTGGGTGGGGTTTGACAGTTTAAATTCAGTTTTGGTTCAAGTGGGATGTCCTATTCGTCTGTTATGTAGGTTTGCATCAATCAATCTAAAATCACAGGTTTTTTAACTCTTTTGTCAAAGCAGCATTAATCCTTATGGATCAATGAATATGCTCTTTTTTCGATTATATATAGCAAAATTCCCCTCTATTTGTTTGTAAACTTTATTTCTTTTTATTTGAACTTCTTTACCAATTCGATTAAGAGAGGGTATTGAATCACTTTATGTTTTATCTTTCTTTGTGGGCATGTCTGCCATAAAACTTGTGTGATAGGTTATGCTGTTAACCCACAATTTGACTAGTAGAAAATTAGAAATTTGGTGGATGTTTCTGGAACATGCCAGAAATATTTTGTCATGTCCACAGAAGAGGAAGATCTTCATTTTTTCAACAACTGGAGCATCTATAGAATGATCATTTATGATAGATATTTCCGTAATTTAGACATCAAGCTTCTACTCTTTTGTGTGAATAAATATTTGGTTAGAAAACCTTTTGCGTGTTTTCAATGTTGTAAAAGCTTCTCACTACATGGAACCATGGATTGGTCCTCATTTATACACAACAACAACAACTAAGCCTTTAATCCCAATGAATCGGGCTAGGCTACATGAACAATGGAGAGAATCAAGTCGGGTCGGGCACATGTGTCAGTCTTCTCCAAACGCTTCTATCGGTCAACATATCTTCTGTAATCCCCTTGCCCTCCAAGTCGTTGCGTATAACTTCGAGCTATGTCTTCTTCGGTTGTCCTCTCGCTCTCGTGAACTGGCCGAAATCCATGGACTCCACTCGACGCACAGGTGCACTGCTGGCCTACGTCGAACATGATCAAACCAACGTAAGCGGCTTTATTGCATCTTCTCTTCTATACAAGCTACACCTACTTCAGCTCGGATATCTTTGTTTCTTATTTTATCTCTTTTGGTCTTACTGCACATCCAAAGAAGCATATGCATCTCTGCCACACTCATCTTTTGGATGTGATTCCTCTTGGGTGCCCAGCATTCTGTCTCATACAACATTGCGGGTCTAACGGCGGTTCTATAAAACTTTCCTTTCAATTTCAGCGGGATATTAGGATCGCATAGAACTCCGGTGGCGTTTCTCAATTTCAATTAGCCAGCCTGAATCCTGTGGTTAACGTCACTGTCAATCTCTCCATCCTTTTGGATAACTGAACCTAGATATCGAAACTTGCTGCTCATCGATACCTCTTGACCACCGAGTGCTACATCACCGGAATCCGGAAAGGAACGACCACTAAATCTACACTCCATATATTCTGTTTTAGACCTACTTAATCTAAAACCATTTGATTCCAACGTCTCTCTCCATAACTCCAATTTGGCATTTGCCCCTGCCATTGTCTCGTCGATTAACACAACATCGTCAGCAAAAAGTATGTTCCAAGGTAATTCAGGTTGTATGTCTTTTGTTATCTCATCCATCACTAGGGCGAAAAGGAAATGACTCAACGCAGACCCTTGATGTAATCCAATAGTGATCGAGAACTCATTTGTCATCCCAATGCACGTTCTCACATTGGATGCTACTTTGTCGTACATGTCCTTGATTATATTGACATAATTGATGTGAACTTTTTTCTTCATCAAAGCCCACCATAATATCTCCCTTGGTACTTTATCGTAGGCCTTCTCCAAGTCTATAAAGATCATATGCAGATATTTACTCCTCTCACGATAGTGCTCGACAAGTTGACGAAGTAAATGGATAGCTTCATTAGTTGACCGTCCTGGCATGAACCTAAATTTGTTCTTCGATATCTTAACCTCCCTCTTTAAACGGCATTCAGTTATCCTCTCCCAAAGCTTCATTGTGTGACACATGAGTTTTATACCACGATAGTTGGTGCAACTCTGAATGTCACCCTTGTTCTTATAGATAGTACTCTTTCTCCGTTCATTTGGACTTTTGTTACTCATCCAAATCTTGTTAAATAAATCTGTTAGCCACTTTATCCCCGTCGGACCTAAACATCTCCATACTTTAATAGGGATTCCATCAGGACCAACTGCTCTTCGTGCTTTCATTTTGTTCAAAGCTTCTTTAACCTCAGATTCTCTAATTCTGCGAGTAAACTCACGGCTTACATCATGTTGATGGATGTTAAGATCACCTAAATCTTGGCTAAAGCCACCGTTGAACAAGCTGTTAAAATAATTCTTCCATCTTGTGTTGATGTCTTCATCTCTAACCAAGATTTTATGGTTCTCATCCTTTATGCATTTCACTGCACATAAGTCTATTGTCTTTCTCTCCCTCGCTCGGGTAATCCTGTAGATATCTTTTCCTGCCTCCTTGGTATCCAATTTATAGTACAATTCGTTGTAGACTTTAGCTCTAGCATCTCGAACCGCTGTCTTCGCTTCTTTTTTGGCAAGCTTATACCTTTCGAAGGTTGCCCTATTGTTGTTCTTCTTCAGCTCTCTGTAAGCATCCCTCTTGATTCAGATAGCCTTCTTTTCGTCTTCATTCCACCATGATGCGTCCTTACCTGGTGAAGCATATCCTCTAGACTCACCAAGGAGCTCTTTAGCTACCATCTTAATGCCACGAGCCATTTTGTTCCAGGTGGTAACAGGATCATCTCTTGGCGTCCAATTAACTTCCTCGACTACCTTATCTACAAAAGCTCCAAAGTTACCTTCTTTTAACCGCCACCACTTAATTCTAGGTTATAACTTATGCTTAATTCTAGTAGCCCTATTATTAATCCTAACATCTAGAACTAAAAGTCGGTGTTTGGTGACTACACTTTCTGCTGGAGCTACCTTACAGTCCAAGCATTAAACTCTATATATCCTTGTAGCCAAAAAGAAATCTATTTGAGTTGCATTAGACCAACTTCTAAAAGTAACTAGATGAGAGGACCTCTTCTTGAACCAAGTATTCCCTAGGACTAAGTCATATGCCCTGGCAAAATCCAAAAGTGAATTACCTGCGGCGTTCCTGTCCCCAATGCCATAGCCTCCATGAACACTCTCATAACCACCCGATCAGAACCTACGTGCCCATTGAAATCTCCCCCGATGAAGATTTTCTCATTAAGGGGTATTCCTTGCACCACGTCGTCTAGATCTTCCCAAAATTTCCGTTTAATAGCCTCCTCTAGACCAATTTGGGGTGTATAGGCACTAATGATATTAAAAATATCATTGCCTAAAACTAGCTTAACTAATATTATCATATCTCAATTCCTCCTAACTTCAACTACATACTCGAGTAGTTTATTTTCTACGATTACACCTACCCCATTATGATTCTTATCTTTACCTATGTACCAAAGTTTATAGCCCCAATCAGCTATAGTTCTGGCTTTCTCACCTACTCATTTGGACTCCTGCATACATAATACTATTTTTTCTTCTATTCATAATCTCTACTAACTCGACTAATCTATCAATAAGGGAACCTACATCCCAAGAGGCTAAACAAATCCTATGGTCTTGATTTCGAGCTAATTTCTTTACCCCTACTCGCTCGATGTGGGGGAACGCTTGCTCATTTGACACCACGCTCAGGCGTCGATGTGGCGTGTTGCTTCTGGGCGACGACCTAGCAGCCCTTGCCCACTTATCACTACACCCGGGGTCCGGTGCATCGCGTCGCTGTGTAAGGAACGCCCCAACGCAATTCATCTTATAGTTCATGTCATTGAGATGTGACTAATTTATCCGGCTGGCTGTCATAGGCCTATCACCACCCTCCTCCTTTATGCTTTAGATAATTCTTTTTTTTATTATTAGGTTCTTATCAAAGTTGGTAGAACCCCTAATATAGCCATATATACTCACCTGAAGGCCATCTTCTTGTTTGTGATGCTTTTGTCTATGAGAAATAACGCTTTCCCCTTTTCTCAACATTCTTTACTTTTTGCCATGGAGCTTATATCTTTTAAAGTATGCACAGGGTTTTTGACAAAAATATGTTTGATGTTACCAAATACAACGCCTTTAGGTCATCCTATATCTTCAATTTTATGCTTTTTGCATTGGTTAGCTTGTCTTATTCTTATTATTTTCTGATCAGATGGAAAATCAATATTGGATCTTTTTCTTTGCGGTGTTAGCATTCCTTGTTAGAGGATATGAAGCCAGCGCTGGTGATTCTGACCCACTCTATAGGTAAAACGTTTTTGTGAATTTCATATATCTATATTGTTTCAGTTGATTTTGTTGTTTCTGTTCTTTCCTTTTGTTGATTTTCTTGGGAGAGGAAGAGTAGGGGCTCTAACTATCCATCTCCTTGGTGTAATTTAAGTAAATAACCTGCAATTGAATTTTGTTACTTGGGTCTTGGCTATGGTGAATGTTTTAGATTAGCTTTTAAAGTTTTCCGTCCCTGTTTGCATTCAAAATTAATCCCAAAAAGTTTCATAGATTAGTAAAAAATTTGAAGCATCTGATTTTTACCTTTCTACTATTTTCCATCTTTTGTTCTGAATAGCAAGTTTATTAAATTCGTTTTTTGGTGTGAACTTAGAATTTTGTAAAGGTTTTCTTGACAACTCTCATCTTTACTGCATGCTTTGGAATAATATTTTTCCCATGACCCCTTTCACGCCAGCTCTCTTCAAGATTTTTCATTTCTGTCGTGAAAATGCATATTTAGAATTTTTAATACTAAATTTGACCCAGTAATCTAGAAATATAATCTGAGAAAATATATAATAGTACTGAAAATGAAATAAATTCTAATTAATCTTTTATTTTCTTTGTTTTTTTGGTGGATTATAGGACTTGTGTGGGACAATGTGAAAAGACTGGTTGTATTGGAGAAAGATGCTTCTCACATTGTAAGTTCTCCTCAGATGGTTCTTCCCTTGATGGCCCCTGGTACATGCAAGAGCCTCTCTACTTAAGATGGAAGCAATGGGATTGCCAGAGTGACTGCCGTTACCGTTGTATGATTGATAGAGAAACAGAAAGAGCAGAACTTGGCCAAGGGCCTCTTAAATATCATGGGAAATGGCCTTTTCAACGTCTATTTGGCTTTCAGGTTTGAGGAGTTCAGCTTTTTCCTTACTTGAATACTTGAGGTGAAAAGAATTCCTTTGTTGGTGTTTTGTTTTCTCATTTGGCGCAAAGTAATGCCAGTACTTTATACAGGAGCCTGTTTCCGTAGCATTTTCAGCCCTCAACCTTGCAATGCATTTCCATGGGTGGCTTTCCTTCTTCATCCTTCTTTATTATAAGTTGCCCTTGAAACCAGATAAAAAGCCATTGTATGATTATACGGGCCTCTGGAATATCTATGGGCTCTTGTCCATGAACTCATGGTTCTGGAGTGCAGTCTTCCACACTCGGTAAGGTTTTATGTTATACAGTATCTTGGTCTTGATATGCTCAGTCCTTATTTTGGCTAGAGGGAGACAACATATGATAATATGTGTTCTTGTTAGGCCTATCTCGACCATGACTCACACAGATAAATCCTGTTGTGGTTCCATCCGTTTTCTAGAATAGTATGCTTGCTTGTCTGTCTAGGCATATGTTTTCGTTTTTCCTAGTGTTGGTTGTCATTTGATTACTATATCCTTGAATGCAGAGACGTGGACTTGACAGAAAAGCTAGATTATTCGTCTGCAGTGGCCCTACTTGGGTACTCGCTTATTGTAGCATTAATAAGAAGCTTCAGCATAAGAGATGAGGCTGGACGAGTCATGGTTGCTGCTCCTCTTATCGCATTTACAACTACCCACATTCTGTACCTCAACAACTATAAGATGGATTACGGTATTATTCCTTACTCCATTATCTTAAATTTTCATACCCATGCAATTGAGGAGATATTTAAAAGAAGTTATAATTCTGATGGAAGATATTTAAGGGCACTTGGAAAAATATATACGTGCTTCTGCTTCATTTCCTATGTTGGGTGTGATTTAACCCTTTTGTGTTATAAAATGACCTAGGTGTTTCGATACTTCTGTTTTCAAACTATCTTAATTATTCGACTTTATATGTCTTTTATTTGTGTGTTTCATTCAATGAAATTTTGGTAGAAAATTGTAGTTAATTTATGTAAGTAGACATATCCATGCATAACAGTTCAATGTGAAACAAAACAAATTTTGTTCAAATCTGAATAAACTCGGGAAAAACTAAGAAATATTGGCTTTTTGTAATAATCTGAACTGGTCAGTAAAAATAGTAATTTGGTTACATCAGTATCGTGCTACTATTGTTTCTGATGGAAACAGCCATTATTCACCTCCACTACTTTGTGCTTTCTAAAATCTCGTCAGGATGGAATATGAAGGTATGTGTCGTCTTGGCTGTCGCACAGCTTCTCATTTGGGCGATCTGGGCTGGCATTGCATGTCATCCTTCTCGCTGGAAATTGTGGATTGTGGTTGTGGGAGGTGGCTTGGCAATGCTTCTAGAGATCTATGATTTCCCACCTTATCAAGGATTAATGGATGCCCATGCACTTTGGCATGCTACGACTATTCCTCTCACATATATCTGGTGGAGTTTTATCAAGGATGATGCTGAATTCAGAACATCCATCCTCCTGAAGAAGGTGAGATAGTTTGATACCAACTAGTTTGAGCCAAAGTACTTTGTTGAAACTTGAGGTCAGAGAGCATGTTGAGCCTGCGTTGATATTTCTTTTGAGGAATTTCATGTACATTTTTGCTTCCTAGGGTTTGGAAAGGTGATTGGTTTGATTGTGTATTTGTATTTTTCCCAGAATCCTATATCGAATTCCTGGAAAAATAATCCCCACACGGGTTAAAATTTTCTTTTTTCCTTTCGTGTGTGTTTTGTTAGGTTTTCATGTGTAAATCCGACCAGGATTCTCGTTTTTGAACCATTAAAACCAAATGAAAAAAAAAACACAAACACACACACACACTCACACACACTCTCTCGATCGGTCCTGTCCAAATAAGCCATACAAGTATGATAACCATATCTGAGAAACATTAACCTCAAGGACACGAGAAATAGTTGTTACGAAAGAGATTAGAATCACTTGGAGAGAAGTTTTACAGTACCTACTAACATATCTAAGAAACTGTGATTATAAATTATATACTCGATTGTTGAGGACCACTCGAAAATTCGGTGAGTTCAATCAATTCATCCCAGGAGTATATATATTCATGTATGCTGATGTACATGGATCTATTTTGTCGGAAGGAACGATGATAGAAAATGAATCATGGTATCTAGTGAGCAAGTTTTTAATAGATAGCTGATTGATTATGAATAAATTTTGAGGAAATGTTAAAAAAATGCATTTTACGATTGCTAATTTTAGGGGTGTAAACAAATCGAGTCGAATATGAAAGAAATTTTAAGGCTCGAAATAGGTATATTCGAGCTCGAGCTCGATTCGAAGTTTGAATAGTTTAAATTTTTTGGCTCGAGTTATGCTTTAATTAAAGCTCAAGTTTAGCTCGAAAAGTTTGAACATGCTCGCGAGCTATTCGAACTATTGCTAAAAAATAAATATTTGAAACACTCGAAATATATTTATTTAATATAATAATAATAAAATTCGTGAGCGGCTCGCAAACTATAGAATAAAATAAATTGGGTTCGAGTTCGGCTCGAAAAAAAATTCGAACATGTCTAAGTTTGGCTCGAATTCAATAATTTCGAATACGAATCAAATATTTTTCAAGCCGGCTCTAAAAACTCACAAATCAGCTCAATTCGTTTACACCCCTAGTCATTACGCAACCATCTAATAATCTTACAATCTCTGTCTATGCCGAAATGTGTGTAGATAAAAGTACCTAAATTTTAAGTTCAGATCCTTCGCTTTGTCACTAGTTATTACTAGTATATGTGTTGAAAAGCCAAACTTTGTTTTTTTTCTTATAAAACAATCTCGTAGATGTTCTACATATCAAATCTATTAGCCTTATTACTGAATTTTTTTTTTATTTATACTTTCGAAAAAATTATATCAAATTAAATTCGAACATATTGACAAATATGTAATAGGTTCACTAAATTTAAATCATTGTCATTAAACTAAAATTCGTTCTCAAATTTATCTTCTTCTCATATTAATAGCCGAAAATATCAAATTGCTCATATCAATAATAGCAATACATTATTATTATGTATAAACAAACATACTTCGGCAAATATTTCAATAGCCATCACCGACGCTCAAGAAACATAAGAGACAAATTAAAAAAAATTCTTATTCTTATTTTTTTATTTCTTATTATTATTAGTATTATTATCAATATTGGTATTTATTATTGATATATTAACTATTGATCTAATATTATTCTTATTTCTCATTATTTAGTATTAATTAATTTATTATTATTCTTTTTTTTTGTTTTGCAATAACTTTATTGATATTCTTTATATTTTTTATTTGTTAATATATTCATATTAAGTTATTATTATTCTTACTTCTAATAATTTATTTCATTTCATATTATAAATTATCATATTATTAAAATAAATAGTTTATAAGTTCTATTTTAATTTTATTTAATGACTAAAATAATAGTGTTGAATTTAGTTTAACAATGTTTGATACATATATATATTAATAAATTTTAAATAAATATTTTATGGAATAAAACAATATTCTAAATAAAATAATATGGAATATTATAACAAATAAATTCAAACTCATCAAGGGTATTCTAGTCATTTTAGTACATATTTTACATCCATACAATATTTAATCAACTATACCAAACTCATTATTATGTTTCCTTGTATTACTAATCATAGACACCTATCCTTTCTTTAATAATCATATTTTTATCACCAGATTATCTACCATTCACTTATCATATCCACGAATCAAGCGCATTCCTAGTGTTGTGTATTTCGATACTGGTCTAACTCATCTTATTTAGTTAATATATCTACTTGTTAAGAAAATGATTTCGAATCTATTATTTCAGAAACAGTTTTTTGAAAGATAAACCTGAAATAGATTTTTTTTTTTTTTTAGAATAAACTGAAATAGTTTTTAGCATGAATGATGGTTTGAAGGGCTTAAAATTTATCACGGTTGACTTGACTTCCATATCTACGAAAAAGCAAAGGCTATTCTGCGTGAACAGTAGGAAAATTGAACCTCAAGTCAAAATGTAATTACATTTATGCCCTGGATTTGTTTTGGGGTTTTAGGACACTCGCTTTATATTCCAGGACCCAGTGCGCACTTCTCTCTGTGGCCTCTGCTTGCGGCCTTTAGCTCGTCTACTCTCTTTCGCTTTCGTTCATTGGTAATTCATCTCTCTTGCTTTCACTAAATATTTTTTATCTATGTACATCATTTATGCATCATATATGAGAATTATATATTTATATTATCTGTTTTGATTAATTGACGTGGAACTTGAGAATTACTTACTGATTCGATCTGAACTTGACTCTTTTTTGATGCGTTTGATGTTTCCCTTGTGTATGATTTTATGCATCACTATATGAGAATTATATATTTATATCTGTTTTGATTAATTGACGTGGAACTTGAGAATTACTTACTGATTCGATCTGAACTTGACTCTTTTTTTATGCGTTTGATGTTTCCCTTGTGTATGATTCGTTGGAGATTGCAAGGCTTTTCAATTGATTAGTTGTTGTAAGAATACATGGATGAGATGTTTCCGTACAAATTTTGTTTTGGTGGTTCGAGATGCTTCTGGAAAATTTTACTTTGCTGCAGCAAACAGCGTAACATAATCTGTTTAGTCGCGAGAACCGGATGCACTTTAAATAAATTATTGGAGTTTCTTGTTCTGCGTGAATTTCTTGAAGAGTGATAAACAGTTTACCGACGAATAAAAGCTTGTTAGATCTTTGTGGGCTTGGCTTTTAGTTTTGTGAGGTCTTTGTTTCTTATTTTTTATTCTCATGTTCTGTTGTTGAATCACAGGCATATTTGGAGGAAGGCCTCCTATAAATTTTGATTGTAGGTGAAGCCTGAAAACCAGTAAAGATGGTGAGTGCAGAAGATAATTTCAAACTATAGATGAGAGCAGTTATTGTTTAGGTAGGAAATCTTACGTTAAATTTTACGTGAATTTTCCAGGTGAAGTTCACAGCAGAAGAGCTCCGTAAGATTATGGACTACAAGCATAATATCCGTAACATGTCTGTTATTGCGCATGTCGATCATGGTATGGCAGCTGCAATCTTTATCTGATTCTTTATACAATTTGTTGAGCAGTGGTTGATCTTTTGTCAAATAATTTTACTTCAAATTAAACTATAATTCTTTATTTATCTGCAGGGAAGCCCACACTTACAGATTCTCTTGTTGCGGCTGCCGGTATATCATTGCTCAGGAAGTAGCTGGTGATGTTAGAATGGCAGATACACGTGCAAATGAAGCTGAACGTGGTCTAACGATCAAGTCCACTGGCATCTCTGTGTACTATGAAATGTCTGACGATTCTTTGAAGAACTATAAGGGAGAGCGACAGGGCAATGAGTATCTCATAAATCTTATTGATTCTCCAGGAAACGTCGATCTTTCTTCTAAAGCGACGGCTGCCCTTCATATATGGTGCTCTTGTTGTGGTGGGCTGTGTCGAAGGTGTTTGTGTCCAAACAGAAACTGTTCTACGACAAGCCCCCCACGAGAAAGGATTCGGCCTGTCTTGACTGTTAACAAGATGGACAGGTGTATCTTGGAACTCCAGGTGGATGGGGAGGAGGCATACCAAACATTCGGAGGGTCATCGAAAATGCAAATGTTATTATGGAAACGTATGAGGATCCCCTTCTTGGAGATGTTCAGGTTTACCCAGAAACTGTTGCTTTCTCTGCTGGGTGGCATGGCTGGGCATTTACCTTGACGAACTTTGCCAAGATGTATGCCTCAAAATTTGGTGTTGACAAGGCCAAGATGATGGAAAGGCTCTGTGGAGATAACTTCTTTGATCCTGCCACTAAGAAATGGACTTCCAAAAATACTGGCTCTCCTACTTGCAAACGTGGTTTTGTTTAGTTTTGTCATGAGCCCATCAAGCAGATTATCAACACTTGCATGAATGATCAGAAGGACAAGTTGTGGCCGATGCTGCAGAAGCTTGGTGTCACAATGAAATCTGAGGAGAAGGAATTGATGGGGAAATTGCTGATGAAACGTGTCATGCAAACCTGGCTCCCTGCTAGTACCGCCCTCTTGGAAATGATGATATTCCCTCTTCCATCACCCTCCAAGGCTCAAAAGTACCTTGTGAGAACTTGGACGAGGGACCTCTTGATGATGCTTATGCGAATGCTATCAGAAACTGTGATCCTGAGGGTCCTCTCCTGCTCTGTGTCCAAGATGATTCCAGCCTCTGACAAGGGTAGGTTCTTTGCTTTTGGTCGTGTATTCTCTGGCAAGGTATCAACTGGTTTGAAGGTTAAAATCATGGGTCCAAACTATGTTCCTGGAGAGAAAAAGGACTTGTATGTGAAGAGTGTCCAGAAACTGTTTTGGATGGGCAAGAAGCACGATACTGTGGTGCTTTGGTCCTGAAACCACTGGTCCAAATATGGTGGTGGATATGTGTAAGGGAGTTCAGTAATTGAATGAAATTAAAGATTTCATTGTTGCTGGGTTCCGGTGGGCGTCAAAGGAAGGATCATTGGCTGATGAAAACATGAGGCATTTGCTTCGAGGTTTGTGATGTTGTTCTTCGTGCTGATGCCATACATAGAGGTGGTGGTCAAGTTATTCCAACAGCGAGGAGAGTTGTTTACGTTCACAACTCACTGCCAAGCCTCGTCTCTTGGAACCCATGTACCTGGTGGAGATCCAAGCTCCGGAGCAAGCTCTTGATGGAATTTACAACCTCTTGAACCAGAAACGTGGGCACGTCTTTGAAGAAATGCAGAGGCCGCGTACTCTTTACAATATCAAGGCATACCTACCTGTTGTTGAGTGATTTGGTTTCTCGAGTTCCTTGAGGGCTGCGACCTCTGGTCAGGCATTCCCCCAGTGAGTATTTGATCACTGGGACCTGATGCCGTCTGATCCATTGGAGGCGGGATCTCAGGTAGCCACTCTGGTAGCTGACATCTGAAAGAGGAAAGGTTTGAAGGAGCAGATCACACCCCTCTCTGAATACGAGGATAGGCTATGAAGCACGAGGCAGGTAAACCTTGTGTTTCCTATTAATTTTCTGTACCTGGGTTGTATTATTTTTCGACTTGTTCCATTATAAGTCAATGAGTTTAGTTTTAAGAACCAATATAGCTTCCGTATGATATCAAACCCAGGTCATGTTGAGTCGTCATCTTCCAGTTATGATATGAATGTTTTATGTTCATTCTGTGGACAATTTTGGTGGTACATTGTTCCGAATTATATTTTGTTTGGCTGTTGAACTTCACTCCTGGTAAGAATTTGTATAATACCAACTAAATTTGTGGATCGTTATGATTTAGTCCTGATCTGTGCAAATAAACATTATCTTGATCTACTAGAGTTAGAGAAACATTTTTAAATTTTATCTTATCATTTTGGTGTACTTTTTGCTGACACCGGGGAATAAAACCAACGAGACTGTGAATGAGATGCATCCATTTCTTGTCCCTAGAGTTTTTAACCCATAGATGACGAAATCTAGGATTAGTTTGATTATGTTTTAGCAGATGGCCTGTCAGAATTGGCAAGGAATGATTCTGCACTAATCTTCGCAGCAGGTCCTTGATTCGCAACTCCGATTATATATTTGCAAAAATGAAGCGTGGAAAATATGTAACTTGTACGACATTGCTGATGGGCCATGAGACCAACGCCAATAACTTTCTTTTAAAGGATGCACATATCATCTTTTGTTACATCTTGAAAGTTGTGATATCCCCGAAATAATTAATTACAATTTGGTATTAATTATGTTTATGTGATTAATTATGGTGTTAATTAAATTATGTGTTGGAATTAATTATCTTGGTGAAATGCTTAGTCACATGTAGGCGTGACCCGGTGGTGCATTTCAGGGTACATGTTGTGCATGTTGGGATATTGGGTGTTAGCATGATTTAATTGTGATGGTTGATAATTACTTGGAAAACATGTATTTTAATTGAGGTTTTGGGTGCAATTTGGTAAAATGCTTTTAAAATACCATGTTGTGGTATTTTATACATCATGCTAATAATTGGGGTACATGTTTTTAATTAACCCCCCACCTTTATACCCCACTACCCCCACTTTACCCATCACTTTACCAATCCCCAAATCACTCTCCCAACCCTAACCCTTTCACCATTTTCGAAATTGGCATAAAGGAGGAGGAAAAATCTTTACAAAAGCTTGGTTTGTGAAGTTCTTAGTGAGATTTGGAGTCCATAAGAGGTATGAATACCTCCTTGATGTTTTAATGGTGTTTGGTTTTGATTTTGAAATGGTATTTTGAGTTTTTGAAATGGGTTTGTTTTGGATGTTGGATTTTTGGTAGTATTGTGGTGTATGTTGGAGGTTTATGGTGTTTTTGTATTGTTGGATTAATGGTATTTGAGTTGGTTTGATTTGGAGAAGAAGAAATGTGAATAGTGCCCGAAAATCGCGTGTGCAGGTTTCCGCGATCGATCAGGACATTCTCCCGATCGATCGCGAGCACCAGGGGAGGCGGCAGGAGGCTTCCGCGATCGATCGCGAGTTTCGCGCCATCGATCGACGAGGCCGTGATCAATCGGCATAAACTCGGTGATCGATCGCGGATTGGAAATTTTTGTTGTCCTTGGCAGTGTGATCTCGCGATCGATCGGGGCTTTATGGCGATCGATCGCGAGACACCAAAATATGTGTTTTTGGTTATTTTTGTGGGATTTTTGGTATTGAACTATTATTGGGTTTTAATATTGGTTTGTGTGAATGTGTAGAACCATCCCAGGTGGCAACACAACCAAGGAAGTGAAGTCCTACCACATCCTATTTTTGGAAAGGTACGTAAAGAGACGTACGTGCACCCAACGGTACATGTATCTATTATACTCATTGATTATGCATTGTGGATGCGAGTATATATGGAATTATGCATAGTGGATGCAAATACATGTTGAATTATGCATTATGATTGCATATGTATATGATGATTGTTTGGTGGCTAATTTAATTTAATATAATAAAAAAGAAAAAAAAATCAAAAAATAACGTTAATTGAAAAAATTTAACATTCTATTGTAATTCGTGATCTCGGTATGCACATTTAACTGTTCGAAAGTTGCAATCTCGGTATGCGAATTTAACTATTTTAAAGTTGCAATCTCGGTATGCGAATTTAACTATTTTAAAGTTGCAATCCGGGATTGCGAATTTAACTATTTTAAATTTTAAACAAATAATTTTTTATAAAGTTTCAATTCAATATACAATTTCTAATTAGAATGCATCAAATATTTGTGTTTAAAACATTATGGAGTGGATCGGGTCCTGAAAATATTAAGGAATAAAAATAATAATTTATTTTGTAAAGTTGCATTTCAATATACAATTTTTAATTAGAACGTGTTAAATATATTTGTATTTAATTATAATTTTTTTTAATCCATAATATTTTCAGGCCGGTTCAGTCCATAATGTTGTAAACCACATAAATAGTTGAAATATGAATAGATGATCTGAAATAGTACACATATAAATAAATATATGACTTTACATTGAACTTTAAATATTTCTTCCGGTCCCACAAGCATGTCTATATATCTCTCGTTGTGGTCTTCTAGATGGCTCAACTTCATCTACATTCCGCGTTTGTGATTGAGGAGGTCTAATCCTAGCGCTGGACTCACCAATATCATGATATTATGGAGTCAAGTCGGAGAATGTAACATGTGAAATATCAAAATGTGGGTGTGATTGTGTAGGACCGGGTACACGAAGCAGAAGATCCGTAAATGAGGTACCCGATTCTACATATCCAAGTCCACATTTTGATCTCTCACCTGTTATATTCTCCGACTTGACTCCACAATATCATGATATTGGTGATTCCAGCGCTAGGATTAGACCTCCTCAATAACAAACACGGAATGTAGAGGAAGCTGAGCCATCTAGAAGACAACGAGAGATACATAGACGTGATTGTGGGACCGAATGAAATATTTAGAGTTCAATATAAATAATAATATATTTATTTTTATGTGTAATATTTCAGATCATCAATTCATATTTCAACTATTTATGTGGTTTAAAACATTATAGACTGAACCAGTCCTGAAAATATTAGGGATAAAATAATTATAATTAAATACAAATATATTTGATACATTCTAATTAAAAATTGTATATTGAAATGCAACTTTACAAAAAAATTATTATTTTTATTCCTTAATATTTTTAGGACCGGTCCAGTCCCTAATGTTTTAAACACAAATATATTTGATGCATTCTAATTAGAAATTGTATATTGATGAAACTTTATAAAAAAATTATTTGTTTAAAATTTAAAATAGTTAAATTCGCAATCCCGGATTGCAACTTTAAAATAGTTAAATTCGCATACCGAGATTGCAACTTTAAAACAGTTAAATTCGCATACCGAGATTGCAACTTTAGAACAGTTGAATTCGCATACCGAGATCGCGAATTACAATAGAATGTTAAATTTTTTCAATTAACGTTATTTTTTGAATTTTTTTTCTTTTTTATTTTATTAAATTAAATTAGCCATTGTTTGGTGCACATCCCATGAATCATGGTTATATAGAGTGATGATTTTAATGCTTTGCCGTTGTCACTTGAAGCGATGATAGAATACTTGCCGCTGTCATATTGTAGCGAGGAAAGAATATTTGCCGCCAAATGTTGAAGCGAGGGTATTGCCGCATGTCGCATTTGCGCGAGGTTATTCAATGACGCTAATATGTCGAAGCGAGGGTATTAGTGCTCTGTCATGACAAGCGAGGTGCATTAAAATACACTATTATAACAGACTAGGGATTGATGATTGGTAATAATGAAATGGTGTTATGTCATGACATGTGTAGAACCATTAAATAATCTATTGATTATACTCATGAGTTATGGTACAGGGACAACCAAAAATGGAGCGTTTAAAATGCATGGGAAAAACAGGAAGTGTTTTATTACGTTTATGCATTTACGCCTTATATTCATATTGTGTTGGATATGGATTATTATATGCTCATGTTTTGGGGGTTGTCCTTGTAGGTACATTTTGGCATGATAAAGGGGCTAAGGCGGGTTGAGGCGGTGAGCTTGTGAAGAACGCTTTAGATAAGGAAGGACAGGATTATTTTGTATAGTGTCTACTCTAGGAGTAGTGTAAAACTATAGTGATTAACATTCATTTGTTAGAGAATGTAATTAATCTATTTGAAAGTTCTTAACTTGGCATGTAATTCTTAAGGCTCATAGTCTCAACACGAACTTTTTATACTCTGATAATGTATGTTAGCTCTAATTATGCCTTTAATCCGCACTTAAGGAACTAGGATCCTTACTTAATTTTTGGCAGAATAACTGAAATAATTTGATTATTGAATGGCTCAAAAAGATATAAAGTGTTAAAGAATATAGTAATAAATATTTAATTAGCAAATATATAAATAGTCAGCACTTTTTAAAACATGTAATATATGGGTGTAAGCTTACTATTGTTGAGCTATATGAACATAAAAAAACAATAATTTTGATAAATGCAAGTATTTAAATGATACATATTTATGATATAAATAATAAAAAAAAATAAGAACGAGGTAAAATTTTAGTAAAAAATGAGATAAAAAGATATTTTAATTTGTAGACATAACAGATTAAAATGTCTATGAAGATGAGGAAATGTGGGAGACCCAGATCATCCAAGGAGATGAGGAAAATTACTCCAGAGACAGTATAAAGTCGTTTCTCAGACACGAGTTCTCACATACAAGATCATCTCTCTTTTTATTTCTAAAGAAAGAAAATGTTTCTAAGCAAAACAAAAGAAAATGTTTAATAGTAAATAAAACTCAAACTCACATGACTTATCATAGAGGATAATAAAATGCTACACTAGTGTACAACAGCCGGTCTACTACAAGTATGAAAAGAAGAAGAACAAATGGCCTGGCATGTAACCTCAAGAGGTAAGAGAAGAGCTCAATCACTAAACTAATGGTCAAAGAAACCCAGACCAGCTCGTGAGAGAAGTTCCTCACCAGCGTCTATACCCATCTTTATCATATCACCAAAAGAATATGGACCTTTTCGAGACGTTTCAAGAACTGAGGGGTAACACAAACACAAACACAAACACAAACGTTAAGACATCATTTGATACTTTGTCTTTTAAGCCACACTTAAGTTACTGTTTTGCATACGTACCTCTGGTACCATCAGGGGATGCGACCAATGCTTTAAAAATGCAGTGTCCGTCTTCGTCTTTACTGGCGTATCCAGCAATTGGAGTTCGACAAGATCCCTCTAATTTCTCTAAGAAAGCCCTCTCGCAGGAAATTGCTAATCTTGTATCCTCGTGATTCAAGGATGCCAAGTATGAAGTCTGGAGAGAAGACAATTGAATCATGAGAAAAATGAAAAAAAGGTGCTGTCACAGAAAATTCTGAGGAAATCAATGAGTTTGGATTCATCGAAAAAGCCCCACGCAATTATAAATTAGTTATCGTCCCTCATAAAACATGTAGCAATACTTGATGCTCAATCTATTCGCTGCATATCCAGCAACTTAAAACACTTTTAAAGACTTGGCAAGTGTCATGATACTTGTATTCAGCATCGAGTCAGATAATGTAGCACTAGGAAGATTTGCACCGAAACAAATAACCAGTGATACAAAAATACAAACCATTTTGTCATCATCACTTCTGCACGCTATTCCAATAGCTCCTTGAGCTACAGCAGGAAGCATATCTTCAATGGACAGCACAGAAGTAACATTTTCAGTCATGTTTAGACGTTTGAGACCTGCTAATGCCAGTAATGTTGCTTGGACTACTCCCTCATTCAGTTTTTTCAACCTTGTCTGTACATTGCCTCGAAAATTCTCCTGTACCTGTACAATGATAGCAACGGAAACATGACAGCACAGTAAAACAAGATGGCAAAATGGAAACTGCAACCTTCAGAAAGCGAGGTGTTATGATTGCAGGATCGCGTTATGAAAAAATGATAATAAGAGAGCTATGTAACGAAGGCAGCATTCTATTTATAATAACATGAGTCCAACAAAATCTTGATAATCCAATCCCGAAGATAAACCAAAATCCTAAGAAATTAATCCTAGATTAACATCAAATAAAGATTCCTATATTAACCAAAATATCAAAACTTCAATTCTAATCAAATACCAAATCCTAATAATTAATAAAAATAGCAAGATAGTTCTTAAGATCTCATCCAAAATCTCCTCTTTGGTACCCAAGTCTCCCTTCGGTTCAGAGGAATTTTAAATATAAAAAATTCACCAATAGATATTGAAATGACATAAATACGTAAATAATCAGGACAACTAAAAGATAATTAATGTACAAACACTTTAAGCAGTTTCGGCAAAACATGTCTTGACTAATAAAAAATGATGTTCTCTTATCAAGAAGGAAAACTCATATAATATCATAAGATTCTTACCTTTAGCGATGGATATCTGTTGAGAAGTTGTGACTTCCTTCTCAAAGAAGCAGTTCCCACAACGCTACCTGCAGGAAGCTCGGGCAGAGAAGCTGCCGTCAAGCAAATAAAAGCATCGCGGACATCCTCCCGGGGAAGATTGCAAGGTAAGATTATCTTCTCTGGAAGATAAGTTGGAACATCTTTCATAGAGTGCACCGCAATATCGATTTCACTATTAAGGAGTGCCTCATCTATCTCTTTAGTGAATAAGCCCTTTCCGCCTATATCTGCCAGTGGCTGACTTAAAATTTTATCACCTGTTGTTTTAATTATCACAATCTGGATCGCCCCCTCCTCGGCTAACTCGGGATGTGACTTTATCAGTTTATCCCGTGTTTCATAAGCTTGAGCAAGGGCAAGTGGACTGTTCGAGACAAAGAAGAACGACATGAAATCAAGTGAACAATACAAAAAACTGGTTGCATGACGTGAAAAATGACGTTCCAATGTTGCTGAGAATGAATGATAGAAAGATGTGAAAGTTCATCATTATCGAACATATGATCCAATATCCCATCATTATTAAAGGAAAAGAGAAACGATTGTGATTTCTGATGCCCTTACTAAGCATTATCATAGTATCTAATTTCAACGTGATTTTTCATGACATCTCGAAGCTGAATCACTCGCTAATATTAGTCACCAAAAGAGTAATGATGGTACTCGGAAATAAGCATGCCACAAAGTGAATTTATCATCTATCACGCCAATATTTAGGAATAAATTCTCAGAGAGCAGGTGTTCTGATACTAATTGATTCAACACGCCAGATATACAAAAATGGTGAACTGAGACTAGGAAATTAAGGCAAGGGTTCAAAATGCAACCGCTAAAGACACATTGAAGATTCGAGGCTGAGTTTTGTTAATGACGAAACGATCACTGTTCAATTTCAAGTTGGCATTATTATTATAATTGAAAATCCAGTTCAACCCTAGACCTTAAACAGAAATCGAACAAACCACGGTAATTGAATTCAATATAAATGTTTGTTCCTCAATTTCACACGCGTTTACAAACTTCACAAACAATGGAAAGAAACGGAAATACGGAATAAGCAAAGAAGAAATTTACCTTCCCCTAGTACCAATTCTGATAACAGCAGCCTTTGTTTGAATCTTCTCTTCGACGGCAACTGAAGCCCTCGTGACCAGAATTCTGCTTCGTTGGGTAAATGCTAGAGATTTAAAGTGGGGCAAAGATAATCCAAGAACTGAAACTGAAGCGGCAGTGAGATGACTAGGAATGGTTCTTAATTCCTTACAAAAAGGAGGTTGATTTACAGTGGCTATGGCGGTCTCCATTGGAGAGATGGATGAGGATAGCCTTGAAGAAAGAATGATTTTATCCTCCAGTTCACATCCAACACCTCAGCATATGAAATCCTCCTATTATTATAAAGTGGCCACTTTCCAACTTTTTCAACCAATTATATGTTGCCACGTCCGTTTCTCTTCCAGGCAGACAACTAACAAGCTTTTATCTTTTCCTTTTATTGTTTGATAATTTTGCTTATTTTTATAGGATTAATTATAGAGTAAAACTGTAAAAGGCGTTCCCCTTACATTTACCATATTTAGCACTTTAATTCTAACCTTTCAAAATATTTATTTAACCACCTGCGCAATTATAATACACTTAACTCCCTAAACAATATTCGTGAACAATTTTTCTAAATATTCTGACAGCAGATTCCCTCAAGTGCATCACACATGCTACGATCGAGGGTATGCATGTTTTCTCATATATGTTTTCCCACGGTCAAGAAATTTTACTGATAAAATTTATGCAGAAAATACATGCATACCATCGACCATGGCATATACGACATATGTGAGAGAATTTGCAGCCAGAATATTCCAAAAATTTGTTCATGGATATTGTTGAGGGGGTTAAGTGTATTACATACAATTCTCTAGATGGTTAAGTGCACATTTCTAAAGGTTGTGGGGTAAAGTGCTAAATGTTGTGAAAGTTAGGGGTTGGACGTCTTCTACCCTTAATTATATACAGACCTCTACGATTATTAATTTTCTATCTGATATAAATAAAGATATCTACCTCACAGATTATATATTTTTTATATCAAATAATATAGAAGATAGCTGTAATGTTTCATCTGTTGCTTTACAAACTAGATGGCCTAATTCGCAATATAGTTATTCTGCATGTTGTCCGTCTGTTGTTATTCAAACTAGTAGTTTAAAGTTTTAATAAAATTAATTGGAGACAATTGTAATTTTTACTTTTTTATTGTTTTATACAATAGAATTTTTTTTTTGGTTATTCGAAACCAAGCAAGTTTTTTTCCCTTGAACACTGCAAGTGTCATGGCATGGGGTTTGACGGACCCCTATCTGTTATTTCAAATAAAAAGATTGCAATATATGAGGAAACGAAACCAAAACCTCTCTAAGAAAGCGTTACAATCATTTGGCATGAGTTCTTACATAACAAAGACCAAATTTATCAAGCCTAATATTCCCTCAGGTCTGACTGTCCAGATTATGATCGTAAATAACTTGGAACCACCTGTTTATAAACGCTTTATTCGCAAGAGCATCAGCCAACGAATTTCCTTCACGATATATATATATATGAGAAATCCGAATTGGAATTCCAAAAGTAGAGAAAAAGAAAGAAAGTGTCACCTTGAAACAAATATTCAAAAATAGTTTATAATCTTTGAAACTAACACGACAGAATTAATAAATATCATTTTTTTTTCTTTTTTAGAATATGCGATATTTAACTAATTATAAAAAACAATTCGTTATATTGCTGATGATTAAATAACTAAGATATTATATTAATAATGATACCCCGGTATTTGTCCCGGTGCGGTTTGGACCCGCATTCTATGGACTCGACCCAACCTAATAAGATACTAGGTCATCCTACCTTGGCCTATTACATTGACTCATTTTCTATGTCTATTTAACCCATTTATACTTTCCCATTTCCAATCAATTATTGGTCCATTAATTTAACTAATAAAAGGCCTTAGTTTAGGGGCCCATGAACAAGGAATAAAATTGATGGAATAGTAGGTTTGAGGGGGATAATTTTGATAGCCTAGCAGAAGAGGCAGAGGGGCGGCTAGGCCTCTTCCTGATTTTTCATTTTCATTCTTGCTTCCTTCTCCATGGTTGAAGAACAAACATTGTAAATTGTTGTTGTTTATAGTGAAGATTCAAACTGGACTAGATCCCGTGGTTTTTCCCTTCGGGGTTTCCACGAAAATCTCGATTTCTATTTATTTTTCGTATACAAATAAATTTGTTATCAAATCGAACCAAAAAATGAGGTAACAAATAATAAAAAATAATGTTGTTCTGCAGGCTAACATTATCAGAATTGGTAATTGGTCAGCACCACCAGCTGACGTGGTTAAAGTTAATGTTGATGCGTATGTGCCACCAAATCAAAATTTGTTGGCATTGGAGTAGTCATTCGTGATGATCGAGGAGTTATCCTACTTGTCTCTGCTACTAGAATTTATGGTATTGTTTCCCCAAATGTAGCTGAATTGTTGGCCACCCGTGAAGGCATTCTACTTGCAAGGCAACACAACTGGACAACTGGAATTTTGTAATCAGATGCAGAATTGGTTAAGCCCTGATTGCTTAAGCCCAGGTGTATGAGGCCCTGGCAAATATTAGCACAGGTCCGCCGTGATTGCTTAAGCCCAGGTGTATGAGGCCCTGGCAAATATCAGCACAGGTCCGCCCTGATTGCTTAAAGCCCAAGTGTATGAGGCATTGGCAAAATATTTAGCACAGGTCCGCCCTGATTGCTTAAGCCCAGGTGTATGAGGCCCTGGCAAACATTTAGCACATGTCTACCCTGATTGCTTAAGCCCAGGTGTATGAGGCCCTGGCAAATATCAGCACAGGCCCGCCCAGATTGCTTAAAGCCCAAGTGTATGAGGTCTTGGCAAAATATTTAGCACAGGTCCGCCCTGATTGCTTAAGCCCAGGTGTATGAGGCCCTGGCAAACATTTAGCACAGGTCCGCCCTGATTGCTTAAGCCCAGATGTATGAGGCCCTGGCAAATATTAGCACAGGTCCGCTGTGATTGCTTAAGCCCAGGTGTATGAGGCCCTGGCAAATATCAGCACAGGTCCGCCCTGATTGCTTAAAGCCCAAGTGTATGAGGCATTGGCAAAATATTTAGCACAGGTCCGCCCTGATTGCTTAAGCCCAGGTGTATGAGGCCCTGGCAAACATTTAGCACATGCCTGCCCTGATTGCTTAAGCCCAGGTGTATGAGGCCCTGGCAAATATCAGCACAGGTCCGCCCTGATTGCTTAAAGCCCAAGTGTATGAGGCCTTGGCAAAATATTTAGCACAGGTCCGCCCTGATTGCTTAAGCCCAGGTGTATGAGGCCCTGGCAAACATTTAGCACATGTCCGCCCTGATTGCTTAAGCCCAGGTGTATGAGGCCCTGTCAAATATTAGCACATGTCTTATCCGCTCATATTTATTATCTGGAGTCCAGACCGGACAAGTCTTGTCTACTTATATTTATTCTCCGGGATCAAATGAGACGAGCTTTATTTGCTCAGCATTTTATCATCTCAAGAGCTCAAGACATTTGTCACTTCGTGGATTCAGATGAGCTCTATCTTCGCATATCTATTAGCTCTGGAATTCAGGACGTACGAGCTGTATGTGTTCGGTTTATTATTTCTGAAGCTCAGATTGCCAGGGCATTATCTGCTGGTATTGATTATTTCATGAGCTTAGGTCGGGCGAGACTTATATGCTCGGTTTATGCTGGAGTTCATACAGGTCAGCCCTGCCCCGATAACAGGTCAGCCATGTTAAGATTTAATTCTCTTAGAATTATCTCTACATGTTAATGCAGGTCAGCCCTGCACAGATTAACAGGTCAGCCCTGTTTAAGATTTAATTATGTACTTAGAATTATTTCGAGTTCTTAATACAGGTCAGCCCTGCACAGATTAACAGGTCAGCCATGTTTAAGATTTAATTCTGTACTTAGAATTATTTCGAGTTATTATTGCAGGTCAGCCCTGCCCAGATAACAGGTTAGCCCTGTTAAGATTTAATTCTCTTAGAGTTATTTCTAGTTATTATTGCAGGTCAGCCCTGCCCAGATAACAGGTCAGCCCTGCCCAGATAACAGGTCAGCCCTGTTAAGATTTAATTCTCTTAGAATTATTTCTAGTTGTTATTGCAGGTCAGCCATGCACAGATAACAGGTCAGCCCTGTTAAGAGTTAATTATGTATTTAGAATTATTTCTAGTTGATATTGCAGGTCAACCCTGCCCAGATAACAGGTTAGCCCTGTTAAGATTTAATTCTCTTAGAATTATTTCTAGTTATTATTGCAGCCCTGTAACCTGCCCAGATAACAGGTCAGCCCTGTTACCTGCCCAGATAACAGGTCAGCCATGTTAAGATTTAATTCTCTTAGAATTATTTCTAGTTGTTATTGCAGGTCAGCCCTGCACAAATAATAGGTCAGCCCTGTTAAGAGTTAATTATGTATTTAGAATTATTTCTAGTTGATACTGCAGGTCAGCCCTGTTTAGATTTAATTCTGTGTTTAGAATTGCTTTGAGTTGTCATTGCAGGTCAGCCCTGCAAATGTAACAGGTCAGCCCTGCTTAAGATTTAATCATATACTTAGAATTATTTTGAGTTATAACAGGTCATCCCGGTCGAGAAACATGTCATCCTTACAACATGCCAGCTCAGTTTCGACACTCTGGAGTCTTATTTGCTCCATGCTGATTGTCTGGAGTTCGGCTATATCTATTTACTTAACGCATGACTTTACTATTTTGTGAGTTCAAACAGGTCATTTGCTCGAGATATCTCGTCTCTGGAGCTCACGTCAACTTATTTACTCCTCGGCTCGGCATTACTTATGGAGCTCATATCAGCCCTGTCTATGGATTATTTTTGGAGCTCAGCTGTATTTTGTTGACTCAGCACAACATATTTATCAAGCTCTGGATGTCCAGATGTTTATTAGCTCTGGAGTTCGGCGAGTTTTATGTGCCATGGTATTGAGCCAGCCTTTATTGATTATGGAGTTCAGGCGAGCATTATTTGCTCTTGCTTATTTCGGAGCTCAGATCTCTTGCTTATTTTGGAGCTCAGATCAGGTCGGGAGAGCAATATTTGTTCATATCGGGTCAGATGGGTATTATTTTCTCATACATTATCTCAGGAGCTCAGGTCGGGCAATTATTCTTGCACTTATTGTGTGATCTTTGGAGCTCAGGCGGACGAGCTTTATTTGCTCAGGTCGGACCAACCAAGATAAACATAGTCCATATTTGTCTTATCTGCTCGGGATATTTCTTATTCCTGGAGCTCGGATATATATTTATTTGCTTCTCGGCCCAGTACGAACTGCTATTGTTAACATGAACTCTGTGCTAGGATTACGCCGGTTACTCGTATGGGTTCTACGAGCCGCCTATTTTATCAAGGATCGACATTCGAATTATCATGGCTCTACCGACAGCATGACTTGGGAACTCGGCATGACGCAAGGTCACATCGTGGTTTGTAATTTAAAGGACTACCGATCCGGGTCCTCACCTAACCAGTTGGTGTCGATACAGCGCTACTCTAGCTCGACTAGAGGGGGATACTCATGATACCCCGGTAATTGTCCCGGTGCGGTTTTGGACCCGGATTCTATGGACTCGACCCAACCTGATAAGATACTAGGCCATCCTACCTTGGCCCATTACATTGGCCCATTTTCTATGTCTATTTAACCCATTTATACTTTCCCATTTCCAATCAATTATTGGTTCATTAATTTAACTAATAAAAGGCCTTAGTTTAGGGGCCCATGAACAAGGAATAAAATTGATGGAATAGTAGGTTTGAGGGGGATAATTTTGATCGCCTAGCAGATGAGGCAGAGGGGCGGCTAGGCCTCTTCCTGATTTTTCATTTTCATTCTCGCTTCCTTCTCCATGGTTGGAGAACTAACATTGTAAATTGTTGTTGTTTATAGTGAAGATTCAAACTGAACTAGGTCCCGTGGTTTTTCCCTTCGGGGTTTCCACGTAAAAAATCTCGATTTCTATTTATTTTTCGTATACAAATTCATTTGTTATCAAATCAAACCAAAAAATGAGGTAACAAATTGGCGCCGTCTGTGGGAAATCGAGCTAAGACGTCGATTTTTATTTTGGGGCTGTTTTTGAAGGAGGTTTTTCGGACAGTCTGGGCAATGAGAAGGGGAGAGTCTGAGGGGATTTTTGAAATGGTTTCGTGGACTGGTTTTAGGGGTGAGCTTCGTGTGGCAGCTCGGGAGATGAGTTTCAGACAGCGGCTCGGATGGTGAAGGAGAAGGTGCGGCGACAAGCAACGGTGGTGAGCGATTTGGGCTGGCGTCCATCACTATCTCCATCGCCACTGGTGACTGCTGCTTCTTGGCAAAAAATATGGGGGAAACATGTCTCAGAATGAAGCTGCGGAGAGCAGATGCGGGCTCAAGAAGGGCGAGAAGCTGGACCAGGCGGCGAGCTGGGTGAGGTTCATGGGTTAGCATAGGGCTGTGTTGCTCATCGCGAGGTGGCGTACAGTCTGTATTTCCTGAGCAGCTAGGTAGAGGTCGTTGCGGTGCGATTTTTTGACGGTAGTGCAGGGCTGCTATTCTTTTTCCCGTGGTGATTCCAAAATTTGCTCATCCTCGTCCAGCTCTTCAATGGCAGCTATTTGCCGTATTTTCCAGTTATCAGCATGGACATTTTGTACTGTGGGCTTTGCAAGGCTGGTTTGGAGTGAGGTGTGCGTGGTTCTGGACGACGTTGGACAGCATGTGCGGCGCGACTTTGGGCCGTCGAATAACTGTGGGGAGCAATTATGGGTGGTGGTGCAGGTTAGCGGGTCCAAGATGGAGGGCTTGCTGTTGGTAGTGTGCTGAGGCGTGAACTGATAGGTTGGTTTGGATGGTGATAAGGATGAGGCATTATGATAAGTTGGTGACCGAGAAGTGAGGGAGAGATTGGTTTTCTTTTTTCTTCTCCTCATCCACCACAATCTTGCGTGTCTTGAAACTTCAACAATGTGGACTTGTTCAATGCTCCCTTTGCACCACAAACTTCTCCAATCCTAACTGTTAGTGTTGAGCCTTAAACGCATGGTTGCGTTTAATGCGTTAAATTATCCCCGGTCAATCTTTGAGTTTTGATGATCAACAAAACTTGTGTTTGTTATACTAATGCATCTACTTAGTGTGCAGATTAAGTGATGAAAAGTGGATTGGAATGAAGAAATTCAAGTGTGCATATTCTGGCTTGGATCGCCCCAGGCGATGGTGATCATCACCCCAGGCGATGGCTGCCAGGAGGGGCATCGCCACGCACATCGACACAGGCGATGGCTAGGCGAGCATGCGAAGAAGATCGCCCCAAGCGATGAGGACCAACGCCTGAGGCGATGGCAACCCTTTGGCACTTCGCCCAGCACATCGACTGAAGCGACGCCGAGGCATGGCGCGGGCATGCGCGCAGGGAGATCGCCCGAGGCGATGGGCTGAACGCCCGAGGCGATGGCACGAACGCTGAGGCGATCTGGAGTTCGTTTGAGGCGATGCAAGATTTGAAGGAGCTGAGGCTACGGCCTTGATTTTGGCATTGGATCGCCTGAGGCGATCCAGCGATCGCCTGAGGCGATGCGTGATTTTTGGTGACCGTTGGGGCGCGGCGATGGTGATCGCCTGAGGCGATGTCCGAGGCGATCGAGGAGTGATTTCAGCCTTATGAATAGCAACGGCTAGTAGGAGCCTTGGAGGCCTTCTACACTATAAATTTGGATGCTTTGGAGCATTTTGAAGCTAAGGAACAAGCCTACAACTCATACAAAGTCTTGATCAATTAGTGTTTCAAATTATATTACAATCTCCATACATTGTTGTTGTATTGGAGTTTGTGATTCTGTACTTTGTTAGAGCTTGTGTTTCTTCGTGTGAGTACACCGTGAAGGTGTTTGTTGGTTTAATTCATTGTAAAGGTCCTCCAACACCAAAGCAAGTTGGAAAATTGTAAAGTCATCAACTAGTCTAGTTGGTGCAAGTGTGTGGCTATCCTTGGAGCCCTTAAGGCCAAGAAGACTCGGGAAGAGTGTTGGTAGCTCGGGAAGAGCTTTGTATACTCGGGAAGAGTATTGTGCTCGGGAAGAGCTTGTATACTCCGGAAGAGTAGTGTGCTCGGGAAGAGCGTTGTAAACTCGGGAAGAGTTATTGTGTGGCTAACTTGGAGCCCTCAAGGCCAAGATCAATTGTTCTAGTGGAACCTCGGTTGGAGGTTATCTAACCGGGAAGAGGAGACGTAGGCGATTCATCGCCGAACTTCTATAACAAATATCCTTGTCATTTACCGCATTATTTTTTTACGCATTTATTTACTTATTCGTTTTATTTATCGATTGACTAAAGGCTTCCGCAAAGCGCAAAACTATTTTATTTTTCAAACTCATTTTAAAAAAGCTAAAGTAGCCAAGGAATCTCATTCACCCCCCCTCTTCGATTCCAACAAGTGGTATCAGAGCCATTTGATTTTTGTTTTAAATCAAAAATTTTATATGGCTAATCTAGCAAATGAGTTTGCTCAAGGTCAATCGACAAATCGTCCTCCGCTTTTCACGGGTGATAATTACGGCTATTGGAAAAATAGAATTTCTCTATACATCCAATCCGTGGATTATGATCTTTGGAAGATAATTGTGAAAGGTCCACACACTCCTTTAAAGGATGTTGGGGGAATAAGTGTTCCCAAAGAAATGGACGACTTTACAAAAGCGGATATGATGTTAATTTCTCAAAATACTAAAGCGATTAATATTTTGCATTGTGCTTTAGATATGAAGGAGTACAACCGGATCTCAATGTGCTCAACCGCTAAGGAGATATGGGACAAGTTGAAAATTTGTCATAAAGGAACCAACCAAGTAAAGGAGACAAAGATAAACCTCCTACAACTCACATATGAGACATTTGAGATGGAGTCCAGAGAAGAAGTGGATTCAATGTTCAGGAGGCTCACCCTAATTATCAATGAGCTTGCCCAACTTGGAGAGAAGTACCCTCCAAAGCAAATATGGAGGAGAGCCCTAAGAGCCTTGCCTAAGGAATGAGATGCAAAAAGAACGGCCATCATTGAGTCCAACAAAGGGGAGAACGCATCTTATGATCTTGATGAGTTCCATGGCACATTGGTGACCCATGAGCTTGAAGTTGCCACAAGGAGAGAAGTAAAAGAGGATGATAGATCCAAAAGAAATGGGATCGCTTTGGTTGGAAGGAAAGACCATTCCAATGATGAAGAAGATGATGATGAGGAGGAGATGATCCTATTCACAAAGAAGTTCAAGAAGTTCTTCAACAAACATGGCAAGTCAAAGACCTCAAGTGCAACCAAACATGAATCCAAAAATGAGGTAACTTGTTATAATTGTCAAGAAAAAGGCCATTATGCTAACAAATGTCCTAGGAAGAAGAATGAGGACAAAGGCAAGAAGAAGGCTTTTATAGCCACATGGAGTGATATTGACTCCGATGAAGAATAAGCAACTAATCTTTGCATAATGGCTCTTGGAGATGAAGGAGATGAAAGCGACGATGAGGTACCTTCATTTGATGAACTTTTAGAGTCTTATAATGAACTTATTGATGCTCTTGGCAAAACCAAGATGAGTAACAAGTTACTCAAACTTGAGATTGCTAAGAAAGATGAAGAAAATAATTCATTGAAAAATGAATTAAATTCTTTAAAGATATCTTTTTGCAAATATAGTGAAAGTAGTCAAAAGATGAGTGAATTGCTTGGCTTACAACATTGTAGCCTTGACAAAGCCGGGTTAGGCTACTCAAGCAAATCAAAATCCTTTTCTAGCTTGTTGGCCAAAGCAAAGCATGACTCTACTACTTGTAATTATTGTTGCAAAAATGGTCATACCAAGAACAAATGTAGGTATGCTAGAATCCAATATCAACCTAATAAGAGGTGGAAATGGATTCCAAAAGTGCCATTGAAAGTTAACCCAGAAGGACCCAAAAATCAAATGGGTACCAAAGATCCTTCTATTGTTAATTTGTCTTGTAGGGACAACCATGGATTGAAGGATGAAGGACCAAGCAACTCAAAGGATGAGCTTATTCTATTCACCACCATAGAAGAGGCGAGAGGCGTTGGACCTATGACAAGAACGAACTCTTGTCATCGAGGGTAAAATTTATTTTATACATTTTAAATGAGCAATTCAAAATCAATTGGCACAAATTAATTGTGACCAATAAATAATGAAGCTCAATATTGATTGGAGTAAAATGCATAACCCCTTAGCATAATTGTTAAGTGCATGATGTATGCTTATCTTTTTATAGTAAGTAGCTTGATATGCTTTGCATTCAAATTTGAATATACTATGTGAAAATGTGCAATTATATGATTTGTTATAATGCTTTGTTAATTTTATTGTCTATTGGGCATGAATGCATGAACATATGCACACATTGCAACTTTTAGAATTAATTGTTGAGTGCCTTAAACACATGGTTGTGATTCACCTCTATATGATTTAATCTTGGTTGATGAGGAATATGTGTAATTTGAAGCTATGTGTCAACATATAAATTACGCAATGATTATTTGATGTTTATGTTTTTTGATTATCACAAAAAGGGGGAGAATTTTGTGATAAACTTGAACCTTAATACATGCATAGTTTAAGGGGGAGAGCTTATGTATGCATGGTTTGAGGGGGAGAGTTATTTATTTGATGCTTTACTTGTTTAAACTTGTATGTGTTATGCAATTGCTAAGGGGGAGTTATTTTTACTCACATTTCATGCATATTACTTATTCAAGTTTATCAAGTTTTGTGATCATCAAAAAGGGGGAGATTGTTGAGCCTTAAACGCATGGTTGCGTTTAATGCGTTAAATTATCCCCGGTCAATCTTTGAGTTTTGATGATCAACAAAACTTGTGTTTGTTATACTAATGCATCTACTTAGTGTGCAGATTAAGTGATGAAAAGTGGATTGGAATGAAGAAATTCAAGTGTGCATATTCTGGCTTGGATCGCCCCAGGCGATGGTGATCATCGCCCCAGGTGATGGGTGCCAGGAGGGGCATCACCACGCACATCGACAGAGGCGATGGCTAGGCGAGCATGCGAGGAAGATCGCCCCAAGCGATGAGGACCAACGCCTGAGGCGATGGCAACCCTTTGGCACTTCGCCCAGCACATCGACTGAAGCGACGCCGAGGCATGGCACGGGCATGCGCGCAGGGAGATCGCCCGAGGCGATGGGCTGAACGCCCGAGGCGATGGCACGAACGCCTGAGGCGATCTGGAGTTCGTTTGAGGCGATGCAAGATTTGAAGGAGCTGAGGCTACGGCCTTGATTTTGGCATTGGATCGCCTGAGGCGATGCGAGATTTTTGGTGACCGTTGGGGCGCGGCGATGGTGATCGCCTGAGGCGATGTCCGAGGCGATCGAGGAGTGATTTCAGCCTTATGAATAGCAACGGCTAGTAGGAGCCTTGGAGGCCTTCTACACTATAAATATGGATGCTTTGGAGCATTTTGAAGCTAAGGAACAAGCCTACAACTCATACAAAGTCTTGATCAATTAGTGTTTCAAATTATATTACAATCTCCATACATTGTTGTTGTATTGGAGTTTGTGATTCTCTTCTTTGTTAGAGCTTGTGTTTCTTCGTGTGAGTACACCGTGAAGGTGTTTGTTGGTTTAATTCATTGTAAAGGTCCTCCAACACCAAAGCAAGTTGGAAAATTGTAAAGTCATCGACTAGTCTAGTTGGTGCAAGTGTGTGGCTATCCTTGGAGCCCTTAAGGCCAAGAAGACTCGTGAAGAGTGTTGGTAGCTCGGGAAGAGCTTTGTATACTCGGGAAGAGTATTGTGCTCGGGAAGAGCTTGTGTACTCGGGAAGAGTAGTGTGCTCGGGAGGAGCGTTGTAAACTCGGGAAGAGTTATTGTGTGGCTAACTTGGAGCCCTCAAGGCCAAGATCAATTGTTCTAGTGGAACCTCGGTTGGAGGTTATCTAACCGGGAAGAGGAGACGTAGGCGATTCATCGCCGAACTTCTATAACAAATATCCTTGTCATTTACCGCATTATTTCTTTACGCATTTATTTACTTATTCGTTTTATTTATCGATTGACTAAAGGCTTCCGCAAAGCGCAAAACTATTTTATTTTTCAAACTCATTTTGAAAAGCTAAAGTATCCAAGGAATCTCATTCACCCCCCCTCTTCGATTCCAACAGTTAGTAACGCTCAAAAGCAAGAGTCATCATCGGCTCAATTTGCAGATTTCTTCCAACAGTTTCCTACTTCAGTTCCAATATCAAACTACCCGTGTACTGTTGTGCGTGAAGCTTTTGGATAAATTATAGTTCTTGGTTTTGAGAAGAAGTCGAGTTTATTGTGCAGGATGTAAAAAGAATATTGAGAGACGAAAATTAAGGTCTGGAAAAAAAAAAGGGGGACATCTCGGACAGCTCTGGGAGAAGAGTTTCTGGTGGCGAGTGGCTTGTGGCACGGGGAGGTGACGGGCTTCGCAAGGTTGGCTCCGAGCGGCGAGTTCAGGGTTCCATGAGGTGGCGGCTGGGTTGTGCTGCCATTTTTGTCCAGCGGCAGGGTTGTTAACCGCAGCGCGAGGTGGTGGAGGCAGCGGCGTGATTTTGTTCGCTGCATTGCGAGGAGCGAGTCTGCAAAAGGAAAAAAAAAATGGGGGGGAATGAGAGGTTCTGAATAAATTGTTCGGGGAAGAAGAAAAAGTCCTGGGAAGAAAAAATGATTCCTCCATTTCACCAAGCCGGTCGCCCCTATGCACCTCCGAAGAGCTTGGCAACTTGGGAGCTTCTTGGGAGCTTCACGTGCGGTGTATTCCGATATTGGAGGTGATGACTGGACGATGAGCTCCAGACGATGGTCTGTTGGGCGGCCATGAGGTGTTGGCGTGTTATGTGGCTCGTCGTAAGGCAGCGTCCAAGCCGTGTTTCTCAACTGAGTAGGGGGTTCCCGATTTGCATCTGGTATTAGCTTATACATATATGTTCGAAAAGGAAGCTTTGATATTATATTTTATCCGGTGATTATTTGTGCTTCTTGCTGGGTTTTGTGCGATTATTGAGTGATGTGCAGACTTTTCCTCTTCACGGCATAAGAGATGAAACTCACGCACACACTCTTACCAAATTTATATTTTGGTTCAAAAATTTGGGAAGAAGAAAAGCTTATGGGTTTCTCGGATGGGCTGTTGGGTTGCACATGGTTGTTGGCTTCTTGGAGCGGTGGGGCTCTGTGCCCGAGGGCAACCCTGCAACTCACGATGGCCATGGAACTTGCCCTCCGAAGGTGCTGGCCAAGTTTCACAGGAGAAGCTCGGATTCGCAGCGACTGGTTTTCGGGTGAGGTTTATGCGATGACAGACTGGGTGATGAGCTCGGGTCTGTGGTCTCTGGGACTGCTCAAGAGATGGCGGCTGGGCTGCGTCGAGGTTGTATTACACATCAAGTTTGTGAGCTAATTTACCCCCATCAACATTAAGATAAGTCTCACATTCATATTACCCCTTCATCCCAAAAATTTATATGCTGAAACTTTGCTTACTAAAATTATTTAAGAATTCCCTCGTGTTATATTACATGATCAATGCTCACAAAGCACAAAAGCTACAGCCACTTGTAATTCCAGGGTAAACGTGCATATGATGAGGAGCAGGCTGGAACCCTAGCAATGCTGTAGAGAAAATCTTGGAGGCCAACAAATAGGTTGAGCATATCAAGTGCATACTCTTGTGGATAATGACACGTAACAGTTTGATTCTTGTTACCTTTTTATTTGTTTTTGTCAACATGTTCCACAATTATTTTCCCATCATTTTTTAAGAAGTATTTCCACATGGTTTTGCAACTCTCCTTGTTCTTATTGATAATTGACCAACACTTGAAACTTTCGGTTCTTGTTTCATATAGTGGGATTATTATTGTAGTTTGGCCCACTGAAGGAATGACCCTTTACTCATTATGATGCTCTCAATTAATCAATGAATTTCTTTGAGGGTGAAGCTTTCTGCAGTTAAAAGCTTCAATCTGAATATAGGAAATACTAATTCACAAAGAATGCAACTTGAGCTATGCGGTAACATCCAGAAAGTATCCTGCATGCTGCCACCAAACTTGAAAGAGTGTCATTTTTCTATGCCAAATAAATTTTCTTAAGTTTACTTTGACATGTTTTCATCTTGAGTTAAGATTTATCTAAAAGACAAAGCACCGAGTGTATATGATGGGATCATCACAGTCCACAGATGAACCATTCACGTGACATCTTCAACTTGTAGAGTCGTTGCCGAGAAATCCCAACTCGCACCATTTTTACAAATAGATGACCTTTTTTATTTCCCTTGGTTCATCGGCGAGTGCTATAAATCCATGTCTAGGTTACTTAAATGAATTCTATAACATGGGTATTTTGGGAACAAAATTATTGGGTGGTGCTTTGATCAAATTCTATCTGGAGAGTGATGCTTCGGAGATTACATTTGATTTGTTTGATGAGTTGCTTCAATGGGATATTATTTTATGGGAAATAGGGTGCCCAATGGTTATTTAAAGTGCGATGATTTGACGCATAAGGTGATGGGCTTGTTTGAGGACATGCTGGGGTTTTATTGGTATCAGAGTAGTTTCATGCCGAGCTCAATACATGTCACTTTAACTATCGAGCACCCTAACTCGGCAACTGATTACTTGAATTTCGCAAACATATATTTTGTGCTGCACTATTTCAGGTTGACCTCAGTGCACCACAACTCGGGCATGCAATCTCGCAGTAAGCCCCTACTCAGGAGTTCAGCACGGGCATGCAATCTTGCAGTAAGCCCCTATTATGACAGCTCGGGCATGCAATCCTGCAGTAAGCCCCTATTATGACAGCTCGGGCATGCAATCCTGCAGTAAGCCCCTATTATGACAGCTCGGGCATGCAATCTCGCAGTAAGCCCCTATTATATCAGCTCAGGCATGCGATCTCGCAGTAAGGCCTTATTCATCAGCTCGGGATCTTTATTTGTTCTGGATTTGGGATAAACTTATTCGGATGATGTGATGATGGGGAATTCGGATGGGATATTCGGAGTAAGCCCAGGTGTATGACGCCCTGGCAAATACTAGCACAGCTCCGCCTTGATTGCTTAAGCCCACGTGTATGAGGCCGTGACAAATATTTAGCACAAGTCCGCCCTGATTGCTTAAGCCCACGTGTATGAGGCAGTGGCAAATATTAGCACAGGTCCGCCCTGATTGCTTACGCCCAGGTGTATGAGGCCCTGACAAATATTTAGCACATGTCCGCCCTGATTGCTTAAGCCCAGGTGTATGAGGCCCTGAGAAATATTTAGCACAGGTCCGCCCTGATTGCTTAAGCCCACGTGTATGAGGCCGTGGCAAATATGAGCACAGGTCCGCCCCGATTGCTTAAGCCCAGGTGTATGAGACCCTGGCAAATACTAGCACAGGTCAACCCAGATTGCTTAAACCCAGGTGTATGAGGCCCTGGCAAATATTTAGCACAGGTCCGCCCTGATTGCTTAAGCCCAGGTGTATGAGGCCCTGGCAAATATTAGCACAGGTCCGCCCTGATTGCTTAAGCCCACGTGTATGAGGCCGTGACAAATATTAGCACAGGTCCGCCCTGATTGCTTAAGCCCAGGTGTATGAGGCCCTGGCAAATATCAGCACAGGTCCGCCCTGATTGCTTAAAGCCCAAGTGTATGAGGCATTGGCAAAACATTTAGCACAGGTCCGCCCTGATTGCTTAAGCCCAGGTGTATGAGGCCCTAGCAAACATTTAGCACATGTCTGCCCTGATTGCTTAAGCCCAGGTGTATGAGGCCCTGGCAAATATCAGCACAGGTCCGCCCTGATTGCTTAAAGCCCAAGTGTATGAGGCCTTGGCAAAATATTTAGCACAGGTCCGCCCTGATTGCTTAAGCCCAGGTGTATGAGGCCTTGACAAACATTTAGCACATGTCCGCCCTGATTGCTTAAGCCCAGGTGTATGAGGCTCTGGCAAATATTAGCACAGGTCTTATCCGCTCATATTTATTATCTGGAGTCCATACCAGACAAGTCTTGTCTACTTATATTTATTCTCCGGGATCAAATGAGACGAGCTTTATTTGCTCAGCATTTTATCATCTCAAGAGCTCAAGACATCTGTCACTTCTTGGATTCAGATGAGCTCTATCTTCGCATATCTATTAGCTCTGGAATTCAGGACGTACGAGCTGTATGTGTTCGGTTTATTATTTCTGAAGCTCAGATTGCCAGGGCATTATCTGCTCGTATTGATTATTCATGAGCTTAGGTTGGGCGAGACTTATATGCTCGGTTTATGCTGGAGTTCATACAGGTCAGCCCTGCCCCGATAACAGGTCAGCCCTGTTAAGATTTAATTCTCTTAGAATTATCTCTAGTTGTTAATGCAGGTCAGCCATGCACAGATTAACAGGTCAGCCCTGTTTAAGATTTAATTCTGTACTTAGAATTATTTCGAGTTCTTAATGCAGGTCAGCCCTGCACAGATTAACAGGTCAGCCATGCTTAAGATTTAATTCTGTACTTAGAATTATTTCGAGTTATTATTGCAGGTCAGCCCTGCCCAGATAACAGGTTAGCCCTATTAAGATTTAATTCTCTTAGAGTTATTTCTAGTTATTATTGCAGGTCAGCGCTGCCCAGATAACAGGTCAGCCCTGTTAAGATTTAATTCTCTTAGAATTATTTCTAGTTGTTATTACAGGTCAGCCCTGCACAGATAACAGGTCAGCCCTGTTAAGAGTTAATTATTTATTTAGAATTATTTCTAGTTGATATTGCAGGTCAACCCTGCCCAGATAACAGGTTAGCCCTGTTAAGATTTACTTCTCTTAGAATTATTTCTAGTTATTATTGCAGCCATGTTACCTGCCCAGATAACATGTCAGCCCTGTTACCTGCCCCGATAACAGGTCAGCCCTGTTAAGATTTAATTCTCTTAGAATTATCTCTAGTTGTTAATGCAAGTCAGCCCTGCACAGATTAACAGGTCAGCCCTGTTTAAGATTTAATTCTGTACTTAGAATTATTTCGAGTTCTTAATGCAGGTCAGCCCTGCACAGATTAACAGGTCAGCCATGTTTAAGATTTAATTCTGTACTTATAATTATTTCGAGTTATTATTGCAGGTCAGCCCTGCCCAGATAACAGGTTAGCCCTGTTAAGATTTAATTCTCTTAGAGTTATTTCTAGTTATTATTGCAGGTCAGCCCTGCCCAGATAACAGGTCAGCCCTGCCCAGATAACAGGTCAGCCCTGTTAAGATTTAATTCTCTTAGAATTATTTCTAGTTGTTATTGCAGGTCAGCCATGCACAGATAACAGGTCAGCCCTGTTAGAGTTAATTATGTATTTAGAATTATTTCTAGTTGATATTGCAGGTCAACCCTGCCCAGATAACAGGTTAGCCCTGTTAAGATTTAATTCTCTTAGAATTATTTCTAGTTATTATTGCAGCCCTGTTACCTGCCCAGATAACAGGTCAGCCCTGTTACCTGCCCAGATAACAGGTCAGCCATGTTAAGATTTAATTCTCTTAGAATTATTTCTAGTTGTTATTGCAGGTCAACCCTGCACAGATAATAGGTCAGCCCTGTTAAGAGTTAATTATGTATTTAGAATTATTTCTAGTTGATACTGCAGGTCAGCCCTGTTTAGATTTAATTCTGTGTTTAGAATTACTTCGAGTTGTCATTGCAGGTCAGCCCTGCAAATGTAACAGGTCAGCCCTGCTTAAGATTTAATCATATACTTAGAATTATTTTGAGTTATAACAGGTCATCCCGGTCGAGAAACATGTCATCCTTACAACATGCCAGCTCAGTTTCGACACTCTGGAGTCTTATTTGCTCCATGCTGATTGTCTGGAGTTCGGCTATATCTATTTACTTAACGCATGACTTTACTATTTTGTGAGTTCAAACAGGTCATTTGCTCGAGATATCTCGTCTCTGGAGCTCACGTCAACTTATTTACTCCTCGGCTTGGCATTACTTATGGAGCTCATATCAGCCCTGTCTATGGATTATTTTTGGAGCTCAGCTGTATTTTGTTGACTCAGCACAACATATTTATCAAGCTCTGGATGTCCAGATGTTTATTAGCTCTGGTTTTCGGCGAGTTTTATGTGCCATGGGATTGAGCCAGCCTTTATTTATTATGGAGTTCAGGCGAGCATTATTTGCTCTTGCTTATTTCGGAGCTCAGATCTCTTGCTTATTTCGGAGCTCAGATCAGGTCGGGAGAGCAATATTTGTTCATATCGGGTCAGATGGGTATTATTTTCTCATACATTATCTCAGGAGCTCAGGTCGGGCAATTATTCTTGCACTTATTGTATGATCTTTGGAGCTCAGGCGGACGAGCTTTATTTGGTCAGGTCGGACCAACCAAGATAAACATAGTCCATATTTGTCTTATGCTTGGGATATTTCTTATTCCTGGAGCTCGGATATATATTTATTTGCTTCTCGGTCCAGTACGAACTGCTATTGTTAACATGAACTCAGTGCTAGGATTACGCCGGTTACTCGTATGGGTTCTACGAGCCGCCTATTTTATCAAGGATCGACATTCGAATTATCATGGCTCTACCGACAGCATGACTTGGGAACTCGGCATGACGCAAGGTCACATCGTGGTTTGTAATTTAAAGGACTACCGATCCGGGTCCTCACCTAACCAGTTGGAGTCGATACAGCGCTACTCTAGCTCGACTAGAGGGGGATACTCATGATACCCCGGTAATTGTCCAGGTGCGGTTTTGGACCCGGATTCTATGGACTCGACCCAACCTGATAAGATACTAGGCCATCATACCTTGGCCCATTACATTGGCCCATTTTATATGTCTATTTAACCCATTTATACTTTCCCATTTCCAATCAATTATTGGTCCATTAATTTAACTAATAAAAGGCCTTAGTTTAGGGGCCCATGAACAAGGAATAAAATTGATGGAATAGTAGGTTTGAGGGGGATAATTTTGATCGCCTAGCAGAAGAGGCAGAGGGGCGGCTAGGCCTCTTCCTGATTTTTCATTTTCATTATTGCTTCCTTCTCCATGGTTGGAGAACAAACATTGTAAATTGTTGTTGTTTATAGTGAAGATTCAAACTGGACTAGATCCCGTGGTTTTTCCCTTCGGGGTTTCCATGTAAAAAATCTCGATTTCTATTTATTTTTCGTATACAAATTCATTTGTTATCAAATCGAACCAAAAAATGAGGTAACAAATAATAAAAAATAATGTTGTTCTGCAGGCTAAGATTATCAGAATTGGTAATTGGTCAGCACCACCAGCTGACGTGGTTAAAGTTAATGTTGATGCGTATGTGCCACCAAATCAAAATTTGTTGGCATTGGAGTAGTCATTCGTGATGATCGAGGAGTTAATCCTACTTGTCTCTGCTACTAGAATTCATGGTATTGTTTCCCCAAATGTAGCTGAATTGTTGGCCACCCGTGAAGGCATTCTACTTGCAAGGCAACACAACTGGACAACTGGAATTTTGTAATCAGGTGCAGAATTGGTTGTTAAAGCAATCAATAATTCCCCAACTACACTCGGAGGCATCTATAATTGCATACATAAGGCAATATAATGATACAAAATGACGGTTTTGTATTTTTGCATCGTAGCATTGTAGGAGATCGGCAAACAAAATAGCTCATATATTAGCATCTCTTGCAGTTTCAAATGGACCAATTCCATTTACTGGGGAATTTTGTCCATTATTTTTTAGGACTTAGCTTCTTTGCATTAATACATTCTATTTCTTGCTCAAAAAATGATAATAAGAATAATTATACCTTTGTCAAAGGGGTTTTTTAACAATATAACCACAATTTTTATTAAAGTTATAAAAATACCCGAAATTTTTTTGTTTATAAAAGTAACCCAAGTCGCCATCTCAGATGGCGACAATTACGAAATTCTTTTATTGTCGCCATCTCAGATGGCGACATCATAAAATTTTTTTTTTTTTTATTGATGTCGCCATCTGGAATGGCGACATCAATAAAAACCTTTTTTTTTGTTATGATGTCGCCATCTAAGATGGCGACATTATAAAAGTTTTTTTTTTTATTGATGTCGCCATCTGGAATGGCGACATCAATAAAAACTTTTTTTTTTTATGATGTCGCCATCTAAGATGGCGACATCCAATAAATTTTTTTTTTTTATTGATGTCGCCATCTTAGATGGCGACATCAATACCATTATAAAATATTTTTTACGTGATGTCGGCAGAAAACGACGTAAAAATATAATAAATTATAACATTGTCGCCATCTCAGATGGCGACAATAAAAAAAAATTCATTTTTTATTGTATGTCGCCATTTGAGGATCTTCTGGTATGTCTTGTAGCATACCAAATTGTCGGAGTATTCTCTCAGATCGTTGCATCTCAACGATATCGAAGAAAATCAACGGGCCTTTATATGTTCCTAACTCCGTAATTCCTTCAATATACTCATCGGGGTAAGGCTGCCAAATAAACTACAAAATAACATTGCTTTAGAAAATATCAAAGTAATGTTGTTTGTATAAACAAATTTAACAGCGTGTTTACTTGAGTTACTGGCTGCTCATCGAGAATGTCCCTCATGATACGTATAGAATGACTCCCAGTTTCAGTAAATCGTAAATGACATGACCACCTGTATATATTCAGATAAATGATTAGATGCATTAACATATACAAACAGTTATAAAACAAGACATATTCGTGTTACTTTGCACCATATGGAGCAGCAGGTAACACATTATCTGGACCGATCATTAGTGGCCCATAATCAGATCTTTCAACACCCAATTGAGGAGTCAAACTTGGGATTCGTGACCATGCCCAAATCTCATTTATTGTAATGACATCAATAATACAAGTTAGATTTATTTAAAATAAACAAACATATTTTATTATTTAAAATAAACAAACATATTTACCTGTACGATTTGCAAGGCACCACCTATCACTTTTTTCCCTCTCTCTGATGACGTACACAACTCACGATACAAGTACGCCAACACAGCACTACCCCAACTATATGTATGGGCAGCGTCGATATCCTCCAACTTCTGTACATACAGTAACCTAACAAAATTACCTGATGTATCAGGGCACATAATCCCCCCTAACATCAACAATGCACAAGCCCGTGTAAACTTAACAACATCATCTGCTGTACTATTTTCATCCAATGGATTGAGCAGCAAATGATTATACAAAGCAACTAATTTCAAACGTGCGCCCTTAAGGTCTGTAATGGCTGGTAAGAAACCTAAATATGTATGGCAATATTCTTGCCAATCGGGTAAACTCCTATCAATATCAATCCCCGACACTACGATGCCATCTACTGGCAATGACCATATTACTGCAATGTCTTGCAGTGTGATAGACGCCTCTCCCGATCTGAGATGAAATGTGTGTGTTTCACGGCGTCATCTCTCAACTATAGCCGTGATCAGATGCATGTCAAGCTCGATCTTACCACACCTATATATACCATAAAATCCTATCACGTGCAACAAATTAACAACACGTGTATCTAGTGGACACAAATCCCAAAAATAACTATGTGGGTTTCTCCCACGCAGTATGCTATCCATATCACCTGCCCATACATCCTCGGATCGATGTGAAGGCTGCGATGACAAAAGATGTGTGTCGATCGGGTCTGGTTGCCTCATTTGATCCATCCTGAAATATAACACAAAAAATTAAAAACATTAATCTCAACATTACAAACAATATCCGCCGACTACTTACGGTCGTCACGCAACGACCGTCAACAACCGCCACCCCCGCCGGGCCGCCACAGCCGCCCGGCCGCCACCTCGCCGCCGCCACCTCGCCGCCGGGCAGATTTATTTTTGCACCCCGCCCACCGGAACCAACATTTCAACATCAATATCGTCAATATATTAACCCACAACACATATACTCCCAATTTACATATCAAAATCATATTTAATCTAAATTAAACAATAACAAAAATCAAACAAAAGATTCTAAATAAAATATCATGATTTATCTAAAATCAAAACATAACAAAAATAGAAAACATACCTTAAATAAGTTAGATGAGAAATTGATTTTTAGACGGTGGATTAAACGAGAGGAAGATTTTATGGAGATTGAGCGTGGAATGCGGTTGAAGAGAGCTTGAAGCGGCGGCCGATGAAATGAAGAAGTAGGGTTTCTTATTGTGTTGATGTCGCCATCTGAGATGGCGACATCAATAAAAAAAAAAAATTTTTATTAATGTCGCCATCTGAGATGGCGACATAAGTTTAAAAAAAAAAAATTTCTTTGATGTCGCCAACTGAGAAGGCGACTAATTAAAAAAAAAATTATGATATTGGTGTCGCCATCTCAGATGGCGACATTAATAAATTTTTATTGTTGTCGCCATCTCAGATGGCAACTTGGGTTACTTTTATAAAAAAAAAAAATTCCGGTTATTTTAATAACTTTAATAAAAATTAAGGTTATATTGTTAAAAAACCCTTTGTCAAAGCCACGACCCACCATTGATTCGTTTATGCAAGGCCCATTATGTGGATTAATGAAAAGGCCCGGCCCATTCCTACTGCAGATAAAACAAAAAAAAAAAAAAACAAATAATATTTCATTTTAAAAAATCATAGTGACACAATACAAGAGGTTACAGTGTGACTTCTTTATAATGTCATTTGAAGTCCAAAATCTGAAATAAAAGTTGTTAAGGAGGATGTCATGACGTATACACACACACCTTTAATTTATCATTCTATCTGTTAGCCCATAAAAATAATTTTTTTAGCCCAATTTGCCTATGATTTATTTCACCGTGGGTTCTCGGGCGAGACCTTCGCTAGGGATGTAGCTACCTCATTGTTATTGACATTGCCCCTCATAAATACAATCTAACGGGAGCCGCCGCCTTATAGCCTACTTGTGACAGATGCGCTTAGGCCTAATCCCAATGCCATCCGAGGGGAATCGTGAAGGTTTGGATGCAAGTACAGGTAGCAATCTTGAAGATACACTCGATCATGGCAAAAAGTCACATGATGTGGGTGCGTATGCGTGAGCGCACTTTAAAATATCTAAGTGCGGGTGTGCCTTAATACGGCTATTAAAAAACCATATATGTATATATATATATATATATATAGACACACACTGAAGAAATAATGTTAAACATACGTAATACACATCATATTTGACATGCTTACATTATTTATATACTATATACAGTGCAATTCGATCGCTCTCCCGATAGAGACTAATTATTGTTCTAAAAAATATATATTTTAAAGAATGAAAATGAATTATTAATATTTTGTCATAAGTTAATGAATTCGAAAAATGAAATCAAATATTACCTATATGTTTCAACATATTTTGTAATAGTTAGAATTTATTAAAAATGACATTATTTTCAGATAATTAAAAATGTTTAACATTTAAGTTCAGAACTTTGTAGACTTAATACGTGACTTAATAAAAAATTAGTCGTAAAGCATCAATCGTGCACTCAATACTCAAGATCACGATTGGAGTGTCAGTGCACGACTTAGTAAAACTTAATACGACTTAAAGCGCCGCACAAACACTCAATGCGCCAGTTCGCGACTTGAGCGTCAGTCCGCGAATGGAGATATGAGGATTGTGTGATTTAGATCATGACATGATATAGATCACTACACCACATCCTATGATATGCAGGACGTTGGAAATGAAACTGCCGAGAGGAATGGGAACGGGAATAAAACGGAAAGCTGAGGGATTGGAAAGACGCACACAATCAACTCAAATAATCACTCAGATTCTCTCAGCAGATTTTACAAAACTTTTAGCTCATGATTTTAGTTTAATTCAAAATATTTACATTTTGTATATTTCCAGATTTCTAATTTAACTTTCTAGTTCATCCAACTTTCTTTTACACCACTTTAGTTTATAAATGAGATGTATTTCAATTCTCAATATTATAATCATGTGTTCATGTTTATTAGTAAATTTTCCATTTTATTTCCCGTCAATCTTTCAAGTTAATTTTTCTTGGTTTCCGAATTTTGTCGAGTTGAAATAGTACAGTTACTATCAATATAAAGAGGGCCCCAAACCATATAAGAGGCACGTCCGTAAAAAAATTCAGACCAAACACTATCATATCAAATTAGCTATAAAAAAAATAAACAATCTCTTAATTATCTGTCATCGAATTAGGAAGACAAAACATTCATTATAAGAAAAGCGACACCATAAAATAGAAGAATTGCCCAAAAAAATTTTGTTCCTGAATTTGTTTGGGCTGTTCATATCATTTTGCAAATCCTAACAAGCTATAAATGGTTGAAAATTTCCAAAACACGACCAAATCGTTAGTTCTTATCCGGAACGCATTTGTTTATTGCAATTTGCATAGAATGGGTCATATGAGTAAGTTATTGGAGAACAATTGACATGAAGCCGTAAATTTTTTAACATAAATTTTTTTTATCATTTGTAATATGTTAGTTATATTTTGTTGTAAAAGATTACAATTTTTTATCTAATAAGCAAACATGGGAAACATTTTTACGATTTAAATTAAAACTAAATCACTCAGTTTCGTTTGATTTTTGACTTATATAGCAATTGTTTTGGATTTAAAATTACAAACTACATGCTAATTTGCCGAAGGCCTTGTGGTCCAGTTGACACCAACTCCATTAAGGAAGCTCTAAGGCTTCATTTCAAAGTGGGTTTGTGTTGGGATATGCTGTAATACCCCCGAAATGTTATATGATTATGTGCTATGATGATTTATGTTAAGTTTAAGGGTTTTGGTGTAATTAATTTGGGGGAAATATAATTACGATATGATGATATGATTTAGGGGGCATGATAGGTGTTTTAAAGGATGTATTAATTTAAATGAAGTTATAAAATATCGAGTGAGGATATTTTAATACATCGTACTAAATACTGGGTCACAATTAAACACCACATGACCACCCAACCCACACCACCTACCCTGCCACTCGGCCACCCCCCCCCCCCCCCCCCCCCACTTGGCAGCCCATACCCCATCACATCCCTCACCCATACTTCACTCATTTGCTTCCAAGACACTTCTTCCTCCCCTTCTCCCCCCAAAATCGTCCAGAAAGAACTACAGAAGGTGGAGATTTGGCTGGTGGATCCGGTTGAGAAATCCTTGCCAAAAAGGGAGCAAAAAGAGTGAGGTAATCCATGACCCTGTTTTCTGGGTTTTCGGGTTGAGTTGGGTTTTGTAGTGAGGACTTCTATGCATGCTAGTGTAGGTATGAACGAAACCTTGGTATGTATGTCTACATGGAAGTATTATGAAGCTCCTAGCATGTATGTTCGAGTATATTACTTACGTTATATGTTGGTTTTCTTGTTATGAAAGTAAGTGCTCGAAATTCTGGGCAAGGAAGAACATGCCCTGTTCTGTATAAGTTGGTTGAGGTTGAAGATTATGATGAGGTTATGATGCATGTTAGCTTAGGTTTTATTAAACCTTTGATTTAAGTGCTTACATGAATATTTTATGAAGTTCTTCACATGGTTGTTTCAGCAAGTAAGATGTGTTATGAAGTAGAAAAGATGATGTGAAAAGAGGTGCTCAAAAATCTGGGGAAGTCCCGATTTTTTTCAGAGCTCTCGATCGAGATTTGGTCCCGATCGATCGAGCGAGACAGAAGGTCTAAAGCATGTTTTGATTTTTAAGTATCGATCGATCGAAGGATTTCTCGATCGATCGGTGAAGCTCCTCGATCGATCGGTAAAATGTTTCGATCGATCGAGCGAGACAGAATACTAAGGCACTGTTTGTGCACAGTTTCTCGATCGATCGAGACCTTGGGCCAATCGATCGGGAGAGGCAGAAAGTTGAAAAATGTAATGATGTTTTATTTTGTTAAGTTATGATGTGAGATGGTATTGAGGCATCTAATATGGTATTGTGTGGCCTTGTAGAGCCATCACAAGTACCGGCACCATCAAGGAGATAAAGTCTGTTGACTCCTCCTCTTTTGAAAAGGTACGTAAGAAACGTACGAGCAGCGGACGGTAAACCATACTCATACATTTGATGATGATGCTTATAATGATGATGGTTATGATGATGTTTACGATGATGATGTTTATGATGACGTTTATGATGACGATGTTTATGATGATGATTATGATGATGTTTACGATGATGATGTTTATGATGATGTTTACGATGATGATGTTTACGATGATGTTTATAATGATGATGTTTATGATGATGTTTACGATGATGATGTTATGATGACGTTTATGATGTTGATGTTATGATTGGGTAAGACGCCCATGTGGTAAGATGCCACACAATGTTATGATACGGCAAGACGCCATATGATGGGGTAAGATGCCCCTGTGGTGAGATGCCACACGACGGTTATGTTATGGTAAGATGCCATACAATAGGGTAAGATGCCCTCATACATGAATAAGAATCAGGGATAACAAAAGAAGTCGAAGAATGACCAATACCATTTACTTAACTAAGATGTTATGCATTACTGTATGTCTTTTATATCTTGTTAAGTAAATATGTATATGCTCACGATGTGTTGTCCCTGTAGGTACACTTTTGGACCAAGGGCTTAGGGTCGGGTTGAGGAGGTGAGCTAAAAGGAGCAAGATGAATATAGGATGCAGGATTTTGATAGTCTCTACTCTAGGAGTAGTGTAAACCTATAACTTTAACATTCATTATTGGGAATGTAATTAATAGCTTTTGGAAAATTTTATTTTGGCCTGTAATCTTCTTAGCTCAAGCTACAACCGGAACCCTTAAGAGGTTGTAAATGCATGTTCTGTCCATTATATGTGTACTAATTGATGTTAAGGTAGGAAGACCCTACATTAGTGGTATCAGAGCAGTGGTTAGATAACCCGGGAATGAGTGAAGGGTAGCCTTAGCAATAAGTTGGCTAGGTGCTTGCTTTTAAACATGTTTTGCGCATAAGCTACATATGAAGTATATGACTGTTATGCTAACATGTTATGCCTTTCTAACGATGTATATATGAACTGCTTTTGGATCTTGTTGTTAACCCTTATGTTGCAGTATGGCAGCAAACGTGGAGGTAGGTGACGCAGTGAGCGTCAATGCAAGTGCGGGGCGTACGAATCCCCTACCCCCGCCAGCTTTTGATGATGAACCGTCCGAACAACAGTTGTTGCCAGGGGAGCTAAGCTTAACTCAGTTTCTTGCTTACCGACCCCCAACCTTTGAAGGAACCGAAACTGGGGAACGAGCTGAGGAATGGTTAGAAAGAATAGAGCAGATCTTTGTGGCAGCCCCATGTGCGAAGACAGCATGGATACGGTTAACAGAGTTCCAATTGGCCAAGAAGGCGCTAATGTGGTGGAAGACCACCGTGGTAGAGCAAGAGGCTCAAGGTCATGAAGTTAATTGGAAAATGTTTCGAACTCGCTTTCTGAATCGTTATTTCTCGGCTGCTGCACGACAGGCTAAGGAAGATGAATTCACTCACCTCAAGCAAGGTAATATGTCAGTGTCAGATTATGCTCTTCAGTTTTGCTCCTTACTCAGATATGTGCCTCACATCGCCACGAGCACTCAAGCAAAAATGAGGAACTTCATGAAGGGCTTGAGGCCGGAGCTGTACGATAGGGTGATTACTTATGGCCCAACTTGCTTTGACGATGCACTCTCACGGGCTGAACTAGCCAAACTGGGAGTGGGTGCATACCCTGATGTTGTACCACCGCCAGCACCCCCTCAGAAATACACTCCTGATAATTTGAAGCCAAGGGGTGAGCAGTTCAAATCAAGAGGAAACACATCGGCGTCCAGGTTCAGTGGTAAGAGGTCTGACAATAGATGGAAAGGAAACCGAAGGAGTGATGCCCCATCTGGAAGGGGGCAGTCTCAGGGAGACAGATCCGGGAAGGTCCAATGCACTCTTTGTGGGCAACCACATCTGACGAAAGATTGTGTAGGATGCTATGTTTGTGGCGACAAGGGCCACTTTGCTAGACAGTGTCCCAACAGGGGAAGTCAACAGGGTCCTGCCGGGAGGCCTGCGGATAGGACAGCACAGCACAGACCACCATTTGTGCCGCGACAGTATGGAGGTCAGCCTATGGGGCCATCTCAAGGACAAGTCTATGCATTGACGAGGGAGCAGGCTTCAGCGGCTCCGGAGGAGGTTATAGCGGGTACGTGTCTTTTATTTACCCACCCTGCTTTTATATTGATCGACACAGGTGCGTCACACTCTTTTGTGTCGACAAGTTTTGTGGAAAGGCACCACATATGCACTTCTCCGTCGCCCACGCCTCTTATAGTCTCGACCCCCGCTGGAAGAAGTATGATTACTAATCGGATCGTCTTCGATGGCCTCATTTATTTTGAGGATAAAGAACTAAGGTCAGATTTGATTGTTCTGGGAATGTCAGATTTTGACTGCATTATGGGCATTGATGTTTTGAACAGGTATCAGGCAGTTGTGAACTGCAGGCAGAGGACTGTACGGTTTAAATCTGATATGGGAGTTCCATGGACGTTTTATGGGGATGGTTCTCGCTCTAAGATCCCGTTGATATCTGCTGTCAAGATGGCGCAGTTGTTGGAACGCGGCCATTCGGGATATCTCATATATGCCATTGATGTTACGGAAAAGAAAGAAGAAGTAAAAGTTGAGGATGTGCCCGTAGTGACGGAGTTCCCTGATGTCTTTCCGGAGGAGATTCCCGGATTCCCACCGACGAGAGAGGTCGAGTTTGTGATTGAATTATTACCGGGGACGTCTGCCATTTCTCGTGCCCCTTATAGGATGGCACCAGCGGAGCTAAGGGAATTAAAGATTCAGTTGCAAGAGCTCCTTGATAAAGGCTATATACGCCCTAGCGTATCACCCTGGGGAGCACCAGTTTTATTTGTGAAAAAGAAAGATGGTTCGATGCGTTTGTGCATCGATTACAGACAACTGAACAAAGCTACAGTGAAGAATAAGTACCCACTTCCGAGGATCGATGACTTGTTTGATCAATTGCAGGGTACGAGACTCTACAGTAAGATCGATCTGAGGTCAGGGTACCATCAGATTCAAGTAAAGGAAGATGATGTCCAGAAGACAGCCTTCAGGACTAGGTATGGGCACTATGAATTCCTAGTCATGCCTTTTGGGGTGACAAATGCCCCGGCTGTTTTCATGAGTTTGATGAACAGGGTGTTCCAGCCATATTTGGATCAATTCGTCATAGTTTTCATTGACGATATACTCATCTACTCCCGGACCGAAGAGGATCATGTACGGCACTTGAGGACAGTACTTCAGATCCTTAGGGATCATCAGTTGTATGCAAAGCTCAGCAAGTGTGAGTTCTGGCTGAGCAGTGTCGTGTTCTTGGGTCATGTTATATCTAGCAGAGGGATATCTGTGGATCCCAGGAAGATTGAAGCTGTGTTGGAGTGGGCAGCACCCACTTCTGTACCCGAGATACGGAGTTTCCTTGGCTTGGCAGGTTATTACCGACGTTTTGTCGAGGGATTCTCTAAGATCGCTAAGCCGCTGACACAGCTGACTCAGAAAGGAGTCCCATTCTTTTGGTCTGAGGCTTGTGAGGAAAGTTTTCAAGAACTGAAGCGTCGCTTGACTACAGCGCCTGTGTTGGTGATTCCGTCTGAGAATAAGAGATTTGCCTTGTATACGGATGCGTCACTGCAAGGTTTGGGCTGTGTGTTGATGTAAGATAAGCATGTGGTGGCTTATGCATCGAGGCAGCTGAAGCCACACGAGGCTAGGTATCCAGTCCATGATCTGGAACTAGCGACCATCATTTTCGCCTTGAAGATTTGGCGTCATTATCTTTATGGTACGACGTTTACCATCTATACGGACCATAAGAGCCTGAAATTTCTATTCACTCAGGCTGAACTGAATATGCGTCAAAGAAGATGGATGGATTTGCTCAAGGATTATGACTGTGAGATTGAGTACCATCCGGGTAAAGCAAATTTGATAGCAGACGCCTTAAGTAGGAAGGTGAAGAGTACTGCTGAAGACGCTATGTGTTTATCAGCGATGATGACCTCTTACTGCCACCTGGGCTATGACTTTGATGTGGACACGTCGCCGGTGCGAGTGTCGACCTTATTGGCCGAACCAGACGTATTTGAGGCTATCAGGAAAGCCCAGAGGTTAGATGATGAAGTTCAGAGATGGTCATCAATAGTACTTCGAGGTCAGCCAACAAAGTTTAGAGTGGCTGAAGATGATTCTTTAAGACTGGACAACCGATGGGTAGTCCCAAATGCGCCGGGATTGCGTAAAGGAATCTTAGAACGAGCTCATAGTAGCCGGTTCAGTATCCACCCCGGAGGAAGAAAGATGTATAAGGACCTGAGTGGTCAATTCTGGTGGAGACGCATGAAGCGTGATGTGATAACTTTTGTCAAGAGATGTTTGATCTGCCAGCAAGTAAAGGCAGAAAGGCAGAGGCCTGGTGGCGAGCTGAAGAGCTTGGAGATACCTAAGTGGAAGTGGGAGCATATATCTATGGATTTCGTGACCCACTTGCCAAGGTCGACCTCTGGATTTGATGCTATCTGGGTGATCGTGGATAGGCTAACGAAGGTAGCTCACTTCATCCCTTACAACATGACTTTCACGTATCTAAAGATGGCCCAATTATATGTACGGGATGTAGTGAGGTTGCATGGGATTCCAGTCTCGATCGTGTCTGACAGAGACCCAAGGTTTACTTCTCATTTCTGGGAAGGTCTCCAGACAGCTTTGGGCACCGAGGTGAGATTGAGTACAGCTTATCACCCTCAGACAGACGGCCAAACGGAACGTACTATTCAGATGCTCGAAGATATGCTGAGGGCATGTGTTTTGGAGTTTGATACTCCATGGCAAGAGTCTATACCACTGGTAGAGTTCTCCTATAATAACAGCTATCAGGCGAGCATTCAGATGGCCCCTTTTGAAGCTCTTTACGGACGACGATGTAGGTCACCACTGTATTGGGAGGACTTGGCAAGTAAAGCGGTCGGAGGACCGGATATGATTAAGGACATGGAGGAAAAGATTACGATGATACGCTTAAAGATGAAAGCGGCCCAAGATAGGCAGACAGCCTACGCCAATAAGCGGCGACGGCCGCTAGAATTCCAAGAAGGAGACAAGGTTTTCTTGAAAATCTCACCCTTTAGGGGTGTGGTCCGTTTTGGTATGCGGGGAAAGTTATCTCCGAGATATGTCGGACCGTATGAGGTTTTGCAGCGCATTGGTACATTGGCTTACCGTTTGGCTCTACCGCCGTCTTTATCTGGAATTCATGATGTCTTCCATGTTTCTATGTTGAGAAAGTATGAGCCAGACCCGTCTCATGTTTTACAGCCTACTGAAGTGCAGTTGGATTCAGATGTATCCTACGTTGAACGACCGGTCAGAATTCTGGATCGTGAGGATCGCAGACTACGAAGTAAAGTTATACCGATGGTCAAAGTTCAGTGGGATCGTCGGGGTGTTGAGGAGGCTACGTGGGAGACGGAACGGCATATGGTGCAGCACTATCCGAAACTATTCTCTGGTATGTTTTTAATGTTTAGTTCCATTATGGTGATGCATGTGGATTTCGAGGACGAAATCTTATAAGTAGGGGAGTAATGTAATACCCCCGAAATGTTATATGATTATGTGCTATGATGATTTATGTTAAGTTTAAGGGTTTTGGTGTAATTAATTTGGGGGAAATATAATTACGATATGATGATATGATTTAGGGGGCATGATAGGTGTTTTAAAGGATGTATTAATTAAATGAAGTTATAAAATATCGAGTGAGGATATTTTAATACATCGTACTAAATACTGGGTCACAATTAAACACCACATGACCACCCAACCCACACCACCTACCCTGCCACTCGGCCACCCCCCCCCCCCCCCACTTGGCAGCCCATACCCCATCACATCCCTCACCCATACTTCACTCATTTGCTTCCAAGACACTTCTTCCTCCCCTTCTCCCCCCAAAATCGTCCAGAAAGAACTACAGAAGGTGGAGATTTGGCTGGTGGATCCGGTTGAGAAATCCTTGCCAAAAAGGGAGCAAAAAGAGTGAGGTAATCCATGACCCTGTTTTCTGGGTTTTCGGGTTGAGTTGGGTTTTGTAGTGAGGACTTCTATGCATGCTAGTGTAGGTATGAACGAAACCTTGGTATGTATGTCTACATGGAAGTATTATGAAGCTCCTAGCATGTATGTTCGAGTATATTACTTACGTTATATGTTGGTTTTCTTGTTATGAAAGTAAGTGCTCGAAATTCTGGGCAAGGAAGAACATGCCCTGTTTCTGTATAAGTTGGTTGAGGTTGAAGATTATGATGAGGTTATGATGCATGTTAGCTTAGGTTTTATTAAACCTTTGATTTAAGTGCTTACATGAATATTTTATGAAGTTCTTCACATGGTTGTTTCAGCAAGTAAGATGTGTTATGAAGTAGAAAAGATGATGTGAAAAGAGGTGCTCAAAAATCTGGGGAAGTCCCGATTTTTTTCAGAGCTCTCGATCGATCGAGATTTGGTCCCGATCGATCGAGCGAGACAGAAGGTCTAAAGCATGTTTTGATTTTTAAGTATCGATCGATCGAAGGATTTCTCGATCGATCGGTGAAGCTCCTCGATCGATCGGTAAAATGTTTCGATCGATCGAGCGAGACAGAATACTAAGGCACTGTTTGTGCACAGTTTCTCGATCGATCGAGACCTTGGGCCGATCGATCGGGAGAGGCAGAAAGTTGAAAAATGTAATGATGTTTTATTTTGTTAAGTTATGATGTGAGATGGTATTGAGGCATCTAATATGGTATTGTGTGGCCTTGTAGAGCCATCACAAGTACCGGCACCATCAAGGAGATAAAGTCTGTTGACTCCTCCTCTTTTGAAAAGGTACGTAAGAAACGTACGAGCAGCGGATGGTAAACCATACTCCTACATTTGATGATGATGCTTATAATGATGATGGTTATGATGATGTTTACGATGATGATGTTTATGATGACGTTTATGATGACGATGTTTATGATGATGATTATGATGATGTTTACGATGATGATGTTTACGATGATGTTTATAATGATGATGTTTATGATGATGTTTACGATGATGATGTTATGATGACGTTTATGATGTTGATGTTATGATTGGGTAAGACGCCCATGTGGTAAGATGCCACCCAATGTATGTGAGCGGGTAAGATGCCCCTGTGGTAAGATGCCACACAATGTTATGATACGGCAAGACGCCATATGATGGGGTAAGATGCCCCTGTGGTGAGATGCCACACGACGGTTATGTTATGGTAAGATGCCATACAATAGGGTAAGATGCCCTCATACATGAATAAGAATCAGGGATAACAAAAGAAGTCGAAGAATGACCAATACCATTTACTTAACTAAGATGTTATGCATTACGGTATGTCTTTTATATCTTGTTAAGTAAATATGTATATGCTCACGATGTGTTGTCCCTGTAGGTACACTTTTGGACCAAGGGCTTAGGGTCGGGTTGAGGAGGTGAGCTAAAAGGAGCAAGATGAATATAGGATGCAGGATTTTGATAGTCTCTACTCTAGGAGTAGTGTAAACCTATAACTTTAACATTCATTATTGGGAATGTAATTAATAGCTTTTGGAAATTTTATTTTGGCCTGTAATCTTCTTAGCTCAAGCTACAACCGGAACCCTTAAGAGGTTGTAAATGCGTGTTCTGTCCATTATATGTGTACTAATTGATGTTAAGGTAGGAAGACCCTACATATGCCATAAGACAAGTCATTAGATGATTACTTATGACATACACTGTATTATGATTTTATAAATGGCAAGTCATTATTATATCTTATTCGAATATCTGTGCAATATGAATTGATATATAAGTTAATGTCCTTAGAATAATATTGTATTGTTCTTAAAGATAGTCCATAGTCAAGTATTATCATGAATCGGGATAATGATAATGCAATGAGACTAGTATGTTTTGATTGATGAATTGTTCATGGATTTGAGATATCAAATCAACACATGGGTACATGTTAGAGAACAATGTACTGGACAGACCCACCATGAGAATGCTACATGGATAGTTATATGAGTGTCATAAGCAATTCTCATAGTGATAATAATGTATGTAATCCTTACGACTTGAGATCATCAGAGATCCCAACATAAGGAGTTATGTATCTTGATATTGTCAAACGTTACCTGTAACAGGGTAAACTATAAAGGCAAATATTGGATACACTACGAATTATGTAGAGGGATGTTGATTGATCAAGATATGATTTGTCCCTCCTATATAACAAGAGAAGTGTTTGGGCCCTTTGATCAAGTAAGACTAAAATGCATGGCCATGCTCGAATGAGTCGATATGTGATATCGAGCTTATTCGTTTATTCTAGTTCTACTTGGGGGTCAAGAAATAAAGATTGAATATACGAGTATGACTATTACATGACTCGTGTTCAATCTAAACACATTGGACAATGGGATTAAGTTACATGGTTAATATTATCACAAGTTCTTAGGTTATGTCGAGTCAATGACATTCTTGTAATTTGGGTAGCCTTGATGTGTTGCTAGATACCGCTCATTGCTTGTGACATAAAATGAGATTTTATGTCACTGCCAACATTGCAAGATCCTATCGGGTCGCACAAAAGATTAAATCGGAAAGGGGAATTAAATTCATTGGATGAATTAATTAATTAAGAAGAGTCTTAATTATAAGATTATGAGGATTTAATTAAATCATGGGTTTTGGCCCATGAGACTTTCTTGAACCTTTAATTAAATCTAATATATATATAATCTAAGAAGGTTTTGATTAGGTGTTAATTTGTCTCAAAACCTAGTAGCCACCTAAAAGAAGCTCTCGGCCACCACCCAAAAACCGAGACATCACGGCCGCCGCCTTGATCTCGTTTGGTTTTCCGGCCATCTTCATTCGATTTAGAATCGTGTGTAGTTATTGTTCCGGTTTAAGAACGAGTCTAGCAACTTGTTCTTGAACTATCCCTTTCGATTTGATCGTGTGGATACCGTAGAGACAAAGGTGCAAACTTTTGTTTGTGACTCGTGGTGCTACAACGTGGAATCTGCTTCAAACACGCTACAAGGGTGAGACTCTTTTAATCATTTCGATATGAATACTCTGTATAGGTCCTCGGTTAGGAATCCATAGTTTTAATTTTTGCTGCGCACTTGTGTGTTGAATTCCTTACAGTTTGGACAACTGAGCTCATTTTTCGCCTTATTCCGTATAGCATGAACACAAATAGAAGGACGCCAGTCTATAGACCTTGGTCCCTAAATCATTTGCAACTATCAAGGGTTTTGAAGAAGGTTTTTAAGTGAAGCCTCTTTTCCAGTCGTCTTTTAACGACATATGCTTATCATGTTTTCCACATTTTCACTCTAATCGGAAAAGTTGCTCACAAAAAAAAAAGATGCTAATTTAGGAAATATTCTTGGTTATGCCAATGAACACTATCTCATGAGGATACCACAAACTTTGAATGTGTACCTACACTCCAAATATTGGGTAAAAAATATTCATCTAGGGGTTACTATCCCCGTGATGTAGTGTCCATGAAGTACCTTAGAAATATTCATAATTTAGATGTATAGTTTGGTCAATGGTCAACCCGCTTCACATGAATGTTGGTGTGTTGAGTATATAGTAATTAAGTGGTACACACCATAGGGCAATAAGCGTGGGGGCCCACAAACCCCGTGAATACGTTAACCTAACGGTCAATTCTATTAGGCAGGGAAATAAAGTGAATAAACCAAATGTACGAAGTCGTTTTAACACAATTATGGCATGTTCCCAAATCAATGCAATTTATTATATTATATTATTAATTAAATTCTGACAAAATAAGCAATGAAACATCACAACTTTCGAGATGAATATTTATTTATATATTATTATCAAAGGAAAAGGAAGAGAGGCAAGTACTGAACTCTGATTTTTATTTTGCCTTTTTTGTAAGCTTAAGTAAAGTATAAAAGGAAAAGGAATCTTCTGTAAATTTATAACCTTTATTTGCTGAATTTAGCCCCAATCTATCTCATTATAATTTAAGTCATAACAAAATAAAATCTCAATATATGCAATTTAATCTTATTGGGATGTTTAGGGTAAATACCAAACTCAACAATTACTATCAAGCTTGTTAGTCATGTTTTTCCAATAAAAACAACTAAATGTATGTTTGTAAATATTTTTCAGAACTACTTATCTGTTTTTTAGACAAAAAACAGGTGTTGTATATTTTATTTTCTTGCTTATGCTATTGTTTATCTGAAAACAGTAGATAAAAACAGAAGCAAGTCATCAGATGATTTTTTTGTTTCAACTTATGTGGTGGCAATTTTGTAATGAATTGAAGTTCATTAAGCAATTTTTTATTTATTTTATAGTAGCACACTCAATTTTTTTGTTTAAAAATAATTTTTCTAACTTTTAAACAAAATTAATATAAAAGTGCTTTGAATAATCAATTACGAACACATCATTGGTTAAAATTGTTAATGAGTACAAATTTACTGAATAAAAATAAAAGGAAAAGAATCTAACAAAGGAAAACTTTGAATCTGTTAGAATATCACTGTTTTGTGGTTTCGAGGGGGGAAGTTCTCAAAAACGGGGTGAAAAAGCTTGCAGTTCACATGTGGAATAATTAACCAAATTTATTTAATTTTCAGAACAACTTTAAGTTGAAAAGCAATGTAAAGTGGAAAAAAAGATAGAAAAAGGAAATATCCAACAAGTCAAGCTGCCATCAAAAGGGGGGAACCACAATAATATTATCATATCTATCTATAATCCTTTGCTTTTGTTAATGTCAATTCTTGAATCTTTTCTTTTTCATTATTATTATCATCATATTAGAAATCAAATACTAAATAATAATATCTTTTCGTCACTTTGAACATATTAAATTATGAATTCGTTTTACCGTATAATTATTTAATATCATTAATTTGCTTTTTGGTGGTTTAATTAAAGTAGGAAATGTTGTTGGGCGTCGATGAAAGCAATAATTGACTTCAGGAATGAAAAAAAAACCACACATACCTTATTTTTGATGTCGAGTAAACCCCTAGCCACTATTTTTGAGATGTGCATTGGGCAAATCTACAGACTGGCGACATAGTATGCAAACTACACCAACAAGATAAGCCGTATTTGACAAGCCATTTGCGACATGCTTAGATCGAAAAAGTGTCGGTATGAGAATTGAACTCGTGACATCTATGTCTTACTTATTTGGCCTAGTGATCTTGTAGCTTAGGAATCTCACTCATTAGAATTAAATTGCAATTTCACTTTTTGTTCTTTTCCCCTGATTTTCTAGGTAATCGGAACAAACTGGGTTCGAGTTTCTTCTAAGATAACATAGGGTATTTTTTAAATATTCTACCGCTCATCACAAAGATAGATTCTTGCCCAACATGTTGAAAATTCATTACAAATGTATTTGATTTAAGAATTTGAAATTAACTATTATATACATTATAATGATTGAAAAACTTTTAACCAACAATCAGGACATTGGTCTAACGATTAGTCACATTCTTCTCATTATATTGACTCAAATTCGAGTCTCACATTGATAAGCACATAATAAGTTTCCCTTCTTTCTAATTATTTTATTTTATTTATAATTTTAATGGGCATTGATTAATATGTTTTTATGGTTGAGGTATAGTGTGTGCAGATGGGGTAAGGGTCCCAACTCCCAACACTGATCATGATGCACGATAAACTTTTACTGCATTTAAATTTTAAACTATTCGATGTCAGTACCTATGTGGGTTAATTATGATGATTTGATTAATAATGCAAACCTCAAACAATCCGATGGGATATATTTGTTTTTCAATTTTTAATGCCTTCAAAAAATACTTATATTTATCGTGTGTTTGTAAAGATCAAGATACATAAATGTATATATATGTATTTATATATGTGTTAGTGTTTGTAAAGATCGGGTATACAGAAATGGGACAGAAAATGTTCTGTACGTCTCCTTAATTGCAGCTGATCAATCTGTCCTAATGTCAGCATCGAAAATATGGAACTGACATGGGAAAAAAAATTGTCAAGATTTATCGTACATCATTATTTAGTGGGGAAATTACCAAGAAAGAATCGGGAGAAATTGGCATTTTGCTTTTGCCATTTAGCTCAATCAGCATGTAGTGACGATAGAGAAATCAAACCTGTTACAAAATTTTGTTTTTTATCTGAATGCTTGAATCTATTTAAGATTATGTAATTTAACATAAAGTTAATATCCGAACATTGCAAAACATTTGAAAATTATATTCGAGGTGTATAGGAACATATATTAATTGAGAATTACACAACAAATTACCTGAAATAACAACTTACTGAAATATGCCGAAATATTTTTTTTTACAATTAATAAATCAGTGAGGATGGTCTCGAACTCGAACCGTTTACAACAAGAGAGAGATAACGACCACTAGATCACTATCCTGGTAATTAAATTTGTCGGATTTTGTATATCAGGATTTTGATCCCATCGTAAACGCTACACTGAATCCGTCAAATTTTAAGCTTATATGGAAAGGCCCAATAAAAATAGTTATTGTTTAATATTTATTTTGGAACACGTCCTTTAATTATTTTTTTTATCATTATTACAACTATAATATTTGTGAGAGGAGGAGACTCGATTCCTCACCAATATGATAGGAATTGAATAACAAACTACCATGCTACAATATTTCAATTGTTTCTAACGAGTTGTTTAGTCCAAATGCACATCATCTATGTAAATTATAGATCAGTTGTTTTATTATCATTATAAAATATAGTCTGAGACAATACAATTTCTCTTCTATAAAAATATTTATTCTAACTTTTGATCTTTAGTTTGAATAATAGTAGAATGAACACACTATAAAATAGATGTATTACAATATCAGATCTTTAGTTTGAATAATAGTAGAATGAACACACTATAAAATAGATGTATTACAATATCAATTCTTCTAATTTGTAATAGATAATAAAGAAAACTACGAATATATTTTTTATGACTCGACGTAAAAATATATTATTTATATATTTGTTAAATAGTGTTTATCCAAATGTTGGAGCCTTTTGATTTTGTTTTTTTTCCAACCCAATGTATTAATTTTGTGGGTGGGGTATAGAAAGTGACATAGACCAAACCAAATAATAGTGTCTGTCCTTGTGCATGCTTTTGATCTGACATATTGATGAAGCAGGCAGAACCATGGAAGAAAATGAAACTTGGGGCATGGGCAACCAACGCCATTTTTTCCTTTCAAAAGCACGCACACACTTTTATAATAAAGCTGTAGTAGTACAATCATTAATTTTGATAATATCACAATAGTTTAATTAATTAATAGTTCTTATTTCCTAAAACATCGAGCTCCAAAACTTTTCTCTTCAGTCCTCAAAATCCATATTTTACACGCAGTTAATAAATTCTAGCTGAAACCATAGTAGTGGGGCAAACCTACCTTGCCCCAAAGGTTGATGGAGATTGCCACCCAACCAATTTACGGTACATGAAACTCTAGCATATACAATCATACATGTGTTTCGGACCTTTATATTTTGGGACTTTGTTTGAGATATCACCTATAAGATATAAGTTTTCGAAACAACTAGATACGGTTTGGTGTGTTGATAAAAAATACCATATAATTAATCACGGTATATAAATTATATAATCACTCATACTACAAATCAATATTTTTCGATCGACCCAAACAATAAGCTAGTGTAAAATATGGAGGGTGGTGTAAGTCTATACTCGAACGATTTAGTAGAACGCTTGTACAATTAAATATATTTTATATAATTTTTTGCAATTTTAGAAAAATAATCTATCAAAATTTTAAATTCATTCGATTATATTCTGGTTTCAATGCATCAAATAAGGAAAAATATAACACTTAAATATTTAATCTATTGTAAATAAAACATGAAAACAAAATGGGAATTCTAAGTATTGAAGCAAGAGTATCATCTAGGGGTGTGCAACGCTTTTCCGTGATAAAACTTGTCCTCGTTCAAACTTGGATTTCCCCGCCCAACCAAAAATGACGCATCCCCGTCCCATTCCCCAACTACCATTGCTCATCCACAGCGCCACGCTGGTCATCCTTTGCACGTGAAGAGGACTCTCCTCACACGTGTCAGAGTATCAGTTTCTTTCTTACCACGAACGACAATAACCATAATCTCTGACAATAAATTTTTCTATGATTAAATCGGAAATAGTGGGAAATCTTATTTTATTCCAGAATTGCCCCTGGGATTTGGCCGAATTTTCGGTACGACCGAAATCTTATCTTATGCATATTAATATAATAATTCTATCCCCTCGTACCATGGGTATAAAAAAATCGAATCGAGCCAAATATGTGAAAATTTTAAGTTTCAAATTTGTCTCGAAATAGTTATATTCGAGCTCGAGTTCGATTCGAAGTTCGAATATTTTTAAAAATTTAACTCGAAAAGGTTCGAACATTTAACATCCTATATATATATATATATATATATATATATATATATATACACTTGGCTATATATATATATATACATATATATAATAATAATAATAAGGTAAGTAATAATAATAATGATAATAACTTTCACTATGGTTAATTGTACACACAAACCTCACTTGGCAAACCAAAAGAAACTACTCCATGCATAATTTTCCTATACATACAATCCTCATCCTCAGTTTTAGGCACAATTTCGAGCTCCAACTTACTGAAAATGCTTAGAGAATATTGAGATTATGAGTGCAAAGTAAGCCAAAACTCCAAAAATCTAGAATAACCCTAAATCCTCTTCCAAAAAAATTCTAAGAAAATTTCAGTAGATACTACTTCCACCCAGAAAACATTTTGTGAAGGAGGTGTGAAAAAAATCACAACCAGTTTCGCCCAGAAAATCAAAATCGTGAAGTACAACTATTGAAAATTTGTCCAGAAAGCCATTTTGAGGTAGTATGTTCAAGCCCTTATTTCTTACTTTTACATTTTGTTTTCGGTCATAGTTTTAAAATAAAACTGTTCAAAAAGTGTTCTAGTTTACATGCATATCAATTGCCCAAAACGTCGCCGGACGTACGATTTTTTGGTGACCAAATATACATGCAGATCATTTAGTAAAATAAGATTCTGGGCAGAATAGGACGGGAATTTCAAAATATTTTTGGAACAAAAGTTTTAGAACACATAAGGGCGAACCCACTGGAAAAATTCTGGCCACGCTTGGTGTCCGGAGAACCTCCACGCACAAACACGGCGGCGCATGAGTGCTTATTGCCGATTTTACAGTTGCCGTAGTTTTCTGCACATATTTTAGGCGTTTCTGGAATGTTTCATGATTTTTAGATGAATGGTTGATTTATCATGAATTTTTAAAGCTTTGAACAAAATAATATTTAATGGATTTTGAGCCAAAATGATTTTTAAATACTTAAATATCAAATACTAGCCCTAACCCATGAAATATTGCTTGAATTGTAATTTTAGGAATTAGTATTGGCTTGGACCTAGTGTTGGAATCGAAGAGGGGGGGGGGTGGTGAATGAGATTCCTTGGCTACTTTAGCTTTTTAAATGAGTTTCCAAAACTAAAAGAGTTTGCGCTTGCCGAAGCCTTACGTCAATCGATAAATAAAAAGAATAAGTAAATAAATGCGTAATGAAAATTAAAGCAATAAAAGACACAAAGATTTGATACAGAAGTTCGGCAATGAATCGCCTACGTCTCCTCTTCCCGGTTAGATAACCTCCAACCGAGGTTCCACTAGAATAAATGATCTTGGCCTTGAGGGCTCCAAGTTAGCCACAACCCAACTCTTCCCGAGTTTACAAAGCTCTTCCCGAGCACAATACTCTTCCCGAGTACACAAAGCTCTTTCCGAGCACAATACTCTTCACGAGTACACAAAGCTCTTCACGAGCTACCAACACTCTTCACGAGTCTTCTTGACCTTAAGGGCTCCAAGGATAGCCACAACACATGCACCAACTTTACTTGTTGGCGACTTTACAATTTACCAACTTGCTTTGGTGTTGGAGGACCTTTACAATAAACCAACTAACACCTTCACGGTGTACTCACACGAAGACAACAAGACTCTATCAAAAGAAAAGAATTACAAGCTCCAATACAACAACAATGTATGGAGTTTGCAATGCTATAATAAATTTGAATTATGCAAGACTTTGTAGAAGTTGTAGGCTTGTTTCTTGGCTTCAAAATGCTCCAAAGCATCAATATTTATAGTGTAGGAGGCCCCCTAGGCTCCTACTAGCCGTTGCTACACATAAGGCTGAAATCACTCCTGCATCGCCTCGGACATCGCCTCAGGCGATCACCATCGCCGCGCCCCAACGGTCAGCAGATTACACGCATCGCCTTAGGCAATCAAAAGCTAAAATCAAGGTCGTAGCCTCAGCAGCTCAAATCCTTCCATCGCCTCAAACGATCCGTCCAGCGCCTCAGGCGTTCCAGCCATCGCTTCAAGCTTTCATGCCATCGCCTCGGGCGAACTCCCCCTGCACGCATGCCTCGGCATCGCTCCAGTCGATGTGCGTGGCGATGCCCTGCCTGGCTGCCATCGCCTGGGGCGATCCATGCCAGAATGTGCACACTCGATTTTCTTCAATTCAATCCACTTTTAATCACTTAATCTGCACACTAAGTACACACATTAGTATAACAAACACAAGTTTTGTTGATCATCAAAACTCAAAAATAAACCGGAGATAAATTAACACATTAAACACAACCATGCGTTTAAAGCTCAACACCTAGCAACCAAGAAAATATCATATGTTATCAAGGTGAGGTTTATTACCGGATTCTTGTTATACACCCACTTGGCATTTGGCCTGGAATTCACAGTAAATATTTAATTGTTTTTTTAGTACCTTTCATCAATATTATCATATTGTGCATCCTTATCAATTCATTGATCATATTGATTAGATGCCTTGATACATAGATTATTGTTAATCTGTGCTTTTGAATGACCGAATGAATGATCGGAGCCTAGGACATAAACTCCACTAGATAACGTGGCTTCGGCCAGGAAAATGAGTCCAATGAACAACAGATGATAGTCCGGGTATATGGTTCATCTGAACAACATGCACCGTTTCACGGTCCGGAGAATGGTTCACCTTGGCTCATAAATAAATGTTTGTATACATCATATTCGAATATCTGTGGAAATATGCTACACCTAACTGTCGGGTGTGAGCCACCTCTTTTAGCCCATAATATTTACTCTAATGTCCTAAATCGTCATTGATCATTAATAATTCCCTTGATGCAGTGCTATCTCTCTATTACATACCATATCATATTGATACATTGCATCATTTGATAAGTACAAATCTAAGCTATTATTAATTCCTCGCTAAGTCGTTAAAGACTTAACATCTATTTTCCTTGTTATTTATTTTGAGTTTCAGATACAGAAGAATCGGATGGATCAGGCTTTTTGCTTAAGAAATTTAAAAAATCTTTGATATTATTTGGCTTCATCAACATCTCCGAAAATTGTATTAGAATCTATATTTAATTTAACTAAATCATTATTAAATAATTTTAATCGAATAAGTAAGATTTATTATTTTTTGAAAAAAAAAGGTAATAAAATAATTATTTTAAATATAATAATATTTCGGACTTATCCCAATTCTCTCACATGTTTTTGGAGGCCAAACCCAATCCCTTAAATAAACCAACACCCCTTGTTTTGCATGACCATTTCGTCTCTGTTTCACATTTTCCCTCTCCCCCTCTAATTCTCCGTTTCTCCAACTCTCAATACCATTTGTCACGAATCAACTTTAACAGACTAAGGAAAGTTTATATTCGAGTTATCATGGCATAAATTCATGCACAGGCTTGTGTAAAGAGGAACTACCGTTTAATCTCCTTCATTCAACAAGGAAAACCAAGAAAATATATCAGGTTTCAATGGCGGTTGAAGCTCAGCATCTCCATCCTTTTCCTCCACAGGTCCTTAGCAGTGGGTATGTTCACTTAATTCCAAGATGGGTTCTCAATTTCTTATTCTGTTTACTGGACCTTTGTCAGGGTATAGTTTTGAATTCTCTTTTTCTATGAATGAATAATGTAGAAATTTGATGATGAACGGTGTGGAAGTTAATGGAAACATCTATGGATCTGCGATGGCTTACGGCGTGATGACGCCGTTATTTGGGATATGTACGGCTACGGATACCGCCCTTCCTATGTACAGCTCGGCGTCCCCGAATACTATCACGCCAAAAGCTGCGGCGATGAAATCTGATAGTGGCATCACATTCGCCAAGCCTGTTTCGAGAAAGCGTTCGAGGGATCATGACGGGCCTCTGCTTTCGACATTCACAAACGTTTTACCGGACCAGAGTGTGAATCATCGTTGCGGTTCTTTAACTTTTCTCGGGGAGGATATCTCGTCACAGATCCAACAGCAACAAATGGAAATCGATCTTATCATCTCCCAACATGTACTTATCAATAATCTCCGCTCAGTTACATTGTGAATTACGATTCAATGTATTTGCAGTTTTAATGATGTGGTTTATGTCGAAAAACATTTCAACAGACGGAAAAAGTGATGATGGAAATTGAAGAAAAGCGTGGGAGATTTTCCATGCGGTTCGCTGCGGCTATTCAAGAAAAAATAATAAAGAAGATGAAAAACAAAGAAGAAGAAATTGTAAAAATTGAGACGTTAAATTGCGCGCTGGAGGAGAAAGTGAAATCACTGTTCGTTGAAAATCAGATATGGAGGGATTTGGCACAGACAAACGAAGCAACTGCGAATGCTCTGAGATGTGATCTTGAACAAGTCCTGACTCATGTGCAAGATGAACAGCAAAAGCAGCAGATGCAGCGACGCCGGGCTGATGCGGCGGCGTTGCTGGACGACGCACAGTCGTGTTGCGGCAGCAACTACGAGGAAATTGATACGCTGGCGTTAGCCGACAACGCATTGACGGACAACGCCCATTATGGGGACAAACACGATGGGGTGAACAGTTTGAACAGGCTTTGCAGGAGCTGCGGGAAAGAGGAATCTTGCGTGTTGCTTTTGCCTTGCAGGCATCTGTGCCTCTGTGCTGTTTGCGGGTCTTTTCTTCACACTTGCCCCGTTTGTAGCTCCATTAAAACCGCTAGCCTCCATGTTAACCTCTCCTATTGATTCTGAATTGAGGGATTCTGTTTACCTTTAAGAATTTTCATAAATAGAAAAAGACAATTTGTTCATCTTACAATTACCAATCCATCTTGTTACATCTGCTCCTCATGCTTATCCTTTATCATTTGCATCTGGCATATTTGTTACTTACCGCGCGCACTATATTATATTTTACCTAAAAAATCAACGGGAACGGACCAACCATGTCAGCTCCTGGTGCGTGAAAGTGACACGTATTAGCCTAAACGGGCACTTAGGACTCGGGAAAATGTCGCTGTTGTGGCACTGGATGGTGAAAATGACAGGGTTTGAATCGCTCGCACTAATCAAAAGCTCCGCCATCGTCTGCCGTGCAAATTGTATGATGGTGCACGGCAACCAACTTTACACACACAAGAATCCAGTTCTTGGAGTCCCGACAAAAAATTATTAGTTAATATGTATTATTAGGATGTACGGCAGCTAGTCAATCTGGAAGTAAATAAATGTCATTTAATTTTTAACAAAGAATTTTTATATAAATCTGTAAAACGACGGCCAAAGTTCGTAAGTTGGCTAAGGCCAGGTCGACCTTCCCCGGCAAAAGATAGGATAGGCGTTCAGGTGGAGTAGCTATGGTGGTGGGGCTAATCAATGCGCGTAACGTGCACGTGCATGGTTAGTTGCGGGCCCAAACAACACTCATCTTATGTCACTTCCAAAGGAAGCACGACAGAGTACCAGTATTGCTTTTGTTATTGCTGCCCATCCAAGGGTGTTACGACACTTTTGTTGTTGATTGTTGCTACTTTTAAAGATATATAATATTTTTGGATGAGAATATTTAAATTCAAGCGTATTCTTATCTAAGGCTAAGTCACATAAGTTCGATACGGGAGCGGATGCGGATGCGGATGCGTGAATGCGTCAATTTGCAAAAAAATTGAGTGCGGGTGCGCCTTAATGCACCTATTAAAAATTAATAAATAAATAAATATATATACATATACACTGATGAAATGAAGTTAAACATACATAATATACATCATATTTAACATATTCACATCATTATTATATTATTTATAAATTTACAATATGAAGTTATTAACAACTTTGATGTTTGCAGCTTTACCATTCTTAAAAAACATTAAAATTAGATTTTATTGAAGAGTCTAACATTTGCAGCTTTGCAAAAATGTTATAGCCAGTGATACACCGTAATTTGAATCTTGTATTTGATCGTTCCTCTAGTAAGAGTTCTCCGAAAAATATATTGTAGAAATAGAAATGAAGTATTAAAGTTTTGTTTTATTTTAAGATATAAAATAACGAATTTGAAAAATGAAACCAAATTGTTCATATTTATTCCAACATGTTTGGTAATAATATGAATTTATTAAAAATGACTCATATTATTTCCGAAGACTTATATTATTACTTTATGGAATGACTAATATAAACATTTAAATTAACTCAATAAAAATAAAAGTTTTATTTATAAAGTTCATTCTATTAATTTTCATGCAAAAAACTAAGATATCAAATTTATTGTTATTTACTCCGCAAAAATGTTACAAAATCACAGATTTATCATACTTTCTTTTATCACATACTTTAATCTTTCATATGTTATTATATCTTTTCATGATTCATTATCTATCTATTTACCATATAATATAATTTTCTTACCAATCCAAAATACCTAGAAACCATAAAAAATCATCTAAACCCAAAATCAAAGATTTTTTTTTTTATAATTACAAAAAAAAAAAAAAACGGAGAATAAAGGAGGATTAACAAGAATTAGTAACTTAGTGCGCGACTTAGTAAATCTTAATGCGCGAATTAGGAAATCTTAGTGCGCGAATTATAAAATCTTAGTGCGCGAATTATAAAATCTTAAAGCGCGAACTAGAAATTCTTAAGTCGCCTTAATGCGCCGCACGCGCACTGAGTTCGCCAGTTCGCGGCCGGAGCGCCAATGCGTGGAGAGGGGTAGGAGGATTATGTGACTTAGATCTAAGGGTGTTCCATATTAAGGATGTCCCCAAAACGGGGGCAGTATCAAAGTAATTTACGGTAGATTTACATATCACCGTATATTTAATAAAATAATATCGCAATAGTAATTAAACATATATTGTATGAAATTTTTTTAGTTCATTAAATTTTGGAATTCATATCATATCATACATAATACTGAAAAATCCATACATCAGTGATACTTTAGTTATATGTTTTTCACATTATCAAAAATGGTTGATTAGCTCTAAGGCTTAGACCATCTGGTAAGAGCTCATCTCCACTTTGTAGAGATTTGAGTTCAAGTTCCGCATATGTATTATAAAAAAATGGTATTTATGACAAGTAAAAAATATTATTCGGCATATGTATTATCGAAAATTGTAAGAAAAAAACAAATAAAAGGACAAGGTGATGAGAATTGCTAAATAAATTGTGAAAAAAGCCGTGAATCAGGGGAAGTTTTAACATTTTATTACAATATAAATATATTATTATTGACTTTTTTGGTTTTCAAGCCTGATTTCAGAAATGAGTGCATGTACGTTAAAAGATTCTTTGCTTATTAAATTAAAGGGGAGTAATAACATCAGAAGTTGTATGATGGATGTGTGGGACTTACCTAGTCTTGGATTGAATAGTTAAATAACTACAAGCTAGCAATTTGAATGAGACGAGAATATTCATATTCAATGGTTGATTTGGCTATAATAGTATTTTTTTATTCAATGGATGATCTGCCCATAAGAACACAACATCAATTAAACGTCTTGGTTACTATTTCAGTCTCCGATTTTGATAGTTTAATATTTGATCCCCTTTTTTGGTAGATTTGTCTTTAAGTACACTTTTTTTTTTAAATTTCAATAATCTTTCAATGTCTCATTTCATTTTATTTATACATCTAAATGGTTCATATTTAAAGATTATTTTTATACACAATATATTAATGGGATTTGTCAAGGATAAAAAATTAAAAAGAACTATACAATGGGCAAATTATGTAGCAAGTGATCTAATATAATATATTTTAATTATTTAATTTTTTTCTTTTAAATTCATATATATGTATACATATACATAATTGGATTTGAGTGGGCCTAGATGGAGAGTAGGCCCCAATTACGGAAGGAACAAATGCAGAGATCTCGTATGGCCCAGCGTGTTGAGGAGGAGCATCTATCGCTTTACGACCGGCATGCCCTACTCATCTACACGTGATTCCCATTTTCAACCCTCTCCATTATTTACGGTTTAGATTTATTTCGGAGTTAACAGTTAAGAAGTTGCAATGATATAAATTAAAGATTTATTTATTAAATTTAATAAAAAAATTTGATAATTTTCATTATTATTTTATATCATATAGAATATTACCAGTTACAGATTATTTTTTCGGAAATAAGATTAAAAAGTTATTACGAAAACTAAGTCTCAAAATCGATTAATTGGATCAGCATCTCTAGCAATCAAAAATGATTTATTAGATAAGTTTGAATACAAAAGTTTTATAAGTAACTTTGCATCAAAAAATTCAAGAAATATGTTTTTAGTTTAATATTCATTTTATTTATTTATTAGTAATGTTTCGTTTTTATAACTTGCCTAAAACCTCCAAAATGTTTGAGCCGCCCTTATACTCATGTGCGACATGGTGCCAATTTGTTAGGTCAATTTTAATACATTGATATGGGTTGATTGGACTAAACAATTATTTATACCGATTATTAAATTTATATTTCCTTTATTTTCAGTGCACATATAATTTTTTGTGGTAAAAATAAAATAAAAAACTATTTTGGTGCCCATAGTTAGGACCATTCGAAATCAATTGATTGTCCTACTTTATCTGAATTCAAATTGGCTAAATATATACATCAATATCAAATGTTATCTATATTTTGAGTTTTGGATATCTTCGAATGAGTAATGACGTTTAATTATGTAATACAAAAGAAAAGATCGAAATTGGCTCCAACTTCCTACTTCCAAGTTCCAACTTCTTGTTCCATTTTGTTTATTCCTACCATCATTATTATAACCCACCAAACACATTTTTTTTGTGATAATACACGAAAACATCCATATAGTTTGGTTCTATTTCCGATTCAGTTCCTAAAGTTTTCAACGACTTGATCTAGCCCTTAAAGTTTAAAAAATTTCCCCATTCAGTCCCAACGTGAATTCGGCCATGAGAATCAAACGAAGAAAGAATGATTCGTGAATACTTTAAAGTTTTAGGGACTAAAATAGGCGGTTTGTTCCTAATTACATACATAAAATTTTAAAATATTCCCGATTGAGTCCCGTCTGTTTGCATAAATAACTCAAAAATTTAACAAGATCGTGAAATGCAGGATATGTGATGTGCTCTTTATATTGTACACGTACAAGAATCTGATGCCCCTCTTTTATTTTATTTTTACAAAATAATGATGCCCATCCTTTTTGATATATCTTTAGTTCCAATGTCTTTAGCTGAATTTTAACTGGCTTTTGGATCTCTTTAGCTATTATGTCTTTCCAAAGACAGATAGTAAATATCAAATTTTATCTTCCAAAAAACATAAAATTTATCTAAGAGTGGCCTTTTCAAAAAATTATCTAAAATGTTTTTTTTCGAAAAAATAACCTAAAATGTGTTTTTTTATTGATAAAATAGCCTAAAATGTTTTGGGCATACATGGTCACGTCATAACTGGGGCAAAATTGAAATTGTCGATTAGATATATCCGTATTGACGGTTAGTTTGATGTTGTACTATATTTATGGGTTAGTTTGATATTACGTTGTACTTAGGGACATTATCACTATTGACGTGTTAATTGGAAATCAACAGTAGATTCTACCACTAAAGCACTACACGTTAAGGTTAGCATCAAATATTCCCGTTTTGATGATATAAGCTTCTTCTTCTTGTTTTTTCTTTTTAATAATGTAATGATTTCTTCACCAGATTTCTAACAATAGGGAATCTTATCTTCGAGATTGTAAGTGGGAATTGTCAAAGGAGAATGGAGTGTTTTCAAACAATTGTCGTAATTGAAACTTATCAATTAGTTGGTGTTTTGATTAGTTGAGTGGTGCTATCAGCTGTATGTATTTGGAATCTCATCATTCCCAATTTTCAAACGAATCATCACCACGAACAATTTAATAATCAATTGCATCACATATAACTATGTGTAACAATAAAATTTAAAATGTTATTTTTGACTACTAAATGATGATGATAAAGACCATAATGGTAAACCCTCTCTAAATTATCAAAAAATGACAAGAATAGCTAAATATTGTTCTTCCAAATGCTATACATTTGGGGTTGTTCGACCCTACCCTTAGAATTATCTTAAGGGTAGATCCAACGGCCTCAAATCATTTGGGATCGTAAGATCTATATTTAATGTGTGAATCCCATGACCAAAATGATATATGACCGTTTAATTGTAGTCAGGATAAAACTCTGACAGCAAGTCGAACAACCCACATTTAGGAACATAGCATCTTAAGAAGGGAAAAAACATGTATTTACCCATAAAAAAACTAGCAAACAATGGATAAAGTGAGAGTTGAGGGAGAGAACAAAGGAAAGCCCGAAGGACATATGCCCATATCGTGCTGGTGCTTTCTCTCTTCTTTTTATAATCAACTTTTTGTACAACAACGCATGTAAGGACATGGAGATGTGTTTGTCACACCATTTGTCCATTATCGAGACATTTTAGGTCTCCTTGTACCAACTCTCAGATAAAAGTTGGGGGGGTGGGGGCTTCGAGTTAAATACTTGGTTGGAAGCATATAAATTTGGATCCAATCAAAGCTAGCATGATGGGCACCCCTCCAACTTTGTACACTTGTGGAAGGGGCCAGGGGGCGTATCCATCTCAACCACGACTTGCTTTTGTTTCTTCCTCTGCTCTCTCACGTTACATTTTATTATCATTTCAAAGACTACCCCACCGCAAATATGAGAAAAGTGACCAAAAGATGTGCAAATTTAAGATTTCATTAGTTTTTTTTTTAAAATAAACTATCTAATCCATTCTTTAGCTGACAAGGCTAAAGATAAAGTACATTGTTTATGGTATTCACAACCCCAAAAAACTAAAAGGACTACTATAAAGTAATAGCTAAAAAAGGGGGAGTTGCATCGGTTCTTCTTCTCTCATTAAAAAAGAAAAAAAAAAGAAAACGAGAGCATCAGAACCCACTAAGCGAATTACATGCTCTCTAAGACTTTAATAAAGACTTCATTAATCCATTAATAAGAGGAAATGATGGAGATTTTGGTGGGAAACCCAACTCCCCAATCTTGGATTTACACTATCATTACATCAATGCTCGCTGGCTACTCTCTTTCTCTGCCCCACTTGCTCAACCGAACAACATGAATCATTTAAGGGGAAAGCCTTTTCCAGTGGAGCCAAATGTAGACATGAAGTAACACATGATATCCACGACAGATGCCAGAAAATGGATTTTCTATGTGAATGGGTGATATGTCGGCATGATTTATTTAGGTTAAATCTCATTTCACAATTCCTACTTGGTATTTCTAGCTCGGACGGTGCAAAGAGTGAATAAGTTGAGAACTAAATGGGTTAAATCCTCCTAGTTTGTTAAAATAATTGGAGAAGTGATTCTAAATACTAAATAATTCCCTATCAAAGACAAGTGGGGAGGGATGTCCTACGTTTTAAAAGCTTGGCCAACTTTTTTCTCCCAAACTTCTTTCTTTGAAATTCTCACATTCCAACAGTGAAGTAGACAAGGACTAGAGAGTTGAAAATGACACAACCAAGAACCAGCCATCACTTTTAAACCAAGTAAATTTCCACACCACCACTATGGGAATGCCATTATGCTGTGTTGGCAAGTACTTCGTGCATAAATGAAGGAGAATCCCTTTGGCCCACCTCTAGAAAATCAACACCACCTACCCTACCCTAGCTACCAAGTTGCATAACCATCAAGTGGTCCTCTTACAATTTCATATCAATGGGGTAAAACTTTTCAGGTTCATCAAATTTTTAGGGTTAGTCCTTTACTAGAATAACATGCCAATATATATCACAAGCTGAATAGTTCATTAATCTAACATGAATTGGATGAACAACTATTACAAGGTGGGCTTTCGAATATATAACAAGAAAAGGTAGTGCTTTTATTACCCATGTTGTTGAAGAAATTGCGTATAATTATGCATAAATTAAATAACCATGTCTGACACAGTACGATTGCCAATATTTAACACATATCATGCAAATCAAGAAAATGGAAACCACGTCACTTAACGGGATATCCCTCAGCTTTCTACCATTCATATATGTAAATTCAATCAGAATTTACCATCATGGTTTTGCTAGCCACTTAATGATCAGCAAAGACAAATGGTAACAGAAGTACAGAACCAAGAACTTGATTGGAGAGTCAGTTTAATGTATTTTTAAACAGGTATCTCAGGCGAAGCCTCACTTCGGATTCCCCAAGAGCTCTAGCTACTAGCTACCTGCAACTTATTTCATAATATCTTAGATGATAATAGAGATCAAGCAAAATCAGGAGGTTTCTGTTACCGAGGAATAAGATCAAAAAGTGGGAATAAATCTTTTTGTTTCATTTTAATTAATTAAGGGAGAATAACTGCCCAATATGTATTCGCTTCGGATAAAACCCAGCTAATAATTACAGCACATAGAATAATGAAAGATGTAACGACAGTGGTTATAAGGGCCCCAAAGCCATTATCTCTGATCATTCCATAAGAGCCAAAATTTTCAAAGTTGTAATAAGAAACCCAATCTTGTCAGTACAAAAAGGGTCACCCAACAAAAGATTGAAATTCATTTAATACCTCTGGGCCACCTGAAAAGGCCAAATATAATGAATTGCAAGCCTGTTTCTGTAAGTATTCGAAATTATTAAATTGATATAATCTGATATTTTGGGTATTATGATGGATAGAGACTGCAGGGTACAAGGCCAGAGTCCCCCCATTGCTATACTGTAAATCGGACGTAGATATTATAGTTTTTGGAGAAATGGATATTCCGAGCAATAAATGCTCATTCATTCACCAACGTGAAATGTAGGTCGATCTTGTTCTTCATATTTCCTTGTATGTGCGTGCTTCTGCATGTGGGCATGGAAGAAAGAGACAATACACCACAATTCTTACTATATCTCATCATTATTTTTTATGTGAATAATATTTTCACTTCACATGCAATAGTAAATATCGTCTCCACTTAAATCTACTTCAACCATTTTTTTTGGCTAAACCCCTATATTGATCGCCAATGTGTTTATACAATCTCATAATTTAGTTGTCCAGTCAACAAGGTTGGGTATCCACTATATATAGGATTTTAATCACATCCTCTCGATAAACTTCCACATGATCTCTCGGTTAACCATTTCATATGCGGATCCGCGGTTCACATAATCATTCGTGATTATGCCACTAGAGATCATTTTGTTATATGGCATTAGCGCAACACATTTTAGTTGCATGCACATGTTTTTTCTCTAACAACTTATAAAGTCACTCGGCTGAAGAAGCTTATATGTTTTACATAGAGAATTTTCCACAGCAGTATATCTTTAGATTTGGTAATCATATTACCTCTTTTGCATTATTTTATCCTTTTACGATATTTTCATCATCGAATTTTAAGTGTTGTTAACGCGTTATTTCTTATAAAATTCGAGACCAGAGGAAATACTCAACTTTAATTCACAATTCATATTTAAGCGCATATATTCTTAAAAATTACAAGTTCAAGATTCTCTTTCTTGTAAATTTGAAATTTAAGAGCAAAGCTTAAACTTTGAAACTCGAATTAATACTTGAGATCTCATTCTTCAAATGTGTTGGAATCTTTTAATTCCAAGCATTGTTCTAGATACACATATGTCAAAAATGTCTCGTTAACATTTTTCTTTGTTACTTGATGATTTCTAAATTGCTTTCCCAATGAGCATATCATCAATACACAAGCATACATATGCTTAGATATGTACACATTTGTCACACTCGTTAATCTATTTGACAACATTATATGTCAAATTCTTCAAGTCACTTATTTGACGTTTGTTATGACTTCTCTTTAGCCTTCATATTTCTAGTTTAGCCAAGCACCCCCACATTTCAAATATTGTATGAAACTAAATTTTTCTTCAATAACAAAGTTTTTCGTCATTACCTAAATGTGGTACTTATTATGTGATTGACTTATAGAATTGCAACACCCACAACTTCGGATAGTAACGAAGTGTACTGGCGTTCAAACTTTCGTGTTTCAAGTTCTAAGCATTATCGTCTTACAAATCCAAATTCAAGTTTCTTGAAAATTTCGGATTTAAGCCTACTTGCTTACAAAAATTGAAACTTGGATAATATTCTGAACTCGGTTCACAATTTGCAATTTAAGCGTACTAACTTAGAAAACTTGAATTCAAGATTTTAAATATTTCAAATTCATGTGATAAGCGTACTAGCTTAGAAATTCAAAATGAACCAATTTGAGATATTACAACTCCTAATCAAAATTTGTGGCTTCAATTTATCACTTGTGTTTTAAGGGTACAAAGCTTAGAAACTCGAATTCAAGATTTTATAGTCTTGCAGATTCAAGCTTAATCGTCAAATTCTTAGACAACACAAGTATAATATAATCACAATTTCCCATAGCAAACTCATTTGCTAAATTGCAATCTCATTCTTGAAGTATTTAAACACCTCATTGACCTTGCTTTTGATTCATTACAAAGAGTCACAACAATATCATGTACAAATACTGATAAAATAACAAATTACTTTTCTCACATCTCTAGTTTGCACAATCTTTCCATCACAACATCATTGTGAGTTGACTCTAGAGACGTTACAATTCTTCTAACAAATGAATGACGATTTTGTTAACTTACTGCCCACACAAGAATTAAATTTAACATTACAATTTGTTCTGTGAGCTATGGTTTAAATGATCCTAACAATCATGCCACAAACCATAAGATTCAATACAAGAAGTAATAACATAAATTTTATTGCTTTCAATAAATATCGCATTACATTTATTTAGAATCACTACATTCTTGGAATTTACAACTTTCAAAGATACACAATCTAATTAGGCGGTAAGCGCTATACCATCCAAAACGATCTTCTTCGATCACATTTACTTGATCCATAGCCTTCCCACAATCTTCTTCATTGTGACAATCCATGTGATTGGGTTTTCCAGATTTGTAGCACTTGCTTTTGAACTTCTTCACCTTTCCAGATTTGGAGGCCATGCCGTCAAACTTGCGCTTTGTTCCGGCATGTTTTTTCACTAAGTTCACGCGTGCTTCATGTTGGTGCCAATTTTCCTTCCTTTCGAAAATTCGGTTGTCCTCTTCGATTCTCAAGCAAACCACAAGGTCTTCAAGATTCATCTCTTTTCGTTTGTGCTTGAGATAATTCTTGAAGTCCTTTCATGACGAAGGCAACTTCTCAATCATTGCAGCCACTTGGAATGAATCACTTAGACACTCCACGTTAAATTCGTACATGATTACTTTAAATCTTGCACTTGCACTATCACCGGCTTTGTGTCAACCATTTTGAAATCCAGAATCGCCAACGACGAATTTCTTCGTGCCGTCATCCTCTCCAAAGATTGCCAAAATTCCTTGGTTGTCTTCACTAGACAATACACATTGTACAATGTATTGTCTAGGCCATTGATTGCACAGGATATCACTTTGTTTCCACGCATCCACTGCAGTCCTCTTTTGGATGTCGGTTTCACTCTCCATGACAATAGGAGCATCCTCATTGAGGAACCTTGTCAACCCCAAGGTTGTCAAATAAAACAACATCTTGTGTTGCCACCGCTTGAAATCGTTCTCATTGAACTTTTTAGGCCTTTCAACATGATGTGGAGTCGTTGTTGCACTTGTCGAAGCCATTTGTTGCTATTATTGTCTTACTTTTGTAGTACAAAATTTATGGGTGTGTATCTTAGCAAAGTAGCAAGCAAACAACAAATGACTTTGTGTTAGAAATGTCGAGACAAGATTTGGAATCTCCGTCCTTAAGACAATATTGCCCCGCTTTCAATTTGCAATTTGTCTCCCAAGATACAACGAGTATGATTTGTGATAGCATCACTCCAAATCACAAATCCTTTAAACCACAAATGTTTTGAAAAGCATTCAATATTAAAGCAAGGATGAATATCCAAAAAATTACTCAAATTTTGATCTTCAATATGATGTGAATTTCGAAAATTCCATGTTGAACAAGTGAGAGAATTGTTATATTTATAGTAAACCAAAAGATATGTTCAAATGGGACACCATTTGGAGGCACCATATCGCCAAAAATCACACTCAAACATGAATGGACACATCATTCAGCGCAATAGACACATGGCCCGATCTGCTCGATCGATCGAGCTTCTGCTTCCAACGAATGGAAAATTTCTGTCGTGCTCGATTGATCGAGCACTTATTATTATTTTTCTTTTTCTTTTAATTTACTTCAAAATTCCAACACTTCGACCTTCATATTTTTATCGAAATTTATACCATGTACTGGGTATCATTGACCAAGCCCTTCTCGGTTCATCCTCGAATGTGTGTAGCAAAATAAAGGATGAACTGTTCTTCCATTATACATCCAATGTGATAGTTTTGTCATCGTTGATGGTACTGAGTCACATTCTAGAGGATGATTAAGAAAGCTGAAACAATTAAGGACAATTTGTGTTTGAATCTTCCATAGCCCACTCCCAGTTCCCCTATCAATTTTCTCGTCTGTCACAATTAAAAGTGCTTTTCCGAGGATAAGTTTATGGGACACGGAAAAGAAATCAAGGGAGCAACCCTCTCTCCTTCTTCAAGACAGTCATAATTGAGTAATTTAACAAACTGCCAACTTAAAATAATTTCTGAAAAGATAACTCAATTCTTTAGCATCTTACTTGAATGAGACATATCACATCTAACTTTACACAAGGGATGCTATTTTAGTGATATGATGAAGCAAAAGGACTATGCATTCTGTGGAATTTCCATTATCAAAATAATATGGTTGCACCACACATTTATTGAAAAAATAATAATAAAAACCAGTAATTACTTTCAAGGAAGATTAAAAGAAGAGGTATCACATCAATCAAAATTACATAAAAGTAAATTTCTACGTCAATTACTTAACAAGTTCACTCATTTTTGTACTTTTTTTTAATGATTTTGGACCCTTTTACATACTTCCATTGATGTTTAACCAAAACGGCCTCGAGCCAAGAGGCGGAATTACCTTAAGGCAAGGGGAGACCTTGCCAATTTTTATTTTTTTTGACCTATAAAAAAAATTATAAAAAAATTGTATTTAGCCCCAAAAATTACAATTTGCCACTAAAAAATTACATTTTACCCTCCTTTAAAATTGTTTTTGGCCACCTAGAATTTTTTTTACATATATTTTGTATTTTAAAAATTTTTGACCCCCCTTACTAATTTTTCTGCGTCTGCCACTGCCTCGAGCAAGTACATGTGTGTGAGGCCTTTGCATAACTTTACAATGGCAAGCATTTTGATTTTCTCTCAAGTGTACCAATTTATATGAGTTATTGTTGGACTGATGATCAATTTTTTGTTTTGTACTTGAGTAATTATGTGAAGTAGATAACTAAATTTGAAAGTAGTTTGTTAATTTTTTGGGTTATTTGGGTTTTAATATATCTGATGGGACGTAGGTAAGTAATATATAGAAATTTGAAGGGTGATTTCCATATTTGTGGTGGGATAAAATAGAAATAATAAAAATATAACATGAAAATTACCTATATATGGTTATGGTTCCCAAATCTCTCAAATAAGAATTCTTTTATTTTAACATTCATAATCCGATATACTCTCAAATATTCATCTAAATTTCTTGATTATTTAATATAAGTTTCTTGAGTTTTAGATGATAGTTTTCATCCATTCTTAATTGGCTAGTTGTAAATAGCCCCAGGGCTGTGGAGCAAAGGATTATCCCGGACTTACACTGAGGTATTTGATGGTCATTTTAAAATCTCGCAGAACAAAATGTGATACAATGAGATAGAAACAAAGACACGGAACAGGTTCCTTACTCACTTTGTTTATCCAACAAGAAATATCGGATCCACTTAATCACAAATTGTCATGAATCACGTGTAATGTTTCTTGATATAGATGCAGTTTTTGATTATGAATCTGAATATGAAAAATTGAGATGATCATACAATTAATTATTGTATATGTTTTTTTTCTTGATTCTGATTTAGTTGACAGATTATTAAGTTAATCTGTCATGTATTAATTTGTTTGGGTTCAAATTTATGAAAATAATAAAGATCTAAATATAGATTCAATTTAGTTAAATAAAATGGATCCTCGACAAAAGTTTCAACTCATAGAGAAGATCATAATCACATATTAGAAACTATTTTATTTGGATTTGTCCTATATGTGGGCTACATGTGTGACAATATGAGATAGAAAATACCGAATTTGAACGTGAAGAATAAATTCTTTCCGTTGCTCAACCATTTGCTACCGATGTTATTTTCAACACTATTTGTTCACAAATGTTTCATTTATTTAAGTATCCAATCAAGTACAAAAAGAAAAGTAACTATTTAGTCGGAAAACGTCGGACTGTGCGTTATATATGGGCCTTTTTCTCATTTTTAGGTTGACAAATATGAGTAAGGCCTGATTGTATATACGATGGACCTCTCGTTAGATACGTAAATTAGGCTTTCTCGTGTTGTAAAAGGGCCTTTTGTTCATTTCTAAGTTTGACAGAATATGAAATGAACAAATTTTATTTTTTTTTTTGGAAAAAATCAAGTCGATCCCCTATGATGAAAAATTGTTGAACCTAGTCAGCGAAAAAATATATTAAATCACTTAGGTACAATTCGGACTAAAAAGACAAATGTACCATTACTTTTTGCATCATCTCTCTCCTTTTTGATTTCTCTCTCATCCTTTTGTCATTCTCACTCATCCTTTCCGGATTCTCTCTCTTCCCTTTCGGATTCTCTCTCATTCTCTCTCTCCTTTTTACATTATCTCCCTTCTTTTACATCTCTCATTCTCTCTCTCCTTTTACATTATCTCCCTTCTTTTACACTAGTTATAATTACATGCACATGTCATAAATTATATGCACCAGTTATGATTATGATATAACAGTTAAAATTACATGCACCAGTTATAATTTATATGCACCAGTTATAATTTGCATGCATCAGTTATAATTACATGCACCAAGTGTAATTACATAATTACATGCACCAGTTATAATTACGATGCACCAGTTATGATTTCATACACCAGTTATAATTACATGCATCCAGGAAAAATGATATGCACCAGTTATAATATACATGCATCAGGTGTAATTACGATGAACTAGTTATAATTTGATGCACCAATTATAATTACTTATACATGCACAAGTTATAATTACATGCACAAGTTATAATTTACATGAACAACTTATAATTTACATGCACCCGTTATGATTATGATGCAACTGTTTAATTACATGTACCAGTTATAATTTACATGCACTAGTTATAATTACATGCACCCGTTGTAATTACATGCATCAGTTATAATTAATGCATGAGGTGTAATTAAATAATTACATGCACCAGTTATGTTTTCATTCATTAGTTATGATTTTATGCACCAGTTATAATTGTATCTACCAGTTATAATTTACATTCACCAGTTATAATTACATACACGAGGAATAATGACATGCACCACTTATAATATACATGCACCACGTGTAATTACAATGCACAAGTTATAATTGCATGTACTAGTTATAATTTGCATGCATCAGTTATAATTACGATGCACCAGTTATAATTGTATGCACCAATTATACTTTACATGAACCAGTTATAATTATATACACCAGGAAAAATGGCATGCACCATTTATAATATACATACACCAGGTGTAATTACGATGCACTAGTTACAATTTGATGCACCAGTTATAATTACTTATACATGCATCAGTTATAATTACATGCACAAGTTATAATTTACATGCACCAGTTATGATTATGATGTAATAGTTTTAATTACATGTACCAGTTATAATTTACATGCACCAGTTATAATTACATGCACCTGTTGCAATTACATGCACCAGGTGTAATTACAATGCACCAGTTATAATTTGATGCACCAGTTATAATTACATGCACCAGTTATAATTTACATGCACCAGTTATAATTAGATGCACCGGTAATAATTAGATGCACCGGTTATAATTGCATGTACCAGTTATAATGTACATGCATCATTTATGATTATGATGCAACAGTTATAATTACATGCACCAGTTATAAATTACAAGCACCAGTTATAATTACATGTACCAAGAATAATGTCATGAACCAGTTATAATATATATGCACCAGGTGTAATTACGATGCACCAATTATAATTTGATGCACCAATTATAATTACATGCACAAGTTATAATAACATGCACCATGTGTAATTACGATGTACCAATTATAATTAGATGCATCAGTTATAATTACATAATTACATGCACCAGTTATAATTACATAATTACATGCACCAGTTATAATTTACATGCGACAATTATGATTATGATGCAACAGTTAAAATTTCATGCACAATTTGTAATTACATGCACCAGCTATAATATCGTGGAAAATTAAAATTTTCATGCACCAGTTATCTTTTACATTTCATGCCAATCGTAAATCTCATTTTTAAAAAAAAAAATTAATTGCAAAAGGAGTAGAGAGAATGCAAAAAATAGGATAGTGAATGCAAAAAGTAAGTTTCAAAAAGAATAGATAAAATTGAAAAATGAGGAGAGAAAATGCAAAAAGTAATGGCATTTAAGGAATGAAAAAAAATCTTTTTGAAACTTTTGTTTGGAAAATGAACTTATGTTAAGAGATATTTCTCCACCATGCATTTATTTGTATAATTTTTTTAAAATGGGGATTTATATGAAAAAGTTGTTTGGTAAAAATACTTAAACGTAAATTTCCTTTTTTTTCTTTTTTTTTTTATAAAAAAATTCGAAATGTAACGTCTAAACTGAAACTATATAAATTGAAAATATAGTTTTACCCTTACATATTATATAGTGTAGCAATTGTAGAAAAAGCTTCTTTTCCATTTTTTTTACCTTTTACTAGAGTGCGTTTATAATTGTTTATGCAAAACACTTTTATCTTGCTTTTGCTTAAAGTTGGAAAAAATTAATTTCAAACAAAAATATCGAGTCTTTGCTATTAAAATTAAAAAGTAGTTTAATGAACTTCAATTTATTACAAAATTGTCATCACATAAGTTAAAACAGCAAAAACATCTAATTACTTGCTTCTCTACTTTTGTTTTTACCTGCTATTTTTTAGAGAAGCAATAACAGAAATAAGAAATAAAATGCCCGAAATCTGTTTTTTTTTTCCCTGAAAAATAGAGCATTTGCAAACATACACTTAATACTCCGTGTGTGGTGTCATGCATGGCATGTTACATGCTTTTCATAATGTAACATGAAAATAAACCAATATAAATTCTTGAAACGTAGCTACATTGTCAATTTTCCTGAACAAATATCAAAAGAAATTAACAGGGAAAAATGAAGTTGTCGATAAAATACACAATTATCATGGCATGTGATGAATTTTCAACACTTCGTAGAATTTCTAGCACGGTAGGTTTTACAAAATCATTGAAAAAATATATATATATATAAACTATTAATTTCGATTTATTTTTTAGCAAATTTAATTAGTACGCATAAAGCTCGGCCAGTTCCTCCAAAGAATCCAAAGTGAGTTTAGGATCAGCATTATCAAGCATCCACAAGAGATGATCAAACAGCACAACCTCACATTTCACCAAGAGATCCGGATCGCGACCCGGACCCGATTTTTCATTGGATTTCACTATGAGGGAGTTCAACAAAGGATGATCCAAGTACCTGGAGCTGACCACATATCTTCTCCTCGAACTCCCAACAAATATGGTCTCACATGGCTCCTCGAAATCTCTTGAACTTCGATGACCATGACCCGTATCCGACAATTCTCGAAAGACATGATCCCGATTGGATTTGGATCTCAAACTATTGTAGGACAGGGTCCGACCCAATTTCTTTGAAAATGTCTTGCATTTCCTAAGTATGTTCTTGAATTTCTTCATGTTTGTTTGAAGGGGTGGGTTATGGTGATTAGTGAGGAGAGGGAAATACATTTATATGTGGCTTGATATATACTCGAAGGGTGAGGGTGGATTCAGTTAGCGGTGGGTGGAGGTTCGGTGTTTTTGAACCCGATGGAGTTGGGTTTTGTGACCCACTCCCAAACCGAAACATTTGATTTGATATGAACATGCCATCTTCTTTGCACAAATGACAAAAGGCTATCTATATTCATGAACCTACATCTGTGTGAGAGCTCATGGACCTAGCCTAGCTGGTAATAGCTCATCTACACTTTGGAGAGACTCGAGTTCGACTGCTGTTGTGTGCGGAAAAATATTTAGCCCATCTATCTATAAAAAAAACACTACATTTGTGTGATTTTGTGTGTTTGCAAGTTCTTTTGGTTTGCCTTTCAGAGACGTATCACATACCAAATCTTAATTCACGAATGTTGATGTCTATATTTATGATATTTCATATTAAACCATTCTTATTATTTTGACATATTTTTCGATAATCAACGAGACATATATACTATAAAAGCATCAGTAAATGGGTTTAATAAAAGAAAAATAAATATTTTGTGTGTATTACTCTGCCATTGTTTAAATGGGTTCATAGTTGTCGGAATCCATAGAACCGCGGATAATGTGGCCCAGGTCCACAGTCAGACCAGTAAGTATGTCATATATCAAAACCGCCCTATCCTTTGTCATGTCAGACACATGGGTCGATGGAAGAATCCTAATGACAATGAACAAAAACCAAGCATTGGCATCCCTGTCCAAATCCCTTCTCAAGAATGTCACTGGGTCAGCATTAGGTGACAAGGTCCATTATGCACCTTCTCTGCACAGCCTAGCGATTATAGTAACGTAGTCGGGTCCCTCTCTATTGTAGGTTGTGTACGTGTCATTGTTGATGTCATGCATGTTGTACAGTCTATTGATATTCTCTCGACAAAAATACACATTTTTTCCCCATACTCTGTTGGGAATTTGACTCTCCAAATTCACCCCCAAGATCTGCACATTTTATGTGGAAAGCAAGTAAAATGAGAAATAATAACAACACAAGGATTTAACGTGGAAAACTCTCAAATCAGGGGAAAAATCACTAGGACCAGAGAAGAAAATCACTATATGAAAAATTAGTACAACCACATAATTTCTCTTCTCACCCCAAACACATACACAAAGCTTTCCCACTAGCCACACTTTATAACTCACACCCCTCCATTTATAAGAAAGACATCTGGTAAAAACTTTTCTGATGTGGAAGCTCAATCACAGCTGCAACCACATAGCATACTAAGAATTTACTAGATTCTAAAACAAGAGAGGAATTTATCTGGCTAGACAAGCTATTGACTGGTGTACTAAAAACAGAAGCCTAAAGCCTCATTTTATACTAAAGGATTTGGCCACTTTGTCCTTCTCCCATCGATGTGAATTACAAAAGCCCAATCCAACAATCTTCACCTTGTGGCTTTGTCGTCCCACAATACTCCACCTCGATGAAGATCTTCTTAGCTTCTGCTACCAACAATAGAAAGACAATCATAATTCTCAATGAAGAGAATTACCATGCTCCACCATAAAAGCATACCCCACTCAGAATAAGTCATTCCAAGTATTTCAATTCGGCCCATGTCGAAAATAACCTTGCTGAAAAAATTATGGTGCAACTCACACGTTTTGGCTCTCGTGGAAGTTAATCAGCCATCGACATGAATTTTCACCACACACCCTGCATCATTGCCAAACCAATGCCCGTGTGCAAACTGTAGACCCGCTAACATTATACATCATTTATCATGGCAACTTGGGACAGCGGCATGCCATAAGGATGTATATGTTCTTTTTCATAAGACATCAAAAGAGGAGACAATGTTAGCTTCATTATCAGCATTTCCACTTGCTGATACGGAGCAATTTTCCGAACCCGCTCCAGCTCTTGGACAATTTTCTCTTGATGTGGTCAGGTTGTCCACATTCCCAACAGGTTCATGGAGTTCTTCTTCTTCCAATTATGAGTCACCATTGCAAAACTTCCATGTGAACCATTACTCCTGCCAAGTCTCATCTCTTCAGAAAGAAGCTTAGTATCGGCTTCATGTGCTCATACGAACGTGGAAGAGATCAGATGAGTCTCAAGGCCTGATCTTCATCATCAATTTTAACTCCGATAGATTCCAGCTCTGAAACAATGCCATTGAGAACACTTAAATGATCTGAAATAATGGTACCCTCATTCATTCGTAATGTATGAAACCGCTCTTTCAGATACACCCGATTTGAGACGCCATTTGACTGATACAACTCTTCCAATTTTTCCCCGAGTTCCTTTGCCATAGACATTTGCGAGAACATTTTTGACTAGGCACAGACGGATTGCACTTGCTACTCTCAAATCCAGATCCTTCCTAGAACAAGAAATGAATTCATCTTGCTAGACAAACTATTGATTGTCGCACTTAAAACAGAAGCCTAAAGCCTCATTTTATACTAAAGGATTTGGCTACTTTGTCCTTCTCCCATCGATGTGGGATTACAAAGCCCAATCCAACAATCTCCACCTTGTGGCTTTGTCGTCCCACAATACTCCATCTCGATGAAGATCTTCATAGCTTCTGCTACCAACACTGCAAAGACAGTCATAATTCTCAATGCAGAGAATTATGATGCTCCACCATAAAAGCACATCCCATTCAAAATAAGTCACTCGGGCATCAATTTAATGTCCGAAGGATGCACAAATCCCACAAGCAAACGATTAAATTAATGTGGTCTTGAACATGGAAGAAAAAAAACAAAGGAATGGTATGGAGACTTACTTGATGAACTTAAAATCGGTGTTCACGTGTAATTTTGGTCTGGAGCTTAACCCTCAACCACATTTCATTTTTAATTTAAATTTTTTAACATGGCTTATGTATGTATCCGTGGCCGAAACAATGACTTCATACCCTTGGAGTTTGAGAAACCCATGATGCATTTTCTGCTATTTGTATTGAAGTATGAGGGTGGGTTAGTAAATTCATTATTTCAATAATTGAACATTACAAGTTGGAGCCCCACTCATAATTTTAATTAGAAATGACAGCACAAGCGGGGTTGCATTAACCAATTAAGATGAGTTTGCTGAGCTTTCTAAATTGTTTTAGATATGAAATTCCATCAATATTTGAATTATTAAAAAGAGGTTGATTATATCAAAAATTATTTTCAAACCCAAAATTATTTTGTCCAACTGCTCGTATTGCAAGCTTTAAGTTATATTTTATACATATACTTAGGATCACCGACCCTAACGAGTTTAATTATTTGCTAAATAATGAAACTTAAATCAAACTAAATTCAAATCATAACAGAGTTACAACAACTAATAAGTGATTGTTTGCGATTGCTTTTCAAAAATGTTTATCTACTTTTCAGAGAAAAAGAAAGAGAAGATTTTGAATGCTTTATTTCATGCTTATACTATTACATCTCTATAAATAAGCAGATAAAAACAGAAGTAGAGAAACATGTCATGATATATTTTTCACTGCTTTATTTTATGTGGTGACAATTTTATAATAATTTGAAGTTCATTGAACTGTTTTTTTTTAATTTTAACAGCAAACACTTAATACTTTTGCTTTAAAGCAATTTCAATTTTAAACAAAATCAACATAAAAGTAATTTGAATAAGAATTACAAATAAGCCAAAACTTGAGTGAACTAATAACAAAACAGTTGATCTTTCAAAATTTGAGCGAACTAATAAATTTGATCTAGAGCTAAAATAATAATAAAAATGAATAATATACTTGACTCAATTCATTTCCACCCATGATGATTTAAACTATAAGTTTAAATCAAAGAGTGAACAGCCAAACTACAGCGACCGCCAACTATAACAGCCATTGAGAAATCATAAGTATCTAAAAAAAACATTAGCCATCAAGAAAGCATCATTGCAAATTGATTTAGTGCATAATATCCAAAGTGATAAAGAGAGCTTAGCTTCCAAGTTACCTGTTTGCTTGAAAACAAAAACGTCAGCTTGATAAAAAGAAAAAACAAATGTCACCAGTTACACAAAAAATATCATATAGCAGGAAGAGAACTATTTTGAAAAGTACGACCACCCATACTAATAAAGACACAGAAATCATACACAACGGTAGATTTTATGGAAGGAAAAGCCAACCTCAAGTCTGCAGGGATCATACTTCAGTGCCATCTACCACGATCACGTTTGCGAACATCATCTTTAGAACTTCTACTATCCGTGTATCGATCTTCACCTCTTCTTTTATGACCATCATTTTCATCATTAATATCATGTCTATCACTGCCACTCCCTCGAATTTCATCTCCGGCGCTTCTCTTTTTTGCTTCATATCCATTTTTCCTGTCCCCGTGGCCAATATCATCTTGACTCCGCTTTTCGTGCTTTCTATCATCCCGCTTGTATCCATAGGCAGCATCATCCCCACGCTTTTTTCCACTCTCTCTCTCTTCTATCTTATATTTATGCCTATCATCGTCATCATCATGATGTCTTCTTTTATGTTTTTCATCATCTGTCTTGTTCCTGTGGTAAGAGCCAGTTTTTCTTCCATCATTTCGCTCATTTTGTTCTGGGCCATCTCTCTGTCTTCTCCTATGTGGACTTCTTTGATGTCTCATGTATCCCGAACCTTCTCTGTGTTCCTCACTTCTATCATCCCGCCTCTGCAAACTATGTGGGTCTCTCCTCCTGTCATCAGGATCTTTGGGGTGATAAATATCACGTCGTTTACCATCTTGTTTCTCATCACGTTTTTCTGGTTCATGGACTTTTCTTCTCTTGCCATGTATAGGACTTCCATTCGAATCTCCCTCAAACACCATTTCATATCTTAAACAGATAAATGACATATTTACAGCAAGGGCCAGATACTTTAGAAAAAAATAAACCCACTAGTAAATGACCGTATTACCTCTTGTTGCCCTCTCCACCATGTTGAGAGTTGGCATCTTTCATTTGATACTTGGAATGCTCTTGTTTGGATATGGAATCCCCTGTGCAGTCCTTAGCAACGTGATCGAGAGAACCACACTTGTAGCAACCTCCTGCGATTAGTATGAGATAAAAATAATATTTCAATATTAAAGAGTCAAAAAAAAAAAAGAACAAGAAGAAAACAACAGTTGCGCCCAGATAAAGCCTCAAATTGCTAAAGCTTTTGTTCCATCACATCATTCTGCTACTGTTAAACATCAACACATAAACTGCAGTGGGTATATCCCATGATGATTTATGCTCAGGTAATTTGATATCATAGGCTCAGAAAAGGCAACTAAGTAACAAATAACGTTTCCTAGAAAATGTTTACCTCCACCCATCAGACCTTTGTGCCTAGACTGGGCCCATAGCTTTGCAACACTTTGACTAAAATCAACATGAATCCTTCTATCATCAATCAAAGCATTGTCCATCTGCAATTTAAAAAGGAGCCATCCTCGGTAAAAATAGTTTTGCTAAAGCCTAGATTGTGAAGTATTTAAGAGAATTTTAAGCAACAACCAGAGCTAATAATTCATATGTTAGCAAGTGATCTTATGATACACGTGTATTCTTTAAATTATCAGAAAATTATCAAAAATCAATTATCGTGTCGAATACTTTTCACAGACGAACAATTGACAGCTACTTGACGAAGGAAGATATGGTATGTTGCATGGTCACGGATACGATGATATAGGATACATGATAGGACGATTTTTAAAATTATGATACGTCAAGAGAGGATACAACGGTTTTATTTATGTGTTTACACACACATATATATAATCATATAAATATATTAAACATTATATATATATATGTGTGTGCGCGCGCGCGCGCATATCAACTGAGAAGTTCAGATTTTTAACATAATTTAAATTGATTGTTTTAAGCAAAAAGTCAATAACTATACAAAAGTTAAAAAATAGTTATGTTATTAATACAATCAACATACAATAATATCGGATACGGTTGAAATGATTGGGAATCATATAGAAACTGTATCCGTATTTCATTTGTTGATGGGTACTATTATCTAAGTCTATAGAAGTATCCTAAATATATCCATCAAGCATTCATATTCAAAAAATATTCGACACTATAGGACATGGATACATGGCAATATTTAGGAGTATCAGTGCTTGTAGACACTCTACATGCTCAATTATAGGTTCTTGTCAACACGGATACCATATCCAATGCAGTGATCATATTTGGACGGTATCCAATATGATCGTTGACCGCATTTTGACTTTACCTACTACCATTAGAGTTGTCTTCTAATTTTGGAAAAATTAATGACTTCTGTATAATTTTTGAAAAGTTAATGACTTATCTATGATGAAAACAATAAGAATATATAAAATATGAAATTTCTAAATTGATATATTTAAATATTGCATTTGAACTCGTTAATAATGCGATATATCCATCTATTCTATATTGATCTCCCATGGTTTGACATTTTCAATTTCCAAACATACCTCTTAGAATAACTACACCCTTATATCTAATAAATTTTTCATCAATTTTCTAAAACGCTTCCTCCCAGTTAAGATATTATAGAAGAAATTAAATGAACTAAAATCACTATTTTCCCAGAAAAAATCAACGGATTAAGCACATATAATGTGTGCGCTTGATTAATAGTGTGTCGTAAATTAAAAATCTCTACCTTGTTTAACGTAATTATATACACAATGTGTGCACATATGCTTTAGAAATAGCCATCATATCCTCCTCGTATTATATCATAATATTTAAAAAAATCGTATTTAGTATCAGTTTCATGTTTTATCCTTGTCCCTGTATCCATACTCATGCTGCATGATTCGAAACAATAGAATCAATTGCACAGATGCCGAACGATCTACTAAAGTAGATATAGCACTCATTCATGCTTTTCTAGTCACGACACTTTAAGCTCAGTATCTGCTACTTAAAGGCAATTCGATGTAGGATATCAAACTTATTTTTCAGCATATGTGTTATATTTGCTAATCAGCCTATCTTAGAAGTAGGGGAAAAAGAGAGGAAATAAAAGGAAAAATGAAAGTGACTCTAGGAAAACAAAAACAAACCACAACAGCAAAATATAACTAGGCAGAACAATATACCTTAAAATATGCTTGCTCACAAGCGTCCTTATCCTCAAATTCTGCATCCAAAGTATAAGAAATAAGTAGTGATGTATATGATAAATCATCACAAATACAAAAAGAAGTTAGCCAGCCAAAAATTAATCAAAGGCATGATTCGTCCTCAAAGTAGAAGAGGTAAGGGATACAAAAGTTGCAGTTGTCGCTTCACAGACTTTCAAGGACTTGAAACAAATTAAAAAAAGAAATGAGAAAATACAACTCCGTCAGTCTGAACTTTTTGGATTCAATAGCTGTTTCTTCTCATATGCTTTTAAAATAATCTCTAATCTCTCTATCATCACATCATCTCTAATATCCATAATTTGTCCATATCTTAATTTTCAATCACATTCAACACTTTTTAAATATAATTCATAATACTCAAGATTAGAAGTTAGAGCTTTAAAGAGGGAGTTACAGTACATTTAGAAATAATTTTGAAATGGTGCTTGAAATTGGAGTTCAAAAGTTGATATGCACTCAATGAAGTGATATTTTAATAATTACAAAAAAGACAAAGAATAAGATGATTGGTTGAGAAAGAAACAAAAATCGTGCATTTAAATTACAATTATGGTCCCAAATTTTTTCCAACGAATATTATACCATAACCTTGTTTTGAAATCTAAAACAAGTCAGGTACAAAACTAAACCAAACTCACTCCCAAACAACGCATCGAATCAAATCTTGAGCAAATATAAACTCACAGTTTCAAAAAAATATATGAATATTTACAAACTTTTGATTGAAAATAAAATATATTTAAAATCCACCAAAAGCACGCAGGAGACCCACCAAAATAATTAGAGCAAACATGTGGGAAGAGCAGACTACCTATAAAAGCATAGCACAAACTATCCCCAGTTTTTTGATCCCGGATAATTTCAGCACTGCCAACAATGAAAGCAATGAAAACTTTTGGATAGAACAGAACATTAAAAGGTTAAAAAAGGCTTTAAAAAAGGAATTGAACTGAGTAACTTACGATGTTACAACTCCGAAACGTGAAAAAATAGTGGTCAAGTCCTCATCCTAGATGTTAAAGAATCATGAAAATTACAAAGTTTAAGTGACAACACGTATGAAGAGGAAATTTATGTCACAGCACCATAAGAATCTTTGTCAACATAACAAATATAAATTTAGCAGTCACTTACTTCGGTTACAGGATTTAGCTTGCATACAAACAGCACATTATCAGGTGGCTTAATCTCAGCCTCGGGAATGTCCCCAATCTACAACACAACATATTAACCACATTATGCTGTGAGTCATTTTAGTTGCACAGACCTACTGCTATATCCAAATGTGTTTTGCTTTCACTGAAATGTTATATATCGACAATGGATAAAAACTCACAGTTTCAAGCACGACGGCGCTGGAATGAGCAGCCTTTGCACGTATCATCTCCTCAAGCTGCTCTGCATTAAGTTGCTCGTCGATAGGAATCCAGTCATCTTCCAGTCGTACATCATCATCAACCTAATGTAAGTGAAATTAGAAAACTGTTCAACGTACTATCAAACTGATACTAAAATTAAACAATTGATCCCTGGCATTCAGAAAACAACTGCCAACAGAAAATATAGAGAAAAAAATCATGACCTGAAATTTGAACAGAATATAAAATAGAATTCACATAGTTGAGTCGTGCAAAATTGTCTTTTAAGAAAATGAAAATGTACGATAAATGTGAAGTAAAAGTCAAAATAAAAACTCCTAAAACTTTATACCCTCACAATGAATAACTTATCATATTTGCTCACTCACAAACAAGCTCTGTCATTTGTCGGAACTGTCCTTGAATATAATTCATTTTTCCAGTTATATGAGGCAAAAATCAAGTATCTTGGGGATCATATTAAATGATTTTAGAAAAAAGTATTAGTGTGTCGAACTTGAACTTCTGCACACGCATGAAAGAGAACTTGTTAAATTCAACATCAAGGTAAGAATGAAAAATGATTTAAAAATAAATAAATAAATAAGTGCATACTGACTTGCATCTGAAATATGAAGAAGAAAACAAGACACAACAAGACACAACCAGGCCTATATCGAATAGCAACTACATTTTTTCCCAGATGTTGAAGAATGATCTCAAGGTACGTCAACTTATCAAATCTTTAACCAACAAACTGAAATTCATCATTGTTTGATGACTCACAGAACATTACATAAACAAAAATCCACCATAAGTAATGAAAACATCCATGGTGATCAATAAACAGCACTCCAAGAAGTTAACATGCATAAATTTATATAACATTTGATTACTTCATCTTTTGGCTTTCCTTCTGGTGAAGCATCTGGAATCAACTCAGCTAGTAGCGGAGGATCATCAAAAGGATCATCCAATATGTAAGTGTGTTTGATTCTGCAGAAATGTTAATATAGTGGTAAAGAAATATCTGAATAACAAACCAACAACTATTGCGTAAGAAAATAGAAACCAATAGCAATCAAGAAGAAAAATTCAACCTGATATTTTTATAGGGTTTGTTCTTCTCATCTACATAGGCTTCATTTATTCTAGTAAGCGTGTCAAGCCCTTCGGCAACCTCCCCAAACACCTTTCATCGACAAGAAATTAAACCAGGTATTCTCAGTTGATGCTGTTGTTTCATTATGCGGGAATCATTAAAGCATTTTAACTGCACATCTGTCTAGTTCTTGAAGAGAAAATATATCGATAGTGCTTAAGGTTTCATCAGAATCAAGATAAAATCATTTCATCTTCATTCTTTTTCCTTTTTTTCTGAGAGATTGCATACACTTTTAAAGAAAGCATATCATTGTTTCACCTAAAATGCTTTTAAAATCTTAGCAAGAAACAAAAGAGAGGTCTTTTAGTTCCTTGTCGCTTGTGTTATACCAGCAAGAATCATTGACTTAAAAATAAATCCATAGTTTGTTTTCTTAGCATGATAAAAATAAATTTATGAAGAAACTGCATAAAAATGAATACAGATCAGATTCATAGCTTACAAACTTTTTAACCATTTCATTTCTATTCTAATTTGTTCTGCACATTATATTACCAAGACAAGCATGCTTGATTTCTGGTTGGTATAGAATGAAACAGGAATATATCTTAAATAGAGTATAGATTAATGATATCTTACAAAACATCAACAATATATGACAAAATATTTAAAATAAAAAAACTCACGGCATGCTTTCCGTCCAAGTAATCAAGATCATCACGGAGCGTGATGTAGAACTGGAAATTACAAACGGAAAGAATAAGTTAAGGCAAGCATAGAGAGGAGCTGGTAGTGCAGCAGGCCTGAAAAATTGTTAACCAGAAAATATGACAAGGAAATCCTACCTGAGAAGCATTCAGATTCTCCCCAGCACTAGCCATGGCTACGGTACCAATCTTTGAGTGTTTGACATCAAAGTGAATTTCATCACCAAAAAAGCGAGCCTGATCACCATATAAGAATCTGAAATCATGGGACAGGGAGGTCATGCATAACAAAGCAAATTGAAATATCAACAGATGCAAAGATGAAAAGCTAACAAGCTTAAGACCACTCTATACAATGCAATGCAATGCGAATATGTGGCTTTATATGAATTTTATCTTACTTGTATACAGAATCCCCACCAGACCCTGTGCCTGTAGGATCGCCTGTCTGTGCAGTAAAATCTTTCTGTACTGTATGAAAGAGGCAGCCATTATAATACTTGATCCTGCATTAGATAGGAAGAAATAGAGTCAAGTTTAATCGAAACCATTTGGAATTAAATAATTGCATTGCATTGATCTAAACGATTTTCCCCACAAACAATATTTTCTAACGACATTCGACATGGGTATTCACTAGGAATCAACTTTTCGATACATTTTCATCAAACAAATACATATACTGCAGATAAGCCAATTACATTCTTTTACAGAGCTAAATATATATATATATATATATATATATATATATACACATACAAAATATCTTAGTTCCTAAGTCAAGTTTCAGAATCAACCACTGTAACACAAAACCGCTAACAATTCAATAGAATTTCAACAAAAGTGAATATATATATATATATATATATATATATATATATATATACACATACAAAATATCTTAGTTCCTAAGTCAAGTTTCAGAATCAACCACTGTAACACAAAACCGCTAACAATTCAATAGAATTTCAACAAAAGTGAACGTCGTGAATGTTTATTCCCAGTACGCGGTAAAACAATTCACAGTAAGCTAAAAAAAATGCCCAAACTTCCTGATCGAAACACATAACCAGAACTTAAACTGAAAAGGAAATTCAATAAAAAACACTTACTTGCACAGCTTGATAAAGTTTTTACAAGTTAAGGGACATCGATCCACGAACAAGTCTATAACGATCTCTCCTACGCTAGTGACGAGCATGACCGACATTGTTTCTCAACCTTACTTGATTGAGACCCTGGAAAAAAAAAGGCGACTCTGGATCTTTTAAGATAATTCCAGTCGTCACTTTAAGCAATTATAATCCAAAAACTGCTTAAAACCCTCGAGACCGAAGCAATAATAAGGAAAAGAGGAAGGCCGGAGATGGCGGTGTTGGTGTTGATTGGCCGTAGCCAGACTATGGGCCGAAGCTTAATTAGACGCGGAAGCTCTAAAATATGATTGTGATTTGTGTCCGTCAAAGAGCCACAACCACGGAGAAATGAGCAGGCAAACGTCGGCAAAAATGAAGTAAATGTACGTTATGGGCCTAATGAGGTACGATATAGCCCGAATATTTATTGGGTTAGATCCTAATGTTTTCAAGTAAAAAACCCAATGGCACATACAGGCTATGGAATTATCTCCACATACCTTAACTGGTCTGGGCTTTGAGAAGCCAAACCCATTGTGTACTGATGCACCCCGTCAAAACCACCATGTCTTCCAATTCAATAATTAAATCACCAAAAATTGACTATTTAATAAGGTTGAAAATGGATAATCCAGGGCTAGTGTGATGGTTTGTCACTTGACTCTCTTTATATTAACGAAGGTTCGGTCTCCCCCTTCCCCGAAACTATAGTTGTAATGTGATAAAAAAAAAGTTTTTTTATATTCGATATGCTATTAAAAACTTGGTATGTATTTCCAATCACAATATCACATATTATTTCGGAGTGGTTATTCGAGATGCGAGTGGTGTCGTCCAACTTGTATCATCTACTAGACTCCAAGGCGTTTTTACACCATTTGTGGCGGAATTGCTGGCAGTCCATGAAGGCATCCAAATTGCTAGACAGATAATTGGACGACAGGAATAGTGTAAACATATTCGGAATTGGTGGTCAAAGCGCTCTCTTCTCCCATAGCTACACACTCCGAGGCTCCTATCATCGACAACATTGGCAAGCATCTTTACACAACAAATGGTTTTGTTCTTTTGCATTGTAGGAGATCAGCTAATCACATTGCCCATGCATTAGCATCTCGGGCTGTTTCTCATGAATCTATTTTACCTACTGTTGATTTTAGCCCATTATTTTTGCAGGGGCTTGTACTACAAGACTTAGCTTCTCTTTCGTAATATAATATCTATAATCTATAATTTGCTCCAAAAAAAAAATATCACATTTACCTAACACTATGTAGTATTTATTATTCAGATACTCTATAAATTCAAGTTACTTAGAAGTCAGTCGATAATAAAATCTGAATGAAATTTAGGCCAAATTCTTCTCGAGTAATGGGGCCAACAACTCACAAAAATTGCAATCTAATTAAATATAAATGCGATTTTTTCTATTAAAATATTATATTAAATCGAGAAATTAAAATATCCTCACAATTATTATAAAAGAAAACTGAAGGAAAATATATGCTTAAAATTCCACAACTGCATAAATATCATTTCCAGTTTTTTCAAAATTAGACAGCTCAACAACTGACTTTGGTTAATATAAACCAAAAACACTAATTAATTAAGTAATAAATAACCGTTAAATCTAAACAGGCAAAATGATAATTAACATTAATTATTTATATAATACTCAACAATATGGATTGATAATTAATAATAACAATAATAATTATGATTATTATTTAATTTCTTCTCTGTCTATCTGCTACACATAATAATGCAATAAGGTCCGATGATATCAAATGACCTCGTTTTTTGTAAACCTTTTTTTCAAAAACCTAAAAATGTCGTCCCCCACTTTTATTGAAACTTTTTTTATTGTTGCATATGTTTACTGGTTTGCCCCTATGAATATTGGTTTCGTATTTTTTAACTCTTCAACTCCACTTTTCCATCTTAATTACTCCCGTTTTTTGTTGAAACAGCTAACGAAAATTTTATGTTCTACAACATCACATTTGTTTCATTTTCATTATTTTAAATTTCAAATCTGGAACAAGATTTCTTTTAGGTTATGATAAATCGAATGAGGTTATACTCGCAACGAATGTGCGTCGGCCTAGTCCTTATAAATTAAGGCCCATAATCCACTATATTTATTTAATTATTTATTTGTATTTATTTTTCTGTTCTGATTATGGTTGATGATTTTTGGTAAAAAAAGAAAAAAGAAAAAAAAATCCTTAGGTCAAGAATCTTTCACGCGCTCCCCGCCTCTTAGATCCTCCCTTGATAGTCTGGCTTCGTTAATCTGGCCTCCATGGCTTAATTCCGCACTCACTATTTTCTTGTTATCGAGATTAAGGAAATCTCGGATTTTATAGCTTTTTTGGGTGGAACTTTATTATTGTTCCTGGGTACTTTTGAAGTAAATATATAGTGTATTTTCTTTGTTAGTTCAGAATTTTTTTTGAAATGGATGAACACGGAGATGGGGGCAGTATTCAAGAGTCCTCCAATATTCAGGATCTTGAACCATTTGCTGCGAACCCAACAGGTTTCCCACCGCAGTTTATGTTGATTTTTTTTTTTGTTTTGAGGCTCAAATCTTACTCCAGATGGATTTGTTTCCTCGTCGGTTCTCAACTTATTGACTTCAGTTTTTCTTCTTGTCTTTGAACTTCTCTTCAATAATTGAAGTTCAAGAAGGTGTTTAGATTATTTACGGTTGATTTATGGGATTTGTGGAAGTGAAATCAATTACTCGAGATACTGCTAAGCTATTGTTATTTCATATCGCATGTATCATTGTTTTTTTTCTGTTAATCATGGGTTATGTTTGTTTTTTTCTGGCAGAGGTTTTACTGCATCCTGAGTTGTTTTGGAGAAGTCTTTTGGCTGTAACGAAGCATATGTGGATCAGTGGATATATGTTATCCGTGCTTTTCTTTGTATATAGCTTTTGTGATTGATATGGGAACTAGATCAATCTGGTGGTTTACATTTGTTGCCACTATTTGAGAAAACATATGAACTTGTTTTCTCTCATACACATCGCGTGCATATTTTTATTTATGTCTAATTACAAGCCTTTTCTCTGTGGGACCACATAACTTCATGTAGTTGTTAAATCCGAGATTCAAATTATCCAGTCCATAATTATTTTTACCTAATTATTTCGGTGGATAGGGCATGCAGTATTTGATGCTTCACAGTATGCATTCTTTGGTAACAACATGGTGGAGGAAGTTGAGCTCGGGGGATTGGAAGATGATGAGGATGATCTTGGTCCAGTTGGATTCAACGAAGAGGAGCCTCAGCTTGACAGGGAGGAGGTTGCAAATCAATCATTTTTGTGGTGCTAAATCATTTCATTTAAAATTCGGATTAAAAGCAAATCTTTTTTTATAGTTAAATGTGCTACTCCAGGAGTCGCTTCTCACTTTAAATGTACTACTCCAGGAGTCACTTATGTTATGTTCATCAATTATTTTTATCTCCATTGTTGAATCTTGGATATTATTACTTTTGTTTGTTAGCCATTTCACATGGTACTTGTCATTTATGAGTTTCGTCGTTTTTTATTTATGTTTTCACTGTTTATAGCTTATCTATATAATAAACAGGAAACGATTTCCACTCTGATCATTGTGATGCAATTAACTGTTTAGGTAACCGAAATTTAATGTTTCAGTGCGGTTTGCTAGCTGAAGCTTTATTATTATGTATAGTGGTTACCGACGTGATTGAATAATCGTTGCAAATTGTGTGCTTTAGGAGTTATATACAAACCCCTCCTGGCATCTCACTCGTTGCATAAAAGCATTCATTGTAGATTGCTTCGAGTTATGTTTACACTTGTATGCCTGTACATACGTAAGGTAGAGTTATTTTTTTTCTGCAGCTGGGCTTTGCTGACACAGATTCCATAAATATATATGCATTTTGCAGTTGGTGAATTGTTTAGGCAGTTTCAAATTGTCGACTCTTTGCTTTTGCAGGGTGATGCTTTTGGATCACTACCTGACATTGATGATCTTTCAATCACATTTTCAAAGGTGGGGCTTATATGTTTTGAATATCTTCTCTTTTTGTAGAGTGTCATCATCCATTAGTAGTTTTTTTCTCATTTATGAATAATTGTTCTTAAAATTTTCTTCATTGTATTCCTCTCTCTCTCTCTCTCTCCACACCCCCCCCCCCCCCCCTCTCCCTCTCTCTCTCTCCCTCTCTCTCTCTCTCTCTCTCTCTCTTTGAGAGACACATACACACATGCCAAAGTAAACTAAGTTCCTTTGTGTTCGTTGATTACCTCTATTTCCTGCTCTTTACATAAAGAGGGACTTGACAATGTAAATTTTAGCCATCATAAGCATAATTTACTTTTCCATTCCTTTTTAGCATTTGAGGCCAATGAAATAGTAAGTGCCCTAAAGCTAGTGAAAGTTGCTGATTAAATTCTTTTTTTTTTTGGAGTTTGAATAATAAATTTATTTGGGATTGTGATTTCATCCCATTTCAAACGTTTTGGAACAAATACAGATGGATTATCTGCTTCTACATGTAATAAGATAGTTTCGTCTTTTATTGTTGTTTGAAGATTAAATTTTGGATTTAATTGTGAATTCATTATTCTAAAATAAACTCTATATATGGTAGCAAAATTTTTACATAAGTCTCTAAATTCATCTCCTTGAAGATGAACATCTAAGACTAATGAGTCTTGAATTAGTGGATCTGAAAGATCTACTGAAAAGTTAGGGGAACAGTTGAAATATATTGGTCCATTACAAACATTTGTTTGAATCATGGCCAATAATGAAGATTTATATCTTTTTAATCTTTTATCTCGAAGAGCGAATTACCCAAAGGATGGTACTTGTGTCTGGTGAACTTTTATTTACATTTTGCTTCTTTTTTTTATATGCAGTTGAACAAAACTGTCAGTGGGCCGGCTGGAGTTGGTGGAGACTGGGGATCTAGAGAGAGTAAGTTTAATTGAAAGTTATTCTATCTGTTTGAGATTGTTGTGTTTACTTGGCATTACGCAGCCACAGTGAATGTAATAGTTGCAAGGAGTTGATTAAATTGTTTTTCTTTAACTCCGTTCAAATTGCATTACGTATTTTGACTCTTACCAGACTCTGGATAATCGTAAAGTCTTAATTGCTAAAAATGTAGTAGCTGTAGTTATGAGTAGCTCATTGCTATTGAATATTAAACATTTAAACTTATTTGAGATTATTACTGTCTGAGGTCTAGAGCAGCCCTAACTATTTTGTGACAGGATTTTACAAGACTTCATCAACGTCTCTAAATTTGCACATCTTCTCTTTTTTTCCATTCTTTTTCTCTTGCTCTAATGCAATTTTGCAGCAGGCTCATCTGTTGCTGAGTGGGAGCAGGAGGGAGATTTTTCTATGTTTTATCGACAAGCTCTCGATAATGAAACTGGCCATCGTACGAAAAACTGGTCCTCACAACCATATTCTTCTGCATGCTTCATGGATTCCAATTCTTTGCTCAGGACATCTTCACATCCCGAACAACAGCAGCAGCATCCACTTCAACGACAAAACCAACACAATCACTTTTCTATTGAGCCAAATGTGATTCCAAAATCAACATTCATTTCGTATCCGCCGCCTGGCAGGTTGCAGAAAGATTCATCACATGGCCATTCTAGCCAAACTAATATCATGTATCAATCTAGTGGTCTGCAAATACCAATTTCTTCTTCCAATATTTTACCCTTTCCTAATCCGCAGCTCCAATTAAATACCTTGATTCATGGGTCACAGTTTGGTGGAAATTTACCTCAGATGCCTCATGGTCGACTCAATAATCAATGGATGAATCAGAATAGTCCGTTTCCTGGTGATCTATCTGGTCTCCCAAATAATATTTTACCCCAACCATTATCGAATCAAAATGCTTTAGTGCCTCCACAGATAATGTCTCACCAGCGTTCTTTGCAAACTAGAATGCACCATCCTTTTCAGCCTGCCTTTACCCAGTTATCTGGGTTGCAACCTCAACTATTTAATCCTCACTTATCTTTGTCGCCACCCGTGATGAACAACTTTGAAATGCTTGGGTCTCCTGATTTGAGAGATCAAAAGGCTATGCCAATGATGAGAAGTAGACAGGGAATGCGCTATCCTCCTCAGGGTTACGATACAAGAGGCCTGAATGTTGAAAGTGGGTGGCCAAGGTTCAAGGCCAAGTATATGTCTACAGATGAAATTGAAAATGTTCTTAGATTGCAGCTTGCTGCTACTCATAGTAATGATCCATATGTTGATGATTATTACCATCAAGCTTGCCTAGCAAGAAAATCTGCGGATGCCAAATTGAAACATCATTTCTGTCCAACTAATTTGAGTGATGGACCTGCCAGAGCTCGTTCTAGCACCGAGCCGCATCCTTTTCTCCAGGTTGATGCTCTTGGACGGGTTTCCTTCTCTTCAATACGCAGACCTCGACCGCTTCTTGAAGTTGACTCCTCCAATTCATCTAGTATTGTTGGGGCTGAATCAAAATTCGCTGAGAAGCCTTTGGAACAGGAACCTATGCTTGCTGCCAGGGTGACTATTGAGGATGCCATCTGCCTTTTACTTGATGTGGATGATATTGACAGATTTTTACAGTTTAATCAACTGCATGATGGTGGGGTCCAGTTGAGGCAGAGGAGACAAGTTCTACTGGAAGGTTTAACATCGTCGCTTCAGCTTGTTGACCCTCTAGGGAAAAATGGTCTCACTGTAGATTTAGCTCCCAAAGATGATGTCGTGTTCTTAAGGTTAGTCTCTCTTCCTAAGGGTAGGAAGCTCTTGTTGAGGTATCTTCAACTTCTTTTGCCAGGCGAACTGACTCGGGTAGTATGCATGGCCATCTTCCGGCATTTAAGGTTCTTATTTGGTAATGTTCCTACTGATCCTGGGACATTCGCATCAACTACAAACCTTGCAATAGCTGTATCAGCATGTGTTCGTGGTATGGAAATTAAATCCCTTGCTGCCTGTCTTGCATCGGTGGTGTGTTCGGTGGAGCATCCTCCTCTTCGTCCTATTGGCAATCCTGCTGGAGATGGAGCAACAGTGGTTCTGAAATCTGTCCTCGATAGGGCAACTGAGCTTCTGACTGACCCTCAAGCTACTGGCAACTGCAGCATGCCGAACCGGTCCTTTTGGCAGGCCTCATTTGATGCCTTCTTTAGCCTTCTTACTGACTACTGCTTCAATAAATATGACTCTGTTGTTCAATCTGTCACACCTGATGTTGCGTCTGATGTGGCCAAAACAATTAGCAGAGAAATGCCTGTTGAACTCTTGCGAGCAAGTCTTCCTCACACGAATGAGCAGCAGAGAAAACTTCTGTTAGAATTTGCCCAGCGATCTATGCCTGTCTTGGGTTCTAGCAATCAGGTTTGAGGAAGTGAACTTGTAAATGCATGATTGAGTGGCACTGTTTCATGGTTTTCAGATTCTTGAATATGTTACCTTACCTCAAGCAGGGAATGACCGAATGAACCAGTGGTTACCGTATATTTTATTTGCATTTCACAAATAAGAGTTTCATTTTCATGGTGGAAGAGGCTGTAAGTAGGTCATCTGTATTTGACATGATATGACTTCCTTTGGACACGAGAGCTTATTTTGATGCTCTGTTGTGCAATGCCTGAATAGCCAGCCATGGGGAAAATAGAATTTAGATATGTACAGTTGGAAATTGAAACAGTCCAATATTTCTACATTAAATATGCTTGAAAGGGTGTGGGAAAGTTCTTGTTTTTGCACGACTGATGAGTTTCGATCAGTTTTTTTAGCTCTATTCTGTTATATTTTGTTTGTAATTCGGGTTGCAACTTTGTTTGTAGAAGAGAGTTCACAAGTTACGATTTCTTGTGCTAAGCTTCTTACTTTTATTACTGCTATGAATTTCACTCATGGTTGAGTTTGCCTTTGACTACGTAAGCTGTAATAAATTTGATTGGTTAGCTAATTAGTTCCCAAATGTTTTAGTATGCAAGTTACTTATTAATACGTGTATTTCAATTCCAAAACCCTGTTTAGGAGCCGATGGTGTTTCAGCATCCAAGTTTATTGATTATTGCATGTATTTCAATTCAAAAACCATGTTTAGGAACCGAGGGTATTATCACACGTGTTGCAAATTTATTTTTTTTGGTAGGTTTCATAGTTCAGGGGTAGGTAAAGAACGCAATATCAATGTACGTCTGGTTTTGATCCTTCCCAATCATGGCCAAACTATAACATAAACCAGATACTGAATCTCCTTCACGGTGAAGCCACGTAAATATAATGAAGCAGCTAAAAGTAAAGGAAACGATAAAAAAATTAGTGAACCAAATAGAGGTTTGCATCGGTTTTGGTTAATCGGTCGAACCGAAACGATTCGCTTTTTTTAAAAAAAAATTCGGTTTTCGGTTACAGAATTCGGTTAACCGAATCGAAACCGAAATTTTAAAAAAATTAAATTAAATTTTTATAATTTTTTTATGGTTTAAAGATTTTTTTAATTATTTCGCTCTTGGTCGTATGAATAAGAACTCATAAATTAACTACATGTTTTCAAGTATAATATAATTTATTTTGTTGTCTAGTTTAAACTCGATTTTTTGTAATAAAGAGCTTCAAAATAATATTAGAACTTTAAATCTAAAAGGTCAAATGTTCAAAATTATTTTGAATATCATATACGATGTATTAGTGTTTTTATTTACGTTGAATTTTCATCAACTAGTCATCAAATTTGAGAATCTAATTAACATTTAAGGAGAATTTGGAGACAATCCAGTATGGAGTTTTGTAATGTTTTCTTCGATAGAATCAGAATCTAATTTTCATTTGGATAATAGTTACTATAACTCCAAAAGGTTCAAAACACAGCGGTACCCAGCTTTTGGGGCATGCCAAGGCAGAGTTCTTTGAAATGCATATTTTCAAATAGACAATTTCAAATAGACAATTGGGAATTAATCCCTAAATCTAAGTTTGATTTTCAATTTACTCCCTACCACAAAATACTTATAGGTAACTACCTAGTTCCAAGTTTGAGTTTCTAATTACTCACCTGAAAGAGAAAATTTTCAAATAAATACATTTTTAACCGTAGCTATATGATTTTAGGCATGCTTTGCTTATTCTACGTAAAAGTATAAATCTTTAGTCACGATCCTTAAAATGAATTGGGGTCTGGAACAGATGACTAGGATGGGAGAACCAACCTTTCGTGAAATCGAGTCGGATTCTTCTAAGATATCCCAAGATCTTAGAGAGATCCAGAAGACAGTGCAGCGTTATGACTATCTACAATACCATGTCCCTGAACAGATCCATCAGATTCACAGTCAGATGGAGATTAAGATCAAACATCAGGAGGAAATCCTTGAAAATCTTCGATATGTTCAAACCCGAGTAAAGGAGTTGGAGTCAAGACCAAGTCCGACAGGGAGAAGGAACGGAGGATGGTTACCGCTGTCCTACGGAACAGAACCCTTTTACACCAAAAAGGGAAAGCGAAAGAGGTTCGAAGGCCTTTGACGGAGACTGAAAAAATGATTGCAGTCCTACGAGGAGAGCCCATACTTTCCACAAAGTAATGGAAAGAATCAACTTGGAAGATCTGCGTGATCTTGCTGATTCGTTTGCGGGATTAAATCTCGTAGAATTTAAGACGGGAGAGCTTGTACCAAGACCTCCACCACAAGAGAGTTTCAGGTCACACAATCCACCCGAAGGTTATCAAAGTATGCCGCAGAGAAGATTTCACCTCAGCAACTTTGGATCCCCAAGTTGGAACAAGGAACCGTTCTCACAGGCCAGATATACGTCAAACGCCTTACGGGAAATCTCAGCTAGATCCAATCCATCATATGGACTTATGCTCAACATGGATATCTTGGATTTCAAAAACAGAAAAGTTCTTATTGATGAATGGGCTTCAGCAATGAGAATAGCAGCAGGAACGCTCGATCTAAGCAAATAAGTATTCATTTTACTTCTTAAAATGGGTCTGGAAGGATCAGTCGAGATTGCTTGGGATATGGGAGACCTAGGTACCAAGGAAGAAGTTTTAGCCGGAGAGTCCCTGAAAAAAATCGAGGACAAGATGGCAAAATTCTTTCAAATATGTTTCATTATAGTAAGTTACTTCGAGGGAATGGAGGAAGAGAAGGCTAAAAAATATAGAAAAGTTCTAATTAGCCTGGAACTACATGATATATGTTATGTATACGAGTACATCAAACTCTTTACCAAGTATCGATGGAAGGCAAAGATAGAAGAAAAAGATACAGCAGAACTGTTCTTTGCCAAAATACCGACCCCATGGAGAGAAATGCTTATCCATAAATATACACCCCATGCAATCGAGACGGTGTCCAGGAGAATGTCATTTCTTAAAGTAGAGCTCGCGGAGTGGTACTACCAGACAAAACTCCAAAAGAATTTCAAGAGGCTTAGAGGAATCAACAAAACAGCTCATCTTTGTTGTACAAGGAATGATATCCCTACAATTATTGGAACTATCCCCAAAGACGAAGATGAAAAAGAACAGAGCTCATTCTTATGCACGAGGAAGTAGTTCAAGAAGAAGTAGGTCTTCATGGTGACCTAGAAATATCTGGTCAAAACAGAAAGCCCGAAGTTATAGATCTGGGCAAAGATCAGGACCAACAAGGAGTATAATCTTATCAACATGTTCTAATCAAGCAAGTTCGAGCACATCACCAATAAAAAAGACTTTCAAACGCACTCATACCCGTGCAAATGAAAGTTTTAGAGATTGTAACTGTTGAACATGTGGAGCAAGAGGACATATCTCAACAGATTGTCCAGAAAACCAAAGCCATGGAGTAAGACAGTTCGAGCATACCAAGGAGTTTGAGGATGCTGTCTATTTCCAGGATTTGGTGCAGGTATATCAATTTGAGGATATTCTCTCAGATGAAAGTATCTACGAAGAAGAGATCTATTCTGATGGAGGTGAATCCAGCTCAGAATCAGAGTGAATGAGAGTTCCTTCAGCATATGACCAGAGAAGACCCGTCAGGATTCTTCTCTCATACAACTGTTTCTCATAAAACTCTTATGATGATCATGAAGGAAGAACCAAAGCTTCAAATGTACGATGGATTTATAATTGGAGCAATGGAAAAAGCCATGCATATGATAGATCTTCGAAGCAGGAAGCATCAGATTATCCATAGGGTGACAACATGTGAATTTGCTATCCCGATGGAATTCATGATACACCAAGTTGAGATGCAGTTAATCCCCTATAGAGAAATCTAGGAGATGTAAAAACAAGGTCAAAAGAGAAGTTGCTAATACACTATCATGGATTCATATCGGATCCATTATAGTCATCATAAGGGCACTCGTTCAGGAAGCTAAGGACATCGAAAATTCTCCATAGTTTTTCTGAGAATAAAAATTGTAGTCTCCAAGCTTTGTAATTCTTCATCTCGTTTGTAATATTGTTCTGTTTGGTTTTAGTTTATGTGTTCTTAAGTCAAGCCTCAGTTATATGAGAGGCTAAACAAGTCCGTCTCATCCCAAAAGGAGACGTTTTAATGTATTAGATTATAAGTATTCGAGAATAAAAATAAGGCTGTTGCCCATCTATATCCCATATTTCTTTAAATCTTTCTTATATCATGATTATACCTTATGCCCTAAGGTAGGAAACGAATTAGGGTTGTGCTGTGCGATTTCTGAAGGAATCGGATAACTGACAGACTAACCTTGCATGTGAGCTGAGGTTGGATGGTGAGGAGCCATTCGTAAAACGGTCTGGAGGCGGTAAGTTTTCAACTGGTGGTTTTGCGACCCACCTCACCCGGTGTCATTATGGTCAAAATGGTATATCTCAGTTTGTTGAAATTTTATTGTAATAGGTAAGCATGATGAGCATGTTATTTATTTTATATAGAATAAGGTATTATTAGGGCTTAAAATGAACTGTGTGTCCTTTGCAAAAGTATGCTCTTGAGTTTTCTCGAGATGACAGAAACTGAAGGATTTCATGTTTATTAAAGCCCTTGCATGACAAATTCATATGATAAAGGGTATTATGGTCTTAAAAAAGAAGGGGAGAGTAAACATTAAGTTTATTTCAAAATAGGGAGGAATCTCTTAATTGGAAAGTAGGTTTGTGGAGTTTTTTCCAATTTCCTCATTTTCAAAAAAACAGTGGGTATCTATCTGCCTATTTCAAAACCATAATTGAGTAAAATGCCTATTTTCAAATCACATGCGAATAATATGCTAATTTTCAAAATCATAGTGGATAATCCGTCATCAACTCTTAATTAAATGATAAAACCTCACAAAGAAACTTTGGTACAAAATTCCTCACTTGGTTTGTTCTTCATTCCTGTGGGCCAAGCTTGGGCTGGCGCCTGGCGGGCTTGAGGTGAGGTTCAAATTGCAAAACATTTATGTTAAAAAGAGAACAGAACATTAATTTATCACAAATCATCCAGCCCATATGAAGCCATAGAGCTTGGTCCAATGACATAACCCAATTCAGTTCAATTAAAAAATTAAGCTATCTTATGTAATAATTGGGTGGAATCAAATAAATGCCGACTCAATAAAAGGAAAAAATACATGTGTGATTGCATAGTAATCATGAATTCGATCAAAAAAGTTAAAAGGAATACTTGGGTGGATCTATGATTTTAGAGTTATATACATTTGATGGTCCATACAACTGACATAAATAGTGGTTTGCATAACTCTGGCCCATCCTTCGAGCCCCTTCCACTCTTTATTATTACTGTAACCCCAAAACTTACCACTATTTCTCTTTTTCACCCTTCATTGAATCATATGCTTCCAAGAACGACTCTGACACCGCGTCCCATCTTCCTTTTCAAGCCACGTCAAAGAAAACATTGACCACACTACGACGTGTCAATTCCCTATTGGATTAAAACAAAAGCCCCACTGTACGAATGCCATTGTTTACAGGTACCCTACAATATGCTTGATGATGGGTATGTGTGTTTAACGGGTCGGGTCAATTCGGATCCGGATCAAAACCTGACCGATTAACCCGGTTCGAAAGCGGAACCGGGCTAACCGATCCGGACCCGGTGAGATACCTATCCGGATTGGTTCTACCGTTTCGGAACTGATATCTTACCGGTTCCGGACTAAACGGATCCTGTTCCAGATCCATTTTTAAAAGTTATTTTTTATTTTAAGCTAATATAAGTTAGATTTTTAGAAAAAAAATATTCAAACAAACCGGTTCTGGGTTGGAACCAGTCCAACCCGGAACCAGTTGGACCGAAATCGAATTCGATTCTGTTCCTTAACGAATCAGACCAATTCTGGACCAGATCAATCAGTTAACCACCCTTATTGATGGGGCAAGGGTAATTTAATGATGTCCTAAGTGTAATACCATAATCCATTAAAAGCATGACAAGTATCTTTTTTAATATTTCTTTTTATTGTTTACTGACCACAGTTTTTTAAATCATGGTTAATTTCAAAATTTTCACCCTCTCTCTTAAACTTGTCCAAATTAATTTCCAACTACTTCTCCCTCCTTCCCCAAATTGGCACCTATGCCCTCACCAAAATTGGCGCAACCGACACCATTGCATTTTTGCAGTTGCAATTGTAAAGAAGTTTCGTTGCAGACTTTTGGAGAGGAAGAGTAGAGTACTCCAGCTAAGCGAATCATGGCCGGTGAAAAGATCAGGGTATTCTCTAATCTACTTTATTTTATTTCAATTCGTAGTAGTCGCTGTGGTCGAGCGCGCCCCTACACCGTGCTCGGGCGCTCCCTTGTGCTCCACTCTTCGCTTAGAGTATATAATTTTTTAGCTTATATAATTTTTAGAAAACATACCTTAAAGCCCAGGTATATGATATTGAGTAACAAGAACATACATTAACAAGAGAATGTACACTGAAAAAATTTAGAACTCGATGGTATGACGTGGTGTGAGTTTTGAAATGTGAAGGTGGTGTGAGTTGTGAATGGAACAAGACTTTTACGGAAATGGAATAGAAGACGATGTTGATTGTATGATTTGGGGAAGATTTTGAACGGAGTTAGAAAATTTCCCACCAAAATAGAACACATGTTTAAAATAATGAGATAACCATGGTTGAACATGTTTTCGATGGATTATGGTATTATCTGTAAGCCATCATCGAATTACCCACGCTATTACCCTACACCACATACTACACAATACTAACTCCTCCACAACAAACAACTCTATTCACTAGTAATTTCCAAACTGGAAAGTTTGATGCTCCTCCAAACCCTAGCAAAAAACAAATCATTTCTTCGCTTTCTCTTTCACAATCTTGGTGATGTTTGACATTTTCCGTTAAAATGGTTTAGTTGATGCTGTATTGTTTTTCTCTTTAGATTTTTTGTTTCTTGGGATTTAAAATCCTGCTCAGAAGTATATTTATTGTAGTGAGAGTTGGTTGCATGATCATTGAAAATGGCGTCAGCTTGCTTGAACAGTGTTAGGATGTCGCCGGATAATTTTCTGAACTGCCCTCCAGTAAACTTTCCATCTTACGCGTGGCTAAGCCCGAGAATCCCATTTAACCGCGAGATATCTGACGGGGAGGCAGGAAAGACTACTTCTGAGAAGCATCGAGAAGTGACGGATAATGCCGGAATGGAGAAGCAGGAGCAGGACGATTCAGATCCTGACGTCTGCGGCGTTGACTTTGTGGATTTCGAATTCCGGCTGGAAGATCCAGTTACTATGCTTCCCGCTGATGAGCTCTTCGCCAATGGGAAACTGGTTCCGTTGCAGCTCTCAGCGAGCAGGCAACCAATGATGGTAGCTCCGGTGCCATCGGAGATCACATTACCAGACACGCCAGCCTTTCGTCCAAGAAATGAAATATCTCCCACGGATCCGTTTTTGTTTTCTCCTAAGGCACCAAGATGCTCGAGCCGATGGAAGGAGCTTCTCGGCTTGAGAAAACTCTACCAGAACAGCATGGCGAAGGAGGAGGATCACAAAACGGCTGGTTCATTTTCTTCCAATCGCACTAACCGAAATGCGACCAGAAGCCTGAAGCAATTTCTTCACCGTAGCCCGAAACCATCTGACAATGCATCGGCTGATTCTTTGAACCTCCCATTGCTAAAGGAAATGGATAACGAGTCAGTGTCCATTTCCTCTCGAATATCGCTATCGTCTTCCTCCTCAGGTCACGAGCACGACGACCTTCCACGACTTTCCCTCGATTCCGACAAACCTAGAGCGGTTATTAGTCGCAATACTTATCAACCTAACAGAAACATTTCCCGAGTTCGAGTTGTTAAGCCCAAGGGCTTATCATCTGAGAATCCAACGACGACTCGTGTCAGCCGAAATGTAACACGTAGAGCGCCGGAAACTACTGTCACGGTTAGTGGCGTTGCAGTGGATAGTCCTAGAATGAACTCATCTGGGAAAATTGTTTTTCATAGCTTGGAGAGAAGTTCGAGCAGTCCAAGCTCTTTCAACGTTGGGTCCCGCTACAAGCTCCGGGGAATGGAGAGATCATATTCAGCTAACTTACGCGTCACTCCGGTTCTTAACGTTCCTGTTTGCTCACTTCGAGGGTCGTCGAAGTCTGGTGTTTTTGGGTTTCCAATGTTTTCTTCCCAGCCGAAGAAAGAAAGCTGCTGCAATGGTGGTGTCAACAAAACTCAGCAGAATCACAACAAGAACCGCATTGATCGAACTTGATAGGAAATAATATATCGGTGGTAATCCTCAGCCTCTTCCATTTCTCCAGTCAACCTGAATTTCGACGTGTTCTCTTTTGTTGAAGATTGAAGATGGTTCGGCCTGTTGGATTTACTTTTTCTCGCGTTTTCCAAATTATCTTGACATCATATTATTAGTTTACTATTGTATGTACATAACTGATGGAATGATGATTTGTGTTGTCAACTGTTTATCCATTTTTGGTGATTCTAACTTCATTTCCAAAACCAAATTCCAAATTTCTCAATTTTTATTTAATTTTTTTAAAATCTTTTCAATCGCATCAACTTCTTTGCCAGAAAGTTAAACGGAATCTCTGTTTCTTGTGCTTTTGAAAAAGTTGTTTAGCTCCTTTCTTCATACATGATGGGTTGTGGATCTTCAGTGAGCAGTAGTGTTCATGTGACCTCCATCATTTTCCATACGCGCCTCCCTCTGCGAATGGTTCTTCTGTGTAGCTAAAGTGCTAAGCACAACGTAACATGGCACGCGCCGCGTGCTACCCTTGCTCTTACCTGTACTCATTCGCTGTACTCTCATTTATTTTGTTTCTTCTATTGATCAATCTGACCTGAGTTTTTTTAAAATAATTTTGGAAAATATTCAAGACTGACATCTCACTCCTCCCTCTCTCTTTTTAACAATTTTTAATAAATATCAATATGCTATACTATAAGATTAACAAACAAAAATTTATAAGTATTATTTTATTTAATTCAAACATGTACCTCAAAATCATAAGCTGATTCAAATATTGAAGATATAAAATTTATATTCCTACAAAAAAAAATATGTTAGGCATCAAATTTATTTTTCACCTATATCCGGTTTATTGATTGCTACTCCTGGTAGGGATGAGATTATTGACATAATACAACCTTAGTGACACTGTTGTTAAAACATGCTATACCCTAACTTTGATAACAACTACGATCGGAGCTAATTCTTCTTTTTTCCCCCCTACATTGCTTCTGGACATAAAAAAAATTTCACTGTATTTGACAGGAGGGGACATAAATTTCGGCCATCAATAAAATATGACATGCCAGGCATTGATTAAAATTTTGTGCTTAAAAATGCATGCATTTATTTGAATGATTGTCTACATGCTATTTATTGATTTGTTTTAATAAGTGAATGTTTCTTATATAATGAACAAGAGACGTTACTCACTTTTGAGTTTATTGGATAAGAATAATTTTAATTCTCATTACTACAAGAAATTAAGTAAAGTTGGATCTGACATTTGTGTAAGGTTGGGAATTGGGATACGGACAAAAAACATTTCCCCCAAACGAACAACCGAGTACAAATGAATTAACTCCAATGTAACTTAGATTATGTATTTGCTACAATTTTGGCTATAAACAAATCGAAGTTGGCCGTGTATGAATATCAGGGTTGATCCACGTAATGAAACTACAACTAGGTGGGCTACAATTTCATATATTAGTGAAATTAAATTTTAATTTCTCTAGAAAAAGTACACGTACGTAATGTGGGAGTGTTGAGTTTGATCTTGTCGGATATAATCCCAAATTAAAATTTGGTTGGCCCAAAAATTTATTGTGAAGGATTGAACTGGCTAAGTACATAAAGATCCCCTTTTCTTTTTTTCTTTCTTTTTGATGACGTAGAATCGTAGCGGTTACATTTTGGGTGTTTATTTTATAAATCATTGGACTGACATAATAACATGCAAACAATATCAGCTAAGTAAACCGCACTAGGCAAGCTCGGTATGACAGATTCAACCAATAAAGTGTTGGTATGAGGAATCAAACTCTTCATCAAATACATCTATGCACATCTACTCCACCAACTCAATCATCCCACGAGGGGCTCATAAAATCCATTTACTTGATGTGATTGTGATTCTTAGTGGCACGGTCGGAGAAACTTTGGCAAGGGCTACCATTCACTTATATAAAATTTAGATCTAATAATGTTCTACTGTTGAGTGAAATGAAAGTAATCAAGAGTGATGTATGACATGTTATAGGCATATCATTATGTATGTATGCATACCCATGTGCAATATATGCGTACTTCTCATGGAATTCAGCTGTCCATTTGGTGGTTATATGATTATGATCTTAGAGGATTTTTTTATTTTTCTTTTTTGTTTAAAGACAACAACTCTTACCATCTCACTTAAAATCATACTATATAATTTGTAATATTTATCAATCAAAATATTACCTACTATTATAGTCGAAATATTCTATGCTACCTCATGAGGTAGTGCTCCATGAGGTACATCCAATCATTCATTGAGAATATTCTCAATGATGTTAAGTGGGAATATTCTCAATAAATGATTGGATATAGCCGATGAGATACTACTCCATGGGATATCATAGAATAAATCATTATAGTCGATATATCTAGTGGCAATTAGTCTGAAACATCACTGCAAAATACAGATTTTAAGATATTTAGTGCCGTCCTATTTGTTTGCTCACGATTCTCGGATTTATTATCACTAGTTTGACCAATGGTCATATCTAGCTTACCCTTTTTCATCTCCTTGGTTTGATGATGAGGGACACACAAAATCATTATTGGACAAAAACATTCACATTCTTATCTCAAGAAACTTTGTTGCTGCCCTTAAGGACGCTGCCCTCAGGAGCAACATTCACCATCCAAATGAAATCTTTTTTTTCCTTTTAAAAAAAAGATTTCAAATAAATGGTGATGATACCCTAAGAACACTACCCTTAAAAGTATTATCAAACAAACTCTTATCTCATGGGCTGTGGCTATTTTCCCTTGCGTAGGAACCAACGTACCTTTTTTCTCTTCTTTTTTTAAAATGAAGATCCTTTTAAGCCATTCGTTTCGCTTTTTGGGTCACGCTCAGTCTAACCTAGCCTTTCCACAAAGCTGCATTAGCCTTTCTCATTCGGGGTATTATAAAGCTTGCTTTATGAAGATCTGTGCACACTATAATTAAATGCTATTTGGAATGATACAAAGAAAACAATTTTTAAAAATATGAAAACTGTAATTTTTTGAACTTGATAATATCATATCAAAATTAATATATGTTCTAAAACAGGACACGTGTTTCTTTTTTTGTTTTGGAGCAAGTCAAAACGAAATCTAGGTCACAATTGCGATCGGTGTCAGATGAGTTACAAACCATTGGCAATAGAACAAGTGTTTCCAATCTACCGATCACGACAACATTTTAATTAAAACATCGAATTCCAGATTAACTAGCTAGCATTTTAAAATATGGGCTGTCTTTTGTATCCTATTTGCACATGGTTGCCTATAAAAGAACCAAACAGCCTTGATTTTAGCATTAAGACGCAATTTGTTTATTTGCCATGTACAGTGAATCTTCCCATAAACATTATATTATGATTAGTTAACAAGAAAATATTATCAGAATCGGATTCTGAAATAATCCAGGCATCAGTAAAGAACGTGGATTCTGCAAATGAGTGTCCCAATTACGCACTGTATTCTTTTGTCTACCATCTCTTCCGACACACAGTTATACATATATATGCACATATATTTTTACATAGTTTTTATATTATCGCAAAGCACACATGTGTGCGCACGCGCGTGACACTCTGGATTGAGGTGGGTATGCGGGATTTTATAATAACTAGCGGACGACGCACACGCGTTGCGTGTGTAACTTAATAAATATATATTTTGTATTGTATATGTGTAATACTTTGCGCATCATATCACAATTTTTAAAAAATGATGAAAGGATTCCTTTTTTTTTTTTTTAAAATGAAGCGGTTTTGGAACATTGAGGGATAAATGTGATGTTTTTTTGTTTTACCTTTTTGCCCCTTAATAATAAAAAGCCAAGTAATTTGTTTGGACATATAAATAATTTGACATTGGTTTATTTAGGAAGGAACAAAGTAGTTAGTATAAGGGGTTTACACTTTATAATATAGTATAGATAATAATTTTAAAAGTTGATCAAAATAAAAAAACGAAAATGGGAATAGATTAGTCCGTCTACTACCAATTGAATAAAAATTTATATTTTAAAAATAAACACAATATTAAAGTTTCATTGGACCCATTACCCACACACTCCATATTAAAGAGATGTTATTGGTTTTTCCCTAGGGTGAACAAAAATCACTTTGGTAAAATTTCTTGTGAATATTATTAAATTGTATATGAATTCAATTGGATGTTGAACGAGGAGTTTCATTCAATTTGAGCATTAAGCTGAAGTTTTTTAAAGAGAAATTATACATGGAAATTTAGAAGTTTTTTTAAATAATGGATATGTGGATAGGACTAGAGCTCTCAAAATAAGTTGGGACCATCGTATTGGCCCATCCCGACCATCCAAATAGGAGGGAACCAATTTCGGTTGACGGATTGACCCACAGGTTAGATCGATTAATTAATTTATAATAACATTTCAATTAATATATTAAAAATGATTTATTAGTAATTTATATAATAATTTTAATTAATTAAAATTTAACAAAATTATAGTTTTTATTTTTGGCGGGTTGGTCAATCTAACCCAAAACACGCCTCAAGTTGGGTTGAAGGTTTTTCAACCCGCCTGAAGGTGGGTTTAAACGGCTAATTTGTTTTGGTGGGTTGGATATGCTAGCCTGTTTTGATAGATCTAGGGTTATTTGGGGCAAAATTTTAAAGGATACATAAGCAAGCAGTGGTATACTCATATATATGATTAATTTAAATACTTGAAGCCATTTTCCCCCAAACAAAGCGGTCATCGTTACATTGCAATCACACTATCCAGTCTCTGCATCGTTGCTATCTGAGTTTCTTGTCTTCTTATCATTTTCTTGTTTACTTGGTATATTTTTTAATTTAATTTCCACACATTTTTAATGAAAAAACCTGGCACAATGAGACAAGTTTTTTGTCAATTGTCATGGGTTTTGTCTCCTAATAATAATCCGACGGTTGGCAGTTTAGATTCAGATTTCTTAGTCTGTCATTTCTTTTTCTGGTGATAGCGATAATGTATTTTATTTCTGGTGGAATGCATGGTTTCATGCCATTTATCATTTTCATTTATAATGACAGCTGCGAGCTCCTCACTGTTTGGCGGTGTAGTTGTGAAATTAAAAAAATGCTCTTAGTGGTATAATTTTTATGCGATCAAACTTTTAAAATGAATTTAATACAATAAAAGTAGTGATGTCAAACGGGCCGTGCTGGGCCCGCTAACGAGACGGGACGTGCCAGGCACGACCCGTCTCGCTTTTTGGTTGGCCCGGCACGGCCCAATTCAATTTTTATTTTATTTTTTCGTTTTTTTTTATTTTTTTGTTTAATTTTAATTATATAAATATAATAATATTATAAAAATATAGATTGTCACAATATATTTATAAAATAAAAATTTATTGACTACAAATTGAAAAACTATAAATTACATTGAACAAAAGTAAATAATAAATTGCAAAAGAGTTTAAAAAATATGCTAGTTTTCTTCATTTTCATCCGAAGAAACATCATGTCCTCCCAAACCTTGTAAGCGGCTATCAGCATCCAACCAATCCTTTAAAAGAATACACATCTCCACAGTGTTTGGTTCCATTCTACTTCTTTTTTCATCAATGACTCTTCCACCTGCACTAAAACAAGACTCCGATGAAACTTTGGATATCGGAGGAGTTAGTAGATCACGTGCCATTATGGAAAGTACTGGCCAAAGTCTAGCATTGTCTTTCCACCATGCCAAAACATCAAAAGTTTCTAATTCTTGTTCACTGAAATTTATGACTTGGTTTAGATATAACTGAAGCTCAGTAAATGAAGATGTATTAGAACTAGAACTAGAAGAAGCGGAAGTAGTGTCTTGTCTTCTTCTTAACATTGTCAACACAGAACCCTTAGTACTACTAGCACCACTACTACCACTTTCTCTTATTGGAGTTGCTCTAGAATTATGTAACGAATCATATAAAGAAAATAAAGCAAACAAACATTTATTAATGCGCTCTTTCTCTTGATTAATATTAATATTTTCAAAAGCCATGTTGGTGTAAAAAACGGATCAGATCTATATAATGCAAAACATTCACTAATTTCATAAATTTTATTCAAAAATATTGAAGAAGTTGGATAATAACAGCCCGAAAATAAATTGGTAGCATCATAAAACGGTTCTAAAAAATTACAAATATTAGAAGCAATTTCCCAATCAATTTCTTCAATATGAAAATGTTCGGCCATCCTTTAATTAAAAAATAAAGTGATCACATTTCTATAAGGTAAACATGCTTGCAACATTAAATATGTAGAATTCCACCTATTAGGAACATCATAAGGAAAATCTTTATAATTCATACCATGAGAAATACATAAACTTTTGAAGTCTTGTTTTCTAGCAACTGAACCATTAAGAAATTTAAGAGTAGTCTTTATTTTTTCTAAATGAAGCTCAAGTGGTTTCAATCCATCTTGCACACACAAATTTAAAATATGACATGCACAACGAACTTCCAATCTGCAAGCTAGCATAAATTGATCTCCGATTGCTTTGTTGCTTAATTGCTGGTCAACCTGCACGTTATATTTTGTTATAAATTAAACTTATAACGAAAAGATTTATTACTCTAAAAGCAAACATTCATTTTATGCTTGCAAAATATTTCAGAAAATTGTTTCTACATTAAACTCGTGAAACAAAACCAAATAAGCCAGTAATATGAGTAATCGGCTCCATTGGAGGCATCCCGGCTTAGTGGAGACCTTGAGTTGTAGAGGCTTGGAGAAAGTATAGAGGACAATGGCATATGCATGCATTTGGACTTGGGAGTATTTCTCCAAATTCCATCACCTCATATATTGGCAATTCAAAAGATCAGATTTGTTCATGTCATAGGGGGAGAATCAATTCTAAACGAAAACATCACAAATAATAATAAAAGAGATGCTGCATTTGATTGGGCCAAAGCAACATGCAAAAACTATTAAACATGGTAAACATTTAACTACCTTCTTTTATATAAATGTGTTTTTATCTTCTCTGTCTTCATATCAAGGTAAATAATAAAGACTTCGCTACATGCACAATTTATTGGAAAAATGTGTTTAATGAATTGAAATTAAGCATGAAAAAATCGAATACTTGATAAATAACAAAACAAGCGAAAATCGGACAAGAAAAAAATTGCCCGGGAAAACCCGGGCAGCAGGCCGGGCGCTCGAGCGCCCGGTGTTCTGCCAGGAAATTTTACATGCGGTATTTTCTAGAAATGGTGTGTCCTTTCGCGTCCGGGTGCGTTTTTCCATGAAGAATTGCTACCAAATGATGTCTCTTGATCAAGTATAAATATAACAAACCCTAAGTAAATTAAACGCACTTTTTATGCAAGATCAAAGTCATTTTATAGAGCAAAATATGCATACACATATTGCTCATCCCTTGTTGTTGTTGAAGTATTTTTAAACCATTGTGGTTTGAGAACTTGTGATTTGGAGTGCTCCTATCACAAGTCATAGTTGTTGTATCTTGGGAAACGATTACGGTAAGCATCATAGCGGGACAATATCATTTCAAGGACAGAGATTCTAAATCTCACATCGACAAACATTCGTAAAGTCATTGTTACTTTTGCTTGCTATTATTCCTAAGATGCACATCAATACTAAGATTACTACAATCTTCAAACGATATTGTAATAAATGGCTTCATCGAGTGGAACAACGACTACCGTTCATCATGGATAAAGGCATGAGAAGTTCAACGGAACCGACTTCAAGAGGTGGCAACAAAAGATGCTATTTTATTTGGCAACATTGGGGTTGACAAGGTTTCTCAATGAGGATGCTCCTATCATCATGGAGAGTGAAACCGACAACCAAAATAGGGATGCGGTTGATGCATGGAAAGCGATATCCTATGCAAGAATTACATTCTCAATGGATTAGACAAACATATTGTACAATGTGCATTGCCTAATAAAGAAGGCCAATAAATTGTGGCAACCCTTAGGGAAAAAGTATAGATATGAGGATGCCAGAATAAAGAAATTCATTGTTGGGCGTTTCCTGGATTTCAAAATGATTGACACAAAGCCGGTGACGGCACAATTGCAAGATTTGCAAGTAATCATGCACAAAATTCATGCAGAGGGAATGGTTCTAAGTGACTCACTCCAAGTGGCCGCAATGATTGAAAAGTTGCATCCGTCATGGAAGGACTTCGAGAATTATCTCAAAACACAAACGAAAAGAGATGAATTTTGAAGACCTTGTGGTTCGCTTGAGAATCGAAGAGGTCAAAAGAATTTCCGAAAGGAAGGAAAATAGGCATTAACATGAAGCACGAATGAACTTAGTGGAAAAACCCGCCGGAACAAAACGCAAGTTTGAGGGGATGGCATCCAAATCTGGAAAGACGGAGAAGTTCAAAGGTAAGGGTGTAAACGAACCGAATCGAGTCGAATATGCAGAAAATTTGAAGGTTCGAATTCGGCTCGAAATAGTTATATTCGAGCTCGAGTTCAATTTGAAGTTCGAATAGTTTTAAAATGTTGGCTCGATTTCAGCTCGAATCAAAGCTCGAGTTCGAGTTCGGATCGAAATGATTCGAACATGTTCGCTAGCTATTCACACTATTGCTCAAAAAAATACTCGAAAGATTCGAAATAAATATAATTATATTATATTAATAAATATTAAAGTTCGCAAGCGGCTCACGAACTATCGAACAAAGTTATTTGGGCTCGAGTTCGGCTCGAAAAAATGTTTGAACATGTTTGAGTTCGGCTCGAATTCGATAATTTCGAATACGAATCAAATATTTTCAAGCAGGCTCGAAACGTTTGTGAACATGTTCGATTCGCTTACACCCCTATTCAAAGGCAAGTGCTACAAACATGGAAAACCCAATCACACGGCGAAGGATTGTCGCAATAAAGACGACCGTGGGAAGGCTATGGATCAAGTAAACGTGACCGAAGGAGATCGTCTCTCAAATGATTTGGATGATCTAGTGCTTACCGCTAAATTAGATTGTGTATCTCTTAAAGTTGTAAACTCTAAGAATGGAGTGATTTTAAACAAATGTAATGATGATAATTGTTGAAACTAATAAATTAATGTTATTAGTTTTTTTGATTGAATCTTATGGTTTGTGACGTGATTTTTAGGATCATTTAAACCATGGTTCGCATCGCAAGTTGTAATGTTAAATTCATTGCTTGTGTAGGGGCTAAGTTAACAAAATCGACATTCATTTGTTAGAAGAAACTTAACGTCTCTAGAGTTAATTCACAATGATGTTTGTGATGGAAAGATTGTGCAAACTAGAGTTGTGGGAAAAGCAATTTGTTACTTTATCAATAATTGCACATGATGTTGTTGTGGCATCTTTGTTACGGTGCAAACACGAGGCCGTTGAGGTGTTTAAACACTTCAAGAATGAGATTGCAATCAAAATTAGCCAATGAGGTTTGCTATGGGAAATTGCGAGTAGATTATACTTGTGTTGTCTAAGAATTTGACGGTTAAGGTTGAATTTGCATGACAATAAAATCTTGAATTCGAGTTTTTAACCTTTGTACACTTAAAATACAAGTGATGAATCGAAGTCACAAATTTTGACTATACATTGTAATATCAGTTGGTTCATTTTGAATAGACCAAACCACGGTTCAGAACCGCCGGTTAGACTGTTCAAAAAACATCGACCCTTAACCTTAACCTTCCTTGACGGTTTCAGTTATGGTTCATGAACCGCTGGTTACGGTTCCGGTTCGGTTACGATTCCAGTTACGGTTAACCAACGGTTATTGTTTGACCCTTATTTTTTTAAAAAAAATATTAAAATTTGATAAAGTGTAAAAGGTGTTTGAATGTGTTTTCATCCATGGATTAAACATAAAATAACGTGAAATAAATTCAAGTTCAGATCAAAATTTTAAGATATATTTGTTTGATTAATATGTATAAATTATAACACTATATTTAGATTAACAAGGCTCGTATAGTTTAGTGGTTGAAGCTAATTATTAAAATTGGAGGTCATGAGTTCAAATATACACCATAGCATATATTTTAAATTTAAAAATGTAAAAGTGATTAAAATAAACCCTTGAACCGCCGGTTCATGGGTTAGCAAAATCATGACCCTTAACCTGCCCTTCTATAGACGGGCTGGTTACGGATCCGACCTTCAAGCCGTTGATCCGGTTAATCGGCTCGTTGACAATGGGCCGATTTTGGGCCGGTTCCCTTGGTCGAGTCTAATTTTGAATTTCTAAGCTAATGCGCTTAAAACATGAATTTGCAAGATAGAAAATTTGAATTCAAGTTTTCTAAGTTACTGCACTAAAATTGCAAATTGTGAACCGAGTTTGAGAATATTATCCTAGTTTTAACTTTTATAAGCAAGTACGCTTAAATCCAAAATTTTCAAGAAATAAAATCATGAATTTGGATTTATAAGCCAATACCGCTTAGAACTTGAAACATGAAAGTTTGAACGCTAATGCAATTCGAGACTATCCCGAAGCTGTGGCAGATTGCAATTCTATGAGTAAATCACATCCTAAGTGCCACATTTTGGAAACGACGAAAAACCTTGTGATTGAAGGAAAAGAGAGTTTCCTAAAATATTGAAAATGTGGGGAAGCTTGGCTAAACTAGAAATATAAATGCCAAAGTAAAGTTATAACAAATACCAAATAAATGACATGAAAAGTTTGACAAATCATATTGCAGATAGATTAATGAGTGCAACAAATGTGTACACACATAAGTATATTTATGCTTGTGTATTGATGATATGCTCATTGATGGAAGCAATTTAGAAATTATCAAGTAACAAAGAAAAATGTTGACGGGATATTTTTTACGTGTGTGCATCAATAACAATACTTGGAATTAAAGTTTCCAATACATTTGAATAATGAAATATCAAGGATTAATTCGAGTTTCAAATTTAAGCTTTGCGCTTAAATTTAAGTTTACAACAAATATAATCTTGAACGTGTATTTTTTAAAAATCTATGCGTTAAAAATTTGAATTGTGAACTAAAGATGAGTATTTTCTCTGGTCTCGAATTCTGTAAGAAATAACACTTAAATCATAGTTTACAAGAAATTAAATCCTGAAATTGGATTTCTAAGTTTTGAACGCTTAAATTGATGGAAATATCCAAGAATGATGCAAATGAGGTGATGTGATAACCGAAACTGAAGATATATTATTGTGAAAAATTCTCTAAGCAAAACATGTAAAGCTTCTTCGGCCGAGTGACTTTATAAGTTGTTAGAGAAAAATCCTTATTGAAAATGGGCTTGTGCATGCAACTAAAATTTGTTGCGCTAATGCTATAAAAGGTGCACGAGGTCTTAAGTGAATGATAAGTCTTGGTAGAGAAGCATGTACATAATACCATATGACAAAATGATCTATAGTGGCATAATCTTCAGTGATTATGTGAAACCGTAGATCCGCATATAAAATATTTAACAGAGAGATCAAGCATATAGTTTATCGAGGGAAATGTGGTTAAAACCCTATAATCAAAATTTTGTAGTGGATACCCAACCTTGCTGGGTGGAGATCCCAATATCTAGGTGCAAAAAATGACAACTAAATTATGAGATTATATAAACACCTTGGAGATCAATCTCCAACTCATTCCTATGATAAGTGGCATAACCTGCAAAAGGGGTACGAGAATAGACAAATTGCTTTTAATGATTCCTAAGAGATATAAGAATATCTTGGATAGCGGGATACTCTTTTAGGAGATCATCTACGTTAGTGCGAAGTGTGGCTGCTTCAAAGATGTAAGCACTTATGAAATCAAGCGTGGTCTATGGCCGAAACAGACACAACCAAAAAACCAATATGAAGGTTAGAGTTGTTATGGTGTGGGTTCAGTTGTCTCGGTTTACACAAACGACTAAATAGTTCAAGACTTTAAGTTTACTATTAAGTCAGTAAATCCGATTGAATACTACTACGGAATGTTCAAAGCCGCAAGCTACCTCTCCCGATGCTATAACGATACGTTAAATGCACTTCATGCATTAATTTTAATTCATGCGGGGGATTGTTGGAAAATGCGCTTAATGAATTAAAATTAAGCATGAAAAAGTCGAATACTAGATAAAGGACAAAACAAACAAAAATCGGAAGAGAAAAAAATAGCCCGGGAAAACCCGTGCAGCCTGGGAGGTGCCCGAACGCTGTCCAAAATGTTGGGCAGTAGGCTGGGTGCTCGAGCGCCGAATATCGGCGCTCAAGCGCCCTGCGTTCTGCCAGGAAATTGTGCCTGCGATTTTTTCTTGAAATAGTGTCTTTTAGCATCCGAGTGCATTTTCCATGAAGAATTGCTACCAAATGATGTCTCATGGTGATGTCCCTTGATCAAGTATATATAACAACCTCTGAGTGAATTAAACACACTTTTTATGCAAGATCGAAGTCATTTTTAGAGCAAAATCTGCATACACATATTGTTCATCCACTGTTCTTGTTAAAGTGCCTTTGAACCTTTGTGGTTTGATGACTTTTGATTTGCAGTGCTCCTATCATAAGTCATAGCCGTTGTATATAGGGAAACGAATGTTGTTAACCGTAAGCACCATAATGGGGCAATACCGATTCAAGGACAGAGATTCCAAATCTCGCATCGACAAACATTCATAAAGATTGTTACTTTGCTTGTTATTATTCCTAAGATACACATCAATACTAAGATTGCTACACAATTCATTTAAATTATATAATAAATATGACATGGTAATATTAGACCCGATCAAGGGTCATAAATGACCCTGAGTCAGACCTGTAACCGGGCCCGTCTATAGGCGGGCCGGTTACGGGTTATAATTTTCAAACCCGTGAACCGTCGGTTTATAGTTTTTTTTAACATTTAAAATCTAAAACATACATGTTATGGTGTAGATTTGAACTCATGACTTCCAACTTTAATAATTAGGTTCAACCACTAAACTATAAATCACCGTTTTGTACAATGGATATGATGTGATAAGTGAGAGACGAATAATTAAAAATCATGGCTCATCCTATCCTTATTAACGTACCAAACGGTGCCTAAAAGTCTTATTAATCTAGATAGAGTGTTATAAATTTTATATATTAATCAAACAAATATGTAGGATCGAGCGCTTACCGCTTTACCAATAACTATAGTTAAGGGTAATGGCGCAACATCAATCTTTTCAACCATACACTGGCACAAGCGCCACATGTTCGACCGATCACAAAGCAGAGGCAATTGTTGAACCCCAACAATCCCTCCCCCAATAATTGCACTTTCTGCAACTCATGGGAATCGAACACGCGACCTTGGCTCTGATACCAATTGTAGGATCGAGCGCTTACCGCTTTACCAATAACTATAGTTAAGGGTAATGGCGCAACATCAATCTTTTCAACCATACACTGGCACAAGCGCCACATGTTCGACCGATCACAAAGCAGAGGCAATTGTTGAACCCCAACAAAATATATCTTACACATTTTGATTTTTCAAGATTCAAATTTTTCATGTTATTTTATGATTACTCAATGGACGAAAACATATTCAAATGCTTTTAAACTTTTTTAAAATTTAATAGTATTTTTAATATTTTGAAAAAAAAATAGCGCTCAAACCATAACCGTTGGTTAACGGAACATGAGGTTCATTAACCCGAACCGGAATTGTGTAGGAAAGTTAAGGGTCGAGATTTTTTGAAGCGTGTAACAGCCGGCTATGAACCATGGTAATGTCTAGGTAATATATATACTATATATAATGTGTGAATGTGTTAGTGGTATGACCTAAGTGAATTTACCATAATACCTTCACATGCATTATCAAATAACAAATATGCCCAAATATGCTAAATGAACACACTCCGCGAAGCCCATGCTAATTTGAATAACCAAAATAATATATAAAAAAAATACATGGGAGGGCATTAAACTACAAAATAAAATTGAAAAAAAAATTTATTACAGTAAAGAAGTCAAAATTTTAAAAAAATAAATTTACAATTACCACATCAATTTATAAAAAAAATATTATATATGCAGACAACGCGTAAATGAGTCTTAGTTATAGATTAACTTTGTAGCTCTTCAAAAGTTCTAAGCCCATGTTATGTGGATCGAAACCCAGATCACATTTTTCAGCATTTGGGCCTCAGTCCAAACAAACAAGCAGTTATTACAAATGGAAAGTTTGCTTGGAGGCAGATAGAAGTTAGTTGGGGAAATTACATGGAAGTCCACTTTGGTGACACAAAATCTATTTAAGTCTTGAGAAAAAATCTTAGTGCATAAAAAGCCAAATTGGAAACAATTGTGTTGAAATAAGTCAACTTTTCAAATTTTCAAATCAATTGGATGTTTTATGATGACTCTTTTACCCCTCAATAGTTTGATATATTGCATTCTATCCTTTAGGCTTTTGTTTAAATTACAAAGAAGTCTATATATAATATTTAATTATCTTTTATATCCTTATATTTATAAAAAGCAACATTTAACATCGTCTTTTTACAAGTCCCCATTTTTTGCGATCCTTTCCACAAAATGGTATCAGAGCCTAGGTTTATTCTGGAAATACTATGATAATATCTTGAATATTAATTTGTAACCTATACGGAGGAGACGATTCAAGAAAAATATGGACCCGAACGTTTGTTCGAAGTGTCATTCTTACAGGTGGTATTTCCAGAAATTGGAAAAACTAAATCAAAAGCATATGGCAGAAGCTCAACGCTTCAACCATAAGTGGAAACAATTACGAGGAACAGGTTTATGCACTCCAAGCATAAATCATTACAAGAAATTGGAAAGGATGGCGAAGAGGCTTCATCAAGTGAACCTCAAACTTCAGTTCCAGTTAGCCGAACTTCAGGAGGACAATCATCCTGAACACGAGGACGTTGTACCAGACCCCAATGATCCAACAGGGTCCGGATCGGATGAATAAGATGGGTGAGCCAACCTTTCGAGAAATCGAGCCCGATTCTTCTAAGATTTCCCAAGATCTTAGAGAGATCCAAAAGACAGTGCAGCGCTATGGATATCTTCAATACCATGTCCCTACACAAATCCATCAGATCCAGAGTCAGATGGAGATCATGATTAAACATCAGAAGGAGATTCTTGAAAACCTTCAAGATATTCAATCCCGAGTAAAGGAATTGGAGTCAAGGCCCAGTCCTACAGGAAGAAGAAAAGGAGGATGGTTGCCACCATCTTACGGAACAGAACCCCTTTTACACCAAAAGGGGAAAGCAGAGGAGGTCCGAAGGCCGTTAACTGAGTCTGAAAAAATGATTGCAGTCCTACGAGGAGAACCCATACTTCCCACAAAGTAATGGAAAGAATCAACCTTGAAGATCTAAGGGATCTTGCTGATTCATTTGCGGGATTAAATCTCGTAGAAATCAAGACATGAGAGCTTGTACAAAGACCTCCACCACAAGAGAGCTTCGGGTCACACAATCCACCCGAAGGAGACCAAAGTATGCCACACAGGGATGATTTCACCTCAGCAACTTTGGATCCCCCAGTAGGAACAAGGAACCGTTCCCGAAGGCCAGATATTCATCAGACGCCATATGGGAAGTCACAGCTAGATCCAATCCATCCATATGGACTTATGCTCAACATGGATAATTTGGATTTCAAAAACAGAGAACTTCTTATTGATGAATGGGCTTCAGCAATGAGAATAGCAGCAGGAACACTTGACTTAGGCAAAGAAGGATTCATTTTACTTCTAAAAATGAGTCTGGAAGGATCAGTCAAGATTGCCTGGGATCTTGGAGACCCAGGAACCAAGGAAGAAGTTCTAGCCGGAGAGTCCCTGAAAGAGATCGTGGACAAGATGGCGAGATTCTTCAAAATCTGTTTCATCGGAATAAGCTACTTCGAGGGAATGGAGGAAGAAAAGGCTAAGAAATATAGACAAGCTCTAATTAGCCTAGAACTACATGGCATCTGCTATGTAGATGAGTACATCAAACTCTTTACAGAGTATCGATGGAAGTCGAAGATAGCGAAAAACGATGCAGCGGAGCTGTTTTTTGTCAAAATTCCGAGCCCATGGAGAGAAATGCTTATCCAGGAATATACACCGCATGCAATCGAGACGGTGTCCAGGATGTCAGGATCGGTCCCGGGGGTGGGTTGCCATTCCACACCCGAGTTCAACCAACTTGAGCTTCAATAGCTCGTGTTCTTGAATTAATGCACCGAGAGATTATATCGAGTTCGATTACAAAATCGAGCGGAAGACACTCGACATAACCCGCTCTAAAACCGATTAAACATTTGAAAGGCATTTTAAAGATATGCAATTAAAATAAATAAACAAGCATTTGTTTATGGAAGTTCGAAGGTGGTGTAATCCTTCTACGTCTCCCCTTCTTCCACCTCATGGAAGGATTCCACTAGAAGACTTTGATTTATACAATCCCGTTGTACAAACCCGATCCAGTTGGGAATTCCCCATCCAACTAGAACTCCTAGCAACTCAACTATGTATGTTCTTTAATGTCTCACATACAAAGACCTCTCAATCGGTTGTGTTGAATCATCAACCGTTACAATGGTATTCACTCTTCTATTTTAGCTCACAAATACAATGAATAGAGTGAATACAAAGGCACAAATGATTCCATAATGAATCTGATATAGCAAGGTAAGAGGTGCCAAAGATTTGAGGAGTGCTATTCATTTAGCATCTTTTGTCTTTTAAGTTCCTCAATTGAATCCCAAGTGGGTTTGCTTTGGAAGGCTTGGATTGATCTTCAATCAGCTGTTATTGAGCTTCCAAATCATGTATATATAGCCCCAAGTAATGATATATACGTTAGACACAAGAATATGCCCGTTGGAGAAGGTTCTGCACTATTCCCGAGCTTGCAACGGTCATATTCTGGTTTCTGGGCTGTTTGTATTTCGGACCGGACTGGTCTGGTCTGCTGGTCTGGTCTGCTGGTCTAGTTCAGTCTGGTCTGGTGGTTTGGTTCAGTCTGGTCTGCTGGTCTGCTGGTCTGGTCTGGACAAATCAGTCTGATGCAAGACAAGCTTGATACAAAAACAGATTGATAAACTTGCTCTTCGATCTGTTGCTTGTAACTCTTCATTCGTTGATTTCTGGGCAAAGTGATCCACATAAAAGTTGTAGCCCTTTCTCTTAGCTTTCCACGGAATCAAGAATCGCTCGATTTCGAGTTTTAATGAGAGAGTTATGCTCGAAATACGAGGCAATGCTCCTGCTGTCTGTTTGCTGGATGCAGCAGCACATGGCGTGACTTGCAGAAGCTTTTTGGCCATCTTAACGTCCGATTCAGTCTTTCACTTCCAAAGATAACTTGTAGATCTTTGTCTTAGCTTTCCAACCCATACTGAATCGTTCCGTTCCGATAAGCGAGCTAAGAGTTATGCCCACCAGACTGATAGGGACTTTGCTGAAACAGCTTGCTGTTTCTTCGCGGTTCAGCTCGATCTTGCAGGCGTCTTTTCTCCTTGATAACATTTGAACTAGCCGATCTGTTGTGAAATATGACTTTTAGTATTTTACGTTGGCTGTTCAATCTCTTTGGAAGCACGCCATTTCGATATCCGAGCTATTAGATATGATCAAAACAAACCGCTATGCCAGAATTCCAGTCTTGGTCCAGCTTGATATTTTCAAGCTACTTCTTTGTAATTCATCAAGCTCTTAAATATGATCTATGAACTGCACACTTGATGAAATATGTTAGCAACACAATAACAAGTTTTGTTAACATCAAAACCAAGATTATTCGGGTTTCCAAAACCCAACAATCTCCCCCTTTTTGATGATCACAAAACTTGAATAAAAATATGAACATTAAGGCACAATGTTGCATAACAAGAAAAATCATATTTTTTAAACAACATATTTCTCCCCCTTTTTGTGTGAATAAAAAAGGAAGACAAATAAAATGTTCTCCCCCTCAAGGATTGAGATTAAACTCTCCCCCTTAATTTTAAAATGTTTGAAAATTTGAGCAAGTGAGGGGCAAAAAGGGTAGGCTAAAACAAATTAAAAAAAATGCAATGTACATTAATTTTTGAACAAAAATAACCTCTTTTGATGATGCATGTAGCATACTTGGCAACAAATTTGAATTTCTTGACAAAACTCAACAATGTCTATTTCATCTTTCAGCGGTGGCAGCACATGAGTCAACTTTACAGAATAAACTGCTTTTCCTCGTGAAGAATTAGGCTGCAAGACCTATACCGTTGCGATCCTCTATGAGTCTAGTTTGCAACGAAAAAAACGGTTCGTCATTTGGACATCCGAGCAAGAAGTTATGCCAATATTCCCAAAGTCGCTGCAAGCTGCCAAAAAAACTAAAATGCTTCGAAATTGTTAGATAAAATCTCAAAATAAAAATTTTAAACTTAAAATGAGTTTAGATCATATTGAACCAGAATTTGAACATTTAAAAAGATTTTAAAATTATTTTCATGCAAAATAAATGCAATGAAATTGATTTTTATGCTAAAAATTTTCATACACCATATTTTGAAAAAATATGCTATAAAAATATTTCATGCTCATGAAAAATTTGAAAATGATTTTAAAAGATATCCGCAAACAAATCGGTTAAAATGCTTTCCAAGAACAACCTGCTCTGATACCACTTGTCAGGATCGGTCCCGGGGGTGGGTTGCCATTCCACACCCGAGTTCAACCAACTTGAGCTTCAATAGCTCGTGTTCTTGAATTAATGCACCGAGAGATTATATCGAGTTCGATTACAAAATCGAGCGGAAGACACTCGACATAACCCGCTCTAAAATCGATTAAACATTTGAAAGGCATTTTAAAGATATGCAATTAAAATAAATAAACAAGCATTTGTTTATGGAAGTTCGAAGGTGGTGTAATCCTTCTACGTCTCCCCTTCTTCCACCTCATGGAAGGATTCCACTAGAAGACTTTGATTTATACAATCCCGTTGTACAAACCCGATCCAGTTGGGAATTCCCCATCCAACTAGAACTCCTAGCAACTCAACTATGTATGTTCTTTAATGTCTCACATACAAAGACCTCTCAATCGGTTGTGTTGAATCATCAACCGTTACAATGGTATTCACTCTTCTATTTTAGCTCACAAATACAATGAATAGAGTGAATACAAAGGCACAAATGATTCCATAATGAATCTGATATAGCAAGGTAAGAGGTGCCAAAGATTTGAGGAGTGCTATTCATTTAGCATCTTTTGTCTTTTAAGTTCCTCAATTGAATCCCAAGTGGGTTTGCTTTGGAAGGCTTGGATTGATCTTCAATCAGCTGTTATTGAGCTTCCAAATCATGTATATATAGCCCCAAGTAATGATATATACGTTAGACACAAGAATATGCCCGTTGGAGAAGGTTCTGCACTATTCCCGAGCTTGCAACGGTCATATTCTGGTTTCTGGGCTGTTTGTATTTCGGACCGGACTGGTCTGCTCTGCTGGTCTGGTCTGCTGGTCTAGTTCAGTCTGGTCTGGTGGTTTGGTTCAGTCTGGTCTGCTGGTCTGCTGGTCTGGTCTGGACAAATCAGTCTGATGCAAGACAAGCTTGATACAAAAACAGATTGATAAACTTGCTCTTCGATCTGTTGCTTGTAACTCTTCATTCGTTGATTTCTGGGCAAAGTGATCCACATAAAAGTTGTAGCCCTTTCTCTTAGCTTTCCACGGAATCAAGAATCGCTCGATTTTGAGTTTGAATGAGAGAGTTATGCTCGAAATACGAGGCAATGCTCCTGCTGTCTGTTTGCTGGATGCAGCAGCACATGGCGTGACTTGCAGAAGCTTTTTGGCCATCTTAACGTCCGATTCAGTCTTTCACTTCCAAAGATAACTTGTAGATCTTTGTCTTAGCTTTCCAACCCATACTGAATCGTTCCGTTCCGATAAGCGAGCTAAGAGTTATGCCCACCAGACTGATAGGGACTTTGCTGAAACAGCTTGCTGTTTCTTCGCGGTTCAGCTCGATCTTGCAGGCGTCTTTTCTCCTTGATAACATTTGAACTAGCCGATCTGTTGTGAAATATGACTTTTAGTATTTTACGTTGGCTGTTCAATCTCTTTGGAAGCACGCCATTTCGATATCCGAGCTATTAGATATGATCAAAACAAACCGCTATGCCAGAATTCCAGTCTTGGTCCAGCTTGATATTTTCAAGCTACTTCTTTGTAATTCATCAAGCTCTTAAATATGATCTATGAACTGCACACTTGATGAAATATGTTAGCAACACAATAACAAGTTTTGTTAACATCAAAACCAAGATTATTCGGGTTTCCAAAACCCAACACAGGAGAATGTCATTTCTTAAAGTAAAGCTGGCGGAGTGGTGCTACCAAGCAAAGCTCTAGAAAAATTTCAAGAAACTCAGAGGAATCAACAAAATGGCTCCTCTTTGTTGTACGGGAAATGATATCCCTACAATCATTGGGAACTACCCACAAAGGCGCAAGTTGAAGAAGCACAGAAGTCAACCGTATGCCCGAAGAGGTGGTTCAAGAAGAAGTAGGTCTTCATGGAGACCTAGAAAGTTCTGGTCAAAGCAGAAAGCCCGAAGCTATAGATCAGGGCAAAGGCCAGGACCAACAAGGAGTAGAATCTCATCGACAGGTTCTAATCAAGCAAGTTCTAGCAGGGCACCAACGAAGAGAACTTTCAGACGCACACCTACCCGTGCAAATGAGAGTTTCAGAGATTGTAACTGCTGGACATGCGGAGCAAGAGGACATATCTCTACAGATTGTCCAGAAAACCAAAGCCGAGGAGTTAGACAGTTCGAGCATACCAAGGAATTTGAGGATGCTGTCTATTTTCAGGATTTGGTCCAGGTGTATCAATTTGAGGATATTCCCTCAGAAGCATCTACGAAGAAGAGATCTATTCTGAAGATGGAGGTGAATCTAGCTCAGAATCAGAGTGAAGGAGAGTTCCTTCAGCACGTGATTAGAGAAGAACCATCGAGGTTTTTCTCGCATACCACGGTTTCTCATAAAACCCTTATGAGAATCATGAAAGAAGAACCAAAGCTTCAGATGTATGATGGATTTAAAATTGGAGCAATGGAAAAAGCCATGGATATGATTGGTCTTCGTAGCAGAAAGCATCAGATTATCCATAGGGTGACAACAGGTGAATTTGCGATCCCAATGGAATTCACGGGAAACCAAATTGAGATGCAGTTAATCCCCTACAGAGAAATCCAGGAGATTAAGAACAAGGTCAAAAGAGAAGTTGCGAACACGCTCTCATGGATTCATATTGGAGCCATTAGAGTAATCATTAAGGCAACTTTCAAAGAAGGAATTGATTCGCCCCTCAACCTGGCAATCTTTGACAAGAGAATCCCGAACCTCAAAGATTCTTGTTTGGGAGCAGTGGCAGGAAATCTGTATGCAGGAAAGATGGCCTTCAACATCTATCCAAGGATTGCATACAATTTAGGAGATCGAGACTTCAACAAAGTTCTCACTCTTCATCAAGATTTTAAAAGAGAAGATTTGATGAAAGAAGGGAACAGACCTTACTCGATCACCTACAAGGTGTCATACGCACTCTCGAATACTCATCATTCCGAGGTATTCTTGAGAAATGAATTCATCGAAGTCCCCAGAATCTTCGAAGACTTCGCCAAAGTAGTATTGCCGGACATCATTAATACTCCGACAATAGGAGAGATCGACATGAGGATACAAGATCAACCTGTTCTCAACAGAAGCAGGAGCCTTATGATCGAGCCAAGAAGGATGTCTTTCCAACAGGATAGCTTAATCAGCAACTATCCAAAGGAAAAGCAGAAGGCAGCCTCAAGCAGAATTCAGAAAATTCCTGATGTTTTCACAACAATAGGAAAACTGAAGTGCCCAGAAGGCTGGAGAGAAGTGCAGATAATTTTCGACATCACCGAGAAGAATAATATCTTCCCCTGCGATGTTCTATATTATTTGCAACAACCCACAGTTGGAAAATTTCAAGGAAACCATCAAATTGGTGAAATTGACCTCACAATTGAAGGCATTGCCGGACGGATCCCAGAACAGCTTATTCTAGGAATTGAATTTCTTGAGGAACATAAACCTTGGGAAAGATTGCACGATGGAATGGAATTCACGATCGACGGAAAGAGATACCGAATCAGATGACCACCAATCCATTCTCCATATACATCTCCATTGGGATGTTATACGAGAAATACAGGGCAGAATATTTTGCAGCATACATTGACTCCGGAGCTGGAATATGCACTGTCAGGCGAGAAATCTTCCCCAAAGACGTTGGTGAGAAATTACCAGCCTTTGCCGGAAGAGACTTTTCCAAACGGATCCTTATTCTTAATGAAGGAGTCCAAGGAACGGAAATAATTCTCGGCGGAGCAGGCGGTACCCCATGGTACAAAGTCAAAACTCCACCTATATATTTCCATGATACATGTGCAGATATGCTGTTAGGAAACAATTTCCTACAGACATTCAAGACATTCACTCAAGAGAATGAAACGAGAAGACTTCTTCTCACAACTCTATGTGATCATAAGATTATGGTACAACGATTACGGGAGACGTTTCACCGAAAATTCCCTATTCGTTTTCGCAACAAGCGTGGTGATGAAGGAAAACTTCGACACCCAAAGATGAAAGATCAGCGGAAATTTGGAGAGGCAATTCTTCAGTTCCGACAACAAGGTCCTAGTGAAAGGGGGTCACAAACTTTTGACTGGGTTAATATCATGTCTTTCAGAGAACAGGATGAGGAAAGAGTAACTCCAGAAACCCTGTTGCTACTGAAAAATGCTTTACGAGAAAAAGTTCTACAACCTGAATCTACCCTCGAAGAGCGAATCACTCTAGAGGATGTAAAAAGGAAGATTCGTAGGAACTACAACGAGGATCCACTGGCATGGTGGAACAAAAATGAGCTCAGAGCTACTTTGAAGGTGAAAACTGGAAAAGAAAATGAGTTTGTTAGGTACAGACCGATCCCCATGAACCAGGAAGATCGGAAGGATATGCAGATCATACTTAAGGAGCATCTTGACCTTAAGTTAATCTCAGCAGGTATTTCTCCATACAGCAGCCCAGGATTTCTGGTAAGAAATCATGGAGAAATTAAACGAGGAAAGCCGAGATTGGTGATCAACTATAAAGGGATCAACGAAATCTTGGAGTTCGATGGATATTTTATCCCAAGTAGAGAACATTTGGTAAATAGTATCAAGAATGCCAAAGTGTTTTCTAAATTCGATTGCAAGTATGGGTTCTACCAGATTAAAATGGAGGAAGCAAGCAGAAAGTTCACGGCATTCTCCACACCACAAGGACACTATATCTGGAATGTCATGCCAATGGGATTAGCAAATGCTCCCCAGATATATCAGAGGAAGATGGATAATCTTTTCAAGGATTACTTCATCTTCATGTTCGTGTACATTGACGACATCCTCATAGCGTCAAAAAACATGAAAGAACATATTAAACATCTGGAAATCTTTTCAGACGTTTGTTACAAGGAAGGATTGGTGCTTTCCGAAAAGAAAGCAGTAATTGCTACAAGACAGATCGAGTTCCTTGGAATTGAGATCGATGAGTCTGGAATCATCCTGCAAAATCATATTGTTGAAAAAGTACAAGGATATCCGGATGACCTCAAGGATTTAAAACAACTTCAGAGTTTTTTAGGAGTTGTTAATTTCGCTGGGATGTTTATCAACAATCTAGCAAACCACAGGAATGTGTTCAGTCCACTACTCAAAAAGGATGTTAAATTTGAGTGGAATGACGATCATAGACAAGCTGTCAAACAGCTGAAGGAGGTTTGCAGACAACTACCAAAGCTTGCAATACCAAACGACGAGGATGAACTGGTATTATACACAGATGCCAGTGATCACTGGTGGGCGGCAGTTCTCATGAAAATTACACCAGAAGGAGAAGTGCCATGCAGATATTGTAGTGGGCTATTTGATAACAACGAAGTTATCAGATGGCACATCAACGGGAATGAGTTCTTTGCTATTCGAAAGGCTTTTAAGAAATGGCCACTTTTCCTACTTGCAAAGAAATTTATCTTGAAAATAGATAATACGAGTGTCAAAGCCTTTTTAAAAAATAAAATTGAATCAAAACCAGAAAAGGCTAGAATTTTAAGATGGCAAGCTGAATGCCAATATTATGATTATGATATTGTCATTGTAAAATCTGATAAAAATATTCTTGCAGATTTTTTGACGAGAGATGGAAGCAAGTGAAGCTAATTCCATCATCACGAGATCAAAGCACCTCCGAGAAAATCTGGAGGAGCTAGACAAGAAGATCAACGGCCTGGTGATTAATTCTCAGGTTGCGGGTCAAGTACAGAAACTGGATCTCACGAAGGTCCAACAGGCTATGAAGGCTACCATGCAGGCTCACACCTGTTTATGGGACAGTCTTTATATTCCCCTCCGACGGGATGCTTCATCGGTGAAGCTAAAGTCGTGTTTCAGAGAGCCGGGCTCATCAACCGGTGTGGAGGATTCAAGTACCGCCACTACAGGTCCTAGTATTGATCCTTTCGGGGAAGATACAGAAGGAAATATTGATTCCAAGGTATCTGGGATAACGGAAGAATCAAGCCAACCCAACACCTCAGGGGTTAAAGAGGGAGAGATTAATCTTAGGCCATCGGCGGGCAAATCTAAGGTTAATACTAACGAGAATATTGTTTCCCCAACTTCCCCTTTGCAGGAATATCAAAGATCATGGGAGAAACTTTGTACAAGAATGGGTATAATTCCTGGAAAAATTACAGCAGACTGGTCAGGAAAATACCCAAGAATGTGGTGCATCCTGGTGTCAAACCAGAAAGTGTTCGTGAGTGGTTCGATTTTGGCTGCCTAGCCTCAGTCTTTACCACATCACCAAGTTTTTCGGAAATCGCAAAATTACCGGATTGGATCTCTAAGGAGTGCATGACCCATGGCAAAATAATCATACACTGGGGCGAGGAGATGTTCTGGAGCTAAAATTCATAACTGCAGCCCCAGAAATCACAGGAAAAGGCCTTCACCCTAGCTTTCATTTTGTAAAGTTACAAAGGCCTAACTGGAAGGCGATGGATCAAATAAAACCACCGCCCGAAGGAACAACACTAGTTTCCCCGCTCACAGAAGACGACATTACAACCAGAAGAGCTTGGGGATTATGGGTCTGTCTCACGGAGATGGACAAAGTCAAGTATCCGTTCAAAATATTCCAGAAAACAGCGAACGGATCATTCATGGTTAACGCCATGACAAGCCATACTACAAAATTTGCCGAGGACATCTTTGAAAAGAAGAGGCAGATATTATGGGACAACAAGATTCCGGCAACCAAAGAAACGAGTCGGAAGTTCTGCAACATGGCTCATGTGGGAAGATGGCATGATTACATCTGCCCAAGCTGCCCAGAGCAGAAAGAGCCACTGTTCGGGAAAGGATTCCCTGTCAAAAGGGACCAAAAGAAAGAGGACAAAGCAGGACCAGGCAAACGTGGAAAATTCCCACGTGGACTGCAAAGGCCAAATTTTTAGGGACCACAGGGAGACAAGAGCCATGTGACTCTGACGAGGACCACTACCATTTGTAAAAGAAAACAAAATGGTAGGACAGCTCTTCGGCCGAAAGTCGAAGGGACCACAAGATACCAAACAAGATAGAAGACGCATGCAATGACGTCTGATTATTAACAAGACTTGAAGTCCGGACTTCACATCCACCTCCAGACTTCTATAACTACCAAGGCATTCAGGAAGCTAAGGACATCGAAAATTCTCCATAGTTTTCTGAGAAATAAATTTAGAGTCTCCAAGCTTTGTAATATTTCAACTTTCGTAGCTTGGTAATCTTTCTTTCTTTTATTTCTTTTGTTATCGTTTGTAATATTGTTCTGTTGGTTTTAAGTTTATGTGTTCTTGAGTCAAGCCTCATCTTTATGAGAGGCTAAACAAGTCCGTCTCCTCCCAAAAGGAGGCGTTTTAATGTAATAGATGTTATAAGTATTCCAGAATAAAAATAAGGCTGTTGCCCAGCTATCTCCCAGATTTCTTTAAATCTTTTTTATATCTTGAATATACCTTACGCCCTAAGGTAGGAAACGAATTAGGGCTGTGCTGTGCGGTTTCTGAAGGAGTCGGATAACTGGCAGACTAACCTCGCCCGTGTGCTGAGGTTGGATGGTGAGGAGCCATTCGTAAAACAGTCTGGAGGCAGTAAGTTTTCTACTGGTGGAAGTTGCGACCCACCTCACCCGGTGCCGTTATGGTCAAAATGGTATTTTTCAGTTTGCTAAAATTTTATTGTAATACGGAAACATGTTGGGCCTTTTATTTATTTTTAACATGATCTTCAAATCGGGTTGAATTATAATTAGACGAACGTTATATAAACCGTGAGTCCTTTGCAAAAGTATGCTCTTGGGATTCATCTCGAGATGACAGAAACTGAAGGATCTCATGTTCATATAATGTTTCTGTTTGATAAAAATTAGGATGAAAACGATGATGAATAGTATATTGTGGCATATTTTGTTCTTTAAACATTTTCTAGGGCTAAGAATGCAATTTTATTAAAGATTGGTTGGACCGCATGGACCGCTTGGACCACATGGGGTTATTATGGTCATTTCAACCTAGAATGGACTTATGTCAACTAATGTTTTTTCGCTGGACTAGGATAGATTATGTTTCACCAAAGTGTACCGGCCCATAATTTTTCCAAGTTAATTAACTAGACCAATTAAATAAAAATTGCAAAATTTGTTTTTTCAAACATAAAAATTAAAATAAGAAAATATCTCAAGTTGAATTAATGTGCCAGTGTATCATACTGTTTTCACCATGTCATCGAAAAGTACAGGCGAATGCTACTACATTCTTTGAGGAATATCGGATATGATGCCTCTTCCAAGAATCCATTGTGAAATAGGGACATGGGAATAAGGGGCGGATTCATGTAAAGACGAGGAAGATAAGTGTCATTCTTAAAAAAAAAAATTGCCGTTATTTCTCCTAAATTTTTTTTCTTCATTTTCATTTTTCTCTCCCTCAATCTCAATTCAATATTTTGCCCATGCTGGTTAGACTACGTTTTATAGGGGAATTTTTTTAAAAAAATTGGATGGTTTACATCTACTATTTGTTTATATATATTGGAAAAATAATTTTGTTTCTGGGAGTTAATTTTTGGCAACGAACTTCATGTACTTTTCCAAATAAGAAATTTATGCCCACGTAGTTTGAAAATAAACAGTTTACCCACCTATAATTTGTAAAATAGGCAGTTTACCAAATTTTCCAAAAACATTTCTAACAGTATCATTATTTCTAAAAAAAGAAAACAAATCATAAATAAATAAAAATTCAAAAAGTAATTTTAAATAAATAATTTTATTCTAATATTAGAGTTAGGACTTGGGCACCACGAAGAGGGTGAAAGGACGGGGCTGTGGTGTGGTTGACCCACTGGACCAAAGGAAACTGGAAAACCGACCGTGTTGGTCGTACACCGCGGTTGACTTTTTTATGCGGCAGTGACTTTTTCCAGGCGTTAAAATTCCTTGATTTTTCGCATTTCTTGATGAACTATTATTGTTACTAAACAAGATTCGAGATGCAGCCCCTCTGCTTGTTATCTTATTGTAATCAGTCGTAACATTTTTCGAAATTTGAAGCGATTTTCCTGGAGATCCCGCTTTCCTGTCTGCCTCAACATATTTCCAGATCGGTTGCTTGGGGTTTTCAGGTGCCTTTTCTCATATAATATTTCTGGATTTTCGGTTTCTGAAGTTATTTTCCTCGATTTTATTTCGGCTGGGCAACTGTGTCCCTGGGATTTTGTTTGTTGCTCTTAAGATTTACGTCGTTGAGGGTGGTCGATCATACATTTGATACAGCCGCTAATGATTGTAGCTTAAGTTCACAATAAATTGACCAATCTTTTGAGCTTTTCTAAATTCCTTTCTAAGAAAGTGTAATGTCATCTGCATGGTCCCATTTAACTACATGTTCTTGATGGCGTAATTCACAATCAGGGACATTCTTTATTAAGTTTTATGATCAATTTACAAGCATATCCAAAATTTTAAAACCTTGGGAAGTTTCCTGGAAAAAAGGCTCGTTGGGTAAACTTTATGGTCCTCCACGAATATTTTTAGTCCCATTGTCAAATTCTTTTTTACAAGTTTATAATATTTTTTTATCCCGAACTGTCACTGAGTATGCTATGGAAACATTTTGTGATTATAATTTGTGTTTCAAATGGCAGGGTTGACATTTGATTCCTTTTAGAGTTCATCACTCAATACTAAAGTTATGACACGTTTTTCCTTTTTATGCGTTGGAAGAAAGGGTTTGGTGACTAGACGTCACGAGCTTGGCGATGGTAAACTTAAAGTTTCAATCTTTCGATTACAAATGGCTTGTTCGTCCTTTAGTGATTTTGGTGATTGCAACAATTTGAATTTTTGCACAGAGCTCTCACGAGTCAACAATGTGACTCTTTACTCGTACAAGGAGCTGAGGACCGCCACAAATGATTTTAGTTCAGCTAATAAAATTGGGGAAGGTGGATTCGGATGTGTTTACAAGGTAAACGAAGTTTTTTAGTTTTCATGCTAAAAGATTTTAGTAGTTATACACATTTAGTGCTGATTTGAGAAATTCTTTAATGAGTAGGGAAAACTTAGGAACCGGCAGATGGCAGCTATAAAGGTTCTCTCTTCTGGGTCAAGACAAGGAGTATCAGAGTTCTTGACCGAAATTAAAGTCATTTCAGATATAGAGCATGAAAATTTAGTTAAGCTATATGGTTGTTGTGTGGATGGCAACGAAAGAATTCTTGTTTACAAGTACCTCGAGAATAACAGCCTCGCACAAACGCTTCTTGGTATGTATCTTTCCCTTTTTTGCTCTTGATTCCAAAATGTTACGTAAAAATCACTTTTTCAAAAATTCTTCATGAATGAAATGGTCTGATAATGTCATTTTCTCCTGCTCTAGGCGGAGGTCGCAGCAGCATTCATTTCAGCTGGCACACTCGAGTTCAAATTTGTATTGGCGTTGCCAGAGGTCTTGCTTATCTTCATGAGGAGGTGAGACCACAAATTGTTCACTGAGATATCAAAGCTAGCAACATTCTTCTTGACAAGGATCTTACCCCTAAAATTTCGGATTTTGGCCTGGCAAAGCTCATCCCTGCAGACACGTCTCATATCAGCACACGTGTGGCAGGAACCTTGTAAGTTTTAAAATTTTCTGGTATTGATCTGAGCATCTGTTTCTGCCTTTTATCTTGGGTAATTTTCAATATAAGATTCATTCTTATGAGACAATATGATCACTACTAGTGTAGGCTGCTCATATAATCCGGCCTGGCTCTTTTTTTCTTTTCATGTGATGGTATGCAGAAAAGCGAATTAACTAGAATCTGTATCTGTTGTTACAGAGGTTATTTGGCACCAGAGTATGCCATCAGAGGCCAGCTGAGAAGTAAATCGGATGTTTATAGTTTTGGCGTTCTGCTCATTGAAATAGTCAGCGGTAGATGCAACACAAATACACGATTACCCGCAGAGGAACAATACATCCTTGAAAGGGTATGGATGCCATTAAAAATCACTTGCATAGTTTAGTTTGCTGCTAGTGTGCTCTTCGAAATCTCTTCACGAATTTTGTTGGAGGTTAAGACAAACCCATATTTGATGATAGTTTTATATTTACTACCTCTAAAAGTTACGGTTAAATCGTCATACTACATAGGGAGCCACACAAGAGTTTTTGGGAAGTAATAATTATCCTTATTGTATGTATCGTGACTGTGTAATACAATGATCGAAATATGATGCTTGAACTATTATATGTTTTACAAGATCTAGGTTAGTATCACCAACTATAATTCCAGTATGGTGTAATTCTGAAAAACAATTATGTTGCAGCCTAACGTTTGATGAGTAAACAATAAATCCTATAGTCTTTTTGATAAAGCATCTTATAATTTCATGCACAAGCTTGCATAGCTATAAAAGTTTTGTTTCAGGCATGGCAACTTTACGAGAGAAACGAGATCGTGGCACTAGTAGACACATCACTCAATGGGGATTTTGATGCCGAACAGGCTTGCAGATTCTTAAAGATCGGTCTGCTCTGCACACAAGACTCAACCAAGCTTCGTCCCTTAATGTCAACCGTTGTTCGTTTGCTTATTGGTGAGAAAGAAGTTCATAACAAGTTAACAAAACCGGGCTTAATCTCCGATTTCATGGATTTGAAGGTTAGAAGCAATCCCAAGCCAAAGCCTCGCGTTAATCTCATGTCTTCAACTTACAACTCATCCGGCTCAGACTCTGTGGATAACTCGACTTTTATTTCCACGACTTCTTCACAGGCTACGATGTCGTTCACTGCTGTATATGATAGGAGTACTTGAGTACAAAAGTTTTGTAATGGAAAGGCATTTCTTGTTTAATTTGTTTGAAAATATGTTTGTTTTCCTCTCTGGTTGGTTTTGTGTAGCTTGTATTATCCCTGTTCATGATCATGTGTACATATATACATCTCATGTATCTTTTGTATATGCATATACATACATAGATCAAAAGGGGTGTTACCTAGTTATTGAAAAACTGCCAAGATTATCATTCTTAACAATTATTTAATTTCGAAACATCGTACTGTTTGTTTTTCAAGATTTAAATCTGAGGTGAGGTGCATCTTTGGTTAGTATATATGCAAGAAAGAGCAAGCTTTCATCTGGGATATTCACGATTCTTTAACAGTGAATGATATGTCGGTAAAATTTCAGAAATCATTTCAAAAATTGGCTGACATTTAATTTATATATTTTTGGTAAAATCGAGAAGCTCCTCATGATGTAAAATGTTTTTTTTATACACCGGTATGCATCAACTCCAACACACATGTTTGTGTGTTGGTATTGATGCACATACGACGCATAGAAGAGTTTACTCTGATGCAACATATGCGTTGTTATGTGATGATAATCATAATAAAGATTTGAATCTAAGAATTGATTCACATATTATCCCAAGGATACAACAACATCACGCTGTCAAGAAAAGCATGTGCAAGCAAAATAAGGACAACTATAATTTAGTACTGCAAAGTTTAGAGTATTCTTCTTTTGTTTTTCTTCAGGGAAAACAAGTAATTATAATTTCATGTCAATAATAGCTTAGCTATGCCCCATATTTTTATAGAAAGATTCTGACATTTAATTGCTAAATACAAAAATTGAAATAATTCCAAATAGTTGCGTGGCCTTCTGATATTGATCAAGAATCTTGATGGGGAGTGGGACTCCATTCATCACTGGTATTTGCTGTAAATTACCCTATTAAAGATTCAAGATGTGGAAGAAAAAAAAAGATTTTGTGTGAATAATTAAAAAATAAAGAAACAAATTCATTTTTTTATATATTCGAAACAAAAAAGTTGCCTAATACATATTCAATATTTTTAATTTTACATAAAGTCATATTGCTTTAGCTCATGGTTATAATCATTGTTGTTAAAATCGGCCGAGTTTAACGGGTGACTGGTGCCATGTATGATCCGGAAGACCATCTAAAATGTTGTATTAAAAAATCAGTGAATAACTGGTTGACCTATGTGAACCGCAGTTCATCATTTTAGGGTTAGGGGTGGCAAAAAAATGTTAAAATAAAATTTTTAGGCCAGAAAAAAATTTAGGGGTCAAAATATAACTTAAGGAGAGGCAAAATGTAATTTTAAAAGGCAAATTGTAATTTTTTATGGTAAAATTGCAAAAAAAAAAAAGTATTTTTAAGGTAGTTTTTTTTTGGGGCAAGGGGTGGCACTTGTCCCCCCTTGCCTCTAAATGAATCCGCCAATGAATGCCACATATTATGAATTAAAGAAATGGTATATGCAGAAAATTGGGGAGGAATGGGACGGTGAACGAGTCTGAAATGAAAATAGACGTAAAGAGAGATAGAGTAATTAGGAACTAAAAGTCATTTCAAATCTTTAATAGGAGTGGTGAGAAATTTTTAACTTTTTAGGATGTACATGGGGTATCAAAGTTTTTATCTGAAGATTTCAACATAATTTATTAAAAGTCTATGAGACTTTTGATACCTATAGATTTTTATAGAGTTTTAAAAGGCAAGTTTGAATACCTGACTTTTAAAAACTCTACAAAAGTCTAATTTGAATACCACAAGGCTTTTATAGAGTATATAAAAGTGGATTGAATACCTCTAAACTTTTAAACTCTATAAAATTCATCAAAAATCAATAAAAATCTATACACGATACACCCCCTAAATTTCGTTTCTTCACTTCTAACGATTCAATTTGAGTTCTCATGTTCAAAAACAACGGAAAAATTGGAAAATTGACCTTAATTTTTTTTTATATAACCTTTTTCATTGTCACTTAGAGGTAATTTTTTTAAAAAAAAATTTGAGAGGACGTTAGTTTCTTAACCATCCTTTCAAACAACAGTATCCTAAGCAAAAATTAAACCCTATTTAAGCGTGCATTTAATATTGTTCCTAAAACCAATGTCTTACCACAGATCAAATCTTGATTATTATCAATTAAAGATGCATACACAGAGGACACTAATAAAAAATTCATCTTTTATGATGGTGTAAAAAGTCATATATCCAAACCTACTCATACCTCAATCACCTGAGTCTCGCCTCTCTCTCTCTCTCTGTGTGTGTGTGTGAGAGAGAGTCCCTATTTTCACCGTCTTTCCTTGGGTTCTGGTCGTGATTCGGCCTGATGTGCTTTCTGGGTTTTTCTTGTTTGAGCTAAGATTTTGAGAAGGGGAATTTTTGGTGGCGTGTGAATGGGTATTTGTTACTCTTCGAGTAGTGGGAGGAGAAAGACGGAGTGGGAGACCGGAAATCATAGCGGTGGGAGGTTAGATTCGAAGTCAAAGAAGAATACCACGGGTGCGTTGATAAGGAAGTTAAGTGGGGGCGGCGCACCTGCGGCTGCTGCATTAGTTTCGGCGGAGAGGGCACTGTTTCAAATTCCAGGGCGGCTGTTTTCTAACGGGGCGACCCGAATCACCAGCTTGTACACTCAGCAAGGCAAGAAAGGAACGAATCAAGATGCCATGATAATTTGGGAGGTTAGTTTTCTTCAACTCTGATTTAGGAATGTATGACTGTACTAATTATTTTTAATTTTAGGATTTGGTAGTAGTTGAAGATGCACTTAATTAGTTAATAAACAATCCAGCTCTGTGAAAGAAATCGTGTTTTATTTTGAAGAATTTGAAGAATGATGGATGTTGTTCTTGTTCATTTGGGTCAGTTTATGACTTGCTTGGATTGTTTATACGGTAGAATTTCTGTACGGGAAGCAATGCTGATGCAACTTTTTGTGGCGTGTTTGATGGCCATGGTCCTTATGGTCACATGGTTGCAAGGAAAGTGAGGGATGCTCTCCCGATTTTGCTGAGTACTCAATGGGATACGAAGATGATAAACAATCCAAATTTAGCGCACGAGAATGGACACCCAGAAGGAATGGTGCGTTTTGATGATTTCATGGATGATGATGGCTGTGAATCATTGGAGGCAGAGGAGAGCGAAAAAATTCCAGAGATGCATATTCCTCTCAAGAAGTCGATAGTGAAGGCTTTCAAGTTAATGGATAAGGAGTTGAAATTGCATCCTACAGTTGATTGTTTTTGTAGTGGTACAACTGCAGTGGTGTTGGTAATGCAGGTAGCGATCCGATCCTTTAGCATATATTGTTAGTATTTCTCGTTGTTAGTTGTCTAGTTTTTAAAAAGGAAATGGGCTGTTATGTACTTTTTTCCATTTATTTACTAATATCTCGTGAAGTAATGGAATGATCGCTCTGCTGTGGGATGAATGATACAACCTTTCATATACTCTAGATAATTGGGGGATTCTTCAATTGGAGCTCAGAAAATTTGAAACAGATAAAAATGAGCCATTTTATGGTCAAATGAATGGCATAAAGGACAATACCGGTCTAGAGACAATCCTTAGGCTACATGCTAAACTATTAACTCTTCAACTGGGAACAATCACCGCCTTGTAGAGAAAGGTATTTTCTTGCCAATTTAGTTTATTGATGGGGACAACAAACTGCATAAGCATGGAGCTTGCTGCATATCTTCTTCCAATTTTTACACATCATTTATCACTTTAGGGTTGAGTTTAGCGTGTTGCCCAGTGAGTACACCCACAAATCTTGGCATCAAACATTGTGTAATCATTGTTGAATCACACCCAGGCATTTGGTGGCTTTTTCTGACATTTGGTCACATGATAATTCTTTCTTGGTCTAGACTTATGATAAGATGCTTTTGCGATTCTAGTCTATGTGGCATGATTATATTATGGGAATCATACCTTTCGATCTTTATATGGTGTGGTTATGATTTGGCTGTAGATGCTGCTCCCAACTCATTTTACATGATTGTCCAGGGCCAGGATCTTGTTATTGGTAACGTTGGCGACTCGAGGGCAATATTAGCGACTCGAGATAAGGACAATGGTTTGGTGGCTCTACAATTGACTGTCGACTTGAAACCGAATCTTCCAAGTATTCTACCATTTTCTTATCTTTCTTGCACAAATGTATACGCACTGAAGCTAAAGCATCGGGCTCTTATTTTTCAGGAGAATTTGCTAGGATCCAAAGATGTAAAGGAAGGGTTTTTGCGCTGCAAGATGAACCAGAAGTTGCACGAGTATGGTTGCCAAATAGCGACTCCCCTGGCCTGGCAATGGCTAGAGCATTTGGAGACTTCTGCTTGAAGGATTTTGGTTTAATTTCCATGCCAGACGTTTATCATCACCTCATAACTGAGAGAGATGAATTTGTGATTCTTGCCACTGATGGAGTAGGTTTTGTTATTGCTGATTTATTTATAACTGAAACCTAGGTGGTGAACAGACTTTTTCGTTACCGATTTTTTACGCAGGTGTGGGATGTCCTCTCAAATAAAGAAGCAGTGGACATAGTTGCCTCAGCTCCAAGTCGTGGAACAGCTGCCAGATGTCACGTTCCGTGATTCTCTAGAAGGTTCCATCAAATCTAGAGGCTTTGGAAGTTCCGGAAGCTTGCGGAAGCCTGAAGAACACTTTGGTATATCCCGGAAAAGTCCAGAAGCTCGGAGAATACTTTGGAGTAACCCGGAAGATTCTAGATATCACTTGTACAATCCTTTATAATGTAGTTAATTCTAGAATGTAATAGAATGGGGCAATCTAGAATACTCCATAGCCTAGAACATTCTGGAGAGTTAATCTCCACCATAGAATAGATTAGATCCTAGCCATTCATTTGTAGGGAGAGTTGTATAAATAGGCTTGCTCTCTTCATTTGTAATCATCCAAGTTTGAATCTAAGTCTTCCACCCAAGTGTCTAGCATTCCTTACCTTAAAGCTTTCTTCCTAAATTCTTAGCTTCCTTGTGGGTCTAAAGGCTTACTTAGCATCTTTGAAGGCAAGGATCGCTTAAGTGCCGCACGGTGTTTCGGTCTAAAGAATCGACACGTGACAAGTGGTATCAGAGCAGGTTCGAGGCTCAAACTCAAGTCAAAGGAAGCATCAACACTAGCACCATGTCGGAAGTCACTGATCAATCCAACAAGGGCCGAAGGGAAAGGTCGAGGGACATTGTGAGTGCCTTCGACACTCGTCTTGCAAAATTGGAACTAGCCTTTGCCGACTTCGAGGGGAAGGAGCATGAGGATGAAAGCCAAGAAGAAATTCGAGGGGAATTTCAAGGAGCTCTCAATGCTTTGGCAGGGGTATTCCAAAATAAGAACGACGAGTTGGAAGCTATGATCGGAGCGTTACAAGCCGAGGTGAAAGAGCTCAAAGGGGAGCTAGCGTCATGTCGAGCAAGCATGGGACAGGGAGGACCCATTGCTCATACTCCATTTAGGGTGGACGTGCCAAAACCACAAGCTTATGCGGGAAAGCGAGTGGCAAAGGACATCGACAACTTCCTATGGGGCTTGGAGCAATACTTCGATTGCATGGGTGTCATTGATGACAATACTAAGGTACGAACGGCCGCCTTATACTTAACTGATATTGCTATGACTTGGTGGAGACGGAGATGCGACGATACTAGGCGTGGGGGCGCCCGTATCGAAACTTGGAAGGAGTTCGTGGTTGAACTCAAACATCAATTTTACCCGGAGTACGCCGAGGATGAGGCCCGGGCAAAGTTACGTCGCCTTGCTCAAAAGGGAGAAGTGAGGGACTATTGTCAAGAGTTTCAAGAACTCTTGCTAGAGGTACCCGAAATGAGTGACAAAGATGCTTTGTTTACATTCATGGATGGCTTGAAGAATTGGGCCAAGGTGGAGTTGCAACGACGGGGAGTGCAAACCTTGTCTCAAGCCATTGCCGCAGCCGAATCACTCATCGAGTTCAAGAAAGTCGACATCTCCAAATCAAACAAAGATGGAGAATATGAAGACGATGAACATACCACCGAAGAAGACAATTCACACAAGAAACCATTCAAGGGTAAGGCGCCCGAGAAGAAGTATGGCATGACCAAAATATCTTGTTTCTTATGTGAAGGACCTCACTGGGCAAGAGAGTGCCCAAAGCGTTCCAAGCTCTCCGCCCTAATTAGAGAAGAGGAGGAACGAGAAAATGAGCCAGCACAACTTGGAGCTCTTCGCCGCCTCAATACTATGAAGAGAGTTGTGCTTAGGCAACCTAAAGGGATGATGTCCTGGGAGACCGATAGTGTGAGCCCGCCAAGGAACAAAATCAATGACAGCGTCAAGACTTGCTATGTTTGTCATAAAGCCAACCACCTCCTAGCCAATTGTCCGAGGGTGAGCAAGCTAGCAGTCCTGACCGATGAAGATGAGGAGCCGCAGGAGGGGGACGCACAAATCGGATCCCTACGAATTCTCAATGTCGGCAAGCCAAAGGTTGAATCAACCAAAGGACCCAATGGTGGGTCAATGTTCGTGGATGCCTTGGTCAGGGGACGACAAGTTAAGGCATTGGTGGACACGGGAGCCACACACAACTTCATCCGAGAGGAAACGGCAAAGAAGCTGGGGCTTGCCATCACACCAACCGGAGGGTCGATCAAGTCGGTGAATGCATTAGCCAAACCAATTGTCGGGATGGCTAGGGGAGTAAAAACCACAATAGGAGAATGGCAGGGATATGTCTCCTACATGGTGGTGCCCATGGACGACTATGACGTTGTACTTGGGTTGGAGTGGCTCGATAAGGTACGAGCTTGTATTCTACCTTTTTCAAATTCATTGTGTATTTTTGGTGCAAATACCATGTACACTATACGGGCCAAGAGGGTGGCAAAGGGGCGAAGCATGTTGTCGGCCATCCAATTTGCAAAGGAACTCGGGCGTAGCAAGGAGACATACACCATAGTTCCTAAGATGGATGTGAGACTTCAGATTGAGGGCTTGGGAGAGTTGCCCATAAAGGTCAAGCATGTACCCCAAAATTACAAAGACATCATACCAAAGGAGCTACCAAAAGGATTGCCGCCAGCGTGGAAGACCCATACGGCGGTTCAGGTGAGTCAGCTGAAGCCATATTATACAGACACGGAGGATCCAAACCGAGGGACTTGTAAGAGAGGAACTTCCCCATATTCCAAGTACTTTGTGCGATGGAGAGATCAACGCGAAGCAAAATCAAGTTGGAAACACAAAGACCACTTGCGGCGGTTTACATCCAAGTTTAAGGAGTTCCAGGATATACAAGCAACGAGGTCGTTGCCGAATTGGGTGGGGGAGAATGTCACGTTCCGTGATTCTCTAGAAGGTTCCATCAAATCTAGAGGCTTTGGAAGTTCCGGAAGCTTGCGGAAGCCTGAAGAACACTTTGGTATATCCCGGAAAAGTCCAGAAGCTCGGAGAATACTTTGGAGTAACCCGGAAGATTCTAGATATCACTTGTACAATCCTTTATAATGTAGTTAATTCTAGAATGTAATAGAATGGGGCAATCTAGAATACTCCATAGCCTAGAACATTCTGGAGAGTTAATCTCCACCATAGAATAGATTAGATCCTAGCCATTCATTTGTAGGGAGAGTTGTATAAATAGGCTTGCTCTCTTCATTTGTAATCATCCAAGTTTGAATCTAAGTCTTCCACCCAAGTGTCTAGCATTCCTTACCTTAAAGCTTTCTTCCTAAATTCTTAGCTTCCTTGTGGGTCTAAAGGCTTACTTAGCATCTTTGAAGGCAAGGATCGCTTAAGTGCCGCACGGTGTTTCGGTCTAAAGAATCGACACGTGACACAGAGCTCTCGTTGACTGTGCGACTAGGGCATGGAAACTCAAGTATCCAACATCAAAGAATGATGACTGTGCTGTAGTATGTCTCTTCCTAGAACACGTGCCTGCAGCCAGCACGCCAAAAGAACAAAACGATTCCCCAGAAGAGGAAACCGATACTGTTCTCACCATAGTGGAAACCAAGATCTCAGATACAGATGCCACAACTTCTCATGCTATTTTTGCTGAACCTCTGGATACAACTAAAGAATCTAGTGAGATTGTGCCTGTTATTGAGGAAGCAGAGCTGAAGCGGCCTGAAAGAGCACTCGGTCAATCCAAGAGGAGCTTAGCCGAGTGCCTTTCAACTGCAGAGGACGAAGAATGGTCAGCCCTTGAAGGTTTTTCCCGAGCCAACAGTTTACTCAGTCTCCCCAGATTCTTGTCTTTCGACAGTCGATCCACGAGTTGGAGAAAATGGTTATGAAACGCCCAAAAAAAGCTACATTATTCATGAGGATATGTTTTGCTTTTAAATGGAGCCGGTTAAATTTTTTCCAAATGCAGGTTCTGAACACCTACATGGTGCAGAGTCTATTTTTCTTGTTGGATTTTCTCAAGTCCTGAAAATCGTATGTGGGATTCACAGCATGGTGGCTCTACTCTAGGCCTCTTATATTTCGGTAGGTATGTTTTTGTATGTACTTCTGAGAGTTACTATATATGTTCACAATTATATATATGTATAATGCCTGCAGGAAAATAGATTGTATACATTCTGTCTGTCTGTTGCTAATGAACCCTCAACAACGTGTGTAAGCATCAACTTTATTTTTCATCACAAATAAAAATGTTTCACTGGTATAGAGTTACATGGAGACGTGTGAACTTGGCACGCAGCATTTCTTTTAAAATAATGCATTTTTTTAGAACGGAATCTATATATTGTACACACTTCATTTGATTGAGGAACGATATTCCTTTTGTATATACGAACTGATAACAGACAATTTTGAGATATGGTATTTTTCCCTAGTATGAACAAAAAATTAAAAAATAAAATGGCCCTAAGAAAAATTCATATATTTTCCAGTATCAAAGAACTTGAGGTATGCTTTTACAGAGTAGTGACTCAACAAATACGGGAGTGGCCATAAATGTTGTGTGGGACCATAGCCGGCAATTTGATGTGGTACGCAATTTTAGAGCTAATATTAAATGCTGATTGGAATCGGACAAGAAAATATTTATTGCCGATAACATCCAACCGTTCTTCATCCAACCTGTTTCAGACATTATCCTTTATTTGCTTATTAATATTTGGGTAAAAATTATGTTCTTTTTGTTGTCTCTTTCCTACGCTAATATTGGGGAAAATTTAGACTAGTTGATCTTTTCTAAATCACAATTTAACTCGAATCATAGTCCACGTAGTCTTCATCCTCTTTGTAGAATTGTAGCTTAGTTATATGTTTAATACATAATATTGCTAGGAAGACAATCGTTCTTCGTTGGTTGAAGCCACCTTCGAACATTTTCAAGCTTAATACTGAAGGTAGTTTTCGAGGCAATCACAGTGACTCTTTTGTTGGGGTGTTGTCAGGATTCCTCGGGCTATGTTGCTTTTGTCAGTGAGTTCATAGGTATTGGATCCAATGTGCGCGCAGAATTATGAGCGATATGGCGGGGTATCATATTATGTTCGGACTTGAACCTCTTTCCCATTTGGATAGAATCTGATTCCCAAATCACCCTTGAGCTTCTTTCTTCTAGACGGATCCGATGGGATTTGGATCATCTTTTGTTCATGATTTATTTGCTTATACCGGGAAATCAGTTCACTTCACCCATATCTACTGAGAGGATAACGCGGATGCTTTAGCCACATGGGCATATACTTTGAGACAATTCAAGTTCGAGCCCGGTGATCTTCTTCCAGATCATATTTTACGATTGGTTCGTTCTGACAGTTCAGGCGGTTCTTATCTACGTTCTATTTAAAAATAAAAATAATAATGATGATGATGATGCATTGCATCACTCTACCTAGTCTCTTTCTTCATTTTAAACTGTTATTGTGCTATCATTTGCTCCCACTCTTAATTTTATGCATGTAATTTTCCTAGTCCTCTTTCTTATTCATGTTTTTAGTTTATCGGGTTTGAGTGGCTGTTCTTTATCATGTATTTCAGCTAGTCATGTAATGTAGGTGGTCTTAGGCAAAAACACTTACATGTATTCCTTCAGTTTATTCGCCAATTCTTCGGAGAATATTTGTCTTGGGTTCATCGTGAACACACTTCTTATCTTGCTATATTGGTTCTCCGAGTCTTATCTTATTGTGTGAGTGGGTTCAGACAATCATATTCACCAGATTTCCACTTGATGGCACTGATGTCAAATGATAATACACTTCCTCTCTTCGGGTTGTCCTTGCATTATATTTATTTAGGAGTTAGCATGCTATCATACTTTATGGTTCTATCAATAATATTTCTTAGTGTGAGTGGTTTCAGACACACACTCACTAGATTGTTGTTCGCTATTATGATGTTGTAGCTAGGGAACATTGACTGATCAATTGATTTCTAATCTGCTATGGATACTCCTGATGTAGATACTATTGATATAGACAATTTTATTCTCATATATGGAATTACTAGATTTATCACTTATAATGTTGTTTTATCATTACTTAATTTTTACCGTTGTAACCGTCGTACTTACATTCGGCATATTCGTGTTTATTATGTTTCCTTATTTAGGGAGTGTTTCCTTATTTAGGGAGGTCTTGGTCTAGCCCTCCTTCTCTTTTTGTACTAGTCTTAATTGGAATAAACATGTAGCTCAGTCAAACCATCAAACCACCAAACTCCCCACCATACATTGGTGATTTTTAATTAAAAAAGTTATACGGCTAATTTATACTTTAATCTCGTTAAGACATGTGCACACATTTTAGTATTGCGAGATTTAAATTGATGGATGATGATACAGACAAAAGACAGTTAAACTTATTTAAACTAATTAAAAAATACAATCAACCTTGTTATATGTGCGTATATATATTTAAAAATATAAATTGTAGGATAATTAATGAGATCAAACTTCTCAACTCAATCCAGATCAAGACAGTATAAAGATTAATCATTTAATTTTTTTTTTTTTTTTTGTATCAGAAGCATTTTTTTTGTTCTTCTTTTTTTCCTTTTCCAGAAGTGTATCAGAAGCACCTTTCAAGTATCCTAAGGTTGTAAAAAGGACTCTCAGAATGGTAAGAAATGAAAATGATTGTATATATCCGGTTTGGACCTCATTTTATAATTTGTGTAAAATGGTTGGTAAAACTGATTCTATATTAGTATATATATTTGAATATAATCCAATACATATTGGCTCCACATTCATATATTGTTATATTACTTCAGATAAAACTCAATTATTCCGTCTCCTGGTCACAAAGTTTGAATGCTAGAACTCCATAATATTTCTGTCAAATTTTAAAATGGCAACCATCTACTCCAATGGATCTTCCACCTTTATAAAAGGTTAAATAACGATAAGTTGATGCAAAACAACCTGGGAACTTAATAGTGCATGGGAAACAATGGGTTACCCTTTTTGTCGACAGGTTAGCAAGTATATCAATCATAGGGGAAACTCTTTCTGGAGAACATCAAGGTTTCTAGAAACAGCTGCAAATGAAGGGTATGAATGTGATTTGGGGAAAGAGGGACTCAACAGACTGACAGCATCGATTGTGCAAAGTACCTTAGCGAGATTCTCAAATATTGCCAGGCGTTGTCTGCCTTTGGATTCATCGACAGTGCCCGGACATAGTAAGAAATTGAATCCTCGTACCTACCCTGAAAGCAAAATAAATTGTAAGCTAAGAGTCCTCGAATAATTCATCATCAAGAGTCTCATAAATGAAACTTCCATGTTCACATTTAATCTTGCTTTTTATGCATTCCAAAGACGTGCAACATTCAAAATTTCCAGCACATAGTTCACGCACTTCATGGTCTATGAACTATGCATATTTAAATTTCAAGGTATCAAGGATGGATCATACCTGATTGGCATAACTGATACCCATGTTTGCCCATGCACGCTCATAATTACGCTTCAAATCTAGAGCCTGACAAATGGTAAACTTTGAGAATAAATGATACAGAAGCTGTCACTAGAACAGGTGCGTGGGAGCTGGAAGGATAAGCGCTACAATTTAACCACATTATCTAAGCCAGACAATCAACTCCCCAACAAAACAACCCCACCGCCCTCCAACACCCACCCACACCCCACACGCACACAAAAAAAAATGCCTCAATGGCATTGCATTGTGTAGATAAATTCAAATCTGTTTTATTATTTTGTGTATTGATAAGATAGGATCAATCTTTATTTTGTAGGATCTAGATTCCTTATTAAGATGGATACTAATCCCATAAATCTGGGGATTGTGATTCTGTTATAATTAGTTTAAATAGAGTTGTACATCATTAAAAAGAATAACAGAAACTAATATGCTTACTCAGAATTTCTGCATGGTATCAAGAGCCTAAGGTTTTTTCATAAAAAAAATTGGAAAAACATGATTCAAGCTCTTCTACCGACAAGACGTCCTTTCTGGAAAATCCACGGACGACCGTGCTACACCTATTGCTTCCTTTCCAGGAAACGATCACTCATCTCTATCAATTACCAGCCATAAGTTAGATGGCAAGAATTATCTTCAACGGGCACAATCGGTAAAAATTGTGTTTTGTGGCCGAGGAAAGTTAGGCTATATCACCGGTGATTTAACCACACCAACAACCACCGATCCATCATATCACAAGTGGCTGGTGGAAAATTCAATGGTTCTTGCATAGCTCATTAATTCAATGGAGCCTCAGATTAGCCGCCGTATCTCTGACTTAAAACGGCTAAAGATGTTTGGGAATGCGGCCAGACGTATGTACTAAGATCTTGGTAATGCATCCCAAATTTTTGAGATTCGATCAAAGTTGAAAGAAATGAAGCAGGGATCGAAATCAGTCACTCAATATTTTGCAGATCTCCAGGAACTTTGGCAAGAAACGACCTCTTCTTTGAAAAAGACTCTGCGTGTACAACATGTAGTGTTAAGCTGAGAAAAAATCTTGAAAAAGAATGAGCCTTTGATTTTCTTGCAGGTCTCAATCGCGATCTGGATGAAGTAAGGGGATGGGTAGTGGCCCGCGAGCCTTTTCCATCAACGGAAGATGCATTTGCTAAAGTGCGACGTCAAGAAGTTCGTCGGAAAGTCATGCTCAACGATGGTCCTCAAATTTCTACAACTTCTCTTGAAAGTTCTGCTCTAATCTCTCACAAATCCAAGCCCCATGGTAAACACTATCCTGAATCAAAGAGTGGATCCCGTCCCGGTTTGTGAATTTTGTCATTACACTGGTCACACAAAGGAAAATTGTTGGGAGCTGCATGGAAAACCCGCTAACTGGCAGCCAAGAAACAAGAGAGGCAAGGCATACAACACCCAATCTGGAGAAGGGAAATCTGGACCTTCTTCGATATCTTTGACCAAATAGCAAGTAGAGCAGATTTGTAAATTGTTAAACCAATCTTCCGTGAATACACAGCGTCACAGCCCCAGTCCAATTCCGCTGCTGGATCTTGTTCTATGGTCCAATCTGGTAAAACTTTTTCAGCTAAAAAGTCTTCATCTTACTCTACGGATCCCTGGATCATCGATTCAGGGGCATCTGATCACATGACAAGTGTTTTGAGTCTTTTTAGTACTTATGTTCCTTGTACTAACCCTATTATTGTCACATTAGCTGATGGGCCTGTAACACGAGTCGCAGGCATTGGTAACATCATATTATCTCCAATGTTTGTTCTTATTGCAGCCTTTCATGTTCCTACATTGAAATGCAATCTGATTTCAGTAAATAAAATTACCTGAAACAATAACTGTGTTGCTAAATTCATTTCTTCTTCGTGTCAATTTCAGGATCTACTATCGGGGAAGATGATTGGCAGTGCTAGAGTCCATGATGACCTTTATTACTTTGATGGTGATCAAGAGATAAGTAGACAAGAAGTTGAGTCTAGAGTCAAGTCTTTGTCTGTGTCTAGTAATCATGAAATAATGTTGTGGCATCGTAAGCTAGGCCACCCATGTTGCGCGTATTTGAAACATTTGTTTCCTTCATTATTTGGCAATAAAGAACTGCATTCTCTTCACTGTGAAATGTGTCAATTTGCAAAACATACTCGTTCCACATTCTCTCCAAAACCATACACACCATCAAAACCTTTTTCATTGATCCACAGTGATGTATGGGGACCTTCAAAAGTGTCTACTTTAAATGGCAAAAGATGGTATATCACATTCATTGATGATCACACAAGAGTCACTTGGGTTTATCTTCTTCAAGATAAATCCGAAGCGAGCAAAATTTTCAAAATCTTTCATAAAATGATTCAAACCCAATTTCAGGCTCAAATTCAAATTTTTAGGACTGATAATGGGAAAGAATACTTCAACTCGATTTTGGGAGAGTATTTATTATAAAATGGAATCATCCACCAAAGCTCTTGTGTAGATACTCCACAACATAATGGCATATCGGAAAGAAAGAATAGACACTTGTTAGACGTCTCTCGAGCCCTTATGTTCACTATGAATATTCCAAAATATTTGTGGGGGGACGCCGTCTTAACCTCTGCCTACCTTATAAATCATTTACCAAGTCGTCCTCTTCAGTTCAAAACTCCCTTGTCTAGTCTCACAAAACACTACCATAAAGTGTTCAACCCTCATGAGCTTCCCTTGAAAACCTTCGGTTGTACATCGTTTGTTCATGTCCATGGCCATAAAAGAAGCAAACTTGAACCAAGGGCTGTCAAAACCATCTTTGTTGGATATTCTCCGACTCAAAAAGGTTATAGGTGCCACTGTCCTCAAACCAAGAAATTTTATGTATCATGTGATGTTACTTTCTTTGAGGAAACACCTTATTACCCATCTACCTCAATTCAGGGGGAGATAAGAGATGAATCTTGCTGCTGGGATGTCACTTCCAGCCCCTTAAACACGACACTACCTAGTCCTCTTCTTTCCAGCCCTCTTCCCACTCATTCCAGCTCTCTTCCCACTCCTTCCAGCACCTTAAGCCACCAAAATGAGTCCGAGCCTCTACTGGAAACATGTATAGATTGTACTCCTAGACCAGAATTACATGTCTGCTCTCGAAGAAAGCCGCAAGCTGATAAACAAATCATGGATACTGCACACTGTCGAGAAATGGAACCGATAGTAGAGCCAACCAATGATAAAGGTACTTCTAGTCCTATTCTTGATATAGATATTCCAATTGCCCTCAGGAAAGGTGTTAGATCCTGTACTCAACACCCTATAAATCACTTTGTTTCATACTCAAAATTGTCCCCCTCATTTCGTGCCTTTACGTCAAATCTTTCTAGTGTGTTTATCCCCAGGACTATTGAAGAGGCATTGGTGATTCCAGAGTGGAAAGTGGCGGTTCTAGAAGGAATGAGGGCTCTTAAGAATAACACTTGGAAATTGGTGAATCTACCACAAGACAAGAGTGCAGTAGATTGTAAATGGATTTTTACAATCAAATACAAGGCGGATGGGTTAGTAGAGAGGTATAAAGCACGATTGGTGGCAAGGGGCTTCACACAAAGGTTTGGAATTGATTATAATGAGACTTTTGCTCCGGTTGCCAAGCTTAATACTATTTCGAATTCTCTTCTCATTGGCAGCAAATCTTGATTGGCCATTACACCAATTTGACAATAAGAATGCTTTGGAAGAGGAAGTATATATGTGCCAACCTCCAGGATTTGAGGAAAATTTGGGAGGTAAAACTGTTTGTAAACTAAATAAATCTCTATATGGTTTAAAACAGTCTCCTCGACCTTGGTTTGACAGGTTTTCAAAGGCAACCAAAAGATTTGGCTATAAACAGGGACAAGCAGACCACACTATGTTTGTCAAACATTCAAACGAGGGTAAGATCACAATTATCATAGTATACGTTGATGATATAATTATCACGGGAGATGATAATTGAAGAGATGAAGAAAATCAAACAAATGATGGCCAAGGAATTTGAAGTCAAAGACCTTGGGGCATTAAGATACTTCTTAGGAATGGAGATTGCAAGAAGTACAAGGGGTATCTCTGTTTCTCAAAGGAAGTATACTCTAGATCTTTTGGAAGAAACGGGCATGCTAGGATGCAAACACACCAATTGAACTTGGTAACAAAGAAAAAATGCTTGAAGGAGAACCAGCCGATAAAGTCAAATATCAACGCCTTGTTGGAAGACTCGTTTATCTTTCACATACAAGGCCAGATATTGCATTTGCAGTCAGCTTAGTAAGTCAATACATGCACAGTCCACGACAGAGCAATCTAGATGCCGTGTATAGAATCCTGAAGTACTTGAAACAGAGACCAGGAAAAGGGTTATTCTTTTCTAAGACAAATAAAAGGAATATAAAAGAATTCACCGATGCAGACTGGGCTGGTTCGATTGATGACCGGAGGTCAACAACGGGATATTGTACACTATTGTGGGGAAACTTGATAACTTGACGAAGCAAGAAACAGTCTATTGTCGCAAGGAGTAGCGCATATGCAGAGTATAGAGCCATGGCCCATGGGATATGTGAACTCATTTGGATAAGAAGGGAGATGGAAGAATTGAAGATAAAGTTTGAAAGTCCTATGAAACTCTTTTGTGATAACAAGTCGACTATAAGCATAGCCCACAATCCTGTTCATCATGATAAAACTAAGCATGTGGAAGTAGATCGACACTTTATATAGGAAAAACTTGATGCAGGCATAATCAAGATTGAATATGTTCCTTCCTCTCAATAATTAGCAGATCTACTCACCAAAGGACTGACAGAACACACTTTTGATTTTCTTGTTCACAAGCTTGGATTGATAAATATCTATAGCCAAGCTTGAGGGGGAGTGTAGATAAATTCAAATATGTTATATTATTTTGTGTATTGATAAGATAGGATCAATCTTTATTTGGTAGGATCTAGATTTCTTATTCAGATGGATACTAATCCCATAAATCTGGGGATTGTGATTTTGTTGTAATTCATTTAAATAGGGTTGTACATCATTGAAGAGAATAACAGGAATTAATATACTTACTCAGAATTTCTGCACATTGTTAACAAGAACAAAAAAAAAACAGTTAAGCAGATGCATTCATCATCTAAAATCTAAAATTCAAGAAAATCCCTATCTTTATCGTCCCCACATGTCTAACTAGTCATTTACAAATTCCACTCAATATTTAAGCTCAGTAAAGAAATGAACATTTAAAAGCTATAAAAATGCTAAATATTACAAGGATCTTCAATGCCAGAATAAACGTAACTCAATTAACGTGTATTTGAGTCTGGAGGATACGAAGGATTTAGCTAGAGCCTCCAGTTCTGTCTACATAATAAGGTTGTAGGTCACTGATTAAGCAGATGCATTCATCATCTAAAATCTAAAATTCAAGAAAATCCCTATCTTTATCGTCCCCACATGTCTAACTAGTCATTTACAAATTCCACTCAATATTTAAGCTCAGTAAAGAAATGAACATTTAAAAGCTATAAAAATGCTAAATATTACAAGGATCTCCAATGCCAGAATAAACGTAACTCAATTAACGTGTATTTGAGTCTGGAGGATGCGAAGGATTTAGCTAGAGCCTCCAGTTCTGTCTACATAATAAGGTTGTAGGTCACTGATGCAATTATAAATAGCCACGTTATATCTCAATAGCCCATACCTTAAACTTTATTCAGATAAATGGACAAAGAAGTTTAAGTTACCTGTTGATAAGCAAAAATAGCATCAGCACTCTGGACACTATTAGCCTGTGTTGCACCGAGCTTATTCCAGAGCGAATAGTGTCTCGTGGTTTGAGTTTCAAAGCAGTCTGAAAAGCTTCAATGGCTTTGTCATATTCTCTGGATAAGTTGTACATCACACCCAGTACTACATGTACATCAGCATCATCAGGTGAAATTTTAGTAGCCTCGTTAAATAACCTAGCCATCTGTACCAAGTCCAATTGAAACCAATGGAAATGAATACTTTTATCAAGATGTTTTAACAGTACGAAAACAAGGAAACGATCAGATGAGGTCCTATGTCAAATGCAACTATGAAAATCTTTGCATCGTAATGGAAATAAGCAGAATCTAGGAACAATCGCCCATAGGGAGCATATTGCAGCATGGAGGAGGGGATGAAGTCTTAATGACCCTTACATCAGCATAATAAAGATTGTCAGGTTGATCTGGAGGGGCAATGGCCCCATACTTAGGATGATGTGTAGCCAACTGTACAAGTACTTTAATGCAGCTGCTTGCTCCAACTCTGGAAAATTGATGAACAAAAGTACATAAAAAAAGAGGCTTATTTGCTAGAAAATGGCATCTTATAAAATATTTAGTCACTGACAAATACAGACACAGCCAATACTATTGTAACAACAAAAATAGCGGAACATTCTTGTTAATTTGATCTCTTTGCTGAGGCAACTACTGGCCATTTGTATGACTTACACCAAGAGCAAGTAGTACTTCCACGTTTGTTGGTTCAACCTCGTGTGCTCGCATCATGTCTGCAATAGCCTGAAATAGGAGATTAATGAAAGAGAAAAGGAGGATATATGAGCACCTCAAATCCAAAGCTCAACTTAGAAATTGTTAATACAAAATCTCAGATATACTTCTCTTAACTTCATATTGTAAGAACCTTATGCATTCATGAACTCTTGGATTTCCTCAATTTTTTAAAATGAAATACCTCAAGAAAAAGGAAAAAACTATGACAAGATTTATAACTCCACAAAACACCACACTATAACAAGAATTAAAATTTTAATGTGAATGGAAAGGGCTAATGGAAGTAATTACGAATAAGACCTGTTGATCATCATCATTCTCCGCATGTGTTATACCAAGCAACCTCCAACCCTCTGCATTGTCAGGATTCTTTAGAACCTCGGCCCCTAAAGTAAGAACTGCCTCACTTAAAAGCCCCTTGCGAAACAGTTCTTGCCCTTCCTTTAGGGGATTAGGATGGCCAACATATGGATTTAGATCAAAGAACATATACCCCCCTTGATGTTTCTGATTTCTGCTTTAGTGCTGATTCTTCATTTAGGTACCTGTACATCCAAACCAAAACAATATTAAAGCAAACTATTCAAGGTATTTAAACTCAATTTTGTACCGTTGTACATAGACATGACCACGGTTTTTTAAAAACCGTGGCCCGGCCCGGAACCGTAACCGGGTCAACGGGCGGGTTAACCGTTGACCCGGTTCCGCAAAGGCGTGAACCGTAACCGGCCCGTACAGTGACGGGCCGGTTACGGTTCCTGTAACCGCCGGTTCGTCCTTCTAACCGCGGGAACCGCCGGTTCGTCCTTCTTTTTTTTTTAATTATTTATTATTTAAAATTAAATTGTGTTGTTGAGGATTCGAACCCTTGACCCCTGTCATATATTCACAGCTTCTTACCACTAAGCTAATGTCATGATTGTTTTATTTTAGACAATATAATTATATATACTAAAAGATAATATATATTATATGTCCAATACAATAACTATTTTATATTGACAAATAAAAATTATCTAAAAAAATATGTTATGTTCTTAAATAAATTTTTATAATAAAAACATATATATCACAAAGTAAATATAACAAAAAATATTGGATAAATTAATAAGAACTATAAATAGTGGTTGCAAAATAAAATATTTGAAGCAAATTATTACAAAACAAATATATTATATACCTTTTATAGTTATTCTACAAGTATTTTATGCTCATTATTTGATTTACATTATATATATAATAATTAAATAAGTATATCTTAATTTATCACAATATAACTTACAATAGAAACTCAATACTATAATAGTTGATTAATTAATAAACTATTTTAATAATTTACCTATACTGATTTGGAACAACGTATTGAATTGATAATTCACTAACTTAATATTATATAAATTAATAACTCCTAACTTAATATATTTATGATTAATCAATGTAATCATCATAAAAATAATTTTACTAGCATTTGTTTGTAAATTGATAGTGACAAATCTTGTTACTGACTTTTTTTAACATAACAAGAACTTTTGTGTTGTTTTGTTTATAGATAAATAATAATTCAATGTTATACTCGTCAATTTCATATGTACTTAATATCATAATTGTAAATGTTTCATGCCAATATCATTTGCAATTAATACCAAAGTTGTATAAATTTCATACCAATTTCATAAGTAATTAGTACCAAAATTGTTAATATTTCATACCAATTTCTTTTGCAATTAGTATCAAAATTGTATAGGTTTCATACCAATTTCATATGTAATTAGTATCATAATTGTAAATGCTTCATACTAATATCATTTGTAATTAGTACCAAAGTTGTATATTTTTCATACCAATTTCATATGTAATTAGTATTATAATTGTAAATGTTTCATACAAAACTCTTTTGTAATTAATACCAAAGTTGTATATGTTTCATACGAATTTCATATGTAATTAGTATCATAATTGTAAATGTGTCATACCAATATCATTTGTAATTAGTACCAAAATTATATATGTTTAATACCAATTTCATATGTAATTAGTATCGTTAGATAATCAGATTCAATCAATTAAAAATGCATTATCTTATTTGTGGTCCCATCGAGTTTGATGAAACAATTGGGTAAGTTTTGTAAGATTAATGGCATGCGAATTTCAACTAGATATACTTACATGTTGAACTAGAAATTGCTAAATGATTCATATGAATATAGAGAGTTAATGGCAACTTAAAAAGTTCAAACTCTCCCCTCCGTTACATTTCCTTCGTTCTTTTTTATGATTCTTTTATAGTAAGTTTTAAATTGTTTAAATAAAATTTTAATTTTAATTTAAAAAATGTAAGTGTCGAACCGTAATCGTAACCGTTGGTTCACCGTAACCGTAACCGTAACCGGCGGTTCACGAACCGTAACCGGAACCGTCTACGAAGGTTAAGGTTAAGGGTCAAGCTCTTTTGAACCGTCGAACCGGCGGTTCCGAACCGTCAACCGGCGGTTCACGAACCGTGGTCATGTCTAGTTGTACATGAATATTTTTAACTTAGAAGGTTGTTCACGTCACTTGCTTTTTGCTTGTGCCAGTTTGCATCAAGGGCTGATTTTTCGTACTTAGTGTGATTTACTGATACCCCAGGCTCAATAAAAGTTACCATACACGACAAATAAAGAGAACAAGTGTCATGCCACGAGACCTGGTTGATAACATCAACGTTGATTTCAAATAACAACTCGAAATCAACAAGCCTCGTAATACAGAATTATACGAAAAACCAGTCTATTAATCCATACAACAGAATTATTGTCTTTACAATGCGGAATTTTATCAATAAAATCGGTTACCTAATTATTCCAGAAATCAAATTCATCAGCGGAAGCTTATAATAATCTCAAATCATGGCAGCGAGCTTTTAAACAGCAACAGCTACAAAATCATCATCATCAAAACTAATATTGCTATTCTTCTTCGAAATTTATCCTACTTTTATCTGGGGAGGGAGAGTGAGGGGTGAGTGTTTTGTTAAACACTCAGCAAGTGATGGCCAATCGATATGACAATATAATACTTTTTCATAATTTTCCAAAATGCAATTCATAATCAGATCATAAACCAATACAAATACATCATAACACAATTTACTATAATTGCTATGATCGAGCCATATAATATAATATTACCCCCATTGGACCTTGTAATATAATATTGTGCCCATTGGACCTTGTAATATAATATTGTTCCACATTTAATATTGTCATCATTGGACCTTGTAATATAATATTGTCCCCATTGGACCTTATAATATAATATTGTCCCCATTGGACCTTGTAATATAATTGCTCCCATCGAGCCATATAATATAATATATCATATCATAATCATAACTAATATCACTTAAACATAGATCCATAACACCGACAATCTAGAGGGACTTGCATAGACTCAAATGGTGGCTCCCGTATATGTAGCACTTTGCTCCGTCGGCTCAAGAGGTGGCTCCCATGTACGTGGCACTTTGCCCCGCAGGCTCAAGAGGTGGCCCCCATACACATAGCACTTTGCCATTTGGATTCAAGAGGTGGCTCTCATCATACGTAGCACTTTGCTCCGTATAACCCTTATTTCTCGATGATCAAAATTTGTCACAACATCGTAATTTTAAAATACATCACATATTTGATTGATGTTTCAAAACACACATATGATTTTCAACATTGAAACAAATATATATAACAAGGCCCACTTACAGAGATCAGAACGATTCTTGCGTGTTTCAACGAATTTGGGTGGCAAAAACGTGATGAATTTCATCTCCTTTCCTTGCTGAAAATTTCACATCTTTTACTGTGTGCTAGTGTATGTTTCGAAAATTGTGTGAATATTGAGAGATTTTTGAGTCGCATACTATGTAGAAGAATCTTATATTTAGAGAGCTTGAAATTCGAGAATCTCGGTTCCTGCGACTTCTGAAATTCAATTGTATCTTCCAAACTTATCTTTAGATTGTGCTTTATCTTCGGATTTGGTTATATTTATATATCTAAAAGATTACAGTAATATAATTCAATATTATATCTTGTCAAGATATTATATATATAATTCAGTATTATCTATTCACTTTTTATTGTTTTAAAACTCTACAAGATTAAATCATATAAACTAAATATTATCTTTTATTTTTCAATATTATCTATACTTAGTGTTTGGTATGACCAAATAACATCAAGCGTTTGGATTAACTTAAGGAATTTAATTTGACCAAAACTCCAGTTATTTAAATACTTAGGCATTGGTTTAGCTACAAGTCTACAAGATTAAATCGAATAGGATTTATCTCGTCAAGTGTTTTATTGGTTAATAGATATTAGTGACATGATTCCTAATTATCTAACAACACATTATTATCTTTGATAAAATCTTCAATCATTTACACATTATTTAACTATCTATTAAGATACAATTCGTAATTATCTAATTGTTTATATAAATAAATGTTTTGCAATCTATAAGATGATATCATGTAATTTAATATTAACTATAATTTAATATTATCTAAACATTAGGTTATTGATTTAAATAAACAACCCTGAGTATGTTGGTTTACTAAAATTTTAGTTTTGACTTGTTTGAAAAAACCAGGTTTTCACAACAAGGGTCTCAAGCATTCAGTATTTATGCGGTCTCTTGCAAGCTAAGATAAGACAGAGACATGAATTTTGTCATACATCGTGTTTCATTGCTGCCACTGGTTGTTTCTAAAGGAGGATTACAACCAACAAGTCCACACAATGCATTCACAATGGTTGCTCTGCTTATGAAATAGAAGATGTAGAAACATTGAAATGTAAGAATGTATTGGCAAATCCACTACTACAAATTCAAAAAAGTTGTTGATACCTAGATTAGGGGAAAAAGAATATGTTTGAAAAAAGAATAAAGAGCAATTTTTTGTTAATATAAAAACAATATAAGGCATTCAACTATAAAAAACTCTCGTTTTTATACTGTACAACCAATTGATTGTTTCTACAACACATGTTCGACAGTTGGCAGCCAATTCACCACTTGACTGCTGGAGATAACAAAATCCCTGGAAACGTATGCCTGACTGATATAGTTAGATTACTTGGGATAAAAATACAGGAATGCTAGCCTTTCTTCCAATTTCTAGAATCATATTGAACTTACTCATCATATGCATTTGCCCAACCATCCGCAGAAGTATCATCCAGTGTTCCAACAGAAATCTTGCGCTCAAATTCTTCGGACCAGTCATTAACACTCAACTTGGAAAATTCATTGACCCACTCATTCTCTTCCAATCCACGTTGCTCATGTTCAGAAGAAAACTCATCTGCCCAGCTATTGGGTCCATGTGGAAGCTAAAGAAGACAATAAAGAGACCCACATATTAGCGTAAATAATAGCTCCACATTCACGATACATAAAATAAACACCATACATCACTATAAAGCAATCCCATCTGGTTAACTACCATCATTCTTTTTTTCGTTTTTATTTTTGGTGATGGAGGAGTGTGTGTGTGCGTGGGTTGGTTTGGTGTGGGAAGCTTTACCCAACACATCATTTAACAATCCAACTCAAGAAATCATACAAGCATTCTTTTTTTCTCCTCTGCTTTTTCAGTAAATCACTACATTATTTAGATATCATATAATAATCTATCTCTCTCGAAGAAGAAGAAGAAGAAAATGCAGCAGGTTTGATTTGATTGTCCTTGATTGTCCTCAATAATAATTTCACCACGGCTCATCTTTGATACGAACTGGAGGAACTTCGAATTCTGTATCATTTTTGCTTTAGCTTGTGATATATATCCCATTCATTTTGGTGGCATTACTGTTGATTTAACAACGAGTTTACTATTGGTCCACTCGATATGGATAACAAAACTTGCTAGCAACCATGCACTGTATTTAAATCCCAATCACTGTATAATATTACCTGAAATTTAGGGTCTCCGTTTTGAGCTAATGCATTTGCTAGCATGCGAGTCTTCTCCATGGCATCTTAACTAGAAATATTTGAAACTCTAATTTGACCAACTGACGCTAACTGGGACTAATTGGGACTGCTCCTGAAAATTTACAAGGAATGAAAAGTTGAGCATTTTCCAGTGTGTAAAGTTTGCACGTTTAGCTGACAGATGAAAGTGTTTTAATCTTGGTTCTGTATCTTTTGATTTCGATAACAAAAATGCAAATAAAATTCTTCTTATTAAAGGATTTGCATAAAAAAAATTCCGTTCATGGGATGAAGCCGACAAAGAACATCCACAAACAGATATCAAACTGAGAATCAAAGGTTTTTCTATGAAACCATCACGATTCACCTTTTTTGAGAAAATGGAATTCGTTCAAAGAAGCATGCTTAAACTTAATACATACTCATCTTTATAACTGAAAATGGCCAACGATGATAAATGCATTGACTGTGGATCAAATACTCAATACATCACCACGTTTTACCATTGGCAATACCAAAAAGAAAATAATTTCGCAAAAAGAAAATACAAGCTGGATCACTTGCTTACATGCTCAAATTCAGATGCCCAACCGCTGCCAACGAGTTGTCGTTCAAATGACTGAACCCATAACTTTGGATCATCATGTGCTCGGTTTTGAGTGAATTCAGCAACCCACCCTTCTGTGGGATGAAGCCGAGGTTTTCATACCTTGTGACTCATTCCAAAACTTCTCCAGCTCTGAAAATCTCCCAGCACATGACTTCTAGCCTTGGCATCATAATCGATTTCTCAAGAAGTTAAAAGAAAATTAACCTGCAAATAAAAAATTAAAATGTATGGTCTGGGTTATCATTGTTAGTTTATACCAGAAGCTCCCAATTGAAATTACTCCAAAATGAATGGCACAAATTCATTTAATCTCAAAGAAAAAGTTGATGTTCTCTGTTTGGTGGCGTACAATCATTATATTTATGAAGACACTCCTCCATTACCAAGTGTATATTTGACTGATTTGATTTTCAAGAATGACAAAAAAAAGTCATGCTACACTGATAAAAGCTGGATAATTGCCCACGAAGATATAGAGCATGGGATGTATATTCTTTGATAAGCATTTTTTCATAGTGGGTTCGATATTTTGGCAAAGATTATGTTGCATCTTTTTCTTCTATTTTTGTCTTCCACATATACTCTGTAAAGAGTTCGATGTACTCGTTTGCATAACAGTTATCATATAGTTCCAGACTAACTAGAGTTTGTCTATATTTTTTAGCCATATCTTCCTCCATTCATTCGAAGTAGCTTACCTTAATGAAACATATTTTAAAAAATTTTGACATCTTGTCCACAATTTCTTTTAGAGACTCTCCTGCTAAAACTTCTTCTTTGGTACCAGGTCTCTAAGTTTCCATGCAATCTTGACTGATCCTTTCAAACTCAAGAAGGATAGCGAAGGAAAAAGTTATTAGCAAAAAATAGTAAAACTTTGGGTGAGATTTGAAAAGTATTTAAAACTCTAGAGGGTATCATGCAATTAATCCATTTTAACTTTATAATGGTAAATTGGTAAAGTGTTATTGGGTAGGGAGTTATGATGAAGATGAATATGGTTGGGGGAGTTAGAATATAGAATAATGGATAAAAGGAGTAAAGTTAAAAGAAAATTTGAGTTTAGTAATTTTAGGTGAATTTACCCAATGTATACTATATTAATATTAATTATTATAAATTATAACTTAGAATAGGGATCGTGACGTGGACCCAAAAGGCCAAAAACCAAGGGATTTGGAAAAGCTGAGTAAAACCCTCGTTGTCTCCAAGCTTCAAAAGAGTTTCCAAAAGCAGTGCTTTAAAAGAATTTCCGAAAGCAGGGGAGAGCTTTGGATTCCAACTTTAGATCGAGGAACAAAATGGCGTCGTCTTCTAGCAGCGGCCTGACATTCAAGCTCCATCCACTCGTCATTGTCAACATCTCCGATCACTTTACTCGGATCAAGTCACAGTCTGCTCCGCCTCACTTCGCGCCCGACGGAGTCGACGCCTCGTCGCCGCATCCCACTCCCCCACCGCGCGTTTTTGGTTGTGTTATCGGTGTCCAGAGCGGCCGGACAGTGGAGATCTTCAACAGCTTCGAGCTTCTCTACGACTCCTCCACCCACTCACTCGACCGCGCTTTTCTCGAGAAAAAACAAGAGCTTTGTATGTTTCTTACGTTATACATTTTCTTGCCTTCTTTTCTTGTGCTTCTAATTATGTTTAGGTTTTATATGGGTATAAGAAACTGAATATGGTTGCATACTTGCATTTGATGTCTTCTGAGCAGATAAGAAGGTATTTCCGCATTTTTATGTTCTAGGATGGTACTCGACTGGGAGCGATGCTCAGGAATCCGATATGATTATTCATAAAGCTGTGAGTCTGTCTTATTGTTTGTCAGATCCAAAAAGATTGAAACAGATTACCCGTTGAATATCTTCCTATTTGGCTATAATAGTTAGAAGAGTCTTAATAAATTACAAAGAGAAAAATGGCCTATCGAAACTCTTGATGTACTTTAAAAGGTCGATCTCTCTGTGAAAATGCTGTCGTGGACTTGCACAAACAAGAATTGGTGAGAAAATACCATAGTTAAGTTTCTTTGAGAGTCATTCAGTTATTCATATCCAAACAGATGGCTCCCGAGTATGTTCTTTAACTGCTATTTTTAAGGCAGCGGACATGCATTTCATTGTTTTTGTAGTGCTATAATAACAAAATTTGTACTAGTTATATGACTCTAATGAGTTTTTGTTTTTAACAGTTGATGGATATAAATGAGAGTCCTGTTTATGTGCTTATCAATCCTTCAATTAATCCTGCTCAGAAGGATCTGCCTGTTACAATTTTTGAGAGTGGTACGCATTTCCCGTGACAATTTTGAAAGTGATTATTTGTTATTTATTATTGATAAACACCTGGAAAGCCTGACATTTAATTGGTCTCCATGATTCAGCATTTTATCCATTTTATGCAATTCATGTTACCCCTCTATCAGGAATTCAGGATTGTGCTTGTCAACCTATGTACTCTGATGAGATCCATTATATATAGTTTTTCAGTACTGCTAACCATTTTTTTAACTCTATTCTTCTTATCTGACTTTTGCTGGTTCTGTTTTATCGTCTTTCTCCATAGAAAGACCTGCCTTTTTTCATTTGAAATTTTAACATTGTGGGATAGAACTCTATGCAGTCATATTTGTATTTGGTTTTGTGTAGGCAATGAAATATTCTAGATTTATTAAGATGTAACTGATGCGAACTAGTATGCAGTTGGGCAGATGAATATTCTCATTTATATTGTATCTAATCCTGGTTTTGAGTCGCTTGCTTTTCGGTCATGAAGCTTGGGAGGAAACAATATTATCATTTCCTTAATAATTGTTTTAGGAAACTATTGCCTTTATTGTTGGCAGCTGAAGCAGTATCTCTACTTTGTGTGGTTTTACTGTAATAGAGATTCCCATCCAAATGATGAACCTCATGGTTGTTAGTTCTATTTGATTAACTTTTACCATACTTTCAGTTCGAAAAATTTTCTGACACTAAGCTTCTATTTCTTTCTTTCCCTTTCCTGATGAATTAATGTCATTCAAGAGTTGCATGTCATTGATAGCATCCCTCAGCTTATATTTGTTCGGTCCAGTTACACCATAGAGGTACGTTTTGTTTTCCTGTTCTTTTTTTTTTTTGGGTCATGTTTCAAGCAAGCAATAGGCTAAATGAGACAGTCTCTCCTTTTTGTGCTTGCTAGACAGTAGAAGCAGAGAGAATATCAGTAGATCATGTTGCCCATCTAAAGCCATCAGATGGAGGTTCAGCTGCAACTCAATGTGAGTGTTTCCTTTCCTGATTACTGCCAAATTCGGCTTCATCACCACCCCCTCCCTCTCTCTCTTCTCTCTCTCTCGTTCTCTACCTTGAAATGACATTTGCATTCCTCCATGTCTCACTAGCATATTGGATTTACGAATACCTTTTTCTGTAGTGGCTGCTCACCTTACTGGAATACACAGTGCCATCAAGATGCTGAATAGTAGAATCAGAGTCCTCCATCACTATCTTCTCTCCATGCAAAAAGGTTTGTCTGATTATTTTCCTCTTCTTTTTTATGATGTAGCGTTGTTTATGACTCGACAAAGATCTTAACGTAATCTCATTTATTTCATAACAAGTGGATGCCAGCTTATATTAATCTATGTGAACAGTTAAGTATTTATCATCTGAAATGCCACTATCAGCTTGAAAATTTGTACAGGATGATGTTCTATCCACAATTCCTACTTTGTTTTACTAATGAATCTCGGTTCTTATAAAAAAATGTATACGATGTGTTGGTGTTCATCTCTATATATTTTTATTATTCTGAAGCATGGAAGAGTCAAGTGAGAAATTCAGAGTCCTTATTTGTTCTATATGGATTACTTCCACAATGAAGAAATCATAGACTAGCTCAGTCTTTTCTCAGCATTTGTTTGATGAAAGGTGCAGTTTTTATCATACTCAATTGCTGTTTGTAGCGTTTTTTTATGGTATTAGATATAAAGCCATTGAGACTGAGTGCATGAGATGAATTTTGAATACTATCTTCTTTGAATTACCATGTTTATCAGTTGTTCACCTGCATTGCTGCTGCTTTCAGGGGAAATTCCATCGGAGAATTCATTGCTGAGGCAAGTATCCAGTTTATTGAGACGATTACCAGCCATTGAATCTGAAAAATTTCAAGATGATTTCTTGATGGTTAGTGCTCTCTGAAGATTTTGGTTTTCCTAGATATTAAAATTTGAAGCATTTCGTGCTCTCCATTCTCTTAGAATCTGGGGAGAAGTTATTTGAAATCAATTGAAATGTTGCAGTAAATCTTGTCTGGTGGCTTGCATGGCATCTAGGCATAAAATAGTTTCTTTTATTTATTTTCTGATTCCAAATTTAACTCAATTTCATTAATTCCAGGAATATAATGATACTTTATTGATAACTTACCTTGCCATGTTCACCAATTGTTCAAGGTATGTCTATCATCCTTGTGTTTTTCTTTTATTTTCTGATTCCAAATTTAACTTAATTTCATTAATTCCAGGAATATAATGATACTCTGATTAGCATCTGCAGTTTAACGTTTCTTGGCATTTAACCCATCAGATCTTGTTTTTCATCTAGTATGACCATATTTGTCTTGTGCTTGTAAAAGATGTTTTAGTTGCATGCGCTGAAATGATATGCTAAATAATGTAATCTTCCTGCAATTGTGTGAACTCGACACTTCAAATAAGTCTTTTAGATATTCACATTCCTTTTCAATGGAACTAAAGCAGCAGCTGCTTCCGCCTTGATCGAATCCTGCTACGATGCAATTTCCTAGCCACACAAACATTTCCGTTTTCTGGAATCCCAAGAAGCTAACTAGCGGTTACAAAAGCCCCATACGTCTAACATTATTGTTTTGGTTGTTTTGGCAGCACCATGAACGAGCTGGTTGACAAATTCAACACTGCTTATGATAGACATAGCCGGAGGGGGGGTCGAGGTGCTTTTATCTAAAAACATGTTTTTTCTCGTTATCTTATATAAAGCCTCTGATGCAAATCATATCTGTGAAAACATAGAAGTGGAACAGTTTTCATGAAGAAACGAGTTTTTTGTCTCCACAAACCCTCATCAAGAGTTCGGTGGAGACAACTTTAATTGTCCTCATTCGTTGAAGGAATAGAGATATCTTCATCTGGGTTTGGTTGATGTTGCGTCCTTAGGGGCAGGATCAACCATTGGATTGGAATATCCTCATCCAAGGTAGTTACCCTCCACGGGATCCCGTGGGGGGTTGTGCCCTGTTGGGATAGCAATTGCTCTACCCTTCCTTCTGTCCTAGGTTAACTCAAGCAAAAATTATAAGTACATTTGTTTTGTTTTTTTTTTGGTGTATGGAAAATATTCAGCCGAAATGTGTCTTCAGATTATTAAGAATCTGATGTACGTTTGATTTTTTTTTTGTGGAATCTTTTTTTAGATGATAAATATAAAAAAGTATTATAATATAGAACTATAGCAAGTGATTTTTAAAATTTTAAAATACAAAATATAAAATGTGAAAATTTAATAAAATACGTTAGAATTTTTAGAGTTGAGTCTGGGATTTATCCATGTCCCACCTCAATATGTAGGGTGCACCCAATCATGCAAAGCCCCTAGCAACGCACTTGCTGATAAAATATCAACCGACAAAAAAATCAACACAAGATCAAAGACCTTGAGCTTCTGAACTAACCCCACGGTTAAAGGCGGCAACGCAAAGACCTGTAGCGACACCAAGTTGGCATCCGATGAGCAGAAATGCCCACTGAGGTGGCGCACTATGCCCAAGTGAATCATCGCCCGAATCGGCATCAGTACTAACAAATTGATTCGAAGTAGAAGGTGAAGGAGGGGGAGTCAGTGATGGTTCCTATCCGATGGAAGATTAACCGATAACCTGCCACCCGAACCTGATAATCCGTGATCCAACCGCTTCAAAAGGCACCCTTTATTATTTGGGTTAATATTTTCCTTGGTCGAATGCCGATGAATTAGAGCGTAATAATAAGCTGTGTCGCCTCATGTTGACATGTCTGCAGTGCCAGGGGCGAACATATATAATGTGGTGGGGGTAGTTGCCCCGAAAAAAATTTTTATTACCCCACCAATTTTTTTTATTACATTTTGCCCTCAAAAATTGTATTTGCCACACCTAAAATTATATTTTGACTCCCTAAAAATTTCCCTGCAATTTTTATGTTCTTATTTTTGACCTATAAACAATAATTCTAAATTCGTGTATATTCGTGTATATGCACCTCCCCACTTTTCATAAGACCGTTCGGTGATTGAATGTTCACACAAACCGGGGTTATGGGAGTAGGTTTTGCTCCATTTTCACGTTGGCTATGAGGATTCCGGAATTTTTGATTCTACCCGGGCAGTGGCAGGTCAGTATCAAACTAATCCAGGATTCCTCGTGATTATGTAATATTAAAAAATGTGGGAACAGGTCTAAAAAAAATATATGTGGGAACATGTTAATTAGGAATGGTGTTATTATAAATCCACGAAAGTAAAATGCAATGCTTCATGCAAATTGACCAACGGCTCCGGCCATGAAATGGAAATGTAAACTATAAAAATAAATGGGAAATCAGAAGCCCTGAAATACAGGGATCCTCAATTCAACTCATTACCCTTTTTAGGATTTTGCAAGAACTTAGGTAGTGTTTGGATGAATATAGGGATCCTCAATTCGACTCATTACCCACCACATCCGCTGTCGCCACCACATCTTACGCTTCAAATCCCAATCTCCGGTGGATACGTTATTTCCCTGCTCCCGCTCTCCCTTTGGTCGGCCACCAGACAATTTTTAGAAAAATCGTTGGAACGGTGGCTGTTCCTCCGTCAATTTGAACTCCTTCATTTTTCTCGACGATGATGATCCATTTCTAAGGCTTGGTCTCGTCTAAATCAACTGCTGCAATTCTCATGGTGTTGTAATTAACTCCCAAGATTTCATTTTCTTAAGTTCTTTGTGGACATCATATTTATGGGTTATTTGAAATTATTGTTGAGCTCAAGAAAGAAGTTTTTTGGATTTTGAAATTATATATTTAAATCGTAAATAAATAAATTTTTAATGCTTGTAACTTCGCAAAGGGACTTATTCTTGCTTCATGTGATTAAAAACTTGTATTTCCTTGAATATTTGAAGTGACTTTTGCAATGTGTTTATATGCAAAACTAATTAGCAGACCTAATCTGAAGTGCACAGAGTTAACAAAATTTCACCACCATGCACATTAACTTATTATTTCGAGACACAAAAACATTACATCTTACATCTCATTCTTACTAATCTAGCCAATGTCTCTTGAGCAGCCAATGTTTGAGCGTGGTTGTGGCCAAGCATCACTGTTCTGATACCAATGCAAATTCTGCAAAGCTCTTCCGCGCATTCAAAATGGCCGCCCCTTAGCAGCAATTTTGCCCTGGTTTCCAGTAATATTGCTTTCAGCAATGTCACCTCTTGCCATACATATTCGTCCACCTTTTGATTCGACTGCGGGGCCTTCTTCCAGCAAAGGGATCTGTGGCTTTGTATCCGGGACACAAAAGACTTCTCTACTTCTTCGAGCACATTTGTGCAGACTTTTAATAGCTCTAATGCTGAGTTGCACATGGAGAAGTTTGTAAAGGCTCTTATTGCTAAAGGTAGAGCTGCCTTCTTTATGAAGAGGACCATGTCGATGGCCTTAAGCTGCACGAGTGAGGGTTCCGATTTGAAGCCAAACACTAGGAACACCGAGGTCCATACGTGGTCTGAATTTGCTACCGGATTCCTGGTTTTCCAAATTCCTTGAACTGTTGCCTTCGCAGCCATCAAACCATCTATTCTTTTACCCAATAGTTGAGTTATAGGGTGAAACTGAATCCAGCAGCCAGGCTGCCTGTTGGCTCGTCTAGCCAAACCGAATTTAACTAAGAGGAGAGCAGAATCTTCTTCACTCTTCCAAATTTGGCGTGTCAAGTAACTCGAGTAGCAAGGGAAAGTGAGTTTCAGACATCTGATCCATTTTGCATATTTGGTTTTCGTGGACTCTATGCTATTTGCTGCCGCAGCTAATGAGTTTACAAGGATTGGTGCCGGTGCAAACCAGGCCCCTGCTTGAAGCATTCTTGAAGAAAGGAGATTTCTATTTCCATTTGCTTGCTGCAACACTGCAGCACAAAAGGACATGACTTTCATTAGGAAAGGATTGTTTCTGCAAAATTGTTGATCTGCCGTGGTCAAACTGGAGCAGACAGTGTCTTCTTCGAATTGAATCTGGTCCACTGCCTCAAATAGAGCAGATGGGGTAACCGTAAGTTCAGAAAGCAGGGAACCAATCACCCACAATCCAAAACTTGACCCGTGCAATTTTTCTTCAATTTTTTGCAGAAATCCTAGTTCTGTAGCCTGATACTCCTTTCTTCTTCTTCCTGTTAACAATGCTATAGCATCAGATGGAAGCAGCGGCTGAAGCTGCATCATATCAAAGTTCATAACTTTAGAGAGCCTTGTCGTGATTATTACATGGGTGCCTCCTGTGTTTCTTGGTATCAAATCATGTAGATCCTTGCCATCCCACCATTCACTCTCAGACTCGAGATTATCAATAATTAATAAATATGGCAAGTCTCTAAAGATCTCCCTTTTAAACCTTTTGAATGCTTCAGATTCTTGTTCATCAAAGCTCCTAATTCTACCTCTATCTTTCTCTTCATCTGCAGTCACATCCAATCCCATTTTGAGAGACAAGTTCATTATATTTTGCCTGAGATATCGTGTTTCACCTCCCACCCATAAAACCATCTTGTATCTTTGGGAGTACTGGTGGGCAAATTCCAAAGCTAGCTCTGTCTTTCCAACCCCTGGTGATCCATTTATGCAAACAATGCTGCTGCCACCGCTCCTGCGTTTCCCACTTTTAGATTTCTTGTATTTCGGTCTCTTCAGCGAATTTTTTCCAATTATGGGTTCAGCCCATGCCTCTAGATTAGGTTCTTTACACCGTTCAACCTTCAAACTGATGTATTTGTCTCCTTTCACCGTGTCAGCACCACCTTCCTCATCTGCTAGACCATCAGACTGCCCCGGTGTGCCACCACGATTTCCTTTCATTGCGCATTCTTGCTCCAAATAATCCCCAAAAAATGCAGTCTCAATTTCCATCATTTCTCTCTCCTGTCCAACGAAGTATTTGTTTCTTGGAAATGGTATCTCTTCAAACATTTCAACTTCATTTTCCCCTGCACTCTTCCTCCCCAGCTTTCCCTTTAATATCCGGGCAGCTCTTGACACACAGCTTCTCCAGTTACCGTCATTAGCTTCCAGTTTGAATTCGCGACTTCTCATTAGTCCATCCAGTGCTTCTTTACATTCCTTATTATCAGAATTGGGGCGAAATAGACTTGCAATTTCATTCGCATTGGTATCAAAGAACAAAGGAATCAAGTTCTTCTTTTGAGAAAAGAATCTAATCTCCTCCAAGCTCAGATGATTAAGAAGGTTATAACTTGTGACAACCACAACACCGAAGGTGACCGAGGAAATAACCCTGTCAGCAGTATCGTGGCTCTGATTATCCGTATACTTTGCTCTGTCTGCTACAAAACAAGCAATGCCTTGAACCTCTAGCTCTGATTTTAGCCACTTACAGAAATGTATCAAATTCGGATTCTGACCATGAAATCCTATATAGACATCACAGCTCCTCAACTTTGCATTGGAAGCAGGAGAAACAGAGCCTTTGGCTAGAGAAACTCGTGGGACAGGGAAAGAAAATGAAATCCGAGGTGCAGACTCCGAGCCGGGAACTGGCACGCAGGTCACAATCTTGAGCTTTGAGTTGGTGGGATCATCAGAATAATCGTACTTTTCTGGCGGTGGGGTGTAGGAGGTACTTGGAACGTCGTCTGACAGTGAACCGCTATACGACCCTGGTGGAGAAAGATGAGAAAGGGTGGTGGTAGGAGTTACATTTTCTTGAGAAGGTTTCGGGTTCAGATTCGAATTCGAATTAGAATTAGTAACCAGAGTGGCTCTTGGAGAAACGTAAGGTGATTGAAGTGCAGATGCAAATGCAGAGGATGGTGGGGAGACGAGTGGAGAATTATATGGAGATGATGCTAATGAATTTGGAAATGAATTCTTTGACATTGAATCTGGAGTTACGTTGGCAAGAGTTTCCTCAATGAGTTGCTTCTTGTCAGCACCTGCAATCTTGATTGTGATGGACTTTGTATCAACGGTGCAGAATTTTTTAACTGGTGTAACCGACAACCCAGCTTCTGCATCCATGTTCTTCTAATGAATGAGGAGGTCCCCCTCTAAATCCTGGTTTAGTAGTTGTCAAAAAAATTAAAAAGATCTCTTTATTTTTGCTGAATCAAAAGTAACTTTTGAAAGGGGTTATTCTTCTTATACTTTCATACCAGAAACCTCATCTCTTGACTGCGATTCGAAACAACATGGTGTTGGATTCTTGCTGTAATTTATGTTGGCAGGTGAAATTTATTGCGAGACTGTCACTGAGTACTACTTGTAAGAAGATGAATGCAACGGCAAAGACTTTTTGAAGAATAGGTGGAGATCTAACATGTGATCATCTTCTTCCTATGTGGGCCTCCCTGAGTCAGAACCAGAACCCATCAGGAGTAAGATCATATTCATACCAATCAGTCCCAAAAACAAAACAAAAGGTAACATTTTAATCAAGAAACTTAGATACAAAACTAGTCAGTTTACGAGGTAAAATAATTTCATATTAAACTGGAATTGAAGGGAAGAAAAAACAAGAACCTTATTCATATATCTCTCTCCTATGAACAAGCTGTACTTATGTGAATATATCAAGTATGGGTTGGACCTGTAAGGTTTAAATATATAAAAATGCTTGGCAAGTCGCAAGAATCTTCGGTGAGTAAAAGGAATAATAATATCTAAAAGATTCTTATTTTAGGAGTTTTGTCTTGGACTTTGGATTTCTTTTCTTTTTAAAAAAAATTTACTTGAAGAAGCTAAAGATTGGTCAGAAAGTACTCGAAGAAAGAGACATTGGGGAGGGGTTAATATGAACCCCAAACCTGGTTGTCTGTGTTGTTAATGACAGTAATGCAAGGGCTTTGAAATACAAAATGACTTGTGTGTAAAAACAAAAGAGCATTTCATATTGTATGAATTTCAAGACTGTTTGATCTCTTTATTTGTACCACATCTGACATTTCATGAGTCTGTGTGTATATTTTGCTCTGGAAATCGGACCCAGACCAGTCCAACTTAAGTTGTGAGACTAATTTAGCTATGAAAAATTGGTGCCCTAAATTTAATGTTAGGGAGATTTTGAATAAAAAAATATACAAGCGAACTTAAATTTTTTTTTAATCGGTAAATGAATGTATTACGTAACCAAAAAGATACAAAGTATGGGAAAATCCCGAGTACAAACGCCTAGACTACAAAACAATCTACATGCTAAAACTATCATGAGCAGAGCAGCATATACATAAATTTTCACTGCATTATAATTTATAAATTTATATGAAAAATATTTTAAAACAATAGATTTAAATATTTAAATCAAATTATAGACCTACATGTCCTTTAATACAATATAATATAATAATAAAGTCACCGGCTTAAGCTCCATGATGGAATATTTAGGCATCATATAGCTGGAAAAGCCTTGATACCAGGATGAAATTTCGAGGTTTTGTATTAGTTAATGGTATTATTTGAAATGACTAACTTAATGGTGTCACGGTCCACTCCCTCATAACTTGGCTGCATGTGGCTCCAAGACTTGCAACTCTGTTTCCTTTTCTCCGGTCATCATCATGATGATGTTATTCAATGAACACAACCCTTTTTTATTCCTTGTAGACACTAAAATATTCACTCATTGATGCTAAAAAATAAAATAAAAAATCCACTCATTGTAGATGGCTTGTAGTCCATCTGACACTTGTCGTAATTACAACCTGAAGTTCTACTGTTTGAGTCTCCGTTTCCCACCCCAAGTAGTTGTAATAGATTGCTCGAAAAAAAGTCCACATTCGATTTTCTCATGTGGATGTAATTTTTCAATAATACATTGTTTATTTAATAATAATAATAATAATAATGTTTTGTGAACATCTTTTTTTTAACAACACAAGCAGGCTTTTTCTTTAAAAAAATAATGTTTTTTTGTGGATATTATTTATGGGTAAACTCACTTAAAATCTACACAACCAAACATAAGTTTAACATTCCTTCTTATCTCAAAGATTCTTTATTTAAACTCCCTACTATACTCCTTTTTCTTTATTCTAACTCCCTACCAACCTTAAAAGACATAAAAGCCATTACTTTAATTGCATAAAATTCCTTAAAGTTTTAGGATTATTACAAAAACACCCAAAATCTAATTTTTGCTACTAAACAACTTCTAATGAGGGTACGTAAATGCATGGGTCTTTATGAACACGAGATCCTTCAGTTTCTGTCATCTTGAGAGAACCCAATAGCATACTTTTGCAAAGAACTCACAGTTCATGATGAATTTAGCCCTAGAATTCCCTTATGATCAAATGAAAATAAATAACATGCCCATCATGCTTCCGTATTACAAATTTTTTTAACAAACTGAAATATACCATTTTGACCATAACGGCACCGGGTGAGGTGGGTTGCAAAGCCACCAGTCAAAAACTTATTGCCTCCAGACTGTTTTACGAATGACTCCTCACCATCCAACCTCGGCCCTAAGGTGAGGTTAGTCTGTCAGTTATCCGATTCCTTCAGAAATCGCACATCACAGCCCTAATTCGTTTCCTACCTTAGGGCGTAAAGTATAATCAAGATATAAGAAATATGTAAAGAAATCTGGGAGATAGATGGGCAACAGCCTTCGTTTTAATCTAGAAATATTTATAATATCTATTACATTAAAATGTCTCATTTTAAAGGAGATGGGCTTGTTTAGCCTCTCATAAAGATGAGGCTTGACTCAAGAACACATAAACTAAAACAGAACAATATTACAGACGTTTACGAAAAGAAAGAAAGAAAGAAATGAAATATTACCAAGCTATGAAAGTCGAAAGATTACAAAGCTTGGAGAATACAATTTTTATTCTCAGAAAACTATGGAGAATTTTCAATGTCCTTAGCTTCCTGAATGCCTTGGTATTTATAGAAGTCTGGAGGTGGATGTGAAATCCGGACATCAAATCTTGTTTATAATCAGGCGTCATTGCATGCGTCTCCTCTCTTGTTTGGTATCTTGTGGTCCTTCGACTTTCGGACGAAGAGACTGTCCTACCATTTTGTTTTTTTTTATAATGGATTTGGTCCTCGTCAGAGTCACATGACTCTTGTCTCCCTGTGGTCCCTAGAAATTTGGCATTTGCAGTCCGCGTGGGAATCTTCCACGTTTGTCTGGTCCTGCTTTGTCGTCTTTTTTCTGGTCCCTCTTGACAGGGAATCCTTTCCCGAACAGTGGTTCTTTTTGCTCTGGGCAGCTCGGGCAGATGTAGTGCTGTCATCTTCCAGCATGAGCCATGTTGCAGAACTTCCGACAGGTTTCTTTGGTCGCTGGAATCTTGTTGTCCCACAATATTTACCTCTTATTTTCAAAGATCTCATCGGCAAATTTCGTAGTATGGCTTGTCATAGTGTTAACCATGAATGATTCGTTCGTTGTTTTTGGGAAAATTTTGAACGGATACTTGACTTTGTCCATCTCGGTGAGACGGACTCATAATCCCCATGCTCGTCTGGTGGTGATGTCGTCTTCTGTGAGCGGGGAAACTAGTGTTGTTCCTTGGGGCAGTGGCTTTATTTGGTCCGTCGCCTTCCAGTTAGGCCTTTGTAGCTTTATGAAATGGAAGCTGGGATGAAGGCCTTTTCCTGTAATTTTTTGGGGCTGCGTTTAAGAATTTTAGCTCTAGAACATCTCCTCGTCCGAGTGTATGATTATTTTGCCATGAGTCATAAACCCCTTCGTAGATCCATTTCGATAATTTCATGATTTCCGGAAAACTTGGTGTTGTGGTAATGACTGAGGCTAGGCAGCCAAAATCAAACCACTCGCGAACACTTTCTGGTTTGACATCAGGATGCATCCACATTCTTGGGTATTTTCCTGACCAATCTGCATTTATTTTTTCAGTAATTACACCCACCCTTGTATAGAGTTTCTCCATGTTTTTTGATATTCCTGCAAAGGGAGAGTTGGGAAAACTTTAATCTCGTTAGTATTAACCTTAGACTTGCCCGCCGTTGGCCTAAGATTAATCTCTCCATCTTTAACCCCTGAGGTGTTGGGTTGGCTTGATTCTTCAGATATCCTCGATACCTGGGAATCAATTTTTCCTTCTGTATCTTCCCAAAAAGGATCAATAATAGAACTCGTAGTGGTGGTACTTGAATCCCCCACACCGGTTGATGAGCCTGGCTCTCTGAAACACGACTTTAGCTTCACCCCTAAAGCATCCCATCGGAGGGGAATATAAAGAATGTCCCATAAACAGGTGTGAGCCTGCATGGTAGCCTTTATAGCCTGTTGGACCTTCGTGAGATCCATTTCTTGTACTTGACCCTCGACCTGAGAATTAATCATAAGGTCGTTGATCTGCTTATCTAGCTCCTCCAGATTTTCTCCGAGGTGCTTTGATCTTGTTATGATGGAATTGGCTTCACTTGCTTCCATCTCTCGTTAAGAAATATGCAAGAATGTTTTTATCAGATTTCACAATGACAATATCATAATCATAATAGCATTCAGCTTGTCATCTTAAAAGTCTAGCATTTTCTGGTTTTGATTCAAGTTTATTTTTTAAAAAGGCATCGACACTCGTATATTTTCAAGATAAGTTTCTTCGCAAGTAGAAAAAGTGGTCATTTCTTAAAAGCCTTTCGAACTGCGAAGAATTCCTTCTCGTTGATGTGCCATCTAATAACTTCGCTGCTGTCAAATAGACCGCTGCACTATCTACTTGACACTTCTCCATATGGTGTGGCTTTCATAATTGCTGCAGCCACCAATGATCACTGGCATCGGTATATAATACAAATTCGTCTTTGTCGTTTGGAATTGCAAGCTTTGGTAGTTGCCTGCAAACCTCTTTAAGCTGTTTGACAGCTTGTCTGTCATCTTTATTCCACTCGAATTTAACATCTTTTTTGAGTAGTGGACTGAAAACCTTCCGATGGTTTGCTAGATTGTTGATGAACATTCCAATAAAATTAACAACTCCCAGAAACTCTGAAGTTGCTTTAAATCCTTGAGGTCATCTGGATATCCTTGCACTTTTTCGACAATATGGTTTTGCAAGATGATTCCTGATTCGTCAATCTCAATTCCAAGGAACTCAATTTGTCTTGTGGCAATTACTGCATTCCTTTCGGAGAGCACTAATCCTTCCTTGTAACAAACATCTGAAAAGATTTCCAAATGTTTAAGATGTTCTTTCATGTTTCTTGACCCGATGAGGATATCGTCAATATACACGAACATGAAGCTGAAATAATCTTTGAAAAGATTGTCCATCTTCCTTTGATATATCTGGGGAGCATTTGCCAATCCCATTGGCATGACATTCCAGATGTAGTGTCCTTGTGGTGTGGAGAATGCTGTGAACCTTTTGCTTGCTTCCTCCATTTTGATCTGGTAGAATCCAGACTTACAATCGAACTTAGAAAACACTTTGGCATTCTTGATGTTATTTACCAAATGTTCTCTGCTTGGGATATAATATCCATCGAATTCCAAGATTTCGTTGATACATTTGTAATTGATCACTAATCTTGGTTTTTCTCTTTTAATTTATCCATGATTCCATACGAGAAATTCGGACTGCTGTACGGAGAGACATCTACTGAGATTAGCTTAAGGTCAAGATGTTTCTTAAGTATCGTCTGCATATCTTTCCGATCTTCCTGGTTCATGAGGATCGGTTTGTATCTTACGAACTCATATTCTCTTCCAGTTTTCACCTTCAAAGATGTTGTAAGCTCGTTTCGGTCCCACCATGCTAGAAGATCCTTATTGTAGTTCCTCTGAATCTTCATTTTTACTTCCTTTAGAGTAATTTGCTCTTCGAGGGTAGCATCAGGTTGCATGGCTTCCTCATGTAATGCCTTTTTCAGTAACAGTGGGATGTCGAGATTAACTTCTTCTTCATCTTCATCCTCATCCTTATCTTCATTATGTTCTCTAAATGACATTGCATTTATACCATCAAAAGATATTTTTCTCATTTGACCAATTCCTTGTTGCCTAAATTGAAGAATCGCTTCACCAAATCTCCGTTGATCCATCATCTTAGGGTGTCGAAGTTTTCCTTCATCACCACTCTTTCTCCTTGTTTCGTTCTCCTGAGTGAACCGTTTAAATGTCTGTATGAAATTGCTTCCTAGCAGCATATCAGCACATGCATGATGAAAATAAATAGGTGGAGTCTTGACTTTGTACCATGGGGTACCGCATGCTCCGTCGATTATTATTTCCGTGACCTGAACTCTTTCATTAAGGATAAGGATCCGCTTTGAAAAGTCTCTTCCGACAATGACTGGTAATTTTTCACCAACTTCTTGGGGGAAGATATCACGCCTGGCAGTACATATTCCATCCTCGGAATCAATGTAGGCTGCAAAATATTCTGCCCGATGCTTCGCTTATAACATACCGATGGAGATGTATATGGAGAATGGACTGGTGGTCATCTGATCCGATATCGCTTTCCTTCCACCGTGAATTCCATTCCATCTTGTAATCTTTCCCAAGGTTTATGTTCTTCGAGAAACTCAATCCCAATAATGAGTTGTTTTGGGACCATCCCTGCAGTTCCTTCAATTGTCAGATCAGTTTAACCAATATGAAGGTTTTCTTCATACTTGCCAACTGTAGGTTGTTGCAAATAATATAAGACATCGCAAGGGAAGATATTGTTCTTCTCGGTGATGTCGAAGATTATCTGCGCTTCTCTCCAGCCTTCTGGGCATTTTAGCATTCCTGTTGTTTTGAATACATCAGACACTTTCTGAATTCGGCTTGAGACTGCTTTCTGTTTTTCCCCGGAATAGTTACTAATTAACCTATCATATTGGAAAGACATCCTTCTCGGCTCGATTATAAGACTCATGCTTCTGTTCATAACAGGCTGGTCTTGTATCCTCATGTTGATCTCTCCAATTTTCGGAGCATCAATAATATCCGGCAACACTGCTTTAGAGAAATCTTCAAAGATTATGGGGACTTCGATGAGTTCTTTTCTCAAGAATACCTCTGAATGATGTGTATTCGAGAGTGCGTATGACTTAAGGCCTATTTCCCTCATTCATTAAATTGTTTCTTTTAAAATATTGATGAAGAGTCAGAACCTTGTTGAAATCTCGATCTCCCAAATTGTATGCAATTCTAGGATAGATGTTGAAAGCCATCTTTTTTCAGCATACAAATTTTCTGCAACTGCTCCCAATCAAGAACCTTTGAGGTTCGGGATTCTTTTGTCGAAGATTGCCAGATTGAGTGGCGAATCGATTCCTTCCTTAAAAGTTGCCTTGATGATTACTCTAATGGCTCCAATATGAATCCATGAAAGAGTGTTAGCAACTTCTCTTTTTACCTTGCTCTTAATCTCCTGGATTTCTCTGTAGGGGATTAACTGCATTTCAATTTGGTTTCCTGTAAACTCCATGGGGATAGCAAATTCACCTGTTGTCACCTTATGGATAATCTGATGCTTCATACTTCGAAGACCAATCATATCCATAGCTTTTTCCATTCTCAAGTTGTAAACCCATCATACATATGAAGCTTTGGCTCTTCCTTCATGATCCTCATAAGAGTTTTCTGAGAAACAATGGTATGAGAGAAAAATCCTGACGGTTCTTTCTGATCATGTGTTGAAGAAACTCTCATTCACTCCGATTCTGAGCTGGATTCATATCCAATATCAAAATAATCTATTCTTTGTAGATGCTTTCATCTGAGGGAATATCCACAAATCGATACACCTGTAACAAATTCTGGAAATAGACAGCATCCTCAAATTCCTTGGTATGCTCGAACTGTCTTACTCCACGACGTTGGTTTTCTGGACAATCTGTAGAGATATGTCCTCTTGCTTCGCATGTCCAGCAGTTACAATCTTTGAAACTCTCATTTGCACGAGTATGTGTGCGTCTGAAAGTTCTCTTCGTTGATGCTCTGCTAGAACTTGCTTGATTAGAACCCGTCGACGAGGTTCTACTCCTGGTTGGTCCTGAGGTTTGCCCATATCTGTAATTTTGGGTTTTCTACTTTGACCAGGAATTTCTAGGTCTCCATGAAGACTTGCTTCTTCTTGAACTACTTCCGCGGGCTTAAGGATGAGCTCTGTGCTTTTCATCTTTCACCTCTGGGGACAATTTCCAATGATTGTAGGGATATCATTCCCTGTACAACAAAGATGAGTTGTTTTGTTGATTCCTACAAGCTTCTTGTAATTCTTTTGGAGTTTTGCTTGGTAGCACCACTCCGTGAGCTTTACCTTAAGAAATGACATTCTCCTAGGCACCGTCTCGATTGCATGAGGTGTATATTCCTGGATAAACATTTCTCTCCATGGGCTCGGTTAACTCGAATTGTTGTTTGAGATTCATCATGTAGAGGTTCCTCGCCACCTTCTCCTGTTCTTGTTATTGGGATATGCTAGATGGGCTAGCACCAATTTCCAGTAGAATATTCCATTTCTGGTTGAAGCATTTAGTTTCTGCCAGATATACTTGATTTAGTTCTTCCAATTTCTGGAAGTACCACCTATATGACTTGCACCACGAACATTCGTTCGGATCCATAATAATTTATTGAATCGTCTCCTCCGTATATGTTACAAATTATTATTCAAGATATTATTATAATATTTTCAGAATAAACCTAGGCTCTGATACTATTTTACGAAAACGGATCGCGAAGGAAAATGTTATTAGAAAGAAATGGTAAAACTTTGGGTGTGATTTGAAAAGTATTTAAAACTCTAGGAGGTATTATGCAACTAATCCCTTTTAACTTTATAATGGTAAATATGTAAAGTGTTGTGGGATAGGGAGTTATGATGAAGATGAAAGTATAGTTGGGGGAGTTGGAATAATGGATAATGGGAGTTTTGTTAAATAAAGTTTGAGTTTATAGATTTTAGGTGAGTTTACCCATAATTTATTGGGTTGATATGAATTTATAGTTAGGAATTTAGTACTTTCAAAAAATCTCCGTGGTTAATTTGGATTTGGATATGGATAGACTGCTCTTTTTGTTTCCCATTAGAATCATCATTTGAACCAACACGGGAAAATTTGGTATTATCTTCATGATCAGTGCTCTAGGATAGTATTTACCGTTGATTTTCAATTGATGTGAAATATTTCATATCAATGGTGATGATATCATTAAGGAAAACATCAAAATAACCACCAATAAAACTGTGGGATCCACACAAAAAAATAATCTACTTTCTAAAACACATATATCATAGAGAAAATTCAATTAAATAATTAATTTTGTCACATTTAAGTACGATTTTAACACCCCCCCTCCCTTTTATCTCTTTAACAAAAATTATGACTAAAATTTATGGTCGTATAAGAATTTTATTTATTTATCTAACTAATCTCATATGTCGCATTTCGCAATTATGACACCATTCCCAATTGATAAAATGAGAGATAACAGAGGAATGCTATTAAGAATGAATGTAGTACCTAACATTTTCTCGGTACAAACATGATATTTATAGGAGACTGAGGGGGGACAACATGTAACCATTTGCCAGGAGCTTAAGAGACATTCTCTGAAACTATGAGTGAGGACCAGGGTCTTAGAGCCGGGGACCATGGGCAAATGTTGTGTTCTCTGTACGATGTTTGTATGTGTGTGTAACTTTAAGATCATGTTCATACTTAGGGATATGGGTCGTACATTTCATCTGATTTACAATGTCGCCCTGTGAAGTTTAGCTCGCCCATCAAACATATGGTCTTAGGCTCTTAGCTCGCCAATGCACCATATGGTCTCAGCTCACACATACATCCACTGAGAGTTACGTTTCTCACCATGAGCATGGTAACACCTAATGCATGAGACCACACTAGGTGTCGGGACCTTACCTCAATAGCCATCGAGATTGCCCAAGGCGTGACCAAGGACATGGCCGAATGGGCCAAGTAGATTGCCTGGGCGTGGCCGGGAGCTCGTCTAGATGGGCCGACATGTGGGCTTTCTTTATGAGCTTGACCCACCCTAGTATCATGTATAAATTTTAAATCCAAAAGAAAAAAAGAAAAAATATAATAATCCATCCATTTTATAATCACAATATAATACCACATTTAATTATTTCCATCAATTAATATTCACAGTAAAGGTTTTTTGAGCAATCCAGAAAAAAGAAGAAGATAAATTTAATAATTTACATACAAATCACACCAAATATTTCATATTTTATGACATCCTATTAATTATTTATATACATTATTTTACTATAAAAAAGAAAAAATTAAAAAAATGTTAAAAAGTTGTAAACAATGAAAAGCATAATCATGTGTATCCCTTCCTGGATCACTGAACAACGCACAATTGTTGTCTCCGGGTCATACTGTGGGTCCCACCACCATCTCCCATCCAATCCCTTCTTCCATAGTTAGTTTCGGTCAAGTTGTAAAATATTATTCACGTCTACAAATGCCCAAATCCATCCCCAACTAGGGTTTCATTTCTTGCCCGGATGTTAGTTTCTGGAGCCCAAAAAGGTAAGTTTGTCAACTCAAACTTTAGGTAATTAACAAATCCCCCTCAAATGATTTCATTTGCGTCGCTTAGATATTGGTTTGATTGAATTGTATTGGATTCGAGGGACATACATGGGATTGGATTCAAATATTGGAAGTATTTACTTTTCTTTTGTAAAATTACGTCTATTATCGATATTTCATATGCTGAAGTAATTGTCTGTTTTTTTCGATCTTGATCGCACAATAATGGGGGGAATCTTAAAGTTTATCATGTATGCAAGTCGGAATTAGCTCAGTTTTGTTCTGGATGGATTTGGAAAGTGAGGTTTCGGTGCTCGAATCAGTTGAAAGTAATGAAATGATTGATAATGTTTCTGCAGTAGTAAACAACTTGGGAAATCTTGATGAACCTAAGGTTCAAAATAATGGGTCTTGTGTAGAGGGAACTAGTGATCCTGATGGGTCAGTATCTGAGATCAATGGAAAGACAAGTGAAATTTTGAGATCAGTGAGCTTGCCTCCTTCGGTGACCAATCATGATGTATCTCTGTCCTCTACGATGACAAAGAGAGGGAGTGGATTAAAGAAATGGAGAAGGATCAAGAGGGAGCCAAATAAGGTCGGGGACTGTAGTGTTCAAACTGGGAACATGACTATGGATGAGATGTTGAATTTGGGTGAAAATTCAAGTAAAAGAGTGCAAGTTTATCCCGAGAGAAAGCAAAGGAGCGAGGGTTCTGTTTCATCTACTAATGCCAGGCTGAGAAGCTTGGATGATTTTTCTCTACTTGATGATTCTGGGTTGGAGATCCAACCCTCTTTCACTGCTGGGACAGATATGGGTAATCGTGAGGATCAGAAAAGCAAGTCTTCAACCACAGAAAGTATTCCCAGATTAAGGGGTGAGGCATCAGCAGTTGTGGGATTTCTACATGATAATAGGAGGATCAGGAGTTTGAGTGGAAAAAATTTGACTCACGCAGGTCCGCGTGGTATGCAAGGAAAAGGTAGAATTGACACTGGTAAGAGGTCCAAGGGGGAAAAGGTCAAAATTGAGAAGGAGAACTCACATTCCAGCACAGAATCTGACTCGCGAAACTACAATTTTGTGTTTACGCATGGAATACACTACACAAGAAATGGAATTCGAACTGAAAAATCGATTGATTACGATGGAGAAAGTGGTGATGAAGGTCAGGGCATTGAACATCAAGTTAACAATGGTCTTCAAGATGATTTTCACAGATATGCAGAGGGAGGATACAAAGATGCCTCAACTGAATATGTGGGTGCTCACTCATCTTGGGAGGCTAAAGACGAGAGGAGCCAGAATAATGGTTCCTCTATGGATATGGAACCTCTGGCTGAATCTATCTTTGCACTCCAATCTGTTGGAGAAATGCTAGAAAAAGGTAGTCGCATGTTGGGTTTTGCCTTTTGCTGGGGATGCTAATTGTCATTTTCTTTATGTTTTCTTATACATAAATACACTCCACACGAATGTGAAATGTGGCTGCAGCAACACCAAAATATATATAACTGCGCTTTACTACTTATCTGAATGGATTAATAAAGTTGGTTGAATTTTATCAAACTAATTACGGGCTCTGTTTGTGTCTGTTTTATTAACCTTTCATCATATTGATGCAGAGGTGCTAAAGCTTAGTGAAATTGGAAAAGATCTTCCAATCGCTGATCTCGTTCAAGATTTATCCTTCATAGAAGCAGTAGATAGAGATGTGGAAACAGAAATTGAGGACCTCTTTAAGCGAAAGATAGAAACTGAAGTGGAGCGTCTTGTTATATCAAGGACACTCCAAAAGTTGAGGGCTGCCGTAGATCAAGTCAATATTTTGGAAGAACTAAAAACTATGCATTCAGACACAGTGAAGAGAGATGTGCTTGAGAAAGAAGACAAAAAGTTAGAAACTTTTTGTGAAGGCACTGCAAGTGCCGATGAAACGCTGAAGCTTCAGAGGAGGGTATGTAAGTACACGTCATGTTTCTTCGTGCAGCTTGTATTGTTGGTAGTCATCTTTATATTCCAGGAATCACCAAAATATACAGGGGTTGTTCCCACTTAGTGCTATGAGATCCTCCTTTTCTTATTCCTCGTGTAAGATACTTAAATTTGGGTTTTCGAACCCGTAATTTAGGTTTGTAACATAGTTGATTCAGCAGCACTCAAATATTTGCACAAGCTTCGAATTCTACTATTGATGATATGAACATAAAATAAATGGGGCATGAAGATGTTTATACTGAAGTTTAAGCAGTATTTTCTGCTCCATTCCTGTAATGACATAATACATTTTTTTTTCTATCTGATGCATATAATTCCAAGTCATGTTCTATGGAATTTCTCAAATGAATATATAGCATAAGGAATTGACATCTCTGGTAGAAGGAGATGACTTACAAAAGTCAAAAAGTATTGATGAGTTGCTTTCGTAAAATCACGAGAATGTGCCTAGAAAGCAGTTGAGGTTTCTCTATATTCATGGAGGCCTTTGATATTTCAATGCTCCATTTCCATGAAGGCTGCGTGTTCGATTCACGTCGGGTTGAATTCCCTTGTCCGGTATGGTACCATCTTTTTCTCGTATCTTGTATTTTTCACACCTTTTTTACATTTTTGTCCTTGCCTTTCTTTGCGCTTTGCCCCTTCTCAAATTGGAAATTATACTATTCAAATTTCTCATTTTACCAACAGCCAAACTACTTAAATCCTTTTCATTTCTTGGAAAAAATAGAAACCCAAATATTTATTTTATTGACTCAAAACCACCAACAACAATTAATCACTTGATCACAATAGATTGAGGAAGGTTATATGAACTATAGAAGGAATCAAGTCGGGTCGTGTACATGCGTCAGTCTACTCCAAGAGTTTCTTTTGGTCAGAATATTCTCATTGATAATTTTGGACTACAAATTTTTGTATATAACTTCAAGCCTTGTTTTTTTTGATTGTTCACTTGCTCTCATGAAAGGACCGAAATCTATATACTCTAGTCGACGAAAATGTGCATTAACTAAAAAACCATTTTAATTAAATTTAAAATATAATTTTTCTTCATCTTCTCCATTTTTTTTCCCTTTGTATTATCTCATCAAAACTTCAGTCATTTTTCATAACATTCCCTGACTCGGTCAATTTATCTTCTTTTTGGCCGAACATTCTCTCACACTGCCAATTTATCGTCAGGAATGTGGAAGAGTTCATTTCTTTCCACGGGACTCGTAACTCAAAAGGCTTAGGGGATTAACTTAAAAGTGCCATCATCGGTGCCTAAAATTCTAGTGGTAAGTTACTAGAACAGTAACTAGTTTTTCAATTGAAATGGGAGACTGCTGCAAATTTTAAGATAGATAGCATAAAAAATATTCATAAATTAAAAGATTGAAACGCTATCCTCCAATTTCAACGGGATGCACTAAACAGCGGAATCAATTCAACAATTATGTTGTGTTTGGATTGAAGAATTTGAAATGAATGAATTTCAAATTGTTCATTCAAATCCATCATTTATGTTTGGGTAAAAAATTGAAGCGTGTGTTTCAAATTCCTTATTCTTCTTGCAATGCGTTTTCCTTCGCATTTTGGGAGTATTTGAAATGACAATCAACTATATGTCATTTCAAATCCATGAATTTCAAATGATTAAATCGTTTCCTCAAAATCAAATCTTTCAATGCAACACTACCTTACGTTATTAGAATTGGCTCTTGTGATTGCTCATTAAATGATAAATGCTGATTTGAAATTATGAACTTATGAGCTACAATTGAATATACATACAAAATTTGTTTTTGCTCTTTTACCATTAAACCAACATTTTTTCATAGTTTTTCTCATCGATATCACACTGTATAATAACTCTGATATATTTTTGCACAAGAATTCACTATTAAATGATTAGGAATTTTAACATTTGGTGGATGTAAAAATATTGTTCGTCAAAAAGTTTAACAAATGATAATCTCCAGTTGATTAGTTATTTACATTGCTTTTACTTCAACGTTGCACGTGTTAATACTCGTAAGAGGAAGAGTATCTGAATTACTAAAAGCATAGACGAGGAGTTTGTATGGTATAAATTTGATATATAAAGCCAGGTTCCCAAGATCAATGCAATTGTCAAACCAAAACGAAATTATTATGCCAGTCAAATCAAAATGCTTTAATAACCCTGACCTGAAATTCACAAGTGCAAATGAGTCTGAAAAACCTACAACCATGTCCATGCACTTGTACCACAGACTACGAGAACTACAGAATACTGTCAAGATACGAATACTCACGGCATCTGCTAAACTCAAGAAGGCTACCATAACTACGATCCCATACACCGACAAAAAGGGACTCCGCGTGGGGACTAAATGAAATGCCAGATATCTCACCAAAGAAATCAATTTCCTGCTCTTTTTCATACCCACTATTAACATCAAAAACATGGACAAAATCTGCTGGTTCTGCCATGGCCATGAACCTTCCGTCGGATGTGTAGCGGATGGAGTGAATAGCTCCAAGATTACCCTTCAAGACAGCGACTGAATTGGCAAGATTTCTGACATCCCAAATTCGACAGGTTTTGTCCTGGTTTCCAGTGGAAAAGGTCAAGCCATCAGGGTGCCACGCTGACGCAAAAAAGTGGTCCAAGTGACCATGCAGAGACGCAATTGCCTAACAAGATAAATATCACAACTTAGCATCGCTTAGGCTTGATAAGAAGTTCCTTATGTCTTTACATTATGCATGAAAAAAGTGATATACCTTGCCACTCCTAGAATCCACCAACATACAAACCGGATCATCTCCAACAATTATTAGAAGCTCACCATCAGGACTAAGAGAAGTGTGCTGCCAGAATTTACGGAAAATCCATGAGCATGGTCAGAGTACAAAACCAAGTGTATGTACAAGACGTTTTATCCCAGTACAATCCCTGACCCCAAATACAATACTCTCCCGAGAAAGAAACAATATTTATTTCAACAAAATTGCAGAATTTGAAAGTTAACATTCTCGTCATCCGTCATCCTGAATTTTCTACCTGATTCGGATAAAAAGAAGCACATGCTAATTGAATGTAATATTAGAAGCACATCTTAGAGGAATCATAAAGGTAGATTTTCGCAGTTTTCAGAAAACATATGCCACTTCCACAATAGTTTCTTTCTCCTGTTAATACTTCAACTAGTTCATTAAAATCATTCTCTCCCTAAGATATTATTTTTCCGTCATCCAGACGCTCTAGCATTTTGGTATATCAAGTTCACGAACAAATACTAACATTAGTCAGGTTATTGATACTCATGGTCATGCCGCAACGAACCAAAAGGCCAGCCAAACACATACTCTCCAGGATACATACATTTGGACCTGTACGTATGGGTGTATTTATGTGAAGTATGAATCCAGATATATACAAAAAGTCATGAATTGGTTTGCATCTTTAAAATAGATAAAACTCATGCATTTCTGGACACACGGGAAGGAGGGAGACTTACATTAACTGGCCAAGGAAAACAAAAATGTTCAGACAGTTGGAATGTTTCCATATCAAAATCTCTGACTCCACAATCATTATTAGAAGCTATAAAATGCACAGCACCACTGAAAAAGAAGAGACATTCAGGAATGCAGAAACAAAAAATTTAATTTTATTATCCCCAATATCTATAAATAAGCAAATACCTGCTAGACGTGTATATCTCAACCGCATTAGTGATGGCATTATCATCATAGGTTGTCCGTGTACAGTAAGAAATTCCAGGCCTATCCACATACTGCCATGAAAAAGTGGAACAAAATTGCTCAACGAAAGGCAAAATTTTGTGCGAAACAATTAAAACCGAGCAACTGAGATGTCAGCATACCACAATATATCAACACCAGGTATAGAATTATTTTTGTACATAGGCTCCTTGTTAGGCTCTCAGTAATCAACTAGATTTTTTCAATTTTCTGGCTAATCCAAGGTTACCAGAGGAATAACATGGAAGTAAATTCTATCCATACAACTATAAAGAGATTAACATAGGCCTGACCAACTGGATTGAAAAAAACAAGTAAACTGATTTGTTACAACCAGTTTACAGATTAAAGTATGAACATAGATTGGAATGCAAGGTCAGTTGAACTGAATAAAAGGACAACTTACTCCAAATGAATCCTAACACCACATGGGTAAGCAGAAGTATTAAGACCTCTCAAGACATCACTATACATATTGACAAAAGCCAAAGAACATAAATTTTGTCGCTGATCCATTAGTGGAGTTTTAGAGAAAAATTAACAATGAGACCTTGCAGATAAGTTCTCCCTGAAATCCTCCTGCAACTAGCAGCTTATCTTTCACCGCTAGTGTGCTGACTTGGATCTGACTAAATCCTTCTAACAAGCTTCCAGGATGTTTCTGCGGTGGGTAAAAGGAAATCATGTCTTGAAAAATAGCTGAGTAAAATAACGGGAAAAGCATAAAATTTACATAACAAAAGCTCCCACCAAAACCACTAACCTCACATGGCGCCACATGTCCTGAAACATTAAGAACTTCAGACTTGGAGCATGTTAACGATGACCAATGCATCACTGAAAAATGTGACATGAGATATACATCATGCTTTGATGTAGCCCATACCAGATTTCTCAACTGCGTTAAAATCAATAGGTCGGTCATCAAATTCTGAAGAAAAGACTCTAAAAATTAGTGTGATCAAAGTAGAAAACTAACAGCAGGAAAAAATGATCAAGAGATACTAAAAAGTAGGCTCCCAGCTTTCCTGCCAGCTAGTTGTTTATATCTCCCAATGTTAACTCTAAAAAGAGCAGCAACTAACCAACAAGTCATGCTAAGAAATTCTTTATTTATGTCCATATTGATACAATCAAATTGGGAACAGAGTTCTAGCTCTTGTGACATCACTGAAAACAAGAACAATAAAGGAACAAAACAATATCTATGACACACATATAAACCATGATATTCATAATTCCTCCCCTTAAAAGACGTTCTTCTGCACGAAAATGGCTTTGTAAAATTGGGTGTCCCTCACCACAGGCTAAATGTTTTGTGTGTGTGTGTGTGTGTGTGTGTGAGAGAGAGAGAGAGAGAGAGAGAGAGAGAGAGAGAGAGAGAGAGGACATATGAGTGAAAAACCATTTTTAACAGTTCGACCCCTCAAAAATGATGAAGTAATTATGCTCGTAAAAGCTAGTCCAATGACCTGAAAATGTAAAATTGTGGACTTCACAGATCTTGAATTTCGTCTGAATTCATAATAAGTGTGTCCTATTTCCGTGGTTTTGCATTCCTAATCACAAAAAAAAAAGAGCCACCCAGTTAATATCAAATGAAAAAGGCAAAAAATCAATAATCTTATACTGTTCTAATCTGGTTTGCCTCTAAATCACGCTGAGCCTTTCCCAGGTTAAAACATACTGATTGTAGAAAACCGATAAAACATAGCACATCCACCTTGTCTGATCCCTCACCAGAATGAGGAATGTTTTCATGATTCTCATACTGCTCTAATCTAGTCTGCCTATACTTCTCCCTTGTCATGCTGAGACTTTCCCAGGGAATTCCTTGTATATCTCTGCCTTTCCTAGCTTCAGCAGCAGTAGTATCTGTCATTCTATCATCCTGCATGAAATGTATGCACGTGTGAGAGAAGGAGTGCATCAATTGTTCATAAATTTTGAAAACGAGAGAGTAGTGATCTCCCATGATCGGTAGCAGTCTCACAAGAATCAAATCTAGAAAAAAGTTCAGTCAGTTAACTCAGACATGAAAATGACCATAAATTAAACCCGCATGCATCAAATTTAAACAAACCATATAGTCATATTCATCGACATCGACATCAGAATCAGATCCAGCATCTCTTCCACGAAACTCATCATCTACGTCCTCCATTTGATACTCTTCTTCCACGCCTTCACGCTTGTTGTCTTGGTGATGTGACATTAACTGCAGAAGAAAAGATCTGCAAAATCAAATCAGGTTCAGAAATAACAACCGTATGCACTTTGTACACAAATAAGATACTTGAGAACACAATGAACCTGTCAATTGTCTAATTATCCATGTTATTAACACCAATCTGCAAACACAAGCAACGACGTACACACACCAGAGAAAATCCATCTGAAAAGCACAAAGTGACCGCAAACTTTGCAACCTTTTGTCCAATCTAATTTCAAGAGGACAGCCATGAACGATGACTATCTGAGTTGAAGTTTTCACACAGGAACAGAACTATGACACTGTGCTTTTCAAGAAATTGAGAATCAGTCATATTTACAAATCTGAAATCAAGTGACTGCCTTCCAAATATAGTCCAATGATTACAATTTTGGTGCACAAAAGTTGGGGAAAACCAGTGGCTTCACCCTAACTGCGTGCTACTCTTTTGATCACCAGCATGAAACCAAACATATCTCTGTCAAAGAAGATCTCAAAACCAAAAAGTTTTCCAGTGTTGATTGTTAATCGTTAACTACAGGAGCAAAAAATATCCTTCAAGTCATTAGCAAAAATGATAAGCACACAATAAACAAACACGAAAGGCCAACAAAACAGTACTTTCAGAAACACCATACAAAATCACCATCACGACCCTTGAAACTCCAACCAAATTGGAGTATATAAATTCAGACAAAGAAACTGTTAGGAATGAAATAATCTTAAGAAATTAATTGACCATTTGAGGTGCCAAAACCTCCAAGTTGCTCACGGCAATGACTAAAGTTTTTCTGATCATTTACATTCAAACATAATAAGCCTTAAATAACCATTGACAAGGGAACACCTATCCACTAAGCCAATACACCACTAAATAACTACCCACTCAAATCATAGCCCATTATCTAAAAGACTTGGTCCAACATAATTAAAATAAAAGATATCCCTTACAATAATTCTGCCCAACACTTGGCAAAATATCCAAGCTCATAACATAACCCTCTCCTTCAGAAGAACTCGGGCGAGTTCGGGATATGTCTCTTGAAACTTGTCTGTATCCATCCAAGTAGCATCTTCCAAGTTGGTTCCCTTCCATTGAATCAACAAGTCATCGCAGCTCGATTTCCCTTTTTCTTCGGTCTTCGATCTATTATTCTTTCTGGTTCGGGAGTTAGGGTACCATCTTCCATCACTGCCGGTAGCTTAGGATAGAATTAACTTGGGTCCCTATCTTCTTTTTGAGGCAAGAGATGTGAAAAACTGGGTAGATCTTGGATTCTTCTGGTAGTTCTAACTTGTAGGCTACTTTCCCAATTTTTTGAATGATCTTGAAGGGTCCGAAATACCTGGTGAGAGTTTCAAGCTTCTCCTTGCTGCTACAGTCATCTGCCTGTAGGGCTTCAATCTCAGGTAAACCCAGTCCCTAGTCCCCTACGTTGTACTCCCTTTCTGTTCTCTTTTTATCAGCATAATACTTCATCCTTACTTGAGCTTCTTGTAGGTTTTCGCGAGTCAGGGTGAGGATGAAGTCTCAACTCCTCATTGTGTCCTCCACGGCTTGTACTGCAGTGGTACCATGCTCAAAGGGGAGAAGCCTGGGGGGTGGATGCCCATATACTACCTCAAAGGGGGTTAATCCTGTTGAGGAATGCTCTGAGGTATTATATGTCCATTCGGCTAAGGTTATCCAAATGGCCCAATCTTTGGGTCTATCGCTTGTGAAGCACTGGAGGTACCCTTCTAACCATTTATTCATCACCTCTGTTTGGCCATCAGTTTGAGGGGGGTATGCAGAGCTCGTTAATAGCTTAGTCCCACATAATTTAAAAAGTTCTTTCCAAAAGTAGCTAGTAAATATCGCATCTCTATCACCGACTATGCTCTGTGGTATGCCATGTAATTTGAAAATATTGTCCATAAATGCTTTTGCCACGATTGATGTTGTGTATGGATGCACTAATGGTATGAAATGATTGTGTTTGCTGAATCTGTCTACTATTACCATGATAACATTGTACCCTTTTGATAAGGGTAACCCCTCTATAAAGTCCATATTTATATCCACCCAAGCTTTGTTTGGAATTGGTAGAGGATGAAGAGTACCTGCTGGTTTAATGTTCTCCGTTTTATTCCTTTGGCATACCTCGCGCTCTTATGTATTTCATGATATCCTTCCTCATGCCCTGCCAAAAAAATTATTTTTTGACCCTCGAGTGTGTCTTTAGCGATCCAGTGTGTCCTCCCATGGAATTGTTGTATGATCTGCTCCTGTTGTTCCTTTAGAGTCCCCAAATGTACCCTTCCTTTGAAAAATAATAGTCCAACCCGGGTGATATTTCTCATCACAGAAATAACATAGGCCTTTTTCTCTCATTTCTTCCATTTGATTTGGACTTATGTTTTTAATTGGATAATTTGGTTTTTCTGGGGAATGATGGGGTAGGTCGTGGGTTTGGAGGAGATTGGAATCTATGTATTGGGTTGGGGGTGGATAATCTGGGTGGTGGATTTTGTGATGATAATTGGAGATGGGATGGCTTGAATGAGGCTGAATGGAAACTATTTTGGGCTGGGTTATTTCGGTAATGGACTTGTTTCAGGGAAACCTCCTCTTCTAGCAACCGTGCTAAGCCAAAAGCCACTGATAGTGTATTTGGTTTGAACATGGTAACAATAATTCGTAACTCATCTTTTAATTCACTTAGAAAGGTACTTATGCGAAAATCTTCACTTACCCCACTTACTTTGTTGGTTAAAATTTCAAATGAAGATTGATATTCCTCCACACTTCTTGTCTGCCTCAGCTTGGTGAATGCCCCTACAGGATCCTCGTATGCTGAAGGACCAAATCTATGCGAAGAGTTGTCAAGAATTCATCCCACGTCCCCACTGGATTTGACTCCTTCCACCATGAATACCATGTAAGTGCCTTCCCCTCCATATGGAAAAAGGCAATCTCCAGCTTGTGAGCTTCTGGAGTGTCAAAATATTTAAAGAATTGTTGCGCCTTCAAGATCCATTCACTGGGTTCTCCTCCGTCGAACTGAGGAAAATCCAATCTGAGAGATCGGGCTTGGATTCCATCATTCCCTTCAAAAGAGGATTAGTATTTGTTTTTATATTATTTGAAGACCCTTCACCTACACTGTTTTTGGTAGTAATCTGCACCAAGCTATCATAACTTGAGGCTAAATTGTTGAGCTGTTGCAACATCCCTTCAATTAATATTCCCTGCCGAGATTGCTCCTCCTTAAAGTACAACAATTTCTTCATGCAGGTTGTGAACTTTCTCTAATAATTGTGAAAAACATGTTCCATCCGCCATGTTGCAGGAACGCTGGCTCTGATGCGAAGTTGTTAGGAATGAAATAATCTTAAGAAATTAATTGGCCATTTGAGGTGCCAAAACCTCCAAGTTGCTCACGGCAATGAGTAAAGTTTTTCTGATCATTTACGTTTAAACATAATAAGCCTTAAATAACAATTTACAAGGGAATAACTGATCCACTAAGCCAATACACCACTAATTAACTACCCACTCAAATCATAGCCCATTATCTAAAAGACTTGGTCTAACATAATTAAAATAAAAGATATCCCCTACAATAATTCTGCACAACACTTGGCAAAACATCCAAGAGCTCATAACAAAAACGTCAATTCACACATCATCGATCATTACGGTAAAATAAGAACATTTTCCACCATTCACACAGTAAAATTTACCCGGTAACAAATTAAATCATTCACAAATTAAGTAGAAACCCCAAATTCGTCTAATTATCATGAAAGGCAAAGAATGGGGGAACACACCTGCGAAGCTCCGCAAGCTTAGAGTGCGGATTACGTGATCGCAAGTTTAATTGCGCATAAAACTGATTGAAATCAATACACAACCGAATTCTTTGATTATGTGCTAGGGGAATGTTTCGAGAAGAGAGAGAGACGAGTGCATCAGTCAATCTTTATCCACAAGTTTTTCAGCGGCAATCGACGCGCGTGAACGCAGTCACGCACTAGACCGGTTGTGCGTCATGTACTGATAATTTTTCGTATTATTATTGTTATTTTTTTAAACAACCTTCGAACTCGAAAAGGACTTTTTTGCCCCTCAAAAGTGGCACAAAGTATTTGATATATTTTTTGAAATTTATCTCTACTTCACAATTTGTAATAAATAGTACTTTTTTTTTTAAAAAAAAGAGTTTCTTTAATATAATGTAAATAGTGTGGCAAAACTGAAGATCGTGTCAGTACGACTCATGTGTTTTTTAGGCTGGGCCTAATACGACTAAACCTGTGACCCACGGGCCACAGACAGTGCCGAATAAGCTTGCATTTTTTAAATTTTTTTAGACAGAAGCTTCTCACGACCATACTGCATGACCGCATTCCATAATTGCTTACCGGGCATGGCTCATCTACATAGGCCGTGCCGAACACATCTTCTATTTCCATGTTTAATTAAGGAACGTATGGCCGCCAACTAATTTAAAGGGTTGCATTGCTTTTTGCCCATGACAGTACTTACCGTTTTTGGCTATTATTTTCTCAACTAAAACAAAATGAGTTAGTTTTTAATATAGATTTGTAATCGACATGCCTTAAACTATGAACAATAACAATAAATTAGTATTTTTAAATAAACTATGAATTTTATAATGTCTTCATAATTATTACACAGAAGTTGTTGATTCGAAGACATGGTAATCAAATTGCATTTAAGCTTTTAGTTACCAAATCATCATTATTTTAGTTGAGCAAATATCCAGTATATAATGATATTATCCCCTATTCTAAAGGATAAATGACACATTTAAATCCGATCTCAGATTTGAAAAATTCTTTTACTTGGACGAAAAATGTACCGAGCGCGCCCCAATTTGTCCCTAAAGACCAATATTGGCTTCTTGTTCCGGTACAATTTCTCCGCTGATTAAAGCATAAATGTTTAAAAGCTTAAAAAGGTGAGGAAGCAAAACTCTGATAGTCTTATAATATGAAATAAACCACCAAATTGAAGCCTTGGCGATTTAAATTTGAAACTCGAGCAACATAAAATCATACTCGATGAGACCTAGTAATCATAAGATCCCCATGCACCTGTCCTATACTCTTCACAAGACTTTATTCACATTTTGGCATAACTACATGCATGGCACGTGCATAACTGCTATTGACTATTATCCCTTGGTAATGAACAAATGATAATTTAATGGATTTTTCAAAAAGTTAAATTAGATTTTCCCCGGCTGGCTTGCAGATTTGCTCGGATTTTAACCACCCACAGCTTAACAAAGCAACCGTCTACGCTGCAAAATTAAAGCCCTAAAATTTAGTTGCAATGGGAAGTATATAAATTTAATGAGTGCACTTGACCGACTTGATAGCAGATAAATTGAGTGAAGGTACAATATCATACGTCAGCTTTAATGGGAAAAAATGGCTTACATGAAATTGGAAATCACGGATATTTTCGAGTGATTCGGCAATTTCGACCTGCTTCAGCGCTGTATCATTTATATCCTGGAACAAACAGAAGAATGGATATATGCTGCCCAAATTCTTGAATAAGTATAGCAAAATTAATTAATTACCCTCTTTGTTTTGTCCAGATCAGCCTCCAGAGACTTTATCCTGTCCAGAGAATACTGAAGCATTTGTTCTTTCTCTAGTGGAATTTCAGAGGGCTTATGCATGAGTTCTTCCAATAAACTTTCCACTTTCTTCAGACGTTGTAGACATGGAAGGACCCTATCCTCTTCGGCAACAGCTTCTGAGCTACTAGTAGATAATTGGTTGGTGGGTTCTGCTTCACTTTCCAATGTATTGGATGGAGAAAAATCGTTCTGCCTCCTCCAGTATTCAGCAGGGGCATTTTGGATGAGAGCAAAAAGCTTGGTCGTGAATGATATTAATGTTCTCGTCATATATCGGAAGCTTCTCTCGACAAGTTTCCCCTGGATGGCATCTAGCCAATGCATAATCAAAGTACCTGGCACAATCAAATATGGTGTCAGATTACAAAGATTTTCTTAATACTCATTTGCATATTTGAAGCCAGATCCTACCCTTCCAACTTTGTTGACATTTTATGTGCAAAAGAAAAGGCAATATGAATAATCACAAGTTGATCAGATAAAAACTTATCAAAGTAACATTTGAAACAAAGTACACAGCACCAAAGAGCAGAGTATTAACGTAAAAACATACCTTGTATACATGGTATTGCATCAATATTAGGATTTCGTAGATCATTGGTGAGGACAGACTCATTTTCCAGCCTAAGCTCATTGCCACCATCTCCGTCATCTGGGCTGAAATGATCTTCGCAACTATAGTAGACTTTTTCTAATGTTGTAACCTACAAAATTATCTTTATGAAGTCAACTATGTGCAAAAGCATGTACGCAACTATGAAATGTATCCTTTCATTAAGACTAGCCCTAACAGTGTTTTGCATGTAATCAAACTTACTTCTTCATGCACAGGAGTCTGTAGTAAAATCGTTGAGTTATTTTGTCTAGAAGGAGAGTGACGAATATCAGCTTCAGATGCTGATTCTATTTTATAAGAATTGCTACATCTTCCCTGACAATTTAATGCACCAAACAGTTAGTTATGCATAGCAAGGGTAACTGGTCAAATTCATACATTTGCTTACTACCTTCAACGGCAGGATTTGGATATATGTATCGAATTTCTGCTGGCGATCGCAAGCTATTTTGGTAATCTGCTTCACAAAAGTTGCTTCGGCATTGAACACCAGCTACAAAAGGTAAATAGATAGATTACCAAGCAAACAAAATGTAGGTATTAACAAAAATTAATCACCTCCTCTTCGACATGTATACCTTCATTATTTCAGGATTATTCCAAGGACCCTTGTTAGAACTTAGGCAACCTCCCTCATCATTACAATTACATGACCCGCCCAAAAAGTCGGGCAATTGACTGTGGATAAAACAGCAGTCAGTTGAATGATAATTTTACTTGAAATATCACAGTTGAGGTGATACAGAAAAGACAAGCAAACCTTGCATCAATAACTTCCAGTAGCTTCCCCAAAGATTTAGGGTCCAAAACCTGCAAAACAGAGAGCACATATGACCAACCAAATAATGTTGCAGTAACGGAGAAACAGAGAAAGGGTCATCCTCTACATTAATTTTTGAAATAGTTTTTGCATCCAAAAACTTCTGTGCAGCAGGCCAAAGCACCTTTTTGAAGCCAGGTCCAGCATTCACTACATACATGCGGTAAAGCGTCTGCCCATAAATGGAAACAATAAAAACCAAGCTTTATTACATGTGAAATCTGAAAAATTGTCATGATTTAGAAACGTTCAAAAAATACAATCTAAAGTACCTCAGGATAGTAACTATTATCAATCTTTGAAATGGCTGCCAATAAACTAGCGGCTGTTGTGGTGAAATTTTTAAGCCCCTGTATAAACCACTGACTACTAAGAAATTAAAATCGAAAATTAAATAAGAACTACTTGTAATACAAAATATATTTCTGAACTAGTGGTTACTCGGGCCATTGAGTAGCGATCTTGTTCGCATGATAAACTATACCGATATTGTATAAATCAACTATTGAAGTACGAACATAAAGATTCAAAGATTGACTTGGTAAGTTGTTGAAGAGTCTGATCAACTGACCAGGCCTTGTACATCCAATATGGTGGTGGTTGAACAGATGCGTCTCTTTGCTGCTATGGAACAAGCAGGAAACTTCTCATGCAGAGCTCTCTCAAACTCCTGAACATGATATTTCAAGTATCTTTCCATTGAAGTGATTCGAATTAATTTACTTGGATGAGCTTTTCCAAGCCTTTCAATGTAAACAGGCCTGCCTTCTTTATCGACTCCATGATATCCAAGGGGGTAAGACTGCAAGACGTCTTCCAGCTCCTCAAACTCAAAGTCCTAAAATTAAATCATCAGAGAACAGAGAATATAACATCGGAAAACAGAGGCACTAAGCTGCCTCCTCTCCCACACGAAAAGAGAGAGGATCAAGAATCCAGGCTTCAAATAAGCAGAAAAATGAACAGTCCCAAGTTAAGCGTGGAAACTCAACTAGGAATTGAAACAGTATATTAGGCGAGACTCTGTAGTCTGATAAGAATCCTTTTCCTAGTTTAATAAATCATAAATCACAAAACGTTACATCTGATATGGTGTCAGCTCCGTACTCTCTCCTCCAGTTAAGCATTTCTTCCCACATCTGGATGGTTTTCGCAATGTTAAAGTCTCTCGCTTTCAAAAATCTGTGCAATACAAATGGATCCCTTCACTTCAAACAATCTCGTATCATATGTTGAGGGCTTGTAATATTGAACGGATTGGGAACCAAGAAAAGTGGCTTAACGAGAAAACAAACCGTGAAACAACTCACCTCAGCAGAGTATGGTAGTCATCATGTCTAACAGGCAGCAAATCCTTGTCAAGAAGCTTTTGACGCAGGTCACAGACAGCACTGTCCTCTTTTTCGTCCCTCACATCCTCGATGGAAATGGGAGGCACTCTATAATCTACTTTCCTTTTCCCTCGTTTCTTGAGAGAATTGGTTAGCTTATTTGAAGCACCTCTCGCCTTTTTCTTTAAAGCCCCAATTTTTGATCTCCTCCTTTCATCTTCAGAATTTTCATAGTCAGATTTTCTCTCCCCTTGGTTCTTATCTTCTAGGCCTTGAATGCCTAAATGTATCAATTAATCGAGACAAGGAGAAAAAACTTACTCATAAATTCGAACATAGGCAGGCTAACAGAGACAAGGTTTGTTCTACTTGCTACATTTATATCATGAAGCTGTGTGTAATACCAGTATCAATGAGAACAATAATTGAGCAGGTGCCAATTTTGCCTACTATCCTCATAGTCTTCGGCGAAGGTGCTCCTGCAATGGCGTGTAATGATATACCAAGTAACTCAGCTTGCTGATCTGCAGGTAGGATAGGTATACTTGATTGATTAAGGTAGTCTTCTGTCTCCAATTCCTCTTCTTCTTCTTCAAATTCTAGTCCATCTAATAAGTACAGCTTGGGATTACCACATTTATGCCCCGGGTGATATTTCTAATCACAGAAATAACATAGGCTTTTTTCTCTCCTTTCTTCCATTTGATTTGGACTTATGTGTTTAATTGGATAATTTGGTTTTCTGGGGAATGATGGGTTAGGTCGTGGGTTTGGAGGAGATTGGAATCTATGTATTGGGTTGGGGGCGGATAGTCTGGGTGGTGGATTTTGTGATGATAATCGGAGATGGGATGACTTGAATGAAGCTGAATGGAAATTATTTTGGGCTGGGTTATTTCGGTAATGGACTTGTTTCAGGGAAACCTTCTCTTCTAGCAACCGTGCTAAGCCAAAAGCCGCTGATAGTGTATTTGGTTTGAACATGGTAACAATAATTCCTAACTCATCTTTTAATCCACTTGGAAATGTACTTATGCGAAAATCTTCACTTACCCCACTTACTTTGTTGGTTAAAATTTCAAATGAAGATTGATATTCCTCCACACTTCTTGTCTGCCTCAGCTTGGTGAATGCCCCTACAGGATCCTTGTATGCTGAAGGACCAAATCTACGCGAAGAGTTGTCAAGAATTCATCCCACGTCCCCACAGGATTTGACTCCTTCCACCATAAATACCATGTAAGTGCCTTCCCCACCATATGGAAAAAGGCAATCTCCAGCTTGTGAGCTTCTGGAGTGTCAAAATATTTAAAGAATTATTGTGCCTTCAAGATCCATTCACTGGGTTCTCCTCCGTCGAACCGAGGAAAATCCAATCTGAGAGATCGGGCTTGGATTCCACCATTCCCTTCAAAAGAGGATTAGTATTTGTTTTTACATTATTTGAAGACCCTTCACGTAGACTGTTTTTGGTAGTAATCTGCACCAAGCTATCATAACTTGAGGTTAAATTGTTGAGCTGTTGTAACATCCCTTCAATTAATATTCCCTGCCGAGATTGCTCCTCCTTAAAGTACAGCAATTTCTTCATGCAGGTTGTGAACTTTCTCTGATAATTGTGAAAAACGTGTTACATCCGCCATGTTGCAGGCTCTGATGCCAAGTTGTTAGGAATGAAATAATCTTATGAAATTAATTGGGCATTTGAGGTGCCAAAACCTCCGAGTTGCTCACGGCAATGACTAAAGTTTTTCTGATCATTTACAGTCAAACATAATAAGCCTTAAATAACCATTTACAAGGGAATAATGATCCACTAAGCCAATACATCACTAATTAACTACCCACTCAAATCATAGCCCATTATCTAAAAGACTTGGTCTAACATAATTAAAATAAAAGATATCCCCTACAATAATTCTGCACAACACTTGGCAAAACATCCAAGCTCATAACAAAAACGTCAATTCACACTTCATCGATCATTACGGTAAAATAAGAGCATTTTCCACCGTCCACAGTAAAATTTACCCGGTAACAAATTAAATCATTCACAAACTAAGTAGAAAACCCCAAATTCGTCTAATTAGCATGAAAGACAAAGAATGGGGGAACACACCTGCGAAGCTCCGCAAGCTTAGAGTTCGGATTACGTGATCGCAAGTTTAATTGCGCATAAAACTGATTGAAATCAATACACAACCGAATTCTTTGATTATGTGCTAGGGGAATGTTTCGAGAAGAGAGAGACGAGTGCATCAGTCAATCTTTATCCACAAGTTTTTCAGCGGCAATCGACGCGCGTGAACGCAGTCACGCACTAGACCGGTTGTGCGTCATGTACTGATAATTTTTCGTATTATTATTGTTATTTTTTTAAACAACCTTCGAACTCGAAAAGGACTTTTTTGCCCCTCAAAAGTGGCACAAAGTATTTGATATATTTTTTGAAATTTATCTCTACTTCACAATTTGTAATAAATAGTACTTTTTTTTTAAAAAAAAGAGTTTCTTTAATATAATGTAAATAGTGTGGCAAAACTGAAGATCGTGTCCGACTCATGTGTTTTTTAGGCTGGGCCTAATACGACTAAACCTGTGACCCATGGGCCAGATATTGCCGGCTAAGCCTACATGTTTTAAAAAAAATTTAGATAGAAGCTTCTAACGACCATACTACATGACCGCATTCCATAATTGCTTACCGGGCATGGCTCATCTACATAGGCCGTGCCGAACACATCTTCTATTTCCATGTTTAATTAAGGAACGTATGGCCACCAACTAATTTAAAGGGTCGCATTGCTTTTTGCCCACTGACAGGAGGACTTACCGTTTTGTCTATTATTTTCTCAACTAAAACAAATTGAGTTATTTTTTAATATAGATTTGTAAACCATATGCCTTTAAACTATGAACAATAACAACAAATTGTTATTTTTAAATTTGCTATGAATTTTATAATGTCTTCATAATTATTACACAGAAGTTGTTGATTCGAAGACATGGTATTCAGATTGCATTTAAGCTTTTAGTTACCAAATCATCATTATTTTAGTTGAGCAAATATCCAGTATATAATGATATTATCCCCTATTCTAAATGATAAATGACACATCTAAATACCGATCTCAGATTTGAAAAATTCTTTTACTTGGACGAAAAAATGTACCTAGCGCGCCCCAATTTGTCCCTAAAGACCAATATTGGCTTCTTGTTCCGGTACAAGAAATCACCATTAATGGTGAACAAAGCTTTATTGATTTCTCAGAAGAAGAATTCTTTTTTATTCCAAAAACTTAATTAAGCTAACGTTTGTACATCTATTTATTTAAAATTGAAATCCTATCAAACTACAATCTGGAAGATATTAAGCTGACCATCTAACTAACTTACAAATATTTAGCTAACTAACTAACTAACTAACTAATTGTAGCTAACATCCCCCCTCAAGCTTGTAGTATGTTGATCATGTCAAACTTGAATAGAAGAAATTGATGTTGTTCTGATCCTAACGCCTTCGTAAGAACATCCGCAGGTGGTTGATGCATTGATATGTGTGAAGTGCTCATGATGTTGGATCGAATCTTCTCACGTATAAAGTGAGTCAATTTCAATATGTTTTGTCCGCTCGTGATATAACGGATTCTTTGCCAACTGGATAGCAGCTTGGTTGTCACAATAGATGATTGTTGGCTCAGTAAACATCAATCTCATATCTGTGAGAATGACTCGCAGCCATGTGATTTCACATGTTGTTGTCGTCATTGATCTGTACTCCGCCTCGGCGGAAGAACTAGAAACAGTACTTTGTTTCTTGGTTTTTCAAGAGATAGATGATGATCCTAGCTTGATGATAAATCCAGTGACAGATTTTCTACTCATCAAGCATGATCCCCAATCTGAGTCACAATAGGCAGAAAGACGTAAGTCACTTGTAGAGGACAAAAAAATGCCTAGAGCTGGAGTCTTCTTCAAGTATCCAAGAAATCTGTATGCTGCATTCATGTGAGATTGTTTTGGTGATTGCATAAACCGACTCAAGGTCTGCACAGTGTAGCATATATCATGACGAGTAATAGTTAGATAAATGAGTCGTCCTATTAACCGTTGATATGTAGATGCATCAGGTAATAATGGATCGATATCAGAATTTAAATCAGGTGCTTTGTTATTCTGATCATACTCTTGAGTGGTGAGAGCTTCAAATGATGTTCCATAGGTGTGTCAAATGGTTTACACCCCATCATACCAGTGTCTGACAGACGCTCCAAAGTATATTTCCGTAGATTTAAGCGAATTCCGATTTTGATCGAGCAACCTCAATCCCTAAAAAGAATTTTAGTGAACCAAGATCCTTGATGTTAAGGTTAGCATGCAAAAAATCCTTCAATTCGTTAATTGCATCAATACTATCACCTGTAACAACAATATCGTCAACATAAAGTAGAAGCGAGGTAATTGATCCCCCCTGTCTTTTGATAAAAAGAGAGTGATCATGTAAAGATTGAATGAATCCAGCTTGATGCATGACGTGACAGAACTTGGAGTTCCGTTGTCTGGAAGCCTGCTTCAACCCGTAGAGTGATTTGAGAATTTTGCAAGCAAAGTGTTTTCGATTGGCATCAAATCCTTGAGGAATAGTCATATAGATTTCTTCCTGTAAATCACCTTGTAGAAAAGCATTGGTGACATCCATTTGGTGGAGTGACCAATCCTTAGCTGCAGCAATAGCTAGAAGACATCGAACAGTGGCGATTTTTGCAACTGGAGAAAATGTGTCTTGATAATCTATACCATATTGCTGGGTATATTCTTTAGCTACCAGCCGTGCTTTATACTTGTCAACACTTCCATCTGCCTGATATTTTACTTTGTACACCCACTTACATCCAATTGCCTTCTTGTCGGGTGGTAGATGAACAATTGCCCAAGTTTGATTGGTCTCCAATGCAGCAATCTCAGCAGCCATGGCCTCACACCAGTGTGGGTCTGAGGCTGCTCCATGATAAGATTTGGGTTCATGAATTTGAGAAATGGATGCGAGAAATGATTGATAGGATGGTGAGATTTTTGTCATATGAAAGATGATTGGCTATGTCCTAAGGTGTGGAGGAAGGAGTAACAGTAGATTGATGAGAGCAAACATAATCTCTTGTCCACAAAGGTGGTTTAGAAAGTCTACTGGATTGTCTGAGAATGGGTTCTTGGCCATGAGTAGGAAAAGATGGCAAGGACGGATGTGGTGATGATGAAGTAGAATCATGTGTGGTAGGAAATTCTTCAAGATAAAACTAATTGTCTTTGGAAAAATGGAATTATCTGAATGTTGTGAAGAAAAAGGGAAAATATCCTCATGGAATATGACATCTCGGGAAACAGTGAACTCTTTGGTTGATAAGTTTAGTAGTTTGAAACCCTTTTGGTTGATGGGATAACCAAGAAAAACATAGGGTCGTGCTCGAACATCAAACTTGTGTAGGGGTTTCAGATTTGAAGCATAGCATAAGCATCCAAATGTTTTAAGACGTGTATAAGATGGGGTTTTGTCAAATAAAATTTCAAAAAGAGTTTTATTTGACAACAATGGGGTCGGCGTGCGATTAATAAGATAAGCAGCATGTAAAACACAATCACCCCAATAGGAATCAGGAATTGAGGCTTGAAATTTTATTGCTCGAGCAATGTTTAGTATATGCCTATGTTTCATTTCGACTAAGCCATTTTGTTGGGGAGTGTAGGGGCATGAACTTTGATGAATTATTCCCATAGAGGCAAAATAGGAACGAGACTCGTTGTTAAAGAAATCAGAAGCATTGTCTGTGCGGATGGATTTTACAGAGTGATTAAAATGGTTAGAAACATAGGTGAAAAACTGCTTCAGAATTGTGAGTGTGCCAGATTTAAGATGCATAAGAAATACCCAAGTGCATCTTGAGAAATCATCAACTTGAGGAAATACTTTGCACCATTATGAGTAGGTGTCCTAAATGGACCCCATACATTAATATGTAGCAGATGAAACGCATGAGGAGATGTGGATCTGTCGACTTCGGGAAATGGTGTTTAGTTTGTTTTGATAATGGGCATATCTTGCAATGTTTAGTAAGTGATTTATTCTTGATAAATGGTAAAAATTGTAAACGAGAGATAGATAAATGGCCAAATCTTCGATGCCATTTATCTATGTCAATGTTTGTACATTCAGAAACATTACAAGAATTGAAACCACTAAAATGAAAAACAGCATGATTGATAGAAGAGCTTTGGTGACATGCATCAGAATTCACTAATGATGAAGCTTGGACGAGGTAGTAAAGACCTTGCCTCTGCCTACCAATCCCCATGATCTTGCCAGTCAAAAGGTCCTGAAACAAGCAGAAGTTTGGATAGAAAACAACAAAACACCTATTGTCTTTAGTGAATTTGGAAATGGATAATAGGTTGAAACTGAAGTCAGGAACATGAAGAACTTGTGTAAGTGTACAAGAAGGTGATATGGGTACAGATCCACTAGAAAGAATGGGAGCCGAACATAACCATTGGTAGAGTCGCATGGTTGAAGATTTTGCATACAACTTGAAGTACCTGTAATATGAGCATTCGCACCACTATCTAAAATTCATTCACTAGTGTTGGACACTGACATGAAACCAAAACGTCACGTGCCATATTTGTGACAATATCAGTAGGCACTGAGGATTGGTCCAGAAGTTTCATCAGTTGATGAAGATTGTGCCCTTGAATCATCAGATGAGGAAACTGAGTCAGTAATATTAATGACAGAGTGATGAGCAGATACTTTTGGACCCCTTTGATGGAAATAAGTTGGCTTAGTTTGAGGAACTTCTTGTACAATTTATGACCCGGTGGATACCCAATCAGCCGATAACAATTTCCTTGGTATGACCCTGAATATTGCAATTCTCACATCGTATTGAATCTTGTTTCTTGAATGATGAAGAGTAAATCGCTGATGCTGATATGTCAGCAACTGGGTGAGATGATAAAATATGATGATTAGACTTTTCATGGCTAACGATGGAATATGCCTGATTCACCGAGGGAAGTGGAGGATTCGACTCCGAATGTGTCCATAACTCTCATTCAATCCCATAAGAAATTGAAGAAGTTTCTATTGTTGGTCGTTTTCGACATAAGCTTTGGAGCTCGTACATTGACAAGATGGCATTGTGACAAGAGAATTGTATTAATCCCATAGCCTCATCAGTGTGGAAAAATAGATGGAAATTGAAGAAGTGTTATGTGACAAATGAGCTATGTCCCTATGTAAGGAGAAGATTCGAGAGCCACAGATTTTGTAAAATCTTTCTTTCAGATTAGCCCATACTTTTGAAGCTTCAGTGCAATATATAATTCCACTAAAAATATCCTTAGAAACGGAGCTCATAATCCAAGATAAGACGATAACATTGCATCTCTCCCATCGATGCAAATTAGGATGATTATCTGCTGGGCAAGGACAGGAGTCATTGATGAATCCAAGTTTATTTTTCGAACGGAATGCCAAAAGCATCGCGCGACTCCAAATTCCGTAATTTTCAGTGCCAAGAAGTGGATCTTGCACAAGAGAGACTCCAGGAGTATCCGAAGGGTGCAAGTAAAGTGGATCATTAAATCCGATTGTTGAATTGGTAGTTGTCATGGAAAAATGAAATCGATTTGTATGCAGCTAAATGTGGAAAAGAAAGGTAGCTCTGATACCATGTTAAAATGCAGACACCATGATTAAGAAATCACCATTAATGGTGAACGAAGCTTTATTGATTTCTCAGAAGAAGAATTTTTTTTTATTCAAAAACTTAATTAAGCTAACGTTTGTACATCTATTTATTCAAAACTGAAATCCTATCAAACTAACAATCTGGAAGATATTAAGCTAACCATCTAACTGACTTCCAGATATTTAGCTTACTAACTAACTGTAGTTAACAAATTTCTCCGCTGATTAAAGTATAAATGTTTAAAAGCTTTAAAAGGTGAGGAAGCAAAACTCTGATAGTCTTATAATATGAAATAAACCACCAAATTGAAGCCTTGGCGATTTAAATTTGAAACTCGAGCAACATAAAATCATACTCGATGAGACCTAGTAATCATAAGATCCCCATGCACGTGTCCTACACTCTTCACAAGACTTTATTCACATTTTGGCATAACTTACATGCATGGCACGTGCATAACTGCTATTGACTATTATCCCTTGGTAATGAACAAGTGATATGTCTTAACTCTAATTTAATGGATTTTTCAAAAAGTTAAATTAGATTTTCCGAGCCATGAGCTAACCGGCTGGCTTGCATTTGCTCGGATTTTAACCACCCACAGCTTAACAAAGCAACCGTCTTCGCTGCAAAATGAAAGCCCTAAAATTTAGTTGCAATGGGAAGTATATAAATTTAATGAGTGCACTTGACCGACTTGATAGCAGATAAATGGAGTGAAGGTACAATATCATACGTCAGCTTTAATGGGAAAAAATGGCTTACATGAAATTGGAAATCACGGATATTTTCGAGTGATTCGGCAATTTCGACCTGCTTCAGCGCTGTATCATTTATATCCTGGAACAAACAGAAGAATGAATATATGCTGCCCAAATTCTTGAATAAGTATAGCAAAATTAATTTATTACCCTCTTTGTTTTGTCCAGATCAGCCTCCAGAGACTTTATCCTGTCCAGAGAATACTGAAGCATTTGTTCTTTCTCTAGTGGAATTTCAGAGGGCTTATGCATGAGTTCTTCCAATAAACTTTCCACTTTCTTCAGACGTTGTAGACATGGAAGGACCCTATCCTCTTCGGCAACAGCTTCTGAGCTACTAGTAGATAATTGGTTGGTGGGTTCTGCTTCACTTTCCAATGTATTGGATGGAGAAAAATCGTTCTGCCTCCTCCAGTATTCAACAGGGGCATTTTGGATGAGAGCAAAAAGCTTGGTCGTGAATGATATTAATGTTCTCGTCATATATCGGAAGCTTCTCTCGACAAGTTTCCCCTGGATGGCATCTAGCCAATGCATAATCAAAGTACCTGGCACAAATCAAATAACAAAATTTTGAGCAGTGACACAAGCCATGGTGTCAGATTACAAAGCTTTTCTTATACTCATTTGCATATTTGAATCCAGATCCCACCCTTACAACTTTGTTGACAGTTTATGTGCAAAAGAAAAGGCAATATGAATAATCACAAGTTGATCAGATAAAAACTTATCAAAGTAACATCTGAAACAAAGTACACAGCACCAAAGAGCAGAGTATTAACGTAAAAACATACCTTGTATACATGGTATTGCATCAATATTAGGATTTCGTAGATCATTGGTGAGGACAGACTCATTTTCCAGCCTAAGCTCATTGTCACCATCTCCGTCATCTGAACTAAAATGATCTTCGCAACTATAGTAGACTTTTTCTAATGTTGTAACCTACAAAATTATCTTTATGAAGTAAATATGTGCAAAAGCATGTACGCAACTATGAAAGGTATCCTTTCATTAAGAATAGCCCTAACAGTGTTTTGCATGTAATCAAACTTACTTCTTCATGCACAAGAGTCTGTAGTAAAATCGTTGAGTTATTTTGTCTAGAAGGAGAGTGACGAATATCAGCTTCAGATGCTGATTCTATTTTATAAGAATTGCTACGTCTTCCCTGACAATTTAATGAACCAAACAGTTAGTTATGCATAGCAAGGGTAACTGATCAAATTCATACATTTGCTTACTACCTTCAATGGCAGGATTTGGATATAGGTATCGAATTTCTGCTGGCGATCGCAAGCTATTTTTGTAATCTGCTTCACAAAAGTTGCTTCGGCATTGAACACCAGCTACAAAAGGTAAATAGATAGATTACCAAGCAAACATAATGTAGGTATTAACAAAAATTAATCACCTCCTCTTCGACATGTATACCTTCATTATTTCAGGATTATTCCAAGGACCCTTGTTAGACCTTAGGCAACCTCCCTCATCATTACAATTACATGACCCACCCAAAAAGTCAGGCAATTGACTGTGGATAAAACAGCAGTCGGTTGTAATTTTACTTGGAATATCACAATTGAGGTGATAAATAAAAGACAAGCAAACCTTGCATCAATAACTTCCAGTAGCTTCCCCAAAGATTTAGGGTCCAAAACCTGCAAAACAAAGAGCACATATGACCAACCAAATAATGTTGCAGTAACGGAGAAACAGAGAAGGGGTCATCCTCTACATTAATTTTTGAAATAGTTTTTGCATCCAAAAACTTCTGTGCAGCAGGCCAAAGCACCTTTTTGAAGCCAGGTCCAGCATTCACTACATACATGCGGTAAAGCGTCTGCCCATAAATGGAAACAATAAAAACCAAGCTTTATTACATGTGAAATCTGAAAAAATGTCATGATTTAGAAACGTTCAAAAATACAATCTAAAGTACCTCAGGATAGTAACTATTATCAATCTTTGAAATGGCTGCCAATAAACTAGCGGCTATTGTGGTGAAATTTTTAAGCCCCTGTATAAACCATTCACTACTACGAAATTAAAATCGAAAATTTAATAAGAACTACTTGTAATACAAAATATATTTCTGAACTAGTGGTTACTCGGGCCATTGAGTAGCGATCTTGTTCGCATGATAAACTATACCGATATTGTATAAATCAACTATTGAAGTACGAACATAAAGATTCAAAGATTGACTTGGTAAGTTGTTGAAGAGTCGGATCAACTGACCAGGCCTTGTACATCTAATATGGTGGTGGTTGAACAGATGCGTCTCTTTGCTGCTATGGAACAAGCAGGAAACTTCTCATGTAGAGCTCTCTCAAACTCCTGAACATGATATTTCAAGTATCTTTCCATTGAAGTGATTCGAATTAATTTACTTGGATGAGCTTTTCCAAGCCTTTCAATGTAAACAGGCCTGCCTTCTTTATCGACTCCATGATATCCTTGGGGGTAAGACTGCAAGACGTCTTCCAGCTCCTCAAACTCAAAGTCCTAAAATTAAATCATCAGAGAACAGAGAACAGAGAATATAACATCGGAAAACAGAGGCCCTAAACTGCCTCCTCTACCACACGAAAAGAGAGAGGATCAAGAATCCAGGCTTCAAATAAGCAGAAAAATGAACAATCCCAAGTTAAGCGTGGAAACTCAACTAGGAATTGAAACAGTACATTAGGCGAGACTCGGTAGTCTGATAAGAATCCTTTTCCTAGTTTAATAAATCATAAATCACAAAACGTTACATCTGATATGGTGTCAGCTCCGTACTCTCTCCTCCAATTAAGCATGTCTTCCCACATCTGGATGGTTTTCGCAATGTTGAAGTCTCTCGCTTTCAAAAATCTGTGCAATACAAATGGATCCCTTCAATTCAAACAATCTCGTATCATATGATGAGGGCTTGTAATATTGAACGGATTGGGAACCAAGAAAAGTGTCTTAACGAGAAAACAAACCGTGAAACAACTCACCTCAGCAGAGTATGGTAGTCATCATGTCTAACAGGCAGCAAATCCTTGTCAAGAAGCTTTTGACGCAGGTCACAGACAGCACTGTCCTCTTTTTCGTCCCTCACATCCTCGATGGAAATGGGAGGCACTCTATAATCTACTTTCCTTTTCCCTCGTTTCTTGAGAGAATTGGTTAGCTTATTTGAAGCACCTATGGCCTTTTTCTTTAAAGCCCCAATTTTTGATCTCCTCCTTTCATCTTCAGAATTTTCATAGTCAGATTTTCTCTCCCCTTGGTTCTTATCTTCTAGGCCTTGAATGCCTAAATGTATCAATTAATCGAGACAAGGAGAAAAACTTACTCACAAATTCGAACATAGGCAGGCTAACAGAGATTTTATTTACTTGGTAAAGGACATTTCTTAAGCCTTCAAAAGATGAAAGAGAACAGTAGATAAGAATCTACACACCTGACATTCCGGCCAGACTAGAAAAGAATGGAACCTCGGTGTCCAATACACTTGGTTTCAAGCAAAACCATAAATCTCGATAATCTACATGATTAAGAACACCGATGATTAAGATCTTAAAGCTACTCGCAATTAGTAAATCAACTCACAGATCATTTAGAAAAAAGTTTGATACTAAAAGACCAACAGAAAACAAGCTTCCATATCAATAAAAGACGATTTCAGGCACTTTTAGCTTTATTCTCTACTCATTTATTCTGAAAAAAATTTCTTGGTCGATTCTCCTAATAAAAACCTCCGAGATGAATTACTTTCTCAGTCACGCCTAACAATATATCTGGAAAATTTTCAACTGTCATAACTTCACGCTTTGGCAATGTCTTTTAACTGTTTCGTGGCTGGTTTTATACGGAACTAGCTAGAGATCATGTTTACTCAAGTGCTTACGATCCAATTCAATAGAACGAAAAGGCCACGACTCACATCCGACATATTTTACAATAATATTGGTTCGAACTTCCTTGTCTATGACCCCCGAACACGATCAAATTTCCCATTCAAACAACAAAACAAAGAAGAAAACGAATAATTGGGTAAAAATAACAGCACAGAACCAATTATTCCTCCATATCATTAAAGACGAATTCTTCATCAACTCAAAAATCGACAATGCCATCAATTTGACCACCCTCGAATCTCACCTCGCACTCAATCAGAAAACATTAAATGATTCCTCGAAAAGCACGACATGCAAACATACATTTTATTTTAATGAACAGAGGATACACGCATGGCGCATCCATGGATCACGAGGTTTTATATATAGAGATTAAAAAACAAAAAAGCAGAGCTGGCTCACCCACACATAAACCCTAGAGTATCAGCTGGATCAATAGCCGCTGAGGCCTATTGCATTGATTCTCTCGAGCTCATGGAACAAACAAATCTCAAATATGCACGTACACAGACAAAAGCATAGAAAACACAAAGGTTCTCAAAGGCGATATTTTATCGATAAAAATTCTGGAAATGGAGATTGAACGAAAACGAAAGATCTGAGAATCCGAGAAAAACTGATATAATATATATCGAATGCATATTTCTCATGTTAATTCCAGAGGCATGGAAAAGAGAAAGTGAGAGCGTGCCTGTAATTGACCTTTTTAACCCTTTTGGGTTTAACCGAGGCGGTGAATCAGGATAAAGTCGTTGCACGCAACAGTACTTTTCTGTTTGGGATCTATGCTTAGTCAGTAGGGCCGTTGTTTCTTTCTGTTTTGTCACGTGTTGTTTTAACCCCGCGGTTAAAATTGAACTCGGGGTCAACCTGTTGTCTGCGAGAGTTTGCGACGCTTGATGTTCTTACTTTTTTAATTTTATTATTAACTTAATTTATTGATTATTTTTAAAACATATATATGAAACTGAGTTTTAATTTTTAAATTAAAAATTAAATTTAAAAAATTTAAAATCAAACTTTCAAAAAAGATAGAGCTGTTTGGTTGATCATTAGGAAAATGCATTTTTGGTTCTTTATGTTTCATTAGTCAGTATTTTTTGTCCCAATTGTTTCAAATATGCATTTTGGTCATCTATATTCTTGTTGCACAGATTTCGTTCCTTTATATTTTACTACTGTAATTTTAATCCTTTAATTTCAGACAACAATTTTAGTCCTTTTTAATTTTAAATCTGTAATTTTAGTCCTTGATATTTAAGTTTTAAAAATTAAAATAAGTTCCATTCTTGATGTTATGTTTGAATTGATTCAAATTAAGTTTATGATAAAAAATTTAATTAAATTATCTAAAAATGTTTATTAAAAATGGATTAAATTTGATTTTTTTTATATATAAAATCGTATATTAAAATATTTTGGAATAGATTATGACACAATAAAAAATATATTTATGCAAATAATTAAATTAAAAAAAAAATTATCAGCTGGGATATATAAACAAATTATTTTTAAAAAAATAAATATTAATATATATTTTCTATGTTTAAAAGATTAAAACAAATTGAGAAATGAAAATCAAACCAAGTCTATACCATCCTTCAACTTCTCGCCGATGGTTGCGCGGCAACCCCACCACTTAGCGTGATGCGAGAATGTTGGAATGTGCAGGTTTGGGGAGTGACATGTGCATTCCTTTGTGTACGACTTGATGATCGTGCAAGCTTCCCCCTTTTGTTTACTGTATCTCTTTCCTTATTCTATTGTTCCGTTATATTTGTGTTGCTTCGTAGATATACTTATGTATATAGTTGTGTTGGATGTTTGTTCTTTGCTTATCTATCTCTTTGGCATTGGTTGGTCAGCCTACATGTTGGACAAAGTGAAAATCTTTGGCCCCAACTGCTACATTTCTCTTGTGTTCATCTTACCTTTTGTGGATGTGAGTTTATTGGTTCTGTTTCACAGCTTGGGCATAGCATGCCTTTGCCTCCTGGTCGTCTTGGATTCGTGCACCTTTCAGTCCGTTCTTTGGTTGTCGTTTTTTCGTTAGGGTTTCGGATACGAGAGCATGTACGTTTATTGTTCTTCTATCAGATTGTGTCTATCGCTTATCCGTCTATGTTCCTTCAGCACTATTGGAAGACAGCTCCCTTCTCCGAACTTGCGAGCGACTGATTGGTTTGAGGGATCCTAACTTCGTATGGGTGGTCGTCTGATTTAGCTTTTGCACTTATGATGTGAATTGCATTGCCATTCACTCGTGTCTTTTCTTTCATTATCGGTGTATTCGTATGTGTGTTTACTAGTCTTTGTCAATACTTGGTTGTTGTACTTCTTGCTCTTGCGGCTTGTCGTAATATATCTTTAGTTGGATGCTTGAAAAAAAATCATAGAAAGTAACTTTTAAAAAAACATTCATAGAATAAAAAATAAAAATCACAGAGTAATAGATTAGGCAGCGGTTGTTGAGCATGCACGAATCACGATGACATATTCTCATATGGAATGGTGTGGCTCTAGTTTATGTATCATTATCAACCCTAGTTTGATAAATTATGATTGAATATGTTTGTATGTATTTGTGTATGGATCGGATAATATTTTCAGATATCAATAAGTTAAAGTTCACGGGTGTAATATTTACAAATATTTCATATATAATATGATTAATTTTTTGTCGGGGTAAAAGTATGAAATAAAAAATAAAAAATTATGTTATGGAAAGCAAAAGATACACGATAAAGTTGATATGAAGTGACATATAAGTTGACTATATATGCTACGACGAAACATAAAGAAGCACACGACAACAGACAAACACTACGACTAGACGTAAAGGAGCATGCGACAACCGGTAAACACGGGTGAAGTTAGAAGCCGCCTGTACAGGCGGCGGCTCCTAACCAAGGAGTAGCCGCCCTCGCTGAGGGCGGCTGTTTCCCAATTAGTAACCGCCTTCGCTGAAGGCGGCTACTAACTAAGGGAGTAGCCGCCCTCAGCGAGGGCGGCTACTAATGAAGGAGCAGCCGCTCTTAAGGAGAGCGGCTGCTACCTTATGAAGAGCCGTTAAACGGTGAGATGGCTCCTCATCATGTCATAGTCGCTCTTCCCAGGAACGGTTTAAGGTATATTTGCAAACTCCACCAATTCGATGTATTTGTGAAATTTTTTTTTTCTGAATTATTTTTTTAAAAAAAGCCAAAATTTTACGCCTACATGATACAAATAGGCACAGTAAATAAATCGTTTACTGAAAAGTAATATCTTGGATTGACTTTTATCCAAGAATTTCGTATCGGGTTCTTGCATTAAAGCATTTTTATACACCAACATATACAGATTTTTCTATCCAAGTTCAAAAAACTTTTTAAGCTCGTGAATTCGTTGAGTTGGAAAATATGGCCCAAATAATTAACTCTTGCTAAATTACCTAACTAGTAGTATTTATTTCTTAGAGCAGGGTAATTATTACAAAGATATATTTGACTACTCGGACTAATTAAAGTTCTAATATTTTTATAATTTAGTTAGGCTCTGGAAAGACGGTCTCACTTATATACACCCGATCGTACATACACCAATATATATATATATATATATATATATATATATTTTGTTATTTATAAATATCCGATTTATATAAATATTTTTTTGATAAGATTTAAATCTATATGATATGATATCCATCACATCTGTCACAAGTTTTGTACTATATTATATTATTAATGAAACAGGACTTGGCGAAACATAAAGAAAGCTGCAGAAGTACAGTGTACAAAACATGATCTCAAAAATCTTTTTTTTACCCGACGGAAACAAGGATCAGAAACAAAACGTAAAGTATGGGGTATGGGCGGCTTAAATTTTTTGAAAATTTGAGATAAGTTATAAAAATGAGGTCTTATGAAATATATATTATCTCATGAGTTAATTTTGATCCACTTCAATAAATATATATACAATATAATGAAAAACAATATCAAATAGAATTATACTAACTTTAAAATATTATCTTCATTTATAAGGCTCTATTCTCATGTCAAAAATTTGATTTCCATAATCCAATCCTGACTACGCAAAATCTTGTGATCAAACGACGAATAACAGCTTAAAAATCTTAGTTGCCTATCTAATTGAGCCGCCCCTGGCATTGGTTTCCTTCAGCTTAAAAATTAGTGTTGATTTTTCAGAAAACTAGTTTTTTTAGTACAACTCTCTAAATTACGATAGTCTTATGGCCGGCCAACAGGGGCGGATGAAGCTTAAGGCAAGGGGGGCACTTCCTCCCTTGCAAAAAGAGAATAAAAATTGTTTACTTTTAAAAAACATTTATTTAAAAAATTACATTTTACCCCCTAAAATTGTATTATGCCCTCCTAAAATTATATTTGACCACTAAAATATTTTTTGCTCTCCAATTTTTATGTTAAAGTAATTGTCCCCTATGTTTTTTTTCGTGTCCGCCACTGTCGACCAGCCACATGTAATATTGAATCATGGTTATGGGTTCAATGAATTCTCAAGAATTAAATAAAAGTGAAAAATGCTAAACGAGGGACATTGCATTTTAAAGGGGAGCTGTAAAGACTGTTGCAACGAATGATAAAGAAATAACATAAGAGCAGGAATCAGAGAGGGTGACCCGTCACTTTCGGAGTTTGCAAGGTAGCAGTAACCTATAGTTTCTTGTCCTCCTCAGTACCCGTCATTCATGGAATTGCCGATAATACACACTTGTTCTTCTCAATACGTGCATCTAGCAACCAATTTCTTATTCATTTATTCATAAAATACTCCAACTTTGTTTATTCCATTGCTCTAGTAAACTCTGCAAGGGGAGGTGGCGACAGACTCAAACTCGAGTCTATAAACTCACAATGAGAAGTAGTGAGAGATGTGCCAAAGACCATCGGCAACTTTATAATATATAAGTTAAATTAACTATTTTGATAAGATAAAGTTGGATCCATGGATGGATAAAAGACAAAGAAGGGGATTGGTGGTAGGTGGGCAAGCATTTAATGGAATGGAATTATACAGAGAGCTTGCCTATATAATTAAGCAATGATCAGCACATATAGAAGTAGTAGAATTAAATGTTGGTGACAATTTTTATGATTAGCTAAATGTCCCACCCCCACGAGTTACCTGTCGACAGAACAAATTAATTCATTTGATCATTAATCTAAAATATTTCTTCTGTCGTATTTCAGATCAATGGTTTGATATACCCTTAATATAATTGAATTTACAAGTTCATTTTACGTGCTTTCATTCCATCGTTTCGTGATTAAACAAGTTATATAGTTATTAAACTATTAAAAACTTGTTTTTAATCAATATTTAATACGTATGATTTAAATTCATATCAAATTTGCGATTTCAGAATTTTCAAAACTGAATGTGTGTTCTTGGTCAGAGGAGGGCATTAACTAAAACCATCGTCCTTGGGGATATCATCAAACCCATCATAAATGAATTTTTGATGCTATCTTCAAGAATTTTGTGTAGGACATCAACTCCTAATCTTGTTATTAGTATATTAACATAGTCATTTGTATATACATTTATAGCACTATGGAGTTCTCATTATATGCCTCGTGCTTATGGCATGACCTCTATAAAAAAATTGGCCAGAATTCCCCCGTAACTCTCGGCCCAAAAATAATTCAAATATGCATACACTTCATAATACATTAATATGTTCTCGATTCATTATGCAATTTCCTCTCAACTAAATTACATGCAACACACAAATGAAAAGAGAAAACCTCAAGACATTTATACACACCATGTACACATACCAAAATGCTCACAGGCGATCCCTTTAACAAATAAGTGTGTATCAGTTTGTATAAAGCATATTACTCTATACCATAACGGGTAACTCGCTCCTGGGAGCCTCCACAATCAACAGTTCGGACGCAGTTCAAGAACCCAAGTCGTACATGTTCCACCGGTTTCCAACAGAAACAGCCTACACACAAGGTGCATACCAACAACATAATCTCAATATCATTTCATATGAATTTATTAATTTACATAATATAATAATATAATTTAATCAAATATTCCTCGAGTATACCACAATCATACGAGTCTCTCACGATGTTCATGTTTTCACAATATCTAAATTAATCAATTCCAGAGTCATTTAAACCATCACCATAATGATTACTATACAAAGGCATTTAAGCTATTACCAATTATTATTATACACATACTCAAAATCGGCAGTTCCATTCCATAATCAACAATAACAAATCCAGGCTAACCATGATTTATTGAAATCAAATGCATCTTAGTTATCAATTTATTAGTCATAACTCATCATATCACCTCGCACGCTCAACAGCGGCAGCATCACAATCCATCGCATGCTCAACAACGGCATCACAATAATTCATAACATCATTCATTGGTGCTTTCAATACTCATCAACACATTACACAATAATTAGTCAATTAATATGACATTCAATACTTGTACGTCCCTATGTACTAATTCAACATAATAAGGATATATCATTCATTGCACATAACTGTAAGGAACCCGACGAGCAAACACAGTGGAATAAATAAATAAATTTGGATTCCAGCCGAGGATCTATACGAAGAAACCATATCGGGTGTTAAGAGTTATACATTTGTAGCGTGTTTGATGCAGAATCCTCGAAGCAGAACGTCCACGAGCAAAATTTTATAGCTTTGCCTCTACGGTATCCACACGATCGAATCGATAAGGGATGTTTAAATTATCAAGGTGCTACACTTGATAATTCAATCGCAAGAAAGAACAAAGGTGAAGGCTGCTTGTTTTTTCGAATGGTGTGTTCTTAGTTACTATGAATTAACCCTTAACCCTAAACCCTAAGTGTAATCAGAATAAGGTTTTTGGAAAACCCTAAGCCCGTTCCAATCTATATCCGTATACATATCTATTGCAAATTTATATATCTATCTTTATATATATATTCGACCCATTCATTAATATATATATATATATATATATTCCTAATCAATTTAATTAATCCAATGAATTTTATCTCCATTTATTGATTTAATCTTTTGTGCGACCCATTATAATCTTGCAACGTTTGCAGTGACATAAAATCTTATTTTATGTCACAAGCAATGAGCGGTATCTAGCAACACATCAAGGCTATCCAAGTTACAAGAATGCCATTGACTCGACATTACATATGGCCTGTGATAATATTCACCATGTAACTTAATCAATTTGTCATAGGTGTTTAGATTAAACACGAGTCATGGATTAAGTCATATATCTACTCATTCGAACATGACCATGCATTTTAATCTCACTTGATCAAGGTCCCAAACACTTCTCCTGTTATATAGGAGGGACAAATCATGTCTTGATCACTCAACATCCCTTTACATAATTCGTAGCATATCCAATTATTGTCTTTATAGTTTACCCTGTTACATGTAACGTTTGGCAATATCAAGATACACAACTTCTTATGTTGGGATCTTTGGTGATCTCAAGTCGTAAGGATTACATACACTATTATCTATGAAAATTGCTTATGACATTCATATAACAATCCATGTAGCATTCTCATTGTGGGTCTGTCCAGTACATAGTTATCTAGCATGTACCTATTTGTTGATTCGATATCTCATATCCATGAACAAAATCATCAATCAATACATACTAGTCTCAATGCATTATCATTATCCTAATTCATGATAATACTTGACCAGGGACAATATTTAAGAATAATACAATATTATTCCAAGGACATACACACACACACACACACACATATATATATATATAGGGATATGCCCTAAGACAATTCATTAGATGATTGATTTTTGGCATACATTGTAATATGATTTTCATTAATGGCAATTCATTATTATATATTATTCCAGTATTTGTGTAATATATATATATATATATATATATATATATATATATATCTATATGGAATATCACTTTAATTAGTAACTCATTAATAAAGTCGATAATTCTTAGAACCCAAATTCTTAGCATAACATTTATGCTCACAAAAAAATCTCATGTCCAATAATTAATCAATAATGGACCAATAAAAGCTCCTCAAAACTCAAAGGACAAATTACATTTTCAGAATTTCAACCTTATCGATCGATCGGTGATTCCCCTATCGATAGATCGGTAAGCCTCCACCGTTCGATCGGTAGGTCCTCCCGATCGATCGGTAATCGCCAGAATTTTCACCTTTCACTACGGTCTTGCACCTACCGATCGATCGGTCGCTGCACAGACCCGAAAATTGTCATTTTTAAACACTTTAAAACCTCAACCTACCATACCACAACTTCATCAAACTCAATTCCAACAACAAATAAAACCACTGGACACTCAACAAGGGTTAAAACACTTTTATTTCAATAAAAACCACAAGAATCCAAGATTCTTCAAAACCCACCAAATTCAAAGATATAACCAAATCCTACAAAATCACAATCGAAACACCACAATTAAGAGATGAATGAGTTTACCCAACAATTAGCTCGAAAAATCCATCAAGAATCGAGCACTCCATCGATTCTTCTTCAAAGGGGGAAAGAGAAGGGAGTGAACGGTGAGAGGAGAAGAGGAAAGCGAGTGAAAATGGTTGAACACCGATTCTACTTGATATTTATAGAATTAAGGCTCCAAAAATCAGAATATCAAATACTCGTACCAAAATACTTATTAAAATAAGTGGCAAATTAAATTATCTCAAACTTGCTCAAATACATCCCAAACATCAGTCCAAAATCTCTCAACCTCGAAATTTCATTACCAATACGATTCTAAGGTTCAACATTCCACGATTACAAAATCTCGAACCTTGACAACTAATCGAATCCTCTAGAATCTCAACTCCCACAATTATTCCATAATTATTATTCAACACCAGTAATTATCTCAATACATTAACTCTATTTGATTAAGATAATTAAATTTTAGGCACCAATTTTTGTTTAAGCGGTGCAGCAAACACTCATCTGGTTCGATATTCCCGTGGTCGTACTTTGTCCAAAATTTTCATTTTCGATTTTCTTCTGAATTTATTTTATTTCTAAACTCTCAGAATTTTGACTCAATCTGAATAAGTAATAATAATTACTTTTGCTTTTGTCAACCCTATAAATAATTGCTGTTTGTCCTGTGACTTCTGCCAGTATTTATCAAAGATAATTATTTGTTAAATACTTAAATAGACTGATATTCAGAGATTTCTAGAAATTAGGAAGTATAATAACACAATTTGTCGGATTTTGATGTCCAACTAGATCATGATACATGGTTCATAGACTTCATCATACTAAAAATAGATACATCACAATTGTATCATATACAATCCCAAAAATAGTTGTCAGCATAATTCTATATGGGTAAGACAATTATGTATTCTCACGTCAAACTTACGAATATCATTCATTGGTTTATGGTTTATTATGGAAAATACTTATATGGATGAAAAACCGGATGTATATAAGTATTTTCCGTTTATTAGTTGCTATGTAATCTTTTTTTACCATAGATAATTTATTTTCTACCATCTAAATGTTCAATTCAAATCTTCATATGTGAGATAAGATAAAAAAAACTATTATTTTATGCCATTATTTTGTTTCTACATGGCCTGTTATGAATTGTTCAGCCAATTCGTGATATGTAATCTACTTTTTTTCAATCACTTCGTCGTTCTATTTGTTTAGTCAATTTCTTGGGTCCTAGCCAAATAAGTATAATTCATATACACAGTTTTAAATAGGAACAATGGGGGATAGACTGGTTGAGTATTTTGGCAGGCCTTCCTTCGAGATATGGACCAAAATTAAATGCCTTCGTGCCTTGCAGTTCGCAGAGAAATGGAGACAGAACAATGAAGCTACATGCATACATACACATTGTTGCCCATAGCCTCGAAGCCCACATCGCTTTCACAGTACTCAAAAATTTGTCTGGAGACTAAAAATGAAAAAAGGAAGCAAATAGAACAAGCAGACGATATAACAGTGATTAATTGGCTTTATCCCAATATGTAGCAATTGCTTCAAAAGGGACATCTCAACAAGTTCCCCACTGTCATAGCAATTAATTTGAGGGTGAAAATGACGTATGATATACTGGCAGTACGGGTTCAGGACCACCGTATCATCCATGGAAGGGAGAAAACGAATGCCAGTTTTCCATTTTGTTTTCTTTGATGAGGTTAAGAAAATTTCAAAAATTCCAGTGAATGTGATACCATTATAAAAAATAATGCCTATGGGAAATAAACAAGAGATCCTTCAATTGAAGGACCCTTTACTCTTCGCGTGTTCGGGCCCTCTCAATTCAACTTGGCGGCACGTTTGATTCCCTGGGCCTGTCGGTGTCCCATCTTGAAGATCAAACATTATTGGGCTCGAGAGGCAAACCAAAAAAACTTCAAATCATATAAGTCCATTGGTTAAAATGACCAAAATAAAATTGTGCACCTCATCTGTTCACTCCAGACCTCTTCCGCGTATTCTTCTTCAACTTCTGCTTCAAATTCTCCATCTTCCTCTGTTTCCTCTGCTAATTTCTCCAATTCCCGTCACTGAAAGATTCCTCCCCAGTCCATGGCAACTGCTCCTTCAAACCCTACAGGAAAACACATCACCACCTTTCCTCATCTAGAATTTTAAATTTTTTACACGTGAGTGAGCAATCCAGATTAGTTCCAGCTTGAAGAGTGTAAATAGTGTATGATTGTTGCAAAAGTCATCATATTCTTCTACTTCTCGATTGTTTTGATTTAGTTCTATATTTCTTATGAATTTCAATTTCAAATTTGTTGTAATGACAATGTTTGTATATTTTGTTTTAAACCCAAGCTACAGTATATTTGAGATGTTCAAATGAATTGTTTGAATGAAAATTTTGAGATGGTGATGCACTATCAAAACACATACTTTTTATATTAAGATGATGGTGCGTATATGAAAACACGCTTTTTACGACAACAGATTCTTCCTATCAAAATAGGATATCTCGAAATTTCTTCAGTGATTACCAACATGTCATCTCTCTCTCTCTCTTTTTTAAACTCATATATTTAAAGTATAGACAAAAATAATAGATACCTGGTGTAGAATGCTCGGGTGGGTTCAAGTAAGATCACACGGTTTATATTCTTGGTGGCAGTACACTCAGTATTTAATATATTAACATGAATGACGCCTGCTTAAAACCCAATTAACAGTATATCATTTCATTTATGTATATATATACAAAACAAAACGCCATTCTGAATGTTGTATTGGTGTACCAGTTACCTAAGTTAGAAAGAAGTTTTGGTGGGAAGAGGTCAAAACGAAAACAAAGCAGGCTTTTCTGTCGATTTGGATTGCGATCATTCTCGACGGGGGTAGTTAGCCGAGCCCAAGCAATTGACACCCTCTTTGGTTAACTGTTACATCTAACACTGATTCACCAACCAAACTGAAAGCGAAATAAGTGAATGCACGACACACAAATATGCCATACATAACAATTAGAATAGCCAGCAAAATAGCAAATAATAATTGTATATCAAATAACTCGACTTCAAAACGTACCCAGGTATTGTCGATCGAAAATAGTCTACAAGACTGATAATAATATTATTATAGAAACAAAGAATAACAATTTAACTCTCAGGCGTGCACAGGTACAAAATTGCATATAAACAGTAGCTGTATTTTCAGATCACTGAAACTGGCAATTTAAACAATTTCTACACAGGATCGGAAAAAGATGTCATATGTTCATCTCTACTCTTCTGACTGAGTAACCTAGAATTTTGAACAAACCTTCCAAAATCGCCACAGGACTTCTTTATTATTCCTTGATATATGCGGAGTAGCAATGGACTCATTTAGAGCCCATAAGCATGGAATTGATGACATGCATGATCGAGCGAATGTTGGAAAGTTCGGAACCTGTAGTGGTTGGAATGCTGCTATGGCGATTCATTATTTGATATACTTGCTCAAAGATGGGACGGACGTGCGCCAGAATCACAGGGTCGGCAGGATTTATAGCAGTCAAAACCTCCCTCATCCAAGTTAGTTTTCGAGGGGTTTCCTTGCTGATATCACAGGTCAATTGCTGTAGAAGATAGAGGAGTACCCCTTGGCTCAATGGTAGTGGATTCATGGCCAAAAGCGTAGGCAAATCACCTGAATAAGACCGAATAAAAAGAATGAATGTATTGAAAGGAAAAAATTTAGGATTCCTATAAATAACTATGGCAACAAATGCAAGGCAGCAACGAAAGCCTCCCCATATTTCCGCTCAGCTGCCAATCTAGAAAACTCTTTTGTTGGATCAAGCTCGAGCTAAACAATAGCATTCAGAATCAATAGGTCTGAAAGCAGCAAGTAATTAAAAATAAAAAAAGTCAGGGAGAAACAGAGAAAACCTTCTCGTGTAGACCACCCAAAGGACCATTACTCAACTGATTAATCAAAGTATTTGCAGCTTTAGAATTTACTCCAGTAACAGCAAGAGCTACCAATTTTCTTTGACCATCAAGCAACTCATTGCTTAAAGTTTGAGACATCGATGAAACAGAAGTTATAGCATCCTGAAGAAATTAACAAAAATTACTGGGGAGAAGATAACTAATAGACTCATTCTTCAACAATGTAACATGTCAATCATGTTTTTATGTGCATTTCAGAGAGTGCATTATTGTAAAAATATAAATACCCTCAAAACAAGTGCAAGTGATGAATGTGAAGCAACAAAATGCTGCTGAGCTGCTGCAGTATGTTCAACCATTCCTTTCTGAAACGCGGAATCAACCTGCTCAAGCATTGCCCTGCATGACATTTCAAATGCAGGGATCACAGAAACATCCAAGCTCGATTTCAGTGTTTCCTGCATTGCAAATCAATATGAAATTAGATTTGGCGAGGCAGACTAATACATAAAAACAGAGATACAGGTCTGTGACATTTCGTGGATAATCCATCTCACTTTTTGTAAACAGAGTATAGAGTTGAAGGAATAATAAAACAATAAATTTATTCTCTTGATTTGTACCTGAAGAGCTTGCTTGCCAGAAGTTTGAAATTGAGATTGGAGTTGCCTAGCAACTACAGCTTCAAGCTTGGAGTTGACTGATTTTTCCAGTTTATTAACAGCTTTATCACCCACCCCTTTCTGATCACATATAACGTATGATAAATGAAAATGATTTCATTGTGGGAAGCTCTCCGCAATAGAAGTGGATATTGCTTTCTCAATTGTGGAATGATAGCCCGAGCCACAGATTGCCCAAGTGAAGAAACTTCTCGTTTCACAGTTTTCTCTATCAATGAAGGTAAGTCTTTGTTTAAGAAACTGCTGATCATATTTGTTACTTGCTGTGCACTCTCCCGAGATGCCTTTTCCTGTTTTGCATTCTTTTCTTGCAAGCGAGCCCATAAAGCATCAGCATTGGCTTTTACAGCTTTCTCCATGTTTCGTCCCAATGATGCCTCAAGTCTTTTTCCTTCTTTAGTAACAGGGACAGTAATCATTGTTGTCATCTTCTGCATGTCTTTTTGCAAAGTTACAAGCTGAAAATAAACAAGCCTTAAAGGGTGAGATCAAAATGTTGATAGATACATCAGATTAATCAACAATTTGCACTTGATTGCCATAGATAAAATGGCTAGTCTCTATATGATGCATAAAAAAATTTGTACATGCATTTAGCATTATTCCTATGAAAAAAATCACCAATAAAACTCACTACTTGGAGAGCGAAAAGGACAAATATGAGCAACATTCAAGCACTTTAACCTTGTACGCTGACTAAATTAAAATATACAAAATAAAGTAAAACAGGCAAGAAGTACTCAAATTTAACCAACACAACTAAAAAATAACTGACTACATTTTGAGAGAACCAATTTCAGACATAGAAGAGAACTTAAGTCATATAATATCTGAATGACTGAGTTTGAAGAATGATGAAATATAACATATATAACAGCATTTCCAACGAAAATTGGCCAACAGTAAATAATAACAATATTAAAAGTTCACAATTACCTGATGCAGGATCTCTTGCATGGAACAAATTTGTGATTCTACAGGAATACTATAGCTGATGCCTGGTTCATTAGAAGAATCTGCCGAATTGAAAGCACTTGGTGATGGTGAAGATGGGGCAGATCCTTGAGCACTCTTTCCCTTCTGCTTCTTCCCTTTGGCTTTTGGTGCAGGTTGCGGATCCAGCACAGGAATTGACGAGTCAAAGACTCTGATGGGAGCATTATTTGCGGAGTCATGGATTTCTTCTTCTACAGTTGAATGTTGGGCAAATGTTTCAGTTCCACTAGGCCCATCAAACTGCCGATCTTCCTCTATTATATAAGTTTCAGGTGATACGGCACGGCATTCTCGGGCCATCTCAATTCCTAGGTCAGATGCTTGAGAGCAAAAGGTATTTTCCCTGTTTTCCGACAGAAAAGTCTGAAGTTCTTCTCGAGATCCATTGTTAAAATTTTGTTTCATCCACAACCTTTACGTCTACAACAGAATTCCTTGTATCATTGCTCATTACCACATCTTGAATTTTTAGCTCAACCTTGCTTTGGGCCTCTGTTGTGTGTAACACTTCGGAGGATGAATTAGCCATCAATCTCAGAAGAAGTAACCAGATGAGTGGGGTGTCTGAATTTTATTGATGATTTGAGGGCCAGACATCATCTTGAGAATGCTTATTGTCATAGTTTCTTGAATCATTATCCAATGAAGCAACATCAATTTTGCACCCCCCCCCCCCCCCCCCCCCCAAATTCATTACTCCAAACACCATGCTCAAAGCTGCTCGATGGATTTCTAAAACCAGAAAGTGTTCCGGACAGCCGAAGGTGAAGCAACAGAAGAAAGATTATCATCACTAGAAATTACAAGGTCAACAGGGTATCTCACAGTAGGTATATTCTCCAAGCCATTTTCATGTAAGGATGATGAGGGTGCTGAACTAGTTCTGGATACCTTCGTTTCTTTAATGCCGTAAGACTCCAAATTGGTAAGTCCTTCTATAATAGAAGCTTCGCGAGAAACATTAGAGTCCGACTTCTCATACACAACATTTCCTATTGCAGGGGGCAGACACTGTGACAAATCCAACGCATACTGCTGGATAGCCTGCGTCTGGACACAATATACCTGAACAGCTTGCTCCCCATTAGGCAGTGATTCACTCGTCCCTGTAAAACTCAGTACTCGCATTGTACAGTGAATTCATTTATGTCATCCAAGAGCGTTGCAGCAGGATTAGGACCGTATTCCAAGTGCACAGCATATATAGCATTCCTTTTGGCATTTGCCAATAAAAGAAGACCAGCTTGTGATAAGGCTATCACTTGATTGAAGAAAGCTTCTTCTATTCGAGACTCTGAACTCTTTAATTCCAATGTCTGTGTGCAGTGCCATGATTCAGCATCATTTAGGAAGTAACCAACCTTCCTCACTTTCTGATACCCATATCTTCACTTCCCGATTCAGAGGGCCCTAAACATATCCTTTAAAAGGTGAGTGAAGCAATATAACAATAAGCAAAGCAAGAATTAACAAGTAATATTTGATGCAAGTGGTGTTAAAGAGAACCTTGACAAAGATAACTTTGTGATTTAAACTAAAGTGAATCTCTAATTACATTTACCCCAGTCATAAGTATTATATGGTCTGGCAATGATGAGCGGCCAAAAATGTGACAGAATTAACAGGTTGTCCACCTATTGGTAATGGATTTCGATCCTCCCAAATTTTAATCTGAACAAAAGTAACAAGTCAACAACACCCGCAACTTTATAGGAAACTTGATATATCCCAATTCTTAGAACAGTGAATAACGAGGTAAAAACAGCAAGAAACTCAACACTCTAATTCACGAGAAGGTACTGAAATGATACATATTGAATTATATATGCAGAATTGAAAGAATACAAGACTCAACACACTCAAACGCTACTTTTACTCAAGGGAAGAAGTTCCCCCCTTGCCCAAGCACAAGGCTCGCACACAACATTCAAAGGTAAATTCTGGAAATGACCTCACTAACCCCCACCCAATTCTTTTATCCCCTCTTTTCCTAACAAACTAACTGCTCCCCCCCAATGTTCACGTGCTAGCTTCTTGGCCTTCTCTTCTTGGCCTTCAATATTAGCATGCTTCTAACTTTTTCCCATAGCAAAACTTGTATGAGAATGATAGCAAAATCACCACACCAAATAAACATAAGTACACGTGATATTTAGGTATTCAGAATTGGAGGCATCTTCACTGTTAGCAACAATTCACAAGCAGCACTTGGAATCAGAATTTTTTCCCTTCACAACACCCTGACTGCAGATGCATCACTCGGGACCTCGTCGTTTCATGTTGGATTTAGGTATCTAACTATACAACGCTGGAATATTTTCCTTCTAAAATTATGTTTGCCTTATATTCTTAGATTTAATAATAGCATTAATGCAATAGATCATGACCCCACGGACACAATCACATTTTAATTAGTTGGCATTGGGTACTTATTTCTGTGCATGCACAATACCAGGTTAGGACGTATAAATCTTGGATATTTAAGTATCAGTCCGTTACCTGGTCTAAGGCCTTAATGTGAGCACATATTAAAATATAATATAAAATATTGTTAATAGACATCCCGTCAGCTCAAGCTAATAATATAAATTATTTTTAAATTTTTAAATACTCATTTCAGCAATTCAAAAGATGGCAAGTAATCTGTTAGTGCTAACACTATAGCTTTGTGCTTTATAAGAAATAAATTTACTTAAATCAGATTTAACTAATACAACCATGTCAGTTGATAAAAACACAAGATTAGGAATGTGAAAATAGAGAATGGGTAGAGTACCTCAGATGGAAATTTTATTAAACAAGTACCATCAGTTTTGCTAAATCATGCACCTTAGAATGAACTTCGCTAATTTTTGTTTAAAGATCTTTGCCATTACAAGCTAATGAACATACAATATGTCATGTGGCGCTGCAAAAATAGCTAGATTTAATATATTCAATACTTTCCAGTTGACCTAACCACTACTCATCTAGTGTAAATTGAATATTTTTTTTCCTTTTGGAGATGCAAATAAAAAATGACAAAACAAATTATCTACCATCAATCTCCTAATTAGTTAACTTTAATACATGGTTCAATAAACACACAACCATTACTCAAATCATAAAATCATTCAAAAGTCAAAACAGACAATCAAATCCATGAAATACACATACATACACAAGTTGAAACTATGTTGAAAACACACACCGGAAAATATGCAAGATTTGAATCAACGTGGCATTATTCCTTTTGAAAAGAAAATAATGTATCATCTAAAATGCAAGTCCTCGCAAATTGCAATTATATAATATTCATAGGATCAAGTAGACCGCAAGATAGCAACCAAATGCAACTGATATGAGCTACTAAGTGTATGCCATAGGATATATGACTGGCCTTTGTCAATTGTCAGAACGATTAGTAATTTGTTTTTAATATGTAGCATTTATATTATCCGACATCACAGATGTTAATGAGAACATATAAATTGGTCAAATTAATCAGTCCCTTACTACAGTAGTCCAAGTGAAGAACAATAATACCCACCTTCAAACCTGTAAAAAGGGGTAAAAACTGCCACTCTTCCACTATATCATGACAATCGTAGGTTTTGCCCCTCCGTTCGATTACTGAATGCTCTTTTATTCAAAATGATGCCTTCACGGGTCTGATACAATTAAGAGATCCGCTTCTCCGAAGGTTGTATAGTTCACTTCTTGTTACTTGTTAAGATTTAGCATCAAATTCAATTTCTCTTAGAATCTCTGCAATAACTGATTTGCATATGTTTCTTTGCTAGTCAAACCAATCAGGATATATGACAGCGCAGGCAATTCTTGAGATAATTTGACATTTGTTAATCTTTTCCTCTTCTACTGCAAGAATTAATTTAAATTCTACTGATTTTTTTCCTGGAGATCAAAACCCTAATGTTTGACAGCTTACTTTTTACATATGTATGTGCAAAGGAGATAACTAAACTAATTTACACTGATTATACAGCTTACTTTGAATGGATACATCTGCCCTCAGCCAAATAAATCCAGAGCAAAAGGAATATTATATAATGAGGCAAAAACTTGCTCGCTGTTATTAGTCAAGAAAACTAGAAATAACACCATCTGTAGGCTGAAGTTAAAGAAATATATGACAGACCGTGCCACCTACTGAAGCAGATACCAAACGGGTGATCATCCACTGACACATAGACAAGTCAGTCACTTCCCCATCATGACTACCAACAAGTTGGATGCCATCAATCAACTTGTCAACAGTACATTTGAGAGGTTCGTCGGCTGAAATTTTTTCTCCTTTTCCTACTTTCGTAGTATCAATCTTTAAAATGTGCTTCCCAATCCCAACAGTAGGAACTTCCTGGCAGAGAAAACAAAATTACTCAGTAAATCAACACCAAGAGATAAAAAATACAGTGAAACCACCAAAAAACGTGGTTGATGGTGAAATACTTGTTTATGGCAATGCCAACAGACTCGGGGATGAACAGATTCTCCTTGTCCGGTAATTTGAATAGCATTGACGACTCTCCCAGTAATTTGCTGCTTGTCTTCTTCATCAGGACCTTCAGTAATCTTCCACACATAAACACGACCATCGACACTTGCACTGCATGCAAGCAAGTAGCTCATTAAAGACAAGACAAAATATGGGGATCCCACAACAATGGTAGAAGAAGTTACCTAGCCTAAAGGTGAACATCCTCAGCGAAGAAGCCATGTCTGTAACCCTCTGGCAGGAATAAATTATTCAGCAGGAATCAATTAAGGCTACTTTTCAATGCTCACAATAATAAGAGAAACAATAAGAAAACTTAATAATAAGATTATCACCTCATGCACACTCAAACACACCCACAAAAAATTCCCGGCTCTATCAACAAAATAAGTTCGAGTGCCAAAAAGGTAAACCTAACCTGAGCTAGGCCCTTGAGCAATGATCTTAAGGCTGTGTTGATATTAAGCACCCTAATAGCCCCCAACTTAAGTCCATAGCATATATATGTTTTATTCACTGCAATTTGCCTGCCCACTACAAGGCCTGAAATCCGACCCATATTTGGTAATGGGTGTAACCTCAAGCTGGGGCTGGACCTCTCCTGGCAACCTGATATCTATATCATAAACCAAATGATCGCCGCTCAAATGCCTCCCCTTGGGGAGTTTACTACTCGGCATCCGTATCACAGGCCCTGATGTGAAACTAATAATCCAGGCCCAGATGGCAAATTGTGGCATGGAAAAATCGGAGCCTGAAGAAGTAGGGAGATTTTGGGGTATTGGCATTGTGGACTCGTGTGGAATGTCCAGGGTTGTTGAAGGTGGAGCACTCAAAAGCGCCATCAAACGAGCACCGTGGTTGTTAGGGTTTGGAAACTAGGCGGGGTTTGGAAATTAAGGTGATGGGGGGAACTAGGCACTGGAACTTGGGGTTAGAGGGTGGGCGTAGGATAAGACATGGACCTTTGGGGTGAACGTTCGCAAATTCCCGAGAATCGGATGGGGGGATTGTAAATTGGAAGCTGGTGGAACTGGGGTTGGTGGTGGAACGGCGAGGTTTGAGGAAGATACGAATAGGGCCCTCCGCCGGTAGCGGTTGGCGGAGGAAAAGAGGCCGAAGGGGGCGGAAAAATAGCTGAGATCAAATAAGGGTTAGATATAGCGCTATCACTATTGGTAATGTTTTGGGGATTGTGGTTGGAAGAAGGTGATGGTACCGGGGAAGTGGAAGGTCTGAACAACTTGGGCATGTCGAAAAGAGGAGCTCCGCCTGGTGGATTGGGATTTCCAGAGGTCGCCATATGTGCAAACTAGGGGTGGTTACCGGTTCGAATCGGTCCGGTCCGGACCGGAACCGGCCGGTTCCAGGCCCGTTATGGGCGGAACCGGTCTGATCCGGTAAGGAACCGGATCGGATCCGGTTCCGGGTTGGGCCGGTTCCAACCCGGAACCGGATTTTTCTTTTTTTTTCTTTTTTTTTTTTTAAAGGAAAAAAGTAAAGGATTTATCGAAAAAAAGTTTTTTTAAAATGGATCCGGTTCCGGTTCAATCCGAAACCGGATCCGTTTGGTCCGGAATCGGTATGATACCGGATCCGGAACGATAGAACCGATCCGGTCCGGTATCAAACCGGTTCGGGACCGGTTAGTCCGGTTCCGATTTCGGACCAGACTAATCGGTCCGGTTTCGGACCGTGTCCGGATCGACCCGGTCCGATAAGCACCCCTAGTGCAAACTGAAGGAGTGACAAATAGCAAATAAATAGCACACAGCAGCTACTGTAGATCAATACAGGGAGATCTGCGTAACTTCCGGTGGTTGTCAGGCCGGGAGAGTAATTGCATGCGTCAAATGTTGAGATTCAGTGGCGTGGTGGCGCTAATGAAGAGACTCTTGCCCTTCGGTAGACCGAAAACAAGAAGGTGACGCTAGACATGACCACGGTTCGTGAACCGCCGGTTGACGGTTCGGAACCGCCGGTTCGACGGTTCAAAAGAGCTCGACCCTTAACCTTAACCTTCGTAGACGGTTCCGATTACGGTTCGTGAACCTCCGGTTACGATTACGGTTACGGTTAACCACCGGTTACGGTTACGGTTCGACCCAAATATTTTTAAATTAAAAAAAACTAAAATTTTATTTAAAAATTACTATAAAAAAAAACAAAGGAAATGTAAGGGGAGGGAGGGCTTGAACTTTTTAAGTTGCCTACGTATCCTCTTAGGGTGTAGAGGAATCAAAGCCCACGTAGTTCTCTTACCTTTTAACCCTTCTTACCTTTGGAAGTGGCGTAGCTCAATCACTTCCGTTACCTGTCCCCGTCGTAGTAGTTCCTTGGGTATCAAATTCATCTTGGTCCGAGCTTGATTCCATTCCTTGTTTTCGTTTTGCCGCCCTAGCCCAATCGTCCATTAGTGCTTGTGCCTCTAAAGAATCTGGACTCATTTTTGATCGTCTTACATCCAAAATATTTCCCCCTGCGCTAAAAGCTTGTTCCACAACAAAAGTTGACACGGGGCAAGCTAAGATTTCCTTTGCTATGATTGATAAAATCGGGAAATTTTGTGTCTTTTGTGACCACTACCGCAATATATCAAATTGTTGCTCGCTATCTGCTTCACTGAAATCAAAAGAAGTCGTAAAATAATTATCAAGTTCCTGACTGGAACTTGATGATCCTCTGGGGCGTTTAGTGCGTTCTTTTAACAGAAGTTGTGCTTTGGTGAGTTTAATACCACTAGAATGACTTTGAGCACTAACTTGTAGTGAGTCATTTTCTTGTACACCATATTTTAAACTATATTCTCTATAAATCTCATGCAAATAATTTCTAACACGATTTACTACCATAGAAGAATCAATGGGGGAAATATCATCCGGGGGGGATAATGCCTCGTAATACATCACTAACATTTCATGCAAAACATCCAATTTAAGTCGAGGATCTAAAGCAAAAGCAACTAGAAACAGTTCAGGGATATTATAAAAATATTTTTCCCATTTAACCTTCATTGCTACCACAGAAGAGGTTAACAGATAATTAGAGAAATTTTCATTTAAGGTAAGTGTCACATTACAACAGTTCATCAAAACTAAATGAGATGTTGGATAATAAACTCCAGATAATTGTTCAGTTGCATCATAAAATACCTTCAACATTTCACATATACTTTTACATACATTCCATTGGTGCGAAAAAACATAAATATTAGAGTTTCCACCATGTTGTGCAAAAAATGAACACAATAACTCTCTATATTCATATGAGTCAATTAGCAATTTATATGTTGAGTTCCAACGTGTGGGTATATCTCGTGGAAATTTTCTAGGTCACATGCCATTAACCTTACAAAACTTACCCCATTGTTTCATCAAACTCGGATGGGACCACAAATAAGATAATGCCATTTTAATTGGTTGAATCTGATTATCTAACGATCTTAATCCATCTTGCACACATAAGTTCAAAATATGGCAAATACATCGAGTATGAAAAAATAAACCACCAATAGCAGGTTGACAAACACGTTTAAGATCTTCAATACTCAATGTGTTCGAACTAGCATTATCAAATGACACAGAAAAAACTTTGGAAGTTAAACCATATTCTTCTAAAATTACACAAATCAGTTGAGAAATATTTTGTGCGGTGTGTGATTCATTGAACACTCGATATGCAAGCAACCTTTTTTGAATTGACCATGAATTATCTATCCAATGACAAGTAATACCCATGTACGAATTAGTTTGCCAATGATCACTCCAAATATCAGAGCATATAGAAACTTTATTCGTCAAATTACTAAATAATGTAACTAATTCTTTCTTTTGTTGACGAATTAATTTTTTAAGTGTTCGTGTGACTATGGTCCTAGGAACACGTTTAGCAGCAGGTTGTAGAGATTCATGACACAGATCTTCAAAACCAAATCTAGATGCAATACTAAAAGAAAGATGTTCTACAGAGATAAATTTTGCCACCGATTCTCTTAATTGTGCATCAGTGTATTTGAAAAGTGGAGAGTCGGTACCTTCACTCGAAGAATGAAATCTAGATAGTTGAGTTTGAGAAGAATCATTACCAAACTCCACTGGATGCTTTGTTTCGATATGACGCTTAAAAGATCCATAGCCACCACCACTTTGAAACTTATACGTAGTGGTACAATATTTGCATTTGGCACGCATCTCTCCGGATGGAAGAGTCACCTTTTCAAAATGTTTAGTAAAAATCGATGATTTAAGTGGAGGCATAGATCTTACATTTGAATGCGCACTTTCTTGGGTATCATGTGTAGCAAAAGGATCATCGTCGGTGAATTCAATATCAATATCAACATCGGGTTCGGCCCTTTCGAGATATGTCACCTTGCCTTTGCCTTTGCCTTTACGTGGATCACTAGGACCTTCCATTGAGTAATTCGAAAATAATACAAGTAAATGATGTATTGAAAACTTAGAGTTGTGTTAAGATTGATGAAAAATGAAATGGGTGTGGAGGATATTTATAAGCATAAAAAATAACGGTCACGTAATCCTAGCCGTCGATCTATAACGGTCAAATAATCATAGCCATCGAATTATAAAAAAAAAAAAAAAAAATTACCGACAAACCGCCGGTTCGTAACCGGCGGTTCATCCTGTTGCAACGGTCAGGAGATCCTGACAGTTGATATACAACGGTCAGAAGATCCTGGCCGTTCAATTTTTTTATAAAAAAAAAAAATTTGTGGGATGAATCGGCGGTTAATCGCCGATTCATCCCTTGCAACGGTCAGGAGATCTTGACCGTTGATATACAACGGTCAGAAGATCCTGGCCGTTCAATTTTTTTTTAAAAAAAAAAATTTATTAAGGGTTGGAACCGCCGGTTCAAACCGGCGGTTCCACGGTTATTTCGACCCACAAACCGTACCGTGGTCATGTATAGGTGACGCCGATGGGAGAGCAAATTAAATTATTGCTGCTCACCTGTTGGTATTATCTATACGTGCGTCAAAGGAAATTTTACGACGCACCATTACTACATTCTACAAAAGTTTTTTTTTTTTTTAATAGCACGAGGGGACTAAATTTTTTTTCGTATCCCCAAATGAAAGTGAACTTTAACCAAACAAGCAAAGCCGCTCATCTACAAAGATTATTTGGTACAACGTTAACTACGCTTATTGTTGCTCGGTGGTTCACACCTGGCCGTGCCATCTTTGGACTCGAGGGAGAGGAGGTTATATGGTAATAGGTATTAGGCCATGTTTACGTTTATTACAGCAAGTTGTAAGTATTTTTAATTTGATCTAAATATGCTTAGTAGATGATATGAGGAATAAAATCGAATAAATAGTGTACCTTCAGTCATTGCTTGCTCAATAAGAATGCTTTGTTTAGGCTCTTCTAAATATTAACAATCTCAGTTTAAATTGTGTTTTGTGACTAAAAATGATTGTTAGGCTTTATCAGTATGAACGTCAAGGGGTCGGGGGTTCTCTTTTTGAGTCGTTCAAATTGACAAGCTGAATTTGATTGATAATCAATTTGAATTATATCAATGTTTACATTATCCTAAATCTTAATATATAATCCAAGAATGTATATATAAACTGTCAAACACCAATCACATTGAATCAATCATACAAATACAAGTAAACAAACAAATCCATTTGAACTAAAGATATAGTCATAACGTCAGAAGTCATAACCCTTTCCAGACAGCAAGAACTTCAGTGAAGAATTCACCAATCAGTTCTCTTTCAGCACACTGCAAAAACGCATTCAAATCATCCGCAATATCAAAGATCTTACCAAACTTCACCAGATAACGCATACACTCATTCTTGAGTTTCGGCAGCTGATAAAGAGAAGCATTTTGCAATCTTTCCAGAACATTCTTAGAATCAATATCTTCAACCAAACTCTCATGGCATGCTTCTTTCAAATCCGAAACATCATACTTATCGGCTGCTCTAAGAAGGGCTAATCTGTGTGTAAGAAATTCTTCGTTTTTTATGTTTCCATACATGTAATTCAAAAAAGCTTGGCAGGCTTCGATGGACATGTCGGAAATGTTTACGGATGAGAGTTCTTTCTCTCTTAGATCGTGCGAGAACATACTGCGAAAAACTGGAGACCTAGAGGCAAGAACTGCACGGTGAGCTTGTATAGTTTTGTCATCAGAAGCGTGGATTGTGATATCGGTGTGGATACTCTCAGACAGCATTCGGCCAAGAGAGGCAAGAGCTGTTTCATTTGGTGGTTTATGTGTAAATGTTTCATTCCATATTGAGCAAGGTGATGTGCCCTGCGTAGGATAAAAGCAGGAACATGATATTATACTCGGAAATCACAACATTTGCAACCTTGATAATCATGTCTGGTAGAGAACTGAAAGCTTTGATTACATTATAGTTACATCATCCCTTGTTGTAAAGGGTAAACCTTCCACTTGATATATTAAAAAATATTAAATAATAATTTTAGTTTGAAAATATAAGCCAGAAAACCCATTTTGGCTTCTGTTACAGTTATATATATTTAAACTTTTTAAACTAAACAAACAAACATTAAAACTACATCTTGGAAAGATGTCTCAATATCGGTTGTTACCTCTTTAAAAAGGTAAATCGAGACACTTTAAAAATTAAAACCTAATTAGATAAAAAAAAAAAGAAAGAAGAAGAAGAGTAGTTTTGGGTAGAGCGTTGAAAACCAGCTTTTATTTTATTTTTCCAAAAAAATGCATTAATAGCCAAAATGCCATATTTTTTGGCTTCTGATTTTTCGAGCGTCTTTTCAAGAAAAAAGCCTCGTCAAACATCTTTGTTTTATTTTTTGGCAAAAACATTATCTACAAAATAAAATGTTTCTTCCGCTGAAGAATTTATGGATACAAACACACCCATGATCTTAATTAATCCCTAAAGCTACACAAAAATAAGCCAATTAATCTCATAAAAAAAAATTTATATGATGATATCTTACTTCTGAAGAAGAAGCAATTTTCAAGTCAAGAAACTCAACGTCAATGATGAACTTTCCAGTTAATGAAATCTCAATGGTCCATACAAAATCAGCATTGCTCTTCACCTCTTTATCACTAACTTCTGCAAATCATACATAATTGAAAATCATCAAAATGATGAGGTAAAATGATTCGAGATGATTTTACTTTATTACCTGGATGAACCAAGCACTTTCGATCACCCGCAGACCAGATCACTCTGATTCTGAAAGATGCGATTGGAGGATTTTCCCTCGTAAAATTTGATATCTCCGGAAATAATTTAATAGACAGCGATCGATTCTTCTCCACAGACAAGTGCCTTCAAACAAAATAAATCTCAAGATTTTACTCACAAGAAATACAGAGCACCGATATGGAAACATAATAATATGTCGGAAAGAATTGAAGTACGGTCAGACCAATTCCATTTCCCGATCTTGAATGGATCTGATTTTCTGTAAGTGCAAGAAGCCAAGTTCTCGATCCGCCACTGGGCTAGACGCGACGTCGTGTCAACCCGGTATGCAGACTCACTCATCCTAAAGAAGGCAAGTGCCGCCGTAATTTCATGGATACAATCGAAAATTCCTTCCAGAAACTGATCTCCGTGCTTTCCCAGTTTTGCTTTTCTCTCTTCTTCATATATTCATTGATATTCGATCTGCGCTAACGCCTACTGCCCCAACTCTCTCGTATACGATTCAAACGTGATTTTTTCTCTTTAAAAAACTTTTGGGGGTACGATTATTGCTTTCTGGAGAGAACACACTCGAGTACGGAGATTTCCGCGACGTAAGGGTTAAATTTGATCATGCTTTACGCCATTGATGATGAAGAAGTTCTGTCTCATTAATTTCTCTACTATGGCTTTGTTTTGTTTATATAATCCTCTGTTTTGAGAGATGTTGCTTTTTGATGCCTTACACGGCACGTGAAGTATATATGCAATGTTATATGCAATGTCAGGTCCTGAGATGGTATTGATTAACAATAACAACTTGAAATCAATAAGCCTCGTAATATCGTTATGAATGAATCTCAATATAATTGCTCACATCGAGCCATAACTTATTATAATTTCTCATATTGAGCCATAACATAACATATCATATCAGCAATATTTTTCATATACATTAAGCACAATAAATCATCTAATTTCTTCTTGGTACTGATATCAGTCTCTAGTTATCTTTAGAGTTTCAGTCCTACTAGAATAATTAATTATCTAAATAATAGATAGATAATTTATCATCTTTAGATAGATAATTAATAAAGGTGATATGATTCACTTCTATCCTTACTAGAATTCTTAATCATCTTTAGAGTTCTAATCCTACTACAATACTTAATTATATAATAGGTGTTTGACTTGAACTTGGATGACATCAAATTCTCGGGTCTTTACATGCAAGAATTTTATCCCAAAGCTTTGGTTAAACTACTTGCAGTTTGTCCATCATACATTATTGATTGATGTGCTATTTTAATATAAGATTGAGAAATATTGTATGCATCTGGTTAGAGCTCCACTTACACACAAACTCAATATTAAAATACAATATATTTCATATTGAGTTGTCCATAAATGAATCTCAAACCAAAAAAGATGTCATGTGACATCAGACCTTATTATGCATAGAGATTATTATGCATCAACATGAAGTGATTCAATTCAAAGAAATTTGTGATACACTAATTTGTGTAAGTATGCCATTAGTTGTGATTATGGTGAAGTGGAAAATGATATTTATTTTAATTTTTTTTAATTTTTTTTATTTTAGTTTTGTAGGTGGTTAGGCACTTTCCTCACACTAAACTCTAAAGCAATTTTTTTTTGAGAAAACTCTAAAGCAAGTTGAATGCATTGTGGTGTGTACATATATATATATATTATCAAGTTGTTGCCCCATATTGTTCAAGTCGATGGGTCATGGGAGCAAAAGGATAGCGACTGGGAATGGGTTTGGATTTGGAATCTTTAAAATATTTAAATATAAATTTTGTTTTTGGCTTTGCTCCAATATTTTTATTGACAATAAAGGAATCTCTTGCAAATGGGGCACCACCATAATACTTTGTTCGTGTTTCAATACTTCAAGCAACCAAAGATTCAAATTCTTATTTAGTAAATCTTTGTAATATTTTAATATTTTTTCACTTTCTTTAGTTTCCTTCTCTAAATATCTATATCATATATTGTCAAATCATCTGCCGGATTAAGTGGATTTATATTAAACTTCGTAAATCCATGAATTGGTTCCGGCGGATGAGTCAGATGCTTGTGCTATAGTGATGCGCCAGTTTCCAATCACACCTAACTACTCGTTTTTTACTTGTTGTGTTTTTGTAACTGTTTGTGATTGACAAATGTATTTATTGTTATCATGTGTACATGGTGTTGTGTGTAATGGTGCTTGGTTGTATTTGTGTTGTAATTCTAGTTAATCTAATATATTTCATGTTTATATTTAATTAAAGTGGTTTGTGGGTAATCAATCCTTGATTAATTAACAATCATTTTTTCGATGCTGAGAGGTAGTTCAGCTACTTGCTTCATATTTTACACACAAAAACGACATTTTCTTAAATGATATTTCAATACAATTAGAATGAATCAAGTATTCCTAATTTTACGGTGACTGACTGACTGGGAAATATTTATTATTTATTTTTTTCTTCTCTTTACTAATTCTTTTTATCAATTATTAGAGTTTTTTATTTTATTTTAATTTGAATGAATGAATAAAGTTATTTTTCCAGCATATTTTGAATTTTGAGTAATAATTCCACCATGATTGCAAAGCTTCAAATTCAAATGGTACCTCTACAACATTGAAGAGTTTCATCTCACCTAATTATAAATGCCGCTTTAGTTAGATGCCCACCTCGTTCTTTTCCACATAATTTATGCTTATCATGCCAAGCTCAAGTTGAAACTGAATCGCTAAAAGACACATCAATCTCAGCCACTACTTGAAAAGGAAAAAAAATAAAAAAATTTAATGGAAAAGAAAGATTCCCGGGACGATATTGTAGTTTTTTTTTTATTACGATAGAACCCGTAACTGCTATCATTAAGGTGCGCATTGAGTAAACACATGGGCTATCGTACTAATCTACAAACCATGCTAACAAGGTAAACCACGTTAAGCAAGCCCGAGACAACAGACTCAGACAGAAAAGTGTTGGCAGGAAGAATCGAACTCACAACTATAAGGTCCCGAGCTCAACCTAATCCACCAACTCGAATACCCCTTTAAGACAACGGGATTATAGTTTAATATGTCATATAATAGTTATAGTATAGTCTAGATAGACATATTAATCTACATGGAGGATGCTGTTTACTGATAGGCAAGACATGGGTAAAGGAAGTAGGACATTACCTTGATCCATAAATTTGATATCGTGCGCACAGTGGCTGATCGATCAGAAATCTACATTGATATTCAGATAGATTATGAGCAATAGTGCATAAAAATTAGGTGAGAACATTTTGAAGATGAGATTGGGGAAGATGAAAGTGGCCATTCTCTCACAATAATCTCTTCAATTTATATGAAACAACTAAGGATGAAAAACTGTCTAGAGAAACCATATGGTGAGAACAATTGGTATATTTGAAATTGCCAAATTGGCTAAGGGTAGTATTGAATACGTACGTGATATAGGATGACCTAATGATACATATATGTAATATGAGTTATAGAAAAAGTGATAGATATGCAATTTATATAGTTTGATTAATCATATCGTGTTTGATATGTAGTTTGAGTGTGAGTTAAACAATCAATGATTATATTATCAACCACACCAAACAGTATCTAATAGTAATAGATTTATACATGAGTCAATATAAATACAGTTAATTTAATTTGTTAAAATTACTCTTACCCAAAAATAATTTTGTATGTTAACATGTTTCACATATGTAAATTCTAGAATATGCACAGTAATTAGTATTCAATATAACCGTGTACATGTACGAATTGATTGGGTATTAGACGATATATATGTCATATATAAAAATTAAATTAAATATAAGAGAAATATGCTAAATGGTCCTGCCCATGTAAACTTTTGACCCTGATACGAGGTTACAAATCATGTGTTTCAAAAAACTGTTCTAACGGTTTTGTTAGGCTGTAATTGGGAACGATGACTTTGATTTGGAGAAAAATATTTGATTTGAGTACGGAATTTCAAATTACAGTTATTTGGGTGTATTTAAAATATACCGTAACTACTATTGTTTAACTTGATATTGTGAGTGATTTTGAAATTCGCTCAAAATTTAAAAATCATGAATTTGATTCCGTGAATAATGTATGATCCCAGATTGTTGGGTCAGAGTACAGGGCCCAAAACTAATTGGGTATTAAACATGTGGAAGCCCATCAAACAATTAGGACGGTAACCATAAACTTGGGCGCTAGTCATTATCAACATAAAAAAATAATGGAGAAATTTATGTTTAAGTGCTCTTTCAAAACAAGTTTTTCATATAAATCTATATTTTTAAAAAGTGTACAAATAAATGCATGGTAGAAAAATATCTTCTCACTTAAGTCCAATTTTCAAACTTATGATTTAAAAATGTCTATTTTCATACTAGAAATACACTTGAGAAAATCCTAAAATCTAATTGAAAATGTTTGTTTGGGCGGCGCATTTGAAATTTTTTGAATTCACGTGCGTTCATTTTCTCCAACTAAAAAGCTCGAAATCATTTCAATCGAATCGTTTCAGCGAGGCATTTACGATTCGTGTCTGGTTTTCGTTCTTGTTAATCAATTTATGGAAGTCCCAGAAGGTATTTTATAATTTTGTGATTTTCTTTGCTTTCGTATCTGTTGCGATGGATTTTGGATTTATGATTCTCTTGAAATGTAGAGATGAAACACAAGTTTTGAATGCGAATCCCACATTTTCATACAGTGAGTTAAAATATATTGCAATCGGTAAATGGCATGATTACAACTTTGATGCAATGTCTTTAAAATATTCTGTACCTGGACACCCTAAATGTTGTTTGAGTAATGAGGATGATATGAGAAGTATGTTTCTTCTGTGTAAGATTATAGATGTTCATTTGGTGACAATTAATGTTTATGATGAAAAAAAATGAATATCATCGAGTTTCTTCGGGAAGTAGGAAATGACAGACTATCGACGATGGTGGTAATGTGCCATTTCAATGTGGTGGTGCATGTGAGACATATGTGCTCGCAGATAGTAGGTAAAATAATGGTGTAGGTGAAGCATGTTGGTATACAGAACCTGTCGATGTAAGTGAATTATGTGCACATGGACGTAACTCATCTGCATGATATGATTCTGACCTTCAAATATGTAATTCTACAGGCAAAGAGAAGTTGTTGTGTTCCGGTTGGGCATTAAATATTAGTAGGGTTGGGCAAAAGTTTTGTGGTGGCGTAGAAGAGTTTAGCTGTGAATTAAGTAAATATTCGGTTGAGGTTGGGTTTGATTTCAACTGTATAAAAAACAATAAGGATAGGGTAATTGTCGAGTGTGGTAGAAAGCATGATGAGGGTAATGGTTGGTTTGTGACTGCTAGTATATCAAGAGTAGATAGGTCTTTCTATATAAAAAAAAGTTCAAAACATGCACACATGTGGGCTAAGAGTGATGAAGGACAAATAAAAAAGGATGAGTTCAGTTTTGATATATGAAATTATTGCGGAACGAGTGTTTTCAAATCCAACATTCTCTGCGATTGATGTATGTGAGTTAATGAAGAGAGATTACGGCTTGGATATAACGTATAATAAGACATGGAGAAGTGTGGAGAAAGCTAGATATATTGCTTTCGGAAATTATGATGAGTCTTTCCAAGAACTGAATTCATACGTTCACGCGGTGAGAACGATAAATGTCGGAAGTTTTGTAGAGCTTGAAGTTGACGACAACTACCGGTTTTCCCGTTTGTTTGTTTCGTTTCGTGCTAGTATTGACAGTTTTAAATTTTGTCGCAAATGTTTTTCCTTGATGGAACGTTTCTTAAATCCAGATTCAAGGGAACCCTTCTGTCTGCCACAGCTAAGGATGGGAATCAAGGTAAACTGACGGTTTTAAATTTTGTTGCCAAATATTATTTATTTTGTGCGCCAGTTATTTGTTTCATGCACCAGTTGTTATGTTATTTATTTTGTGCGCCAGTTATTTGTTTCATGCACCAGTTGTTTATTATTTTATGCACATGTTATTAATTATTTGTGCACCAGTTCTTTGTTTCATGTGCCAGTTGCATTTATTTCTTGCACAATTTTTAAAATTCCATTCACCGGTTGTTCTATAATTACATGCACCAATTACAATTATATATTTTTTCATGTACCAGTTGTAATGCGATTTTATGCACCTATTATTAATAGCAAGGTCATGCACCAGTTATAACTTATGGTTTTATCTCATAGTTAGTTCCCGTTGGCTTTTGCTATGGTTGACTCCGAGAACTATGATAATTGGCGTTGGTTTTTATCTTGTTTGACTAATATTTTAGATAACAGGGAAGATGTTGTATATATATCTGATCGTAATGTCGGTCTGATGGAGGCGCTGCCACTTGTTTTTGGAACATCTACGAAACAATTTTTTTGTTTATACCATTTAAAATGCAGCTTGTATGATAGATATTCTGGCAAACACTTCTCAAAACAATCTCGTGAGAGGTTATGTTTCCTGTTGGATGAATGTGCATACTTCCCGACAACGGCTATTTTTAATGAGAAACTTACTGTTTTAAAACGAGAAGGCGAACAAAATATGGAATATTTTTTCCAGGGACTTTCATTGGATAAGTGGACAAATGCATATTCTACTGGGATGAGATATGGAGAGATGTACTCAAATGCAGCGGATTCCATCAATTCATGGATCTTAGATGCAAGGGGTCTTCCTATTACGCATATGGTTGATTGTATTAGACTTAAGTTGATGTGTTTGTTTTCTGATAGAAGATTGCTGGCATGCAAATTGAGTGGGGTGTCGTGTGTTCGGATGGAAAAGAAATGGGCATCTATGTAAACGAAGGTCGTGCTTGGAATGTGAAGATGTCTTTGCGTTGCTACTTTGAAGTGTTTTCCCAGCCCTGCAGTTACTGTTCGCCTTGATAATCAAACATGTTCATGCTACAAGTGGCAGTTGGATGGATTCTCATGTCCTCATGCTATTGATGTATTCATGAGGAATAAAGTGCCAACAGATGAAGTAGTTAACATATGTTTCTGTGTTAGTGCGTGCATGATATGCTGTGAAGGAGTCATTTTACATGTTCCAAGAGATACCAAAGGTGATGTTCCTCTGATGGGAATGGAAACAAATGTATTACCACCAAAAATTAAAAGGCAACTAGGTCGTCCAAAGAATAGAATAATTATATCTTAAGGTGAAAACATTAGACAGTTCCGTCGTAGTCGTTGTAACAAACATGGCCACAATAAAAAACTTGTAAAGAGCCTATTTGCTAATTTTGGGAAAAAAAATTCACTCACATGTACTTTTTAACAAATAATTGTCTATCAATTATAAGATGTACGATTTTTTGTGAAACGGTTAATTTTCATGTACCAGTTATAATATATATGTACCATGTGTAATTACGATGCACTAGTTATAATTTTATGCATCAGTTATAACTACATGCACCAATTATAATTATTTGCACCAGTTATAATTTACATGCAACAGTTGTAATTACATGCAACAGTTATAATTTATATGCACCAGATATATTTACAAGGACCATTTATGATTAGGATGCACCAGTTATAATTTAAATGCACCAGTTACAATTAGATGCATCAGTTATAATTTACATGCACCAGTTATAATTACATGCACCAATTATAATTTACATGCACTAGTGATAATTTACATGCACCAGTTATAATATATCTGCACCAAGTGTAATTACGATGGACCAGTTACAATTAAATTCACCAGTTATAATTACATGCACCACTTACAGTTAGATGCACCAGTTATGATTTACATGCAAAAGTTATAATTACATGCACCAGTTATGATTTACATGCACCAGTTAAAATTACATGCACCAGATCTGATTACATGCACTAGTTACAATTAGATGCACCAGTTATGATTTATATGCACCAGTTATAATTACATGGACCAGTTATGATTATGATGCACCAGTTACAATTAGATGCACCGGTTACAATTAGATGCACCAATTATGATTTACATGCACCAGCTATAATTACATGCACCAATTGTAATTTCATGCACCAGGTGTAATTACGATCATCATTTATAATTACATGCATCAGTTCTGATTTCATGCACCACTTATAATTTACATGCATCAATTACAATTAGATACACCATTATGATTTACATGCACCAGTTATAATTACATGGACCATTTATGATTATGATGCACCAGTTACAATTAGATGCACCAGTGATTCCTTTGGTTATTCACTTGCTGTATCCACATCTTCATGTAATTCATCTCCTTCTCCATCGGTAGCAAACAAAAAATCCTCACCATAGCTTCTGTCAGCAACATTAAAGAGTTGCGTCTCCATCTCGTTCTCAACAAACACTTCCACCAACTTATCCTCATTGGACATGTCAACATCATCGTATAAATTTTTTGTCACGGGAATGTTCACAAAGATCAGGCGGTACCTCGGCAATTGTTGCGTCCGGGAAATATGCCACTTATTCTTCTTCATTTTCCCTGTTGTCGTTCTGTCGTAGACGGTTCTTCATTTTGTTGTTCAAGGTATGGTGATTCATTATTCAAAAGGTTATCTCGTTGCAGGAGTTCAGCTTTCTCAATTGACAGTGGTAAAAAGCTTTCCAATATCTGATGCACCCGTTATATTTTCATGCACCAATTATAAATTACATGCATCAGTTATAACTTACATGCGTCAGTTATAATTTACATACACCAGTTATAATTACATGCACCTGGTGTAATTACATAATTACATGCACCAGTTATGATTCCATGCACCCATAATGATTTCATGCACTAGTTATGATTATGATGCACCGGCTATAATTGTATGTACCAGTTATAACTTTGATGCACCAGGTGTAATTACATGCACCAGTTGCAATTACATGCACCGGTTATAATTTCATGCACCAGTTGCAATTACATGCGTCAGTTATATGATCATGATGCACCAGTTATTATGCATGCACGAGTCAGGATGCATGCACCTGTGATGATGCATACACCAGTTATACCATTTGCATTTCATTCACCAGTTACAATTGCACGCACCAGCTACAATTCCATGCATCAGTTACAATTGCATGCACATATTATAATTACATGCACCAAGTTTAACTTTCATGCACCACGTGTACAAGTTATTTCATGTTTTTATTAAGAGCCCCACTTACGCATTCAAGATTTAGATCATTCAATTCAATCGAGCCTAGATTTTTGTACAAATCTACGAGATTCCATTTCATGAACGTGGGGAATAGATTCACATCCACAGGATCAATAATCTTTGTTCTCTGGCATAGAAAATACTACAAAAAAAAGTGTTAATCAATGTTATTAACAAACCAGGGGCAATAATTGCAACAAAAAATTTTGTACGCAACGTACCGGTATCAATGGAACACACCTAGAGTGTTTTTCATTTTTGAATCTAACAAGCTGCTCAACAAATTTTTAAAATGTGTTCCGACCAATTGAGGGTGCATATTCTGTCCAGATCATCCACTAGTGTTGTATAACCCAATTCAGGTTTGAAGATTTTGTAGCAACGAAAATGTCGCAAGTATGTACAAAACAATCAACCGAGCAACATCATTGACATCTGTAATATCCCAGTTTCCCACCTTAGAAATCAATTTCTTGTAGATTGAGCTCTTGCTCATTCTGAAATCTTGTTCTGTCTCTTTCTCGGGGAAGCATCTAGATAGGAATGTTGTACATGGGTAATCTACCATCTGCGTGTCAATATCCTCGTTGCCATCTCTTATTCCAAAAGTTATCCGAACATCACTGGTAGTAATGGTCATGTTATGCTCCCCAAGATGGAATCCTTTAGATTCCTTGTGGAAATAAGCTATTATTTCCCTGATTGCCACATCCCGTTCTTGCAATGATTTAATACCACCCTGTTGGCTTGAATTGCATTAACCATATGCCAAAATGGAGTACGTTGCAACACTTGTAAATGTTTATCTCCAAGTTCAATTTTTTTTCAGATCACTTACTACTGTCTGTAGGTTAGATCTGAATAAGAAGACTTACACTACATTTTGCTATTTTCTTCCTCGGTTGGCGAGGATCTAAGTGTTGTTGTCATGAAAACAAATAGGAGTGACATTAAATTAAACATTTCACACTAAATGTTGTATTCCGGTTTTTTAGAACAAAACAATGAATTTTTTTCATACAATAGCAATTGAGTTCATCATTACAAGCCCTAGTTGGGGAAAAAAATTAAATCAATACAAAAATATCATTACAAACCTGAAATTTCAAGAATATACATACCATGTTTACAGAAATCTCATTAGAAATCAAAAGAATTCCAAAACGTTATACATACCATGTTTTGTTAGACGCGTGCTCAGCTTTGTCTTTCTCTTCCCAGCCATTTCCTGCAAATTTTTGCGCACCTTTGGAGCCATGTATTATCGTGTCAGAGAGGACGAAAATTGGGTTTTTGGAATCTTAAAGAAATGAGACTTCGATTGCGTTGGATGGAATGGGACTTCGGGATGAAAATAAAAAAGGTTTAAAAAAATATTTTCCAATCGGTGCAAATTCGAAGTGAGAATGGAGAATTGTGTCAGAGAATGTAATCAAATGGAGACGATGCAAATTGGAAGATAATGGTTTACCGCTTTTTGGTTTAAAAGTAAGAGTACATGTGTCTTTTTGGCCCAAAGTGGAACTAAATAGTTTAATATTTTTTCATGGACTGGGTTCAACAAAGTTCAACCATATAGGATCGGCCCGATTTTTCCCTAAATAATATATGAAGATGTACTTATTACATGTAACTTTATAAATTAGTTTCTTCCCCTTCATCGAATCTTAGTCATATATGGACTTTGGGTTTACTTTTAAGGGTGCGTTTGGTTCGAGGATAGGATAAGTGAAGGATAGATTAAAAAGTGGATAATGAGTTGATAAGTAAACTAATGAATAAATTATATTACAGTTGGTTCGCATGATTAATAAAATATGATAAATAATATTATGTTTGGTGTACTTAATAATAATGTGGTATATATTAATTTTGTTCGTGAAATGACAAAAATACCACCGAATAGGTTTTGCACTTATTTCTATTATTTCAATTAAATTTAAATTAATCAAAATAAATTTATTTATATAATTTAATAATTAATAAAAATATAATAATTGATTGTATGTTTTGCAGCGAACTTTTCACATGTACAAAATGGTCCAGTATTTCCCAGCATGAATTTATTAATAAATATTATTAAAATATTTTTATAAATAATTATAATATTAATAAAAAGACTTATTAAAAATAATTTGATTAAATTATATTAAATATATAAATTTAAAGATATTGTAATAATCATTAAATAAAATAAATTAGATCTTATACATAATCACTTCCCCAAAAAAAAACCCATTTTTTAATCGTTATAAATATCTGAATTATTTTGGATCAAGTAAAGCAACTAACTGCTCCCATCAAATTAAAAATTTAATTACTAATTAAGGCTTAAAATGAATAATTAAATTTCCTGGCTCGTAGGTCGTAGACTTGTCTCATAACGTCGTCATTATGACCACGTCGTAAAGGTTCTATTTATTTGCATAATGATACGAGCGTACAAAAATATATATATCAATTTTTTTTTATGAGGAGGGTTATTTTTTAAGTGTGCATTGAGTAAAACACCAGCTTGATATAATAGCCTACAAATCATGTTAACCAAATAAATATACTAGACAAACCTGATACGATAGACTTAAATCGAGAAAATGTCAGCATCATATATCAATTTGCAACTAGCAAAGCTAATTCAAAATTTAATTATTAACGCATAATATTAAATTAGCATTTAATTTAAGAATGCGTGCAGTCAATTTTATAAATATTTTTGGGTAATTGTCATGATTCAAACCTGATTCATCCCAAAAAAGGACATGCGTATTTACCAACCGACTAAGATCGGATGCTCAATAATCGTTTTTAGAACATATTTGTGTTTAACACGTCACGAGAAACTAGCACATGGCTCAAGTGATATCAAGTGCTTCAAAATGAGCATTGTCTCAAGTTCGAGACCCAACTCGGCAACTCCCCTCCCCATTTCAATAAGTTATGAAGGGCTTGGGATTAATTAAATGTATAGTTGTCTTTCAACCTTAAACCACATACACCAGTATGAGATTCTATCACTAAATATTACATGATGAATGGCATAAAACACTATATGGATTGCAAGTAATTATATTAGTTGTGATTTAAGAATTTTTTTTCAATTAAATCGAGTAAACCCTTTAGATTTTCTAATTTGGACAAATGTAATACGTAATATATAACATACATCATAAACAATAATTACGGACAAAAAGCAAATTTAATTCGAACATTTCCTTAATAAAATGAAAATTAAAGAGTAAAAAAGAGAGCAGTACATAATAAAGCGGATATGGGTGGTATATCCAATGCAAATATGGATCAATTATTCGGATTCGGGTCACAAAAATTGGGGGGCGTTTGGCAATTACTATTGATTTTGGTATTCATGTGTGGGGTAGCTAAAACGTGTTTGTCTCTCAAACTCGTCTTTAGAGAGACACGATTCCTCTATTGCCAACGCAGAATTCACGCTTTTAACGCTCACAATGTTCGCGAATTGAAATCTTTTCCTCAACGAGTTGGCCAAGTCCACTGAATCAACGCCTTCTCCGATCACCACCATCTGATTTCTTTCTTTCGAAATGGCCACATTGGTCACACCTATCACATAATATAGAAACAGGGAAATCAATTAATTTTCAATTTTTTTGCGAAGATTAATAATGTTTATGGTGGATAATCATACATATATATATATACCTTTGATTTTTGAGGCAATAGTCATGGCTTTTGCTCTACTTTTCTCTTCATTTATGGGCACATGAAGCACAATCTTTTGCTGTCTCGTAGGATTATCAAACATCAGCAAACAAAAAAAAAAAGAGAGAGATTGAAATTCCCTCACACAGAAACACTATTAAAATTGGTTACCTTCATGATTTGTGATTTATTCTTGTCTTGCAGAGAAAAAGCCTGCATCATTTTGTTTAATGGGTTTAGATATGTTGAGTTTGTTCCAAATATATGTATATTTTCATGTATTTATATATGGAAGAATTAAATAGACAAAATCATGGGGAGATGATATAGGGGTTCTTGGAGAGATTTATTACTTGTACGAGGAATATTTGCGGAAGGTGGGCAGTGAGATTTGAAATTTAAACTTTTGTTTGCCTTAATTTTTGTAAAAGGAATAGTTATTCGGTGTTTTTTGCAAATGCTTATCAGAAATATTTATCTGTTTTTCAGACAAAAAAATTTGATTTTTGGTATTTAATTTCGTTGCTTATGTTATTGTTTTTCAAAATAAATCAGGTAAAAAAAGCATAATCAGCAAGTCAATGACATGTTTTTGGCTGCTTTAACTTGTTTGATGATAATTTTGTAATTAATTGAAACTCGTTAATCTGTTTCCTATTTTAATAGCAAATATTCGATATTTTTGTTTTGAAAAAGAACTTTTTCAAACTTTAAACAAAAACAACGTAACTGTCTTTTAAATAAGTATTTGCAAACACACCCTTCACGGTATAACATACATATATTAAAATTATAATAATAATAATAATTAAAAATCTATTGGATTCATGATCGTGCCTCTTGGGATATCGAAATCTGTTAATTAGCAAGCTGAGATTCGAAGAGTTATACATGCACCAGCATTATCCTAGTCGTGGTACAAGGTCAGATGTTCTAAATGACATCAATATTTCCTTGAATGTAAATGAGGATAATGCCAAAATTCATTCACCCTTGGGACCAAAACAAACTCTTCAATTCAAGACATCTTGAACTCGTTAAACTACCCCCCACCCCCACCCCCCCTTTGGGGGTTTTGGCTGCATAATTCTTCTCTCTTTTTCATATTACATACTGATAATTGACGTTTTGTCGTTCAACTGATTTGCCAGAAAAGAAAAGGAAGTAGCAAGTAGAAAATGGCCATTGGCAAAAAAAAAACACATTAGTTTCTGTTTGTCCACAGTTTTCAGGAATAAAGAGTCAAAATGATTGTTGTAGATCATAATAGCATGAATCTACATATACTTAATGGACGAAATCCAAATGAGTTCCACGACTTGTTGCTCCTACGCGCTGATCAACATGTACTTGCTACCATCTCTGTCTCAACAATTCGGAACTAAGAATGCTTAGATTATAAAGCTCTTCCAAAATGCCAATATAACTACTCCAAGTACCGCCAGGAACTGAGCAAATATACGTTCTAAAACCATCCATCAGAGCTTCACAAACAAACTGATACAGAGCATAGCTGGTTCCACCAAATGTTTCCTCAACATATTTAAGATAGCTACCAAATACCTTGTGCCACTCAGTCGTGATTCTCATGTTTGGTGTTTGTTTAACACACAGAGGGACATGATCATATCCCAAAGGATGTAAGCTCTGGAGTGGCGGTGGCTGATGCTGCACTAGGACGGGAATTTCTTGAAACTCGGCAGGCACTTTGTGAATAAAATCCAATTTTCTTCTTGGTTTCAGAATTTTCTCAGCTGCAGGGTAGAATGAGAATTTGAAGGTTCTACACTCACCAAGTCGAAAGGGCTCATCACATCTGGAGCCCGCTCCTCTTTTGTTTTCATATCCAGGATAGTCCTTGATACGGAAAACAGGGCATTCGACAAGAAATAAAGCACACTCAGATGCAAGATCTTCGATCCTCCACTTGTTATATGGATGTGTGACTTTGTGGTTTAAATGAATTTCACCATCAACCATCAGCATTCTTCTAGCATTCCTAAAGAATCCACGGACAAGGCTCCTATGCATACTGTACAAATCAAGAAGTCTAGTGAAGGCAAAAATACTGATGCGAAAAGAAGAATCTAGTTGTAATTTATAAGTTTGAAGTGGATATAGCCTGATGCAACATGAAAGATGAAAACAAAACCAAGAAAATAAGACGTACTTGATAAGAGAGGGATCATCTTCCTTCCTATGAAAACCAGCATGGGGGAAGTTATAAATAATTCTTTGAAATTTCCGGCATTGGAGATCAGGAAAAATCTTCATTCTGGTCGCATCCACTCCATGTAGCAGGGACGCGCCCAAGATCTCAAGATGTCTCAAATTCGCTTTGGCATTCTTGTATTTCTTAATCAATTCATCTAGTTCGATGTTTCAGCAAGAAAGAAATGTAACCAATGAGAAAATAACACGAGGGACGGGACATGACCAAGTCTCAATGTTGGCTTAATCTAATCGTTTGCAACCTGTCTGGCAGAACTGCCGGAATTCATTGTTCTCTAAGCTCAGGGAAGAGATGGACATGGAGATGTTCAGTTCTTAAATATGGAACCAAGTAAAAGAAGTCATAAATAGAGAATAAGTAACAGCAATACTTCATCGTTAACTGATTAAACATACATGGCACAACTTTAACCGAGTTGTAAACATTAATACATGCTAAGATTTTTTTTTAAAAAAAACATTAATCCATTTTAAGTTAGATTATGCAGAACAAAACTTGCTACTAACAAATGCACGATACGAAATCACAACCGGATTCAAAAGTAGATATTTTTCGTAACATGTAGCTGTAACAGATCAAGAACTCAGCTAATGACCCAACTAAAATAAGGTGTATGCCTGCGATCGATTATTCTTAACCTAACAAAATGTAAGTTAATCAAATATATGTATAAAGACGGGAATAAATCCGAAGAAAATGATTACGTCAAATGCAGCATTTGGGTTTCCTTCTAAAAACGGATTAAACTCCTGCTCTCCAAATTCCGAAACATCGATCATGGTTTTAAAGAAAGAAACGAGATAAAGAATCAGCCAAACACCACGACAACTCAACAACCAAAATGAAGAAGCGGCACCATAGACAAAAAATATGAAGCAAAGATAGAATATATATATAGAAAATACCATAGGAGTCGAGAGAAGTGGCGACAATGTTATTTGCAGAGCCAAAAGCCATAGCCAAACATAGTGAAAAAGAGAAGTCTCCTTCTCCGACCAACAGTATGGTATGATCCGAAGAATAATCTCTCCCCACTACCACACTTTCTATGGCTGCCATTAATGCGATTTTTGGAGGTGAAGAGGTTTGAACATTACACCAACGGCGTTGTGTTTTCTTTTATGGTAAAATTTTGAAAATTGAGTGACTGCTCTCATTGGTCTCTGGTAGTTTGGGCAATCGAGGAGGCTGCTGATGTGAATGACGGGACTGGCGGCCGTACGTTAAATTTTAACGTTACATTGAATTAAAGTTTAACTATTATTATTATTTTCTTTTGTCTTTTTTTAGGATTAAAGTTAACCTCAATGCAAGATTAATCAAATATTTATCATCGTCATAAAAAGATTCATTTTTGTAGCTTTGCTGCAACCTCGTACATTAATTAAATCCTATAAATTGTTTATTAATGAATTATTCAACGTACATACATTGATGAGTTAAGTATGGTATGATACATATTCTTAGCGAACACGATTGCATTGATTTGCTTTTTCTATGCCATAAATAAATATTTTTACCATATAGTCTTCTTCAATGCAAATTTATTCTTGAAAGCAATTATCTTTACTAACTTAAATTTATTACAATTGTTTTTAATTTTAATAAATTATTAATATAACTTTAAATTTTAATTATTAATATAATTTTGAATTTTAATTTGTAATATAATTTTAAATTATTAATTAATCTTTATTGATACTTTTTTTAAAAAAAAATAGAAAATGAGATATCTTTTTTGCCTATAAAAGATAATCTCTCATTCATTTTCTTTTTACACCATTTTTTATGATTAATATTGTAATATTGTAATTTTAATTATTATTCTAATTTTAATTAATATTGTTAATGTAATTTATGTATTTAATTAATTATTTTTTGTGCATTTATTAACGCGTTAACTACAAATTAATAATTATATGGAGTTAGATAGTGGAATATGATGTGGCAGGTGGGCCCAAAACATGGGCTGAACCACTGCATAGAAAAAAGCTGGTAGGCTGAATGTCAAAAGAGATGTGACGTGGCAGATTGTGAGTGATATTAAGCCACTGGAAGGAGTTTAACCATTACACATGCTCTTAACGTAGAGAGGCGTACCAATAAAGGCCAATATTGCCAGGAAATCATCATTTTTTTATATAAATTGTTGAAATTAGCTATACTATGCTTAATTACATTTTCTTATATATTGGAAACATATAGTTCTTTAAAAGAATTAGAAAACGGAATTAAAAATTTAAAGTAGGTAGAAGAAATTAAAGATTAAAGGAGTAATCCCATGCATCAATGGTGTGGAGGAAGGCAGAAGCGATCTGCTTCCAAATATTTGCAGAAAGTGGATCTTCATTACATGGAAATATTTCAATATTTCCATTTTTAGACATAACAGGTTCGGTTCGAATCTCCAATCGTATGAACATTGATTCTTCCTCTCCGATTCAAAGAAAATTGAATGCGTGTAAAAAGGAAAAAGATCACCAAATGTAATATTAATTTACATTAAAAAAACACTTAGAGTGTGTTTGCGATTGTTTATTCAAAGCACTTCTATGTTGCTTTTGCTTAAAGTTGAAAAAAGTTGATTTTAAGCAAAAACATTGAGTGTTTGTTATTTAAGTAAAAAAACAGCTTAATAAACTAAAATTAATTACGAAATTGCCACAAAACAACTTAAAGCAATCAAAAGTCATGACTTGCTTATCTGCTTATGTTTTTTCTGCTTATTTTTAGAGAAGCAATAGTAGAAGCAAACAAATAAAACACCCAAAAACTGCTTTTTTATCTGAAAAGCAGATAAGCAATTTTTATAAATAATTACAAACACCTACTTAATAGAATGAATACTGCTTACATATATCTCGAGTTTGAGAGATTTATTTACTACTACAAATGCAACCACTTTGTAAACCTTTCATTTTCATGATTAGAAATATGATTGAAGCTTAGTGCGTCAATCTCTCTCTCAAATCTTTTTTTGGAATTTAACACTGGATTGACGTTGCTGCTACCGGATACATGGAAATGGATTGATGATATTAATTAGTGCTGGTGAATCAAAAATAAAGTTCGAAGTCTCCATATAGAGCCTTCGGCTTAGTTTCTTGGTAAAGACTCATGATCCTCTATGGGAGACTCGAGTTCGAGTTCGAGTTCGAGTCCAGACAGTGATCCAAAAATCTTGAAAAATCATCATCCATCACTCATATCAGGAAAAAAAAGAGAAGAAGTCTCCATATAGAGCCTTCGGCTTAGTTTGTTGGTAAAGACTCATGATTATCTATGGGAGACTCGAGTTCGAGTCCAGACAGTGATCCAAAAATCTTTAAAAATCCTCATCCCTCACTCATATCAGGAAAAAAAAGAAAAAGAAAAAGAAAAAGAAGAAGTCTTCATATATAATAGGAAAACCTAAGAGACTATGGATAAATTTATATTTTTCTTAAAAATATATATTTGATATGCAAAAGTTTAACAATTTATATGTTAGCTATAGAAATTAATCACATGCACCATTCCTTTTTGGAGTCCTGAGAAGCTGAGTTAGTCAAGGCAATGGCTTTAGCTGCAAGAAATATTTAAATAATTATAATTAAAAGAAATACTTAAGAATATTATAATAGAAAATAACTTGCATCTATGTATATATATTCTAAATTCTTAGAATTGCACCACCAAAGTGCTCACCTTTGTTACAAAATGTTAAAAGACAGTGATTTTCAATTGGCTAAAATGAAGAAATATGCTGATCTAACGACACCTACAAGATTAAAATTGGAAATAAAATGAAAAATTAAAATTGCAAAACACATGCGTACATAATTTAATATATTAAACACACACACAACCTTTACTTAATCTTGCTCACAGCCTGCGTTTTGAGATACTTTCTTAGTGGGTAAGCATACAACTTTATAGCATAAAAGCATTAGTGCTAAGAGGTCGCATCATCTACAACATAGTTTATTGGCAACGAACCCCTGTCGTTTTTCAAATAAATATATTACAACCATTGTATTTTGAAAATATGCAGTTTATTTCATGTGGTTTGTGAAACCCCATGTAGTTCGTGAATAGATGCAAAGCACCCCTTCGTGTATGCTGTGTTTTGCAAACAACATGGGATAAAATGCATATTTACCGTTTACGGGGCGGAGGGGGGTGTAAAGTGCCTATTTACATATTATCGACACCACCGAGGGATGGATTGTCACTGGCTCAATACCACAACACGTATGCGATTTTGATGACCATTCCCTCCCAAAACGTTAACCATTTGACAGTTCAGATTCTCCCACATTAGAATTCCAAGAAAGTGCAAAGTTGCACAAGTTCTTTGTCAGGGCATTTCCTTTTATGTTCTCTTGATTCATTGCACCACACAAAAATTTATAACTAATAAATAACAATGGAATTCAAATATTTTAAATGTGACTTCTTTTTTAACAGTAGGGTGCATGTAAAAGAAAGCAATTCAAATTCATAAATCAATGTCGAATCAACTTTAGATCTCATATGCATAATGCATCTCCTTTTGATGAAATTTAAAGAAGTATTTGGCCCCCACTAACAATTGAAAGCTTCTTTTTCCCCACTATACTTACCCCACTCACCCCACTTCCATTTTTATTCAATACTAAACAATCATCAGGGTTTTCCCTTCTCATTTCTTCATACATAAGATTTCCTTCATAATATTTCTTCAAAAATGCATCCTCTCCCACCACCACCACCTTACACACCTGCTACCCTCAAGCAAACAAAGCAATCTCCTCTTTATCAAATTGTCTTATCTAACCATGCCAAGAATCATCAGGATTCGTCACCAGAGACGTTGCCTTATAGCAGAAAGCTCATATCAAGAGAGCAACAAATTCTCCGGCAGCCTCGAAGGACTAATCCAATGGTATGGTGTGGTGCAATCCTATGTTTGCTATTTAGCGTACTTCTCATCTTCTTTGGTATTGCTACTTTAATAATTTTTGTCGCTATCAAACCAAGAAATCCAGTTTTTGACACTCCAGTGGCGAGTCTTAACGCTATCTACTTCGATTCCCAGGAGAGTCTAAACGGTGACATAGTGTTTCTTGCTAATTTTTCGAACCCAAATCGGAAATTAAATGTTAGATTTGAGTACCTGTATATCGAGCTCTATTTTTCAGAGAGTTTGATAGCAAGTCAAGTTCTTCAACCCTTCAGTCAGAATCCTGGAGAAGCACGCTTTTTATCAGTCCATTTGCTATCAAGCTTGGTGCATCTGCCGCTAAACCTATCTCTGGAGCTTCAAAAGCAGGAGCAGATGAACAGAGTTGTCTACAACATAAAAGGGACTTTCAGAATTAGAGTTAAACTGGGTATGGCTCATTATTCTTACTGGTTGCATGGGAATTGCCAATTAGAGATGACAAGTCCACCTAATGGTGTACTCGTAACCCACAGCTGCAGAACCAAGGGATAAGAGGAAGGAAGAATGTCCACCTCGCACCTACTGATTTCTTGTGCATTTATGAGGCTTTGATCTAAGCTAAAGTTTTTCATATAAATAGTTTTCAAGAGATTAAAAAGTAGTATGGAGGTCCGTGGAGCAGCCTAAAAGTGTTAAAAACAAGTGTTATATAATTGCAGCAAACACAAAAAGTTTCATCTAACCTGGAGGTTTCAAAAAACTGTTCCATGCCCACAAATCACACAGGCAAAAGAATTTTGTACCAGATCATCAAAAACTCAGAGGATAAACTTTATTGATCCAAGAGATGATGTATTTATAGGCTATGGCAGTAAAGGGTATACTCATTCAGCCTTATCGCTGATACATCATTAAAGAGGATGACTGCATGAAGAAGCCATTCTATGTGTTACACTGCTAGAACCTTGAACCCATTTCTTACTAATGAAGAGACTGGCATTATCATGGTGTTCAGATATATTGAGAAGATGTTATATAGAATCCAGCAGTATCACTGGGTGTGATTCGGAATAAGTTCACATGTACGCTTAGCAAGTCTTGGATTCTTGGTACATGCAAAATTCATGGTGTTGAAGCAAATTTTCTGTCGTACAGATGTTCTAGGACATAGATAAAAATAGTCTGTATTAACTTAATCATATTATGCATCAATATTCCATGGTCTTCTTTTTATTTGTTAAGGCAAATATATTACTAATAATAGGAGTGCAAGGGGTACTCCAAACTAAGTCATTGGAGATAAGATTACAAAATACAAACACACAAAAAAAAAACACCTAAATCCAATCAGAAATACAATAACTATCTATTAGATATTCTCCACATAAAATAGTCTTCAATTTTCTTGTTATCCACACGTTAGATGAGAAATCACACCCATGACTCTAGTAGCCAACAGTGACTGTTACCTCACTTTTTGGTTCGATTTTGTAACAAATGAATTTGCAAAGAAAGAAAATGAAATCAAAAATGGGGAAGAAAACCATTGGAAGAGCCGAAGAGTTATGCTGGAAAAAAAACAGAGAGAGGCGATCCCCCCTCTTTTCTTATGCCAATAACCTACTGTTCCCCATTTATTCCTGCTAATGGGCTTCTAATTAGGGCCTTTTTAATGAATTATGGTATTGGCCCAGTAACAAGAGAATGGGGCAAGGTAGATGGGCCAAGATAAAGGTTTAATAAGATGGGCCCTAAGCATAATGGGCCGAGGTTGGAAGGCCTAGTATCTTATCAGGTTGGGTCGAGTCCATAGAGCTCGGGTCCAAACCACACCGGGGCAATTATCGGGGTATCATCAGTATCCCCCTCTAGTCGAGCTAGAGTAGCGCTGTATCGACTCCAACTGGTTAGGTGAGGACCCGGATCGGTAGTCCTTCATATGCCAAACCATGATGTGCCCTCGCGCCATGCCGAGTACCCAAGTCATGCTGTCGGTAGAGCCCATGATAATTCGAATGCCGATCCTTGATGAAATAGGTGGCTCGTAGAACTCATACGAGGAACCGGTGTAATCACGGTACTGAGCTTTTGTCAATAATAGTAGGTCGGACTGGGCAGTAGGAATCCGAACTGAAGCTACAATAATCGAGAGTTCCGAGCTGTCAAAGGCGATCGAGAAATCCGAGGTGATAAAATGCTTATTTTTGTTGGGCCGGTCTGAGCAAATAAAGCTCGCCCGGCCTGATCTCCTGAGATGATGTATGAGAAGATAATACTCGTCCGACCTGATCTGAGAATATGTACGAGCAAACTACGCTCGTCCGACCCGATCTAAGCTCCGAAGATGAATACATACGAGCTAATAATATTCTGGACGCCCAGAGCTTAATGAATATCTCGTGCTGAGCAAATAAAATACAGCTGAGCTCCAAAAATAATCCATAGACAGCGAATAAATCTGGGCTGATATGAGCTCCATAATAATGCCGAGCCGAGGAGTAAATAAGTTGACGCGAGCTCTAGAGACGAGATATATCGAGTTGAACTCACGAAATAATAAAGTCATGCTCTGAATATAGATACAGTCGAGCTCCAGACAATAATCATTGAGCAAATCAGACTCCATAGTGTTGAAAACGGAGCTGGCATGTCGTAAGGATGACATGTTATCTGAGCAGGGCTGACCTGTTATAACTCAAAATAATTCTAAGTATATGATTAAATCTTAAGCAGGGCTGATCTGTTACATTGTGCAGGGCTGGCCTGCATTAACAACTAGAGATAATTCTAAGTACAGAATTAAATCCTAAACATGGCTGACCTGTTTTCTTGGCAGGGCTGACCTGCAATAATGACTAGAAATAATTCTAAGTATAGAATTAAATCTTAAACAGGGCTGACCTGTTAATCTGTGCAGGGCTGACCTGCAATAATAACTCGAAATAATTCTAAGTACAAAATTAAATCTTAAACAGGGCTGACCTGTCTTCTTGGCAGGGCTGACCTGCAATAATGACTAAAAATAATTCTAAGTACAGAATTAAATCTTAAAACAGGGCTGACCTATTTTCTTGGCAGGGCTGACCTGCAGTAAATATCTCGAAATAATTCAAGTACAGAATTAAATCTTAAACAGGGCTGACCTGTTTTCTTGGCAGGGCTGACCTGCAATAATGACTAGAAATAATTCTAAGTATAGAATTAAATCTTAAACAGGGCTGACCTGTTAATCTGTGCAGGGCTGACCTGCATTAACAACTAGAAATAATTCTAAGTACGGAATTAAATCTTAAACATGGCTGACCTGCAAAATGACTAGAAATAATTCTTATAGAATTAAATCTTAACAGGCTGACCTGTTTCCCGAGCAGAGCTTACCTGCAATAACAACTGGAAATAATTCCAAGAGAATTAAATCTTAACAGGGCTGACCTGTTATATGTGCAGGGCTGACCTGCAAAATGACTAGAAATAATTCTTATAGAATTAAATCTTAACAGGCTGACCTGTTTCCCGAGCAGAGCTTACCTGCAATAACAACTGGAAATAATTCCAAGAGAATTAAATCTTAACAGGGCTGACCTGTTATATGTGCAGGGCTGACCTTCCTGAACTCCACAGATAATTAACCGAGCACAAAAGTCTCGCTCAACCTGAGCTCACGAAATAATCAATACAAGCAGATAATGTCCTCGCGACCTGAGCTCCAGAAATAATAAACCGAACACATGCAGCTCGCACGCCTGCATTCCAGAGCTAATAGGTATGCGAAGCAGATAAAGTTCATCTGAATCTGCAAAGTGACAGATGACTTGAGCTCTTGAGATGATAAAATGCTGAGCAAATAAAGCTCGTCTCATCTGATCCCGGAGAAAAAATATAAGTAGACAAGACTTGTCCGGTCTGGACTCCAGATAATAAATATGAGCAGATAAGACCTGTGTTAAATATTTGCGAAGGCCTCATACACCTGGGCTTAAGCAATCAGGGCGGACCTGTGCTGATATTTGCCAGGGCCTCATACACCTGGGCTTAAGCAATCAGGGCGGACCTGTGCTGATATTTGCCAGGGCCTCATACACCTGGGCTTAAGCAATCAGGGCGGACCTGTGCTGATATTTGCCAGGGCCTCATACACCTGGGCTTAAGCAAACAGGGCGGACCTGTGCTAATGTTTGCCAGGGCCTCATACACCTGGGCTTAAGGAAACAGGGCGGGCCTGTGCTAATGTTTGCCAGGGCCTCATACACCTGGGCTCAAGCAAACAGGGCGGACCTGTGCTAATGTTTGCCAGGGCCTCATACACCTGGGCTCAAGCAAACAGGGCGGACCTGTGCTAATGTTTGCCAGGGCCTCATACACCTGGGCTCAAGCAAACAGGGCGGACCTGTGCTAATATTTGCCACGGCCTCATACACGTGGGCTTACTCCGAATATCCCATCCGAACTCCCCATCATCACATCATCCGAATAAGTTCATCCAAAATCCAGATCAAATAAAGATCCCGAGCTGATGAATAAGGCCTTACTGCGAAATCGCATGCCTGAGCTGAACTCCTGAATAGGGGCTTACTGCGAGATTGCATGCCCGAGCTGAACTTCTGAATAAGGGCTTACTGCGAGATTGCATGCCCGAGCTGAACTTCTGAATAGGGCTTACTGCGAGATTGCATGCCCGAGCTGAACTTCTGAATAGGGGCTTACTGCGAGATTGCATGCCCGAGCTGGCGTGCACAGAGGCTGACCTGAAACAGTGAAATAGTGCAACACAAAAATATATGCTTATGAAATTAAAATAGCAGTTGGGGAGAAATAACCGTAAATCCGGGCATGTATATTGAACCCCAAAGTCGAGGTCAATTATATGCGAGATGCATTTGGCCAACACGTCATGAGCTCAATGCAAATGGCTCTGGCATAGTATGTCGATTCCATAAAAATTCCTAATTGGCCATTGACCGTACACACTAGGACGAGATGAAATGGTGCATCTCGTCTCAAGGATTCTAGTAGAGGAGCACAAGACTAACCAAATTTTGATAAAATGGTTAATACAACTGATACCATCTCAGAAGTACACCAAAATATGAAAATGGATTTTCTCAAGTAAATCCCATGCTCAAGCTGTATATATTTGCTCCCCTATTATCCTTAGAGGTCTAAAAGGGGGAAAAAGATTGGGATAACATATCCACATTATTAATTTGATGAATCTTCAACATAACTTTAACCACAATATTCATGTAAATAAGCAAATCAACTTCCGAATGACAAAGAAGCAACTTATCTGCCCTTAGTGATAAAGATACAATTATTGGAAAGAAGGAAAATCCATGAATCTCTTCCTTGCAAGCATTCCCACCCTCTGTTACTAAGAAGACACTTCAAGCAAGTGTGGGAGACAATAACTAACAGAATAAGTTAGTATGCTATGTGACAAAATAAAAGCCTCCAAAATTTGCAAGCCATAATATTTCTTGTGGAGCAGTATCCACCATTTTTATGGAATAAATAATTAAACACCATATCTTAAATTTAGGTGAAGAAAATACCTGTATAAAGTGTGATAGTATGGCTGTCAGTATAATTTGTCTTCAGAACACCCACTGTTGAAGAAGTTCTTCCAACAAGAGCACTGCAAGACTCTCATAATTGGTGTTTTTTGCAGGACTTGCCAATAGCTTGAAGAGAAGCCCTGCACCACCGAAAATCGCGATGCACTACTGTCTAGCCCCGTTGCTGGTCAAAAATCGCATCACACTTGCTGCACCCCCATCACACTTGCTGGCTGCTGCACCATCGCTCATGTCCAACCCCATTGCAGGTCAAAAATCGCATCACACTTGCTGTCCAGAATTTGTGGGTCAGAGAAGTCCTCCGAGGGGAAAAAGGCACCACTGATTGGTTCTTTCCAGGCACCGTCAAGAGCCTTCACAGATGCTCAGTATCAGCAGATTATGAAGCTATTGGATCAATCTTCTTCATCCACAGAGATTACATCGAACTTGGCAGATACCCTTACTAGTTTGATATCTGAACAGATGCGAATGACTGGATTTTAGATATTGGTGTCAACGCTCATCTTACAGGTGCTTCAAGCTTTGCAAGATTCACACCCTTGTGACTCCACCTCGGGTTCAGTTTGGCTGCCAATTGGTAACATCGTACTATACTCTCTCATGGTTCAATCACCATTCCCACCGAAAGAGTTCCCAACAAATTGCCCACTCTTTAAATTTCACCACTAATAGTTGAGGATTAGGGCACAGAGTGTAGACCCCATCAGAAGAGAGCTGGGAAACCAAAGCACCACTGCCCATGAATCGCACCAACATTTGCCAAAAATCGCACAACACAGCAACTCCCTCTACCTAGCTGCTCGGGAAATGCAGACTGAACGCCACCTCGCGATGAGCAACACAGCCCTGTACTAACCCATGAACCTCACCCAGAACCATTCCACACTGCTGCAGCAGCCTCATGCACGGCCAACAACCATCGCCCAGAGCTGTTCGAAAAATCTCTGCCACCCAAAACCCAGTCGTTCAGAATCATTCCAACCCCTCCCAAACCATTTCAAAAATCACCCGACTCTCCCCTCCTCATTTTTCAGACTGCCCGAAGCCTCAGCCCCCTTACCAGCCTCCAAAAATCGACGTCTTACCTCGATTTCCCACAGACGGCGCCAATTTGTTACCTCACTTTTTGGTTCGATTTTGTAACAAATGAATTTGCAAAGAAAGAAAATGAAATCAAAAATGGGGAAGAAAACCATTGGAAGAGCCGAAGAGTTATGCTGGAAAAAAAACAGAGAGAGGCGATCCCCCCTCTTTTCTTATGCCAATAACCTACTGTTCCCCATTTATTCCTGCTAATGGGCTTCTAATTAGGGCCTTTTTAATGAATTATGGTATTGGCCCAGTAACAAGAGAATGGGGCAAGGTAGATGGGCCAAGATAAAGGTTTAATAAGATGGGCCTTAAGCATAATGGGCCGAGGTTGGAAGGCCTAGTATCTTATCAGGTTGGGTCGAGTCCATAGAGCTCGGGTCCAAACCGCACCGGGGCAATTATCGGGGTATCAGTGACCATTCCGATCTGCTCCCTTCTTTAAACTGAGTTTAAAGATCAGTAAGTTCTGCTCCATATTCCATTGCCAATCCAATCTGCTATGTATCAGCAGAAATATATTAATTTTCCAAGCTTTGTTCCATCTGCAAAGAGTTACCAAGCCACCTTCCCTCCTCCACAAAAAACCATTAAAATTCTGCCTCAAAAACTTTTATGCTCGCCTAACCCCAGGTCAGGTAATTCCATTATCACACCACACCCGTCAGGTCACCTCCGGAAACATGTATTTTAACTCATTCCATTACAGCCAATCATGTAATGACAATAACCAGCCGGAGGCAACCATATTTCCCAAGAAAATGATGAAAATCATATCTCAGATTAATAGAATGCCTTCTGATTTGAGCACCTTATTCCCCCACCGATTGCATTAAGAACATCCAAATGCCTCAAGGTTTCACAGTAATCAAACGACTACACTTCATTCATATTCCGAAAAAATTTCCAAAATGACACAGATGACTCCTAATGTAATGCAATGCAAGCACAATACGAATTTAACATTCTTTGATCAAATCTAAAACCCCACACGACTGCCATAATGACATTAATACAAAACAGTACATCAGATGCAGCAAAACAATTGAATCAGCTTCGGTCATATCCATAATTTCCTTTATTCCAAGCATCACATTGTACTAGCCCCCCAAACTTCATATCCACCAAACTATAAAGAGATTAAATGAGCAGCATCTATCATCAAAACAGAATGTGTATATTTGACTAATCAACCAGCTTTCAAGAACTTTTGCCACATTATCATTCATCTTAACTTAGAGGCGAAGACACAACTAAGGATTGGCAAACCAATCATTGACCGAGTACGGTGAATTCCCTTTTCCTTTTGTCTTTATCCATGACCAAAGCATTATCTTAATAGCATCACTAACTTTCTCAACGCAAAAGCTTTGTTGTTTAAATACCACCTTATTCCTTGCTAACCATAAATTCCACACCACACAATGCCAACCGGCATCCCAATCGATACTTCTTTTTCGATGCTCGGGTTTATATTAATGTAAAAGATGTGGCATAGCATTATCTTGTCCAACAGTTATGCCAAACCAATGGTAAAAATCCATTCATAATTTATAACTAAATTTACACGTGAAAACAAATGCTCAATATCTTCTTCAGTCTCATTGCACAAAACACACACCAAAGATTCTTGAGGTCTCAATAATCCTCTTTTTTCAAGATTCATTTTAGTTGGGATTTTGTTTTGAAGTAATTTCCAAACAAAACCACTTACTTTATTGGGGACCGATTTATTCCAAGCTAAGTTAAGCATTTCCCGTTCTTGTACCTCCTCTTGCTCCATCGAGACTGAAATAGCGCTATATGCTGATTTAGTCGTATACATTCCATCACTGCTAAGTTGCCAAATGATAGCGTCATCCTCCTCAGAATCAAAAGTGAACCTGCATAAAATTGTTAGTAACTCATGTAATAAAATCTCCTCCCAAACAAATAGATTTCTCCTCCAAAGCCAATCCCACACCCAAGTTCCCCCCTCCAATGACCCTTTTCTGCTACATACAATTCCTTATTCCTTGCAATTGAAAATAATCTCCGATAACTTTCACTAAGAGGACCTTCCCCTAACCAATTTTCACACCAAAATCTAGTGTTGTGACCCTTACCCACTCTTTTAGCCAAACCCTGTTGAAACCATTCCGAAAAATTTTGGAACACTCCCTTTACTAAATCCCCCCATCATTTTGACCAATGTTTTTTAACCTAACATCGAAACCCGAAAATCCGCCTCCCGCTCCTCTATATTTCGATTTTAGAACTTTCACCCACAACAAATCCGTATTTACACTGAAATTTCAAGCTCATTTTCCTAATAATGAAGATTAAATTTCTCTAAATCTCTTATACCCCCAACCCCCCATCTTCTTTGGATTTGCAAATTTTATTCCAACTTACCCAAGCAATTTTTTTACCCCCATCCACCCCACCCCCCATAGAAAATTCCGCTGAAGACTTGTCAAATAATGCATGACCTCTTTTGGGGCACGGTAGGAGGATAGATAATAAGTGGGAAGGGAAGCGAGGGTTGCATTAAGTAAGACTAATCTTCCTCCAAACGATAAATTTTTTATTCTCCCAACGCCCAATCTCGACAGTACCATGTCAATCAAAGGCTGCCACATCTCACCTTTCCTTGGATTTGATCCAATCGGGAGACTCAAATATTTAAATGGTAAGGATCCTTGACGCAATTCAAGTCCTGTGATATCTGATCCAAAGTTTCCTTGTTAATATTAATACCCATGATTTTACTCTTATTGATGTAACTTTCAGTCCTGAAATCAACTCAAAATTTCTCAACAGGAACTTAACATGCTCAATTCTCTTGCCATTGATCTATCCCACAATCAGAGTATCATCCGCGAATTGCAAATGAGATATCTCAATACCGTCTGAACCGAGATTAATCGGAGATAATAGCCCCAAGCTACTCGCCTTTCTGATTAAAGCACTCAAACCCTCAGCAACTATCAGAAACAGAAAAGGTGACATCGGATCGCCTTGTCTAAGTCCCCTTTGATACTGAAATTCCAATCCCGGGCTTCCATTAATTAACACTGAAGATGTTGCTGAGGATACACTTTCCATAATCCATTGCCTCCATTTTTGTTGGAAACTCATTAGACTCATCATATTCTCAAGGAATGCCCAACTAATCGAGTCATTATCTTTCTCAAAGTCAACCTTGAATAAAAATGCTTCTTTCTTTCTTTCGCTTAACCTTATCCACCAACTCATTAGCAATAAGTACGCCATCAAGAATCTGTCTGTTGCCGATGAAAGCAGATTGATTGTGAGAGATGATCTTGTCAAGTACCTTACTCACTCTAGTTGCCAAAACTTTTGATAACACTTTGTACATCAAACCAATTAGTGAGATAGGTCTATAATCATCTACCGTCAAAGGATTGGCTTTTTTATAATTAGCAGGATGAATGAGGGGTTTGACCCTTCAACCAACCGACCATTTAAGTGAAAAAAATCCGTCATAAATCTCATAAATTCAGACTTTAGGGTATCCCATAATCTTTTAATGAATTCAAAGTTAAATCCATCCGGACCTGGACTTTTGGATCCCTCACAATTCCATACCGCCTCCTTGACCTCTTCTTCCGAGAAGATTCCCGTTAGCAATCCATTATCCTCCTCACTAACCAAGGGGGCTTTGTAATCACCGTCGAGGGCCCTCGTGTTTCGGGTTATAGTGTTTTCACATTCTGTTTGGTCAATTGTACGAACTATCTACTTTTGAGTACTTCTGGTACTCCTGCTTTAATAATAGCTTTTGTCTGATAAAAAAAAACTAACCAAGGGGTATCAATTTCTGTCAATACCGGTCATTGCCAATTTTGCTCTAAAAATCGTTTTTTAAAATGATTTGTGATACCCTCCTCCTTGACAGCCACCACCGACTCTATCCACCTCCCTTCAATATACATCCAATTGATCTCATTCCTCTTCCTATTACGATTAATACATGCATGATAGGATCCTGAATTGAATCCCCTTCCTTGAGCCATTTGATTCTTGCCTTTTGAAACAAGAGACTTTCCTTTGAGTTGAGGTGTTGTTGTAAAGCTGCCCAATTCTCTCTTTGTTTTTCCATTTCTTCCCTAGATAGAGAAGTCTCCAATCCCTTATTGTCCAGTATTCGAATTTCCTCTGTAACTTGAGTTATTTAACTGTACACATTACCGAAACTATCTTTATTCCATTTTTTCAGCTCCACTTTTAAACTTTTCAGTTTCTCTTTAAGAATGTATCCACCCCACCCTTGTACCTGCATATTTTCCCATTTTTCGATGACAAATTTTTCAAAATCTTTATGTTGTAACCAACAATTCAGAAACCTAAATGGTTTTGGGCCCATTCAAGATTAACATCCTTCAGTAATATGGGGCAATGATCTGAGATCGTCCTGTCCATACCCCATTGCGACAGGTTAGGCCATTCAGTAAGCCACGACTCTGAAAGGAGAAACCGATCAATACGACTCATACACGTACCATTTGGCCTGTACCACATATATTTTCTTTTCAAAAGACGAAGATCAATCAATTATGTATCTCTGATGAAACTGTCAAAAGCCTGAATATCTCTCCCTCCACCGTATATGATATACCTTTTCTTTCCCTCGTATTACGAATTGCATTGAAATCTCCTGTTAGGCACCATCTTGAGGCTCTGTCAGCATTGATTCTGGCCGTAAGACACTCCCATAGCTGTTGTTTCTCAGTAGATACACACAATGAGTAGATATTGACTATAATATATTGTTTAGCTGTAGAACCCCAGGCTCCTCTGATCGCTAGTAATCCTTTACCCTCCATTTTATCATGAAGTTTGAAAATGTCTTTTTTCCAAATACACAGTAAACCCCGTGATCCCCGTCTGAAACATTAAATACCCAGTCAAAATTATCATTTCCCCACAATGCTTCACACAAACCCCTCTCTGCAGATTCCAACTTTATTTCTTGTAAACAAAGAACATATATATTCTCCCTCGTAACCATAATTTGAATCTCCCTCTTCTTCGCCCTACCCCCTAACCCCCTATAGTTGAAACTCATTATCTTCATCTAATCACTAACTTCTCACCCTCCGCCTCTGCACCGTGTCCAGTCCTTTTCAAGTACTCTCTATCTCGCTTCTCCATTTGGTTCAACATTAATAGAATTTCTTTGTCATTCCCCTTGCCCTTGATCCCCAAGCTCAATGTTCCCTTCAGATTTCTTATATAAATATAAAGTTGTCATGTAGACAGGTCTCCATAATAGAACAGCGTGCAACTCAACAACTAAAAGTCCCAAATAATAGCAAGCAGGCAGATTACTAAAAGCACATACCAGAAAATAGGAGTATAATGAACCATTGAATCAACTTGCAGATTAAAAGAATGAAAGCAAAAACAAAATGCATATTAGATCACTTACATAGTTACCATCAATGGATGATGCATGCTCAAGATGACACATACATAGTTTAGCTATCCATTATATCTTCCGTATAAACTAGCATCAATCATTCCAAGCGGGTTAGTATCTGTAAATATAGAAAGCAAACCAAACCTAAATTGTTGCTAAGACTTCCCAGAGAATCGCCGTGGGATAGTGCTTAGCTCAATCAAGTGAATCAACAAAACATGCATTCCACTCTCCAACTCATCTTGAAACATATATTCCACTCTCCAATTCCACTAGCTACAGTTCTTTCTCAAGTATCCCTTTAATTCTCATCCCCAACATCCCAATAAACTCACGTTTCTGAATAATATATTTGCTTATTGAATTTATAATACATTAATTGTTTCAATAATACTTATTTATATTAATAATAATCTGACAGAAAATTATGGGGGTATATTCAATCTAGACTTTTATTGACTTTTAATGACTTTTAATGATGATTGACTTTTATGGAGTTAATAGATTTTTATTGACTTTTATAGAATTTAATGGAGTTATAAAAAGATTTGTATAGAGTCTCGTAGACTTTTTCAATAGATTTCTATGGACTTTATCGACTTTTAATGACTTTTTTAAATGATGGACTTTTATGAAATTGATAGATTTCTAATAACTTTTATAGAATTACACGGAATTATCAAAAGAATTTTATAGACTCTATAGACTTTATAACTTAATAATTGATTTCTTTGAACTAACAATTGAACATAAATAACTACTTCAACATATAATTTTTTTTACTATTAATGTAAACACGTTTTACTTATTTAACAGTAAAAAATGTGAAAAATACCTATTCAATTCTTTTGTATGGCAAATATTGAACAACTTTTTTGCATCTTCAAGATGACGACCTTGAAGATTCAGTTAATGTTGCTATATAATTGTAATCTATAATTTTGTGTAATAAAACAAAAGTTTTCTATTAAATAACATTTTATACATTTAAAATATTTTTTGATGATAGTTGACTACTATAAAAATTCTTAAAACATATCTTTTAAATTAAACATGATAATTTATATCGTTATAAATATATTTTGTTTTAGAAAAATATTTATTATAATTGTTTATAGATATAGACCCATACAATCGTTTTAAAAATCTATCATCTAATATAAAATTGAGCACATTAACTTGCTATTTTATCAAAATACTTGTGTAAATATTAGTATTATATTGGATAAAATATAAGATGTGAAAAAAATAATAATTGAAGAAAGAGTCGCACATTAGGAATTAAAGAAAAGGGTACATGTGGAAAACAGGGGAGGAAAAGCAAATGAGGAGGTGGCCGTGTCGGAAATGAAAATAGCAAAGAGTAAAGAGAGATGCGGGTAATTAGGAATTAAAAGTCATTCCAAATCTTTACTATGAGTGGTGGAGAATTTTTAACTTTTTTGGGATGTACAAGGGGCATCAAAGTTTGTACCTAATGATTTCAACAGAAGTCATTAAAAGTCTATGAGATTTTGGATACCTATAGACTTTTATAGAGTTTTAAAAATTCAAGTTTGAATACCACCTGACTTTTTAAAACTCTACGAAAGTCTGTCTTGAATACCATTAGACTTTTGTAGAGTATATAAAAGTCTGGATTGAATACCTCTAGACTTTTAAACTCCATAAAAGTCATTAAAAGTTAATAAAAGTCTATAAACAATACATCCCCTTAATCTGAAATATGAATCAAACCTTCCATAGCAGAGATGCAAATTTGCCCAAAAATTAAATTGAACTTTCTCCCAGATTGTCGAAGGATCCCCCCTCCAAGTACATTTGTTTCTCTCTCTCTTTCTACATATATGGTTTGGTTGGAAATTTAAATATTCTAACCCATTTCATATGAAATCATAATTTTTTTAAACATAAGAATATCTTTTTTAACATAAGAATATCTTGAGAGAGAGAAAGGATTATGAGATAATTAATGAGAATTTGATGACGAGGGAAGAAAATGGAATTTAAATGATATATTTAGAATTTAAACAAATAAATGGCTAATTTGATAAAATAAGTTAATTTAAGGTCAAATTTGATTCTAGCACTTTATGCTTAATTTATTTTTCATGTTAGTATATCTTTTGTAATCTACTCATGTTTTTTTGTATAATAACTGGGATTCGTTGGAAATACTTGTATACAATCGATTTGTGACAATATTGAGTTAGTCTATAAGTTAGCTCAAATCTGATCCATACAAATATTTCCGGGATTGTCTAATCTAAGCTCCAAAGTATGTGTTGAATCATTTCTTGTCTCCTATTAAGGTTGGATGCCACTTTCATTCCTTAATATAGGGAAACCCCAGGGGTTGGTCTAGTGGTAGAGGACTGAGACTTAGGAATCTTGCTCCTTTTTAGGTCTCAGGTTCGAAACCTCCATGGTTCTATCAATTTCTGTGGGCCCAGTTCATATGGTGGCGTAAAACCCCGGCTTCAATTGGGCCCCGCTAGAGGACGTTGGGATTGTTCCCCGGATTAGTCGGTATTCGGACCGGATATTGAGTCATAAAAAAAAAAAATCCTTAATACAGGGACTTCGCATAACAAATCCCCATTTTGCCCCAACTATTTAAAGACACAGTAAGCGTAAGGAAGGAATTGGGCTTTCCAGAGGGTCCTTCAATCTTTTACTAAAATCACTACGAGCTGTCAAATTTTTATCTAGATAAAATTAGCGTGATGCAGTACTTTTCCCCTAACAGTCTGGATTGTAGATGAAAAGAAGAAAAAAGACTAAAAAGAGAATATCAAAGTACAACACTGCCAAATATAATTTTAGCCAAAAAAAAATGTGAAGAATAAAAATGAAATGGTGGCAAAATTCTCCTAACTTGCATATGCGTGATTGTAGAGCCGCTGGCTAGAGCTTAAGCAAAAATAGTCAATGGTTTTTCGTAGCAATATTTTTCTTATTCCCGCAAGCTGCTCTGTGTAGAAATGGAGCAATGAAATTGTAATTAGAAGACTTCTTTCGGGGGTTCCTTAGGGACCAATTTACTCTGGGTAGATTGACTGAACGCAGAGAACCTGGAATTGTCCAACGATTTCACCTTCTTATTGGATGTCCACTTTTTGTAACTAGTTAAAGTGTTACACAACGGTGATATGATAATATCGATTTTTAAGTCTATAAAATATTTCAATCCAGGCATAAGATAAACATTAGAGAGAACGGAGGAATCCCATGCCTGAGCAAACTAATGCCAGACTGCCTCGAGCCATCAAGACTGGACGTCACGAATTTTCTGAAGAGATGCAATTTCGTAAAATTTGCAAGCTTTTGTTCACGTTCAAATCCCCTAATTCTCTCTAGTAAAATTCTTAAAAGAAAAAAAAAACGCACAATCGTAACCACTCATGATCAAACCATGTCATTTTCGGAGCAATAACTTAAAAAAGACAAAAAAAAAAAAATCATAGTAATTTATGCTACCAGTATCCTTGCATAGAGAATCAATCCCTTCTCCCTTCGAAGATGAATCCATCCAATTCCATCGTAAGTATTAGGAACTACATTCACCATCGATAGGAGACATGCAAGGCGAACAAGAATTCAGTTCTGGCTTTCATATGTAAATATTTTTTAATTTCCATAAGCTAAATGTCATGGGAAGCCCGAGTCCCATCATTTATCTCCATAAAGTTGATATGCTGTCTCACTTAGTCTGGGACATTGCTGAGAAAATTTCGACAATAAGTATCGGTGAACCATTACACAAGATATCGGTTCTCGGTGTCACCTGCCAAAGCACTTCATAATAGAAGACGTCAAAGACGATAAAAGAAACTTCATCCCAGAAGATCCACCAGGAAAGTAAGAGATAGCATAGTATACTAGTGCCAGGACCTACAGTACAACATTTCGAAATTATGTTTACACCAAATCCTTTGTGTATAATTAGACAATAAATGAACTAACATATCAAATTCACAGTTGAAAAGAGTTAATACCTGAAACAGAGAGAAAGACAGAGATAGAAGATAACTATGAAGCACCATAGAGCCGTAAATGGTCCCAACCATGCAGCCAAAGAACCCTAATGTAAAAGGAAGCCTCTGATAGAAAAATGCAGACGCATTAGAAAAGGTTCAACCCAGGGAGGATTTATAATTTTTGTAAAGAGTAATTTAGCACCTCCTTTGATGTCATGTGGTCAAACTGATTCTTTGGGCCTTTGAGGGCAAAAAAGGACCCGATGATAAAGGCACAACCGATAGTAAAGCAGATAGCAAATTTCTGAGGCACCAATGCGATGACCGGAAGAAATAAACTGAATGCTATAAACACAAAGAAAACTCCACTAGCGAGGAATAAGCCAAAATACATGAGTGCTTTCCCTGAAGGGATGGAACTAGTGGCGGACTGGAAATTTCCTGGTATATCTCTTACTCCTTTAGAAACCCTGTACAGAAGATTGCACAAATCTTGAGATCAAATAGATGAGAAGGTGTTCTTCACAAATCTATTATCTACACACTGTAAAATTTACCAATAGAACTCCGGACATTGAAATTCCAATTTATACAATCCTTGAATAATCTATTCTAAACCTTGCATTCCATTAACTTAATGTACCCATGGCATATAGTTCCCGCAGTTTCAATAAAAAAACGGATGGCTGAAATCCATCTCAAATTATCATTCAAACCCCATATGATTATGGAAGACTCAATTAGCCACGAGTTCACCAGTATATGGCTGCGTGATTTGCCGGTATTGAGTCAGTCCGGGTTTTATACATAAGCACAAGCAAATAATTTAAACTGATGAATAAATAAAGGAGAAATCGGCACAGTACGCCTGTGACCATGTGATAAACCCTACGAAGGATGATAAAAACTCCGGAAAGCATGGAATCTTACACACTGAAGGTGCCGGAAACGGTGTCATTAGCGGATCTGACGGCGGATTCGATGTCGAACACACCGACGAGAGAGCCACCGCTAATACTGTCCTCGGAGGATCTGGCGGCTGCGTACGAATTCCAATCAGCCAGCAGAGAGGATGACGCCTTCTGCTGGACTTCATTCTCACGAACACCCCCTGAAAACCAATTCTGCATTGTACAACGGAAATTGGATCTGCTGTTGATAAATCAGAATCTGCGCAAAAACCGAAAGAAGATCGCGGGCACACTATAACATTTCCTTTCCCTTAGAACTTAGATGGATAGTTATCAAGTGCGTATGATAGACTTTGGTCCCTTATTGGCAGTTTAATATTATTTATCCAAAATAATTTGTATTTTATGTGTTTTTTATTTAAAAATATATTATATTTTAATATTAATTTGGTGTATAAAATTTGGTGTTAATTTTTTTTTTTTTTTTACCGACGGGCGAGGGATTAGCTGTAAAGCCCATATTACACTCCTACTATGTTCTCTTTTCTTGGTCAAGATCGGATCGAAGCTGCTAAGAACCGTAACTTCCGTCATCAAGCTGTAATTTCAGCTACGCATTTCTCTTGTATATTGGTATCTACTAATCACAACTTGATTAATTTGCAAAACCTCGTTCAATTGGATATCCAGCGATCTAGGGTTTCGATATGACGACCGCCGCTAGACCTACGTGGGCACCCGCAAAAGGAGGAAACGAACAAGGGGGCACTAGAATATTTGGTCCATCCCAAAAGTACTCTTCGAGGGATATCGCTTCTCACACTACCTTGAAGCCTAGGTTTGTTCTTCGCTCCCCTCTCCCTCTCCCTTCCCTGGGTCTGTGAATAGTGCGGTGTTCCTTGTCGTTCAATTTCCTTTAATGATTTTATGTTATGCTGAATAATATAGTTTGGTTTTTTTGTGCTTTTTATCAATTGCGAGACTAAATGAACGGTGTCTTGGGCCTGGTCCTTTATTATGTTATGCAAGTTTTAGCTTTTGGTTGTTTTTCTTCAATATTTGGATGAAGAGACGATGGATGATATCTGAAATAACTTAAAAGGATTATTGGTTTGTTGCAAAAATTTGAAAGTGTCCTTTTTTCTTGCATGCGTTTCTGCCTCGGTGTAATTTTAGATGCACTGCTTTATGACCTATTGTTATCCAGATTCATTGGACTTGAAACCTTAATATTTTATCTCAATGCCTGGACACAGAAAGGAAGGACAAGACACTCAAGATGAGCTGCAAAGAAGGGATCTCCGAGATGAATTGGAGGAGCGGGAGAGGAGGCATTTCTCATCTAAGGGTTGGTTTAATTAAGTTTTATGTGTGTGCAACTATATTTGAAAATTCTTGCCCTACCATCTTGTTGCAGTCATTTATGTTACCACACTTCATATATAATTTTGCAGAGGACAGAGAACGTCGAAAGGGAGGTCAGCTACTTCTCGAAGGTAAATGATACTCTGTAGCTTGATTTGGAGTTTCAAAACAAAGTACTGGAAATAATTTATTTTTGTTTGTTGCTTTAATGACGTGATGAGGCACCACTATTTGCAGGGTCCAAGAGAGAAGTTGAAGATCGTATTGTTCCACGAAGTGTAGATGCTGATGATGCTGATGTGGAAGTTCAGTCTGATGTTGAAAGGTTTGTGCCTCTGGCCATTCTTGTTTACTCTTACTAATTTCGATGATTCTTCTTACATGCATCAGTAATGTATTTAATAAATGGACTGCCAAACATTTGGTTGTACTCAAGAGCTATCTGCGGTCACCTGTTAATATGCACATGTATTTTTTTCCCTTTTCACAACATTTGTTTATTTATATTCTCCTTCTATGTTTTTCTTTTCTTTTTTTTTACTTTTATGTGTATGCACATGTATTTTTTTCCTTTTTCACAACATTTGTTTATTTATATTCTCCTTATGTGTTATTCTTTTTCTTTTCTTTTTTTTAACTTTTTAAACTATTTTTGGCTTATATTTTCGTTGTGGAATGTCTCAAACTATACCGATTTATTATTTTTATTATCACTGATGTTAGCTATTTTCTGGTTCTAGTGAGGATGACGACGACGATGATGGGGATGATGAAGAAGCACTTTTGGCTGAGCTTGAACGTTTGAGGAAAGAAAAAGCAGAGCAGAAAGAACTAGAAGTGAGTTCTATTATGTCAGTCATATTTGTATCATGTTTTTACTTTGTAGTAAGCTTTGTTTCAAATCACTGTCGATGGTGTTTGTCACTGATATGGAGCTTATATTAATGTTTAAACTAAAACATTTTTCTCCCATTCAAGGTTATGGTTAAATGCTCGATACTCTAGGCATTCTAGCATTTACTGGCCTCTTCACGGAGCACGTAAAATTTGAGCTCGCGTCTTTAAGTGCAAATGACCTTGTTTGAATTATGATATTTTTGGTGATAGATTCCCCTCTTTCACATGATAGGTGTCTTTGTATTTAGATGTTAATATATCTGTTTGGCTTTCATAATCGAATCTGGCAATGCTGCATACTGTCTCAATTCCTCATGGTGTGTGTATAATTAATGAAGTGTTAAATTTTTGGCAGGAACGACTACACCAAGAAGAGGAGCTGAAAGCTAAAGAAGAGCAGTTGTTGCGTGGAAATCCATTGCTAAATAATGCGACTTCCTTTAGCGTGAAGAGAAGGTATTTTGAACTACCTATTAGAATTTATATACTCTCTTCCTGTCAAAATGGTATTGTGTTTGATAATATCACATTAAGTCCTCCAACTTTCTATGTTGTTCAGGTGGGATGATGATGTGGTTTTCAAGAACCAAGCTCGTGGTGAGTCAAAAGGACTGAAGCGTTTCATCAACGACACTATCCGGAATGACTTCCACAGAAAGTTTCTTCAGAGGTACATGAAATAACATTGCATGATAGTTTTGGTTCAAGTACCCAGTGATATGAGCCATATGTAGAAAACAGAACGTGCTCTTGACTTGACTGAGGTAAACACCGAAGTTGTGTTGCATTGATTGTCTCCTTCGATTTCCAGAAGTTGCTGATTGAAATTTTCTTGAAAAAAGTTTTCAGTGTAATCTACCTAAGTATTGTTTAGATGGTTGTTTTGCCCAGCTCTATGTTGATGGTACACTAGATGAGAATGTACTTGGTGATAGAGGTGTCGAAATGGGCTAGGCCCATGTACTTGGTGATAGAGGTGTCGAAATGGGCTAGGCCCGTGTACTTGGTGATAGAGGTGTCGAAATGGGCTAGGCTCACCGGGTTGGCCCAACCCAACCCGCCAAATAGACGGCTTGGGCCAGGACGAGCCAAGCCGTTTGGGCCGCGGGTTTTGGCGGGTTGGCCAGCGGGTTAGTCCTTTTTTTATTAAAAAAAAATTTTATTCCTTTTTTTAGCCTCAATTCATAAATAAAAACTCAATATCACATTGAAGAATCCAATCCACAATATACAATATATTTTTCACTTGGTCGTGCTTGAAAATTGCAACATGTTTTCAAAATTGAGTAAAATACCGATTCCCTAGTCAAATATTTTTATTAGCAGAGCTAATGTATAGATAAAACTTGAAGCAAGTTCCAGTATTCTCCTAACATCAGTGACAGACTCGGGTTGGGTTTGGGCTTTCCCAACCCGTCTGGAGGCGGGCCCAAACAGGCTGTCGCGGGTTAGGCGGGCCAGACCGTTTGGGTCGGGCTGGCCGGTTTCGACAGCTCTACTTGGTGAGTATTAAAATACATAAACTTTGATAAAAGGTCTTTTCAAGTTGTATCTTCCTTTCTACTTTTGGACCACGATTTCAATTATACCAATAAGTTCATCGCTAAGTATTTTGTTACTATGGATGTGATAAGGGATGAATGGTTAAAATTTATAGCACTTCCCACTATTATGAATGTGTCAAATGGTGCATAGATAGAAAAACTCTGAAAATCCACCAAAGTATTCAAGAGCTTAATGTAAGAGGGTGTATTCAATAATGATTTTTGGTGACTTTTAATGACTTTTTTAAATGATAGACTTTTGTGGGGTTTCACAGAGTTATAAACAGATTTTCATAGACTTCGTTCTAGACATTTATCGACTTTTAGTGACTTTTTTAAATAATAGACTTTTGTGGAGATAGATTAATATTGACTTTTTAGTGTATTACACATAGTTATAAAAAGATTTTTATAAACTCTTGTAAATTTGTTTATAGAATTCTATTACAAGATTTTAAACTTCCAAATAATTTTGTAGATTTTGTAACATAATTGAAAAAAATACTAATCAATTAAATATTAATATTTTCCCTAAAAACTCAATGCGTCGTAATATTTTAATTGAATATTCTGAACTATATTTCACAAATTAATTATGTAAGTAAAATATACATTTTTATACTATTATAAAAGAAATATTTTGTGTGTTAGATGTAATATTAAATTAGTATATATCTTTTATGAATTTATTTTAAATATATAGATATATTAAGCTTCTTAATCACGGTTTCTGTTAGAAATTCTATGTTGCTCATGGGTCTATTAGCTTTCAAAAATAAAATTACCAGGAATGTAAAAATTTACGATTCAAACATTGACCCCATAAAAATTATTGTAAAAAATTATACTATTTCAAGATAAAATAAAATTTATGTACGTTTATTACCTGTGTATTTTTCAATTAAAGTCTATTCAAATCTCTAGGATGAATGGAGGAGAATTTTTTACTTTTTAGAGTTGTACATATAGCTTCACGGTTTGTATTTAAAAAAATTCCATAGAGCCATTAAAAGTCAATTGACATTTGGATACATCTAGACTTGTATAGAGTTTTTAAAAGTCATGTTTGAATACCACATGACTTTTAAAAACTCTAAAAAAGTCTATTCGGTAGACTTATATAAAGTACATAAAAGTCTAGATTGAGTACCGGTAGACTTTTATAAAGTATATAAAAGTCTAGATTGAATACCTCTAGACCACAAAATGAAGAATCTGGTCAAATTCGGAATCTGAAAGCAGTTACTTGTATCGTATTCATGTTAAACCCATCTAAATAATGTCCAAATCCCATATGTAGCTAACTTCGAGTGTTATTGAGAAGAATGATTCTGCATAAAACCTCGTTTTATTTTCCTACATGATTTATCCCTTAATGGTTATCAGTAATCGATACAGAATTAATAATATGAATCAGGCGATGCGATTTAGTTAGGAGCAAAGTATATTTTTTTAAAATATACACATGAAATTTGATAAGAAAAAATGAATTCGAGGGGCAACTCGTCCGTCCCTAGCCGCACAATGAATAACCGGATAGGCAGAAGAAAATGATCAAAAAATACCAAGTAACATTGGGGAAAAAATCAAAATATATAATTTTTTAAAAAAATGATAATTTATTTCAAAAAGACTTTGATTTGCACTTCAAATGTTGCACATATATACTTTGCTTCGCAGGCGGATGTACGTAAAGAACCTATAAACTAGTGACATCCCAACAAAATCCATAATTCTTGTTATCCGCCATCCAAACTCACCGTGTCAAATGATGGTGAACTGTGCAATCTTCGGCAGCCGCCCCTTCTTTTGCAGTCTTACTACTGATCACCCGAATACAGCACCTTCAGCAGCAGCCTGAAGCCGTAGTACATGAAAGACAACGCACTTAAGCCATCGCATGAATTTCGGTATGTGCTGCAATTGCCCCGACACACCACAGTAGTAATTGCTTATGTAGTATTTTACCAAAAGATTTGTGTGAAGCTTCCTGGGTGATTCGTGGCCTTGAGGGACCGTGCCACCATTGACGATGGCCATTTCTTGCTTGATTTCCAAACAAATTAGAAAAACGAACAGCCAATGTGAATCCCTCAAAAGTGGCAATGATCCCTCGGCGGTGTTATATAGTGTGTTGATTATAATATAAGCGGCTCTTGTTGTGTTGATTGTCCGCCTCATCCATGGTCCTAAGCCGTTATTGGCTGCTAATTGTTTTCTAAAATATGGCAAAATGCTGCCTATATTCAACCAGGAAGAATGGAATTTGAATATTCTGTTGGATGCATTTAAAATATTAAGATTCTTTTTACTCCGAATCTTTGATTTGTTTCTTGGTTACATCACGAGTATGTGATTTTTAGGTTGTTCACTTATTTGTAGGCAATACAACATTTGCAGTCCATTGTATCGTATTATTTCTTCAGAATATAATTTGTCCTTGTTTTTTGGTCAACAAGAATTAACGTTGCAATACGAAAATCTTTTTTCAAATTATAGCTATAGGCTTCTGTAAAAATGTGGATATTGATGACCGATTTCGTCGGTTGCTGCAACTGTTGTCATTTAATCATGATTTCAACATTTTAAAAATCTTAAACTGGAGTTGATGGGAGATATAATTATGATCCATGTAAATCGAAAGATACTAAAAGGAGATATATGTAAATGTCTAATATGGTAAGATATAATTATGATCCATGTAAATCGAAAGATATACTAAAAGGAGATGTATGTAATGTCTAATATGGTAAGGATATACATGGACTTAGCTCATGTACTACATCTAATTTCATGCATCAGTGGTAATGGTAAATGGGAATCAAATTGAATGATATAGCATAAACTCGTCCAAGACTCCTTTGTATTATTTTTTTCTCACACAAATTATAAAATTCCATAAACATTGATAGAGAAACTCGGAATAAAGCTTACCCATCAAAAAACATACTATTTATAGCACATGGTTTTGGTGAGAAACAAAACGAAAAGCAAGAACTAGCAAGGCTTCGTTCATGTTCCCATTAAGGTTAAAAAATGAATTGCCGGATCATTAACACTGCAGAAAAAATTGTTTCCTCAAAATAGAAGGCACCTTAAATAACACTTGACCATTCATCAAGTAGCATCAGTGTATAGGATGAGTACAAATCCATAGCAATCTATCTCCACGTTTAACATAGGATTGAAAAGAGAGACTCCACAAAAGGAAAGTCTACTGACGGTGCTTTGGCGCAGAACGCCTTTGTCTCTTGTATGTCTTCTGGCCATCCTCTTTTACTGAGACTGACTCGGTACGGGTAACTTGGGACTCACCCTCAAGTGAAGGTTTAGGGGCTGAGTTGCCTAGAGCATTCGGATTAGGTGAACTCACAACTGTTTCAAGTGTTTGACCTGAATCATCAGCGGTATGCCCTTTCCTTTTATTACCCCCCGCACCAGTTACCACTTCATCAGAAACCATATGCAAAGTTGGAGTTGGATGCTTTGGTGAAGACAATTCAGGGATATTTGTATCACCCTGCAGAATGGAGGGCTTCGAGTCTTCCTTTGCAGGGGTAGTAGAGACTGATGGTATTGGAATCTCAGGATCATGGGGCACCAATACATAAGGTGCAGGGATGGAATGGTCTTCAGGTTCATTAACCTCCGTCTCCACCTCATCACGATCTGAGTGGACATTAGACAAATTAGGCTCCTGCAATGGATGCTGAGAGGCATTAGGATCGACCTGAGAAGCGGGAGAGGTTTTGTTAGAATTGGCTGGGTCACCACGATCTAGCTGTATTGGAGTCTTTACATCTTCTGATACAGCATGGTCAGCCATGGATGGCAAAAATTCCATCCCTCCTCTGTTCTCTTCTTGTCCTGTGGCCTGTGGTGCAGTATCTGAAGATTCTGTTAGCAATGGTCCAGTATCCCCTGAGAAATTGGCTTCTGTACCCGTTGGAAGAAGTGGTTTTTCATTGACGGATGCAACACATGGTAGATCTAGCACAGATGGGTGGACAGAGGATGGTGAAGCTTCTCTACTTCCAGTTATTGTATCCAACTCTATCATCTCGGACTGTAAGTTGTCTTGTAGTTCTGGCAATGGGGAGTAGCTTGAGAACGGCGTAACCAATGGTTCATCATCCTGTCCAGAAATATCATGGGGGAGTGACGGAGAACCATTAGGTCCCACTGAAACAGATGCTGTTGGGGATGATGGTCCAGAGGTGTATGGATAATACAAATTGGCCCCTGCACTTCCACCACCGAAAGATCCACTCATTCCACCTCTTCTCCTCGGCTTGCAACGTTTGGTTTTAGGGCCAACCATAACCATATCCTGCGTTGATAGTGTGGCCTGGCTTCCATTACTCATTCTCAAAGCAACCGAACAAATACCTTGAATCTTGACAAGGGCCTCAAATACTGGATTTGTGGTCTCTGCACAATTTAACGAGGATGATAAAATTCATACTTTGCTTCAAACAATGAGATGCTGAGAATGTATGTTCGCAGTGTATGAAAATTCAATGTGAAAATGTAAAAAATTAGAGAACGGGGGATAGGCAACCTCACCTGTAGCTTCAGGATCCAATTTCATTGCGCTTTGATCTGTTATATCGGGGTATTCAGGTGCACTCAGGGAAGAATCCCATGTCTGAGGTGTTTCTGGGAGTTCAAGATTTGAGGGTAGAGGAGAATAAGACATTGCCAACGAGGTAGAAAACATTCCTGGCACGTTTAAACATCTTTTACGGCTCTCAGCCAATAATCCACCAGCATATCCACCCCTTTTTTTTGGCCTGCCTCTCTGTCCTTTAGGCGGAATAAATGGGGTTGCAGCCGGAGATGCTGCATAAAAATCCGGGCGAACAGTGAGGCGATGATCCTCATGAGCTACCCTCAGAGAATATTCACATATATCCTGGATTTCCTTAAGGACATGTTCCCCTAAGGACTCATGGCCTTGGTGCATGGCATCACTGACACGATGGTATATTTTTTGCAAGCCCTGTGCCTGGACACGTTGACAAATTAAAAAATCAACACAACCATAAAAACAACGTGATGAGAGCATGGTCATCAATCAGATCAAAGTAGTTTACCATTGCCTCCATTGCCCCTCCAACCCCCTGGTATCCTGTATTTGGTCGAGAAGCAGGATTACCAATTAACAACCGAGTAATTTGCCTGTACCATATCTTGTATGGATCACTCTGATCTATTGGAGACTCAATGGGATGTGCAGATACAATGCGAGCACAGCGGTCTGTCCACATATCAACAAATTGCCTGTGATGTTGGGCCCAATCATAATTCTGTCTCCCACGCCGATCAGTCAAATGGATGTCTGGGATTGTGTCACAAATTGCAGGTATGGTTTGTTGCTGCCCAAATTGACGCAAGACACGGTCGGGATGGTGGAATTCAACCACATCGAAACAGATGAGAGGAGACACTGTCTGCCAAATTCTTCTTCCTGATAGGCAATAATCTGGGAGACTGGCCAATACATCGACGGGATATGGCTCCCATACAAACTAAAACATAAAATGGCTCTCAAATACTAGCTATGAAATTTATTATAAACTTTGTGCTATACTGCTGGTAAATGCAAACAGAGACAAATAATAACCTGGTCATCCTTCATATTGTCTAGCTGGTCTCTATATAAGACTAGTACATGTGTGCCAACGCTCTCGAGCTTGAAACCAACATTCCATCTGCAAGTAACAAATATTTATCATAAAACCACTATATTGAGAATCGGATGAACATTTCAAGAAAGTTGTTGGAAAATTCATCGATACCTAGAACCATAGGGGGCTGCAGGCAAAGGGTACCCCTCTGAAACCCTATCAGGTGATGTATGCTCTCTGGGCGCTATTCTCCCAGGACGGACAAAAGGCACTCTCTCCCACGCCCATATCTGATTAAATCATAAAGACCAAATATCTCTCTATGTTCAGTTCTGTATATTCAGCTATTAAACACCAATGCAAACAAGGAAACTATCTGCATAAGGCTAGTCATACCTGCAGAAGTACAAGTGGACCACATATATCTGATGTCTCAGGTTTGGTCGCCCGGCACAAAGCACGGTAAAGACAAGCAAGGACAGCGCTACCCCAGCTTAGCCTACCGGCTGTTTCAAAATCCCTAAGGAGTGGCAAGTACATCAATTTGACCTTATTATTGGACATGTCTGACAACAACTGTCCTCCAAGTAACTGCAAAATGTATGCTCTAGCATAAAATTTCACAGTATCCTCAGATGCACCATCAGACAATGTTTTATATCTCTCCTGTAAACAACGAATCTTAAGACGGCCACGGTCAAAGTCCTCAGGAGGTGGTCTAAATCCCAATAGTTCATTACAAATGTCCTGCCACTCATCCATGGACCGATTGGTATCAACACCTGTAATAGGTTCACCATCCACTGGGAGACCCCACAACACAGAAATGTCCTGCAGCGTTACAGTAGTCTCACCAACAGGTAAATGAAAAGTATGTGTCTCTGGTCGCCATCTCTCAACCAACGCCGTGATCAAAGCATGATCCAGCCTTATACGACCAGCCATGTAAACCCCATAAAAACCTGCTTTCAGCATCATTTGCTGCACACGAGGGTCCAAGGCACCCAAGCGCCAAAAGTGTCCGTCACATCTCCTACATGTCAGAGGCTCGAAGTCTTGACCATTCCATATATCTGTAGATCGGTGATGATCTTGTAAGGTAAGTACAGAGTCATCAATTGGTCCAGGATGCAACGTGTGACCAAGTCCAGCATCCATATTTCCTCAAGCTCCTAAAATGGTGAGTTATAGATAACAATTACATAGTTAACTACTGATGATCATAGCATGCTTTCCATGTTACTGAAGCAACACCGTGTAAAATAAAATCAAGGTTCACATGAAATGGGATTTTAGCAGAATAAATAGCATGGAGGTTTCTATAGGAACAAGAACAAAAAAGGGTGACTGTATCATGATTTAAGGAATAGCTACAAAGGAACTAATAGGATTGATCACACTCCATGACAATTGGTTTATTCCCCAAGAACTGGAGTGAAAGACAACCAAGAGGTTAAATTTAGTGCTTATTTGCCCCCAACATTATTTTATCATTATCATCTTGCATGGAATATGCATCATTCTTCAACTTCAAAGACACAATTACACTTTTAATCCTCTTCGTGGTTTACTCATTTTGATTTGTTTCCTGGAGATACTCAACATCAGACAAGGGTAAAACTTCTAAAGCACTATCATCAACTTGTTATCTGCCTAGAAAAATTTTGAGAGATAGTCAAAAAGGTTATAGGCTTGTAGCCAAAATTCACATTCATTTTCAGGCTGCAAACCTTCCTCGTTATCTTTGGTATTACAATTCAATGTTCAAGACCACTAAGTCTTGAAAGATTTTAAATGCAAGCTTGGTCTAAGAAAACTTCTCAAGTATTTACATTTTAGTCCTCTACTCAAACATGTGTTGCGCCCAAATCAGAATATATTTGGCCCAAGCCCGGCTAGGTAACCGGTTCATGAGGTAGAAATTGATCAAAGAAAGCTAGGTATTTAGGGCCAGTGAGCCGGTGTAAATTTAACTGAGTCATTGGCCATTTCTTTGGGCCACAATAGCATGTTTGAGAGTAGGCAAGTGGAGGCTAACTGTTTGATGGAAGGGATTAAGGGGAACGACCAGAAAAGAAGAGGGATCACCAATCATCAATCATCATCACTTCCAAAATACTCCGGCATCTGCAATCAATTTTTTTTTTTATAGCAAACTTTATATTTTACTTTGTTCACTTTTTGCAATATTTCCTTTATCTTCTAATTCTCAATTTCCTTCGTCAAAATATCTAAGTTTGTTTCGCTCCAATCCTTCAGTTATATTTCATATTTCTTGTTGTGAAAAAAAATTTGGTTTAGTTCTTGATGGTATAATTTCATATTCATATCATTGAGGGATTTGATTTTCAAAAAGTTTACTTTCTCAGCATTCAACCGAGGAGATTAGAATTAACGATTAAATCATGAATTCACGTTGTTTGATATTTTACAAGTTAGATTTTTTCATTTTCTTTTCCGCATTTATTTTTGCCTTTAATTTGGTACATTTCATGTCCGGCACACGCACACAGATTTTCTGTGCAAACGGCATGATATTTAAAAAAGAAAGAAACTCTTAAACGTACAAAATAAACCAGAAGGCATGTCCATTACATCTTAGAAATACAAACACGAGTTAATGTGAAAAAGAAAAAGTAATAAAAATCAAGCTTCATGCTTCGTGATTAAACGAATTACCTCCAGTTATTAAGTGCTTCGATATTTAGACGAATAATTAACAAAAAACACAACCACCTGATGAGAATAATCAATTCAAACGGCATCAATTTCACGGTGAAAGATACACCAACATCATACCAACTCAAATTCCTGATTCAACAACACAACTGAAAAATTCCCCAAATCACAGATAAAAAGAACTCTTACCTCGTAATGAAGACCCACAAGCTCCAGTATCTCCACAGCAAAAAAACCAAACACTTGAATCACACAGACAAAATTAAATTACATGTACGCAGACACGCGTAAAGAACTAATCCAAACCCAAGAAAAATCAAATTTTTAGAAGAATAAACGATAAAATTAATGGGTTTTGGACAGCAAAGAAAAAAAAGGAGGGAAGAGCAGAGTGAGTGTATTTGCACTTCCAACGGCTATTCAAATCGGTGTTCTGCGCTAGAGATCTCCATTAGAAACGCGACTTCGCCAGCCTGCACGTTTTGGAAAAGATAAAGTGCTAGGGTTTTTGTATTGTAAGCGTCCCCATTTGTTGACAGATTGTGTTTATCCGCGATTTGGTTCTAATCTTCCTCCAAATATTAAATATGCCCCTATACTTTTTTTTATAAATAAGAATATTACAAATTGGTGGTCTTGATTTTTACTGATTTAAATTATAAAATTCAATTTTGAGAAAAAAAATGACTATTAATTGTTTGTTTTGCATATACAAAGTGCATGTTTTGAAATACAAATTCCAATAGTTTTTTTAGTGAGTGCAATTATATATAGATATAAAGGCATTCAAATTTCAAATTTATTATAGATTATGAAATTAGAATGTGACGAGTTGTCAAAATTAAGTCTTATACGTATCATGATTCGAGCAATTATAATATATTATAATATAACCAGGGCCGAACGTAGAAATTTTGAGAAGGGGCAAAAAATAATAAAATAAAATATGGAAGCAAAAAAAAATTTAAGAGGTCGGATATAATTTTAGGTTTGTCAAAATGTAATTTTTAGTGGCAATTTACAATTTTTGAGGAGTAAAATATAATTTTTTCTTTAAAAAAATAGGTTAAACAATTATTTTTTTCAAGGGACACTTATCGTTCTTGCTAAAGGGTGCGTCCACCAAGGATATAATATGCGACATATAAATGCATATTTTCAACTATGTTAGGACAAAATAAAATGATAGTAGATCACCTATTTGCCTACTAATGGATACACATGTATATATATCAAGTTTCGATTTGTAAAATACATACTTATAGTTTCAAATTAATGGCATAATCTACCATGCACATACATTATCGAGTAAATTTCAAAAATAGTCTCATAGAATATGATTTTTTTCAATACTAGACTCGTACTTTTAGAAATAATTAAATATAATCCCATAAAAATTATTTTTAATTAAAAATAGTCTTACATAAAATTTTTTTAAACAAATTTAGTCCTAATTATTTTTTAACAAAAGAGGTGTCATAATTGAGTATGGGGCTTTGAGACAATTTTTATTTAAAACAAAAGTTTGTGGCTTTTTTTGTTAAAATTAATTTCCATTGGACTATATTGATTTGTCTTAAAAGTTTAGAACTAGTATTGCAAAGACCCTTGTTCTATTGGACAATTTCTGAAATTTACAATATACTATTTAATAATATTGGTAAATTAGTACGAACTTGGCACACCACCTCAGACCAATCACCAAATATTGATTAATATGAAATGAAATGTTTCAAAATTTGTCACATAAGTATAACGTTTAACAAAATTGTAACGTTCTCCTACCCATGGATGAATTTACATGGGAGTTATAAGGGGCATCTGCCCCCGTCAAAATTTATTTGTTATTATATATTGTTTCTACAATTTTGCCAAACACAAGTCAGTACTGGATTATGTAATCCATTCAACCCAAGTAAGATGATGGTCTTCGAAATTCAATCTTGTGGGACCAATCTTCATTTATTTTGTTATTTTTCTTTTGTAAACATAGATAAACATTCCTTCATTTATTTTGTTATTCACAACAAATTTTTATTGTTTGTTAAACAAAATTAATTTATCATTACAAAATGATATAAATTTGCTGTTTATTTCTTTTCAATCCATAATAACACGTAGTAATGTAATAATTTGTAAATCACTAATTGATAAATATAAAATATCAAAAAATTACCAAAAAATATTTCACCACAAAATACTCAATTGTCACCATTGCAATCTTATAACTCTCTACCATATATAGGTCTCTTAAACATATAAAGAACTTGCTTCCGTCTTTCTCAACATCGAGCAAGTTCATTCCTTGAATATCAATGAATCGGGCATTGTAATACTTGTAATGTTAAGTACCGTTTGGTGTGATTGATAAGATGATCATGGATTGCTAAACTCAGACTCAAACAACACACCAAACAAGATATCATCAATCAAACTATATAAATTACATATCTATCAATTTTTTATCACTCATATTACACATCCATATCATTTGGTCATCCTATACAATGTACCAAATGGTAGCTTAGTATATTATTTCTTGAAATAATCGCATTATGATTATTTGTCTATATTTTTACCCACAATCTTTAATAGACTCGGATGTTTATCATGAATTTTTGATTTAATTTTTATGTATGTAATTTTGCCCCTCTCGATAAATTTCCTAGATTCGCCCCTGCTCCTAACCCAGTGATAGTGCTCTGGGTATGTCAACCATTAATATTCGTTGACGTAGAATATATCATATTAATAAAGATAATGTCCCTAAATACGGTTCTCTTAGAGACAATTTTAAACTAACTCTTCCCTAAAACCTTTTCAATCTTTGTTATTTTAAGATAGAATTTGACATTATAAATTTTTATATTTTTATATTAAATGTTTAATTCATTCCTAGTAATAATAGTTAATTTTTTTAATTATTTACCCTCCATAAATCCACCACATATCCCACCTTCCTTCTAAGGTTTCACAACTCTAAAAAATCAAACCAAAATTGCTCCATATCTCGCCACTTATATCCCAAGGCGTCACACTGTTTCAATGAGAGCAACAAATTTTGGTAAATTACTCAAAAGCTCCAACCGTCAGTTTATTTAATCATTGCTTATATTAAGTAACCCAAATCTTTGTGAATTACGACCATTTGACTTTTGATGGATTATTCCTATACTAGTTTTACTTGCACCGTACCCAGGAGACGGTATTTCTATCTTTGAGTGAACAAATAAGTTTAAACGATTCTGAAAGCTTTAGAATTTTTTAGGACGTTGTGCATGTGCTTTTATTTTGAATGGGAAAAGCCAGCAAGCAGATGATATAAGGAACAATAGACAACAACTTAAATATATGGAAAACATACCCAGCACAGGAACACAGATAAGTAAAGAGAAATTCCAGCAAAATAGACCACACACTAAGAGGACCCAAAGACAAGTGGAAAAAATTGAAATGCTATAAATCTATTTTTTTTTCAACTAAATCCTTTACCAAAAACTCGAGCTTCTACATAGATAGAATTGGTATATATATAAAAGATGTGATAATTCAGTTCTCATGGGTCCCAGAAACCCCATTTAGGTGCAGATGATGCTAATAATGCCAACAAACTAAAGATTCATACTACGCTTAAAAGGAGGAGTTCGAATGAAGTTTGGAAAGACGAGATAGAAAATGTCTTGTATTGCCGCCTTCTCGTGTGTTTAAAGGGTGATTTTATTTTTTCAACATAAAGTGGACTTAAATGATTGCAAGTTTTTTACCCGGATTAGGATGAACAAACTTTTACATTATGGTTACTCAAGAGGCTTCCTGGAGCTCTTGAACCTAGCCCAACTGGTAAGAACTCACCTTCATGTTGGAGAGATTCAAGTTAGAATCTCACAGTATACGAAAAATATTTAGTCCATTCCCTTCGAAAAAAAAAAGAAAAGAAGAGAGAGAGCGCTTCCTGCTCTACAGACATTGTGATGGATGCTAATCATGTTAGAATTAATGGGTTTTAAACATTAAAAGCTCAATATTATTATTGATTTTGTTAATGAGAACAAAATTATGGTAAGTTAATTATGAAAGGCAATTAGGCTAAAGAAATCCCACATTGAGTAATTGAGGCACTTATGGTTTGTTTATATTGAGATACAAATCATTAGAGTGTAGTTAAGTAGTAAAGATGGGTGCCCCTCGCGCGCCGTCCGTCCGTCCGCTCCGCTCGACTCGGCACGGCACGGCACGTCACGTCACGTCACGTCTCGACTCGACTCGCCGCGCCGCGCCGCGCCGCGTCGCGTCGCGCGTGTCGCTGCCGCGAAGGCAGTCCTATCTTTTTACTACACGGATTTCTGAAATGACTTTTCATATGCCTGAAATGACTTTTCATATGCCTGATTTTTCATATTCTGCTGAGTATTAACAAGGAGACTTTTTACCTACCTGCAGAATTGATGTCATATTTAAGTGTGAGACTTAAATCCGAAATGAATATGATGTTAAGTGTTGAGACTTTTCATCTAACCCACTATGCATTGTCATTTAAGTTGTGGCCTTTGGTAGGCCTGCTGTTGCAGCTATATAAGCTGCTCCAGCCTCATTCTTTATCTCATCCCGAATTTGCATTTGCATATCATATCATCTTCTTGAGAGTACTACACACTTCTTAGTGTTCGAGTGAGTCTGTCTGGGTTTCTGCTTCAACCCATACAGAGGTGTTTGGGACGTTGTACATTGGAACTCTCTTGTCCAGGAGGCCAGAAGTTGTAGGCGGGCAATTTAGAGTTTACGGGCACACGGTTTACTGTGGCCTCGTCCAACAACAAAGTTTCTGCCCAGTTTATTTAAACTGTTTGTTGTAAGTTTTTACTGTTTCGAGTATTTTATTATAACAGAGTATTTGTGATCTTCTTATGCTTTGTCTATTTATTTTTCTAAGAAACAGAACCAACAATCGTAAACTCTAAACTTCTTTGTTTGTTTTGTTCTGTTTTATCAAAACTCAGCTTTCACATTTACTTAAGATATTGTTCATGAATTTTTCAAAGGTTTAAACTTACTGTTTAAAAAACTGCTTTGATATTATTTGTGCTCTCCTATTTGTGTTCTGTTTTAGCTAATGGCTGACCAGTTTACCCAACCACATGCTGTGAATAATGAGATTTCGGTGATCAAAGCTAGCGGTACTGAGGCCGCAATGCCAATTCTGAGAAGTCCAATGCCGTTTTCTCAATTTGAGAAACCGGAAAAGTTCAAGGGTTCCAACTTTAAACGTTGGCAACAGAAGATGATGTTCTTCCTTACCACCTTGAACTTGACCAGGTTTCTGAAGGAGGAGAAACCGGTGGAGGACAAAGAGGATCCTCAATCTGCTGTGATAGTTGAGTCCTGGATGAGTGCCGACTACCTTTGTCGTAACTACATACTAAAGTCTCTTGACGATGCATTTTTTAATGTGTATTCCCCCAAGGAGACTGCTAAGAATCTTTGGTAATCGTTAGAGATAAAGTACAAAGTTGACGACGCAGGCGCAAAGAAATTTGTAGCCGGGCGATTCCATGACTATCGAATGGTAGATGGCAAGAGCGTTGTTGAGCAATGCGAAGAGCTGCAGCTGATATATCATGAGCTTGCTGCCGAAGGTATGGGGCTAAATGATGCTCTCCAAGTGGCGATGATGATTGAAAAATTACCGCCATCTTGGAAGGACTTCAAGAGCTACCTAAAGCACAAACGAAAGATGATGAGTCTAGAGGATCTTATCAGGAGGCTGCGCATCGAGCAAGACAACCGAAAAGTTGACAAGAAATCATTTGGAATGATTTCCAAGGCCAACGTGGTTGAAGTTGGGGACAACTCCCATGGGAATAAGCGCAAACGTACTTTTGAACCCAAGGGAGATACTCAGACAAGGAGGTTCACCGGTGACTGTTATGTGTGTGGTAAGCCTAACCATAAGGCCAAGGACTGCACTCAACGTCAAAACAACTGCACTCAACGTCAAAACAATGACGGTAAGAGAAAGATAGTCCCTTACAAAGGCAAAGGCAAGAGGTCTGCACATGCCCACATTGCTGAGGACAATCTGAGCTCTGACATGGATGACATGCATCTGAGTGTTGTGGTACCGGAGGTGAATCTTGTTGGAGGGAACTCCAAGGAATGGTGGGTCGACACTGGGGCTACTCGCCACATTTGCGCCAACAAATAGGATGTTTAAGACCTATCAACCGGTGAATGATGAGAACTGCTACATGGGAAATTCAGCAGTCTCAAAAGTTGAAGGCAAAGGGACGGTTGTGCTAAAAATGACTTCCGGAAAAGAGTTGACTCTTACCGAGGTGCTCCACGTGCCAGAGATCCGAAAGAATCTCATCTCCGGAGCAGTGCTGAACAAGGAAGGCTTTCGGCTTGTGTTTGAGTCCGACAAAGTCATTCTGTCCAAGGGTGGTATGTTTGTGGGCAATGGCTACTTGGCCAATAACCTCTTCAAGATGAATGTAATGACTTTAGCTCCTAAGGCTAAGTCTAGTGTAGATGTTGAGGTTGATGTTAATGCTGCAAATGAGGCTAGCACAAGCAAAAATAATGTAATGACTGTTGCCAATGTGGCTAATAAAACTTTAAAGTTTGATTATTCTTGCGAGTCTTTACATTTGTGGCATGGTAGATTAGGACATGTGAATTATAAGTCCTTACAAAGGCTAATGTCTCTTAATCTATTGCCTAAATTTAACATCAATCATAAACACAAGTGTGAGACTTGTGTAGAGGCCAAATTAGCCAAGTCATCATTCCACTCAATTGAGCGAAGCACCGAACCGTTAAACTTGATTCATACGGATGTATGCGATCTAAAGTATGTACAATCTAGAGGCGGTAAAAATTATTTCATAACATTTATCGATGATTGTACAAGATATTGTTATGTCTACTTAATGAGAAGTAAAGACGAAGCAATTGATATGTTCATTCACTATAAGAATGAAGTTGAGAATCAACTTGATAAAAGATTAAAATTCTTCGAAGTGATCGAGGCGGTGAATATGAGTCACCATTTGCACAAATATGTGCTGAGAGTGGCATTATTCATCAAACCACTGCGCCTTATTCTCCCGAGCAAAATGGTATTGCTGAAAGGAAGAATAGAACGCTTAAGGAAATGATGAATGCAATGCTTATAAGTTCCGACTTACCTAGGAATTTATGGGGAGAAGCTCTACTTTCCGCCAACTATGTGCTAAACAGAGTACCACATAAGAAGTTGGATAAAACGCCTTATGAATTGTGGAAAGGTCGCTCACCTAGTTACAAGTTTTTAAGGGTTTGGGGCTGTCTAGCAAAGGTACCAATTCCTCCTCCTAAACGGACTAGGATAGGACCTAAGACAGTAGATTGTGTATTTATCGGATATGCACAAGATAGTAGTGCCTATCGTTTTCTAGTGCATAAATCAGATAATGCAGAAATGCATGTAAATACTATCATTGAGGCTAGGGATGCTTCGTTCTTTGAGGAAATCTTTCCCCACAAAACTCCGACAATGCCTGAAACCAATGTTGAGAGAAATGTGGGGGATAGAGAATCTCAAGAGAATGTAGAATCGCCTAGACGAAGCAAAAGAGCGAGAAAAGAGAAATCTTTTGGCTCGGATTTTCTAACATATCTGTTGGAAAAAGATCTGACTACTTTCAAAGAAGCAATGTCTTCACAAGACTCTGATCTTTGGAAAGAAGCGGTGAACAGTGAGATAGAATCTATCTTACATAATCATACTTGGGAACTAGTGGATCTTCCTGCAGGTTGTAAACCACTAGGCCACAAATGGATCTTCAAGAGGAAGATGAAAGCCGATGGTACTGTAGATAAGTACAAGGCTAGACTTGTAGTAAAAGGCTACAGACAAACTGAAGGTGTTGATTATTTCGACACATACGCTCCTGTATCCCGGAAAACATCTATAAGGTTGATAATTGCATTTGCTGCATTATATAACCTAGAGATCCATCAAATGGATGTTAAAACGGCTTTTCTAAATGGAGAGTTAGAAGAGGAGGTTTACATGGAACAACCTGAAGGGTTTGTAGTTCCAGGTAAAGAAACGAAGGTGTGTAAACTTGTGAAATCCTTGTATGGATTAAAACAAGCACCTAAACAATGGCACGAAAAATTTGATAGCGTCATGCTTTCAAATGGGTTTAAAACAAACCAATGCGATAAGTGTGTCTACGTGAAAGGAGACAATACAAACTATGTAATAGTATGTCTATACGTAGATGACATGATAATTGTTGGTAATAACGATAACATCAAAATTACCAAGAAAATGTTGTCACGAAATTTTGAGATGAAAGACCTAGGTCTTGCAGATGTGATTCTTGGAATGAAGATCACCAAACATGCAGATGGATATTTTCTCTCCCAGGGTCATTATGTCGAGAAGATACTTGACAAGTTTGACAAGGGAAATAATACCATCGCTAGAACACCTATGGAAGTGGTGTCAAATCTTTGCAAGAATCGCGGAGAAGGTGTGCAACAACTTGAGTACTCTAGAGTCATAGGCAGTCTCATGTACCTCATGGATTGCACTAGACCTGATATAGCTAATTCTGTCAATACATTGAGCAGATATACGAGTAATCCCAGTTATGAGCACTGGAAGGCAGTAGTTCGAGTTCTTAGATATCTAAGATATACTTCTAACTACGGACTACATTATACGAGATACCCAGCAGTAATTGAAGGGTATTCAGATGCGAATTTGATATCGGACTCCAAAAATATAAAATCTACGAGTGGATATATATTTATAATTGGCGGTGCTGCTATTTCATGGAAATCATGCAAACAGACATGCATTGCTAGATCAACTATGGAATCTGAGTTCATAGCTTTAGATCTTGCGGCAGAAGAAGCTGATTGGCTTCGGAGTTTCTTGGAGGATATTTCAATGTGGTCAAAACCAATGCCACCCATTAGTTTGCACTGTGATAGTCAGTCAGCTATGAGAAGAGCACATAACAATGTGTATAATGGGAAATCAAGACACATTCGTCGGAGACATAAATCTGTGAGAAATTTACTAAAAACCGGTGTCATTTCTTTAGATTATGTGAAGTCTAAAGAAAACATTGCAGACCCATTTACGAAAGGTCTGACGAGAGACCGAGTAGAGGTTTCATCGAGGGGAATGGGGTTGAAGCCCATGAAATTGATTTCCAACCATGATGGCAACCCAACCTGAATTGTAAAATCCGATTTGCAGGTTCAATGGGAAAACCGAATTGTGGGGGGGGGGATCGAACAAAGCACTCGGGAAATTGAGTTCCTTACCTATTCCTGTGATGAAAGAGTGATAGACCTGTACTTTGGGAAGGCTGAGCTCATGCTCTTAATGATTCTTCTATCTCGAGATGATAAAGTGGGGTATACAGGATACTCTTTAGGAGAAATCACCTATGTCGAATGTGAAGGGGCCACTTCTATGAGATGACCTGAGGGCTAAATCTCTAGAGCATTCGATGAAACATCCAAGGCAGTCCAGGGCCAAAATGGACAACAACGAAAGAACCAATAATAGTGTGGAGATGAAGCTGTGTGAGTATTGTTGTCTTGTTATACATAAAACGTCGAACAGTTCAAGGCATCGCGTCCACTGGTTGACAAGTATATCCGATGATACTTTACTAAGGAAGGTTCAAGGTTAATCACCACCTATCCTGATGCAGTGGATTCTCAAAGTACTCTCAAATCTTCATCTAGGTGCATTGTGTAATTTTTTCGCCATATTGCATTCATGTGGGGGATTATTAGAATTAATGGGTTTTAAACATTAAAAGCCCAATATTATTATTGATTTTGTTAATGAGAACAAAATTATGGTAAGTTAATTATGAAAGGCAATTAGGCTAAAGAAATCCCACATTGAGTAATTGAGGCACTTATGGTTTGTTTATATTGAGATACAAATCATTAGAGTGTAGTTAAGTAGTAAAGATGGGTGCCCCTCGCGCGCCGTCCGTCCGTCCGCTCCGCTCGGCTCGGCACGGCACGGCACGTCACGTCTTGACTCGACTCGCCGCGCCGCGCCGCGCCGCGCGTGTCGCTGCCGCGAAGGCAGTCCTATCTTTTTACTACACGGATTTCTGAAATGACTTTTCATATGCCTGAAATGACTTTTCATATGCCTGATTTTTCATATTCTGCTGAGTATTAAGTTTGAGACTTTTTACCTACCTGCAGAATTGATGTCAGATTTAAGTGTGAGACTTAAATCCGAAATGAATATGATGTTAAGTGTTGAGACTTTTCATCTAACCCACTATGCATTGTCATTTAAGTTGTGGCCTTTGGTAGGCCTGCTGTTGCAGCTATATAAGCTGCTCCAGCCTCATTCTTTATCTCATCCCGAATTTGCATTTGCATATCATATCATCTTCTTGAGAGTACTACACACTTCTTAGTGTTCGAGTGAGTCTGTCTGGGTTTCTGCTTCAACCCATACAGAGGTGTTTGGGACGTTGTACCTTGGAACTCTCTTGTCCAGGAGGCCAGAAGTTGTAGGCGGGCAATTTAGAGTTTACGGGCACACGGTTTACTGTGGCCTCGTCCAACAACAAAGTTTCTGCCCAGTTTATTTAAACTGTTTGTTGTAAGTTTTTACTGTTTCGAGTATTTTATTATAACAGAGTATTTGTGATCTTCTTATGCTTTGTCTATTTGTTTTTCTAAGAAACAGAACCAACAAATCATTTAAGCTTTAACCAACCATTCAAGCGTAAACCGGATGAATACCTGCCGATTCCAAACGTGATTAAGATCATGCGTCAAGTTCTTCCTCCTCATGTGAATATTTTAGAAGACTCAAAAGAAATAATTCAAGAGTGCGTCTTCTAATTTATCACATTCGTTAAGATAGAGGCTAATGAAAAATGTCGCAGCCGATGTCGCAAAATCATTAAGCTTGATGATATATTGTCTGACATGGTGTCAATAGGGATTCGATAACTATATTGAACCTCTTACTCTTTTCTTAACGGAATATCGGAACGATTCTAACGTTACTTCGAAATATGTACAACCTCTTCATGTTCATCGGTAAATGTAATTATTCCAATCTAATATAGTAATATGTATGCATCCATTCCATGGCTCAAAAATATATATAAGAAAAGAATTATTTGCTAAAAGACAAGATAAAACTCAAATGGTTGTCATCTACGATGTAGACAAAGCGATACTGTAACGACACGAATTCGGTGACATATATTTTCAAAATTTTCAGGATACACGGCTGGAACACGTCTGTATACTTTTATATATATATATATTACACATGTACTATGTTACAAAATATTAAAATTCATATTTTTAAATTCTAAAATCATGTAAAAAAGTAAAAAATATATTCTTACCAAATTCAAAAGGCATATAATAAATGCATGTTATTGGAATCGTCATAGTATCACTTTTGGTTGGCTTAAAGTTAATTCAGATTCAACTTTTCGTGCAGGAAAATCGGTGGCATGTTGGATTATACACGACCATTTGGGATATGTTGTTTGGGCTGAGACTCAGTTTAGTTGGTCCTCCGATGTTCTGGCTGCGGAAGTCAAAGCCCTGTTTTTACCATGCGTAGTGCACACGCTCTTCATTTATCCAGAGTTATGTTCGAATGTGATTCTGATGAATCGGTGAGACAAATTCTGAGATTGGACTCCGTACCGAGCTGGACTACTCTCCCGGAGATAAATATGGCTCAGAAACTTTTGCGAAACAATTCATTATGGGTCATCTCGAGCATACCTAGAGAGCTCAACACCGCGGCCCACAACCTTGCTAAATGGTCGCACCAAACTAATATTTTTGGAATTGTCCCGGTCTACTCCCCGATTTGGGATACTTTTATTTTTAATCCGCCTTAATTTGCTACTCTTTTACTTGTTTTCCTATTTAGTTTGCTTACTCTTTCGTCTGCCTTCTTGTTTTTGTCTTGGGGTGGCTCTCATGCCACTGCCTTTATTTGTAATCTCTATTCGGTTTAATGCATCTTTTTTACCCAGCAAAAAAAACCCACCAAATACATATTACTTAAATTACCATAAATTTTAACAAACATGTCCAAATGAAAGATAACACCAAAATTGTATGATTAATTGATAAAAATTCAACGTAAATACAAACACTAATACATCATTCATTGGAAATGAATTCTAAACATTTGACCTTTTAATTTTGAACTTCTAATATTATTTTGAAGTTATTTAATATAAAAAATCGAGTTTAAATGGGACAACAAAATAAATTATATTATACTTGAAACACATTGTTAATTTACGAGTTCTTCTTAATACAATCAGGAGCGAAACCATTAAAAAAAATTTAAACCACAAAAAAAAATTCAAAAAATTTTTTTTAAAAAAATTTCGGTTTTCGGTGCGGTTCGGTTAACCGGACCCTGTAACCAAAAATCGATTTTTTTTAAAAAAACAAAAACCGAACCGAATATTTTTGGGTCGGTTCTGCCCGGTTCGGTCGGTTAACCGAACCGGTGAACACCCTTAGTTAGACATTGTGATCGATACTAATCGTTTAAGCTTTAACCAACCATTCAAGCGTGTAAATCGTATGAATACCTGCCGAATCCAAACGTGATTAGGATCATGCGTCAAGTTCTTCCTCCTCATGTGAAAGTTTAGAAGACTCAAAAGAAATAATTCAAGAGTGCGTCTTCTAATTTATCACATTCGTTAAGATAGAGGCTAATGAAAAATGTCGCAGCCGATGTCGCAAAATCATTAAGCTTGATGATATATTGTCTGACATGGTGTCAATAGGATTCGATAACTATATTGAACCTCTTACTCTTTTCTTAACGAAATATCGGAACGATTCTAACGTTACTTCGAAATATGTACATCCTCTTCATGTTCATCGGTAAATGTAACTATTCCAATCTAATATAGTAATATGTATGCATCCATTCCATGGCTCAAAAATATATATAAGAAAAGAATTATTTGCTAAAAGACAAGATAAAACTCAAATGGTTGTCATCTACGATGTAGACAAAGCGATACTGTAACGACACGAATTCGGTGACATATATTTTCAAAATTTTCAGGATACACGGCTGGAACACGTCTGTATACTTATATATATATATATATTACACATGTACTATGTTACAAAATATTAAAATTCATATTTTTAAATTCTAAAATCATGTAAAAAAGTAAAAAATATATTCTTACCAAATTCAAAAGGCATATAATAAATGCATGTTATTGGAATCATCATAGTATCACTTTTGGTTGGCTTAAAGTTAATCCAGATTCAACTTTTCGTGCAGGAAAATCGGTGGCAGGTTGGATTATACACGACCATTTGGGATATGTTGTTCGGGATGAGACTCAGTTTAGTTGGTCCTCCGATGTTCTGGCTGCGGAAGTCAAAGCCCTGTTTTTACCATGCGTAGTGCACACGCTCTTCATTTATCCAGAGTTATGTTCGAATGTGATTCTGATGAATCGGTGAGACAAATTCTGAGATTGGACTCTGTACCGAGCTGGACTACTCTCCCGGAGATAAATATGGCTCAGAAACTTTTGCGAAACAATTCATTATGGGTCATCTCGAGCATACATAGAGAGCTCAACACCGCGGCCCACAACCTTGCTAAATAGTCGCACCAAACTAATATTTTTGGAATTGTCCCGGTCTACTCCCCGATTTGGGATATTTTTATTTTTAATCCGCCTTAATTTCCTACTCTTTTACTTGTTTTCCTATTTAGTTTGCTTACTCTTTCGTCTGCCTTCTTGTTTTTGTCTTGGGGTGGCTCTCATGTCACTGCCTTTATTTGTAATCTCTATTCGGTTTAATGCATCTTTTTTACCTAGCAAAAAAAACCCACCAAATACATATTACTCAAATTACCATAAAGTTTAACAAACATGTCCAAATGAAAGATAACACCAAAAATGTTCTTACCAAATTCAAAAGCATATAAATAAATACATATCACTGAAATCATCATAGTATCACACAAATTAATACTAAATGTATATTACTTTAATTAAGATAAAATTTAACTAAAACGTCCAAATTTCATTTTAGCCAAAAAAACATTTTAAATTGTACAATTAACCCCTATAGTGTATTTTCTGTGTCGGATAAGTCAATCATCTATGTCTACAATGTCCGATTTTGAGGCGAATAAGCGTCCAATTTTATTTTTTTAAAAAATTTAAAGAGTGTCGATGTCCTAAAAATATCCGATACTTTACTAAGTGATTTTCAAGAGTGTCAGTACATCATATGTTGTCATTATTAGTTTTTCGAATGTTGATAAGTCACCGTTACCGATCTTAATTATTCTATTTAATTAATTAGTATATTTTATTTTTTCCTTCCGCTTCTTGAGTTTTCTCCTTTGATTTTAAGTATAAAATTCTGTTAAGTGTCATTACATCATATGTTGTCATGATTGTCATTGTTAACAGCACCTATTATTATACAATTTATTTTGTTTTAGTTTTCCGTTGTGTTCTTGACTTTTGAGTTGCCCAATCCTTATCCAATTTATTGTGTTTTAATTACGTCATAAATTGTTTTTGATAAGATTGTGATGGCTAAAACGTAGATACTTATTGACCTGATGAAATGTTTTTTTTAGTTTAACAAGGTATTCAGATTTGCGTGTGACTAATCTTTGGGTGACGACTCCGACTCCTCAGGACCGCCACCAAGTAAATCGATGGATGTGTACGGATGACATGTTCTTGAGGGAGCGGATCAACATGACCCGAACCTAGGACAAACCCCCACAATATTTCAGTGAAGAATTTGTCTCACACGAAATTCGAACCTGCGACGTCGGAGAAATCTCCCCACATCACCTCAGTACTTACCAATCCGTCTATGCCCCTGAGGGCAAGACCGATGAAATGTTATCTTATTCAAGATCACTAATGCTATAAAGACATGGTTGTTTGTATCAATTGGACAAAAAAAAACAATGTATAAATTACATTATACTGATAATAAAGAAACATATACATAAAAGAAATGGAAGAGTCTGAAGAATTGGTCTAGTGGCATCAATTTTCCCATTTAGGAGATGATTATAGGTTATAAACTCAATATTGTAAAAATCTTCTTCCCCCGAACTAAAAAAAAAGAAAACATTAATTAAAGAGGATCTAAATGGTTAGGTTCATTGAAGTTTGGGCATTATAAAAATCCATCTCCATTGAGTAAAAGAAAAAAAAAACATGTGTATGAAATGAAAATGAAAGATGAGGAGTCCCCTAACTTCCGAGTTTCAAGCATTAAGGACAGCTCCAACAGTAGGAGGCCCACATGTTTATTCAGACCTCTGTGTGCGTGACAAATTTCATTGGAATTATTGAAAAACATGTAAAGATACTGCATTGGTATTGGTGTAGCCCGCGGGCCAAGGCCAGTCACCCCACTCGATACTCATCTCTCATCTCTCTCTCAAATTGGTTTGTTTGTTGCTGTTCTGAATAGGGATGGCAATGGGACGGGTCCAAATTCGAACCCGCAATGAACCCGCCCAGCCGGGGCAGATCTGGACCCGCTTCAACCGGGTTTGAAAGCGGGGCGAGACGGGTCCTGGGATTGGCCGTACCCACCCCGCAACACATTTTTTATTTTTTTAAAAAAAAAATTAAATATTGATTATACATTTTACTTCTTTAATTGAACAATAAAGTGTCATTATTTAATTTTATATCAAAATTCATGTGTTCATGTTAAATAAGTTGGATATTTTGAAGGAAATAAGAGCAAATTAATAAATATTTAGTAGTTTAAAGATAGTTTTGCAATGCTTATTATAAATATTTACTAGAGAAAACATAAAATTTAATCACAAAACTCAACTTTTGTGTTTCAAAATTGATATCTAGCTAAATTTTTTTTTTAAAAAAAAAAAAAAAAAAAATGGAACCGGGGCGGGTCGGGTAAACCCGCCGGGTTCGCGGGTCTAAGCGGGGCGGGTCCGGGTTTATGTGTAGCGGGGCGGGTCCTGGGATTGGCCAAACCCGTCCCATACCCGACCCGTTGCCATTCCTAGTTCTGAAGGGCACTGCCTTTAAGGACATCATCCATCATGTAGATTTTTTTTTCTTTTAAAAAAAAGATTTCAAATGAACGATGATGATGGCTAAAGGCACGGCATAATCAAACAAACCTTCATCATTCTCGAAGCTTTTTCTTTCACTTTTCTCTCCATTATTTACTACACACAACTTGGTTTATGGAAGAGGAAAAGAGGTGGGTTTGAGTCTTTTTATCGTTTTTCTGTGTGAACAATTGAGTGCCTTCCTTTGATAAAATTGTGAGCTGATCTTTGTGACTTCAGGTTGCGTCTTTTAGGGTAGGCTACTTTTCTTGCTTTGCTTTTGAACTGCTCCAGTGGTATGCTAGGTGGGTATTGCTTCTCTACGTCTCTCTGGGGTTTTTGGTTCGGTTTGTGAGTTATTCTGGGGTTTGACTTATCCATCTTGGTGGGGTTTTACGGAGAAGTGGTGTCATCGGTCAAGATCTGCGTGATTTTCATGGACCTTTCCTTTTTTTTTTTCTCGCTGGTTTTTATTCTGAATTTATGCTTATCTTCTGGTATGTGGTAGGCTTTGACTGTGAAGCGTGTTTGAGGGACTACATTTTGTTTTACAGGTTAATTGAGTCTCTTTTGATGCAATTCAGTGGTGGTTTGAAGTATTTTAACGTTTCTGTTTAAAAGTCATCTATTTAAGGTGATATGATTGCATTTTGAGGTATCAATCGATGGCAAATTAGACGCTTTGTTGTTTTCTGCACATTGTATTTGTATGGATCTGCATCTGCATCGAAATCTGCTTCCTGGCCTCTTTATCCATAAAGATATTTATCCATCTTGGTGGGTTTTACAGAGAAGTGGTGAGTCATCGGTCAAGATCTGCATGTTTTTCATGGACCTTTCCTTTCTCCCTGGTTTTATCCTGAATTTATGCTTATATTCTGGTATGTGGGCTTTGACTGCAAAGCTTGTTTGAGGACTACATTTTGTTTTACAGGTTAATCGAGTCTCTTTCGTTGCAATTCAGTGGTGGTTTGAAGAATTTTTACGTTTCTGTTTAAAAATTCGACCTTTTGAGGTGATATGATTGCATTTTCTTTTCTGCACATTGTATGGATCTGCACTCTGCATCTGCATCTGCTTCCTGGCCTCTTTAATTTCACCGAGTTTCATTTTTGGGGATGAGAAATATGAACTATGCTCCCTGTTACCCTTTTCTTCACCAGATGTTGATAGCTATATGGGGACTCTGCTCCCTGTTTTTACCCTTTGTTCAAATTTCCCCTAACATGTTAATCTATATCAGTTAAATTTCTTGTGCTCTCCATATTATTTATATTTTACAATTGTCTTGTGGCTGACCCGCAGATGTGGATGTAATTGCAGATGATGATGCCTGATTATGCTATTGGATGGGGATACGCTTCCGTCGGTCTTAAGAGTGATGGCTTTGTTTAGTCTGATTAATTTACAAAGTCTGTAATCTTTGTAATGGCTTCTGATTCTTGCACTAGGGATTCCTCAGAAAAGAAAAGCAAAACTAATGGAGGGCAAGTTATTATAGGAAATCCTCGGAAGGCTTTTCCCATCGCAAATCCCAAAGTAGGAAAATTAGACCCCTCTACACAAGAAGTTTCTAGAACTGTTCAAAATGCTCCCTCGAAGGAATTTATCACTGACAATTTATTAGAAACAAAGTATGTTAGTTCTCTAGCTGGTAAAGTGGATTCAAACTTACACTTGGGTAGTTCAAAACAAGTGCAGACACTTGATCGCGATAAGAAAACATCCGATGATGACGGAAATATCAATAATCTTGACGCTTCTGCCAAAGTTTGTGATGGACCAAATGGTGCTGCCAAGAATAGTGATCGGATCGATTTCGTCGAAAGTGGCAAGAGCAGTCTGTGCAGGGGTAGCACGAGCACCGACATTAGTGATGAAAGTTCTTGCAGCAGCTTTAGTAGCAGTGTTAACAGACCACATATGGCAAATGACCTAAGATGGGAAGCAATACAGGCTGTTCGTACAAAGGATGGTGGGGTATTGGACCTGAGGCACTTCAGACTACTTAAGAAATTGGGCTGTGGTGACATTGGAAGTGTCTATCTGTCTGAGTTATGTGGTACGAAGTGTTACTTTGCGATGAAGGTTATGGATAAAGCGTCACTAGCTAGTAGGAAGAAATTGTTGCGTGCCCAGACAGAAAGAGAGATATTGCAGTCTCTAGATCATCCTTTTCTCCCAACCCTGTACTCACATTTTGAAACAGAAAAGTTTTCATGTTTAGTGATGGAGTTCTGTCCTGGGGGTGATTTGCATACGCTACGACAGACGCAACCAGGAAAACATTTTTCTGAACAAGCTGTTAAGTATGTCCCTTTCTTAACTGGGTCTCTATGTTATTGTAAAATTTCTTAGAAATGCAACATTTAGTTTCTTAAACTGCCATAAATCACGTTGTCATTGCTTGAAAATGTTGAGCTTCTTGGATGGATCTTAATTGTGATTCAACCTTTGGCCTCAAAGAGTTCCTATACTCTAGTGCTAATCCTGCAACATTGAGAAGCCAACCATGGATACGACTTGAGCTGATGAGAACAAATTACATTATTATAAAATTGCTTATAAAATTTGTTTTTTATATTCTTTTTTTCATTTGACGAGGGTGCTAAGAAGCACTTCACCTGCTGCTCATACTTGGGTGACTTTATCCAATCTGTTTAAATTGAATTAACTTTTTCAAACTCCTCTGTGCTTTAAGTTTCCCAGTTAATAATATTATGGGACACTTAACATTTATGCACTAGCTTGATTAGTCGTACCTCTGTGGATTATGTTACTGTATAGTCTTTTAAATACTTAAGGTTCCCAATTACGATACAGCTGCGATTTCCTAGATTTTTTTAGAACAAATATCCTTCACGAGCTGTGGATGTATTTCAATTTATTTATCTCAGCTGTAAAAGAATACTCCTGCTGACAAAAATCCCATCCCATTTGCTTATGGATCATATTTTCTGCTTTGGAATATTTTCTATTTGTAATTGTAATTGTAATTTTGCATGCAGGTTTTATGTAGCAGAGATCCTTCTTTCTTTGGAATATCTCCACATGCTCGGAATTGTCTACCGTGACCTGAAACCAGAAAACGTGCTTGTGAGGGATGATGGGCATATAATGCTATCAGATTTCGATCTTTCTCTTCGCTGTTCTGTCAGCCCAACTCTGATCAAGTCCTCATCTCTTGAAGCAGAGCCCCTACGCAAAGAGACAGTTTATTGTGTCCAACCAGCTTGCATCGAACCATCTTGTATCCAGCCATCATGTATAGTCCCTACAACATGTTTCGGTCCTCGTTTATTTTCGAGCAAATCCAAGAAAGAAAGGAAGCCCAAAATTGAAACTGGCAATCAAGTAAGCCCATTACCGGAGCTCATTGCCGAACCAACAGACGCACGCTCGATGTCATTTGTGGGCACCCACGAGTACTTGGCACCTGAAATCATAAAAGGTGAGGGGCATGGCAGTGCTGTCGATTGGTGGACATTTGGGATCTTTTTATATGAATTATTGTTCGGTAAGACCCCTTTTAAAGGATCAGGTAACCGAGCCACCCTTTTCAACGTAGTAGGCCAGCCCCTACGTTTCCCAGAATCTCCAGTCGTTAGCTTCGCGGCCCGAGATCTTATAAGAGGATTACTAGTGAAAGAGCCACAACATAGATTGGGGTGCAAACGTGGAGCAAATGAAGTGAAGCAGCATCCATTCTTTGAAGGTGTGAATTGGGCTCTAATTCGCTGCGCAACCCCCCCAGATATCCCTAGACCGTTCGAGATCGAGAAAATTGCTGGCCCTCCAGCACCAACTGGTGTAAAAGTTGCCCCTCCGGCAATCACCTCTCAGCAGAATACTAAGAACTATTTGGAATTTGATTTCTTTTAGTTGTCTTTTTTTCACATTTGAGCCGCTGTTACTTTCAGTGAACTAGAAATATGAATTTTTTTCCAAGCATTTGTGAGAACTTCAAGTAAGTGTTGGTACTTGCGTTATTGCTCTGCAAATGTTGTAACACTGTTAACATCAACGCATAATTATATCCATCAAGTGGTATATTAAATTTGTTATGCTTCAAGAAACAAAAAAAAGTCCAGTGTTTCTCCCAACTGAGCTATCCCAGCATTTCATAAATTTATTAGATGTACAAAGATATAAGAATCGTGATTCCTGAATGATGCTAACTTTTTCTTGTATTTGAAAAAAGGTCACTTATTTCATATTCCTCCACTAGACATTAAGTCTCTTAAAGAATGAACCGTGCGTTCACTCAAATTAGTCAAAAAAATTACAATCCGACCAAAAAGAAGGGGGTAAATTAAACGATTTCATTGTTGCTGCCCTCAAGGGCATCATCCACCATCCATTTAGAATCTTTTTTTTTCTTTTTAAAAAAAAGATTTCAAATGAATGGTGATGATGCCCCTAAGGGCACTGCCCTTAAGGGTATCATCAAACAAACCAGAATAAGGTGGGTCAGTAGTGACCCTTCATTCACCCAAATATCATGCATTTTTCAAGTTTAAGAATTCACTAAATATTTGGCCCGTCCAATGGCTAATATTGTCTATTGGCTTTGCCTTTTAACCAAGCTAATAGTTTGAGGTTTAAGAATGAATTCAATAGACGATATTTTATCTAAAAAATCTACAACAAGTATTAGAATGTTAATTTAATATAAAAGTGAATGCTCAACTCTAATATGATGACATTTTTTTTATCAACCTATCTAAGGGATGAAAGATTCGAACTTGAGTACATACAAGAAAAGAAGATGACAAATCATTAGGTCACTGCTCTAGCATGTGAATGCCTAACACCTCGAAAGATTCTCCTAAATAATAAAGAAGATACATATCAAAATAGTGTTTAGCATCTTTTGATGGAGGAAACAACATGCTTAAAAACACTTTGCCTTTTGTGCCTTTTCATGCCCCTCGGGCCTCAATAACTTTATGAAAATTTCAAGATTAATTTCAAGGGAACGTTCACATGTTCTTGATTCTTTGTGTGCACACTAGACAAATCTAGCCTTCACATTACGTTGGGGGCAAAAAATATTAGAATTTTTATTGATGGGAGTGCAAATTCATTATTTAGAGACAGAATCACTTATTTTGATTTTGAAATTTAACATTTTTCTAATAATATATAATTTTTGAATATTTCTATTTTATTTATACCATCAAGGGAGAAATTTGTCTATGCATCATTCATACATATAAATACATTGATATATGTGTTGATATATGAGTCTATCCGGTGTATAGAAGAATTTTCTACCTCGTCTCTGTGTATTGGGGACAAGTTAAATACGCTTGTGATGTTGATAGTTTATTATTTTTTATTCCTTTCCATCGCCGCAACTTGCTTTTCATTTGTGGGTTCCTCTGTTTTCCACCAAACACCATTCAATTGCAAGACGAACAACCTCCTCCATATAAGGCATAAATACTTTTTTTTTTGAAGGAAGGCATAAATACTTTTAAAATGTCCAACTTTGTAAATTTTCACAATTTGGAATTTTTTTTTTTTTATCATCATTATTCTTACCCAAAGGAGCTTACTTTTTTTTTGGGAAATTGCATATCGGTATTGGTATTGTTTCCAGAAAGTTAATTCAAATAAGTATGGCAAAAAAAATGTTGACAAAAAATACACGTATGAGATAATTATATTCACATAAGTTCACTTTTTAAAGAGTTGGTGTCTTTTTTAGTTCCCAAAATACCCTTAAGTTATAAAAAAAACTCTGAACCTAATTTCAGATTAACTCTTTATGTCATCTTTTTTCCCCCTTCTGCATGTAAAATCTCCAATTTTTCAGTCAGATCATTATTTTCTTCATCATCTTGTCGCCTCGTCTCGTCGCCCCGATCTAAAAATTATTTGCTAAAATGTTATGCACATGAAATATGTTTGAATCGAAGCATCAAAATTGTTCGTAGAATTGGAATCTTTTTTAATCGAAGAAGACATCGGACTACTCTGCACATATAATTTTCGGATCTGCTCTGCATATTCCATCGTGTGTGTGTATACTATGCGTGTATGTGATTATAAATTTGAATATCGATGCTAAAGTTTAGATAGAGAAAGTCTGTTGGTATTTTTTTTAAAAAAAAATCTATCATCGCTTTGACTGATGCATATGGATGAAGAAGTAAGGTATGCATTGGTGTCCGAGCTTGTTTGATCATTTCCAAAATTTACAGCCTGGCAGCAAAATATTGCAACGAAGAAGATGACCCAGAGAAAAAGTAATTGGTGCACAAAAATTATAAAAAGTAACTAGTGCACGAAAATATAACATTGATGCACGAAAATAATAAAAAGTAATTGGTGCACGAAAATTATAAAAAGTAAATGGTGCATGAAAATATAACAATGGTGCACGAAAATCATAAAAAATAACTGGTGCACGAAAATGATAAAAAAATAACTGGTGCACAAATTATAAAAAAGTAACTGGTGCACGAAAATATAAAATTGGTGCACGAAAATGATAAAAATAACTGGTGCACGAAAATATAACACTGATGCACGAAAATACAACACTGGTGCACGAACTTTGTGTTAATTAACTGATGCACGAAAATACAAAAAACAAACTGGTGCACGAAATATAATAACTGGTGCATGAAATTAAATGGTTCGTGCATCAATTACTTAATTGTATGGTTCGTGCATCACCCACTTGCAATTATGGTTCGTGCATCACATACTTTTTCTATGTTTCGTGCATCAGTGATTGATTTTAATTTTCGTGCATCAGTAGCTGATTTTAATTTTTCGTGCATCAGTTACTGATTTTAATTTTTGTGCATCAGTAGCTGATTTTAATTTTCGTGCATCATGTGCATCAACAGTGGAGACGAGCATATATGATACCGGTCAAGAAAAACTTGTGCAATAAATTAATGAGATGCACCAGTATCAATCAATATAAAAGCCAGATAAGTAAATAAACAACACTTACCCGCTATCACATCATCAGGAGCTGCCTCTGATTGCTCCTTGTTCAGTGTATACACCTGAACTTTGGGCGGTCCTGCTCACTGTCCCCCACCAGTCCGTGGTATAAATTGTGGTCTCTGTTGCACTGTACTCTCTGATACATTTCCTCTACCATGTGGTCCTCCAACTTGAGGATAAGCTCGTATCATGTGTCCCGCTCTTTCGCATCGGAAACAGATTGGACCATCAATATGTGGGCAATCTCGTTTATATTATGGTCATCCACAATTAAAACATTACAAACATCGATCACTGCTACTACTACTGCCTTGGGACTGTCCCTTGGCACCTCGTTCGCCGCCTTTCCGCGTCGCAAACCGCTTCCCACCAAATCTAGAGGAAGATGCACCTCCTCGTGATGATTTAAACGGCTCCCCTCTTGGTCTCATTCTATCTGATGTAGGTTTTTGGGAGTGTCCTACATCCTTATAAACTCCAACTCCAATCTCAGCCATCTCGGCTCTAGTCAGTGCATCCTCAAACGAAGTAAGGTTATTAGAAATCACCCTATCAAACAACTCAGGCCTTAAGCCTTTCACAAACTGTCTGATCTTTGCTTTAGTATTTGCAGCGATATGCAGTACATATCTTAACAATGAAGAATACTGCAAAGCATAATCAGCTACTGTCATGGTTCCCTGTTTCAGAGTAGTGAACTCATCTTCTTTCATCTGCCTCGCAGCAACAGAGAAATAATGCTCCAAAAAGCAATGTCGAAACACATCCCAGTCAATCACTTGTCCTTGAGCTCTTAATTCTATCAGTGTTGCCTTCCACCACAGCATCGCTTTCTTTGCCAATTGAAACTCAGCCAAACGTAACCAGGCTGACTTGGCACATGATGTTGACACAAAGATCTGTTCAACACGTTCTAACCATTCTTTCGCATGTTCCCCTGATTCATTACCCTCAAAGCGAAGTGGCTGAGAACTCAGAAACTGGGTTAGTGTCAACTCCCCAGGTAACAGTACCTGTTCTACTGGCCCTTGGCCTACTGGTGGTGGTGGCACATGCGCCAACCCAATACTAGCATTGACATTCATGGCATCCCCAACATCATCGTGAGGTATTCTGTCTGGCATTACTGCACATCAAGGGTTAACAATAGCTTTCAAAGATATAAAGCATGTTAGGATAACATCATATCAAAGATCTCAACATGCTTTTCAAGTGATTAGGCAACTCTCTAATACACTTCCTATACCCTTGTTCACCCAGTTCTCGAACCACTGCTCTGATACCACTAATGTGGGGTCCTCGTTACTTAATCCATTATGTATTCAATCAATATACACATGTGAGTAGGAGTTAAGTAATAATACACATTGATTTAAGAGTTATACTATGTCAGTTATTACAACAGTTACTAAATTCTAATAAAACCCTGACATAATATACAACACATGGACATCACATGTACATATACACAACCTAACGAAGTTCAACTCCTAATCAGTGGTTCAGCTCGCAGCAGAAAGCAACTCACAATCCCGGCTTCCCACATCTATGAGTCCCCTACAGAAACAATCACACAACATGAGTATTGATAATCAACTATCTCAGTTCTATATCAATAAGAAAGACAGAATACAATAATCATCATCGTAAAAGCTCAACAGTAATTGTTCGGTATGCATCACCAAATGCAAATATGTCATGACATATCTCAACTATCAACATGTTATAACGGGACCGATGATATGCCTATCAGCTCAATATGTCAGTGATTCAGCCTTCACGTCCCATATTGGCAGCACATATTGTTGGAATCGAAGAGGGGGGGGGGGGGGGGGGGGGTGAATGAGATTCCTTGGCTACTTTAGCTTTTTAAAATGAGTTTGCAAAATAAAAGAGTTTGCGCTTGCGGAAGGCTTAAGTCAATCGATAAATAAAAGAGATAAAGAAGTAAACAAATAAATAAAGCGGTAAATGACAAGGATATTTGTTATAGAAGTTCGGCGAAGAATCGCCTACGCCTCCTCTTCCCGGTTAGATAACCTCCAACCGAGGTTCCACTAGAACAATTGATCTTGGCCTTGAGGGCTCAAAGTTAGCCACAAATACAACTCTTCCCGAGTTCACAAAGCTCTTCACGAGCACAATACTCTTCACGAGTACACAAAGCTCTTCACGAGCTACCAACACTCTTCAAGAGTCTTCTTGGCCTTAATGGCTCCAAGGATAGCCACAACACATGCACCAACTATACTTGTTGATGACTTTAAAATTTCCAACTTGCTTTGGTGTTGGAGGACCTTACAACAACTCAACAAACACCTTCACGGTGTACCACACGAAGACAACAAGACTCTATCAAAAAGAAAGAATTACAAACTCCAATACAACAACAATGTATGGAAATTGCAAAGCTATTTAAAATTTGAATGATCAAAGCTTTGTAGAAGTTTGTAGGCTTGTTTCTTATCTTCAAAATGCTCCAAAGTATTAATATTTATAGTGTAGGAAGCCCCCTAGGCTCCTACTAGCCGTTGCTACACAAAAGGCTGAAATCACTCGTCGATCGCCTCAACCATCGCCTCAGGCGATCACCATCGCCGCGCCCCAACGGTCAGCAGAAATCACGCATCGCCTCAGGCGATGTCCCGATCGCCTCAGGCGATCCAAACCATAATCCAATGCCGTAGCCTCAGCATCTCAAAATCTTCCATCGCCTCAAACGAAGCAGCCATCGCCTCAGGCGATCAACGCACCGCCTCGGGCGAACTCCCCCTGCGCGCGAGCCTCGACGTCTCTCCAGTCGATGTGCGTGGCAATGCCCTGCCTGGCTCGCCTGGGGCGATGATGACCATCGCCTGGGGCGATCCATCCCAAGTTTTGCACATTCGATTTTCTTCATTTAATCCACTTTTTAATCAAATAATCTGCATACTAAGTAGACACATTAGTATAACAAACACAAGTTTTGTTGATCATCAAAACTCAAAAATAAACCGAAGATAAATTAAAGCATTAAACACAATAATGCGTTTAAGGCTCAACACATATCATATAACCGTCCTCACATGTTATAACAGTCAAAGCATATGCCCAACAATGGCATATCTCTCATATGGCATCAACGGTATGCCACAACAACATGAATGTATGCAAATATGATTCCCACAATCATATATCATAATCCCAACAGATAAAAGCAACATCACATAATCAAAACTCAATACTCGTACGTCAACACGTACCTGTCGTGCGACACAAAAGATATAAATCAGGCGTCAACGTTTAACCGCCTCGTTGTCCCGTCCCCTGTGATGATGCTACAACAATACCAACAATATATCATGTTAAAATAGGTTGCACTATCCAATTCCACAACAACATAACATTGTTCGACATTTTAAGTCTACCGATCGATCGGTCCAATCATGCAACCCTAGCGATCAAACGATAAAAAGATAGCGATCGATCGGCTTTAAATCTGAATTTTAGACAAAAGCTACGGCATTCTAGCGATCGATCGGTCACTTGTAGCGATCGATCGCTACATGAACCACCTTACACATTCCTCTGTTTCATCGATCGATCGGTACGATCTTACCGATCGATCGGTCGATAGCAGAAATAAAAAACAATGGCTATTTCATGTCTATCTTCTTGGTGCTTTTCATACACCTCATTTTATACCATCACAACTTCATATTTTCATACTATAACAACATATGAACATGTTGGTATAATATTACACCTTGTTTCTTTGATTAAAACTCATAGAAATGCAATTCATGAATTTATAATCACTTAAACCATATCAACTTTCATGCTAATATGAAAAAGCACTAGTAAATCACCATATCCACATGTTAAAAGACTCAATTCCTCACCAAGTAGCTTTCCTTCCACTTCTCACCAAGGTTCTATCTTGATTCCACACCAAAGCTAAGAAGAGGTAAGAGAGAATGGAGAGTGTTGGTGTTGAGATTTGTGAGTGAAATGTGGTGTAGTATGTGAGTTTGAAGCTGAAACCACTTTATGTAGTAACAAAACAAATTGACATGTACATGCATGTAAAATATCTCCCAAATGAAACTCACATGCCAACCACTCATGGTCTTCTCTTGACTAGCTCATCAAGTCAAGTCCACTAACAGACCAATGTTATTCCAATGGTTAACCATGTTCCAAACCTCACATGTCAAGTCACTCACTACATATACATTACTCAACATATATCATAGGCTTATCATACTCGGTTTCACTTAAACTCGAGTTTACATCATGTCGTACTTATCATAGAATGATGCAATCATCCTATCAAACATGTCTAGTCATATCGAGGCATTACATCATCATAGGTAAAAATTCTGAAATTCTTCAATCGTGCATCATTGGTAAAAAAAATCTTATGCAATTATGGTGCACAATTTTTATGCAATTATGGTGCACGATTCTCCAATGTTAGTACAACAATGACCAATAGTGCATTATGGGTAAAAATTCTGAAATTCTTCAATCGTGCATCATGGGTGAAAAACTCTTATGCAATTATGGTGCACAATTTTTATGCGATTATGGTGCATGTTTTTCCAATGTTAATGCATCGACGTCCAATCGTGCATCATGAATAAAAATTCTGAAATTCTTCAAGCCTGTATCATGGGTAAAAAAATCTTATGCAATTATGGTGCACGATTTTATGCAATTATCGTGCACAATTTTCCAATTTTAGTGCATCAATATCCAATCGTGTATCATGGGTAAAAATTATGAAATTCTTCAATCCTGCATCATTGTTAAAAAAATCTTATGCAATTATGGTGCACGATTTTTATGCAATTATGTTGCACGATTTTTCAATGTTAGTGTATCAATGTCCAATCATGCATCATGGGTAAAAATTCCGAAATTCTTCAATCGTGCATCATGGGTAAAAAAATCTTATGCAATTATGGTGCCCGATTTTTATGCAATTATGGTGCACGATTTTCCAATGTTAGTGCATCAATGTTCAATCGTGCATCATGGGTAAAAAGTCTGAAATTCTCCAATCGTGCATCATGGGTAAAAAATCTTATACAATTATGTTGCACAATTTTTATGCAATTATGGTGCACGGTTTTCCATTGTTAGTGCATCAATCCTTGAACTGTTCGGCGTTTTATGTATAACAAGACAACAATACTCACACAGCTTCATCTCCACACTACTATTGGTTCTTTCGTTGTTGTCCATTTTGGCACTGGACTGCCTTGGATGTTTCATTGAATGCTCTAGAGCTTTAGCCCTCAGATCATCTCATAGAAACGGCCCATTCACATTCGATATAGACGATTTCTACTAAAGAGTATCGTGTCATACCCCACTTTAATATCTCGAGATAGAAGAATCCTTAAGAGCATGAGCTCAGCATTCCCAAATACAGGTTTATCACTCTGTCATCACATGAATAGGTAAGGAACTCAATTTCCTGAGTGATTTGTTCGATTCCCCCCACAATTCGGTTTTCCCATTGAACCTGCAAATTGGACTTTACAATTCAGGTTGGGTTGCCATCATGGTTGGAAATCAATTTATGTCTCCGACGTATGTATCTAGATTTCCCACGGATTTATGTCTCCGACGTATGTATCTAGATTTCCCATCTGTGCTGTTCCCATAGCTGACTGACTATCACAGTGCACGCTAATGGGTGGCACAGGTTTTGACCACATTGGAATGTCCTCCAAGAAACTCCGAAGCCAATCAGCTTCTTCTGCTACAAGATCTAAAGCTATGAACTCAGATTCCATAGTTGATCTAGCAATGTACGTCTGTTTGCATGATTTCCATGAGACAACTGCACCTCCAATTATAAAGATATATCCACTCGTGGACTTTATATTCTTGGAGTCCGAAATCCAATTCACATCCGAGTACCCTTCAATTACTTCTGGATATCTCGTGTAATGCAGTCTGTAGTTAGTAGTGTATCTTAGATATCTAAGAACCCGAACTACTGCCTTCCAGTGCTCATAACTGGGATTACTCGTATATCTGCTCAATCTGTTGACTGAGTTAGCTATATCAGGTCTAGTGCAGTCCATTAGGTACATTTGACTGCCTATGACCCTAGAGTACTCAAGTTGTTGCATACCTTCTCCGCGATTCTTGCAAAGATTTGACACCACCTCCATAGGTGTTCTCGCGATGATATTATTTCCCTTGTCAAACTTGTCAAGTATTTTCTCAACATAATTACTCTGGGAAAGAGAATATCCATCTTCATGTTTGGTGATCTTCATCCAAAGAATCACATCTGCAAGACCTAGGTCTTTTATCTCATAATTTTGTGACAACATTTTCTTTGTAATTTTGATGTTATTGTTATTACCAACAATTATCATGTCATCTACGTAGAGACATACTATCACATAGTTTGTATTGTCTCCTTTTACGTAGACACATTTATCGCATTGGTTTGTTTTAAACATATTTGAAAGCATGACGCTATCAAATTTTTCGTGCCATTGTTTAGGTGCTTGTTGTTATCCATACAAGGATTTCACAAGTCTACACGCCTTCGTTTCTTTACCTGGAACTACATACCCTTCAGGTTGGTCCATGTAAACCTCCTCTTCTAACTCTCCATTTAGAAAATCCATTTTTACATGCATTTGATGGATCTCTAGATTATATAATGCAGAAGATGCAATTATTAACCTTATCGGCGTTTTCCTGGATGCAGGAGCGTATGTGTCGAAATAATCAACATCTCCAGTTTGTCTGTAGCCTTTGACTACAAGTCTAGCCTTGTACTTATCTATCGTACCATCAGCTTTCATCTTCATCTTGAAGATCCACTTGTGGCCTAGTGGTTTACAACCTGCAGGAAGATCCATTAGTTCCCAAGTATGATTATGCAAGATAGATTATATCTCACTATTCACCGCTTCTTTCCAAATATCAGAGTCTTGAGAAGACATTGCTTCCTTGAAAGTAGTCGATCATTTTCCAACAAGTATGTTAGGAAATCCGAGCCAAAAGACTTCTCTTTTCTAGCTCTTTTGCTTCGTCTAGGTGATTATACATTCTCTTGAGAATCTCTATCCCCCACATATCTCTCAACATTGGTTTCAGTCAATGTCTGAGTTTTGTGTGGAAATATTTCCTCAAAGAATGAAGCATCCATAGCCTCAATGATAGTATTTACATGATTTCTGCATAATCTGACTTGTGTACTAGAAAATGATAGGCACTACTATCTTGCGCATATCCGATAAATACACAATCCACTGTCTTAGGTCCTATCCTAGTCCCTTTAGGATGAGGAATTGGTACCTTTGCTAGACAGCCCCAAGCCCTTAAAAACTTGTAGCTAGGTGCGCCACCTTTCCACAATTCATAAGACGTTTTATCCAACTTTTTATGTGGTAGTATGTTTAGCACATAGTTGGCGGAAAGCAGAGATTCTCCCCACAAATTCTGAGATAAGTCGGAACTACTTATAAGCATTGCATTCATAATTTCCTTAAGCGTTCTATTCTTCCTTTCAACAATACCATTTTGCTCGGGAGAATAATGCGCCGTGGTTTGATGAATAATGACACTCTCAGCACATATTTGTGCAAATGGTGACTCATAGTCACCGCCTCGATCACTTCGAAGAATTTTAATCTTTTTATCAAGTTGATTCTCAACTTCATTCTTATAGTGAATGAACATATCAATTGCTTCGTCTTTACTTCTCATTAAGTAGACATAACAATATCCTGTACAATCATCGATAAATGTTATGAAATAATTTTTACCGCCTCTAGATTGTACATACTTTAGATCGCATACATCCGTATGGATCAAGTTTAACGGTTCGATGCTTCGCTCAATTGAGTGGAATGAAGACTTGGTTATTTGGCCTCTACACAAGTCTCACACTTGTGTTTATGATTGATGTGGTAATAGATTAAGAGACATTAGCCTTTGTAAGGACTTATAATTCACATGTCCTAATCTCCACGGCCACAAATGTAAAGACTCACAAGAATAATCAAACTTTAAAGTTTTATTAGCCACATTGGCAACAGTCATTACATTATTTTTGCTTGTGCTAGCCTCATTTGCTGCATTAACATCAACTCAACCTCTACAGTAGACTTAGCCTTAGGAGCTAAAGTCATTACACTCATCTTGAAGAGGTTATTAGCCAAGTAGAGTTTGCCCACAAACATACCACCCTTGGACATAATGACTTTCTTGTTCAGCACTGCTCCGGAGATGAGATTCTTTCGGATCTCTTGCACGTGGAGCACCTCGGTAAGAGTCAACTCTTTGCCGGAAGTCATCTTTAGCACAACCGTCCATTTGCCTTCAACTTTTGAGACTGCTGAATTTCCCATGTAGCAGTGCTCATCATTTACTGGTTTATATGTCTTAAACATCCATTTGTTGGCGCAAATGTGGCGAGTAGCCCCAATGTCCACCCACCATTCCTTGGAGTTTCCACCAACAAGGTTCACCTCCGACACCACAACAGACAAATGCATGTCATCCATGTCAGAGCCCTGGTTGTCCTCAGCAATGTGGGCATGAGCAGACCTCTTGCCTTTCCCTTTGTAAGGGACTATCTTCCTCTTACCCTCATTGTTTGACGTTGAGTGCAGCCCTTGGTCTTATGGTTAGGCTTACCACACACATAATAGTCACCGGTGAACCTCCTGTCTGAATATCTCCCTTGGGATCCAAAGTACGCTTGCGCTTATTCCCATGGGAGCTGTCCCCAAATTCAACCACATTGGCCTTGGAAATCATTCCAAATGATTTCTTGTCAACTTTTTGGTTGTCTTGGTCGATGCGCAGCCTCCTGATAAGATCCTCAAGACTCACCATGTAATGCCTCAATTTGCTTTATACACGTGTCATATGATTATGGCGTAATTTTGAATAATTACGGTACGATGTGGACTCGGGTTCGGGTTGAACCGAGGGTTAATACTCACATACATGACATGACTATGTGATATATGGCAAGGAATGAAACATGATGCACAAGATGTAGTGCATAGAAATGACTTGAATTAAATCAAGTGTAGTGACATATCAAGTAATATGGACTAATATACATTTGACTTGAATTTCCTATGCCTTTGGTTTCATTTGAATTTCCATTAGCATGTGGATGTGAGTTTGAGTTTGCATTTGGAGAGTTGATTAAATAGGTAAAATCAGATATCAAACTCATAATACACCATTTTCACCTACAAAATCCCTACACAAGCACCTCTAAATCTTCTCTTGGTTTTGGGTCTTGAACTTGGAAGTAAACTTGGTAATCAAGCTAAGAAGTTGAGTGAAGGGATTTTATACTTGCTTGGTAAGAATTTCATAGCACATGATGTCTATGTTGGTTAGTTGTTGAAAGCATGTGAGTTTGAATCTTTTATGTTTTGAATTGATACTTGTTATCATGAAAAGAATTAAGTTGGATGAGGAGAGAAACATGTTTATATGTGACTAGAGATTGCAAGAAACATGTGGAAATGGTTAATTTCGAGTAGGAGAAGAAGTACCATGAAGATATGCTTGAAAATCGCCATTGTTTGAAAATTCTGTTGTCGACCGATCGATCGCTAGGATCGTACCGATCGATCGATGAAACAGGGGAAAGTAAGGCGGTTCATGTACCGATCGATCGCTGAAAGCGACCGATCGATCGGTGAAATGCCGTAGCATTTTTGAGAAATTCAGATTCTTGAGCGATCGATCGCTAGTTTCCGACCGACCGATCACTAGGGTTGTCTGTTTGGACCGATCGATCGCTAGAGTAACCGATCGATCGGTAGAGGTAAAATGTTATATTTTGTAGCTTTTGATATTGATGCCTATGATAACATGATTTATTATTGGCATTGTTGTAGCATCATCACAGGGGACTAGGGGTGCTTACCGGGCCGGGTCAAACCGGACCCGGCCCGGATTCGGACCGTTAAGTCCGGTCCGAAATCGGAACCGGACTTAACGGTTCCGGTTCGCCCCGGAACCGGTTAGAAACCGGTCCGGGGCGGTCCCGAAGAACCAAATCGGTAGCACCGCCGGTTCCGGAACCGGAACCGATAGATTTAAAAAAAAAAAAAATTTAAAAAAAAGAAGGCAACGTTAACAAATGTTAACGTTGCCTTCAACGTTAACATTTGTTAACGTTGGCAACGGCTCTTAGCCGTTGCCAACGTTAACTTTTTATTTTTTATTTATTTTTTTGTTAATCAAAAAAAAAAAACTATAAATAGGGGATGTTGTGTTGTGTATTGTTTCATAACAATTCTTGTAACGAAAATTACTTCTCTCTCATATTTTTCTCTCAATTGTGCTATCTACAATTTACTTATAGTCTTATATCATAATGGCATCTTCATCTAGCAGTGGTGCTGGTCGTAGCCGGGGTCGTAGTCGGGGTCTCGTTCCGGGTCGTCTATCACTGAGTTCATCTTCTACAATGAATTTACCTGTGCCAATTCCTGAGTTAAATGAAAGTTATGAATTTTTTGCTGACCTCAATGTTGGTGGTTCTTCTATGAATGTCGAACCACAACAATCCCAACAACCTGCCGAACCTGTTGCTGCCCAAGCCCAAGAAAGACAACATGTGGAGTCATCCGGAGCCACTATAGCAGCGAGTAGACAACCTACTCGTGCCAAAAGAAGTAAGATATGGGATCACTTTGAACTAGCTCAAAAAGAAGGTACGAATGAATCTGTTGCAATATGTAAATTATGTAAGATCCAGTATTCATATAAAGCTGATGGTTCCAGTGGAGGCACCGGAACATTTAAAAAACACTTAGTAAAAAAACATAATTTTGATGAGACAACATTACAACCATTAAGTCGAGAAGCAACACAAGCACAAATTAATGTTCTTACTGGCACGAATTTTATTTTAACTGCTTTAATTAATCGTAGGTCACTTGTTAGATATGTGATCAGATGTGAACTACCTTTTATACAAGCTGAACGTGCTGGTTTTATTGAATTTGTTTCGTCCATACAACCCATGTTTAAACATATTTCCAGGCACACACTAAAAAGAAATTGTATGGACGTATTTGTTGAATATAGAAATACATTGTTTCAACATCTTTCTAGTTTGCCTTGTAGGGTTAGTTTAACAACTGATATTTGGACAAATGTAAATTCTGATTCATATCTTGTTGTCACTTGTCATTGGATTGATGATAATTGGTGTATGCAAAAAAGGATTTTGTCTTTAGATGAGTTAGATTGTGCACATACTGGTTATGTAATTGCTAAATATGTATTCAACACTTGTAGACATTATGGAATTCAGGATAAGGTATTTTCAATCACATTAGACAATGCTGCGAATAACAATGCTGCGATGCGTGATTTAAAGACCTATCTTAAACCAATGCTTGATGGTATTTTTTTTCATGTTAGATGTGCATGTCATGTGATTAATTTGGCTGTTAAAGTTGGTTATGAGGACAATCACTCAGCATGTATTGACAAAATGAAATACTGCGCTAAATGGTTACGCACGAGCCGTGTTAAGCGTGATTGGAAACAATTATGTTTATCTAATGGTTTAAAGCATCTTCTTTTTCCATCACCAATAGAAACTAGGTGGAATTCGTTGTACAATTTGTTGAATGCTATGTTACCTTACAAAGATATTTTAACTCCATTTTATAATTCATATCAAATGCCTGATAGCGATGAAAGTATTTATTTGACTAATGAGGATTGGGACTTTGTTGAAAATTGTGTATCATTGTTAGGTACTTTCAAAGAAGCGACGGAACGTTTCTCTGGTGTTACTTATCCAACTTCCGTTTATTTTCTTCCTTTTGTATTTAACATGTTTGATAAATTTATAGAATTTAGAGATGACTATGACTTGCATGCTTTTGTTAATGCAATGGAAACTAAATTTATAAAGTATTTGGAACAAATCCCACCCGTGCACTGCATCGCAACATTGCTAGATCCTAGTCAATGTTTATCTTCATGTGAGATGTTTTTTGAATATTATGCTAAATTTTTGGGGAAGGTTGTTGACGATCAAAAGACGTCTACAATGCAATCTCTCCAAAATATGTTTCAATTGTATTATAATCAACAGGCAAGTGAATCATCACAACAAAGGCCTGTTGAAGAACAACCCCAAGCTCAATCTAAAGGTGGGGGCATCAATTTGCTTAGAATGCTGGGCAGGAAAAAACTTAAGGGAAAAGGACCTTCTACTAGCACGTCGACTGAGTTGCAAATTTATCTGAATTATCAATTTCTAACCGAAGACAACTTCGACGTCTTACAATGGTGGAAGTCCAATGCAGCACAATTCCCTATCTTAGCCAAAATGGCTAGAGACGTGTATCCTGTACAAGCTTCAAGCGTCGCTTCTGAATCGGCATTCTCAACATGCGGCCGTATTATTGGAGACTACAGAAGTAGTCTATCAGCTGATTCGTTATGCATGCTCACGTTACTTAAAGATTGGTTTGAAGCAGAATGCAAAAATAGAAGAGATGGGACGGTTGACGAATTCGTAAATCATTATGACGAGCAAGAAGAAGAGATAGCCAAAACAATACTTATCAATTATGAAGACTGCTAAGTACTAAATTGTAATATTTTTTTATTTAGATTTTCAATTGTCATGTATTTACAATTATTTGTATGCATCTATATTATGAAATGAAGAAGAAATATATTGATTTTGTGATGAACATCATTGAAGAAACATTTACAACATTTAAAAAAAAAAAAAACGAAAAACCGATAAGGATCCGAACCAAACCGGAACCGGTTGGAACCGGAACCGGTTCGATCCGGATCCTTAACGGACCGGACTGGTTCCGCCCATAACGGGTCCGGAACAGGCCGGTTCCGGTCCGGACCGGACTGGTTCCAACCGGTAAGCAGCCCTACAGGGGACAGGACAACGAGGCAATTAGCTGGTGACGACTGATCTATCTCGTGCGTGTCGCTTTACAGGTACGTGTTGACGTACAGAGTATAGATATTATGTGATGATGTGATGAGATTGATATCATATGAATTGTGTTGTGTTGGTATCATATGATTTGTAGTATCATATGCATATACATTCATGGATATCATGTGTTTGAGATGGATGAGGTATATGCTTTAGCATTAGAGGTATACGCCTGGTTTGGGTATATGCTCGGGTATGCTACATATACGTTAGCATTAGAGGTATACGCCTGGTTTGGGTATATGCTCGGGTATGCTACATATACTTGGTATGAGAGATATACGCCGATTTTTGGGTATATACTCTGGCTATTATCACATATGAGTACGGTATTATGATATGTATTGATAATATGAAGATGTGATGTGGTTCCACTGACATATTGAGCTGAGATAGACATATCATATTGGTCTCGTGATAATAGGGTGATAGTTGAGACATGTCGACATGGTGCATTGGTTGATGCATGATACAGAACATTCACATTGAATATGATGTTTATTGTGCTTTATCATTGATATTGTGTTTTGATATTGCACTAAGATAATGGTTTATCTATACTCACGTTGTGTGAATGTCTCTATAGGATTGCATAGACGTGGGAATCGTGAGTCTTATTCCGCTGCGAGGTGAACCACTGCATAGGAGTTGTGCTGGCTTAGGTTGTTATTTATATATCACATGTGATGTATATGTGAATAGGGTTTTTTGTACTTGTGGTTTTGTACATCGGTAACAACCTATTAGTCAGAAACTCTTAAACAGTGTATAAATTACTTAATTCTGACTCACGTATGTATGTTTTAATTGAATACATAATGGATTAAGTAACGAGGACCCCACACATCATCTTTCGCTTGTGCTTCAGGTAGCTCTTGAAATCCTTCCAAGATGGCGGTAATTTTTCAATCGCCACTTGGAGGTCATCATTTAGCCACATACCTTCGGCATCAAGTTCATGATATATCAGCTGCAGCTCTTTGCATTGGTCAACAACGCTCTTGCCATCTACCATTCGATAGTCATGGAATCGACCGGCCACAAATTTCTTTGCGCCTGCATCGTCAACTTTGTATTTCATTTCTAACGATTCCCAAAGATCCTTAGCAGTTTCTTTGGGGGAATACATTAAAAAGTGCATCATCAAGAGAATTCAGTACATAGTTACGACAGAGGTAGTCGGTACTCAGCCACGATTCGACTATTACAGCAGATTGAGATCCTCTTTGTCCTCCACTGGTTTCTCCTCTTTGAGAAACCTGGTCAAGTTCAAGGTGTTCAAGAAGAACACGATCTTCTGCTGCCAACGCTTAAAGTTGGAACCTTTGAACTTTTCCGGTTTCTCAAATTGAGAGAACGACATTGGTTTCTCAAAACTGGCATAACGACCTCAGCGCCGCTAGCTTTCACCACTGGAATCTCGGTATTCTCAGCAATTCGGTTTTGAATCTGGTCAGCCATTAGCTAAAACAGAATACAAACAACACAAGACAAATAATATCAAACTAGTTTGAAAAACAACAGTATAAAACCTTTGATAGTGCTCAAACCGTGATTGTTTGAAAATTCGAGAATTATTTTTTATTTTATTATTTAGAAACTGATTCAACTCCGAAGATAAACAAAAAACAAAAAAAATTGAGTTTACGATTGTTGGTACTGTTTATTTAAATCGAAAGATTGAAGCAGTCTAAACAATTGTAATAAGAAGAGAAATTATACTGTAAACAAACATCAAACAGTCAAACTACAAAAGCATTAGACTTACAGCAGTAGTTATAAACTGAAGACTTAATCAACAAGAAGTTGGAAATAATTCTGGACGAGGCCACAACAAGTCGTGTGCCCGTAAACTCAAATTTGCCCGCCTTAGCTTCTGGCCTCCTGGACAAGTGAGTTCCAAGGTACAACGCCCAATCGGATTGAAGCAAAACTCCAAGCAAACTACCTCGAACACTAGCAGTGTGCAGTACTCTCAAAGCAGAATGCTATATGTATGTTAGTTCCGGACCTTATCGATGAGATTTTAAAGATGACAAAACAGTTCAGACCGGATCGATAGAAATCAGGTTGACCAGATCGATCGGACTCAACAGAGCAAGATGGCAAAGCATTTCAGACCGGATCGATGGAAATTAGGCATACCAGATCGATCGGACATATCAGAGCAAACTGATAAAGAATATTGCATATCAGACCGGATCGATGGATTCCAGACTGAATAGATCGATGCTTCAGATCGATCTCAACCTTTATCAGATCAGAGCAGTCAAGGATACATAAAGGATGGCTTCTCAGTCCGAATCATCAACGGATATTTATTGTAGCATTTAATGCTGCAATTAATGCTACAAAGGACCAAAGACTGAAGATTGCCATAATAGGTAAGAAGACAAAGAAGAGCTTACCTGACAGTCGCCGAAAGCATATACCAGAACGGCAAGTATCCTGAAGAAGAAGACTGTAGCTTTCTCAGAGTTTAAAAAGAGTCATAGCTGCACATTAAGGGAAACAATGCCGTTGCCACCTTCAACTATAAAAGGATGCAACAAACAGATGCAAAAGACTCTGGACTCTACAACTCACGCTGATCAATTGAAAAATATACAAGAAAGCAAAACAGCACACGCCTACAAAGTTCAGAAGCTTTCGAGCTGAAGTTATTTATTTAAGCGCAATTACTTTGTAACATTTGATCATTGTAGGATCACTGTGCGCATTGTGTATTGAAAAATAGAAGTGAGCAACATATTGTAACTGTCAGACAGAGTGTGTCTGAGCAGGTTGAGTGACTAGGAGTTTCAGACTGGTAGTGAGGTAAATCCAGCCTGAATCGGGTTTGTACAACAGGATTGTATAAATCAAAGTCTTCTAGTATAAACCTTCCTTAATTGGAAGAAGGGGAGACGTAGAAGGATTACACCACCTTCGAACTTCCAGAAACATATCCTGTGTCTTATCATTCTGCACTTAGCCATCGAGCTGTTCTTACTTACACAAGAGCAGACCGTTTCCGCACTTACTTATTAGTGGTCTGTTCTGTTCAAAGAGTTGATTAAGTAACAGATTTCTTTCACTAATCACAAAGAAATCACAAGGGATAAATTTTGTAAGGAGTGTTCATTCACCCCCCCCCCCCCCTCTAAACACTCCGGACCGATCCTAACAAGTGGTATCAGAGCATGTCATCTTAATCAGCATAAAGAATATTAAGCTGATGGCATCATTCAACAAAATCCCCATGTTCTCAAAAGAAGATTATGATGACTGGAGAATCAGAATGCAAGCTCACCTGGCAGCTCAGGATGACGACATGTGGTTCGTCATCACCGATGGACCAATGAAGATCCTAAAAATAAATACAGCAGTCGCCACTACCAGTGGAGAACCACAAATGGTAGAAAAAGACAGATCCCTCTGGACGAATGAGGATAGAAAGAAAGCAAACCTCGACAATGTGGCCAAAGACATCTTGTTCAAAACTTTGGACAAGAACATGTTCAGCAAAATCAAAATGTGCTCTACTGCCAAAGAAATTTGGGAGAAGATAGCACAGCTATGTGAAGGCAACGACCAGACCAAAGAAAACAAGTTAACTGTGGCTCTTCAAAGATTTGAGAGCATAAAGATGAAAAGTGGTGAAACTCTAAATGAGTTTGATGAAAGAGTCACCAGCATCATAAATGAACTGAATGGTCTGGGGAAGGAATATTCTAACAGAGAGATCGCTCTGAAAGTAATGAGAGCTCTGCCAAAGGAATGGGATGTAAAGACCATTGCCATGAGGGAATCAAAAGACCTTAACAAGGTTGAACTTCATGATCTGTTTGCAGATCTCAAGGCCTATGAGTTTGAACTAATAAGCAGAGGTGAAGCAGAGCCATTCATCTCTCAACCCAACAAGGCCCTGGCAGCCATCCCAGACCAGATCGCTTCAACATCAGACCGATCTGCTGAACAGATGAGTAACGATGCTATGTCATTATTTATAAAGAAATTCGGTAAATTTATGTCTAAAAATAAGAGGAACTTCAAACCCTCTCATCATTATAAATCAAGAAAAGATGATAATGTTAACGATCAGGCTTGCTACAATTGTGGTAAGACCGGACACTTTATTGCAGACTGCACCAGACCGAAGAAAGAAGAAAGGAAAGAGAAGCATCGAGATGATAGAAAGAAGAAGCACCACCAAGACCGCAAGAATCATGGAAAATCCCAAAAAGTCTTAGTTGCTGAGGAAGGAAACAGCAAATGGGCTCAGACTGATTCCGATTCAGACAGCTCTGAATATTCTTCCAGCGAAAGCGAAGAAGAGGTTCAATGTCTGATGGCAGATGAAGAAATGAGTCAGACAGATGAGGTATTCGAATTTGAATCAAATGATTTTACACGAGAAGAGCTCATGTCCGCACTGCAAGACATGTCAAATGATTATAGGATCTTAGCTGAATCATTTGAGAAGAATAAAGCCAAAATCAGTACTCAAATGGATGAGCACAACAAACCAAGCTGCTCTGAGCAGGGTGAGTGCAAAAATCTCCAGAACGAGCTGAATAAGCTGAAAATCTCTTATGATCAGCTCCATGAAGAAAATAAGAGAATTAGCACACAAAATGCTAAGCTCTCACATATATTCAAAACATGGACAAAATCCAGAACATCCTTGGAAGAATTACAAGAAGCTCAAAGAAATGTCGGTGATTTCACCGGCCTAGGCTTTGACACCAAAGAATGCACCAAAGATGAGTCTGAGCTGTTGCTGGTAAAGAATCAAGTCAAACAAATGACATTTGTTAAATCCAGCACAGTATATGAAACTGAAGCACCTAAGATTCAAACAGGAGTCTCTTACGTGAATCAAAATTTGAGAAAAGGGATTGGTTATGTCAACCAAGCCAACGATAAGGCACCAGCAAGATTTGTGTCTGTGAGACCAAATCCAAAAGTGCAAAATCTAAGGCAAGGAAGACAATACAATTACTATAACTCAAAACCGATTCAACGAAGATATAGACTACCTTATGAAAATCAAAGGTTTTCACAGCGCACACATTATCACACACAACATCGAGACAGACCAGCACATAGCACACCCTACACACACAAGCCACTAAAGCTGATACAGGTGTGGGTTCCCAAAGGGCTAATCCGTTCTGGACCCAAATAGGATTGGGTACCAACAATAAATATGTGTGATGACAGGTACAGAAGAATCTCGCATCAGATTGGTACTTGGACAGCGGGTGCTCTCGTCACATGACTGGAAACATCAAGCTGCTGTCTGAAGTCACAGAATGCACTGGACCCAAGATCATCTTCGGAGATAACTCAAAGGTAAAGATCAGACCGGTCCGAAGTTGATCAAGCTGCTGAAACGCACTCAGAACGAGAAATCATCCAGCATAGACAGGATTCGAAGTGACAAAGGCACTGAGTTTTCAAATCAGAATCTTGAATCCTTTCTAGAAGATCATGGAATCAAGCATGAGTTTTCAGCCGCCAGAACTCCCCAACAGAATGGAGTTGCAGAACGAAGAAACAGAACGCTCAAGGAAGCAGCAAGAACAATGCTTGCTGATTCTGGAATCTCTCAAAAGTTCTGGGCAGAAGCTGTAAATACTGCTTGCTACACTCAAAACCGATCTATGATCAACAAGAAGCTGAATCTCACTCCATATGAAATATGGACTGGTAACAGACCATCTGTTTCTCACTTTCATGTATTTGGCTGTAAATGCTTCGTTCACAACAATGGTAAGAGTCATCTTACAGCATTTGAAGCTAAGTCAGATAATGGTATATTCTTAGGATATTCATCAATTAGCAAAGCTTATCGAGTGTTTAATAATCGAACTTTAACTGTAGAAGAATCTGTTCATATAGTTTTTGATGAATCATTATGTGTTGAGGGCAACAAGGACTCAATTCAAAATCAGATGGAAAATATCCATCTCGAAGCTAACAGTGATGATGAGATTGTAGCTAACAGGTCAAGAGACAATCCACCAGAACCAGAAGTGCCAGACAGACCGGATCAGGCCATTGAAGCTTCTTCAGATCGAGCTGATCCAGATGCTCCTGACTCAAATATTAAAGTAGATGCAGATCATGCTGCTACTATTCATCCGACCGAACCAGACAATCCAGAGTCAAGCTATCGATGGACTAAGAAGCATCCACCTAATCTAGTGATTGGTAGTCCGTCTGCACCAATTAGAACCAGAGGACAGATGATGGATGAGTTCACTCATGCTGCTTTCATCTCAACTCTGGAACCCAAGAAGATCGATGAAGCTCTGACTGACTTCAACTGGATTAAAGCAATGCAAGAAGAGCTTAATCAATTCGAACAAAATCAAGTTTGGAGTCTAACTCCCAGACCAAGCGATCTGCCTGTTATTGGAACCAGATGGGTTTTCAGAAATAAGCTAGACGCCGATGGAACTGTGGTTAGAAACAAAGCAAGACTGGTGGCACAGGGATTCAGACAAGAAGAAGGAATCGACTTCGATGAATCATTTGCACCAGTCGCCAGACTTGAAGCAATCCGAATCTTTCTTGCATATGCTGCCTTTAAAGACTTCAAAGTATATCAGATGGACGTCAAGAGCGCCTTTCTTAATGGAAAGCTTCAGGAAGAAGTCTACATTGAGCAACCACCTGGATTTCAGAACCATTCGTATCCTAATCATGTATATCTACTGAATAAAGCAGTGTATGGTCTGAAACAAGCTCCAAGAGCCTGGTATGACACTCTATCTCAATTTCTGCTGAACCATGACTTCCAGATCGGTTCGGTAGATAAAACTCTCTTTAAATTCATTAAGGGGGAACATACCCTATTAGTTCAGATTTATGTTGATGACATAATCTTTGGGTCAACTAACCCCAAACTGTGCGAGAAGTTTTCTAAGTTAATGCAGGGACAGTTCGAGATGAGCATGATGGGAGAATTGTCATTCTTTCTGGGTCTTCAAGTAAAACAGCTCAACAATGGCATTTTCATCAATCAGACCAAGTATACCAAAGAGCTCCTCAAGAGATTTGGAATGGAAACATGCTCAACTGCATCAACTCCAATGAGTCCAACAATCAAGTTAGACAAGGACGAAGGGGGAACGGCAGTTGAAGTAACCATGTATAGAGGACTCATCGGATCGCTATTATATCTTACAGCGAGCCGGCCCGATATAATGTTTTCAGTCTGTATGTGCGCCAGATTTCAGTCAGAACCAAAGCAATCACATTTCATTGCTGCCAAGCGTATTCTGAAATACTTAAAAGGATCTCAGAACGTTGGTCTTTGGTACTCCAAAGATTCAAACTTCAGCTTGATCGGATATTCAGACGCAGACTACGCTGGGTGTAAGATCGATCGTAAAAGCACCAGTGGAACATGTCAATTTCTAGGTGAAAGATTGATCTCTTGGTTCAGTAAGAAGCAGACATCTATTGCCACATCCACAGCTGAGGCAGAATACCTAGCCGCTGGAAGCTGTTGCGCTCAAATGCTCTGGATTCAACACCAGCTCAAAGACTACGGCATTCAAGCTGTTGACTCTCCGATATTTTGCGACAACACAAGTGCAATCGCTATAACGTATAATCCAGTTTTGCACTCTCGAACAAAGCACATTGATATTCGACATCACTTTATTCGAGATCATGTTGGCAAAAAGGAAATTCGGATCGAACACATTTCAACAGAGCAGCAAGCAGCAGACATCTTCACCAAACCACTTCCTGAGGCTAAGTTCAATTATTTCCGTCAAATTCTTGGTTTAATTGACTTATCTTAATTAATTTAGATGTTTTTATTCTTTTCGATCTTAAAGATTTTTGTCACTACAGATCGATAATACAATGTTCAGAAAGACACAGACCGGTCCGAACTTTCAGACCGATCCTTGTCAAGTCTGATTTTATCCTATGATCTGATTGGACAATAATCTGTTTCTAAAATAAAACAAAACAGCCCGGACTGATTAACCTTTTAATTAGTTGTACTTTAACCGCCTTATCTTTCTTTATCCTGACCGTTCATTTTGAATAGTTTATTTCTCAGTCTTGGAGATAAAGACACGTGTCTTCTCTCTCCTATTTAGCGGGCTGAACATTTCATAACTTTTTCACTTTTTACAGTTTACCGCTTTCTACTCTCTCACTCTCTTACTCTCTTACTCTTCGCACCTTCCTTAAACTCCTTTCATATGGCTACCATCACTCATAACTCACTCTCCGTTGAGTTTGATGACATCTACAGGGGAGAAGATGCTGCGATGGTGTCCATTTTCAGAGCCCTGGAATCATCTGGTTTACGGAATTTTTTGGAGTGCGGATCAGTTGTTTATGAACCAGAAATCCGCGAGCTGTTCGCCAACGCCGTCTCCCGGAAGTCATCCATCTCTACCACTGTCAAGGGCAAATCTTTCGAGATCTCGCCAACAACAATGGCCAAGACCTTTGGCCTCCCCAGTTCCGGTCTGACAGAGTTCGGACAGACTCCTCCAGCATCTCTCTTAGATCTTCAGGGGAAGATCTCTATTTCTGGCCACCGGTTGCAACCCTCATTTAAGAAGAAGGAAATGCTCTTCCATTTCCAGGTGCTGTGCGAAGTGGTAGCCAAGCCACTTTTGGGTAAAGCAGGAAGCTTCGATGCTGTAACCGCCGAGAAGTTCAGGGCCATGGCAGCTATTGTATCTGGACAGAAGATAAACTGGTCCATGATTTTGTTTGGAGTACTGCTGGAAACGGTGATTGCATCCAAGCACGCCGTATGCTTTGCTGTTCCTCTCAGCAAGCTCTTGGAGTCCTTAGGCCTCGAGCTGAGCAAGCCATCTGCTCTCCGCCCCTTTAAGGTACTCAACTCCAAAGGGCTTGCACTGCTGAAGTCCAAGAGTGTTCCGCCTACTCCTACCACTCTGGTCTCAGTCAAGATTGAGAAGGACGAGGAACAAGCTGATGTGCGCAAACCTCGGGTCAAGCGGAAGCTGACCATTCAGACTGACTCAGAAGAAACCCAGTCTGCTCACTCATCCCCAACCAAGCCACTTCCCAAAAAGCCCCGAACCCAGATTACCAAACCAACCAGACATCTACCTCCACCCATACTGCCACCCACTAAAGCAACCCCTGCACCTCAACCCCCCACTCAGCCTTCACAAGCCTCAACCCCTGCACCCAAAGTCACCCCTCGAATTCCCTCTGCCAATCCCGTAGTCAAAGGGATAGTTATCACTGAGTTGGGTGACTATACCCAATCAGGGATTAAGTCCCCTTCCTCCACCGGCAAGGGAAAAGCCATTCTCACAGAACCCATCTCTTCTAAACCCAAATCTGCTGCACAGACTGCCATCGACATCGCTATGGAGGATGTTGATGAGAAGCTAGCTGAACTCCTTGTGGTCTTTGATGAATATGTCCAGTACCGGACTGTCCACCACATTGATATGTTCTATGGAAAGTTGCACAGACTGAAGAAGATGGAAGACGAGGTTCTGAGAGGCACAGAAACTGATGATGTTCGACTTGCGGTGCAGCGCAGAGAGCTATTTACGGCAAAACACAGATTCAGACTGGCCAATCTGCTTCTCACTGCCAAAAAGAAGAACTTCGATCCGCTTGCTCCTACTGCCAGAGATGATGGGGCTGTGATTGCTCAACTTGAGATGGACATTCATGCTCTATCCCTAGCTGTCCGCTTTCAACGACAGATGCTAGGTATCTCCACTCCAGCCACCAGCCCGGATCATCCTTCTGTCAGCAAGACTCTGGCAGAACCCTTTATCGAGGTTATTCCTTCTGCTGAAGCAAAACAGACAGAAGACCAGCCTGCAGAACTCGTACCAGAACCGACAGCGGAGCAGTCATTGCCTAATGCTCCGTCTGCAACAGATGATGAATCAATGCATGTTCTGTTGGACTCTCCGACAACATCTATCCCATTGAAGTCATCAGCCTCCCATGCTCACAACAGTCCAGCTGAGGCATGTGCACCAACTGAAGTACCAGACCTCATCGATCCGGATTTGGTGGTATCTTCAGTGGTTGCAGCTCTCCAAGATGAGGAACCCTCCAGTCCCCACTCTCCTCCGGGACCATCAGATGAAGATTTGGCATTCATTCATAGTTTTTCTTCGGATCTGGTCGCTCTGATCCGATCCGAAAGTCATCAAGCTGCCATTTCTTCAATCGTGCCGATTGCTGAAGAAGTTGATCATGCTATGTCATCATCAGATCACTCTCCCAGCCAGCTATCTGATGCACCTCCATCCCTGGCACGGACTATCCAGCATTTTTCTGATAACTGTCTGTCATTAACTCAACGAATTCTCGAAGTTCATCAAAGTCAAAGAGTCACAACTTTGGACTTTAATTCTTTCAAAGAGAAAATGACTGCCAGTATCGGAAGCCTCCAGCGCGGCATCAACGATCTGTTTTCTCAACAAGCCTCCTACAAGAACAGTCTGAGGAAAGAGCAGGTCGAGTTAGCCACTGAAGTCAGAGCATCTGTTTCTAACTCCCTCCGCGCTCAAGACGTTCGTCTTGACGCTATCAGCGCGCAGCTAGCCCAAGTTGTTGAATTCCTTCAAGAGATTGCTGCTGACAAAAAGGGGGAAAAGAAGACAGACTTCAAGCCGCCTCCAAGCTCAAGAAGATAGCAGTCTTAGTCTTTTAACTTATCAGACTGTCTGTATTTAGGACTTCTTGATGATCAATAAAATCCTCTTTTGATTAAGTCCTTGTTCATTTATTTTGAACTTTAATAAAGGCTTAATAATAAAAGATTGAATCGATCAAACTTAATAATGTTCATTTATTTTGAACAAAGAAGTAATCGATCCGAAAAGCATTCGCTTCAGAGCTCTTATCAAGACTGGTTAAAAAGACTTAGTAGCTAGGTTTTGTCATCATCAAAAAGGGGGAATTTGTTAGTTCCGGACCTTATCGATGAGATTTTAAAGATGACAAAACAGTTCAGACCGGATCGATAGAAATCAGGTTGACCAGATCGATCGGACTCAACAGAGCAAGATGGCAAAGCATTTCAGACCGGATCGATGGAAATTAGGCATACCAGATCGATCGGACATATCAGAGCAAACTGATAAAGAATATTGCATATCAGACCGGATCGATGGATTCCAGACTGAATAGATCGATGCTTCAGATCGATCTCAACCTTTATCAGATCAGAGCAGTCAAGGATACATAAAGGATGGCTTCTCAGTCCGAATCATCAACGGATATTTATTGTAGCATTTAATGCTGCAATTAATGCTACAAAGGACCAAAGACTGAAGATTGCCATAATAGGTAAGAAGACAAAGAAGAGCTTACCTGACAGTCGCCGAAAGCATATACCAGAACGGCAAGTATCCTGAAGAAGAAGACTGTAGCTTTCTCAGAGTTTAAAAAGAGTCATAGCTGCACATTAAGGGAAACAATGCCGTTGCCACCTTCAACTATAAAAGGATGCAACAAACAGATGCAAAAGACTCTGGACTCTACAACTCACGCTGATCAATTGAAAAATATACAAGAAAGCAAAACAGCACACGCCTACAAAGTTCAGAAGCTTTCGAGCTGAAGTTATTTATTTAAGCGCAATTACTTTGTAACATTTGATCATTGTAGGATCACTGTGCGCATTGTGTATTGAAAAATAGAAGTGAGCAACATATTGTAACTGTCAGACAGAGTGTGTCTGAGCAGGTTGAGTGACTAGGAGTTTCAGACTGGTAGTGAGGTAAATCCAGCCTGAATCGGGTTTGTACAACAGGATTGTATAAATCAAAGTCTTCTAGTATAAACCTTCCTTAATTGGAAGAAGGGGAGACGTAGAAGGATTACACCACCTTCGAACTTCCAGAAACATATCCTGTGTCTTATCATTCTGCACTTAGCCATCGAGCTGTTCTTACTTACACAAGAGCAGACCGTTTCCGCACTTACTTATTAGTGGTCTGTTCTGTTCAAAGAGTTGATTAAGTAACAGATTTCTTTCACTAATCACAAAGAAATCACAAGGGATAAATTTTGTAAGGAGTGTTCATTCACCCCCCCCCCCCCCCCTCTAAACACTCCGGACCGATCCTAACAATGTATGTATGCAGATTTTCGGAATGAAGAAAGCATAGAGCTGGTGCAGCTTATATAGATGAGCAGCAGACCCCTCCAAAGGTCACAGATAATTAAATGTAATGTTTAGTGGGGTTGATGAAAAGTCTCAATATTAACATCAGATTCGGATTTAAGTCTCACACTTAAATCTGAAATCAATTCTGCAGGTAGGTGAAAAGTCTCAAACTAAACTCAGCAGAATATGAAAAGTCAGGTATATGAAAAGTCATTTCAGAAATCCGAGTAGTAAAAAGATAGGGCTGCCTTCGCGGCAACGACACGCGGCGAAGCGAGTCGAGACGAGACGAGACGAGCGGAGCGGACAGACGGACGGTGCGCGAGGGACACCGATCTTTTCTACTTAACTACACTCTATTGATTTGTATCTCATTATAAACAAACCATAATTGTCTCAATTTCTCAATGTGAGATTTCTTTAGCCTAATTGACTATTCATAATTAACTTACCTTAATTTTATTCTCATTAACAAAACTATACCAAATTATTGGGCTTTTATTCATTAAACCCAATACTTAATAAATAATCACAACAGGAATTACGATACCCAGGTTCATTTCTTTCTTTTTTCCCATCGTTTTGTTGTTTGTAGCCTATTTGGTCCATTTAGTTTATTAGCCAGGGCTGGATGCGATATTATTGTCGATCTTATTTTTTCCCTTCTAATTTACTTTAATTAGCAATTATTAAAGATCCTCATTCCAATTATTTTCCTCGGTCTTTATTTTGTTCTATTTTTATGTTTACCTTTGATATACAAGGATAATATTTTATAAAATAATTTAAGTCAACAAAAGAATTTATTTTGTACTTTTTTTTAGGAAAACAATAATTATTTTTTTCATATAAAATTGTGTATTTTTTCTGATGATCTATGCAACATGTTGTACTTGATGATGGTAGTTCTGAAGGCAACCTCAATGTTGCTCGGAATATCGATAAAGAAGAATCTATTGTTAAATGTTATTTCTCCCCAACTCGTATCACGTCAATACCCTATGCAATTCCCATGTAATTTTTGTTGATGAAGAATAACATTATTATTTGGGTGTTCTATAGTGTAGATGTTGAACAAGAAGTGACCACAATGAATAAGTCCACAAGCGCAAGGATGATTAAGTAGAAGAAATTCGACTAGATATCGACTCCATCCACTTTCTGAGACAACTAAAGTTACAATTGTTATTCATTGTTAGTTTTTTGGTAACTCTTTCTCATCTTGTCTGTATGAGGCACTATTGCGAAGAACTTGCATTTGGTTCAATACTCTTTACTTTACATATATAATTATGTGTGTTTAGATAATACACAACCGTTTTCATTGTCTGGAACTACTTGTTATGTCTACTTGTTATGCTTGTGCTTGCAAATTTGTTGAATATATAGATACATGTCCTTCATTAAGCCTAGGATGTATTGTTCATCACAAAATTGTTACAAAGTTGGGTAGCTAATTTTGTCATTGGCACCACATTTTGCGCGATGCAAGAAGAACTAGGATATATATATATATATATATATATATATATATATATATATATATATATATATGTAAATTTCTTGAAGAATACAATATATATAGAGAAGAAATTTGAAAGCCCGTAAATGAGGAAATTCGTAGCTGTGTAATACACGATTCCAACATCAAATTTTCCCTATAAAAGATTTGTACTATTATATAAGAGAATAAGTTTTTCCTGTAGCAATGAACAGTAATACAGTGCTGGGCTTATCTGTGGGCTTCCTCCAGTTTTGCGTGGGCTTTCAACAATTTTTCGTGGGCTTGCTTCGAGTGCTGATGGGCCTCAATTTGTTTTTTGTGTTTGCCCTTTCTCAGTGTTTGGGCTGGGCGCGTTTTCAGGGTTGGGGAAGGGGCTTGGGCTTTGTTCAGGGTTGGGATATCCATTTGCTGGGTATAAGCCCTGTCAGCTGCTGCGACTCAATCATGACAGCCGCCTCCACCTTCTCGTCGTTGCCCGCTGGACACTTCGCTGCGCTTGCCCTTCGCCTGCTTAACCAACGGGCCATGCTCTTCATTTTGCCGACACTCTGTTCTTGCACGTCATGTCGCCGATGTCCTCTTTGCTTTATCTGGTTCATTCGCCTGTGTTGGTCATCCATCATTCGCCTGTGTTGGTCAGACATGCTGCCGCCGGTCTTGGACCTTGGTGGTTTGGTTTTCATGCTTTATATATGTCGCCCCTTCTTTTTCTTGTGTGTGTTCGGTTCCAATCAGCTTAGGTGCGATTCTTGCTTTCCCACATCAACTGATTTAGGTTTGTTGGATTTTAGGATTTTAGGTTTTGACATATGCTGTGCTCTATTCTTTTCCCAGCGACTGACTTCGATGTAGTTCATCTTGGGCAAAAAAAATTTTCTTGCCGTTGATTAATCGTGTTTTTTCGGTTTGATCTTCGAACGGAGGGGGGAGGCAGATGGTTTCATGTTCTGCTGTTATGTGATCTCGTTCTTTGTTGGCTTGTTTGTGGACCTGCTGTTGGTGCATTTTTTTATCCCCTCTGTGTTTGTTTTCTTTAAAGCTTGTCTTGATGCTTTCACTCGGGTTTGCCCAGAGTAGGGATGTTTGGATCTCCTCAATCCCCTGTTAAATCTGAAAGTCATTGTGTACATAGATGCTGCGTTTGCACTGCATGCACAATGTGCTGCGTGTACAATTGGTTTGCTTGTTGTGCGTGAATCTCTATCTCTTTGGGCCGATTGGTTTGCTTTTTGTGCGTAAATCTCTATCTCTTTGGCCCGAATTCAAGCTTCATGCGCAGCCTGGTCGGTGCAGAAGGGTTCTGTGTTGGGTTCTTCTCTTCCTCCATTTTTTCATCCCCTCTGTGCTATGTTTTTTTTTTAAAACCTTGTTTTGATGATTTCCATTGTGTGCTGCATGTACAATTGGTTAACTTGTCCTGCATGAATCTCTGTCTCTTGGGATCGCATTACAGCTCCGTGTGCAGGTTGTTCGATTCGGATGGCTACGCTGGCCCATTCCTTAGCCCAATTTTTTGCTGCTTCTCTGTTATACAGGATGAGTTTTCTGGGTCATTTGCTATTATATAATTAAACATTAAACAGGGAAAATACCGCTTTTAACAAATCAGATTGTTGAAAGTATATATATAATTGTAAATTGCATTCGTGTGAAATAACCAAGCGCCATGTTTTTGGGAGTTAAGCACATGCGCACCATCTACGGGAATTTTAGCCCTTATTGTTTTTTAAACAAAAAAAACGTTTGGTAGACATTAATTTTATTTGTATGGAGAATTATATATTTTTTAAAGTGCTTTGGGAAACACTATATGTTTCCTTCCCAGTACGTCATGATGCCCAGCTTTCCTGATATGAGATACATTGTTGTGCGCTGGACCATGGCTTGACCGAATTTTCATGTGCTTTCCTTGTGGCAATTCGCTACCATATCTCACAGCCTGTTACCTGTCTCGCATGTTTAGCGCCACCTCTACAGCTTCATTTTTGAGCAGATTCCCATAATGGCCGACGACTTCGCGGGCTCCATGCGAGACCGCCGTGCAAAACGTAAAGGTTGTTACTCTCGCGTGGATGAGGGGCTCTTGTCCCGTTCGTTTTTTGGTATATCTAATTACTATGTTACATTATTTGTTTTTCCTTTTCAGCACATACCGGGACCGATGATTTGCATGCTGGTGCGATCCTAACACCCAACAATCGTCTTCGGCGTTCCATCGAAACAGGTCGGTGTTGCATTTAACTTTGACTAGCATGGTTTGTGGTGGCACACACTTTAGGTGCTTATCATTTGTATTTGTATTGCTTCTTCATGACACCCGCTGTGAAACATGTTATATTAGCCCCTATGCAATATTGTTCGATGTTTTCTTTTAGCAGAACAAAAAATGGCAGTGAAAAACTCATAGTGCTATACAAACCCCTGAGATTGCCTTTGGTGATGCTGGTATTCAGATCGAACTGTCTTTTAGATTATGGAAGTCTAATGGGATGCTATAATATATTTTTGTTATATGGGATTTTAGGCTTGAGGATATTGTTGGCCACTGTTTCCACCTGGGGATAATAATTGGAGGACATATGCTTCTCGTATACTAACAGAAGTGACATTTCCCCAACTTGCACATTGCCATTACTTACTCCTCCTCCTTCACCTTTTAGCTTGATTGTTAATAAAGCAAAGCACGTAAATATGTCAACTCGTTTCATTTTATAATATGATTGCACACTGTCATGACTTACTCCTCATCCTTCACCTTTTAGCCTGATTGCACAATGTCATTACTTACTCCTCCTCCTTCTCGTATACTAAAAGAAGTGACATTTCCCCAACTTGCACAGTGACATTTCCCCAACCTTTCGGCTTGTTTGATAAATTTATAATATGTTCCGATAAATGCCTCGTACATATGTCAACTCGTTTAATTTTTCCCAATCGTGCTGCTAGATTATACTGCCCTTCCGATGCGACGCACCAAGAAAACACCCCTCAAATACATTGAGCGTATCATGCGTATACCCAAGGAAGTATGGAACTTACCTCCGACCGCAGATTGTGATTATTGTGGTGCACACCGGCTATTCAGAGAAACCCCTGGCTTTTGTTGCTCAAGCGGAAAGGTTGATTTAGAACGTACTAAAATGCCACCAAGTTTGTGGCAGCTCTATGCTGGCGCTAGCTCCCATGCAACTGATCACTTCCGCCAACGTTGTCGTACATATAACAATACGTTCGCGTTTACGTCTCTCGGGATCTATTACGACCATGAACTCTGCAGAGCCTACAAAGGCATATACACGTTCAAGGTTCAAGGCGGGATTTATCACTTCATTCGTGATCTCATTCCCAAAGACGGGTTTGGTCGACAGGTTCAATTATATTTCTATGGAACGGAGAATGAGCTGCCCAATAGGCTTGCACAGTCTGGGGACCTAGATGAAAAAATTGTCTCTTTTTTAATGGATATTATGACCCTCAATCCATACGCAAACTTCTTTCGGAGTTTATGCGAGTTGCCTAACTTGGATTCGTACAAAATTGTTCTGCGTGCTGATCCTATTTTAGATCAAAGGGTGTATAACTTGCCAGTCGTTGATCATGTCGCTGCCATTTGGGATGAATTGACTGACCCACCTTCAGAGCGCCCGCGTGACGTACGGGTGTACACAAAAACTGACAGCACACAATTTGTTCATTACTACTATGGTTGTTATGACCCATTGCAATATCCATTATTATTTCCCTACGGTGAGCCAGGTTGGCATACAGGCATTCTAAAACATAATTCTTGCAACCAATCTACCGACGATCCGGATTTCAACGTTGCTTCAAATGACTCCATGCTCTTGCCTGATGAGCATGAAACTGGCGAGGCCTTGTTGTGCGCCGAACAAGAAAGTATTTCCCCTCTTCTACTCTACACTGTATTTGTTCCATATTTGTTCGTCTATGTTAAATCTTGCTTTTGATTTTTAAATATATTTATTTTTTCCTTCAAACAGATCTTGCTCAACATCGAGATAACAAAAAAAATGTAGCTGCTCGAGAATTCTACTGCTACAGATTCCAATTACGTCATGATGATGTTTCTAACATTCTTCGTGCCGGTCGTCTCGTCCAACAGTATCAAATAGATATGTATGTGAAGATCGAAACCCAACGCCTTGATTACTTACGAAATGCACAAATCCAAAGCGAGATTCGCATGGAATCTTATAAGGGAATTGCAGATAGCTTGGTGTGCGATGGTATTACATGCGGCAGATCAATTGGTCAACGCACTGTTTTACCAACCTCTTTTTTGGGTGGCCCTCGAGATCTTCGACGTCGCTATATGAATGCTCTCGCTTTGGTTACAACGTTTGGTCGTCCAGATTTTTTTGTCACGATGACATGTAATCCAAATTGGCGAGAGATCGTAGAAGAACTTTTACCAGGTGAACAAGCATACAATCGGGCGGACCTTCTAGCAAGAGTATTTAGGGCTAAGAATGAGGAATTAAAATCCGAGATTCTTGAAAGGGAGATTTTCGGAAAAGTCGCTGCTTATCTATATGTGATTGAGTTTCAGAAACGCGGACTTCCACATGTTCACTGGCTCATTATATTGCAAAAGAAATTTAAAGTCACTTCCACCGAGGCATATGATGTCTTCGTGTCCGCCGAGATACCCGACCCCAATTCGCATCCTCATTTACATGCTTGCGTGTCAAAACATATGATGCACGGCCCTTGTGGAGAATTAAACCCAACTAATGTATGCATGAAAATGGGGGCTTGTAAAAATCACTATCCAAAGGACTTTGTCAACATCACCACACACCGAAATAATTCTTACCCAACTTATAGACGCCGAGACGATGGTAGAAGAGTTATCGCAAGGAAAAAAACACTTGATAATCGGTGGGTTATTCCGTACAATCCCTATCTATTGGCACGGTTTGATTCTCACATTAACGTCGAGATATGTGCCGATGTCAAGGTTGTGAAATACCTTTATAAATATGTTTGCAAAGGGAACGACAAAGTTGCATACAATGTTATTGATGCTCCCAATGCTGAACACATTGATGAGATAGGAGACTTCCAATCGGCCAGGTGGCTTTGCGCTCCTGAATCAATGTGGCGAATTTATGGCTTCGCACTTTACGAAATGAATCCTCCAGTTATGCAACTGCATGTACATCTTCCGAATTCTCAATACATATTCTTCCATTCTTCTCGTCCTTTGGCTGACATATTATCAAACCCGAAAAATATGCGCACTCAATTGACGGAATTTTTTTCGATGAATTCTGAATATGCAGACGTCCGGTCATTGAATCTATTGTATCGTAATTTTCCTAGATACTTTGTCTGGAACACAAAACACAAGCAATGGACCCAACGCAAACGAGGGACTGCAATTGGGAGGCTCGTTACCGTTAACCCACTTGAGTCTGAACGATATTATTTAAGATTGTTGTTGAATAGTTTGGCCGCACCTACATCGTTTGAGTATCTGAGGACACATAATGCTCAATTATATGATACGTTCCGAGAGGCTGCTTTACAACGTGGGCTATTAGATGCAGATAATGATGTTCGCTCTGCCTTGGAAGAGGCTTCGGGTTATCAGGTTCCATACACTCTTCGCCGATTGTTCGCCACACTTCTCGTTTTCAGCATGCCCTCCGATCCAATCTCTCTATGGGACACGTTCAAGGTTTATCTTTCTGAAGATTTTCTACGCGATTCTTCTCAGCCTCAACATGTCTTATTCGACCGATCACTTCGTTCTATAGATGTATTTCTTCAGTCAATGGGTAAGACGATCGCCGACTTCAGTCTCATGCCATCCGCGTCTTGGGTCAGTGAGGATGAGATGCACAGCAAGGATTATGAGTCTGAGCTTAATATAAGCGTATCTGAACAAGACTTGAACTCCGTGGCTTTACTAAATTCTAAACAAAGAGAAGCATTTGATTGGATTATTTCATCTATTGATACTTCATCAGGCGGGGGGGTCTTTATTGATGGTCCCGGAGGCACTGGGAAAACTTTCCTTTATAGAGCATTGCTTGCGGTTGTCCGGTCTACTCATTGCATCGCTTTGGCCGTCGCCTCATCAGGTGTCGCAGCTTCGCTGCTCCCCGGTGGACGCACGGCACATTCAAGGTTTAAGCTCCCAATCGTTGTTGATCAAACCATGTCTTGTGCAATAAAAAAACAAAGTGTACATGCACACCTCATCCTTTCGGCAAAATTGCTAATTTGGGATGAGGCTTCGATGGCAAACCGCAGGTGCATTGAGGCTCTTGATTTATTCTTACAAGATCTAACTGAGCAAAAGAAGTTATTCGGGGGGAAAACAGTTGTCCTCGGCGGTGATTTCCGTCAAACTGTCCCAATTATTCTTGGCTCTTCTCGGCATGACACAATCGACTCTTGCTTGGTTAATTCACGTCTGTGGCCTTCCATCAAAAAATTCCACCTTACTGAGAACATGCGTGCGATGGAGGATCCAGTTTTCGTTGAGTTCCTATTACGTATTGGGAACGGTCTAGAACCTACTATTTTAGGCGACATCAAATTGCCGGATCATATGTGCGTACCTTATATGGATGTTGAAGAACCTCTGGATCATCTTATTCAAGAAATTTTCCCTACATTTGATGACTACTCAAAGGACCCTTTCTCTGTCATCAATAGGGCAATTTTAACGCCAAAAAATGATTGCATGGACACCATCAACAGTACACTTATTGATCGATTTCCCGGGCCCCTTATCGAATATATTAGCAATGATGTCACAAAAAACGCACAACAACAAAGTCAATACGAAGACTTTTTGAATGGCGTTTCAGCGCCAGGTCTGCCTCCACATGTACTTCGCCTAAAAAAAAATTGCCCGATCATGCTCCTAAGGAATATTAACCCCGCTGAAGGGCTATGCAATGGCACTCGGCTCATTTGTCATGATTTGGGGAGAAAAATAATTGGTGCTGTCATAGCATCTGGCGAACACACTGGAAAATACGTTTTCATACCAAGAATACCTTTGGAACCTTCAGACAATATAAAATGTCCTATCCCTTTCAAAAGGCATCAGTTCCCCGTTCGCCTTTGTTTTGCCATGAGCATTAATAAAGCCCAAGGCCAAACCCTAGATAGAGTTGGCATATATTTACCACAACTTGTGTTCTCGCACGGTCAATTATATGTTGCTCTCTCAAGAGTCAGAAGTGCTTAGTCTGTGAAAGTCTTGATTAGACCACCTACACCGACATTTTCTACGTACTGCCAAACAAAGAATGTTGTTTATAGAGAAATACTAGATGCCGCCACCTGAAAAACAACTACGCCGCACAAAGAACTCGCCGAAGATGTTTAGATATGGTTTCCTCCTGCTGGTCCTTAGATATATGATTTCCTCACGCTGGTTCTTAGATATTGGTTAGTCTTTGCTCCACATTGTTTTACCTTTACCTTTTCATTTTAACTATATGTGCCTCACTTACCTTATAATTCTATCATCGCAAACTACATGCACGCATTTATTTTTTATCATATATTGTAATAAGTACTTCCTTGTTCTTGTTTTTACTACTTTTTGCTTTTCACAGATATAGAGACGAATATTGAGGACACCACTAAGCCACTGCGTGATATCACTAGCGACACCAAAAGATGGTCAGCAAGAGTCCGCGTCATCAGCAAATTGGGGATAAAAACTGCGACCTCTTCTCCTCTTAAATACCAAAAAATTATCCTCGCAGATGAAATGGTTAGTTCATTAAGTCTTTCAATCCTTACATACGCATAAAGAATTTCCAATTTAATTATTGTCTTGCATTTTGCGCTCAGGGAGACACCATCGAAGCTATGATTTACAACGTTGACATTGACCTATATCAAGACAAATTGGAAGAAAAAAAAACATAAGATCTTGGACGCACAGGTTTCCAAAGTGAAGGGCATGTACAAAAACGAACTTATAAGTAGTCTGTACCAATTGACTATCAATTCAAGCACATCTATTATACCTGTCTATGATGACAACACTCACCCCACTCCTTTTCACCCGGTTTATTTGGAATACGACAAATTTATTGGATGCTTGGACTCAAAAAAAACCATATGTAAGTCATATTTTGTTGTTCGTCTGCCCCATTACATGTTTGCCCCTCAAAAACTAACATAGCTTTGTCATTGACATTATGCTCCAGGTACTATCTGCGTCTTTATTGCAAAAAGACATGCGAGAAGGGTATTTGTTCGGGGCCAACAGGAAACTCTCCACGAATACGCAGCCATCGACAAACAGTAAGACAGTTTTTCTCTCTATTGGTTCAACCAGAGATTGTTAACCATTTTCTTTCATCACACCTTGCCTGACAGGCTAAGCCCCTTCGTCGTCACTTTCTGGGGTAACGTTATGTCTGATGCAACATACGATATCCTTGATGCATGTCATAGCCGTCCTGTCCTTGCTCTGCTTAATTTTTTCGTGACGGGATATTATGGTATATCTCTTGCATCTGTTTCGCCATATTGGTGTTGTAAATACCCTCATTTCTTTTTTTTTTTTGTTTCGTGTAGGTTGCTCTCTTAGCTCAACATCAACTTCAATCGTGTTAACCGAGATGGACAATGATAACTTTAAAGAGATGCGAGCATGGTAAGTTTTTTTGCAATTTTACTATCTACATACACGCCTAGATCACACAATTTTCAATCGTTTCATTCATCTTTTGGGTAGGCGCCAGGATCAAAAGTTGTTCATTGATGGTGCTGTTGAGAAGGGTGATTTCTTCGCGGAAAAAATTGGTCATATGGCAGGGGTTACGGTGTCCACGACTACTATTTCCGAAATCCTCCAATCAAATCAAGTACCATCAACTTTTTGTGGAACTAACTCTACTTTCAGCCATTCAATTTGTCCGGTCACTAATTACTATTAATTGCATGCGCTTTTCGTAGATCGGAAGATTTAATGTCAGGGTCAATGGATATCTTGACAACAAAGCACAAAGCTTCATTTACATGTGCTGCGAAGAATGTAGATTCGGGATCAATGTGGACTACAATGTTAAATTTGACTGCAACACATGTCAAGCAAATAGGGTCGCCAAACCACGGTAACCAACACACCCTAGCTTTTAATTAGTTATTCAAGATAAGTATTTTCATTCAATCATTAATAGGCGGTTATCTTTCAGGTACAGATTCCGCCTCACTATTTCAGATCATACGGGATCACTAGACATTACCGTTTTTGGGAAAGATGGCGAGTTGATTATTGGGATGCCGGCACACGAGTTTTATGATCTAACCATTGAGGTTTAACAATCAAACTTAACATTATCCATTTATGTTCAGTTAATTAATGACCTACGGTTTGTCGTTCTTGTAGGATGAAAAGTCTCCGATTGATTCCGTAAACTCTAGGCTAAAGGAATGTGCTATGCTGATGAAGATACGTTCAAGCATTTTTCACAGTCAACACGGCAACGAGAGGACTTCGTATACATTGCTAGCTATGGAATTTGTGAGAGGAGAGATTGCTTCAACAACCGACAAAAAAATGAAAGGTAACATTGAATGCCACAAGATATTAGGACCAGATGGTAATTACATATCATGCGGTTCCGATCACATCATATAACACTTGTAAGTTATAGTATCATCAGCAAGGAAAAAATTGGACTTCGGGCCCACGGACCCTTCATCAGACGACGAAGTTTTCTCCTTTAATTCACCTGCCTCGCCAAACACCTCTAAAAAAGGTTATCTTTTACTTTCCACCACCTTCAACGCAAGCTATTGCACCGTTCTATCTTATGAATAAAACAAATATTGAATTACACATCATAATGTATCATACAGCTAATGAAAGGTCTTTGACCAAAAAAGGGAAGGCAAAGATATATGAGGACGATGTTGTTGGTGAACAAGGTAAATAGTTAACGCTTAATATTATTATCTATTGACAGCCTTTTGTCCACAACACTAAACATGATATTCAATTGAAATATTAACTCATTACAATAGCCTTAGATACTCCCAAACCAATGGTGGGATCTGATTTCAGCCCCATCGTTTTGCACGAACAAATTTCCGACGATGACGCCATTACCATTTCAGGTGACTTCTCCTTGTTCGTTGAAACCTGCACATTACACCTTGTCCAAACAATATAATGCTCAATTTATTTGTGTACCATTGCAGATTTCGTCCGTTCTGGGAAGAAAATCAAGACGGCCAAGAAAAAAACCTCTGCTCAACAGTTTTCACCTCACGAGGGCAAATTTCTGAATGAACCAACTCCCTTGCAAACAGGTGCACCAGTTATGTCTTGTCTTTGAATGTTAGCTAAGAAAACATTTGTTGCATTCTTAGTTTAGGTTCTTTTACCGTTAGGTCAACATCTTGTGAAATATAATCCAACTGATCAATAACATTGCCACTGTAAGCAAATACAATTACATGTATAGATAAAGCTCGAAAAAACACATCTCAACAGGATCTCCGCACGTAACTCTCAACAAATCTGTCCTATACAACTCATATACCATCTATCATGTGCATATACTTCCGTCCGAATTCATAAACCCAGACCTATTAATTGTAATTTTATTACACAGGTCCTGTTGATCCATAGCTGACGTAAAGGTGTCAAGCAGAGGAAGAAAACTCAAGCGCAAAAAAAATAACTAGCTATCTAGCTCACCTTTTGTTGTTTTGGACAAGTTACATTCTGTATTTTGAAGTTCCTCATGAACTTTTTTGAATCTGAAGTTCCTCATCAACTTCTCCCACTAAATACGCCTGTTTTTGTATTTAAATGTTACATTGCTCCCTACTATCTGTTTAGGTGTTACATGTAATTCAGATGTTTATGTCTCTACTCTTCTACTAATATGCTCTACTCATGGTTACTTTAGCTTTAGCAGTAAATTATTACCATCTATGTTATCTTAATGACTGCAGCCCACAAACTAACTTACTACGTTGGAATCAAAGCTTGCACTGACCTAGCTGCCAATGCTACACCTAGCAAGAATGCTATGGGGGAACGGCAAGGTGAATTGCAGTTGGATGTCGGAAATCCAAGGGTATGTCTTGTTTACATTATACTTATTCTCGCGGTAAAAAAAAAATATAAATATTCATTTGAACTTGCCTACGTCATAACATTGATTCTTGAACTTTAAGCCTACAAGGGTGCAACTTTTTGCCTGGGTTGGAGAACTACTCTAAGGATAAAGCCTTATGACTTTGGCCGATGGATCCTAAGATATGTACGCAAAGAAAAACGACATATGTAAGAGCATTCATTAGCTTCTATGTTGTCTCGAATTCTGGTGAAAATGACTATACATTTGATGTTTTGATAGTGCAAAAAGGCTCGCTTGGATTGAAGGCTGGGATCTAACAGAAGTATGTTCACAACCACCTAAGAAGAATTCCAATTTGAATAATTTGCACATCCATCGCATGTTAATTAAATCCATGCTTTTCGTTCATTCTCTAGAAAGGCATCTTAGCAAGGAGGCGTATCCAAGAAAGCACTCTGTTCAGGTGTGCATATTACTATATTGCTTTTATATTTGTCATTGATTAGCTAACATATTTCGTTACTTATGCAGCGAAAGAAACCGTCCTGCCAATGATACCGATATGAAAGTGGTAATAAACAACATACCGTTTAGTAGCATCCATTTACAACTTATATAATATATACATATATATATATTCTTAGTTTATTATGTGATGATATGCAAAATCATATTTCAGTTTTACGATCGATATACGTCGACTGGCCTCACACAAACTTCCTAATTCGGCGTCCGGCAGGTATGTTTCTAATATATTTGAAGAAGTCTCAATTATAACCGCAAACAAAAACTAATTGAATTGAATTTAATGCAGAAACAATCTTTTATTTCCCCTCCTCCTTTCCGCTCTTTGCCTTGTCTGACGCGTTTTGTGAGGGATGAGGATGCAAATTATCAAAACTTTGAAGGTATTGCATTTGTCTGCAAACTTGATGATGCATTATGTGCTACGAGCACAGTATTCCTAAGAAATTCAGATCATCGTTTTGCTAATGAGTCATTCTACGGTTAAAGAAAAAACTGCTTAGATTGTTGCTGCTAGGAACGACAGCATAATCCCCGTTTTTAAATCCCAGATATTAAAGAAATCAAATATTATATACATACAACATATAATATGTACTCACACGACAATTGTGTTGAACATTTTCACTGGTCCCGGGCACCGCGCATTGCGCGGTGCACAAAAACTAGTAAGGAAATGAGTGTCTTAAACACGTTTTTTTAGCAATTTTGAGTTAATATTCAGTGATAATAATAATAAATGAATGAAATGAATAAAATATCTCAAATTTCCAATTGTTATTCAGTGAAATTTAAAGGACGCGAATACTGCCAGTTCTTTAACGTCACAAAAAGTCAAGCATATACCAAAAGAATGGCGAGTTTATAATTACTCTGGAATAGTTCTGGAGTCGGTGAGTATTAAGTTTAATAATATCTATACTTGGAAAGAATCAGCCAAAATATTCTATATTCCCATCCATCATGATTATAAAATTTATTTCTTGTGTTGACTTTTCTTTTAATTTGAGAAGAAGAAGTGGACTTGTATATAAGATCCAAGAAAGGTAGTGTCTTTTTGTTCAGTAGGAGGTTTGTTTTAAGGGAAGGGAAAGTGGGAAACAAAGAAAAAAAAGCCTACATTTTCACAAGGACCACAGGTTCTTATAGGAAAAGCGGCAGCCATCGCGAGGAAACCTAGTAAAAATTTAAAATCTGGTTTGAATCTATCGGCTAAAGTGTACATGATGAAAGAAAGCACAATGGTGTTCATAACGGAAGATATGATCAAACAGTTTCAAATCTTGGTGGAAAAAAGTCCGTTTCTCTATTTGTTTTACTGAATACTATTCCATTTCTTGATCTTTGGATCTGCCTCTTGCTGATGTCTTCGTGTTTTTATTGCAGTCGATGAGCCACTAAAGAAGACTTTCCAGGTGATTTTTGCTGTTGATCAGTTATGTAATTCATGTGAATAAATCCGGAAAAGTTTGATTTTTTATGAACCCAAATTTGATTATATGCATGTTTGTGGTTCTGAAGAGTGTTAATTTGTGTTGATGGGAATTGCTGCTATGCATATAATTTTCCTGATTGTGGTTGGGGATAATTTGATGGTCAAAATCAAGTCATACTGCTGATTGAAGTTCAGTTTTGGGTAGTTAGGTAAATCCTTGTTATTCGATTGTTGGTCAGCTTAGTAATTGGGGTATCAAGGATTTTGAACAGTGTAGATTTACTGTGATCTGGTTTTAGCATATTTCGAGCTGGATTTCCGTTCTCTTCGTTTTTTCCTATTTTCTTTTTCTTTTTTAATTTATGCTTGGGTTTTTACTGTTATTCAAGAAATTTTGATCTTGTTTCATGTCAAGATTCATTTTACAACTATCTATACTCCTATAAAAGTGTGGATCAAAGGGCAAAGTTTTTCATTGTGATTTAACAACTTTGCCCTTTTTTCCTATACTTTCTTACACAAATAAAAATTTCATAGGGATATAATTGTAAACTCATAATATTAATAAGGGACATAAAAGGAAAATGAATAGTAGAGTTATTAACATTCATTTAGTTATTAATTAATAATGTATTAAAATCTATAATATAAATTCTCACCTCTTCATTTTCCACATGAATTTACAAGATTATTTTCTTAATTAGTACATCATAATTACTAATTATTAAAAATATTAATAATAGTAAAAAAATAAAATAAAATATACTAAGTGCTAACAATAATGCATAATAATTAGATATGTTAAGTAAGTTAAGATAAATAATAATAATAATAATAATAACAACAACAACAGTAGCATTAGTAGTGAACGAAAGTAAAAATAATAGTAGTAAAAAATATAACAATAAACATAATAATTAAAAAATATTATAATAAAATAATATTAAAACTTAAAATAATTATTATTCTACTTATCTATATCTATACTCCTATAAAAGTGTGGATCAAAGGGCAAAGTTTTTCATTGTGATTTAACAACTTTGCCCTTTTTTCCTATACTTTCTTACACAAATAAAAATTTCATAGGGATATAATTGTAAACTCATAATATTAATAAGGGACATAAAAGGAAAATGAATAGTAGAGTTATTAACATTCATTTAGTTATTAATTAATAATGTATTAAAATCTATAATATAAATTCTCACCTCTTCATTTTCCACATGAATTTACAAGATTATTTTCTTAATTAGTACATCATAATTACTAATTATTAAAAATATTAATAATAGTAAAAAAATAAAATAAAATATACTAAGTGCTAACAATAATGCATAATAATTAGATATGTTAAGTAAGTTAAGATAAATAATAATAATAATAATAATAACAACAACAACAGTAGCATTAGTAGTGAACGAAAGTAAAAATAATAGTAGTAAAAAATATAACAATAAACATAATAATTAAAAAATATTATAATAAAATAATATTAAAACTTAAAATAATTATTATTCTACTTATCTATATCTATACTCCTATAAAAGTGTGGATCAAAGGGCAAAGTTTTTCATTGTGATTTAACAACTTTGCCCTTTTTTCCTATACTTTCTTACACAAATAAAAATTTCATAGGGATATAAATGTAAACTCATAATATTAATAAGGGACATAAAAGGAAAATGAATAGTAGAGTTATTAACATTCATTTAGTTATTAATTAATAATGTATTAAAATCTATAATATAAATTCTCACCTCTTCATTTTCCACATGAATTTACAAGATTATTTTCTTAATTAGTACATCATAATTACTAATTATTAAAAATATTAATAATAGTAAAAAAATAAAATAAAATATACTAAGTGCTAACAATAATGCATAATAATTAGATATGTTAAGTAAGTTAAGATAAATAATAATAATAATAATAATAACAACAACAACAGTAGCATTAGTAGTGAACGAAAGTAAAAATAATAGTAGTAAAAAATATAACAATAAACATAATAATTAAAAAATATTATAATAAAATAATATTAAAACTTAAAATAATTATTATTCTACTTATCTATATCTATACTCCTATAAAAGTGTGGATCAAAGGGCAAAGTTTTTCATTGTGATTTAACAACTTTGCCCTTTTTTCCTATACTTTCTTACACAAATAAAAATTTCATAGGGATATAATTGTAAACTCATAATATTAATAAGGGACATAAAAGGAAAATGAATAGTAGAGTTATTAACATTCATTTAGTTATTAATTAATAATGTATTAAAATCTATAATATAAATTCTCACCTCTTCATTTTCCACATGAATTTACAAGATTATTTTCTTAATTAGTACATCATAATTACTAATTATTAAAAATATTAATAATAGTAAAAAAATAAAATAAAATATACTAAGTGCTAACAATAATGCATAATAATTAGATATGTTAAGTAAGTTAAGATAAATAATAATAATAATAATAATAACAACAACAACAGTAGCATTAGTAGTGAACGAAAGTAAAAATAATAGTAGTAAAAAATATAACAATAAACATAATAATTAAAAAATATTATAATAAAATAATATTAAAACTTAAAATAATTATTATTCTACTTATCTATACTCCTATAAAAGTGTGGATCAAAGGGCAAAGTTTTTCATTGTGATTTAACAACTTTGCCCTTTTTTCCTATACTTTCTTACACAAATAAAAATTTCATAGGGATATAATTGTAAACTCATAATATTAATAAGGGACATAAAAGGAAAATGAATAGTAGAGTTATTAACATTCATTTAGTTATTAATTAATAATGTATTAAAATCTATAATATAAATTCTCACCTCTTCATTTTCCACATGAATTTACAAGATTATTTTCTTAATTAGTACATCATAATTACTAATTATTAAAAATATTAATAATAGTAAAAAAATAAAATAAAATATACTAAGTGATAACAATAATGCATAATAATTAGATATGTTAAGTAAGTTAAGATAAATAATAATAATAATAATAATAACAACAACAACAGTAGCATTAGTAGTGAACGAAAGTAAAAATAATAGTAGTAAAAAATATAACAATAAACATAATAATTAAAAAATATTATAATAAAATAATATTAAAACTTAAAATAATTATTATTCTACTTATATAACAAGAAGTATTAGAACAACTATTATAACACAATGAAGAATTAAAACAAGCTAAAAAACGTATAATTTATTGTCATAACTCATTGTACAGTTCTACTAATTAATATATAAATATAATAATTGAATAAGTATTCATGATAAACCAAAACAATGAATATTTAAATTACTAAAAAAATTGAATTTTCCAAAATATTCAATTTTTTATATAATATTTTTGAAATCAATTATTCATTTGATAGTACGATTCACTTGACATGGAAAATTTATACAATAATCATCAAACAAATTCACATAAACAATTATATTATTCAAATAAAATCATACAACTACTATTAAATACAATTTTGTAACTATTGGTATAATTCGCACCATAAATATTTGAATGTCTAAGTAACTTTTAACATAAAAAAATAAAAAATATTTTTAGCATCACTACCACTTAAAATAAGAAATAACTAATAATTTCAAATATTAATAATTTCTACGTTTATTTTAATAAATAGAAAAATTTAATTAACGTATCAGAAAAATCAATATTATATTTTTATCTTTTTGAATTTATAATTATATATAATCTAACGGATATACACGTGCGTCGCACGTGCTTTGTACTAGTAAGAAGAAAAGTGGTGGTTTCTTGAATCCACTCGAGTTGTTTATGCATCATCTTCACATGCATTTTCTTAGGTATCACTTGATCGGTTCAGTTACTTTGATTCACAAATTATCTATTTAATTTTCTCTTTTTCTATTCTCGACCTAGGAGTTTGGTGGGAAAGCATCCATTTTATTTTTGAGCGTGCACAGTCACTGTGAAATTAGTGCAAATAGATAGTTGAGACTTTTTCGTTTGCAGAATATGCATCTAGAGTATCAAATGGAGTCTTTGGTGAGGTTTCTCAAAGCAAGGGATGGAAATGTATTACATGCACATAAAATGGTTAGTTGCAAATGGGCTCGAATCCATTTAAAGTGGCATCATTCTCTGTGGTTCTTAACAGACAATCATATTTTTCAGCTTACTGACTGTCTAAACTGGAGGATACAAAATGAAATTGACTACACATTGACGGTAATGTTTTGGATTTTATCTTAATTTGGAACCTCGGCTTGCTATTTTCTTTTCCCCATGGTTGCTTTGCAGAAACCAATTGTCCCTAATGACATGTATGGAGCAATAAGGGATTCTCAGCTTGTGGGAATGCCTGGATACACAAAAGAGGTTCTGGTTATACTTCTTATTAAACATTGTTATATTTTCTCCATGGATTGCTTATTAATTTTCAGCACCAATACAGCCATAATACGATGACATTGATTGTTATATTGCTCTTTATAGGGTCTTCCAGTCATTGCCGTTGGCGTAGGTCTCAGCACATATGACAAAGCATCCGTAAGATTTAATTATGGTTTAGCCCATTTTTTAGTCACAATATATGAATATCTCGAGAAGTAGGAAACTTATGGCTCTTGGTAATATTTGACATTGTGTTCTTTGTTGTGGAAAGTATTGTAAGATGTCAATTTTTTATGGTTTAGCCCATTTTCTAGTCGCAAGATATGAATGCCTCGAAAAGTAGGAAACTTATGGCTCTTGGAAATATGTAAAATTGTGTTCTTTGGTGTGGAAAGTATTGTCAAGATTGTATGCTTAATAATTCATGGTTTTTCTCTGTTTCAGATTCAGTATTATGTTCAATCACATATCCAAATGAATGAATACAGAGATCGTGTCATACTGGTGAGCTTCAGAATCTACTGTACTTCATGTTAAATTGTTGTTATTTCTTTATCTAGTAGACTTACTCGAGTTCATGTTATATAAGCCTTCTGCGACAAAAAAAATTGGACGGCATATTGACACATGCATACAGATTTTGGACATGACCGGTTTAAAGCTTTCTGCTTTGAATCAAATTAAGGTGTCCGTATTTTTTCTTTTCCCACGTACTCATTGTATTTCCCACTCTTTGGATCTCTCTCATTTCTTGAACTAATTTACTTTTTTGGTTGCAGTTATTGTCTGTAATATCAACTATTGACGACCTGAACTATCCCGAGAAGACAGACGCTTATTACATAGTCAATGCCCCATACATATTTACAGCTTGCTGGAAGGTTTGGGCTGAAGCATTCCTTCAATTTATATCCAATAATATGCAATATTCATCTGATAATTTTCTGCTGCTACAGGTTGTTAAACCTCTTCTGCACGAGAAAACTAGGAAGAAGGTGCAGCTTCTTTCAGGCTCCGGAAGAGACGACCTGTTAAAGGTAGGCCACTGTTCTGGTCAATGATTATAGGCAAGTGTAGTCAGTGGCGGAAGGAGAGGGAGTCAGTGGGGTTGGTCACCAGACTGCCTTTACATTTGCATTGTACATGCATATTTCCCCAGTATTAATATAAAAATGGTACTTCACCCCCCTAAGTTCTAAAAAACGAATAGTTGAGATTAGATTCATCCCAAAAACTCCTGTCATTCAACTTTTACCATTTGCAACTCGTGCAGATCATGGATTATGAGTCTCTCCCACATTTTTGTCAAAGGGAGGGCTCAGGGACATCCAAGCATGGCAGAAATGGAATGGTTAGCGACTGTTTTTCATTGGACCATCCGTTTCATCAGCAGCTACACAACTATGTTAAGGAGCAAGCTAAAGTGGTGGAGTTGGTCGCACCAGTCAGACACGGTTCATTCTTTCCCGAGCATGATCCAGAAGGCATCAAAATTGCTCAAACTATAAAAAATGAGTTTCAAAGACTTGGGAAGCAAAATGGGATTGCACACCCATTACAAGAACTTAAGATTACTGGGGAGTGAAGCCAGATGAAACTTGCATGTATCTGATGCCTTATATTCCCAGTGAATTAACTACTTACGAACTTGCATGTATTTGTTGCTACTTTGTACATATCATAAGATATTATCGAAGCAAAGTGCTTTATCTTTCAAGGCCAATAATGGCAACAACAAAGTTATCTTATACTGTACAAAATAGCAAACTATACATCATGTTAACCTACACGAAATATGACGTCTCCCATGGTTTTAAAATACCAGACAGATTCAATCATGCTCAATTCAATCTGATTGTTTTATCTTGAAGATGATCATCTATAATTTCAGCCATGAGGGTAGCGCAACTAGAACAGACATTAAGCACAATAAGAAATGACAACACAACAGCAGTATGAAATTTCAGCTCAACTGTTTGTAGCAGCTATAGGCAAATGCAACTGGTACAGCAGCTCCAACAACAGCAAGTGCACCATATGCATCTTCAGGCTCCCAGGTTTCAAACCACGTTGGCATATAGCACACTTTATGAGGACCAGTCCCATTTCTACTATTATTTTGAGAAATTTGTCTCTAATAGCGCCTTTTCTTTTTAGTAACATTTTCAGTAACCTTGGTAGACTCAGGATCCACCTTTTCTTGTGATACAAGGTTCTGACAGCAAGGGAAGCCATCACTCTCTTGACAACATACTGTGCTATCTGCTTGAGATGCGCACATGCTTGCACTTGCATTATTTATTCCTATAGTCTCATTTATGCTCCTATCCATAATGTGTCACCGTTAATCTGAAACCTCAGTTCCTCTGATTTTTTCTGGTCGTATTCTGATAATCCCATTTGTCCCCTGCAAAAGTGATCAAATATTTAGGGGTTAAGTTCATAAAGAAATTTCTATTACATGTCTGCTATATATTACCTCCATAGGCAATCAACGATTTCTCCTTTCCCGATATGCTGTTCAAGCAAAACAGCCACATCTTCAGGCATGACATATCCGTACCTGCAGCATAATTGCAATATTAGCACAGGCGATTTTTAATAAAGGAAGAAACTGCTCAAGAACATTAGGTAAAGGAGAATTAGTCATCCACGTACCAGTGGCCAATGACTTCTTTTTTATGTTTGGTCCAAAAATGATCAAATTTCCTACATACTTGGTTTGTCTTCTATGCACATGGTGTTTACAAATACCAAGACACATAAAATATATATGTACATGTCACTATACCTGACATTTACAAACACCAAGACACATACTTGTATATACATACATATACATACATATTTTATGTGTCTTAGTATTTGTAAACATCAGGTGCATAGAAGACAAACCTCTTCCACTCTCCGACGTGTGAAGGTTATTCTATCTCATCCTTAAATTTATTAATCACATAAGGTCCACAAAAACCACATCGTCATCCCTTGAACCATGACAGCATACAAAGATATAACAGCCCGTCAAAGCTACTGGACTTCCAGGCAACCATTCACACTCCTTGACGAGCACCTCCTCAACAAATGTATCAACATCAAAATGTGTTAAATCTCCTGTAATTTTATTCAAACTTGCAATCTTTCATGGCAAATACAAAGGCATGCTATGTGTTTCATAGCATGCCTAGGATGGGTTCTCATTTGTCAACTCACATTCAACACTCAAATAATTCATACTTGTTAACATAATTGAATCACGGACATTTATGTTATTCGGTTATCATCTAATATTGATGAATATATAACTTTCATAATAATATACCAAATCTTTAATAATAAAAAATATAATAATATATTTGACAAATATTTACTTTCCGTGATACTACTAGATTATTTGATATTAAATATAGGAAAGGACCAAGTATAATCCAAAACTAACCATGACAATTACAATTTTGTATTGGTTCAAAACTAACCATGACAATTACAATTTTGTATTGGTTCAAACAAAATATTACCACATTCCCCTCCAAAAACGTGACCAGTTACTTTATAACCGCTTTGATTAATATCAACAGAACGTTGAAGATTTTAAACTATTTGAGAAAATAAATTATAATGTCGCAGAATGTTGTGTTAACCGTTGGTGGCAGGAGCAAGTGAGAGTAAATAAGTAGATAAAACATAAAAAATAAAAAAATAAAACCAAAAAATCGTCCAAGTATATGTTGTCAAAAGCACGGACTTTCAACGACCATGTATTGGAATTCCACAAGCAATCTAAAACGCTCACCATGCAAACCTAACAAGTAGCACCTTACACCATCAATTGGAAAAAAAAACACAACAATAGAGCTTAGGTTTCAACATAATTAATCCACGGGTCTCAAAATATACACAAGAGAAGGCCAAAGGTAGTCTGTCTTGCAATGTTTGTTTACAACACTCACCAAACCGGTTTCTCGCCAGGCAAATAAGAAGGAGAACCACCCTCGACTTGCGTTTTCTTCTTTTGAAACACCCCACTTAGACTAGGCATTAGCACTTTCTTGGCTACAGACGTTTTAGCTTTCTCCAGCTTTCGAGGTTGCATGACTGTTTCTTGAGGCTTCTGCTTCTGGATTTGGTACACACGAGGGGGTGATGCAAAGGGCTTCTCTGTTTCAGCGAGAATTCGAGACACTGCTTCTGCTGCCTTCTTCTGCTCCCGTTCACGCCATCTTCTGAGTTCTCCCTCAACTGCCTTCTTGGCTGCCTCAGCCATCTCGGCTTTCTTCAACGCCTCCTGAGTTGCAGCTTTCATGTCCTCAATTTCCTTCTGTGTAGCCTCGAGTCTCTTTAGGGCCTCATTTTCACTGGCTTTGACTGCTTCCACCTGAGCCATCGCGGCTGAAACTTTCATACCCGTTAGTTTTTCAGATTCCTCAACCTTACGGCTCAGTGATTCGAACTCGTCTCTTGATATTGTAATCTGGGCACCTGGCTCTGAAGTTGAGACACGGGCTGCAGCAGTTTTCTCGGACAAAATCTTTATCTGATCAAGGGCTCTAGCTTCAGCTTCCTTTGATTCTTCTGCTTCATGCAGAGCAACTCTCAGTTTTTTTTCTGCTTCTTCGAGTTCGATTTTGGCTGCTTCTGCTACTCCCTTGAGCTCCTCTGCTTGCTGCTTCATCCCTTCAACTTCAAGTTTCGCATTTCCTCTCTCCACAGCAAGCTGCCGGATTGTAGCGATCATTTCGTTAGAAGCACCCCTCACTTTGGCTTCTTCCAAAAGTGCTTCTTCAAGCTCAAACTTTGCTTTTCGGAGATTAACATGCAGATTACCCGCAACAGATTCTGTCTCTGCATCTTTCTCTTTTAATTCAGAGTGCTCCTTTTTAATTTCATCCAGTTCTGACTTAAGGGTCTCTACTAGATTTCTCAAAGTACTCTCCTCTTCTGCCACTTTGTGTAGCGATTCTTTAGCACCGTCTAACTCTGCAGTAACAGCCTTCGCAGAATCAAGATCTGCATCTCTTCTACCCTTCATATCCTTTTTTAAAGCTTCTGTATCTGACAAGGTTTCACTCAATTGAGTCTGCAGATTCTTAACAAGTTCCGGATCTGTATCTTTTTTCAAAGCAAGTAATGTTTTTACTGTCTCATCATGTTTCGCTTTGTGTAACTTCTTCTGTTTTTCCTTGTCATCACAACTCTTTGTTTCTTCTTCCTTCTCTTGGGCTATTGCAAGCTTCACTTGCTGAATCGAGTCTTGAACAGTAGCTATTTCCTTGGATATCTCGCCGACTTTTCCCACATTTTCTTGGGCATAATTATTAGCTTCAGCAACTCGCTTGCCGGCAATATCTCTATCTTTCACAAATGCATCATAATTTTGCCGTGTTTTATTCAACTCCTGCTTTGCCGCATCAAGTTCAGTGACCATAGCCATATACTGAACTCTAGAACTTTCAAGATCCATATTTGAAGATTCATCAGTTACTTGAGAATTGCCATTGTTGGATTCTGCAAATTGCTTTGCTTGATGGTTAGCGACTTCTGCATCCTTCATTGCTGAATCCTTGGATTCATTAATACTTTCCAGTTTCTGGGTCAAATCTGAAACAGTCCATTTAGCTTTTTCAAGCTCTGCAAGAGCCTGAGTTTTATTCATCTCAGCATATTTTAATTGATCCTTCAACCTATTAAGCTCTTTCTCTACCAAGTGAAGCTGAGTCTCTTTTGCCAGCACTCTCTGAAAGAACAAAAAACATGTGGACAGAGGACCAAATTAGAAGCGCGACAGCAATTGGTGGTTCAACATAAGTTTATGACTTTTACATAAAATTAACCCAGAACAAGAGTATCCAACCATGGGGCTGAAAAATAAATAAATCAATCTTACATTGCACATCCATTGTAAGAAAGCATAAAACAATGTCAAATCTACCATCCACAACAAAATCACGCCAGGGGGGTATACTATTCGAGCACAATTTTGTTTGTTTTGTCAAACGAAATAAACCGACAAATGCTTGCTAATATTGTTATGTGAGGATGTAACCAAATCACGGAGTTATAGAAATTAAGGTTAAAGAGCAATGAAGATAATAATAATTTCTCTATACTCTAATACAGAGCCAACCTAATATCAATTAAGACACGAGTTTGACTTTCCCTAAAACTCAAGACCTTTACCTCAAACTTCAACTTTTATGTATGCAAACATGTACAAAACAAGAAAATATCACAAACTTCTCCACTAGAGGTAAAACAAAACACATATTCAACATTCTTGAATCGAAGTTGATACAACAAAATTTTTGGGGATGGGATGTGATAATTATATGTACTAAGCAAGGGCTACAAAAAATAAGCAAGGGCTCAAAAAACCAAGAAATCAACATACTTCTGCGGATTGTGGTTTTGCCTTCTTTATGGCAGGCTTTTCCCCTGAAAAAGCACCTTCGCCAAATAAACTGACAGCAGCTTTGACAGATTGAAATGGTGCGCTGGTATCAATTTCTCCCACCTCAGCTTTAGCCGAACCTTTGGTCTTCTGATAATCTTTTGCCACCATAATTCTTTCACTCTGTTTATTGCCAACTATATATGTCAAGAACAGCCAATGAGACGCAATTTTGACAAAAGGGATGACAATGATATTATTATAAAGAAAAAAAAAGCACTTGAAGAATGTTGCTTTAAAGTAATATCACATCCAAGTTCATGGCCTGGGTTCTTAAGCAACTACCATCGACCAGTGAAGGTCATGCCACTGGCAAAAATTTTACACAATGGCGAAAGCAATTCAGATCATTATAAAATACCATTTTTATAAGTGCAATGGTCAATCCCCTTCTCATGTTAGAGGAATTAACTTGTATCGACGGAAGAATTTGATTGCTACAATGTAATAAATTTTTGAAGAAATGAGACAAACAATGACAGAAGTAACTCTCTAATCAAACTTGAAAGAATGACAGAATGAAAACATCACTTGCTCTATTATGACCGTAAACTAGTAATTTCTAGAATTTCTCACTGGTACTCAAATCCTATACTTATTGTTCCAGTCAAGTAGTGCTTCCTTTCTGCCAATTATTTCTTTCCAACAAAGAGAGAAGAGGAGAAAATCCTTTCTAGCAATTATTGGTGTAGATTAATTAATCATATACTTAATTATCAGAGTCATGAATGCACTATAATATGACAAATAATAAATAACATGAGAACCATTAGAAATGAATGGACCCACTGATCAAAGTTTACCTGAAAATTTACGGTCCAGCAAAAATGTCAAAAGATTAATTTTGCTGGGGAAAACCTTTTTGCTTCAGGCTGAATCCACATGAATGGAGTAATTATTGAACCAAAAGAAAAACTAAATTATCCACTAAACGGAAAAGGGTAAACAACTTGAATAAAATAAAGAAAGGGGGGTAGAAGTACAAACCCAATAATAATTCACTCAAGAACCTTTATCACATGAGAGCAGACAAAACGTCAACGTAAACCCTAGAAATCATCAAAGCTTTTGAATCCCAAAAAGGTTTTTTTCCAAAAATAAAAAAAGTTGGATGGTGAAGAATCTTGATAAACATCACCAATCTTTCGACATATTCCCAAAGGCCGAACCCTTTCACAGAATCTGCGAACCGCACAAAAAACTGCAACAAACGAGACTCCAAGACTCTGCAAGTCTGGTTCCCTAAAGGAAATCACCTCTCAGGGTTTATAGAAACAAGAACAACAAAACACAGATATTAAGGAAAAAAATCTTTTTTTCAAACTCGATATTGGGTTCAAGAAAATGGAGAAGAATTTGTCCAAGGAAGAATTCCACTGTTGGGGAGAGGAGTTCAAATTTCTTGCCTTTCTCATGTATAAAAAATCACAGCAGCAAATCAGAGAAGAGAGAGGATGATTGCCAGGTCAGCAAGTTGCACCGCCCAAAGCTGACTAGGGAAAAAGAAGTTTGTTTGACGATTACTTTAAGAGTAGTGTCTTTAGGGGTATTATCACCATTTATTTAGAATCTTTTTTAAAAAAGAAAAAAAGATTCCACATGGATGGTTGATGATGTCTCTGAGGGCAGTATCCTTCAGGACAGCAATAATCTTTCCGGAAAAAGAGGCATTCCTTGTTTGAATAGTATCCCGAGAGGACTTTTTTCAAAATCGTATAGGATATAAAATGAGTGTCCTTATGAGTTATAAGTTCGATCGATTGAACCACTAGTTTAAATAATAATGTCAGTATTATGTAATATCTACTTTAATTTTTGTAAGATATATATATCATGTCTTTGCCATAGTTTTTTTTCAGATGTAATATTTTTCATAGTTTTAAGTTATTCACAATAAAAGATATATTATTAAACCAACAAAACATGTCAAAATTAAACATCAAACAAAATGTTCAGCATAGCAATAAAAACATCTAAGAAAAAAAAATGCCCAAAAAGAACAATATCTCAAAATCATAAAAAATTATTTAAAAATAAATAAAATGATTCACATCTATTATAGTTTTCGAGAAACTAAACATATTTATATATAATATACAAGACATATAATGTAATTATATGCATTTTTTGATAAGACATACATAAAATAGTAATATATAATTATTTCAATAAAAAGAATTATATATAATCTATTAATGTTTTAAAATTTAGTTTATAATTTTAACAAAAATATAAAAAAAATTAGGTTTTTTAAAAAAATAAAAGAAAATGATGGAACGACCGATTCATTGGCTCGTTTTTTACCGGTTCAATCATATACCCATAGATTTTTTAGTATTGTGATTTTCGAGGGTCAACCAGACTGAATCAAACAACAATCATTGGTAAACCGGTCGGTTCGAACAGCTTTTCAAAACAATGGTGTTTATAGTTGATAGCACAATACGTACATATGATTTGTGTATATATATAACACTTAAATTATTTAGGGATTTTTTAGATTATAATTTTTATTTATAAAAATATAGATATTTTTAAAAATAACTTCCCACGTTAAAATAGCATAATGCAATAAGTTACGGTATGTGTTTTTTTATATATATTTTAAAATAAATATAACGAGAATGTCATGGATTTAAATGCCTCAATCCTTTGAATGTGTTCATCAAATAATAATAAACTTAGGAGATTTGAATCTTGAAACATCAAATAATAATTTTTTTTTTAATTTATATTTCTTATTTTGCAATCACATGAGCGTAACAGTATCAAAATCATACATTTTGTGTCTATATATATATATATATATATATATATATATATATGTGTTATTATAAACAAATACATAGAGCTGTCAGAACAGGCCAACCCGCCCAACCCGTTTGGGCCCGCCTCCAGGCGGGTTGGGAAAACCCCAACCCAACCCGACCCGAAGCGGGCCGTGGGTTGGGGCGGGGTGGCCCGCCGAAATATTTTTTTTTTAATTTTAAATTTTTTAAAAACATAAAATTGTAATTTTTTTTTTAAAGGAACTTAAAAAAAATATTTTCAACTAAACTTGCCGAACCTGAAACTGATACTAGAAGAATACTGAAACTTGTTTCAGGTTTTATCTACATATTAACACTGCTAATAAAAAAACTTGATTAGTGAACCAGTATTTTACTCAATTTTGAAATACTCGTTGCAACTTTCAAGCAAGACCAAGTGAAAAATATATAGTAGATCAAATGCTTCAATGTGATTTTGAATTTTTATCTATGAATTGAGCCTAAAATAAGAAATAACAATTTTTTTAAAAAAAAAAAAAATGTGGCCAACCCGCGGGCCAACCCGTCAACCCTCGGGTTGGCCCGCCAAAACCCGCGGCCCGTTTGGGTCAGCCCGTATAGGCCCACCTACTGGCGGGCCTTAAAATGCTGGCCCAACCCGCCTATTTGGCGGGTTGGGTTGGGCTAGGCCTGCGGGCCTAACTCATTTTGACAGTTCTACAAATACATGATAGAGGGTGGCCACGTACTAGAGATGTCAAACGGAGCGGACGGCACGAGGCACGGCACGGGCACGGGCACGACGCGGAGCGGCACGGCACGGTACGTTTTGCTACAGTGCCGTGCCGTGCCAAGCACGGCACGGAGTATGGGCCGTGCCGGGCCAAGCCATGCCAGCCCGTGGGCTGGCACGGCACGGCACGACACTGTTTCTTTTTCTTTTTTTTTTTTTAACCAGGCGATCGATCGCCACATAAATGGCGATCGATCGCCTATAGGCAGTAAGCAAAATACAGGGGTGGCGATCGATCACCACAAAAAAGGTGATCGATCGCCTAGAGGCAGTAAGCAAAATGCAGGGGTGGCGATCGATCGCCACAAAAATGGCGATCGATCGCCAATGTCCAACGGTAAAAAATATAGCCGTTCAACGGCTTTTTAAAAAAAAAAAAAATTATTTTTTTGGTTGTTATATATATGTGTGTGTTGAGGAAACATTTTATCCTCTTAATCTGTAAGCTCTATATACTTGAGACGCTATACTCTCAATTTGTTCACAAGAAGAAAGAAATTCGTCTTACGTTTGCCAAGACAAGCACAAGCAACAAAGCCAACACTCCTCCTAGCAAATATTTGGTAACTTTTATATTTGTTGCATTAGATAATTCATAATTGTAGTCTATATACATAATGGCCGATTCATCTTATAATGTGAATTATGATGATGAAATCGATCAATTCCAAGAAAATGAAGAAAGCACACCAAATATTCAATCATCAAGTAGAAGAACTTCAAAAAAAAGAACTAGCAATGTCTGGCAACTATTCGATGTAGAAATTGTTGAGGGGAAGGGATCAAGGGCAGTTTGTAAAAAATGTAAAAAAGATTATGCATATGCTTCTTCTGGTGGTACAGGTCATTTACTAAGACACATGGCTAAACATGAAAAAGAACCAACTGATGGTAACCAAACTATTCTTCACAATTCGGTACTGGTAGTAGTAGTTCAAGTTTAGGTATTTTCACTTATAATGTTGAAAGAGATAGGAGAGAACTAGCTAAATACATCGTATGGGCGGAGAAACCTTTTTCAATGGGGGCGGACGCCAAATTCACTAATTATATTCATTTAGGTTTGCAACCTCAACATAAACGATTTTCAAGGAATACTATTAAATCGGATGCATTCACAATTTTTAGTGAATATAAAGCAAATTTAATTACGTATTTAGGTAATCTTTCATCGAAATTAGGACTAACAAGTGATATTTGGACAACTTATCTTGGCAATGCATCATATCTCTGTGTTACAGGACATTGGATTGACGATAACTGGGTGTTACATAAAAAAAATTTAGGTTTCACAAAAATTGATTGGCCCCATACGGGTGGAGTTATTTCCAATGCCATTATGCAAGTTACTAATGAATATAATATTAGTAATAAAATCTTCTCTATTTCATTTGATAATGCAACTAATAATACTGCTGCAATTACTATATTAAAAACTTATTTGAAACCAATTTTAAATGGTGATCTTTTTCATATTCGTTGTGCATGTCATATTTTAAATTTGTGTGTGCAAGATGGATTGAAACCACTTGAGCTTCATTTAGAAAAAATAAAGACTACTCTTAAATTTCTTAATGGTTCAGTTGCTAGAAAACAAGACTTCAAAAGTTTATGTATTTCTCATGGTATGAATTATAAAGATTTTTCCTTATGATGTTCCTAATAGGTGGAATTCTACATATTTAATGTTGCAAGCATGTTTACCTTATAGAAATGTGATCACTTTATTTTTTAATGAAAGGATGGCCGAACATTTTCATATTGAAGAAACTGATTGGGAAATTGCTTCTAATATTTGTAATTTTTTAGAACCGTTTTACGATGCTACCAATTTATTTTCGGGCTGTTATTATCCAACTTCTTCAATATTTTTGAATAAAATTTATGAAATTAGTGAATGTTTTGCATTACATAGATCTGATCCGTTTTTTACAGGTATTGTCGAACCAAGGGAGTATAAATTTAAAAAATACTGGAAAACTATTCCTATGTTGAATTGCTTGGCATCAATTCTGGATCCTAGATTAAAATTATATAGTGTAGAAATTATAATAGAATCTTATTACACCAACATGGTTTATGAGAATATTAATATTAATCAAGAGAAAGAGCGCATTAATAAATGTTTGTTTGCTTTGTTTTCTTTATATGATTCGTTACATAATTCTAGAGCAACTCCAGTAAGAGAAAGTGGTAGTAGTGGTGGTAGTAGTGGTAAGGGTTCTTTGTGGACAATGTTAAGAAGAAGACAAGACACTACTTCCGCTTCTTCTAGTTCTAATACATCTTCATTTACTGAGCTTCAGTTATATCTAAACCAAGTCATAAATTTCAGTGAACAAGAATTAGAAACTTTTGATGTTTTGGCATGGTGGAAAGACAATGCTAGACTTTTGGCCAGTACTTTCCATAATGGCACGTGATCTACTAACTCCTCCGATATCCACAGTTCCATCGGAGTCTTGTTTTAGTGCATGTGGAAGAGTCATTGATGAAAAAAGAAGTAGAATGAAACCAAACACTGTGGAGATGTGTATTCTTTTAAAGGATTGGTTGGATGCTGATAGCCGCTTACACGGTTTGGGAGGACATGATGTTTCTTCGGATGAAAATGAAGAAAATTAGCATATTTTTTAAACTCTTTTGTAATTTATTATTTTCTTTTGTTCAATGTAATTTGTAGTTTTTCAATTCGTAGTCAATAAATTTTGATTTTATAAGTATATTGTGCCAATCTATATTTAAATATAATATTATTATATTTAAATAAATAAAATTAAACAAATAAAAAATTAAAAAAAATGAAAAAAAAAATAAATTGATTTGGGCCGTGCCAGCACGGCACGGCCCATAAGCCACGGGCCTATGGGCCGTGCTGGGCCACCCAAATAAGGAGACGGGCCTTGCCAGGCACTGCCCGTCTCCTTAAAGGGCCGTGTAGTTACTTGATTATGGGCTTTCGATGCAGCAAGTATTTGGACATTAATATTTGTAGACTCGGCCGGTCGATTCTTATTTGGAAAATTTTTTGGGTCGATACCAGTTGCAAAACTTAAATTCATCGTAGTCAACCAAAAGAACATGAGTCAACTTAGGTTCATTTGATGGCAAATAACCTCCTCCCACATCTACGATGCCCTCTCTTTCTCCCTCATCCTCTACCTCCACCACCTTCAATCTCCTCTTCCATCATCGTCTTCTCTTCTCTCTCCGCCACTTGCTAATTTCACGCTGCCCTCACACGTGTAGAAATTTCTTCAAAAAGCTAGGACGTCGATTTTGTTAACCATTTTGTGAATTTTTTTCGTTTTTGGTTTGCTCACGAGTGTTGTTATTCATGGGAATTTGGTGGCTTGCAAATCTTCTGCTTTGCTTTCTGATTTGGTATCTTAAAATTTGAGATTTCTGAAAATCTGTGAACTTTTAAGTTTTCTGAATTGAGAATCTGATTTATTTGCAAAATATTGAATTTCTGGAAGTGATTATTGATATTGTTGCAAACAAATAAATTTTGGCCATTGATTTGGTTAATTTTCTGGACTTTTGGAGTGAGCATTTTATATTTTTGGAAATACTAGATTTTAAAGATTGAGTCTCTTCTTCGAAAGAATGGTGAGGCTAAAGTCTGGGATGATGAAGAAGAAGTAGGAAACAAATGAATTTTGGACACCATTCTTGAATCGGGGGATGTCTCTGTAATTTTTCAAAATCGGGGGATGTTATGCAATTATGCCAAAGTCGAGGGGTATATATGTAATTATCCATATTATTTAATCCAATGTAATAGATCGATTGTTGTTTCTCATATATCATCAAACACCTAACGCAATTAAAAATCGAAAAGCTAACATTAGTAGTTCTCTCTCTCAAAATTGTATATGGTTATGTTAATTTAGAAATAAAATCAATTTCTTCAATATTTCATAATTTGGTTTGATCAATAATTGGTAGATTGATTGGACAAACTTGTTTCTCTAGAATATTAACGATGGAAAACTCATATCTTGAGGATAATACTGTACCTTGAATTCTAATAGATCAATTTCGGAGGGCATCGCATTCAGGGGCGGAGTCGGAAATCAATATTATCTAGAGCTAGTCGAATTAAATAGAGCTAGAGGATTATAACGATTTAGATGGTTGAGCTAAATAATAAAATTTCTAAAAATTATTATTAATATTTTTTTTCTTTTAAAAAATTACATGGAGCTCGAGCTCACCTTAACTAATGGGTGACTCTGACCCTGATCATATTTATCGTTTAAAATGAGTATTTGATAAGAATATCTCAATAATAAAAAGAAAAAATTAGCAAATTTTATTTGCCATAATCTAATACATAACGAAAATTAACCAACACTTCAGTTATTTGATTCTATTGGTTTTGACCTTCCTAGTGAAAAATGCTTTAAATTGCCAAATGAATCACGCAGGGCAGATTTCTTGTGAATTTTGTTACAATTGATATATTTGAAGTAATTTGAGTTTTGTATTTGAAGTAATTTGAGTTTTGTATTTTTCTGGTATGAGTTTGGTACTTACATTAATTAAGATTAATTTCGTTTCTTAAGAAACATAAAGATCCAAACAATCTAGTCTGTCCATCGCTATAGGACTCTGGGACCAAAATTATTTAAAACGATGATGTGATTTATGATATCTTTAACGATATAGAACCAAAAAGGATTTTTTTTAACGAATTTAGGATTTAAACATTGAATATCTAATAAAAAAAAATGTGGGTGAGGATTCTCTTTTATTATATTGTCAAGGCTAAGGATTTGCAATCAGACTTGACCTTACAAAAGAGACAAAAATCATTCAAAAACTGAGGGGATAGACTCTGAGTAGCGTGTGTGTTTACCATATCAAGTTTGTGAGGAAATGGCTGCCAATAACGGAGAAGAAACTGTAGTTACTCTGTTCGAGACTGAAGTAGCCAAAGGCAGAGCTCTCTACAAACTCTTTTCTTCAACTATACTTCTTGGGATAATCTTGATATGGATATAGATTGGTTCACATCCCAAGAATAGGAGAAGCTGGAAGATATGCTTGGATTGGGATGTTTTTTTCCGAGGTTTTGTTCGGTTTATACTGGATTATCACCCAGTCTGGGCGATGGCATGTTGTTTATCGGAGACCCTTTAAGGAGAAGCTATCTGCAAGGTGACAATTTTCAGTTCACTAATTTCTCATATCTGAAGATTTCACGCAGTAGAACTTGCTAAGTATAAACTTTATTGTTGACATATTTGAGTTCCACGTCTGATTTTATTTTATTTTTTTTTTTTTGGGAATGTTTTGCATTTTTGTGAAAATGGAAGTTCATTTTTGTGCGGGAATTTGCCTCTCGATAGCCAGCTAGTTTTGTGGCCTAACTAACTATCTGGAATTGGGGGAAGATGAGTTATTGGATGCTAAAGTCTATAATCTGGGGTGGCGCATGCAAGGGCAAATTGACTAATTTTTTCTCCAAATTTTACCAATAGATTTTCCTAAAACTAGAAGTCTTGGTGCCAAAATACACCAGCCAAACACCCAGATTCACCTGTGTGTATACATTAATAGTTTAGGGATCCTTCGAATAAGTGATACCTACATTTGTCATAAATGTGTTCATGTCAATAAGGTTCAAGTTGCCATCTAGTATTCTTGAATCATATATAGCGTCCCCCCTTCTTTGGAAAACCAAGAATCACATTGTTTGCTTAAATGTTCTTATCTAGTTGCCTGTTTTGGTTAATCTTGTGGAATCCATTGTAATTTGTTTTTCAACTGCAATCATGGATGTTTTAGCTATGCCGACAAGATGCCAGAGGTCGATATATTTGTATGCACAGCTGATCCCATATTGGAACCGCCATCATTGGTGATCAACACAGTTCTTTCACTCATGTCATACAATTATCCATCAGAAAAACTGAGTGTTTACCTGTCGGATGATGGTGGTTCGGAATTAACATTCTATGCTCTACTTGAGGCGTCTAAGTTTTCCAAGTACTGGATACCTTTCTGCAAAAAATACAATGTGGAACCAAGGGCCCCTGAAGTCTATTTTGCTCAGAAGATCGATCGAAACGAGTCAAATTTAATGCAAGAATGGACTAGCATTAAGGTGAATTCAGCTTTGTGCTTAGTATTATATCAAATCAAATATCACTATATATATCTAATATCCTTGACATCCCCTCAAATTGATGATGGCCGATCAAATAACATCAATTTGTCAAGCCAAATCTGCCTCAAAAGAATCAACATCCAAATCGGGCAAATCTGTCGCAAACATTTGTGCAAAATACTTATCGAACCGCGACAAAAGCTTAAAGCACAACCGTGCAAGGCTTAAAGCACAACCGTGCAAGGCTCAAACATATAATTACCGTGCAAGGACACTGCCAACTCCACGGCAAAAGTACCGATCACCACACGCAAATCAGAAACTCACGAGATGTGATGATACAAGAACCATAACAAAGAAAAAAAAACTGGCAGAACGAAACGAACAGTAATGCGATGAACAATGCTCGATGAACAGTAACACGATCTACATTAATCGCAAACCCAAGACATGCAAGAATCGGCCATGGAAAATCTGAAAAAAAAGAAACAGGTAGTCGCGCAAACAGTACGCTAAGGGAAAGAAAAAAAATAAACGGCAAAGAAACAGCGACCACCGCCTGCCCCAATGCTTGCCGCCGGAAAGAAGGCGACTAAGGCTGGGGCAGAAGCCAATGCAGCCTACAAACCCTAGCTCCCTTTTGTTTTAAACTGGCTTTGATACAATGTCAATAAATCTGAATCTCAATCTCCCCAACTCAATGCCCTATCAATAAAGTACTCGGTCCATTATATAGTATAAGATTATATGTTTAAGAATCAGCCTAACAATCCCTAAGATTCTGTCAAATCTGTCAACTATCATCTACATTACAAATCAAATAATATCATATATATATATATATAATATGCTTGATAGTGCTTAATGAAACAAGAACAAAAGATGATTGATAGGGATGAGAATGTGAAAACTGTTGTTTTTACTTTGGTTTAGGAACTGTACTTAAATATGAAAAGCCAAATTGGTTCAGCAGCGGAAAAGGGTTCCATTCCCAAAGAAATTAAGGATCAACACAAAGGGTTCTCAGAATGGGATAATAAGGTTACAAAACAAGATCATCAATCTATTGTACAGGTGATCTCCACAGTATTTCGTGCCGTACATTTTTATATTTTTTTTCTCTGTTAATGATGAAGAATTATGTTAAAACTTTTACTTATGAGTTTCAGATTTTGATACATGGATGGAACCCCAACTCAGTTGATATTGAAGGAAACAGATTGCCTACACTGGTGTACTTGTCGCGGGAAAAGAAACCTGGATGGACACATAACTTCAAGGCTGGATCAATGAATGCATTGGTAAAGGAAGTTTTTTTAGGAGTTTCTAAGTTTTCTTTAGGAGTTTCTGCTTCCCAACTTTTCTAGGTTTAACCGGAATGTTCTGTCATTGGAAGCAATCACAATTATCGTTTTTTGTTTGCTTCTGTTCCTTTTTTTTTTTTGCAGATTAGAGTGTCATCAGAAATCAGCAATGCACCAATCATTCTCAATCTTGACTGTGATATGTATGCGAATGATCCGGATGCTTTACAAGATGCATTATGCTTCTTTTTAGATGAAAAGCAAGGAAAATCGATCTCCTATGTCCAGCATCCTCAACGCTACAGCAACATCACCAAAAATGATATTTATACAAATATTTCCTATGCAACTAATCAAGTATGTTGTATCATATTTTTTTTTTCCTTTTTGAAGTTTTAACCATCTGTTGGATAAGCTGTAAAAATTTGAACTAGAGGATACCCTTAAATTTGAATAAATTTCATAAATCCGACTTTAAAAAGCTGCGAGTCCAGAAAGAGTCGCAAAATATTGTCCTATTTGGTGGACTATAACCTTTCCCAATTTCTTTTGAAGTTCGAGCTTTCGGGTTTAGATGGTTTCGGTGGAGCTCTGTATATTGGCACGGGATGCTTCCATAGAAGGGAAAGCCTATCTGGGAAGAAGTATTCCGAGGATCATAGAATCGAATGGAACACTGCCAATGACAACACTTACGGCAGAACTGTTGAAGAATTTGAGGAAGCATCAAAAGTTTTAGCAAAGTGTAGCTATGAGAAAGATACTCTGTGGGGGAAAGAGGTTTGTCTCTCTTATTCACGTACTTGCATAGAGAAATCTTGCTAATATTGATATATGGATTTAACATACACAGATGGGATTGGTGTATGGATGTCCAGTTGAGGACATAGTGACGGGCCTAACTATCCAATGCAGGGGATGGAAACCTGTGTATTACAATCCGAGCAAGAGTGCGTTTTTGGGCGTTGCTCCAATAACCTTGGAGGTAGCTCTTGTTCAGCACAAGAGATGGGCTGAAGGCTTGTTTCAGATTTTCTTTTCCAAGTATTGTCCCTTTGTTTATGGCCGTGGCAGAATATCGTTGGGTGCCCAAATGGGATACTGTATTTACCTTCTGTGGGCGCCAGTTTCATTACCCACTTTTGGTTATGCAACCATTCCTGCTCTTTGCTTGCTTCATGAAGTGTCCTTGTTCCCTGAGGTATGCATAGAAACACTCTATACAGATTCATTAAGTTACCTATTGATTGATGAATGTGTTTCTCGAGGTTCTTGATATCTCTAGACGTGCACTTATTTGCGTGCATCTGTTCTCTATTTTGGATTTGTAAACATAGTTGAGGCACAAAATTCTCAAGTGCTTGTTTCTTAACAACTTGAAAAACCATCAAGTTGCTGCCTCTAACCAGTAACTTTCATGCATGTCTCAGGTTTCGAGCTTTTGGTTTGCCCCTTTTGCTTATGTTTCTATTGCTTACACGATCTACACCTTATTTGAAGACCTAATGTGTGGTGACACACTGAAGGGCTGGTGGAACTATCAAAGAATGTGTCTTATAAGGCGTACAACATCATATTTCTTCGCCTTTTTTGACACAATTTCCAGGCATTTAGGCCTCTCGCAGACATCATTCATCGTCACTGCTAAGGTAGTCGATGATGATGTGCAGAAGAGGTACGAGCAAGAAATCATGGAGTTTGGAAGCTCATCCATCATGTTTGTCATTATTTCAACACTTGCATTGTTAAACCTTTTCAGCTTTGGATGGGGTATCAAGAGTGTCGTTATAGACTCGGGGATGTTGGAAAAGTTTGTGCCACAGATTACTATTTGTGGATTGTTGGCTATGGTGCATTTACCAGTGTATGAAGCACTGTTCTTGAGAAGTGATAAGGGGAAAATCCCATCTTCGGTTTTGCTTAAATCCATTGTTGTGGCATCTGCTGCATGCCTGATTCCAGTGTATTAACCTGAATACGTTATAGCTTCTTGGATGGATAAAGTTGTGTTGTATAATAGACTTTCTTGATCACCTATAAATGGTTGAATTTAACTACGTTTTGTACTATTTCAGATGTAAAAATAATGGGTTGAAAGTGAGAACCGATTAATATAGATAAATTTATATTGCATTCTACTGATGATTTTATTATGTTTACAAAAAAATATATATATAGATATCAATGGGCGTAATTATCATTTGCTATATATACCATTTATATCTATTTATTTTCTTAAAATAATTTCACAGAGAAGGAACAAATTCTATGGTTACATCAAAATATCCATAATATATCATACATATCACACAGATTAGATTCAAATTTTATCGAATCAAAGAGCTAAATTTTGATAGATTTATATTTGAATGTTTTTATTCTGTTGAGTCACCTTATATAATGTTCAGTTTGAGCAGCATTGGCTGCAGGCACAGAACCATCGTCGGGCAATTGGTAAACGCTAAATAGCCTCCGGAAGCTTCTCCAACGCAGCACTATATTTTGCACTATTTTGGTATATTGCTGCAGTGTAGCAACCCTATCTTTTTCTTTAATAATTTTTTTTGTATTTTTTTATATTTTTTGAATTTTGTAATTATTAATTTTATTGTTTTAAAAGTAAGTATTTGTTAATTCTTTATTTATATAGTTAATATTTACGGTAAATGTATTGAGAAAATTTAATTTATTTGTTAAAAATTAAAAATATTAAATTTGTTTCTAATAATCATGATTATTATATAAATTATAAAAATAAAAAAAGGTTAAATTGATTGATAAATTTGTAAATAGATAATTGATGAATAAAATAATTATTGTAAATGAAATTAAATAATTATTGTAGATTAAAGTAAAGTTTGGAGTAAATGAATTGGAGATGTGTGTTTGTTTGGTGCATAAATTGCACTATTTTGATGCAATATCTACGCTAAAATGAAGTTATGGGTTGGAGATAACCAAGTCTCCAACTTGATGTTTATATCTTCCGAAGTAAACTATCTGGTATGTGGGTTATGGTGTCTCACATATATTTCACATTATTGAGGGAAAAAAAGGAAAGAGATAAACCCTTGATTCACCATGCGATTTTTAAAAATACAGATGTGATTCATCTCTTGTTCTGTTTATGTGCAATTACAAAGGACACGAGTATATTCCCTTCGCCCATGCTTATGAAATGTAATATGAAACTGAAGATCCGACTGAGTTGATGTTTCATGAGTTTATGTGAGCTGACGATCAACTTCATGTATTGCGGTGCTCTTTAGTAAATTTGAGTCTCCATTCTAAAAGTATCCTGGTTTCCTGAAAAATTCTTGGACTTGAGCTAGGCTTCTTGCTGCATGTTTGTATACCGAAAACACGTCTTGTATTGCGGTGTTCCGATTGCCTGTGCCCTAAATTTTGTTTATATATGTGAAAAGAAACCTTTGGGATGAAATTCGATTTTAAGCCCTGGCTAGATCCTCCACCAGCATTGTCATACATGCCTAATATAGCTTAACTATCACTTTCATTTTGATCTAATAAATGCACGGAATGAGAAAATGGGGAGAGTAACAGCTCACAAAGCTTTATTTGAATCGGCTGGTTTGGTTGGAGCTAGCATTTCGCAAGTCTACATTATGCCATCTAGAGTTTAATGTTGTGCAACCAGGGTTCTGGATTTTGAACATCATCTCTCAATATTAAAATTTTCAAAGCCCAACTCCAAATCAGCTTTGACCTCTGTAGCCTGGAACTTGCTGCTTTCCTGGTTACACATTCTTTTATGCATTTTTTGGGTAAAGTTTTAAATCACACACTTTGCACCTCATATGTTCCAATACTAATTGGATATCCACCAGATGTAATATAAATGACACGAGTGATCATTCAATCAGTGCAAAAAAACGAACACAGATGCTTTACAAGAAAAAAGATAGCAATGCAACATCAAACATTGTACAAACATGTTTTTCAGTTATTCATATTTCATTACCCAACACCACAAATATTTTTACAGTGCAAAATGTAGTGCTTTGGTGGCTGATACCCGCAGCAGCAACAAATTGGAAGTGTTTACAAGACTATTCACGAATCAATAAGCACTCCTATACTTATCTCTTGCAGATTCGGCGCTTGGGCTCTACATACAGCAAAACCATTTTTTCTGCAAACAGAGGACCTCGAGTAAGTTTTAGGAAGGTAACACCAGATAAAATCCAGATTTACAAGTTTTTTGTAAATGAAAGCAATGAAGAAAGGAATTCAACCTATAAATGCAAAATTTGAAGTCAAGAAATAAAGATCATTGTTTTCCTCTGTGTGACTGAGAAAAACTTGTGGCAGTGAAACTTTTTTCCCCCAGTGAAACTTGGTTCACAGGACACAGATTGCAAACAAACTGAAAATACAAGTTCTTTTTTGAGACGAGGACAGTCACTCCCCAGTAGGAAAAAGTCATTTTTCCCTATGTATGAGCAACTGTCCCCGTCACTGTGAATCTCTCAATCGTGTAATCAGATTTTTGGGTCCTCTCATGATATTACATTCTAACTAGTCGATACTAAAGTAAAATATAGTAAAACTTACACCCTGAGGTTTTAAAGGTTCCATTCCATGATTTGTATTTATGTCCATCTTTGTAGGAGAATCTGGCTTCCCACCAGTCTTCTTCTCATCCCTGGCCTTGTTAAATATTACAGTAAACCCCTCCGCCGAAGCTGGGTCATTAACATCCCATTCACCAAACTTTGGTAATGGCCGACCCTTGTCCTAAACATGGTAAATATAACAGTCGATAGAAACCAAATAGAGGTTACATGAAAATACCAAAGGCCTACAGAAGTTACAAACTATATTGACTTTTAAAGATTCTAACTTGGTGAATCTAAAATCAATTTATTGAAAACAGTTTATAAACATCATCAACTTGGAATCAAATCAAATTGGAAATAATGCCAAATCTTTAAAATTGCATGATAATTTAGTGAGTATAGGAACTTCTTTGCAAGGTGTCATGATGCACATTTCGCCTTCAACAATTTTTAGATATTGCAGCAAGTCAATAATTTCGTTCGCAGAGGCCAATGATGGAATTTTGGAGCAGGAATGCAGTCAGATTATAGTTCATTTTTCATGTCCTTGATTTGAGAAATTTACGAGTTCCTGGAATTCTTGCACCAGGAAAGTTTAGGGGAAAGTTTAGGGGAACATAGAAGTTTATTGCCATGAATGGGGATTCTAGAAGCAAGATTCAACCTAAGAAACCAACAACTGAATTATATTTGTCCTGAAACACAACTACAATTTAAAATTAGGAAAATTCAATCTTGATTACATCACACAGCATACTGATACCACCATAATCAAATAAAATAAGTACTTACAAACTTCAATTCAAAATCAGCAAAGGTATGATTTTAAAATCAATAAAACAATAGTTCCTTTGATTTTCTTCAAACATCACCATATTGAGGGAAAAAAGATTTATGCATGAGTTCAAGTCACTCCACACAACAGCACGTACCCAATCACTCAAAACGGAACTGCTTCATCATAGGGCAAAATCAAGATATCTTCAAAAAGTATAACCCCCAAAATCAAGGGATCGATCATGCCATCAACAAGAAATTCGCAATATGAAAAGGATGCGCTCATAGATAAAACATCAAAATCACATAAAGATTATCGATTGGAACTTGGAATCAAAGAATCAACAAAAGAACGAATACATACCGACATGAATCCTGGAGAAGCGATACTCTTTTTTCAAACAGAAAATGACCCGACCCGATCGGAAGCCGTGAGAGAGAGAGATTCTATACCCACTATATATATATATATCTATATCTATACTATCTATACTATATCTATACTATCTATACTATATTATAAAGTCTAAACCCCATATAATAACTACCTTGGTCCGTCCAAAATAGACCAATATCAAATTACTTATATACCCCTACTAATTCATCTACATTATATTTCTTTCTTTCGGTAATGATAATTAACTATTTGTTACTTTTAGTTGATTAATTGTATACATTTGTTATTTTTACTTAATTAATTATTTCTTTCCGGAGAAAAATCAAATGTCAAATTACTTATATACCCCTACCAATTGATAGATTTATTATGTTACACACGCAACGCGTGTGCGTGGTCCACTAGTATATATATATGTTAGAGTATGCTTGACGGTCCGAATCGGTCTAGTTCGGTCCAGAACCGGCTGGTTCCTGATTCGATAATCCCAGAACTGGTCTGGTCCGTTAAGGAACAGGATCGGATCCGATTTCAATCCAACCGATCCGAATTGATCAGGTCCGATCATACCCCAACAAATTTATTATTATTGTTATAATAATAATAATTTATTATAATTTTAATTTTCAGAATATAGAAAAAAAACAAAATTATATAAATACTGTAAACAAACATTTGGTTTAATTTATGTGGTAATTCGTAATTCAAGAAACGATTTCAACTTTTTTTAAAAAAATTTATTTTTTGTTCAAAAGCAAAAGGATTACGAAACAAATTCACCTTTTTTTATTTCTTAAAATTTGAAATATAATATAATATATAATTATAAATAATTATTATTATATGATATAAAATATAATATACATATAAGCAATAGGATTAGGACCCTTGGCCTGACTGACAAGGCCTAAAGGACACATAATTATAAATACCAATAAATAACGAACAAAGTCAAAATATTGGGGTCAGCATATTCATTTTGGCGCATTATCTGCCACGTCACCACATGTCAACTTTTTATATATCATGTTTAAATATAAAGTTACAAAATTAGTACACAAATCATAGAAACATCTCTATAAAGTAAAAAAACAGATAAAATGGACTTCATTTTGTGCAGCACCGCAAAAGAACGCCGAATTATTTACCTATATCGAGTGTAAAATTCGATATTCCGATTATAAAAAATTAGTTAAATCAAACAAATAATTTACTAGATACATACAAAGGGTTTTCAAAAGGAGACGAAATAATCGACCAACGCATACATAACCTGCCCCATATATTATAACAAACAGAACAAACTTAGACTCCAATTAATGAAAATCGACATTTATTGAACGAAAGAACTGTAAATGATGGGTACAAAAGGTTTTCAAAATCAGTAAATTCAATCGCATATTTTCCCATGCAATCACACAAGTCGCTCTTTATTACATTTTTACGCCCGATGCCAATAGGCAACGGAGAGAGCCATGAAGAATGAGAACTCCCTAAGAGGTATAAAACATAACGCATGATGCTAACAAAAAAACAAAACAAATGTACACAAGGGTCATGGTTTAGCTCCTCTCCCCCTTTTCATCTTTCTATTGTTGTTCATGCACATACACTTACAGTAGAAAACCAAAAGACTAAACAATTTCCTGCTTTAGGGCTAGAAGCTAACTAAAAAATTGAATCTGCAGCAACGGAATGGATTATTCCACCGATGACATACAACCTATGTGAAAGAGAGACCCTGTTCATCTGTATCTTCAAAAAGTAAACGACGGATGATTGAAATCTCCACTTCTTATCTGCAAAATAAAGTATCATATCTCAGGCTGCGTATGGGATGAGGGATTTGGGTGGATTTAGATTTCAAATCCGCTGCCCAAGTCCACACTTCATGTTTGGATAAAAAAAATTAGTTGGACAGATTTCATTTCAAATCTCATCAGCCCACGTAATTCTCTTTCATTTTCTCCATCAGATCTGAAATCGTTGTTACTTTCCCTTCCATCAAATCCGAGGGAAAAAATGTCACTGCCTCGCCGTCCGTTGCCTTGAGCAGTGGCTATACATGCTGTGGAGGCAGCTGTGAGATATCACCACCGACTCAGTGAATGCAATGCAAATTGAAGAGGACAAAAACCACCAAGAGCACCCTGCTTGGCCTGTTCCACCACCAACCGCACCATCTATACCTTTAGCTTCCAACATCTATGGATTCTCTACCGTGTCTTCTCCCCACACTCCTTCTTCGACTCCACATAGTCAAAGCTTTAGCTGAAAGCCTGAAAACAATCAATTCAATTCAAATTTTTTGAGGTTGGATACATTTTGTTTGCATCCAAACAAAGGATTTCACAATATTTAGAATTTCAAATACATGGATTTCAAATACCTTGATTTGAAATCCTCCCCCAAATCCAAACGCAGCCTCGGAGAAAACCAATTTAGCACATTCGTTGCATTTTTTTCTGGACGCACTGATGCATTTATAGCAGTCAATTGTCTAATTTGTGTAATAGCGAATATAACCTATCAAGAGAGAGAGAGAGAGAGAGAGAGAGAGAGAGAGAGAGGACACCCAAATTGGGACAAGGCAATGAGTTTCAGTCAGCACGTTTCTATTCTTAATGTTGTTTCTGTGTATTGAAAAGGAAACATGGGAGAATTTTGAAAACCTTTTAGTTATTGTATTAAAAAATTGTCTTTTTTTTTTTTACTATGAGATGTGGATTTGAAACAAAGCTGTTTTATAAAGTTGCAAAAGAATAAAGTAACAATTGGGAGAAAAACTAAAACCTCGGATACTAAGAACTGATTATTCATTGAGGGGTAAGATCTGGAGATAGAAACATGAAACAGTGCCCAATGTTCTCGTACAACTTCCAAAACGTTTCTTAAATTTGACCACCAAATTTTTCGAGGAAACCGGAACACATTTGAGACAACTTGAAAAAAACCAAGTATGCATAGTCACTGATGTAGCGGCTGAGAGGTCTGGATTCACATTCTGATCATCTAAAAGCAATTTAAAAAGTATTTGATAAATAAGTGCTAATGTAATTTGTGACACCTTGTAGTTACTGAGAAATTCGAAATATCTAACGATTCCAACATTTTCTAGTACATCTTAAATTGAGATCAAGTTAGGGATTCTAATTGAACGAGTAGAACAAGTGCATGCATTTCAATAAATGATGCTTGTGGCAGATATAGCCTAAGCAAGAACATGCACGAGGTCCAAGTCAAATCAAGAGACATATAGTGAGATTTAAATTACGGTAAAAAGTAACTTATAGCCTAAGCAAGAACATGCACGAGGTCCAAGTCAAATCAAGAGACATATAGTGAGATTTAAATTACGGTAAAAAGTAACTAACATGTACATGGCAATGAGGAACCCGGATGCTATTTTTACAGAAAACCACGTCACCATCAATTTAACCAAATCCAAATCCAAATCCTTCGCTAGCTTCGTGGATTGCCAGCAGAGTACGTTCTTGAAGCTGTTCCCTTGAAGAGTACTCTTGAAGGTCCAGCTGGTTGAAGCTGGAAAAAAGTTGTACACAAATAAACTTTATAGGATAAGATAAAACAGAAATTTTCAATTCTACACCGTGTAGAAGAACTTACCAGGTATGCGCTGAAGGAAGTCTCTCAGGAGCTCCATATGCTTTGTTAATCTCAAATCTGTGGGGACCAGATATTCCTTGCAATGCCTTGAAACCTTCTAAAGGAACCTAAAAGACCAAAACCCAATTTTGTTCTGGAAGATTTCTATCAACAGATGATAATGTATACTAGATAAGCGCATAATAGAAGAGATCCACTCCCCCCCAGGGAAATTCAATTGTTTTGCACCAAGATGAAAACTACGCCAAACTTATTTGAGATAGATCATAGATGTCAAACTAAAAACGTCTCTCCCTGATTTCAGTGCATTTATTTTCTAATGCTCTCTCTCACTTTGGGGTGCTTAACGGATCCGGAACCGGCCGGTGTTCCGGATCCGTTAAGCACGGAACCGGTCCGATCCGTTAACGAACCGGATCAATCCGGTTCCGGTTCCAACCGGATCGATCCGATCCAGTTCATTATGTTCTATTTATTTTATTTTTTTGAATTTTTTTTTATTTTCGAACGCTTTTTAAAATTTTCGAACTTTTTTTTATTTGGATTTTTTTTTGTACGTTGTAAATGTTTCCACAATATTCATCACAAATTCAATATATTTGTTCTTCATTTCATAATATAAATGCATACTAAATGTCAAATCTGGTATGTTACTCACATCATTCTGTCACATGGGACGAAATGTAATCAGAAACTACTGAAAAAATCTGGTTAAACCACAGATAATGGCACTCTTAGTCCCACTCACCTCAAGCATCCATTTCAGATTTTTATAGTAATCAGGATCAACGGCCTCTATGTCATGATAAGTCACCTTCACGCCAAGTATGTGCTTATAGAAGGAGCGAGTAAAATAAACATCCAGCAATTGCCCATCAAACAGCGTTTTGGCAACCTATAAATAGGATGGTACTAACAGATTATAATAGACTATGTTAAAACAACTACAAAAGAGCAATAAAAATTCGAGTTCAAATAGGTTCCATCGAACAATTACCACACGGCCTATAAATCTGAAACAAGAGAGATGTTCAGTTTGATATACAGAATTAGGATTTGGCTGAAAAGTCGCATTGTTTCCAACAGTGGTGAAAAGAAGAGCTCCTTTGCCGAATACAACCCTGGACAGTAACTGATACCATTCTCTTGTTAAACCACCAGCATCAATGCCCTCTTCACCTTGAAAATGTACAGTCAACCATCCTTTAAGATCTTGACTTGGTCTCATGCACAGCTGGTTATATGAATCCTCCAAAATGTATGCGTGCCTAACACTAATTCGCAGTGGACCTGAGAGGTGGCAATCATGCTGCTGCCTAATTCTGGACCGAAAATAAGCCTTTTGTTGTCAAAATCAATCAGCCGAGGAGCTTTCAGCATCATGCAGAGTGATTTTTCCAACAAAGCAGGATTTTGCCTTATAAAAGCATTAAGAAGGCGATGGTGCTTCTCAGCAAACCATGCAAATGTGACAGATCCATCCAGTCTTCTGCAAGTATCCACAAATTTGGCAGATGATGAAACTGAGCTCCCAGCAGACTCTTTCACTTCTCTTGCTGTCACATTGAAATTATCTTGATGCAGAATTGGATATTTAGACTGTAGTTTCTCGCATAGAACAAAAAAACCCTCAATAAAAGGTAAAAGTCTCTGACTTCCGGCGGCAAGAGGGGGAGATGCAGATGAAACCTGCATATGCTCGGTTATGTTACTACTGGAAACTGGAGAGTGGGAATTCTGACTTAGCTCTGACTCCACAGCACTGATGCATTCACTTAGCTCTTTCCATAATGATTCCAGTACGACGTTTAACTTCCACATGGCGGTATGCTCTTCCTGTACCTCATCATCCACCCTGTCCTCATTCAAGTCACTGCCGACTGAAGTAACTGCACTGAGTATCTGAAGCACACGAAGAACTGCAGCCCCAGCTATGGGTCCAGCTCTCAATCCCAGCATGTGTGTATCCCTAAGTGTTATAAGTTCATTAACAGCTGATCTGCTCAACCTATGGGCTGACTCTGAAAGCTCCGAAACAAAAAATTTGCGATGAGCAACAGCAACAAAGGACAACTCCCTCAGCACCTCGCCAGCCATTGTGTAAACCTTGTCTAAGAGCTTAATGACAAATGCTTCAGATTAACATAGTGGCATTACTTCTCAATCAGTCAGTCTAAGACAAACAAAATTAAATAAAATGTCACGAACTGGTGGATAATTAACTGCAACGTAAAACCAACATCTTTAATAAAAGCACAAGTCACATGTATAATTCCCATACCCTTCATGCTCTAGAGACTGCATAGATTATGCAAATCCTGCTGTGGAATCCGTAAGAAGATATCATGGGCTATAACACTTTTCTGACCATCCGCTTTGGAGTTCAAAGCACTGGAACTGTTGACAAGAAGATCATGTTTTACTTCATTTACATGAGGATCTTTCTGTATGTCGCTTGCAGTTTTATTCTTTGATGTATAAGCAAAGATAAACACTTTAACCGAACCAGATTTCACCAGTTCTGGGATTTTCAGCGTTTGAATTTCGATAACTGATTCACAGCCCTAACCATAACATTAAATTTTAATTCACAAGCACAAATCTTTCACCTTCTCCTATTAGAGAAAATAATAAAACCATGAGAATCTCTAATCAGTTCTGAGGTATAAACTATTAATGTTCAAAAAACCGCGAGGCTCGCCCAGTGAAACCTGCATGAATTAATTTAATTACCAAAGCAGGTAAAGTATATAAACTGAAACGTAAAACAACACCAAGAGATTGAAATTTTTACCGAAGTGTAATACACGGCATTCCCCACTAACTAGAACCGTCTCAAGCACTTTCAATACTACATTACCGAAATAAGAGCAACAAGCAAAGTTAACCATTAAGAAAACTCCGCTTCGTATAAATTTAATCACGCTCACAAATCAGAAAGGATCAAGAAAATAATTCCACTGACCACTTCAAGTGCCCTCCTTCGCTTCAACTTCATTTTTTTTAAGTTTAACAAGGTATCTTGCGCTTTGCCCGTCGAGACTAACATGACCCAAATCAGGACAAATCCCACAATATTTGAGCGTAAAATTTATCCACACGGAATTCGAATCTCCCAACATCTACTCAGCCCTTAACAATCGCCCGCGGCCATTGCCTGATTCAAGGTTTAATCGACCACAAACTAATGAATCAGTCGATTCAATAACTAAAAATATCAAAATTGAGAACACGATAACTGTACGGGATTCAAGAGGACGATCGGAAGGTGGAAATTTGATAGGATTGAAAGAAATTAGAGAAAATCTGAATCAAATATAGAAGCTACCGTGTGTGAATCAATTACAGTAAATCCTAGGGTTTTCCGAACAAGGGTTTTTGTTTGCGATTGTGATCGCACCGTATTTTAGCGCGAAGGTGGAGGAAGGGGAAAATATAGACTGAGTGAGAATTTGAGGGAAAATATATAAAAACACGAATTAAGTAATGACGTTTATATTTTAGTATATTTTATGCTTAAATTTTTTCCCAAATATAACAATTTGAATTGGTTCACACATATTTTGACTAAAAATAAGAAAGAGTTATTTAAAAGAATCAATATGACAATTCAAGTAAATTATTTAATCAAAATTTCATTACCATAAATTAACAATAGTATTGTAATACATATAAGTTAAATAAAAAAAAATTATTTTAAAAATACAGACAAAATTATAGTATATATATAGCCTAATAAATATTTTTGTATATAATATTTATTATTAAATGATTAGATCAAATGCATGCAGAGTTATTCATTTTAACGTCTAAGGCACAATTCTGAGCAATTATTTCTTAAATCTATTTCACGTTTCCAATTAAAATTTTAGGCTAAAATACACATCAATTGCAGTAACATCCAAAATTATAATGCTAATCTATTTATTTATATAATATTTTACATAAACAATAAGGTTTTTCACCAATAGTGGTATTGTTTCTTGGAAGAGTTCAAAGCAAGACATCACAGCAATTCCACCACCGAAGCATAATACATTGCAGCATATAATGCAACAAATGTAGTTTGGATGGGAAATTTAATCCAAGAGTTGAGTGTAATTTTTGATGCAGTTGACGCAGTCCTATCAAAAGTTTAATCTTTTAGTTTCTAATGAACAAAATATGGTGAATAAACACAGTCCAACTATAAAACAAGAAACTGTCAACATTCATCGCTACTAGAGAATCATGACAAGAAAAACTTCATAAAGTAACAAATCAAGAAACTAAACCTAAACAAATAATATCCCCTGATCATACGTCCATGCACCTATATAAATAAGTATAGTAAACCACATATTTCAATTGTATATAAGGAAACAACACCAAGTTTGATCCCAGAATTCACTCTGATAGGACGACGCCTCCAATCTGAATAATCCGAACCCCCTCCATCTGCACCATCAGTCGGGGCCATTGCAGGGGATGGAACTCCAATCTCAGAAGGATGCATCACTCGAATGATAAGCCTCTGGCCTGATTTACAGTGATCCGGCTGCCCACTAATGAAATAGAAAAAACCCGAACGATCAAACTGGAAAATCGAGTTTCCATCTTCGAATTTGGAGATGGGGTTTGCCGTGTTGCAGTTCAAGTAATCAGCAGAACTCACCACCAGCACCGAGTCGTTCTGGTACTCGAAATCTGATGAACAGATAAAAAACAGAAGCATTAGCACATAAAACACGTAATCCACATGTACCCATCTAGCATTTTCTCGAATTTTTAAAACACTTACGAAGTGTATCACCAATCTGGAACCTGTTTTGGGCTGCCCATTCATTATACGTCTCGGGTTCTTTCCCAGTTGGCATTTTCCAGCCTCCTTCTTCTCCAACTTCAAACTGGCCCAAAGCCAAACTCAAGATTGAGACTGTAAAAAGGATGACGGAAATAAGAAGAAAAGCTGATCTTGAAGTTGTAGAAGCCATTGATGGAGTGGATCGAGGTAAAAGTTCAATTAATTCAAACAAATAAATGCTACTAGCATGAATTCACGAGTTGATACAATTGCAGGAAGCATCAAACATCAGTTGGAGAATGTTATATATAGAACCGAGGAGTGAAAATGTGGAGTGAGTGGGAGAGTGAAGAGCGGGAAGTGGGATGTATCAGTTAAGGCCAACGTTCATGAGAATTGAGACACAGTCAAATCTTGGGTTGGCGGCATTTTGATCCTTGAACCTCTTCATGTTAATTTTTACCAAGTCAACGCACATGCAAAATGCTCTTCAATTTAGTTTGAAAAAAAAATTATTGATTTATTTAATATTTGATAATATTTTTTAAAGATTTTTTTCTACGAAAGCTAGTTTAAATAAAAGTTATCAATATGAATATTTTTATCCGTATATAATTGCCTAAATAAAATATTTGACATTTTAATTATGTATATAAAATATAAGGGTGAGCTGTTATTTTTATTTTAGCAATCGACATAATTTAAGTTTATTGGGAAAAAAAGGAGTAATATCTATCATGTTTGCATTAAAATAAAAAGCAACATAGTGCAGATTTAAGGATGTTCCGTGACAATTTAATCTATGTGGTATCGATAATAGATATTTTACCCCTTGTTGTTTTTAAATATGCATTTTATTTCATTGTGATATCCTTAATAGATATTTTACTCCCTTCAGATTTGTAAATAGACAGTTTATTCTCTTGTGATTTTCAAATTAGACACTTTACCCATTAGTCCTTGTGGTTTGAGAAACATATCATACATGTGTGGGTGTTTTGTATTATTCACAAACTACAGGGGTAAACTGTCTATTTTCACAAATAACGGGAAGGGAAAAGCCTATTTTCAAACAAAATGTGGGTAAACTACCTATTTTGAAATCACAATTGGGTAAACAATCTATTTTCAAACCACATGTATGTTTCATATGCCTATTTGAAAATTCACAAGAGTTCGTTGCCAATGTTGAGTTGTTGGCCCATTACCTATACTTGTCCAAATGGGCTTCGGCCCATCTCCCTTTAACCTCATAACCGATCCCCCATTCTGCAGCCTCCTTCCCCCTTTTGCAGCCCTCACCCCTCTCGGTGCCCTAGCCTCCAGAATCTTCCTTGCGCCTCTTCAGCTGGGTTGTCTCTTCGGCTGGACTCCTTGGTATTTGCAGCCACCCTCTTCATCTCCTTCTTGCCTTTATGTAAGGTATGGTTTATGATGAGTTTGATAACCTGAAACCAGAATATTCTCTGTGAATTTTCGCCTACCCCTTTCCCTTTCGTGTTCTGTTCCGGCGGTGGCTTTGTGCTCCGGCCGTAAGGTGGTTTCCGTCGCTGGCCGTGAGAAAGCTTGGTGCTTTGGTGCTTGGGCAGTGGCTGTGCTTGGCTGTGTGCTTTGGGCAGCTCTCGGGCAGTAGTGCTCGGCCGTGTGTTTCGGGCAGCGGTCGTGGGCAGTGTGTGTCTCCATCTGTTGGATTCGATACCTTGGTTCCCCGGTGACGACGTGGATTGGATACCCAGCTCGACCTGAGCCCTAATCCTTAATCTTGTTTGCATTCCAGTTTATTTTATATATATTGGAATTGTATACTTTGATTTGGTTTTGTTTCTTGATTGCAGGTTGTAGATCGAGATTGAAAGCGGGACGTAAACATTACAGTGGTATCAGAGCGTTCCGTGCCTGGTGGAGTGTTCGGGTGACCTCGGGCAGCGCTGTTTTGGTCTCGGGCAGTGCTCTTTTGTACTCGGGCAGTGTTCGGGCAGACGTTGGGCAGCGACAGAAGTCTTCGGGCAGCGGCAGAGGACTTCGGGCAGCGGCAGAGGACGTCGGGCAGGAGCTGTAGGCTTCGGGCAGACCTCGGGCAACGACTGGATTGCTCGGTGGTTTCGGGCAGAGCTTGGCAGGGCCCCGGGCAGCAGCAGCAGACCTCGGGCAGCAGCTGTTTGGCTTCGGGCAGCGGGCAGGAGTGCTCGGGCAGCTTCTGGAATCTCGGGCAGATTCGGGCAGACGCTTCGGTGCTTCGAGCAGCGTGGTTTTCGTCACCCCAGAGCTTTGTCTCTGGGTTGTAAGTGATTTTTCAACCCTTAATCATTTTACTATCGTGTTTCTAGGTGTAATTGTGTCCCTTTACCCGTAAGAAAAAATCCTATCTGAAGCCCCATGCTCGTACACCATTGAGTGTATTGTGATCTTGTGGGTGATAGCGTTTTTTCTTTCCCATAGCTTGTTTAATTCTTTCATTGTGTTTTGTGTGCCTTTGTGGTCCTTGCTTCTGCTGTGTGGTTATAGAAATTGTGTGTGCCTCTCTGCGTATTTGTGATGGCTTCAATTTCTGGATATAACCTTGAACCTTTTAATGGAAAATCTGATTTTTCTATTTGGCAACAAAAGATGAAAGGAATTTTAATACAACAAAAGGTATTTAAAGCTATTGATGGTAACTGGGCTGAGAATATTACTACTGTTAAGAAACTTGAAGATGACGAATATGCTTATTCTTCTATTATCTTGAACTTGTCTGACTCTGTGCTCAGGAAGTGTGGTAAACTTTCATCTGCTAAAGAACTTTGGGAAAAATTAGAAGAGATGTTTACTGAGCGATCTTTGCCTAGTAAACTTTTCTTGTTGGAAAAATTTTTCAGATTCAAGCTAGACTTGAACAAAGATGTAGATGAGAACTTAGATGTGTTTACTAAGTTAATTCAAGATATTAAGTTGACAGGAGATAAGAATATAGACGACTATTCACCTATTGTCCTTCTAAATGCTATTCCTGAAAATTATAGTGATGTAAAATCCGCCATTAAGTACGGTAGAGATTCTATTACATTGGATACTGTAATGAACGGCTTGAAAAGCAAGGAATTAGATTTAAAAGTTAACAAAGGTAATAGGCATTCCTCTGGTGAAGTTATGCACGTTCGTGGTAGATCACAACATAGGCATAATAATAATAACCAATATCAAAAGGGTGATAAAAGAGGAAAGAGTAAGTCTAGATCGAAATCTAGGTCTAGTAAGAGAAAATGCTACAATTGTGGGGATCCTAATCATTTCATAAAAGATTGCCCTAAAAAGAAGAACCAGAATAAAATTGGAAATCAGACTGGTGAACAAGTGAACATTGCTTCTACCTCTGGGGAAAACATGGGGGATATTTTTATGGTGACTGAATTATGTGATTCTGTGAACTCTGTGCTTTCATTACCTGTGTGTGAAAATGAATGGCTTGTAGATTCAGGTTGCACTTATCACATGACACCACTTAAAAATTTGTTTTCTAGCTACAGAGAAATTGAGCATGCTTCTGTTTCTATGGCCAATGAGAAATTGTGTAAAGTTTCTGGTATTGGTGATGTCTGTCTGAAATTTGAATCTGGTTATTCTGTGACTTTGAAAGATGTTAGACATGTTCCTGCTTTGTGCAATAACTTGATGTCTTGTGCTGCTTTAGAGTCTGATGGTTATGTGGGTAAATGGGGAAATGGTTGCATGAAAATTATGCGGGGGTCTTTGGTAGCATTTAAGGCTGAGAATAGGAGGAATTTATATGTTTGCAAAACTGTCTGTGATAAAATCTGTGCTAATTCTGTGTCAGATGAATTAACTGATTTATGGCATAAAAGGTTAGGTCACATGAGTGCTAAAGGATTAGAGATTTTACACAAGGATGGTTGTTTTGGTAAGGATAAATTGTCTTGTTTGACTTTTTGTGATTCCTGTGTGTTAGGCAAACAACAAAGAGTTAAATTCCCTATCTCCCCTTCCCCTAATGTGACTAAGTGTTCTGATATACTTGAATACCTGCATGCTGATGTTTGGGGACCTTCACCTGTCCCAACTCAAGGTGGTAATAGGTATTTTTTGTCTATCATTGATGACTACTCTAGAAAAGTGTGGATTTTTCTAATGAAAAATAAATCTGATGTTTTTGATAAGTTTAAAAACTGGAAGATTTTAATTGAAAATCAAATTGGAAAAAAGATTAAACGACTTAGGACTGATAATGGAATGGAATTTTGCAATATCTTGCTTGATGACTTGTGCTGTGAATCTGGGATTCTGAGACACAAGACTGTGCCCTATACTCCCCAGCAAAATGGTGTTGCTGAGAGAATGAATAGAACTTTACTCGAGAGAGTTAGAAGTATGCTTGCATCTTCTGGACTCTCAAAGAAGTTCTGGGGCGAAGCTGTCGTTACAGCTTCTTATTTGATAAATAGATCCCCTTCCGTGCCTTTAAATGGTAAGTGTCCTGAAAGTGTTTTTTCTGGTAAGCAATTAGATTTTTCAAATCTAAAAGTGTTTGGTTGTTCTGCATTTGTGCATAGGAAAGGAGACAAACTTGAACCTAGGTCAGTTAAGTGCGTCTTTCTTGGTTATCCTGAGGGTGTAAAAGGATATAGGCTGTGGTTAAGATGTGAACCTGGTTTTAAAACTATTATAAGTAGGGATGTCATTTTTAATGAATCTGAAATGCCTTGCTTGCTTCCATCTTTGCCTGAACCTGACTGTGTGTCTGAGTCTACACCGAGCAAGGTGGAGTCTTTGCCTATTGTTACCCCTGTTATTGAAAACGATGTGCTCCCTAATATGAATCATGAGAACTTGCCTGTTTATGAACCTGATTTGCATGAAAATGTTGACGAACATGTGCATAATGAATTGGTTGCTGATGAACATGAAGATCTGCATGATTGTATGTTGACTAGGGATAGAGTTAGGAGAAATGTGAAACAACCTGCTAGGTTTAATGATTTTCACCTCACATCGCATGTCTTCAATATGTTTGAGTCTATAGATAATTGTGAGCCTAAGACCTATAATGAAGCTTTGAAATCTAAAAATGCTGTGCATTGGCTTAGTGCTATGAAAGATGAAATGCATTCTTTAGTTGTGAATCATACGTGGACTCTTGTACCTAAACCTGTTAATTGCTCTTTGGTAGATTGCAAATGGTTATTTAAGGTAAAGAATGAAGTTGATTCTGTTAGATATAAAGCTAGGCTAGTTGCAAAAGGTTTTACTCAAAGAGAGGGTATTGACTATACCGAAATCTTTGCTCCTGTTGTTAAGTTTACTACTGTGAGAATTTTGTTATCACTTGTTGCTCACTTTGATTGGGAACTTAAACAGATGGATGTTAAAACCGCTTTTTTGCATGGTAACTTAGATGAAAAGATTTTCATGAAACAACCTGATGGTTTTGTTGACTCAAAGAACCCTAATCATGTTTGTTTGCTTAATAAATCTTTGTATGGCCTAAAGCAGTCACCTAGGCAATGGAATAAGAAGTTCGATGAATGCATGCTTACCTTAAAATTTAAAAGAAGCTCTTTTGATCATTGCTTGTATTTTAAGGATAAAATGCCAGTGCCTGTTTTCTTGTTGATTTATGTGGATGACATGTTCATTGCTAGTCCTTGTCTGAAATCCATAGAGCATATTAAGAACTGTCTAAGTGATAAATTTGATATGAAGTTCTTAGGAGATGCTAGTAGAATCCTAGGCATGGACATTGTTAGAGATAGGAAGGTTTCTACTCTCTGGTTGAAACAAACTTCTTATGTAGAGAAAATTTTAAAGAAATTTTCCATGTTTGATGCAAAACCTGTTAACGTGCCCTTAGCTGCTCATTTTGTGCTAAGTAAAGATCAAAGTCCCAAAACTGATGCTGACTTTGATGTCATGAAAAATGTACCGTATTCAAATGCTATTGGATCTATAATGTATTTGATGGTTAGCACTAGACCTGACATTGCTTATGCTGTTAGTTGCTTAAGTAGATACATGTCTAATCCTGGTGTGGTACATTGGAATGCTGTTAAGTGGTTGTTGCGTTATTTGAAAAACTCTATGCATTATGGCTTGTGTTTTTCTAAATATGCTGATGGTGTTAAGTTGAATGGTTATGTAGATTCTAATTATGCGAATGATAAAGACAATAGAAAATCTACTACTTCTTATGTTTTTACTTTGTGTGGATCATGTATAAGTTGGAAATCGCAGCTACAACATATCGTTGCCTTGTCGACAACGGAGTCTGAGTATGTTGCTGTGACAGAAGCTTTGAAGGAAGCTGTCTGGCTGAAAGGTTTGATTTCCGAACTTAACTTGCTTGAAGGTAAGGTAGAGGTATTTTCTGACTCTCAGTCTGGTATTCAATTGTGTAAGAATCCTGTTTTTCATGACCACACTAAGCATATTGATGTTAGATTTCATTACATTAGGGATGTAGTGGCTAAAGGATTAGTTAATCTTGAAAAGATTCCTTCTGAATATAATCCTGCTGATATGGGAACTAAGTGTTTACCTGTTTCTAAATTACAATCATGTCTTAAAATTTTGAATTTTGATACAGGTGATTGATTGCTAGGTGTTAATTTTTTTTTTTTGTATAACTGCTGTGTGCTTGTTATATGTTTGTTACCCTGGTTATTGACTTTAACCTCTTTGTGTTGGTTATTGTCTGTGTTCTCTGTCTGTGCTGTGTGCTATGACAAGAACTTGGTCCACACAATGCTTTGTGTATTGTGGGGACCCTTTGGGCGATGATGAGTCATCTATTGGGTTATCCTTACGTCGAGGTGGAGCCGGTATTGTGCCAAGGTGGAGATTTGTTGAGTTGTTGGCCCATTACCTATACTTGTCCAAATGGGCTTCGGCCCATCTCCCTTTAACCTCATAACCGAGCCCCCATTCTGCAGCCTCCTTCCCCCTTTTGCAGCCCTCACCCCTCTCGGTGCCCTAGCCTCCAGAATCTTCCTTGCGCCTCTTCAGCTGGGTTGTCTCTTCGGCTGGACTCCTTGGTATTTGCAGCCACCCTCTTCATCTCCTTCTTGCCTTTATGTAAGGTATGGTTTATGATGAGTTTGATAACCTGAAACCAGAATATTCTCTGTGAATTTTCGCCTACCCCTTTCCCTTTCGTGTTCTGTTCCGGCGGTGGCTTTGTGCTCCGGCCGTAAGGTGGTTTCCGTCGCTGGCCGTGAGAAAGCTTGGTGCTTTGGTGCTTGGGCAGTGGCTGTGCTTGGCTGTGTGCTTTGGGCAGCTCTCGGGCAGTAGTGCTCGGCCGTGTGTTTCGGGCAGCGGTCGTGGGCAGTGTGTGTCTCCATCTGTTGGATTCGATACCTTGGTTCCCCGGTGACGACGTGGATTGGATACCCAGCTCGACCTGAGCCCTAATCCTTAATCTTGTTTGCATTCCAGTTTATTTTATATATATTGGAATTGTATACTTTGATTTGGTTTTGTTTCTTGATTGCAGGTTGTAGATCGAGATTGAAAGCGGGACGTAAACATTACAGCCAATAACACTACATTCTAATATAAAATTATAGAATTATCAATGACTTTAAGATAGACTCTTTTTGTCAAACTTTTCATTAATACGTAGAAATAATATAATGTCTTCTAATTTGGTATTTATTTGACATTCACGAAGGAATACGCTGATTAATGATATTATCAAGGGCCAACTAAAGCTTGATCACAATAAACTTTTCAAGCTGTTTCCGTTTCCAGACTCAAGAATTCTTTAATTATTATTGGAAAATATCTATTCAACATATTAAAAAGTCAGTATAAAATATTAGAGAATCAAGATTAAAAGCACAGTAATTGAGATTTTAGAATAAGGTTTCATAGTTTACCAAGATTGTCCAGATTCTTTTCTTTGCTTAAGATTTCATTAATATCAAAAGATACCCAAATATGAAGAATGATAACTCAGTTTCACTGGAAAAAGAAAACGAAAGAGAAGGGTTAATTTCAAAACAATTCATTTGTTTCAAGAAGCAGCTTTCATGCAAGATTCCCAAGATTTTTTTCCCCATTGCAATGAACTTATAACTTATTTTTTACTTCTACTTTTGTATCATGAAATTGATATAACTAGCTTATAAAAAATGCTTAAATCATACATATATTTTTTCGTAAAGTCGTAAGCTCAGAAAAAAAAACTATAAATTGGCCTTATTTCGATTGGCAACATGCTTTAGAATCGACAATGTCGCTAGTTTTTTGAATTTTTATACGATGTAGATATGTACGATCATCATAAAAAAAAGTACGAAGTAATTCTTAAATTTTAATAAGTGGGTTACTAGGACGTAAATCGCATTTTGTCCCCATAAAATTATATTTTGACTACTTAAAATTTTTTTTATCCTTAATTTTTTATGTTATTATTTTTTGCTCTCTTAAACAAAAATTCTAGATTTGCCCGTGGTGGTTTATATGGGAAGGTGAAATCATATATGATTGCATCAACCGGCCATGAGATTAGGTCTATATGTTAGGAACTCCCTGTTATTTCCCGGAAGAGGAAAACCTGTTCACATGCAAGAATGGTTGAGGCAAAAACAAAGCACGAGTCACTTGGAAAATTTGATTGGATATCAAGTCATTATCGAGCTAAATTTGTGTAAACACCACATTTATTGCTCACTATTGCCTTCATTATCATGATCCACAGTCTTAGAAAATTGGAGGTTATGGATAATAATATATAGAATTGTTAATGCTAAACCTACTAATTGTGGCAATTACTTCTTTGAACAAGATTATATTTTTGCCTTGAACAGGCAGTTTCTCTAAATCCCACGATTAAATCTCTCTGGAGATTATGTAGATTTATTTTATTTGATTACAATTTACATACATTTATGTTATGATATGATATAAAATATACAAGCATCACATATCTTGACAAAGGCAATCTGGATATAAAATTGTGCATAATCCTTCTCATTAACAAATTTTCACGCAAAAAGATCACTTGCACCTATATAACCTTTCGAGAGTCGAGGGTGAAGGCAAGGGCGGATCCATGATTTGAATCCTTCCTAGGTTGAAACAAAATTCAATTTCCAAGAAATCAAAAAATGCAACTAAGACAACATCTATGAGATTAATATGACACAATAAATCAAAACGAAACGATCAAGAAAAATAACAGAAGATTCTTACCTTAGTGGAGGAACGTTGATTTATTTTTTGGCCTTCTAATTTTCATTTTTTATATTGATAAAAAATTTAATTTTTGAACCCTTAAAAAAATATAATGTGAACATTTGTGTCCCTCAAATCATCTCGAGTATTGACAGCTCCCCTCGTGAGAATTCAAGTTTCAGAGAGTGTATTGAATTCATTTCATAATTACTTACTATATATCCATAAAACAATCATAGGATTTGATCGAAAATCAAGAGTAATTAACTCGACCTACCTCTATAAATACCGGGATCTTTCTCTACTTCACTATTCCATTAACTACAACATCTCACTCCTTACAATTTCTTTTCTTCGTTTATTTCATCTCGATCTCCTGCTCAAATTTCTCCCATTATGTATGTATGGTGCTCTAATATGGAGTTAACAATATTTCATGCCTGAGATCTCAAAAAATGGCTTGTTTGAAGGCAAGTTGTGTCCATATATTTCTTTGCACCAAATATTTCTTGGAAAATAAGTAATGGTGGTGGTGAAATATGAGTTGACAGAAGAGAGAGAGCACAACCCCTCATCGGTAAATTAAATGGTTTTTGCTGTTTTGTGGGAATGTGCCCTTTCTTCTTCTGTCAATTATGCGGGCTTTGCCACCATCATCAAATTAATATTATATATATATATATATAAATATATATATATTATTTTTTTCCTTTTTCCAAAAAAAATATATATATATTTCTATAAGTACAAAAGATATATATAATCATTAAGAATATTATGTCTATGCAAGGAGTTCGAAGAGGATTTACACATCAACAATACGCATGCAGTGAAATAATTTCATTTTTTAGCAGTAAATGAAACTGCTAATAAACATGGTAAGTGATTATATAGTAAAATATTTTGTTCGCCTTTGTGTGACACCACTTTTTTATTATAAGTTTCTTATTCTAATGCTCCATGTTTACACACTTTCTATTGGGTTTCAAACCATCAACATCAAAGGCATTTTTTAAAGAAAAAAACATTAATGGTGAGAGTTCCCCTCTCACCACCTAAATATTGGATCTGCCATAATTATTGCATGGACCGGATTCTCAATAAATCAACACACATAAAGACAATATATACATATAAATATAAATTTATGTGTGTTGATGTATGACATTCCCATCAATACACCAAAACACATACATATATATAGATACAAATTTAAGTGTGTTGATGTATGACAAAACCCGGTGCAAACCCATACGTGTCACCATTTTAGATAAATTTTAAAATAATTATTTATGTGTGTATCTCCCTAATATGTACACACTAGGAAATGAAGAAGTGAAGCAGTCAAATTCAGGTGGAGCAGTTTCCCCCTCCGTTATTTTATTACAAATTTACAAGTCCCTTCCATAAGTCACGAGCCCCATTTGCAAGTAATTTGTTTTCAACCAGAAAATGGGAAACATTAGATATATAAAGTTACAGTTTTCATCTTAAAATATTATGTCAAGGATGTTTTTCCAATGAATTTGTTATATGGATCACTGGGAGTGACAATCGTCTCCAAGATAATTTGTTATATGGGATCCCTGGGAGTGACAATCGTCTGGACCAAATCCCACGGTTTGCTTCAGTTGCTTGCAATTACTCACAATGAGAATTTGGATTCGACAACAAATTTCTCTCAATTTCAACTCAAAAGAAGTTATTATCATCTCTATATGGACAGATTGTGATTACAGAATCGAGTATAAAAAAGTTGTTACGAAAAAAGTACACTTCCTCGGACGCATACGAAGTATATACATGTTACCCCCTTCAGCCAGAAATTCCCATCCAATCCAAACAAAAAGCACCTGCAAGCAATTCAGTTGATGGAGAGATCAAGGGGTAAAGCTAAAGCAAGATTAGTAATGTTCCAAGCAAGAAATTCACCAATAACATGAAAATATATTTGCTACTATCAATACGTGGTAATTAATCTTCGCTTAACCTCGATTAAGTACCCTTTTTTTTTTAATTTCAGCATTAATACACAAGGTCTCATTTAGTTCCCGGATGAATATATTTTATGAAAATATCTAAATATTGAATAAAAAGTCATATTTAATTGAAAAAATATGATACACTAATTGATAATGAACTCATTTTTATTACACTAGAATTGTGTAGATTTATAGGAAACTATTAATTATTGCAATTACAGATTTTTATGTTTTTTAGTACTTGAAAATTTATGCATTTAATCACAAATTTGTGGTGTTTGTATCATTTTACCTATCATTTGACTTAATACAATTAAAATTATATTAAAGTTAGAACTTTTTTTATGCTTAAGCTCCAACTAATCGCGCTTAATCTTATAATGCTTGAGGCTTGATGTCAACACTACACCATGCTTCACGCTTTTTAGAACCTTAGACTATTATGATGTGAATGGTTTCAATTAATTCACCGTGCACACGTATGAATAAAAGCTGTAGAGGAGGTTGGGGGAAAGCGGGAATATTGATACGACTAAGATTGGATGTCCACATATGATTACTGTAAGCTTGCGAGGAAGGAGAACTAAACGATGACATTTACAACCTTCAATAAAAAAAGAAAACAACTTGTTCGCCTCGAAAATAACTTTTAATTAGGATTGACATTTACCTTCATCCGTGCTGCAACAACTTTCATGATGAAATATCAAATCAGGATCTATTTCATCCTGCAACGGTAAAACCAGAGCCAGGGAGCTTTTTCTGCGGAAAGAACAAAAAACATCAGATCCCAGAAGAAAAGGTGGCGGCGGCTGGAAAAAACTTGAAGGTTCTTGCAGTCTTCACCAATAAACATAGAAAATTGCACCCGCTCCAGTGTTTTTAAAACAGAAACTCATATAACCTCAAGTCTGTAGTTGGAAATTCAAATGCGCTTAGATCTCGTGAATTTGCAAATACAGACTTGAGATTATATGTGCTGCTTCAGTTTTAAAATGGGGTTAATGCCTATGAATATTTTATAGGAGGGTTAACGCAACTTTGATTTTTCATATCGGGGTTGGGTGCAACTTCCCCAAAATCGACAAGCAAAATGTGATACACTGAACACATAAGATAAGTAGGTCATATGATGAGCCACTCTTGGTGTCCAAGAGAGTATTTCATTGGACTATGCACAAAAGCTAAGCAATCGAAACTTTTTACATCAATAATATGAAGTTATCCTACGGTGGAAAAATTAATGGTCACGTAATTATAAAGTAAGTGATGAACTTACTTTCTTAAGCATTAACTTGATGAAGAGCAAAACGAAAATCAAATAGACTGGGTGTTCTGAATATCAGGTAGAAAATTATATAGGGACAAATAAAAATAGCAAACCTAGAAGAATCACACTGAGATGGTGTCCGCTACACTCTGTTAGGATTAAGGATTTTACAAAGGTTATCAACTTTAAACGTATTAATTTTTGTCCGACTCTTCGAGTTCCTAATTGGTAATTAAGCTTTTGGATAATCTCTGTTTTTCATTCCCACAAACTCTGTACTTTAAATAGACATTTACATTGACTTGGTCTTCTTCTAACCACTTATCCACTAATCCACTACTTGATTTACCCAACTAGACCCACAACTTGTTCTACTGGACTGGATTCTTTACAAATCATAACAAAATAAACAGATTTACGGATTGGACTAATTACAACATAAATAAATAAAGTCTTGGCCCATTAACAAAGAAGCCCAATTACTAATCAAAGGAAATGAATTCCTTCGGCAGTAACAACAAAAGTAAGTAACAGGGAAAAGCAAAGGCAAGGCTAGAATTTTTCATTGTTCAGTGGACAATAAAACTCAAATTCAAAACATAAAGATCTGTTGAGTGTTCTGAGGAAATATCAATTATATTTATTCATAACTGCCACCTTTATTAAATGCATGCAAGAATTTGTTTCTATTTATTCTTTAAACCATACGAATAAAACATGTTTAGCATATCTATAATCCCAACCCCACACATAAATGATTAATCATTATTGTATCTTCTCGTGAAAAAAGAAGAGCACAAAAAAGAGATGAACAAGTTACTAAAACACCAAAATTTTCAAGATGGGGCAAAACAACTGAGTTCATCTCACCTGGCCCATGATGGAATGAACTTCTTGGTGGGTAACTCATCTTCTCCATCTTCATCTTCTGAACATTGATATGGAGAGATCTCATATGACTTTTCTGGCCTTTCCTGAACTATCAAGTTCATATTCAGTGCCTGAAAAAAAAATATAGCATGTGAAATAACTCCTCAAGTGTCTCGTTGATTAATTACAATCATTTCAGAAAAATCCTTTCAGAAAAATCCAATATTTTGACAACAAGATGTGATGGACTGAATGGCAAGGATCTTTTTAACATATCAGGCTGTGATAGATCAGGCTGTGATAGTTTCGTGTGTGTAAGAATACACAACAGCACAGAAAACATTCAGCATATAAACATATCAGTTATATCTCGTGAAAATATCCCACCTTTTCAGCTTCAAAAGATTCACCAGAAGTACCACATTCTTTAATGACCGCTTTTTTTGAAGCAACACCCTCTCCTCTCACGACTCCACGGTTTTGCTCGTTCTTAAACTCGTTGCAAGACTTCTTGATGTTGATTTGCTCATCCTAGATTATCAATAAATAAGTGACGCTGAAGTAGCAGAAAGCAAAACAAAACAGAACATCAACAAGTTAAATCATAAGAATCACAACTTTGGTATGCCGTTTTTCTTTTTCTTTTTCAGCTTTCTCAGCACGTCCTCTTTCTTCTTGATCCCTCCTTGCTTCTAACCGCATTCTTTTCTTCTCCTTTTCATTTCTTGCTTCTTCCTCTCTTAACCTTTTGTTTGAAATGGCATCAGCATCTTTTTTCTTGCGTTCCAATTCTTTCTTTTTCTTCTCAATTTCCATTTTTCTCAAATTTTCTACCTCCAATTTTGCACGTTCAAGCTTCAAAGCTTCCTTCCTATTCTTGCGTTCAATCATTCTTTTTTCTTCTAGACGTTTTGCAGCCTCAGCAGCCTCCAGGGCTTTCACCTTGATATCTCTTTTTCCTACAGTATGAGAAGTTCTAAATTGTTCATAAAAAATAAAACGAAAAAAAGAACAGAAATGCACCTGTCCCATCCTTAAAGATTGAAGCATGCTGTCCATAGTTCTAAAATATAGAAAGCTGATAGTCTCACCCACCACCACTTAAAAATGGACAATTTCAGAAAGAGCCTTTATTTTATATAGTTCCAAGATCCTTGAGTCTAAGTAGTATTAAAAATTTCCAATACACAAAAAGCCATAAACAAATACATAAAACAAATTCAAGCCGAATCCTAGCATCTTAAAAGCTCAAAGCTTATTCAAGCCAACTCTGAAGAGATGGTAAAAAGCACGTCAATCAGCAAACAAAAAAGTGATCAAAGAACAAGGGTATTAGACCAAATGCACTTGCAGGAAAATTGAACTCTTAGAAAACTTTGACAAGAAAAGCATATGAGATGAACAAGACCATTTTGCCAAACAGAACTAAAAATAAGCACACGACTTATAATTCCTCATCGACTAAAAAATCTGAGCCAGAAAATATAAGATTGCAAAGGCATAATTCTTATCAACATCAAACTGAGGGTGTGGGGGTACAGTGGTAATCATCATTGTTAAATTATTTTAAAATACTATTTTATCATCAGAATTAGCAAGCAGCAAAAAGAAGCAAAATAACTACCTGCACATACAGCAGCAGCTTGTTTCTGTTGTACCAGTGGTATAAATGAAGAAATATTTGAAACAATGTTATTCCTCCTAGAATCCTTCAACGAAACATTTTGCTCCCGTCTCTTCAAACTGGTTTTACTTGATAATCTTGGTTTGCTGACACGTTCATCAATTGATCCTTTGGCCTTCTTGGTTCCGGCATAACCAATTGGTAAAGTCCGGTAGCTCTTTCGCTTGGCGTTACCCAAAGGGGATCTTTGATTTTCCCTCATCTCACTATAATACCTAGAATGATTTTTTGGACTCCATTGGACATCATCTTGAGTCCCACCAACATTAGATTTTGCACTCATATCATCCACAGTATCTGCACTCAAGATGTCCCGTTGCGCAAAAGTTGATACAGAGGGATTTAGACCCATATTTGACAAATCCTTAAGTGGATGCCACACATTATTACAATTATGTGCCAATAATGAATCAGTTTCTTCTTCAACATCATCTACAATCTCATCTACCCATTTACTGTCTTCGCTGATACAAGGGTCTTCCTCAATTGGGAAACATGTGAGTTCTGGATTTGAAATCGAACACACCTCTGAACTTCCACTGTGTGATGAGAGCCTTTCCCACAACCTCCCAACCGGAGATGCATGTTGGAGTCTTGCATTCCAACCATCTCGTGCTCCAGAATAAGGTGAATATGGCATCCTTTCAATCCTTTCGAGAGCACCTCCCGTATCATTCACAAGACTATTACCAGAATCTAGTTGTTTGTTGACATTAACATTTAAAGGCAAACTGGAATTCAGATCCAAGTGCTCAAGAAGACCATTTGGTAAAGACTGAAATGGGTTTACAGTTCCTTGAAAATTTAAAGCAGATGATAAATGAGACATGGGTGTATCCAGGCTAGCCGATCTGCACATTTCTTCTATGATGCTAGCATGTTGTATTGCAATCCTTGAAAGACTCAATTTGGCCAAATCAACACCATCCGCAGTAAAATCCAGGTCACCACTATCCGCTTGAGCGTCTACATTGAACCCCTCAAACACAGGCATCGATTCAGCAACAAATTCCAGGTCATTACTTTTTGGAGAAAATACAAAACATTGAGACTGTTGTCCATCCACCAACGGAGGAGATTTTTCCGCTTGAAGCGTTCTCGTTGTGCGAGTTAAATTTTCCGAATTTATATAGTCTGTATCCTTATCCTGGTCCATTTCTACATCAGTACTCATCTTCCTATCTAATGAATCTGTCAGATCAGTGTTTATATCCATTTCTAAGTTCCTCAAAGATCTACCTGGAGACTCTCTTTGAATGCTGCCAACATGTTTCACCGAGCTTGGATAATAGGTATTCATTTGTAGCTCTTCAATCTTTCTTCTCCTCAGCTGTGGCCCTAATTCGCTGCTGACAAGTCCAAATCTACCCTCAAGTAATACGTCCTCACCACGTTTAGTACTTTTATAATTAGTTGCTAACCTATTATCTTCAGCAGGAGTATCTGCATGCCGACTCTCACCAGTAAGGCCTGATAAAATTTGAGATTCCTGTGCCAGAAACTGCTCTATTTTGTCAAGATCAACGTGCATTGGATTTTCCATTTCGGCTTTTCCAATTGAGAAATCATGGGACTCTTCACCTGGGCTATCCTTATCCTGGTCCATTTCTATATCAGTACTCATCGTCCTATCTAATGAATCTGTCAAATCAGTGTTTACATACATTTCTATGTTCCTCAAATATTTACTTGGAGAATCTCTTTGGATGCTGCCAACATGTTTCACCGAGCTTGGATGAGAGGTATTCACTTGTAGCTCTTCAATCTTTCTCCTCTTCAGTTGTGGCCCCAATTCGCTGCTGACAAGTCCAAATCCACCCTCAAGTAATACGTCCTCACCACGTTTAGTACTTCTATAAATAGTTACTACCCTGTTATCTTCAGCAGGAGTATCTGCATGCTGACTCTCACCAGTAAGGCCTGATAAAATTTGAGATTCCTGTGCGGGAAACTGCTCTACTTTGTCAAGAGCAACGTGCATTGGATTTGACATTTCCGTTTTTCCAATTGCGAAATCATGGGACTCTTCACCTGGGTTATCTAGTTTGGGAAAGCAAGGTTGTCCAACCTCTTTGCTTCCAGTAGCATGTGAAACTTCTGAGCTCTTAGCGCTGCCTTCACCTCTCCAGTTACCCTATCAAATGAAGCAGCATATGAATCATGAAAGAATGAGTCCCTAGCATGGGAGAAATAGCCGAAATCTATGAAAATGTACAAATGGTATCAAACGATTATGAATCTGTCTAAAAAAGAGGTAAAGGGTATAGTATCATGCTTCAATATGATCAGATAATCATTTGTAGGAAAAAATTTCATTAAAATGAAATCGTGTTTGTTCAATATAAATTCCACAAATTGGTAGCTGACATATATGACTTCTGATAGTCAAAGATACGGTAAATTTCTCGTGGATGACACTTTGATAATTATTTTATCACAAGCGCACTTACCCATAAATAACAAAAAACTGTACCAACAACGATTGATATCCACATTTCAACCACTTCACTTTTTCTGTAAATCCTAACGAAAAGATAACATTTGTTCACTCTTTGCTTCTCTTACATATTTTTTTGGGTGTGTTAACAATCAAACTTAACATCTGAAGAATCTTGGTAGGTGCAAATGCATGGTAATAACCAACGCTTTACAGCAATGATAGATGCTACATTATGCTGTCCCTCCTAAAGGGATGTGCAATCTTACTTCGCAATTGTGACCCTTAAAGCACCAAAAGTACTCATTTAATGAGAGAATAGACATAGTGCAATCATAACAATTATTCTATTTGTGTATGGTGTATAAATTTTCCCACAATCAGCCAAGTATATATCCAAAGTGGATGCCCAATAATTTACTTCTGCTGAAGCTTTTCCTACTAGCTTTCTTGCAGCCCAAAACAGGGAGACATAGAATTAGAGTTTAAAACTAAAAACTGCAGCTCAAGTTTATTTGATGAAGAATATGTGAGCATCTTACTAAAATCATACCCAGAAATTTACAAGACACCTACTAGAAGACCATGGCAGCTGTCAATGAGTTATGAGCTAACTAAAAAGATATCAGCCAAATAATCTACCACTTCTGGTAGGATTGTAACCCCCACTCAGACTGAATGCATCGGTCACATGCATTATAAGTTTATAGGTACAAAATTTTAATGTACAGGACAAAACGAGCTCACATGAATGCCATACCTCTTCAATGACCTGTTCTGCTGAGGTTTCATGCCCTTGTTCCAAACATTGTTTCACCGGATGAAATTGTAAACGAGTGTCCATTTTCGACATCATAATATCTGCCTTGTCTTCAACTTCAGAATGTTGGTGATTCCCACCCTCTATATTATCTCGAGACCTCTTTGGCGTAGTAGTTTCACTTATAAGAGAAACATATTTTTCAGCACAGGTGCCAAAATGCTCCTGAATATCACATTCAGAAGAGTTTGTACGAACTTTTGCTACATTTTTTAGGATCTCTGAATCCTCTGGTGACTGCCCACCCAAAGAAGGGTGATAACTGCTGTTAGGAATTTCCTTGTTAAGTAATAACTCATGATCTGACACGTTCTTTGGTGAGTTATCAGGCCTTTTCTTTCCAAAACTAGAAGAGAAGGTTTTCGAGTTTTGCTCGTCAGTTACACTAAAATCTAATTGCTTTGTCTCGTCAGACACAAAACAATCTATGGAGTCTTGTGCCACTAAAGATTCCAACTGCCTTCTTTGTTTAGCACCATTTGAACTTAAACTAACCCTTATCTGTTCACCACCGTTCACACTTGAATTAACAGAGTGATTAATAAGATTGTGTGCCACAAGCTCGTTGTCCATTATAAAATCAACGTTTCCTAGTTCATCAAGCATATTTTTGGTTTCACGCAAAGGTGGTCTAGTTGGAAAACCTGAAAAATTCTGAACTTTATCATTTGCATCAGACTTCTTTCTAGGAGGAGATTTTGACAGTGTATCCGAACAAGAAGGAATTTCAGAGCAGTATACAGGCTCAGATATATTGATACTCTCTTTGTAACTCTTGCCACCTTCTAAAATTGAGCCTCGGCTGTCCCTATATACATGACCAACATCAAAAATATTCTTCTTAACTGGGGATCCATCGATATGGTCTTTGTGTAAATCATCCCCAAAATCCACTATGGTATCAACCATCCTCTGAGTATCATTAGAAGAACCATCTGCTTTCCAAGAATCACTAGCACAACTTTGAGGCCTATGAGAGCTTTTAAATGAAGAAAGTTTGCCAGAACAAACAACTCCTTTTTCCTTGCTCAAAGAACCTGCTCTATCCAATCTGATGTCTCCATTATTTTGACCAAAAGCAGACGAAGATCCAGTTGACTGCAATAGCCTATTACGACTATCAGCCATCTCTTGAGACTCTCGACTCGAAGCACACACTGAGCTCCTTTTACCCGTGTTAGCACCATGAAATGACACATCTTTTTTATCGTTTTGCGAGTGGCGTAATTTTAATGAAGTTCTGCCAGAACCTAGAATTTTGATATGACTTCTAGACCTCGTAATTCTTCCATTGTAAAAATCCATGCCATTGTCTTTGTTTTGGCGAGCTGTTTCATCCAAATCCAAGTCTTCATAACATGAACTGCCAAATGCACAAGGTTCTTCAAATTCTGGAAGTTCATATTCATTACCCTTCTGCTTGGAAGAAGAAATAGACGATATAATCCTGTATGGAAGAATATCATCGATGTTTTCATGATCTAATGCACTCTCAGCTACAGTATTTGCACTGTTACGAAACTCAAGAGCCTTTTGTCTTGACTTAGATCTCTGAATTCTAGCCAGAGACTGATCTGGTGCATTATGAATATTCAAGAACCCTGCAGTTGTCTGATCCTTAAGTGATGTAATACTAAAGTCTAGCTCAGGAACACAATTTAGGGAACAACCAGCATCAGCGCCTCTGGTTTCTGAAACTGTTGGACTACCTTGTTCATTAGGACAATTATTGAGAGCTTCCACGAGAAATCCATCAGAAAATTCTTGATTAGCTCCAGTGATGGATGGCTTATCGTACAAGGAGTACTGTGCAGTGGAGCAAGCGACAGAGGCTAGTGTATGCGGGCCTAGAAGGTTAGAGATCAGCTCTTCCTTGTTCAGTTCTGCAAGGAAGCAATAATCATACACAATGACATGCTGCTAACAGGTCAATTAATTAAAATTTCATGCATCTTTCCCACGTTAAGTAGGCAAATTTCATAGTCTGTAACCAATTGACTTGTGATTTATTCCTTAACAAATTTCCTAGCCCAAATTGATTTACGAAAAAGGAAAAGGCTGCAAAGGTAAGGTAGAACAAGTTGAAATTGGAGCAAACAATTGCAAACTGACAGAGTTGTGTTGTGATAGATTTTTTCAAGCAAGAACGAGAGGTGCAATCACTAACAATATGTACAACATAGAGTATGCTATATTTTGCTCTGAAGTTACTATAACTCCTCTCGTTCGCAATGCCATTACTTAGGAGGGGGAAACCATCAACATCAGATATATTTGTGCTGGCAAAAGATACATGATTTTTTCATAGGAGTGAAAATTTATCCTCCGTTTACGTTATATGAAAATATCTCGAGCCTTTTCAAGTCCCGAACGATTAAAATTATCGATAAGTTGAAGAATTAAACTTCGGAAAAGGGAACCGACCAGCCAATTTTTTACAAAAAAAGAAGTCCAACTTATGAAAAAAAATTTACAACCCCAAATCGATATAAACCAGGATCGATCTTTCCGGAATACCTTTAGAGTCGGATGAGCCGGTAGGGTTCCAAAGCCAATATGGAGGAGTGATTCCTTCGATTAGGAGTTTAGAGACAAGGTTCTGGTTATACAACTCCGTCTGTTGCTTCACTTGTTCTATTATTCGATTCTTCCGCTCAAAGATCTGTACGAACAGTTTCTCCATTGTCGTCACCTGCCACTGCCCGCCGAACGATTACAAAGAATCCATTCACCGAACAAATAGATCTAGTTATTACGAATATTACTCCAAGTTGTTTCGGAGAATATTGTGAAAGATAGTGTGTGTGTGTGTGTGCGAACTGCGTGTGACCGTTGAGTGGACGGCGGAGAGATCACATAAGCATCGAGCGCGGATGGGAATTTCAAGTTGGATTTTAAATGTTCGAGGAAGTGGACAAAACCCGATTTGATGTGTAACGTACAGAAAGATGATAAAACTATCAAACCGGGTAAACGGGCCGGATAGATCCAAAACATATTGAAATTGGGCAACACAATCTAAACATATTTTGGGTCCATATTTGAGGTGTTATTCATGGGCCTGCTGGGCTTTGTCAAAGTAACTCCTAAGATCCGCAGCATGCCTCCATTTATTTCATATTTTACGAGAATTATGGCACTACTTGGTTTATTTCCAACAATTTTGAAAAGTATTTTTATTTTTTTAAAAATGCTTTAGAGGATGGAATGTAGAAATATCGTATATAAATTTAAGGCTTATTATAATTATTGCAATATAATATTTAATATTCTAATTTAATTTGGAAAGTAGATAAATTTCGTCGATAGAAATGACAAACTAAATGTCTTATATATATGGAAAGTGATCTAACTGCATTGACATTAATATATACTAGCAGACGATACACACTCATTATGTATGTAACGTAATTTAATATAATCAATTTTAGTTTTTGCACATCTTCCATAGCAAAATACAATGGCTAAATCAACATATAAAATAGCCTATCGCTACTGATGATTAAATTAGTTTATGCTTTCGCACCGATTTGTATTTTCAATCAGTTGTAAATCAGTCTTAATTCAATATCAGTTGTAAAGACAATTAAAGTTTGTATATGGAATGAAAGACTAATTTATTTGAGATCTGTATTCGAGGCTTGTTGTTTTCGAATTTTTAATTTGGGAATAATGCCGGTGTCATCAGTCCCAGTCTCGGGGCGTGACAAATATGCATTTTCGTACCAAAAACGTAAACGACTAGTCATGGAATAATTATATTTAATTATTAACCTGAAATATGAATTTATGAATTTATAATTTGATTGTAATTCTATAAGGGGTTTTATGTCTGTTTTTTAAATATATAACCCACATTTTGGTATAATAGATGAGATGCGATAAATGAGGGAGCCGTAGTTAAAAATTATGGATCATCACACTCTTATCAATGTACCAAACGGTGCCTCAGAATTAAAAAGACTTTTAATTTTATATTAGGAGTTTTATTTTTATTTTATTTTTGGGTTGAAAGGAAGGTTAATGCTATTCAACCATCGATCGATGGATAACAAATTAGTGGCTAAAGCAACAGATTGTCCAAAAAGTAAAAAACATGATTATCGATACAAAATAATATACCGAGGGGCCGAGTGGGATGCACCCGCATGTGGTAGGTAGCAGGATAGTTATCATACGCACCATAAGGACACGTTAGGATCTATCAAGTGCATTACGGGATAAACTTGCCTTCAGTTTTATCTCCTATCAAACGCGACCTCAAGATTAGGGTTTCTCTAGTCGAAATTGAAAGGAAAAATAATCAACTTCTGGTACGATCCTTTAATTACAATCTTTGTTTTTTCCTCTATGTTCCCGGTTTTCCTTTTCAGAGCTTTAATTTAAAAATATTTATAAACATAGCCCTGAATTTGACCCTAGTTTTAGTCAAGTCATGGATGAAAATGAAGATAGAGGCAGTGGCTATGGCGGAGATCCGAACGAGCAGTTTCACCGGAACGAAGCGATCTCTGCAGTCGCGGACGAGGGTTTTATGGGTGAGGAGGACGATGACTACGAAGATCTCTACAACGATGTTAATGTTGGCGAGAACTTCATGCAGTCTCTTCGGAAGAACGAGGATACCATAGGGCAAACGATTGAGCAAGTTCCGGAGAACAAAGAGAAGTCAACTCCTCTGCCGTCTCTTCCGCAGCAGCCGGTAGTGGAGAATGTTGATGTGGGTTTGCTAGATGAGAGGGGTTCGTCTATGGTTCATGGTGAAGTAGAAGGATTTCAGAATGTTGGATTTGGAGGAAATATTAATGCGAGTAATGTTGGAGTTGGTAGAGGTATTGGAGCACCTCCAGGTGGTGGTGGTGGTGGTGGTGGTGGTGGTGGTGGTGGACTTAGGCTTGAGCTAGGGCAGTCATCAAATAAAGTAGTTGATGTGGAGCAGATGGCGAGTAACAGTGTCATGAATAATCAACATATGGTTCAGCAACATCAGCCCCGTGTTGCTATCACAGAAAATACTGTGAATGTTGGAATTACAGGGAATGCCAATGGAACTGGTGGAAATATGTTTGGAGGTGATATTGGTGGTGGTGGGGGGGGCTGGGACTACTCTTTATGTTGGAGACCTGCATTGGTGGACGACGGATGCGGAGCTGGAGTTGGAACTGTGCAAGTATGGACCAGTGAGGGAGGTGAAGTTCTTTGATGAGAGAGCCAGTGGGAAGTCGAAAGGATATTGTCAAGTTGAGTTTTATGATCCTGCAGCAGCCACTGCTTGCAAGGAAGGGATGAATGGGCATCTCTTTAATGGTCGTCCTTGTGTTGTTGCATATGCTTCGCCATATACTGTCAAAAGAATGGGGGAAGCCCAGGCCAACAGGAACCCACAGATGGGACAGACGGCTGTTAATCAACAACGGAGAGGGCCTGGGGATTTACCCAACAGACCTAGTGGTGTTGGTGGCAATGTTGCCGCTGGTGGAAATAATCAAGGTGGTAGTGGCAGCGGTAGTGTTGGCGGTGATAATAATGGCCGAGGTTTCGGTAGAGGAAATTGGGGTAGAGGTAATTCTCAAGGAGGGATGGGAAATAGGGGCCCAATGGGCCACATGAGGGGTCGGGCTGGTGGAATGGGTGTTCGTGGCCTAGTGGGCAATGGTAATGGATTTGTGCATGGGATCGGCACCACTCCTCCAATGCTGCATCCTCAAGCAATGATGGGTCAAGGTTTTGATCCTGCTTTTGGAGGCCCAATGGGCCGAATGGGTGGTTATGGGGGCTTTCCTGGTGCTCACGCGGCACCCTTTTCAGGAATGATGTCTTCATTTGGACATGTTGGAAATGTTGGTTTGCCTGGTGTTGCTCCCCATGTTAACCCTGCATTCTTTGGTAGGGGAATGCCCATAAATGGCATGGGTATGATGCCTAATCCTGGTGTTGAGGGGCCCAATATGATGATGTGGTCAGATCCTAATGTTGGAGGATGGGCAGGTGAAGATCCTGGAGGGAGAGTTCGAGAGTCTAGCTATGGGGAAGAAGCTGCGTCTGACCATCAGTATGGAGAAGGAAGTCAAGAGAGAGGGCCATGGCCAAATGCAACGAAAGAAAAAGACAGGGGATCAGAAAGGGACTGGTCTGGCTCTTCTGAGAGAAGGTACCGGGATGATAGAGGAGGTGGGTATGACAGAGAGGTGCCTAGAGAGAAAGATATGGGGCGCGATCATGATTGGTCAGAGAGGAGACATCGTGATGACAGGGATGTTGGAAAAGACAGGGAAAGGGAACGTGACCGTGATCGTGAACGATCCCAAGACCGTGATCGTGAACGAGAGCGAGAGCGAGAGCGCACTAGAGATGATAGAGAGCGATATTCAGATAACCAGAGGTACAGAAATCGAGATACTGAACATGATGATGAATGGGACAGGGGAAGATCATCAAGAGCTCATAGCAAGTCAAAGCTAGCACATGAGGAAGAGCATAGATCAAAATCAAGGGATGCTGAGTATGGGAAAAGGCGTCGTCTCACCTCTGAGTGACTCTATTTACTGCAGGATATCATGATATCTGGTTTTAAAAAAATATGATTGGACCCTAAATAAATGTTGTTAATTGCGATCTCTCCAAATATTTGCTAGCTTTTTCATAGAATGCCAGACTTCAACGAACAATGGTGGTTTTTGGTAACTTCCTTGCTTCAATGTTCTGAGACTCCTTTCAAGGACTATGCTTATCCTTGAGTCAAGTAAGTTTTTTATCTTCAGCATTCTCTTTCAATTTAGGTGTTTGCCGATTTGAACAATGTGTAAATATATGCATCTGTTCCATCTTTTTAGAAAGGTTGTTTGTTTGCCTCACATATGACTATAGCCCCTCTATATTCACGTTTAGCACTCTAATGAATAGTTCTTCGGGCACATAAATGCCTTTTCTTTCTGCATGCTGAAAAAGATGAATCTGCCATCAATATCCCTTTTTTCCACAAATGCTTGGTTTACTAGCCTTGGGATCACCACCTTAGTTTGCTGGAAATGGGTGGGTGGCATTGGTTGTACTGTGTGAAAGGGAAGATGGAGGGAAAGTTTAACATAGGGCAGTGTACAACTATTAAGCACCAGTTCTTCTTCAATCCTGAATTGAAGTTTTAGGTGCGATTAAGAAGGCGTGATTGACAAATGACATAATGAGTGAACAAGTTTCGGAGTTGATGTTTTTGTGGTCCAGAGATCCCAGTTGAGGCAGCTATGGGTTCCGATATTGGGATTGTAGTGGTGGTTTGTAAGATACTTGATGGTGATTTTGGTATGTTTTTTACACTATTTCAGTTGCATGAACATGGAAGTGGTGTTGGCATCTTCCTTAGGCCCGCTTCAAGATGGAGATGACAGTAAGAGAATGTAGTCTGTGGAGGGTATTGTGGAGGATGGTTGTACTTAGTGATTTGAAAGTTTTTGAAGGACCTATCTGACATGATTACAGAATTGAAGTTTCTACTGTCTATAACTCTGTAGGCTCTATATATTGGCATTTGCCTTCTGATTGTTGCCTTTCCGTTGTATTCTCTACCATCTCATAATGATGGTAAAAATATCAAATGACCACACCCAAGGGATCTGTATGCAGTACAATTGACTCCTTTCAATAAGTTATATATGGTTGAAAAGGAAATAACAAAGTATTCCGCTGGATGTTATAAAGTAGAGCATATTTTTCTTCTTCTTTTGCGGTGTGTAGAATGAGGTTTTAGTTTTTCACTCTTAAATCTGGCATTCCTCTGGATAGACTTGAGCATATCTCAAATCTCAACTTGTTGTATATTGCAATATTGTGATGGTCCATTACAGTTCTCAGCCGCCATATTCTGATGATAAACAGCGATTCACTGGGTGAATTTAATTTAATCGATTTGGAAATTTCCTCTCCAATGATGTTGGGATGGAGTTGATTGGCAATCTGAGGAATTTATTATATACAGAACTTTGTTACAGACATGAGTTTATGATTAGATGATGCATATGAATTTGCATTTTTTTGTCTCACATTTTTCTTTTTGATGTTAGCTTGAAGGATGTCTTTTTTCATCTGAAGCTTTTCTCCTGGAGTGTGGATTCTTTCCTAGCGGATTATGCATGAAACTTCTAGTTAAGGGAGGATGAGATGGCGTGGTGACACTTCTTAGCTGAAATCGATTTGCTAGTGGAACCTTTTATTTCAGTTACTAGACTCTTTGTATGTTTTTATGTTTAATATGGCCATTGAATGGACTATGGTTAAGGGTTAAAATTCTGAAGCGTGTGTGAGACGTACTGGAGTTTGAGAATGTTACTGTATGGATTTCATATGTTAGCTTAAAGTCACAGGATGTTACCATTTACACCCCCCCTTTTTTGTTTGATTTTGCTGTAATTCTTTACGCCCGTGATTTTTTTGGTTGGGTGTATCATGTTTAGCTGCTATTTACCAAGATCATGTAGAATACTAACCACGTTCCTGTAAATCCAGAATTTTGTACAGTCAAATCACAGTTGTATATATATTTAAAGAATGTGATTTTTTTTGTTCGAAGTTTGCATATTTCATTGTTGTTCGTAAATTGACGAGTCTTGGTCCTCTTGGATGGCACATGGCTATTATTTGTTTTTTACTCTGCTGCTACTTTCTTACTTGCATTCAGATGAACTACTGATTGCATTTGGATTGATGTTTAAAGCTAATTATTTCAACTCCATTGGTTTGTTTGGATAAATCTATTTTGACAATAGATTTTAAATTCTCGATTTCAAATTCATCTCAATATAGAGCAATTTCTTGTTTCAAATCTTTCACTCCAAATGCAATCTAGATTTATTTAGTGATCGAGAAATCGTAAGGTCTTGAGATTAACCTGATAACGTTAGGTATCTTGATTTTTTTTTTCTCTGGTATTGTGGTTCTATGAATAATCTAGGTTGCTTTTCTTTGAACTTCTGCTTCTATTCTTTATGTTAATCTTCTATTGTACAAGTCGTGTTTATGTTCTTTGCGAGCGCTCACTTGAATGGAGAAAAAATAATATCGGCAAGTAACGTGTTTCACCTTCTTTTTTTTTTTTTAAAAAAATAATAATAATAATAATATGCCCTAAAAGAACTTTCTATATGTTGTTGCCCAAAGTAATATCTAGCAAAAACAAACACAATGTTAATTAATTCATTTTATAAAAAAACAATCTTCTCTTATAAGAAAAACAGTCCAACAATGTCTATGAAAGTTGTAAGAAAATCTAGATGGTCAAGAAAAATATGGAAGGCACATTTTAGAAGCACCATGATGGAGTATTGTTAGCATACATTCAATCAAATAAACTTCCAAGTACGGGTCAAAATTCTATTTTCTCGTGAATGGAATGCGCTTAATGTTGAGAGAAAACTTGTAAAGTTGTGGGAGAGTGGCGAAAATGTAGGAGGAATTGGTGTGTGATAGTGTACAGAATGCACGAACACGAAAATATCTATCTACAACTATGTGTATAATTCTTTCAAGTCGAGGGTGGATCCAGTATTCAAATCCGCCCTGGATACAACACTAGAAGAACAACAATAAAAGGCATTATCGAGCTCACTTAGATGTATTTATTTAATTTGCATATTTAAATCCTAAGCCATACCACATTGTTATACTATTTGTTTCTTAAAATAAAGAAATATACGTTCCACTCAAGAACATCTAATACACCCTCTTAAAATGGTTAATATGTTGTCACCAGCAAAATTAAATGAGAAATAAAGATGTATGTATTTGCATTGTGAAAAAAAAAAGGATAAGTGAGAAGCAACTCTAGATTACACCACAAACTACTCAAGAAATTTAGGAAATAAAATTTCAATAGTGCTGGCTAACGGATCAAGGTGAGCATTCAGACGAATGGTGCTGCCATTTTCTACATCAAACTGTGTCATGTACTTTTCATTCACCAGATGGCCTCATCATATATCATCTTTTGGAAAACAAAAGCTCATCAATTTAACAACTCTCCCAGATCAAGCAAGGGACAATATTCTCAGCACAATTTACACAAAACTAAGAACTCTAGATTCAACTACCCAAAACAAAAAAACAAATTAGACCCCACTTACACTGATGATATTATGCTTTAACATGGGAAAAAGAGCAACTTCTGATGTAAACTGTTTCTCCAAAATGTAGCCAACTCTCATCCTCTTCAAGCTGGATAATAAGCTTAATAGCCACATCTCTCTGGAAAAAAACAAAAAAACAAAACCCAAAATCCACACAAAATCACAAATTCATCCCCTAAATTGGTACACCCAATGCGAAGTAATATTACTCATCTAGCCATATTCACAAATATCATCAATACACACAATAAGCATGTACAGATCTATACAATGTTCAATGGGCATAAACAAACAAAGGCCAGATCGTGAGAGGAGAAGTAAAGGAACAAGACGAAGACATAGGTTAAAAAAAAATCTGACCCGGGCTGCGCCCAGGTCAGCCCAAGCATGCATCCGCCCTTGCTTCAATTGCAAAACAAATATAAACTCACTTCCTCAGTCTTACTTGATGTCTTACTAAGTCACCACAGAGAACACAAGCTGAATACAAATATTTGTACGAGAAAAGAACTAACAGTTACAAAACTAACCAGCCACCTAACCCACTAACTCCAGTCCACCTTCAAAAACCTGAAAAATAATCAGCTGCATTCGTCTTAAATGAAGAATGACTTCACACTTAAAAAGAAGTGCAGTAAAGGAGATCACAACAGTGCAGCTCCCATGGAAATCAGGAATAGAACTGAAGTTGATGTGCATCCTATTATGCAACACCCCAATTGCTAACGAAATAATTTTAATAAAAATAACAATATATGTTTTTGTTATTCTTATACACGCGCCCACACACATATCATGTCATTGAAGTAACGGATCTTTCAGTTCAGTTCCACGACACTGCAAGCAATCAATAATGCATTACAGTGCGAATCCTCATCCACAATATGGGAAGTCTTTTTCAACTAAACAGACATCGGCACAAAGAAAATCTACATGCGCCAGCAAGATCCACAGATCACAATCGTTGAATTTAGCTCGCCAGAGCAATCAAAATTAGAAGAAAAAAAAATGAAATGGAAAAACAGCAAAAGTACCAAACATTCATATTCCGAAAACGCAGTAATGTGAAGTGCGAAGGGAAAATGAAGTCGAAAACATGTAACCTACTGAGGTTCCTAAGCTCAAAAAATTTGAAATTCAGAACTCCGATCAAAGCTTACTCACCAATTGAAGTGATTCACATAATTCCCTCCAATTTCTATCATCAAAGTATGCAAATTTTGAATATCAACGATTTGCTGCTACGGACCTGGAATGGAATCGGATTCTGAAGGAGGCCAAAATTACACTCAGATGTTTTCTGACTGCGGCTTACTTATTCTATACCGCGAATTCACTGATCCAGTGACCGTTGTGATCCTAGACTGGACAGTTCAATTATCTGGTTTAATTGGGCCTTATCTAGTGGGCTAATGATATCATAAGCCCATTATTCCAATGATATTAGCCTGAATGAAGCTTGACGAAAGGGTACTTTTGTAATTTACTGAAACCGCTTTTGCGTCGCCGCGTTTATTGCCAGAGCTAACGCAGCAGCATAGATTTTTCTAGGTTTAGGGTTTTGTTCAGAATTTTGCTCGTACCTTCTCAAACAAGAGATTCGATTCCACAGTTCTTCTTTTTGGGATCGAAGCTTTAAACTTTTTTTCGATCCGGCGTGGTGAATTGCGCGAAGCTATTATTGGGGTGGTCAACGAAATAGATGATCAGCAGCATTACATGGACCAGTCTCCAGTGCAAACCACTCCTTCTATTGAAGAAGATGAGTGGGGTACTGTCGTATTTTTCTTTTATTTTCCATTTAATCATCTTTGAACTGACGTATAACTTTTTGCTTTTGGGTTTTATTTGTAATAAATGATCATGGAAGATTTTGCTTGCTTAGTAGTGTTGTTTCAGATAATTTAGGATCTTGGTAAATTTTGTTATGTGGTTATGAACTTGTTTATGTGTATGTGTGTGCTTATGTGCTGGAATATATTTATATGTATACAGTTGGATAATTTAACATTGGAATTGATTATCAGGAATTTCAATTATCTTGCTTCAGTTTATCTCACCTAATGAATGCTAAGCTTTCTGTAGTCTGGTATATTGATTTCCTCTACTTCTGTAGGCTCGTTTTGATATATTATGGGTTAGATGGATGGTTCTGGTTTGTGCTTCTATTTGCGTTATGTCTCTTGATTTCGAAAAAAAGAATCGTTGATAAAACAAACTAACGTCGTTGATGCTTCAAGAACTGTGGCACTTTGTGTGGAAGCAACACTCCTCGAGTGTTCTTGGGCATAGCAAATTTATGAAACTTTTAGCTTTTTTATTACACTAGCTTTTTTTGTCATGTTGGATTTTAAGTTGTTGGCTTTGCTTTGAAGGGGGTTTAGTGTTCCCCCTTCTTATTTGGGTCCTTCCACTTTATTTGCTGGGATGGTATTTCAGTAGTTTTTAATTTCTTGTAAGTGGGTTGGAGTACCCTTGTACTCATATTATTAGTATTAATAATATATTTTGGCTTATCAAAAAAAAAAATTTGAAGATTCTCCTCTTAAAGTCTTTATCTATGCTACTGGTGTAAACCGACGTAATATATCTGGAGATTATGGTGCTTCGTGTGCAAAAGGTAGCAAAATAGTCCAATAATCATTTAGAAAAATGAAGAGATCTTCCGTGTTAGTATGCCCAGATTGAGTTTCTTGGTTATTGGTTGTGTTCCTCTTGCCCGGTTCACTCGTGGAAAGGTGCAGGAGTGGTTGTCCAATCACTTAGTGTGTCGTCTTCCTGAAATTTTGGTTGCCTTCGGTGGTTGGAATTAAGGAAATATTCTTAACAAAACAGAATGGCTATCTTAGTATATTTTCCTCTCTGTACTCTCCAAAAAAGAGAACATTGAAAACCTCTCATGGACGCTTTGCAAATGCTTCGGACTCTTAAAACAAATATAAGAAATAATTGAAAATTATTTGATTTATCCGTTTTTCCTCTAGAAAGTTCCTAGTTCTTTTGTGTATTTTGTTGTGTTTTTTTGTACTGACCCATTGGTTTGTTCAATTTGCAAGACACTGATGGATTTGTGATTCCAAGCTTGGGAATTGATGACCCTGATAGAATAACCGTTTCTCCAGCAGTAGAAGATTCTAAGCTGTCAGTTCAGGTAAACAATTTTTTTAAAAAAAAATCTTCCGACAATTGGCAGCTAGCTATCTTTTAGTTCATATAATGTAATTGAATGAAATTCAAACTTATCTGTCACGTTTTAGCAACCTAGAAAAGAAGAGAATATTTACCTTGGGCCCCACGGAGCCCCTCCATCTCAAGCAAAACAGCAAGAGCGAAATTTCTCCAGCAACAAGCAGAGGTTTAAGCAGAAACTCAAGGAAGCGGATAGAAGATACGGTGGAACTGGGCGTGATAATAAAGTTGATAACTTAAGGGAGCTTGTGGGAGGTACTGGAAAAATGTCCGTGATTGCATCCAAGAGTCCCAGGGATTGGCTTGACCCCCATTGTCATGAGTCCCAGTTTGAGAGGCGACACCTTCATTAGATTCTACGTGATTTTGAAGCCCCCGTTGTTTTCTTGCATTTTAGGTGTGACAGTTTAATTTTGCTTTCAATAAGGTTGTCTCTTTGGTGCACACATTAAGTTCCTGGTGATTGTATTGCAAGGTTATGGTCAAACTCTTTCTCTCTAAACTTTTTTTTTTTTTTTTTTTGTGTGCGGGGTTAAGGGGAGGGGATCTTTTTAACAAAGGTTTGCCCGTCTCGATACCGAGACCTCTCCAAAGGGAGATGAAGGCCTTAACTAGCCAGGCTAACTTGAGTCTTCCTTTCTTTCTCAACTTTTGAATGTGCCAAAACAATCTCAATGGTCAAGCTCTATTTTCCTACAATTTGCTTATACTTTCGTGTATGCATTGGTCTACCCTCCGAAAACACTCAGCGTTGATAAGTATACAACTATTGTTGATTTATCCCTCCCCCCTCGATGCAATTTTCAAATTGCAAAACTGGAAAATCAATGGAAACTTGAAGATTTCCAAGCAAGAAAAAAAATACTTCCCCTTGACATTTCTATTCCCATTGTACAGAAAAAAATATTTCGCTTATCATACCTAAGAATGTGATTCTAAAATACAAATGCGCTCAGTGGCTCTTCATCACAAGTCATTTGTCCAACCGTGTTTTTTACAGAACACATTTCAAATGCAAATATCTTACGAATTTGTTCATAAACTTGTCTAAAGTTCTTGATTACGGTGTCTCCTCATTTCGCACGCCTTTTTCATTAACAATCTTCTTGCCTGCAAAAACAACTAGGAGGATAAATATCCGCCAAGCACATAATCTGCTTATGTCGAAATAAAGGGCAATTCTCACCCGCTTCAAGACCGAGGAACTCCAATCCAGTTGCTGAAGGTGTCAGGTTATATTGGGACAAATAATGGGCGTCATAAAACTTACTCAAGTGCCTCATCCCGCTGTCACACAAAATTGTAACAATTGTGTGGCCACGGCCCAGTTCTTGTGCCACTTTGACAGCTCCAACACAATTCATGGCTGAAGAACTCCCAAGAAAAAGGCCATCATTCTTCAATAAATACCTGACACAGGATTTGGGTTGTATATAAATTTTATGTTGTTGCTGCGCCTTAAGAGCATCTACATCACACATCTGGTGTGTTTTGTGTACCCTTAAGGGCACTGGCCTTGAGGGTAGCGAATCGTATTTTGATCTCAAAACTTTAGAATAGCATATTTACGACAAACAATATCTTAAAAGTTCATGAGCTATATTAAAACTAACCTAGACATTTCAACTGCTTCCATATCAGAGCCACGGAAAGCCCCATCAAGTGCAGCCATTTTAAAATTTTCTGTGAATCTGTTTATCCCAATTCCCTCCGTGATTGTATCAAACGGGTTTTTTAACCTCCGACCTTCAGCCTCCTCTCTTGTGTACATCACTCCTCTAGTCACCTTATTGAACAGACCAGAACCAGGAGGGTCAATCAAAAAGCATTTGATAGATGATTTCTTCTCCTGATGAAATCATGAAACAAGGTCATATTACTACATTCGAATGTTAGAAATTTCATGGCTAGAAGAAACAACCTTTAGAAACCGAGAAACTCCAGCTACAGTGCCCCCTGTGCCAGCAGCTGCAACAAATGCATCCAAATGCCCACCAACCTGTTCCCAAATCTCAGGTCCAGTGCCCTCATAGTGGGCTCTAAAATTTGCTAGGTTCTCGAATTGATCTGCAAAGAAGCCACCACCCTTGCTGTCAATTAAGCTTTTTCCCTGAACCAATACACCATTCTCAACTTCATTTATTTGTTTGCTAGTTTTCCCAGAATTTTGGTACTCCGATGCTAGTCCATTAGCCTCAAGCGCCCTTGTCCGTGCAATATTAACATAATGTTCTCTGTGTGTTATTGAAACAGGTCTAACTCTTTCAACAGTGGCACCAAGTGCTTCTAGAATTTGAGACTGCAAATGATTAAGAAAAGAACTCGAAGTGGAAGCTGATTAAAAGAATCAACTTAAAAGTGATTGAGACAATTCTACAAGTTTGTGTATACAAAGAATACGTGAAAGTAGAGTGATACATACACGTGAATTATACCTTCTCAATAGCAGCATCATCTGGAACAACTACATGGCACTTGCATCCATAAGCTGGAGCCACTGTTGCAAGACTGATGGCAGTGCTTCCAGCACTGCCTTCTGTAACTACTCCTCCAGGGGAGAGTTTTCCAGATTCTAGGGCCTGCGGAAACCATCCAAACAAAAATGTTTTTTAAACTGTGACTAAGTACGGGAAAGACTACAAAGACAGCACACGATGATGCGCTACAATATTCTCATTATAGAGAGAGCAAAAATAAGTAGCATGTTCATACTGGAATCTTGTAACTGATTTAAGCGTCAAGGAAGATGCTATATGCATTTTGCACATACAGAACAGCTCCTTCCATCGTAGAATTACGATTTTAAAATAAGCAACAGATCCATTTCACATTTACTAAGCTTTTTTTGACGGTTAGGTGAGGTGCAGAATGATAAGTTCAAAATTTGGTTTCATACCTCTTCAAAGATTTTGACTGCCACTCTGTCTTTCACGCTGCCACCGGGATTCAAGAACTCTGCTTTTCCAAGAATCTGCCAACCAAAATAATGATCAAAGCTCCCGTAAAAGTAGAAAATCGAAGATATTTTTCGAAAAAACAAAGAAAATACCTCACATCCTGTGGCGTAAGAGAGACTGTCGATCCTAATCAGAGGAGTGTTGCCAATGGCAGCAACAATCCCACTTCTATGCTTTCTGGAGTTCCTATGCAAACGAGCCCTCCTGTTGTTGACAAGAATGTAGGATAGCAAGGCAATTACTGAGACTGCAGTAGCGGCGGCGGCGGCGGTTCTACCAGGCGGTACCATGGTAAAGTGAACCTGCTCAAATCAGCATTAGAACGGTCCTCACGGCGGAGCCGGGGAGCATGGGCAGGAATCAGGATTAATGAATTGGGCCAAAACAGTTCATTTAATGGGCTTTCTAGAAAATCCATCATGATGGTAGGATGGGCCAGATAAGGTGCACAGGCCCAACTAAATCAAATTACCCATAATCAATTAGATTGTTTTTGGATTGAAATATTTGAAATAAGTAGATTTTAAATTCCCAACAAGTCCATCATTTATAGTTTGGTAGAAAATTAAAATATATAAAATTTCGCCACTCTTTTTAATACACATTTCTTTGAATTTTGGAATGATTTAAAATAATAATATACGTGTTATTAATCCAGAAATCTTAAATAATTATTTTTCAAATCCTTTCATTTGAATCAAATCTTGACAGAAGTCATGCTTAGCAAACCACGAGAGACGAGGAAGAATTTGCAATGGATGATCAGAGTAGATGAGACACGACTAAAAGAAAGGATAAGGTTGTAGACGAGTGGAACTCAAGGACGGTTTACTGCTATTATATGCTAAGTCACGTAAGTCTGATGCGGGAGCGGATGTGGATGCGGATACGGATGCGTGAGTGCGTCAATTTGCAAAAACTTTGAGTGCGGGTGCGCCTTAATGCGCCTATTAAAAATTAATAAATATATATATATATATATATATATATATACACAATGGTGAAATGAAGTTAAACATACATAATATACATCATATTTAACAAACTCACATCATTATTATATTATTTACAAATTTACAATATGAAATTCTTAACAACTTTGGTGTTTGCAGCTTTACCATTCTTAAAAGGCATTAAAATTAGATTTTATTGAAGAATCTAACATTTGCAGCTTTGCAAAAATGTTATAGCCAGTGATACAACGTAATTTGAATCTTATATTTGATCGTTCGTCTAGTAATAATTCTCCGAAAAATATATTGTAGAAATATAAATGAAGTATTAAAGTTTTGTTTTATTTTAAGATACAAAATAACGATTTGAAAAATGAAATCAAATTGTTCCTATTTATTTCAACATGTTTGGTAATAGTATGAATTTATTAAAAATGACTCATATTATTTTCGGAGACTTATATTATTACTTTATGAAATGACTAATATAAACATTTAAATTAACTCAATAAAAATAAAAGTTTTATTTATAAAGTTCATTCTATTAATTTTCATGCAAAAAACTAAGATATCAAATTTATTATTCTTTACTCCGCAAAAATGTTACAAAATCACAGATTTATCATACTTTCTTTTATCACATATTTTAATCTTTCATATGTTCTTATGTCTTTTCATGATTCATTATCTATCTATTTACCATATAATATAATTTTTTACCAACCCGAAATACCTAGAAACCATAAAAATTCATCTAAACCCAAAATCGAAGAATTTTATAATTACAAAAAAAAAAAAAAATCGAAGAATTAAGGAGGATTAACAAGACTTAGTAACTTAGTGCGCGAATTAGGAAATCTTAGTGCGCGAATTATAAAATCTTAGTGCGCGAACTAGAAATTCTTAAAGCGCGAACTAGAAATTCTTAAGTCGCCTTAATGCGCCGCACGCGCATCGAGGTAGTCTGTTCACGACCGGAGCGCCAGTGCGTGAAGGGGGTTAGGAGGATTATGTTACTTAGATTACATGTTGAATTTGTATTTGACGGAATGTAACGTTGCCAACTTTTATACTTATGTCATGTCACGCTTCTAGCCACGTGACGCGAACATCGGCAGTCCTCTTCAAAATTTAACAATTAAACCCATGAAAATACCAAGCCTCGACAAACTAAAACTCCGAATCACACTTCCATTTGAATATTTAAATATTTTACAACCCAAAAACTAATTAAATTACATAAATTATCTCAACCAAAACTGGATGAAATACATCAAATTGCCATCTTCCACATTTTTATTGAAACATTGTTTTTTCTTATTGTACATTTTTATTTATCGTCCTCATTTTTGTTCTTCTGAATATTAGTCTCGTATTTTTTTGACTCTTCAACTTCACTTCTCTATTTTAACTACTATTGCTTTTGTTGAGAACCGTCAACGAAAATTTTATGTCCTACACCATCATGTTTTTCACGTTTGTTTTATCTCTATTATTTTAAATTTCAACTAGAACAAGATTTTTTTGGGTTATGATAAATCAAATGAGATTATATACGTAACGTTTGTATGTCGACGTTAGCTATTATTATGTAAAAGACTAATGTACCCAATGCATTCGATATTAGGTGGGGTGGGTCTCTCTATATATTTATATATAAGGACTGAGACAGACGTCATGATTACAGGTGTTTAAGGATAATATCAAACTAGTACCAATCTATTGATTAGTTAATGCGGAATTTACCCATCTTCGTTACAAATTATTCTTGGCTACCCCATGGGGTGGTGCCCCATGGGGTAGATCCATCCATTGGATGGGAATATTCCCATCCACATTGGATGGGAATATTCCCATCCAATGGATGGATCTACCCCATGGGGCACCACCCCATGGGGTAGCAAAGAACATCTCCTTCGTTACCAATGATCATGGCACTTTCTATTTACCACACGGTAAAAGTCGATGGGCATTTTGGGAATTTGAGAACAAGAACTAAATGTTTAATTAACAAAATGTGGAATAAAATTTCCGACACTGACCGCTAAGCATTCACATGCCTCACACTCTCACAACTTTTTACCCAAGGAGAATCTCTGCACAGAGAAAGCTCCCAGTTTCCCCATCTCAGCCATGGAGATCCCAGAAAAGCTTCTCAAGTTTAAGTCCCACATTCTGGTGGTTTTCGCCTTCGGTGTTTTGATCTTCTCTCTCTGCTATCTGGCACCTCGTTTTCTCGATATTCTAAACTACTTTTGGCCACTGCTCCTTTCGACAGCTCTATTTCTCATCGCCGTCTTTGTATTTGGACGGTTTTCTGCGCCTGAGACGGAATCTCCTGACGAAAAGGCCGTCGAGGGGCTGTTAGACTTCGTCGATGGCCAATCGGAGCAGGTAATATTTCGCTGAGTGCAAGCTTTTGAGCCGACTAATGTATTTTACGCTTGGCTTGTTGGAAGTATTTAAGCCGACTTAACGCTTTTTTATGAATTGTAATTTTTTTTATATTGATCAATATTAATAAAATACTAAGATGACTGACTTCTGGTCATTTCGGTTTGATTTCTCTCTATATATATAATTTTTTAATATAGAAGATTTATTTGTAATATATCTTATGATACATATATAATACCTAGAAATTTTTTTTTCATTCGCAAGTACCCACTAACCTGTTTAGTACACTCAAATGAAATCCGATTACGTAGTTATGTTATTGGACCTGAGAAAATTCAACACACATATATAAATATATATGTATATGTATATGTATCTTGGTATTCAAGGGCCCTTCAAACAAGAATAACTCATAGAAGTGTCTTTATATGAAAATTATAGTAAGATAATCGAAATTACCCCCTACTATCCTTCAACAAATTTCAAAACTAGCATCCACAAGTTTTGAAGAAATACACATTTTCAACAAATGAACTCATTAAGCTATGGACTGACACGGATACGACATGAAGACACGGATTTTCAAAAATTACAGAATACAATACGTCTAAGATACAACAATACTTTTTATTTTTTTTATATATATTCTACATATTCTAATATATTAAAACCCAATTTTTTTTAAATATTATATATTTGAAAAATAAAATTGAAAATAAGTAAAGTTGTAGACATATCATTCCATCAAACTATATAAACAAAAAGAAATTATAATTTTTTTTCTTTTTTCATACCACACCAAATACCACTCAACAACAATAAATACCACTCAAACTATATAAAATACTTTTTAAAACATTTTTCTATAAAAAAAAGTTATACTTTTTTTAAAGAAATTCTTTAAAAAAGAAAATTAATAAAAAAAAATCAATTTCCCGTGTCCCCGGCGTGTCGGATAATTTTTTGAAAAAATAAATACCGGACACGCCACATGGCGTGTCCGACACCGTGTTGCATCCGTGTCCGTGTCCGCAGAGTATCCGTGCCTACATGAGGTGATTTTTTGGAGTGTTGGTGCGACATAGTCATTAAGGTAAACACATGTTTAAACTAAATATTCCTCGAAAATTCGTGTACAAAACGTGGCGTGCCCGACACCGTGTCGCACCCGTGTCCTGCTGTGTCCGTGTCCGCAGAGTGTCCGACACTGCATGATGTGATTTTTTGAGGTAAACACGTGTTTAAACTAAATATTCCTTGCAGATTCGTGTACAAATCTTACAGATTTCATCACATCATATGGTTAGTTTGATGCTACACCATCATTACGAATATTCACATAAATTAGAAATCAATAATAACATCAAACTTTCCCAATCATTTTAGGCTAACTGGGACAGAGTTAAATCACGTGTAGATATGGTTCCAGACTGATCGACATCAAGCTTGTCAAACTCCTCTAGCAGAGAGTTAATATCCTCTTCATCGATCTTCCCCATCTCTTTTAGCTTATAGATGATGAATTCAGCAGCCCTGTCATATATATAGAGCAAACAATAACAATCAGTGACGAGACTTTTTATTAATACATAAAACTATTGTTCGCGTATTTCCCAGCGTCTAAAACATTCATTACCAGCTGTGCCTCATTTCATATTTTCATCGGTTAATGTTGGACACTCATTTCTGAAGGCCACAAGCACTTGTTTTCAGGCATATGTGAGGGGTGGACAAAATAAAATCATCGTTAGCCACCTTTCTTCGGTTTAAGCTTTTGGGACAAATCGGACTATTTGAACTTGGGTGACTGATCGTGCATGTAGGACGGGAATTTCGATTCCACCGTTATGGCCGTAAGGGTGGATAATGTGTGGGACCCACTGTCCCAAATCATTGGGTTATCGATCTTAAGTAGAGGTATATTACCCTGACCGTGGCATCGAAATTCCCAGGACGGACATTGAATTATAAACACAACTCACAACAAAAATGTATAGCTTCGTAAGTGACTTACTCCACAGTCCCATCATTGTCAATATCAGCCGCCTCCAAATCCACATTTGTCATCCTCTTAGTCAGAACCCATTTAACCAGTGCTTTCTGTCTTCCATCTGTGTTAAGCTCGGCAAGGTAACAGAAGAACTGAGCCAAACAAATAGTACTTGTCAAAATCCAAAATATAGCGAAAACACGTCCAGCCTTTGTTGAGAAGCTTTTATCTCCATAACCCAATGTTGTAATTGTAGAGCAAACACAATAAAACGCATCAATGATGTTCAATTTCTCGACAGTAACCAGAAAAATTGTGCCACCAAGGATAAGGACTATGAGGATCGACAATATCATAAAGCACTTGTATCGAACCCTGTTGTTCTCCATCTCCTCATGAATGTCACTCGGACCTAGTTTTTGTCTGAGATGCATTGCCTTAATAAGCAATATCTCTTGCTTTTCCACCAAGTAGTCTGCTCCTTTGCTTATTGTTAAACCTATTAAAGCCATCCCCGTGAAGACAAAAGCGCAAGAGAGAAGTTTTGTGGCGGCACTATTAGGCACAAGGTCTCCATATCCGACGGTGGTCATGGTCACTATGCAAAAGTAAACAGAATCAAGAACACCATTTGTTTTCACGCCGCTGATCTTGTTCATAACAAAGCTAAAGCATATGGTACCGACAGCCAAATAAATTATTAGGTAAATGATCACTCTTCTGAAACTGGGATGAATGTTATATGAATAGGAATTAGAATGTGGAAGTGGCTCATGTGTGCTCTCTATTTCCCCAGGAACAAATTCATTAATAGGAGCACTTTTGCTTCGACGACATCTCCTTCTCTTAGGACCAGCTTTTGAATTGATTGGATGCGGATGACTTAACAATGCTGTTGATAAGGAGGCTTCACCGTCACTAGCCATTTACTTCAGTATTTTCCTGAAAAAGAAAAACCAAAGATTCCATGAATAAATTTTGGGTCACCATAACATAAAAACTGTCTGGAATCTTTGGAGTTGCTGGCTGTGATATGTAAAACATGATAATACAGGCCGAAGATCCATTTGGAGATCGGACCAATCTAAACGTTCACAAGAAAGAATGCATGATACCAGTTTACACGGTTGATCAATACTACAATAATTCAAGACCTTTATTATTACAAGCATACTTTGATCACTTCATAAAATTTATGACATACTCACTAACAACAGTAAACAAACACAGAAAATAATGGAAAAGGGTCAAGTGAGATAATCGAGACTGCAGGTTGAAATTTCATTGGTTTATTAATATATATAAAGTCTCGTAAAACACAATATGATACAACGAGATTCTAAATCTAAACTATTTAAATAAAAGAAACGAAAAAAAATCAGCAGCATTTCATGTCCTTCACATCCAGACAAGTAAAAAGTTGAACTTTCGAGTAATTATAATCAGTCAGAACTCAGATACCAGCACCAATCCCCACTCAAGAGAATAAGGAAAATAAATGAAGATAGAGCTCCGAGCTTCCATCGATATAGAACCCATCAGTGAAGGACAAAAATCATGATTCAAATTAACATAATATGGCATTTAGTGAGAAATTCGAACAGAAGATGCAGCTCTAGCTCAGGAGAAGGTCTAAAAACTTGTACTTACAACAAGTGGAAGTGCGAATCGGTTCTGCCGTCTCCTGAAATTTCTCGAAGGTTTCGCTTTACATGTCTATAAACTGTTCGATGTATTATCCTTGTATCCCTGAGGGGTCGACACGATACGAAGAGGGGATCACTTCGGGTTTGGGTTTTTGTCATAAATATGATTAAATGGGAAGTCAAATGACTTCTTGAGCTGTGATTCGATTGGCCCTAAACGTAAACGTGGGCCGATGTTAGTGAATCTTGTTAATTCCATGTTCACTCATGTTTAGGTAAACGTGGGCCGGTGTCAACTAGACCAACTACGTTCGGCAAATTGAATACTTTATTACTAAGATGGATGCATATTGAAATTGTGCATAGAAAAAAGGTTCGTGAAAAAATCAGTCTACCTAAAACCTCCACGTATTAATTTGGCCGACTCATTTGACTTCGCACTCGAATCCGTCTAGATTGTTGCGGGCTAAATTAATTAAATATTACTATTTTAAAAAATTTCAAAATTAACGTTGTTTTTTTGTGAAATCTTAAAGAAACGTGTGCCCAACAACGTTGTTCACAATTTTTTTAAAAAAAAAAAAATTGTAAAGAGAGTATGTCCAAATTTTAAATTTGAGAACACCTAGATAATATTAATATTTATTTATTCAAATCACTTTTATATAAGTATGGACATCGGATCGAGTTTACGGGTTTGAATAACCAAAAGTCGAGTATCCCAAAAATTCGAGTAGCAAAAACATTACCCAAACCCGATCTTTTTTTTCAATACCCAACTGTCGGGTACCGACAGCCGGTACCCGGAATTTCTTGCCAATATTCCAGCCTTAAAGGTCGTCCAGTAGCCTGAAAAAAAAGTTTTCCAAATTCTTCGAAATCTCATTCCACCTCATTGCTCTTTCAACCGATCAAATGAGCACCAGGCAAAGTATACATAATAATTTACAAAATTATAGCATGAGCGATTACCGTCTTACCTTATGGCTCTGTGGATCTGCGCCCGTGGTTTGCTACCGGCTGACGACGAAACGAGGGTGGGCGGACGTGAGTGAGAAGCGTGAGGGTGGAGTAGGCGAGTAGCGGACGACGGAGACACTGCATCACCGTCACTGACGTGAGTGAGACTTTGAGAGGAGAACTGGAATGTTGAGAACAAAATTAATTGGATAGGGTTTTGAATTGGTTACGGGTGATGGGCTGTCATAAGTATTGGTGATGGGCTTTGAAATTTAAAACACATAAAATTAAGCCTTTCTAACATATACATACAATATTTTCAGATTCTGAAAACAGAACCAACCCGACAAAAGTTAAAGTTGTTTTTAAATAAAAATATTGAGTATTTGCTGTTAAGATAAAAAAAAAACTTAATAAACACTGTCGGTTTGGTTTAAAAAAATTATATTGCTATCAAATAACTTAAAGCAGCCAAAAACATATCATGACATGTTTCTCTGTTTCTGTTTATTTTTAGAGAACCAATAGTAGAAACAATGAAATAAATCACTCAAAATCTGCTTCTTTGTCTGAAAAGCTGATAAGCATTTTGCAAAAACGTTTGCAAACAATCACTTAGTGTATTTTGTGACCCACTAGAAAGTGGGGACGGCAGCAGCACACCTAAATTATTTTTTATATATTGTTTAAATTTTTTTTAGGCTTTTACCATTATTTAAAAAAAAAAATTCAATCTAAATTATAATCGTAGTTCTGCTCCTGATTCGGATCAAGTAAGTTTATATTTTAAATTATTTAAATACGTAACTTAGATATTAATAATTATTTATTTATGCTAACAGTTTATTTTGATAACGAACTTGTTAAAGGAATACTCATCAATAAGAATGATAACTACCCAAAATAGATCTTCAAGGGTATGGCAATAAGCTATTGAGGGATGGATTGTCATCTTCTTATCTTTGCTTTGGTTGAGTTGAACCTCAAATAAGAGTTATTTAAAGGCGAAAAAGGGTAAAGATGTGAAAATTGGCTAACTATGTTTTCCATGCTGAAAGCCTAAAATAATAAATACTAAAAAAGTATGATTTTTTAAGATTAATCAGTTCAGAATATATCTAAAAGAATTCATCCCACTAAGTTCTTGATGTTGGGTTTTGGAATTTGGAGCCTGTGACATTTTTGCCAAACAAGTAACAGGTCAACCTTGGAATGTTTTCTGTAGGAATAACTGTTGATATGGTTGCTTTTACTTTGAAATTCAGTTATTGAAAACTTACAGTGGCTGGCATATGTAGATAATAGGATACTGACCATTGGTTTTCTTTTGTGAATTATGTATACCTGATTGTGGTGTGTGACAAATGTGGTTTTGGGTGTTCAGGATTTTGATTCAAAGTCCATGCTTGTCTGCATTCATTAATATGCAAGACCTCGTGTATTAGCTGATGATGTAATCAAGTTTCCCCATGGTTCTTGTTCAGGTACCTGTGCAACGAAACAGATGTACATAAAATTTCAGAATAAAATGTTTGATTCTCCTGTGTTTTTCTTAATGGATAAAAAGTATTTGTTTTATTTGTTATATGTGTTTGGTGTTTGAGTTTGCTTATCTTGATTTGTTATATATGCTGCTCCTGATATCCATTTTCAAATTATTGTGCTACCATTGATAGAAATGATTCTTATAGTTGCTGGCAGGCCTATTTTGAACTTAAGGTCTTAAAGTTTCAGTTAGATCTTAGTGTTTATCAAATCTAAAATCATGAATCTTGGCTTGCCCAAATTTGAAAAATAATGAATTTCGATTTAATCACTATTGTGATTCAAATTGGGTACTCAAAAATACATGTGTTGATTGGCAAAAAACCAGTATGAAGTTATTTTCTTTGACATGTGGCTTTCCTCTCTTTGAAGAGGTGTGTTATTTTTCTTATGTAAGACCATTTTTTGAACTATCATTCTGCAACTCACCCAACCAGTCAGAAAATGTTTCTTGCTTATTAAATGAGAAAATTAGTATGTTACTTATTTAACTTCGTAATCCTACCATGGAAGGAGATCTTCTTTATGTACAAAATGCTAATAGAATCTTCCTTGATGCTTATATAAGTTACAGAATCCCAATATGAACATGCTACTTAATATTGTTCTCTCTGTTAGAAGAATATAGTAGGGTATCATTGTGTTCTATCTTTGTAGTTTTTCCCCATATTTTTGTCACATTAGGTTAAAGGGTATCTTTGGCTTTGGGTTGTTTCGCATGCCCTGGAATATGGAGAACTATCTCCTGGAGGAGTAGTTACAGAAGGCAGTGCTGGAAGCACGACCATTAGTCTTGAAGCAGTGGCTCCAGCTTATGGATGCAATTGTCATGTCGTTGTTCAAGATAATGCTGCTATTGAGAAGGTATGGTCATCTATTGATGTAACACTCTTATTTCACGGATTCTTTGTTTACAAGAGCTTGTAGAATTATTTCAATCTTTTTTGAGTTGATTCCTTTAATCAATTCTCGCTTGGTGTTCTTTTCTTATTCCTTTTCGTGCTTGCCTATGATACTGTTTGAGGTTTATGGAACTAATACAAGATTAATTACGTTCGATCAAGAACCATCGGTCACCAAGTTGTCATATGCTTTTCATAAAAAAATAAATAACTGCATATTATTTATAGCAGCTGCTTACCGGCTTGCGATGATGACTTTTTAATCTAAAAAATTAAAATTGTCAACTAAACAGTTGACCAATAAATTGGTCACGGGCACGATGTCAAGAAAAACTAGTATACTATTATGTTTAGAATTTCTGAAATCAAAACTTATACTTCAGAAAATTTACTAAAGATTTCATATATTCTATTTTCATTTGACCGAAAAGAATATTAATCTCCTACACATGATACATGAAATTGGCCGTAATTTTATTTTAGGGGTATATAATGTTACCATAGATTCTCAAGAAGGGCCGGCCAAAGTGTATGGTGTGGTGAATCCAAACATGGCAGAGAGCATGGGCAGATGCATGATTTAAAATTACATGAAGTGTCCGACATGATAGAGCTAAACAACTATCACAATTTAGAGAGTTGGTCTAAAAAACAAAATATCCGAATATTAACACTTTTTTTGTGTGAAAATCTGCATGGGACTGGAGCTCATCCTAGCTTATAGGGTGGCTCCGCCTGTTAGTAATTCGTTCCGCTTTCCAATCCCGATTGATGCCTGCAATCAAGAAACAAAAGCAAACACAGTATACAATTTCAACTAATAAAACTATAAACTGAAATGCAAAGCAAGAGTAAGGAATTAGGGCTCAGGTCGAGCTGGGTATCCTTCCAACGTCGTCACCGGGGAACCAAGGTATCGTATCCTAAAGGGGAGACACACACACTGCCCTAAGACACTACCCGAAGACCCTGCCCTAACCCCACTGCCCAAGCACACAGCCTGGACACACACACGCACCACACACGGCCACTCAGCACCACACAGCACCAAGCACACAACCACAACCAGTGCACACAGCACCACTGCCCGAGCACTCTGCACCACTGTCACAGCCTCACAGAGCACCACACTCACAAGGCTCGAGGCGCACACACAGCACCCAACCACGGCCACACCAGCGCACACAGCACCAAGGCACGAGGCACACACTCAGCACCAGCCAGCGACCACAAAGCAACAGCACCACTGCCAGTGCACACAGCACACACAGATGCACTTAGGCGCACACAGCACCAACACTCGCACCACCACCCAAGTCCGAACACTCTGGAACAGGAATGAAAGGGGGGACGAAATTGTACACTGATTTCTGAGGTTTCAGAGGTGGTTCTCACACTCATCATAAACCATGGCCAACATAAAGGCAAGAGGGAGACGAAGAGGGTGGCTGCAAATACCAAGGAGTCCAGCCGAAGAGACAAGCCAGCTGAAGAGGCGCAAGGGCTGGAACATTCTGGAGAAGAGGGCACCGAAGGGTTGAAGCGCTGGAAGAGAAAAGGGGGCTAGGTAATGGGGGGGGGGGGGGGGGGGGCTTATGGCATAGGAAAGGGCCAAAGCCCAGCTACAACAATAATAAGGTATTGGGCCAAAAAACCCAACAAATCTCCACCTTGGCACAATACCGGCTCCACCTCGACGTAAGGATAACCCAATAGATGACTCATCATCGCCCAAAGGGTCCCCACAACATACACAGTATTGTGTGGACCAAGTTCTTGTCATAGCACACAGCACAGACAGAGAACACAGACAATAACCAACACAAAGAGGTTAAAGTCAATAACCGGGGTAACAATCATATAACAAGCACACAGCAGTTATACTAATCAAAAAAATAGTTAACACCTAGTAATCAATCATCAGTATCAAATTTAAAAAATTTAAGACATGATTGGAACTTACTAAGGGACAAACACATAGTACACATATCAGCAGGATAAAACACATAATCACTTAGATTATCACCTACAGATAACAACCATTGAATAACATTCCAAAGCACAAAGCTAGGATTAGTCATATACCTACTAAAGCAACTAATAGCATAAGCTATACCATGCCAAGTACTAACAATCAAATACATAAAGCAACTAATAGCATAAGCTATATCATGCAAATCTACATGTTCATTCGCAACCAATTCATCATGCACAACATGTTCATGTTCAACAACACTACCATGATTTACAGGCATTCCATGAATTTCAGGTTCATTAACATGACGATCACCAGTTAAATGCTCCACCTTGCAAGGAGTAGCACTGGACACAGACTCGTCAACATGCACAGGACACATAGTCACATTAGGGGAAGGGAAATCCGGGAATTTCACTCTTTGTTGTTTGCCAAAAACACACGAATCACAGAAAGGCATGCAAGACAACCCGTCTTTACCAACGCAACCTTTTTCATGCAAATTCTCTAGACCTTTAGAACTTAAATGACCTAATCTCCTATGGCTCAGATTAGTCAAGTCATCAGTCACAGAATTCACATTATCATATACAGATTCAGTTTTGCAAACATAAAGATGTCTTTTCTTTTTACCTTTAAAAACAACCAAAGAACCCTTTATGATTTTCATAACACCATTTCCCCATCTACCCTCTAGACCACATGATTCTAAACCAGAACAAGACAACAAATTATTGCACAAAGCAGGAACATGTCTTACATCTTTTAGAATCATAGAATAACCAGAATCAAATTTCAAATAAACATCACCAATGCCAGCAACTTTACAAAGTTTCTCATTAGCAATAGAAACAGAACCATTCTCAACTTCTTTATAATTAGAAAACAAATTTCTAAGAGGTGACATGTGATAAGAGCAACCAGAATCAATTAGCCATTCATTTTCACACACAGTAGATGAATGCACATAATTCACAGAATCACATAAGTCAGTCACCATAAAGACATCACCAGAGTCTTCACCAGATAAAGAAGCATGATTCACTTGTTCATTAGATTGGTTATTATTATTTTGATTCTTGTTTTTCTTTTCAGGACAGTCTTTAATAAAATGATCAGGATCACCACAATTAAAGCACCTCCTATTCTTAGGCCTAGACTTAGATCTTTTCCACTTGTTCTTATCATTATTCTGATTTTGGTTATAATCAGATCTATGATTGTTGTTATACCTATGTTGAGATCTACCTCTAACATGCATAACTTCTCCTGAATCGTGCTTACCGCCGTTGTTCACTTTTAAATCTAGTTCCTTGCTTTTTAGGCCGTTAATTACAGTATCCAATGTAACAGAATCCCTACCGTACTTAATAGCGGATTTTACATCACTATAATTCTCAGGAATAGCATTCAAAAGAACAATTGGTGAATAGTCGTCAATGTTCTTATCTCCTGTCAATTTAATATCTTGAATTAATTTAGTAAACACATCCAAATTCTCATCTACATCTTTGTTCAAGTCTAGCTTGAATCTGAAAAATTTTTCTAACAAGAAAAGTTTACTAGGCAAAGATCGCTCAGTAAACATCTCTTCTAATTTTTCCCAAAGTTCCTTAGCAGATGAAAGTTTACCACACTTCCTGAGCACAGAGTCAGACAAGTTCAAGATAATAGAAGAATAAGCATATTCGTCATCTTCCAGTTTCTTAGCATTCGTAATGTTCTCAGCCCAATTACCATCAATAGCTTTAAATACCTTTTGTTGTATTAAAATTCCTTTCATCTTTTGTTGCCAAATAGAAAAATCAGATTTTCCATTAAACGGTTCAAGGTTATATCCAGAAATTGAAGCCATCACAAATACGCAGAGAGGCACACACAATTTCTGTAACCACACAGCAGAAGCAAGGACCACAAAGGCACACAAAACACAATGAAAGAATTAAACAAGCTATGGGAAAGAAAAAACGCTATCACCCACAAGATCACAATACACTCAACGGTGTACGAGCATGGGGCTTCAGATAGGATTTTTCTTACGGGTAAAGGGACACAATTATACCTAGAAACACGATAGTAAATGATTAAGGGTTGAGAAATCACTTACAACCCAGAGACAAAGCTCTGGGGTGACGAAAACCACACTGACCGAAGCACCGAAGCGCCTGCCCGGAATCTGCCCGAGATTCCAGTAGCTGCCCGAGCTCTCCTGCCCGCTGCCCGAGGCCAACAGCTGCTGCCCGAAGCCTTCTGCCTGCTGCCCGAAGTCCACCGAGCACTCCACCAGGCACGGAACGCTCTGATACCACTGTTAGTAATTCGTTCCGCTTTCCAATCCCGATTGATGCCTGCAATCAAGAAACAAAAGCAAACACAGTATACAATTTCAACTAATAAAACTATAAACTGAAATGCAAAGCAAGAGTAAGGAATTAGGGCTCAGGTCGAGCTGGGTATCCTTCCAACGTCGTCACCGGGGAACCAAGGTATCGTATCCTAAAGGGGAGACACACACACTGCCCTAAGACACTACCCGAAGACCCTGCCCTAACCCCACTGCCCAAGCACACAGCCTGGACACACACACGCACCACACACGGCCACTCAGCACCACACAGCACCAAGCACACAACCACAACCAGTGCACACAGCACCACTGCCCGAGCACTCTGCACCACTGTCACAGCCTCACAGAGCACCACACTCACAAGGCTCGAGGCGCACACACAGCACCCAACCACGGCCACACCAGCGCACACAGCACCAAGGCACGAGGCACACACTCAGCACCAGCCAGCGACCACAAAGCAACAGCACCACTGCCAGTGCACACAGCACACACAGATGCACTTAGGCGCACACAGCACCAACACTCGCACCACCACCCAAGTCCGAACACTCTGGAACAGGAATGAAAGGGGGGACGAAATTGTACACTGATTTCTGAGGTTTCAGAGGTGGTTCTCACACTCATCATAAACCATGGCCAACATAAAGGCAAGAGGGAGACGAAGAGGGTGGCTGCAAATACCAAGGAGTCCAGCCGAAGAGACAAGCCAGCTGAAGAGGCGCAAGGGCTGGAACATTCTGGAGAAGAGGGCACCGAAGGGTTGAAGCGCTGGAAGAGAAAAGGGGGCTAGGTAATGGGGGGGGGGGGCTTATGGCATAGGAAAGGGCCAAAGCCCAGCTACAACAATAATAAGGTATTGGGCCAAAAAACCCAACACCGCCCATGCTTGTGAGGACATTGACTAGAGCTGGGTACCGTGCAGAGTTAAAATGGGTCAATCTCCGACACCTGGAACTTAATAGCCGTTATTTTTCTCATGACTATTATGACTATGAATATTTAATTAAAGGATATCCATACGGACTTGATGACCCGTATATGTATGGATGGTACCTATGGATCATTCTTACACGTGTTTGTCGAGATTAAGTTTCGATCATCTTTACTATCACGGGTTGATCTTACCACCGACAAGGTAAGTACCATCATATCCACCCAAAGAATATGACCCTTATGAGGATGAAACCAACAGTTTTTGCAGCATTTTGTGACCAATTATGGAATCAAGTATGTTTCATTTCTTTTTTTAGTTAACGAAAAATGGAATTGATGTGTCTTATAAGGTCCAAGTTTTATGATGTTCTGCGTTCAGCCTTATTATTCTACAGTTGTGTTACATTTATTGATAATAATAAAAAATAGGTATTGAAATTAGAAATTCTTGTTTTTAAGTGTTGATTTATTGATTTTTGATAGGCATAAAATTTATGCATGTAGGAGTGGACCCTTTTATTTCTAAAAGATTGAGAAGATTCCTTATGATCCTTCGGCTTTTGATAAAAGCAAGAAACCTGAGGACTTTTGGCCCAACTCACTCTTGTTGAAATTATATATGAAAGTGGATAAAAATAGCTTGTCGAAATAGCCACTTTGTGCCTTTGGATCGAAGTATTTTAGAATTTAAATTAAATTGCGTATTGAACTTTCCCTAAATATGTGATTGGACTAGTGGCTGGCTAGTGCTAGCCAAATGAAAGTTGGACAAATATTTTTCTATCCCATGCGAAACTTGACAATGAGTCACTCCAAGAGGGAGAGAGCTGTTTTACCAACTGAGCTAATCTCGCAGCTCAATCTCATTTAAGACGAATTATTATTCGAAAAGTCGAAGCATAGTATCGATCATACCGTTCCAAAATTTTAAAGTTGGACAGAATCAATTTTTTCGCAAGTAAAACAAAAACAAAAGAATAATAAACGCCGTCCATAAAGAGGGAGTGGCGATGAATGCTTTAGTGATTGTATTCAAATTGAAGATCAAATTCCACAATCATTACAAATCCCACAATTTGACACAAATATATTATATCGAAATTTCTAAAATTAAAATTAAGTGTAAGTATCATATATCAATTATGTATACATGAAATATATAACAAGAAACCATTTTCGTATTTTATCCTTTTATTTCATGAATGCTCATATATAACACGGGTAACGATTTGTTCTACTCTGACTATAATCCAACGATCCTAAATTGTTGCCTAAGGATAAGGTAGAATAACTACTCATAACACAAAAAGTTGGAAATTTTGTAACTAATGGCGGTTCACTCCATTCGTAGCAGATTCCAATCTGTTTGGGATAAAAGCTTATGGACTATAATTCATATACTAATCCTACATTTTGAAAGTACATAATTAAACCATTGAATGGACTTGCTCAATTCTTATCCTTAGTCATTCAATGACATTTAAGTGCTTAACCCAAACCTTGCCACCATTCAATCCCATTCAACCACCATTCAATCCCATTCAACCACCATTCAAGCTCATTCATCCAATATAATAACATTAATGGTTTGCTTAAATCATGCCAATAGATGTCAAAGTTTTGTAATTGTGTTTGCTCAAATTATGAAAGGTGATGACCACTCAAATTGCATATTCAAGTGCCATTTTCCCAAATCTTGCTAGCCATTCAATGTCATTACCCAAATCTTGTAATTTGCAATTCAATGCATTTAAAGGCCTAGCTCAAATCATGGCATACCATTCAATTGCCCCATTAACATATTCAATTGTCTTGCCCACTAAATGATTCTTATCTTACTCAATCATTATATCAATTTCCCTCATACAATTACCTCATTAACACACTCAATTAAGTTTCCAAAATCATGATTTTAAATGGCAAAAGTCTAGGAATCTCAATTAATTCTCCTACACTAACAACACAAAATATCATACCAAATGAAGATGATTCCACCACTCATCATTTTCGAAAAACCTCACACACACACACACTCATTTTCGAAAGCTTCAAGGTAGATATGAGGAGTTTCTCACCACATCCTCAACCCGGATCTCGCTTCGGTTATCCATCATGGTAAGTGGGTTTTTGCTACAACTTCATTTCGTTTTCAAAACTATATGTATTTTTTTAAATCTCGATTGAACAACCCTATGAAAAGTATGTTTTTAAATCAAATAACTCGTTATGTGGATATGTGCAAGATATGTGTTTATGTGTAAGAAATGTGTTTATGTGCCAAGATCTCTGTGATTTGACAAAGAAATATTAAAGGATTTTTGCTATGATTATATGTATATTTTTACTATGTTCAATCGGCCCCTACTTGCTGAGTGTTTTCCCAAACGCTCACCCCCTTACCTCCCCTCCCAGACAAAGGCGAAAAGAAGAGATCGAGGAAGAAGAACAAGAATAATTTTTGGAGATGATGATCCACGGAGAACCTTCAAGGAAATTTATTAGTTTTATTTACGCTTCCGCATCTTTGATTTAATCCTAGAGAATAGTATTTTGTAATAGCAATTGTAATGACAATTTATTATTTTTGAATAAATAGACTGGTTTTATCAAAGATCTGTATACGAGGCTTGTTGTATTCGAATTTTATATTTGGATTCAACGCCGGTGTCACGCGCTCCGGTCTCGGGGCGTGACAGCTGGAGCTGCTATCGAGTTTAAATATTAGAATTGCACAATTATCACCAGCTACAGCTTTTGGTAAAGGTTTTGGTAAAGCGGCAAGCGCTTGATCCTACAATTGGTATCATAGTCAAATTTACGTGTTCAATTCACAAGAGTTGATTGGGAGATGATTGTTGGAGTGCAATAATTATCTTTGCTTGGAGAGCGATCAAAGCTTGACGTTTGCAAAGAGCACTAGATGACGTTCGAAAATACTTAAAGGAACTGAAGTACTTAAAATCAGTCATCAAACAGACACTAAGGTTGCATCCACCACAAACCTTACTACTTCCAAGAGTATGCAGTCAAGAATGGGTGATCGCCGGCTACGATATCAAATTGGAAACAAGAATCATGGTGAATGCATGGGCAATGGAAGCATGGTTCTAAAAAACGGTTGCTGAATGGTCAGAACGAAAATGACAACTATTAACTATTGTGATAAACTTTCATGCTAAAACGGATGTATAACAGTGATTTCACGATCGCAAAGAAAACGGTGATTTCTCGGTAATCAAGAAATCTAATATTTTAATTGATTAATTTTTTATTATTATAATAGTTATATATAATAAAACTTAATAGGTTGAATGCTCCAAGTCAATAATTATTCATCATTATAACAGAAATTTTTAATTATATAATGTAGCTAATTATTACTCCTGATATATATGTTTATAGCAAAATTGTGTTTGAAAATTACAAACAAGTGGAATAACTTGATTTACGCACATTTTTTATTTAAATATAGATATACTTAATTCTAAACCAATTGTGTTGGTATAAAAATAAATAGATTTGGAGGGGTATATATGTCATTCAAGTCAGGCAAGTTGGTGGATAACTTTTAAAATCTCGTTAAATCACTGGATTAACTCCGCCGCGTAATCAACAGCATAAATTGCATCCTTTTCATTTCTTAAGTTTACGTAGTGATTTCATGGTGCAGTTGCGGCTGCAGCAGCCGTGCCTGAAACCTACTCTTCAAGCGGTCCAATTTTGTCACTTATTATACTCCATGTTTAGAGTTCTCCGCAACCCTTGGAAACTATCCCCTAAGTTCCTTCCTAAAAGGGTCCATTAGATAAACAATCTTATCGAGTAAAATAGATTGTTAAAACTTAAAAGTAACAGAAGATAAGATGACCAAGAATCTCGATCAAAGATTCACTTGGCATATTCGAATAATAACTGAAGATGGGACTCCAACCCTCCTACTAGATTTAGTACTACATTAAACACGGCTAAATCAAAGAGTTATTTGAATTCAACCTGAATCCTAATAAAAAAACGATATATATCTCACCCTACCACTCCTTGTTTTGTTATGCCTATTAGACCAAAAAACGTGATTGAAAAAGTTCTGCTTATTTTTTCCTTCCTTTATTTCGGAGGAATTTGATCTTGTTTAAGGCGTCGGGAATATAAGGTAAGAGTTTAAAGTTTCTCTTTTCTTTGTTTTCTTGAGTTGGTTTTTGTTATAAATCTTGGCAACTCCAATGAAATACAGGTATCGTTTCCGAGGAAAAAAATATGTTCATACGATGCGATGGAAACGAAGGCATATTGTTTATTTTCGGGAAAATCTTTGTTAGAAAGATCGAGAGTATATCTATATATTTTTAACAGAAGTAATTTACAATAGTGTACATAGTACATGTCGAAGTATTCGCCAAAAAGTTCCCTTAGCCAACTTGTATTTCGTTATTCTATTACCATAATATTTTAAGCACTTTGAGTTCTTAGGGTTATGGGAACTAGAGGTATGGAGGATCAAGAAACTGAACCATTCGTCGAACTCAGCCCAACGGGTCGATACGGCCGCTATGCTGAGCTTCTGGGTTCCGGCGCTGTGAAGAAAGTGTACCGCGCATTCGATCAAGGAGAAGGACTCGAGGTGGCGTGGAACCAAGTTAAACTAGGGAACTTCTGCGACAATGTAATGATGATCAACCGGTTGCATTCGGAGGTTCTTTTATTGGGTGGTCTTCAGAATAAGCATATACTCTCTTTACGCTCGGTGTGGCGAGATGATAAGAGAAATACGCTGAATTTCATTACCGAGGCATGCACTTCAGGGAACCTGAGGGAGTATAGGAATAAACACAAGCATGTTTCTTTGAAGGCGATAAAGAAATGGTCATGGCAGATTTTGAAGGGGTTGGAGTATTTGCACACTCATCAGCCCTGTGTGATTCACAGGGATCTTAACTGCAGCAATGTGTTGATTAATGGCAACACTGGCCAGGTAGGTTAGTACCGCATTTGAATAAAACGCTTATATTTAAAAGAAAACACACTTTTTACGTCTGTCTGGATTCTTCTGGCTTCAAAAAGTGTTATAAAAACAAGAAATGTTAACTATTTTACTCGAATATAGGATCAGTTCTACTTCGATTCTAAAATATTAATGTAAACGAATTGATTTTATATTCGAACTTTCTCAAACAACATGTTTAAGTGTTATGATGAATCATGTAGGTAAAGATTGGTGATTTTGGGCTAGCGGCGATTGTTAGGAGGAACCATGCAGCGCATTCAGTGCTCGGGACACCCGAATTCATGGCGCCGGAGCTGTACGAGGAGAACTATACAGAACTGGTAGATATATATTCCTTCGGGATGTGCTTGTTGGAAATGGTGACGCGTGAGCTTCCATACACTGAATGCAACAGTATTGTCAAGATTTACAGAACCGTGATAGCTGGGGTGAGGCCTCAATCCTTGAATAAGGTTGATGATTTGGAGGTTAGAGCATTCATAGACAAGTGTCTGGCTCCAGCCGAAGCTAGGCCCTCTGCTACTGATCTTCTGAAAAACCCATTTTTTTATGGAATTCACGATGAAGATGATGATGACGAAAATGATGGTGATTGATAATAATTTCTACTTTACCGCTTACATGTTTCAAATATGGAAAAAGGATTTATCTGATTTGCCAATTTGTTTGGAAAATATAATTGCCTGTTAAAAATATCTTTCCTTCTTATTCAAACCATATATAAAAAGATCGGATAATTGACTTAATATAATTTATTTATCTGTATGTAATCTGTGATTTTCGATTAGAATAATGAAATTAAAATTCAAAACTCCAAAGTTTCAGGAAAAATGATATGGTGGAGATTTTGTAGAAGATGAAGGGAGCTCCTCACAATGTCTCCACCATTGACTCGAGTGACCATAAATATCATAATTAAAATTAGTTTATGAATTATGTAGTAGCAGTAGACCTAAATGTAAAAAAGAAAATAAATAATATAATGAATTTACTTTATATGTGTCATTTAATTTTTTTACAACGTCTAGAGGGTTGGTGGAGAATTTTCTTATTTTGATTTTCCCATGTTTTATTCGGTAGAAAACAATCATGGGAATCAAGAAAGGTGCATTAACCATGAGTTTCACGCATTTTCATCGTAATAAATAGGACAAGGATTACAACCAATTCGGCTATGTATCCCAATCATACTTTGTTAAAGCAGCATATGTAAGATTAAACACATAATATAAAAAGAATTGCTGGTTACATACATGTTACTTTTCACGTAGTTTGAGTAATTGGATGATATAGATCTCATGTGGGATCAACAACGTCAAATGATGATATCCACAACGGAAGTAATACTCCTAGTGTAGGATATTTTACTAATGAAGAGATATGTGACATTTTATGTTTGATGTATACCAAAAAGATGCAAAATTTATCTTCGGTAATGATAAGTTTAGTGGTCCATATTCAATTGGACAAAGATAGGTACCAAGAGAAAAATCAATAAAATTTAATTTTATTCAAATGCATATGAGAATATATTCGTTAAGAGAAGGAAATTAGCAAAAGGGATTACATCAATATATATAGAACTATAATGGATGTTTAACATGTAGATAATAAATTAAAAATATGGATAACAAAAGGATTTATAACTTCAACTATTATAGAACTCGATATTGGATAAAACACGATATCTTTTTTAGTATCAAATGATGCCTTGATATTAGGCCATAAAAGTGATTATGCATTATTATAGAATTCAAATCATTTACATATCATTGTTATTTTTATTTTTAAATAACGTGTTGTTTATTCATTTCTTATTATTATTAAAAAAAGCAAGTTATTTTCGATCTTAAGAAACAGATTAAAGGGTTTTGTCGAATGTTCATGTTTGTTTCAAATGACAAACATGAACATTCACAATAACAACCCATAAAACGTTTCAAATGACAGCAGCAAAGCATTAAAATCATTACTCGAATATAACGACTCTTCATGATGTGCACCAAACATCAAATATAGATATGCAATCACAATCCATAATCCATATCCCATACGACCCTGCAGTCACAATGGTCAGGAACAACATATTCCATTTATGAACACATATCATGATATACACGTAAGTATAATAGTTGTGTCACACAACACTAATTGTAATCATGTATAAACTATGTGCTATCTTTTTCCATCAACCATCCCTTGGCCCTCAGCAGCCCCAAAGAGCAAACCACTGCTCTGATACCACTAATGTAAGGACCTCGTGCGCTTAACCCACTGTTAGTATATTAACCAATGTATTTAGTGCATACAATTTTGTAATCATGGGAAAAACCACATGCTGCCATAGCATAATATACCAACAATAAAATATCTTACATTATTCCATATAATGTTCGTATCCCCCATACCACTAAACCCTTAAGTATGCATCTTATAATACACTTACACGTTTTCAATTCATTTAGCAATTCTTGGCGATGTTTGTTATTGTTTTCTACACCTTATTTTCCTCAGAAATAGGAAATTTTATTGGTTTCATTTTCTTATATAAGTGCTTTAGGAAAAAATATCCCTTCTATATATATAGATATCCTCTAGTTTCATAACTGTTGTTTAACAATCCTAATTTAAAAAATAATATCTACCACCCCTGCTATATTTTTTTATGCCTGACAGTTTTAATTTTCTCTTCACCTATTACAACTAGAAGAGTAAATTCGTAATACAATTATTTTACAGGGTTCATCTGTTATTATTCAAACTGTCGGAGGAAAATCGTAATACATCTATTCTATAGGGAAGACAATTATAATTTTTCTTTTGTTTAATACATTAACACTTATTTTATTTAGTAATAGATTAATTACTCACTTACTTCACACTTTAAACCTACTGTTTCTTTTCCAGTAGCATTTATGATTAAAAAATAGATTACTTTCAAAAATTAAAACTGATAATATATATTTTAATATAATTTCTAAAAATAAATTTCTCCTAAATATTTTAATTAATAAATAGACCGAAAACCAGCGGCATATTTAATTAAATATAATAAAAATGAAAAAAATTTCACGAAATACCGTGATTTGAAAACCTTTACAATTCTATGATAATTCGCATACCCAGCATACGAATTTACCTAAATTCGCATACCCGCTTTGTGAATTATAAAATTTTATTTTTTTTAAAAAAAAATAATTTTAAATTCGCATACCGAGAATGCGAATTTAAAGAGAATTCGCAATCTCGGTATGCAAATTCTCTGCAAACCCAGCCTGGAAAGTACCTTCACGAGAAAGCAAATTTTATTGCCAACTTTTATTGCCATCACTCGGTGAATAAATGACTGAGAGCCTCTTCTTTCTTGCCATTCCCTCCTCCTTGCTTCTTCTGCTCTTAGCTTTCAATCAATGCAAGCATCCCAAAAATTTGTATCATAATTTTTGTTGGAAGATTACTACTACAAGAATTCTCAAAAACTTCATCAAATGTATTTGAAAATTTAAGTTTTACATATTTTTGAGTATTTATTGCATTTACTTTAATTTTTGTGTTTTACATATTTTTGAGTATATATTGCATTTACTTTAATTTTTGTGTTATGTTATAGGTTTTGCTAACAAGAATTTCAAGGTATGTTTTTCCAATTTTTCATTATTATTTGCTTAAATTAGAGCTGGAAAATCGAAAATGAAGGTATGGTTTTCCAATTTTTCATTATTATTTGCTTAAATCATGGATGGGAAATCGTAAATTTTGGGCTAGATTTGCAGGCGGATAAGAGTAGAATTTGCATATTGGGTATGCGAATTCTACTTGCAGTAGAATTCTCATAGTAGATTTCGCACCCTGTATGCGAATTCTACTGTTCTACAGTAGAATTCGCATACCCAATATGCGTTTTTTACTTATTTTTAAATTAATATCATTTAAAAATGAAAAAAATAGACTAAATTTTTAATAATTTAAAAATTGACTGAATATTTAATAATTTTTTATAAACTTATATTTTTTGGATACATTTAATTAAATATTAAAAAAATAGACTAAACAAGTAGTTCAACATAAAATTATTTTTTTATAACATATGAATAAAACACTAATTATATGATTTTAATGTGCCATTTTCGTAGATAATATGTCGTCGGTTCGAAGTCAAATTGATGTTTTGCTATACTATGGTGGTCACATATCACACGATGTGATTATTGTTAGTTATGATCGACCTCCAATAAGCTATATACGAATGCCTCGAACAATTACAATGCCTGAGTTATTGTCGATATTGTACGATCAGATAAGTATCGATAACCAACAATATGCACTTAAAGTGTGGACGAAGCATATATTTAATAATACTTCTGAACATTTACTCGAAATTACAAAAGACAGTGATATTTGGTTTTTCTTTGACCCCGATGTTGAAAATGCCGGTGTCAATTTATATGTTGAGTCAGAACAAATACACATTAATAATGTGACAGACATTCAATATACTAAAGAACGTGGCTCATATATGTCAATGCTTAATGATGATCATAACCTGGAGATACCGGTTGTCACACAAGGACTTGTAAGTATGAGAACATGAAATAATTATGCTAGTAGTTCGAGAAACGTTGGACATAACACGTACAGAACTGAAGGGGAAGTTCATGATTCAAGGGAGGAGGACAGAGATGATTATGCCAGTGCCGATTTTTTTGGTCCTGAAACTCATGTTGATTCCGAACCAGACGAAGATGGAATTAACGTTCATGAAGGGTTTCGACATTGTCGTGAGGTCATAAGTGTTGACGGCACACATTTGTATACAAAGTATAAGCTTTGATACCAACTGTGACGGCCCGTCCAGATGGGTCGCCCGCCGTATTCAATTTCTTGAATACAAGGCTTCACTCAATTCAAACTTAATTATCACTTTGAACTTATGTCTAACGGAAACGTTTTTTTATTTGAATACAAGGCTTCACTCGAATCGAAACTTAATTATCACTTTGAACTTATGTCTAGCGGAAACGTTTTTATTCTTATCGAACATTTGACTTAGTAATTTTTATCCGAGACTTTTATCTTAGAAAAATTTGGGCAAAGTCTCCTCTTAAAAATTGTGCCCTGTGATCTACCAGATCACTACCACCACAACATCCATACCATAAAAACAAAAACTAAACCAAAATAAACTTCAAATATCAAAATCCAACTCAAACATAAATAAATGTTTCATATCCTCAAAATAAAACTTAAACATGCCAACATACTCAAAACTTCATAATAAATCTAAATATCCTCCGCATCGTCTAAGTCTTCAACTCCATCTGTAATATGTCACATTACAGGTAAAGGTAAGTTGCAGCATTTTATAGTAAGCATAATAAACATTTGATAAAAAGTCAAAAACATCATTTTTCATAATGTGACGAAAAATAATATACTTTCATATCAAAATAATTTTCACACATATAAGGTTTAATCCGAGCAGTCAACGGAACTAAATTTCACAAAACGGAATCATAACGGAAATAACTGCACAGATAACCAACTAAACGTAACAGAAACGAATAACAATATCATATAATGTCTTAACATTATAGAATTAATCATTAAACATAGCCATGTTGTAATGAAACAAATGCATACTCAATTACGGATGTGACACAATGATATCATTCCAGACTATACCCGCTGGAAGGGTATCGACAGATATTATACCCCCTCTGTCTTCGGGCAAAACGAAATGCGTTTCTTTATTCTCGTCGCCAACGAGCCGAAAGTATGCGCGTTTTTATCCTCGTCGCAATGCGAGCCACAACGAAACAAAATATCCACAGTTCACAAACTTCAAATCGTATTCACCGAATCAAGACAAACATGGCCTTTCGAAATAGTTTTTCACACACAATAAAATGTTGTTTCAAAATTACATTTTTCAACAAAATACATTTCTTATCAAAATCATATTTCAAAATAATCTTTCATGCTTACTATTCAAAACATTTCAAAATAAACAACAAAATATACTCAAAATAATTTGCGTAAAATTGCAACTTCCTTTACGTACCTCAAAGCTTCCTAAAATGTTCAAGCTACAACTTTCCCAACAAATCTCCACAAATATCAATGATTTCCTATCACATATTTCAATATTATTCAGCATATAATCTTAAAAGACAGAATAATCTTCTTCTTCTTTTTAATAAATAAACTTACTAAGCATTGACAAACCATCATTAGTATTATCAAAAGCCAAATAAAGTTTTTACTATCATTTTTGTATTAGAGTTCCTCACGACAAACTTTCAACTCACAAGAGCTTGGTCCCACTATTTTTTTTTTCCAGCGCTATTAACATTGTAATATGCATATTTATGGATTGTCTACTCTCTTAACAAACAGTATTAGTTATCTTTCATCGTAGACCATTCCAGATCTAATGGACTGTATACTTCATTAACTCTCCTCAAAATCATGGCAATATTAAATTTTAAAACCAAGATGGTTATGTAATTTGAAGAATCAGCAGAGACGTGTGTTTAAATAAGTCCCAACTTATTTCTAGAAATATAAATTATATGGCAACAGAAATCAAAAGAGCTACTATGTAAATCATTACTAGCAAAGTGGAAGATAAGCTTTACCGGACTTTTGACCCTATATTATTCCTCTCGCTCGATCGACTCAACCTCTTAGAGTTTTTCCCACAGTTAATGTTTGGCAGCGGTCTAAATCGAATCAGCAGCAAAATTGGCTTGCATCCCGTAATTGAGTCAAAGCGAAATATCGTGGATTTTGGCGTTCGATGGAGGATAGTGGCGCTTTTTATTAAGGCTTGATTTGGGTTAATTAGACTGAGAAAGGGGGAGAGGGAAAGGAATCGGCTGCTGATAATGGAGGAACTTGGAGTTAGAAAATTGGGAAGTAAATGGTATGTTTAATGGGTGGAAAAGAAACGAGGGGTCTTGGCACCAATTCTTTATGTACATAGGTATATTTATTACTAATTAATTAAATATTTTATTGTTATTATAAATACATATATATTTTATTATTATTAGTATTATTATATTTTTTTTCTCTTATATTTATATGTATGTACAAAAAAAATCGGGTACTTACAATCTCCCCAACTTTTAAAAAGTTTCGTCCTCGAAACTTGCTCCAGACTTTATATCCGGATACTTAGCATATAATTCATCTTCTTTTTCCCACGTTGCCTCATCAGGTGAGTGATTGCTCCATTGAACCTTTACAAAGGGAATTGTCTTAGTTCGTAGAATTCTCTCTTGACGGTCGAGTATCTTGATAGGATATTCTGAATATGTACATTCCTTGGATATCTCAATCTCTGCTGCCTTAAGCACATGACTTTCATCTGAAACATACTTCCTGAGCATCGAGACGTGAAATACATTATGTACTCGATCTAATTCCGGAGGTAGAGCAAGTCGATAAGCCAAAGTTCCTATTCTTTCCAGAATTTCATATGGTCCTATGAATCTCGGACTTAACTTCCCATGCTTGCCAAACCTCATTACTCCTCTGAATGGTGATACTTTCAAGTATACCTTATCTCCTTGCTGAAATTCTAAATCTCGTCTGCGAACATCAGCCCAACTTTTCTGTCGACTCTGAGCTGTAAGTAACCTCTGTTTGATGATGGAAACATTTTCATTCGTGAGTTTGATCAACTCTGGTCCTTCCAATACTTTCTCTCCAACGTCAAACCAACACTGTGGTGTTCGACATTTCTTTCCATACAAAGCTTCGAATGGTGCCATTTGAATACTGGATTGATAACTGTTATTGTACACAAACTCTGCCAGTTTCAGATGACGATCCCACTGTCCTTGAAAATCCAAAATACATGTTCTAAGTAAATCCTCAAGAATTTGAATCGTTCTCTCAGACTGTCCATCTGTCTGTGGATGGAAAGCTGTGCTGTATTTCAAATTCGTGCCCAACACAGATTGTAAACTCTTCCAAAATTGTGATGTGAATCGAGCATCTCGATCAGATATGATACTGACTGGTATCCCGTGTAAACACACCACTTGATCAATGTAAAGTCGTGCTAAATCATTCATTGATGTGGTCTTCTTCATCGGTATAAAGTGAGCACACTTAGTAAGTCGATCAACAATAACCCAAACTGAATCTTTTTGTGTCGTAGTCTTGGGTAATCCGGTCACAAAGTCCATAGTAATATGCTCCCATTTCCAGTTTGGTATGTCCAAGTTTCTCAGTGTTCCTGCTAGCTTTTGTCTTCCAACTTTCACTTGTTGACACACTAAACACTTGGACACAAACTTTACGACATCTTGCTTCATCCCTGGCCACCAAAATAATTGCTTCATATCTTGATACATTTTATTCTGTCCTGGATGCATGGCCAAAATTGTCTGATGTGAATCTTGTAAGACTTCGCCCCTGAGTGTTGATACAGCTGGAACGAATAGTCTATCATTGAATCTCAAAGTCCCATCTTCATGCATTCTAAAATTTTCTTGGTTTGATTGAGCCTTTTGAGATAAAGTCTGCCACATAGGATCCTTTGATTGTGCTTCCTTAATCCTGAGAATAAGATCAGGTTGCACCATGAGATTACACAATATCGTCGTCCCGTTTTGGTCGTCTCTTGATTCAACATTCAGATTTAACTTTGACATCTCGTCAATGAGTTTCTGTTGCGTAGTCAATAGCATTGATCCGTAACTCTTCCTGCTTAATGCATCAGCTACCGCATTACTCTTTCCAGGATGATAGTGCAATTTCAAATCATAGTCCTTGATCAGCTCTAACCATCTTCTCTGTCTCATATTCAACTCCTTTTGAGTAAAAATATACTTTAAGCTCTTGTGATCAGTGTAGATATCACATGTGGTTCCGTACAAGTAATGTCGCCATAACTTCAGCGCAAAAACAACTGCTGCCAGTTCCAGATCATGAGTGGGGTACCTTATCTCGTGTTCTTTCAACTGTCGTGAAGCATATGCAATCACCTTTCCATTTTGCATAAGTACACAACCTAACCCCTCCTTTGATGCATCACTGTAGATACAAAATCCTTCATGTCCATCCGGCAATGTAAGAATAGGTGCCGTCACAAGTAGATCTTTCAACTTCTCAAAACTTGCCTGACACTTAGAATCCCATTCAAACTTTACTCCCTTTCTAGTTAACTTTGTAAGGGGTAATGCAACTCGAGAAAATCCTTCCACAAATTTTCGGTAATATCCAGCCAATCCCAGAAAACTTCGAATTTCTGTTACCGATGTCGGAACTTTCCAATTGGTAATGGCTTGAATCTTTGCTGAGTCTACTCGGATTCCTTGAGTATCAATGATGTGTCCAAGAAATGATACAGAATCCAACCAGAAGTCACATTTCTCGAACTTTGCAAATAATTGATGTTGTCGTAGTCTCTCCAATGTCATCTTCAAATGTTCTTCATGTTCTTCCTTTGATTTGGAATAGATCAATATATCATCAATGAATACTATGATGAATTTATCGAGCCATTCTCGGAATACGTGATTCATTAAAGCCATAAATGCTGCAGGTGCATTCGTAAGTCCGAAAGGCATCACCAGAAATTCATAATGTCCATATCTGGTTCGAAATGCAGTTTTGTGAATATCCTGCTCTTTGATTCTGAGTTGATGATACCCAGATCTCAAATCAATCTTCGAGAATATTTGTGCACCTTGTAATTGATCGAACAAATCGTCAATCCTTGGTAGCGGATATTTATTCTTCACAGTGATTCGATTCAACTCCCTGTAATCAATGCACATTCTCATGCTGCCATCCTTTTTCTTTACAAACAGTACCGGTGCTCCCCAAGGTGACACACTAGGCCTTATGAAACCTTTATCTTGTAGTTCCTTCAATTGACTTTTCAATTCTTTTAGCTCTGCTGGTGCCATCCTGTAAGGTGCTTTGGATATCGGTTCCGATCCCGGAATAATATCAATAGAAAATTCCGTGCTTCGAATTGGTGGCAGTCCTGGCAAATCCTCTGGGAAAACATCTAAGAATTCTTTCACCGTGCAAATCTTATTTATTTTTGCTTCCACTTCAGAGACATTGCCACAAAATCGTTCATGCAAGCTTACGCCTTCATAACAGATCTCTTTACCTGAACTCGTTTGTAGAGTTATGATCCTTCGGTAACAGTCAATGCGAGCCTTTGCACTACTCAACCAATCCATTCCAAGAATTATGTCAAATTCTTTCATGTTGATGATGAAGAGGTTGGCTTTGAATTCTTCGCTTTCCACAATCAGTGTTACATCATTGCATACATATTTAATTGTGACTGTCTTTCCTAATGGACTCAATACTTGCATTAAATGTAACAGTGGACTGAAGTGCAAATCCAGTTTCTCCACACAAGATTCAGAGATAAAGGAATTTGAAGCGCCAGAATCAAATAACACATAAACATCTTGATTCAGGAATTTAAATTTACCTCCAATCAATTCACGATCCTCTTCAGCACGGACAGCATACAATCTAGTTGGATTGCGCTGTTGTTGTCCACGTGGTTGATTTGTTCCTGAGGTTTGTTTCAGACTGGGACAATCTCTAATCCGATGATCTTTAGATCCACATTTAAAGCAGCCTCCAGAGTTCCAGTAACATTCCCCAGTATGACTCCGATTACACTTGGGACAAACTTCATTCTTCTTAGTTTCAACGATCACCTGTCTGCGAGCTGGCGGTCTCTGATCTCTGTTTCTGAATTCAGGCTTTCTCTTTCGATTTTGAGGAGTCTCTAGATTCCTCAGTTCAGATTCCACGAACAATGCCCTCTCCAAGAGTATATCAAATTTAGTATCCATGAGAGGTGCTACTTTGAGCCTGATGCCAGTGCGAAGACCTTGTCTGAACCTTGTAATCTTGCTGTTCTCAGACTGCAAATACAAAGGACAGAATCTGCCCAGCTCTTGGAACTTTCTCAAATATTCCAGCACAGTCATATTCTCAGTTTGCCTCAGCCTCAAAAATTCATCTTCTTTAGCCATTCGGACAGCGTCAGGAAAGTATTGTTGCAGAAATTTCTCTCTAAAAATCGTCCAGGTAATGGAGTTTCGTTCCATACTTACTTCCACTGAGGTCCACCAATGTTTTGCATTTCCTTCCAGAAATGGAGTCACGACTGAAACTTTTTCTCCATCGGCAATGTTTATGGCTTTCAGTAATTCTTCAATCTTGGTCAGCCATTCCTCAGCTTTCATTGGATCAGTCTCATTTCCAAAGTACGGTGGTCGGAGTGCTCGGAATCTCTCAAACTCAGTCCTTCTCGGTGGTCCCGGCTGTAGTGGTGCCGAAACAACATTTTGTTGTAACACTCCTGCTATGATGCGACATATGTTCGTGATGTCCACCTCATTCATTGATCCCACGTTTATATTTGGGACTCCATCTTGACCTTGATCCACATTCCTATCTTGACCATCTCCTGAGTTGCGATTCGAGTCCTGTTCTTGGCTACCACTCAGATTGCTACTGGTTCTTCCTCTAGCCATTTGAAATCTTAAAAATAGAGTTTTATCGAAATAAATGATACTAGTTTAAAGAAAACAAATAAATTGTTTAAAGCAAGTAAAAACAAGTATGCACATAAGTTCAAACACACACACATATAAAATCTTAGGTACTGTTTCAAACTTAACTCCATTACTCTAAATCCAAAACTTTTCCCAATAAGTCAAACTTAAATAAGCTCAGTCTTAAAGCAAAGGTCTAATCCAAACTTATAAACTAAGGCTAAATCCCAAACATATAAACTAAGGCTCTGATACCAACTGTGACGGCCCGCCCTAAATGGGTCGCCCGCCGTATTCAATTGCTTGAATACAAGGCTTCACTCGAATCGAAACTTAATTATCACTTTGAACTTATGTTTAGCGGAAACGTTTTTATTCTTATCGAATGTTGACTTAATAAATTTTTACCGATGACTTCTAACTTAGAAAAATTTGGGCAGAGTCTCCTCTTAAAAATTGTGCCCTGTGATCTACCAGATCACTACCACCACAATATCAAAACCATAAAAACAAAAACTAAACCAAAATAAACTTCAAATATCAAAATCCAACTAAAACATAAATAAATGTTTCATATCCTCAAAATAAAACTTAAACATGCCAACATACTCAAAACTTCATAATAAATCTAAATATCCTCCGCATCGTCTAAGTCTTCAACTCCATCTGTAATATGTCACATTACAGGTAAAGGTAAGTTGCAGCATTTTATAGTAAGCATAATAAACATTTGATAAAAGTATTTAAAACATCATTTTTCATAATGTGACGAAAAATAATATACTTTCATATCCAAAATAACTTTCACACATATATGGTTTAATCCGAGCAGTTAACGGAACTAAATTTCACAAAACGGAATCATAACGGAAATAACTGCACAGATAACCAACTAAACTTAACGGACACGAATAACACTATCATAATCATATAATGTCTTAACCATATAGAATTAATCTTTAGTCATAGCCATGCTGTAATGAAACAAATGCATACTCAAATACGGATGTGACACAATGATATCATTCCAGACTATACCCGCTGGAAGGGTATCGACAGATATTATACCCCCTCTGTCTTCGGGCAAAACGAAATGCGTTTCTTTATTCTCGTCGCCAACGAGCCGGAAGTATGCGCGTTTTTATCCTCGTCGCAATGCGAGCCACAACGAAACAAAAATATCCACAGTTCACAAACTTCAAATCGTATTCACCGAATCAAGACAAACATGGCCTTTCAAAATAGTTTTTCACACACAATAAAATGTTATTCAAAATTCTATTTTTCAACAAAATACATTTCTTATCAAAAATATTCTTTCAAAATAATTCTTGCATGCTTACTATCCGAAAATCATTTCAAAATAAACAATACGAAATACTTAAAATAATTTGCGGAAAATTGCAACTTCCTTTACATATCTCAAAGCTTCCTAACAACGTCAAGCTACAAACCTTTCCACAATCTCCAAGATATCAAGTATTTCCTATTATTCATTTCAACATTATCAACAACCATATACATTTAACTTGGTTTTTAAAACAACCTACATATTCCAAACTTATGTTCAAACTTAAATTCACTATCCAAATTACCAAAGCCTACCAATAAACAATTCACCATCTTCGAAAATATCCAATAGCATTTTCGAAAAAATTACAGTTTCAACCCCTCAAAATCCAACATACATTTTCGAAATTAAAAATCCAGAAAATTTCGAACTCAAATTATAATCTCAATTCCTCCAAAATCCAGTACAATTTTCGAACTCCAATTTCTGCAAAAATCTTCGAATTCCAGAAAAATTTCGAATTAATATTCCAGAAAAATTTTCGAATTCCAATTCTTAAAACAAAATTGTGTTCTTGACAAAAATTAAACCAATAGACTTCCAATAATCCATCTACACTAACCTAACCAAATTATAACCCAAAAACAGAAATTAAAATCAAAAACAGAAAAAAAAATTCAAAACATATACATCGAATTTCATACCTATTTGTTACGATTTCTGACCCAATTTCGATTTCCTCGCTGTTGCTTGCAACCACTCGAAATTGGAACTGATTTCCGAACTAGAAATCGAATTTTACAAAACAAATCTGAAAATTTGTTTTCGGAACAGACAGGAATGGACTTGGGTTTGTCTGACCTTATACAATCCAGAGTGAGTAGATGAAGAGGTTGAGAGTTATAGGCGTTTATGGGAGAAGAAGAAGCGACAAAATTAAAGAATGAATGACATGCTGCGAAGAAGACGAGAAGAAGCAAGCGAAGGCTGAATAGAAACTGAAAGAGAAAGTTGAAATCATGTTCGGCTATCTCACTCTTTAATTAACATTACTTAAATAATATTACTAATATTATTATTATTATTATTTATTATAATTATCATATATTCTTATTATTTATTTATTATTATATAATTTATTACTTGTACAATATTTGGGTCAATAAATTCCTATAAAATTGAACCATTACAATCTCCATACATTCTAAAAAGTTTCGTCCTCGAAACTTGCATCGCATTTTACATCTGGATATTTCGCATATAGTTCTTCCTCTTTTTCCCATGTTGCTTCATCAGGTGAATGATTGCTCCATTGAACCTTTACAAAAGGAATTGTCTTAGTTCGTAGAATTCTCTCTTGACGGTCTAGTATCTTGATAGGATATTCTGAATATGTGCATTCCTTTGATATCTCAATCTCTGTTGCTTTAAGCACATGACTTTCATCTGAAACATACTTCCTGAGCATCGAGACGTGAAATACATTATGTACTCGATCTAATTCCGGAGGTAGAGCAAGTCGATAAGCCAAAGTTCCTATTCTTTCCAAGATTTCATATGGTCCTATGAATCTCGGACTTAACTTCCCATGCTTGCCAAACCTCATTACTCCTCTGAATGGTGATACTTTCAAGTATACCTTATCCCCTTGCTGAAATTCTAAATCTCGTCTGCGAACATCAGCCCAACTTTTCTGTCGACTCTGAGCTGTAAGTAATCTCTGTTTGATGATGGACACATTCTCATTCGTGAGTTTGATCAACTCTGGTCCTTCCAATACTTTCTCTCCAACATCAAACCAACACTGTGGTGTTCGACATTTCCTTCCATACAAAGCTTCGAATGGTGCCATTTGAATACTGGATTGATAGCTGTTATTGTACACAAACTCTGCCAGTTTCAGATGACGATCCCACTGTCCTTGAAAATCCAAAATACATGTTCTAAGTAAATCCTCAAGGATCTGAATCGTTCTCTCAGACTGTCCGTCCGTCTGTGGATGGAAAGCTGTGCTGTATTTCAAATTCGTTCCCAACACAGATTGTAAACTCTTCCAGAATTGTGAGGTGAATCGAGCATCTCGATCAGATATAATACTGACTGGTATCCCATGCAAACACACCACTTGATCAATGTAAAGCTTTGCTAAATCATTCATTGATGTAGTCTTCTTCATCGGTATGAAGTGAGCACACTTAGTAAGTCGATCAACAATAACCCAAACTGAATCTTTTTGTGTCGTAGTCTTGGGTAATCCGGTCACAAAGTCCATAGTAATATGCTCCCATTTCCAATTTGGTATGTCCAAGTTTCTCAGTGTCCCTGCCGGCTTTTGTCTTCCAACTTTCACTTGTTGACATACTAAACACTTGGACACAAACTTCACAACATCTTGCTTCATTCCTGGCCACCAAAATAATTGTTTCATATCTTGATACATTTTATTCTGTCCTGGATGCATGGCCAATATTGTCTGATGTGAATCTTGTAAGATTTCGCCCCTGAGTGTTGATACAGCTGGAACGAATAATCTATCATTGAATCTCAAAGTCCCATCTTCATGCATTCTAAAATTTTCTTGATTTGATTGAGCCTTTTGTGATAAAGTCTGCCACATAGGATCCTTTGATTGTGCTTCCTTAATCCTGAGAATAAGATCAGGTTGCACCATGATATTACACAACATCGTCGTCCCATGTTGGTCGTCTCTTGATTCGACATTCAGATTTAACTTTGACATCTCGTCAATTAGTTTCTGCTGCGTAGTCAATAGCATTGATCCATAACTCTTCCTGCTTAATGCATCTGCTACCGCATTACTCTTTCCAGGATGATAGTGTAATTTCACATCATAGTCCTTGATCAGCTCTAACCATCTTCTCTGTCTCATATTCAACTCCTTTTGAGTAAAAATATACTTTAAACTCTTATGATCAGTGTAGATATCACATGTGGTTCCGTACAAGTAATGTCGCCATAACTTCAGCGCAAAAACCACTGCTGCCAGTTCCAGATCATGAGTAGGGTACCTTATTTCATGTTCTTTCAACTGTCGTGAAGCATATGCGATCACCTTTCCATTTTGCATAAGTACACAACCTAACCCTTCTTTTGATGCATCACTGTAGATACAAAATCCTTCATGTCCATCTGGCAATGTAAGAATTGGCGCCGACACAAGTAAATCTTTCAACTTTTCAAAACTTGCCTGACACTTAGAATCCCATTCAAACTTTACTCCCTTTCTTGTTAACTTTGTAAGGGGTAATGCAACTCGAGAAAATCCTTCCACAAATTTTCGGTAATATCCAGCCAATCCCAGAAAACTTCGAATTTCTGTTACTGATGTCGGAACTTTCCAATTGGTAATGGCTTGAATCTTTGCTGAGTCTACTCGGATTCCTTGAGTATCAATAATGTGTCCAAGAAATGATACAGAATCCAACCAGAAGTCACATTTCTCGAACTTTGCAAATAATCGATGTTGTCGTAGTCTCTCCAATGTCATATTCAAATGTTCTTCATGTTCTTCCTTTGATTTGGAATAAATCAATATATCATCAATGAATACTATGATGAATTTGTCGAGCCATTCTCGGAATACGTGATTCATTAATGCCATAAATGCTGCAGGTGCATTCGTAAGTCCGAAAGGCATCACCAGAAATTCATAATGTCCATATCTGGTTCGAAATGCAGTTTTGTGAATATCTTGCTCCTTGATTCTGAGTTGATGATACCCAGATCTCAAATCAATCTTCGAGAATATTTGTGCACCTTGTAATTGATCGAACAAATCGTCAATCCTTGGTAGCGGATATTTATTCTTCACAGTGATTCGATTCAACTCCCTGTAGTCAATGCACATTCTCATGCTGCCGTCCTTTTTCTTTACAAACAGTACCGGTGCTCCCCAAGGTGACACACTAGGCCTTATGAAACCTTTATCTTGTAGTTCCTTCAATTGTCCTTTCAATTCTTTTAGCTCTGCTGGTGCCATCCTGTAAGGTGCCTTGGATATCGGTTCTGATCCCGGAATAATATCAATAGAAAATTCCGTGCTTCGAATTGGTGGCAGTCCTGGCAAATCCTCTGGGAAAACATCTGAGAATTCTTTCACCGTGCAAATCTTATTTATTTTTGCTTCCACTTCAGAGACATTGCCACAAAATCGTTCATGCAGGCTCACGCCTTCATAACAGATCTCTTTACCCGAATTCGTTTGTAGAGTTATGATCCTTCGGTAACAGTCAATGCGAGCCTTTGCACTACTCAACCAATCCATCCCAAGAATTATGTCAAATTCTTTCATGTTGATGATGAACAGGTTGGCTTTGAATTCTTCGCTTTCCACAATCAGTGTTACATCATTGCATACATATTTAATTGTGACTGTCTTTCCTAATGGACTCAATACTTGCATTAAATGTAACAGTGGACTGAAGTGCAAATCAAGTTTCCCCACACAACATTCAGAGATAAAGGAATTTGAAGCACCAGAATCAAATAACACATAAACATCTTGATTCAGGAATTTAAATTTACCTCCGATCAATTCATGATCCTCTTCAGCACGGACAGCATACAATCTAGTTGGATTGCGTTGTTGTTGTCCACGTGGTTGATTTGTTCCTGAGGTTTGTTTCAGACTGGGACAATCTCTAATCCGATGATCTTTAGATCCACATTTAAAGCAACCTCCAGAGTTCCAGTAACATTCCCCAGTATGACTCCGATTACACTTGGGACAAACTTCATTCTTCTTAGTTTCAACTATCATCTGTCTGCGAGCTGGCGGTCTCTGATCTCTGTTTCTGAATTCAGGCTTTCTCTTTCGATTTTGCGGAGTCTCAAGATTCCTCAGTTCAGATTCCACGAACAATGCCCTCTCCATGAGTATATCAAATTTGGTATCCATGAGAGGTGATACTTTGAGCCTGATGCCAGTGCGAAGACCTTGTCTGAACCTTGTAATCTTGCTGTTCTCAGACTGCAAATACAAAGGACAGAATCTGCCCAGCTCTTGGAACTTCCTCAAATACTCCAGCACAGTCATATTCTCAGTTTGCCTCAGCCGCAAAAATTCATCTTCTTTAGCCATTCGGACAGCGTCAGGAAAATATTGTTGCAGAAATTTCTCTCTAAAAATCGTCCAGGTAATGGAGTTTCGTTCCATACTTACTTCCACTGAGGTCCACCAATGCTTTGCATTTCCTTCCAGAAATGGAGTCACTACCGTAACTTTTTCTCCATCGGCAATGTTTATGGCCTTCAGTAATTCTTCAATCTTAGTCAGCCATTCCTCAGCTTTCATTGGATCAGTCTCATTTCCAAAGTACGGTGGTCGGAGTGCCCGGAATCTCTCAAACTCAGTCCTTCTCGGTGGTTCCGGTTGTAGTGGTGCCGTAACAACATTTTGTTGTAACACTCCAGCTATGATGCGACATATGTTCGTGATGTCCACCTCATTCATTGATCCCACGTTTATATTTGGGATTCCATCTTGACCTTGATTCACATTCCTATCTTGACCATCTCCTGAGTTGCGATTCGAGTCCTGTTCTTGGCTACCACTCAGATTGCTACTAGTTCTTCCTCTAGCCATTTGAAATCTTAAAAATAGAGTTTTATCGAAATAAATGATACTAGTTTAAAGAAAACAAATAAATTGTTTAAAGCAAGTAAAAACAAGTATGCACATAAGTTCAAACACACACACATATAAAATCTTAGGTACTGTTTCAAACTTAACTCCATTACTCTAAATCCAAAACTTTTCCCAATAAGTCAAACTTAAATAAGCTCAGTCTTAAAGCAAAGGTCTAATCCAAACTTATAAACTAAGGCTAAATCCCAAACATATAAACTAAGGCTCTGATACCAACTGTGACGGCCCGCCCTAAATGGGTCGCCCGCCGTATTCAATTGCTTGAATACAAGGCTTCACTCGAATCGAAACTTAATTATCACTTTGAACTTATGTTTAGCGGAAACGTTTTTATTCTTATCGAATGTTGACTTAATAAATTTTTACCGATGACTTCTAACTTAGAAAAATTTGGGCAGAGTCTCCTCTTAAAAATTGTGCCCTGTGATCTACCAGATCACTACCACCACAATATCAAAACCATAAAAACAAAAACTAAACCAAAATAAACTTCAAATATCAAAATCCAACTAAAACATAAATAAATGTTTCATATCCTCAAAATAAAACTTAAACATGCCAACATACTCAAAACTTCATAATAAATCTAAATATCCTCCGCATCGTCTAAGTCTTCAACTCCATCTGTAATATGTCACATTACAGGTAAAGGTAAGTTGCAGCATTTTATAGTAAGCATAATAAACATTTGATAAAAGTATTTAAAACATCATTTTTCATAATGTGACGAAAAATAATATACTTTCATATCCAAAATAACTTTCACACATATATGGTTTAATCCGAGCAGTTAACGGAACTAAATTTCACAAAACGGAATCATAACGGAAATAACTGCACAGATAACCAACTAAACTTAACGGACACGAATAACACTATCATAATCATATAATGTCTTAACCATATAGAATTAATCTTTAGTCATAGCCATGCTGTAATGAAACAAATGCATACTCAAATACGGATGTGACACAATGATATCATTCCAGACTATACCCGCTGGAAGGGTATCGACAGATATTATACCCCCTCTGTCTTCGGGCAAAACGAAATGCGTTTCTTTATTCTCGTCGCCAACGAGCCGGAAGTATGCGCGTTTTTATCCTCGTCGCAATGCGAGCCACAACGAAACAAAAATATCCACAGTTCACAAACTTCAAATCGTATTCACCGAATCAAGACAAACATGGCCTTTCAAAATAGTTTTTCACACACAATAAAATGTTATTCAAAATTCTATTTTTCAACAAAATACATTTCTTATCAAAAATATTCTTTCAAAATAATTCTTGCATGCTTACTATCCGAAAATCATTTCAAAATAAACAATACGAAATACTTAAAATAATTTGCGGAAAATTGCAACTTCCTTTACATATCTCAAAGCTTCCTAACAACGTCAAGCTACAAACCTTTCCACAATCTCCAAGATATCAAGTATTTCCTATTATTCATTTCAACATTATCAACAACCATATACATTTAACTTGGTTTTTAAAACAACCTACATATTCCAAACTTATGTTCAAACTTAAATTCACTATCCAAATTACCAAAGCCTACCAATAAACAATTCACCATCTTCGAAAATATCCAATAGCATTTTCGAAAAAATTACAGTTTCAACCCCTCAAAATCCAACATACATTTTCGAAATTAAAAATCCAGAAAATTTCGAACTCAAATTATAATCTCAATTCCTCCAAAATCCAGTACAATTTTCGAACTCCAATTTCTGCAAAAATCTTCGAATTCCAGAAAAATTTCGAATTAATATTCCAGAAAAATTTTCGAATTCCAATTCTTAAAACAAAATTGTGTTCTTGACAAAAATTAAACCAATAGACTTCCAATAATCCATCTACACTAACCTAACCAAATTATAACCCAAAAACAGAAATTAAAATCAAAAACAGAAAAAAAAATTCAAAACATATACATCGAATTTCATACCTATTTGTTACGATTTCTGACCCAATTTCGATTTCCTCGCTGTTGCTTGCAACCACTCGAAATTGGAACTGATTTCCGAACTAGAAATCGAATTTTACAAAACAAATCTGAAAATTTGTTTTCGGAACAGACAGGAATGGACTTGGGTTTGTCTGACCTTATACAATCCAGAGTGAGTAGATGAAGAGGTTGAGAGTTATAGGCGTTTATGGGAGAAGAAGAAGCGACAAAATTAAAGAATGAATGACATGCTGCGAAGAAGACGAGAAGAAGCAAGCGAAGGCTGAATAGAAACTGAAAGAGAAAGTTGAAATCATGTTCGGCTATCTCACTCTTTAATTAACATTACTTAAATAATATTACTAATATTATTATTATTATTATTTATTATAATTATCATATATTCTTATTATTTATTTATTATTATATAATTTATTACTTGTACAATATTTGGGTCAATAAATTCCTATAAAATTGAACCATTACAGTCGTGAGGTCATAAGTGTTGACGGCACACATTTGTATACAAAGTATAAGCATAAATTGTTAATCGCAGTTGGAATTGATGCTCATCAGCAGGTCCTGCCTTTGGCTTTCGCGATTGTAGATGAAGAGACAATGTCGTCGTGGAAATGGTTTCTTGAACTGATCGCTAGACATATTCTTTGTGACGTAGATGGTGTATGTCTTAATTCTGATAGACACCAAGGCCTTCTCCGTGTTGTTCAAAGTATGCCTGCATTTATCCCTCCCCGCGGTGTACATTGTTTTTGTCTGAGACACGTGTGCTCTAATTTCAACAAACAATTTAAAAATGTAATGTTGAAGGACATGTGCTGGAAGGCTGGTAAGGCTCATCAAATTACGAAGTTCAATCGGGTTATGGAGCAGATCAGTAATAATAATGAGGGGCTTTCAATTATCTTAGTTCCATTGACCAAACTCAGTGGACTTTGGCACATGATGGTGGATGGCGTTCTGGTATTATGACAACCAACTTGTCTGAGGCTTATAATGGAGTTCTTAAAGGTGCTCGTCGTCTTCCAGTGAAGGCAATTGTACAATTGACTTTTGGCCGAACCGTTCAATATTTCATGGACCGTCGAATGAAGTGCCAACAAATGATTCAAAATAATCAAGGATGGACAACCTGCACATTTCAAAAATTTACTCGTTGGCAACACGAATCATTGCAACATATTGTCCAGAAATATGATTATACAACACAGACTGCTTCAGTGATAACGGTCGTCCGAGCTGGTGTCGGGAACAGTACACATGTTGTCAAACTTAGAGCCAAGATATGTTCATGTGGAAAGTGGACACAGTTTGGTATTCCATGTTCACATGCTATACATGCATGTCGACATTTTCAGTGTCAATGCATCAAGTTCAGTGAGTGAATATTATGACTTGCAACATTATTCTTCTACATACGAAGGGATATTTGAGCCGTTGTTCTCAGAAGAATATTGGATGCCCCCCTCATTCGAATTATCTCATAATCCTTTGCTAAGAACTCAAGCACGTCGGGGAAGAAATCGTACTTCGCGCATCCCAAATGAAATGGACTGGCCACAAGCTCGAGCAAGACAACAGGCACATAGAGCTCAAGAACACGGACAAACTTCACAACGACAATACTAATCAATATGTATCATGCCTTTTGTAAATATCGATTCACCATGATAAGTGTAAAAAACTTTCAATTATATGTATACATATTTTTCATTCTTCTGTTGATCTTATTAATTTCACTATATTACAGCATGGATATACATAGTACATATGGGCTTCTTGACACTAGTGTGCTCAATCAGCAGTCTGTGCATCGCTCTGATGATGTATTTCACGGAGACATTGTAAGGACCCCCGTGCCCTTAACCCGTTATTAGTGTATTAAGCCGTACCATTGGTGCATATAATCATACCATAATGGGGAAAACCACGTGCAAGTGCAACACCGTATGCTACCCAGAAAATTTCTTGCATCCAATTCACATAATATTCAGATTCCCCAACCCAGATTAATCATATAACATGCACCCACAAAATACACTAACATGCTCTTAGTTCATTTAGCAATTCCATAATTAATTGCATGCAGCCATAATGAACAGAGAGAAGCCGTAGCCCATTTATACATTCCATACACACGTAAAATGTACTCTCATAAGAGTACCCAATGGATAAGCATGTATCTGATGTATAACACTCTACCGGATACCAGTCCTGGTAGCACCTCCCAAGCGCAACTCGATCTCAACTCTGGATCTGAGCGTCTATCCAGCCAGCTCTGGTACCTCGATCCTGGAAGTACCCCAATCAATAGCCCGAGCTCAACTCCAAAGCTACCGCTACACCTGTATTACCTGCCCCAACAGAGACAGCCCCCACACGGGGTGAGCATACCAATACCACCAATCCAATAAGCATAATATTGCAATTCAAATACAAAAATGTAAATGCTTTAATTTAAATGATACTCCCTGGATGGCAATACCCTCATCCGGGATCCCCTGTATTGTCCCTGTTCTCAAAATAACCAAACTCATCAAATTCCCAAAGCCAGTTAATCGTCACATAGATTAACTAATACCGTTATATTATACCAGTTCCATGATCAATATAGTAAGAACACAATGTAAAAGACCATAGATATCACATATATCTACCCAAGCATTCCATGTTCCTATTTCCTCGCTCGCTCCTCAATAGCGGCATACTAAACCTCACGCACGCTCAACAATAGCGGCGTCATAACCGATGGTCGCCCAATGGCGACCGCATCCCGAATCATTGCTCGCTCGAAGGCGGCACTGTATGATTCCCAATATACTTATATGTCCATTGAAGGCAAATACCATTTACCATGCATATCATTATCCATTTGAAGTAAATATAATGCACCATGCATTTCAATACTTATTCGATGTAATTACCACATGCCAGATATTGCAATGTCCATATAATACAATTACCATACACCATGTATATTACAGTTGCAATACTATAATAGGTTATGCTCGTACGTCCCACGTACCTTAGCATTCCGTAGTCCATATCAAGCCTGGCTTGAGTTCCATGCCCCGAGAAACATGTGCTAAAACACATAAATATTCACAATTAATTACGAACATGCAACCCATGCTCAAGCACACCCATAACCCACAAAATATTGTCAACCCGCGACAATTTACCATTTACAAGACCCGGGGCAGGGCATATACAGGGAGGGGAAACGAATGAGACAATATCAAAAATTGCTCAAGAACCACTCCTAAAATTCGAACCCCAACCACACAAATCAAATCCAAAAATCACCATAATTCATTTAAAACATGAATTAATCAATCAACAACATGAATAATCGCCCCACATGCGAAACCCCCAAAATTCGAATTTAAAGCCCTAAATTCGAATCCAATTCCTCAATTCGAACCCAATAAGCATCTAAACCATAAATTAATTAATTATCAACAAGAATCAACATCCCCAAACCAAAACCCCAAATTTCGAACCCTAACCCGCCCAACACAAGAAATTCGAACCAAACCATGCAATCCAGCGCTCAAATCGAATCAATTGGCAACCAAAATCCTTGAACCACAAAGCATAAATTTTCGACACAAAATGCAGTACAAAACGCCCCAAAAACACTGGAAAAAGAGCCCCAAAAATCGTACCAAAAACGAGCCACAAAATCGAACAGAAACCCAGTTCGAACCCTAGCGCTTCCAGCAGAAATTCGAGCTCAAATCGCGACCAAACTTCAAATTGGTGGTATGGATAGGACCGCCTGGAAGAGACGAACACGGCGGCGGGTCGGACGCGCCGAACGGCGGCCGGACGGCGGCGGGCGCACGCCTGGAAGCGGCGTGGGTCAAAAGGGGATCGAGAATGGCGCGGCTACGGGGAGAGAGAAGGAGGGGAAGAAAATGGTTCCGATAATTAAAATCCCGGGTTTAATTGGTATTTATAGCAAAAATACCCCGAAATACTAATAGCCCCACAAATACATCATGATTCATTAAAAATCATCTGTTTTCAAAAACTCTCTCTCTAACTCAAAAACCCCCTACCGGTGCCCACACCAAGCACCCGAGATTCCGAGTCACACTAAAAACCCAACTCGCAGGTTTTCACCGGAATGAGAATACGATCTCAACCTCGGGATCCAACGATCCCAAATGCCAAACCGCAATTAATTCCTAATTGCCACAATTAAAAATCCATCAAGGATTAATACAACACCGGGATTACCACCATAATTCCCGGACATCACAATTATCCCCTACTAATAAAATTTCGTCCCCGAAATTGCACCGGTGTACTCCACGTAACACCAGGACTACACCAACAAAACAAAGCCAAGACCCTGATTCTGAACCACCTTAGAATCAAATTAACAACTGCGAGAATACCAGTCTCGCACCAAACCCTAAAATAGCGCAACACCAAAACCAATACAAACCCGAAAGATAACAACATACCTCGACGTGAATCGTCCCACAAGTCAGTTCACCAAAACTGCAAACCAACCAAATCTCCATTGGTTCTGACAAAGATATCATCCCGTGATATTCACCACCTGCCCACGATGCTTGACACGCGTCGTCAAGATGGGGACCACTAGCATACAACAGTATACTCACAAAAGAAACCAGTCCTCGTTTCCCAGTCCATCTCCTCCAAAGGAGTAGTTGCACCACTTGCAACCCGGACCGGGTTACCCACGGTCACTGATCCACACAAAATACATCACCGAGAATGTTTACACCGGTGTGTTCCAAAAATCATATCTTGGTCCCGACACACCATCAAGACTCCACAAGGTCTCGAGTTCCACAGGGGACATGCAAGGCAACCAAATGCATTCCTACACACGTGTCAACCATGACACTAAACAAATCCGAATCTCGGCCATCCCTCATTTATCCTTGGATCCAACAATCCTAAAATAGGAAGGCTGTCGAATTATCCAACAAGAACCACCATGGTTCCAAAACACGACAATTCCTCCTCAGGGGAAGTCAAACGACCCTCACGATCATTCATCAAGAATGCATCGTGCCATCGAGATCACCGATCTCAAAGTCCCACAATCTCGCACCGGAGATTCACCATCCCAAGCAAATTAAACCAATGTTCAACAATGAACAAAAATTAGAGTTGGCATTCGTATACACACACGGCATACATGCCCATACACCACACAACATGCATACGCAATGCAATAGACTCGGGTATCCCAATCATACCCACATCCCAAAGCCAACTGTCAAACCTCGATTATTCTCACAACACGGAGAATGATGGTTGACAAACCAAAATCAAAGGGTGTGATTTCAACATCACCACCACACGAACCAAAATAACGAATCTCTACAAAAGATTCAACCGGTAGGAATCATAATACCGTCTTCCTCTCAAGGAAGAAGTCATGAATCCATGATCCTCCAATCCTCGAACCACCGTTCGGAGAACCTGGGTATATTTATACCAAAACATATCCCGGAACCCAGAAATACACAATTGGTTAGAGTAGTGCATCAATACTACCATTACCCGATCCAAAATCCGTATACGCCATGTATACTCATCCCAACGATGCTCTGTACTAATACCATAGTACTCCACAATCGAGCATCTCCCGAAGACGTCTCCTCAAACGTCTCACCGAGGTAAGAAATCCATTACCCGGTCCAACACCAGTAATACGTACCATGACTGATTTACAATCAGTCCACGACCGATGCAAGCTGTCTCCAAGACAGTACAATCCAAATCTCTCCAAGAGATAAGGTCAAAATAGTAGTGCCACCTCACTAACCATATCTCACAAACCACTGTGACTCCCATTGCATGCCACATGCAAGGGTGCTCAACCAGAGCTAACCACGACTTGACGACACTCACGTTGGCATTCCAAACAGAATTGAGCTGTCCCAAAACAAGTCTCTCAAAACAATGACGTATAAACGTCCCCGTGAGGTATTCCCTACCTCAAATACCATGCCACATAGAGACTACAAGAGTCTACCATAACCCTCATCGTATCACCATACGATTCACCAAACTCGAGTCCAACGAGCATTATAATAGCTAACACAAGCACACCAAAGTACTGCAACAATACCTGGCTAGTGATTCGCTGGTCCCATAGGCTTATACCAACCTATCAACGTGACACACATACCATCCCGGTATACCATACCGCACAAACCATTAGAGTTGTGGGTCATTGCCCAACATATCTCTAAAACACCAAAGCATACTAGACAACCCAGCGTCCATGCTCAATTATCATGCAATCCTAATCCATTAGGACTTATTCCTCGCCCTTAGGGTGGGTGTAACCATGGCTACACCACATCACAACAACAAGCGAGTAGTTTCCTCAATGACTACTCTTACCACCAATCACTTGGCCTTAGCCATCCCAGCGAGCATACCCAAGGGTATCATTGCTCGACAAATATTTACCTCTACAATATGATGCGGTACACTCACCGGTACAATGCATCAATGCTCCATCGAGCAAACCTGCTCAGCAAAAGGTCTCGTCAACCAATGACCCAGACTCTACCATGTGCTCACCATCGGCACTCAAACCATACTACCAAATACATAACATGAATGCATTAATCACCAAAATGATGCCACGCGTCCACATAGACATCCCAAATAACATCGTCAAACACATGACGGCTCATGTCGATATACGACATCCATAATCTCATCGTCAAACACATGACGGTAAACAACAATATACCATAATCCCAATACTGATAACAAAAGTAATATGCCATACCTCATCGCTATCGAGATAGCGGAATACCTGTATCCATCGTCCACTAGCGGTACATAAGCATCACCCATCGCTCGTAGGCGGCATAACCCAGTGCTACACACATAGCGGTATAACCCATCGCTATAGAATCAGCGGCATGATCCCTCGCCATAGAGTCAGCGGTATAAAACGTCGCTATAGATACCCGGCGGTATGAACCATCGCCATAGATGTAGCGGAATGTACCCTCGCTGAGAATACCCGGCGGCATAACCCATCGCCAATAGAATAGCGGAATGAACCATCGCTAATAAAATACCCGGCGAAACCATCGCCAATAAAATACCCGGATAATCGCGGACTCAAGAGGTACTCACACTCATGTAGTACTTTGTTCCCGATCACATCGCTACGTCATGACAACGGCATCATCGCTTCGACGTGACAGCGGCATGTATCATCGCTTCGACACGACAGCGGCATCATCGTTTCGACATGACGGTGGTACCATCGCTTCGACACGACAGCGGCATTTACCATCATCCCGGCATGACAGCGGAAATACCCCTCGCTTCGACATATTAGCGGCATAATATCCCTCGCAATAGTAATATGACAGCGGCATTATCCTTCGCTTCGACATATTTGCGGCAAATATTCTTCATCGCTATAATATGACAGCGGCAAGTATTCACATCGCTACGCCATGCATGCAACCGTAATGCATAACCCGTATTTCAATAATTGTTTCGGCACGACAGCGGCATCATCGCTTCGACGTGACAGCGGCATTTACCATCGCTTCGACACGACAGCGGCATCATCGCTTCGACGTGCATGCAACCGTAATGCATAACCTGTATTCCCATAAACATCGCCATGAGTGTATTTTAATGCACCTTGCTCCAACATGTAGCGGCAAAGCATTAAAATCATCACTCCGATGTATACCTATGCAACCGTAATGCATAGTCCATGTCTCATAAGACCCTGCAACCACCATGGTTAGCGCAACACATATTCCAATTATGAACACATATCATAAACGCACATAAGCAATCATGCATAAGTATGTGCTTCTCATTCCCAATAACATGTTCCTAGGCCCTCAACAGCCCCAAAGAGCTAACCACTGCTCTGATACCACTAATGTAAGGACCCCCGTGCCCTTAACCCGTTATTAATGTATTAAGCCGTACCATTGGTGCATATAATCATACCATAATGGGGAAAACCACGTGCAAGTGCAACACCGTATGCTACCCAGAAAATTTCTTGCATCCAATTCACATAATATTCAGATTCCCCAACCCAGATTAATCATATAACATGCACCCACAAAATACACTAACATGCTCTTAGTTCATTTAGCAATTCCATAATTAATTGCATGCAGCCATAATGAACAGAGAGAAGCCGTAGCCCATTTATACATTCCATACACACGTAAAATGTACTCTCATAAGAGTACCCAATGGATAAGCATGTATCTGATGTATAACACTCTACCGGATACCAGTCCTGGTAGCACCTCCCAAGCGCAACTCGATCTCAACTCTGGATCTGAGCGTCTATCCAGCCAGCTCTGGTACCTCGATCCTGGAAGTACCCCAATCAATAGCCCGAGCTCAACTCCAAAGCTACCGCTACACCTGTATTACCTGCCCCAACAGAGACAGCCCCCACACGGGGTGAGCATACCAATACCACCAATCCAATAAGCATAATATTGCAATTCAAATACAAAAATGTAAATGCTTTTAATTTAAATGATACTCCCTGGATGGCAATACCCTCATCCGGGATCCCCTGTATTGTCCCTGTTCTCAAAATAACCAAACTCATCAAATTCCCAAAGCCAGTTAATCGTCACATAGATTAACTAATACCGTTATATTATACCAGTTCCATGATCAATATAGTAAGAACACAATGTAAAAGACCATAGATATCACATATATCTACCCAAGCATTCCATGTTCCTATTTCCTCGCTCGCTCCTCAATAGCGGCATACTAAACCTCACGCACGCTCAACAATAGCGGCGTCATAACCGATGGTCGCCCAATGACGACCGCATCCCGAATCATTGCTCGCTCGAAGGCGGCACTGTATGATTCCCAATATACTTATATGTCCATTGAAGGCAAATACCATTTACCATGCATATCATTATCCATTTGAAGTAAATATAATGCACCATGCATTTCAATACTTATTCGATGTAATTACCACATGCCAGATATTGCAATGTCCATATAATACAATTACCATACACCATGTATATTACAGTTGCAATACTATAATAGGTTATGCTCGTACGTCCCACGTACCTTAGCATTCCGTAGTCCATATCAAGCCTGGCTTGAGTTCCATGCCCCGAGAAACATGTGCTAAAACACATAAATATTCACAATTAATTACGAACATGCAACCCATGCTCAAGCACACCCATAACCCACAAAATATTGTCAACCCACGACAATTTACCATTTACAAGACCCGGGGCAGGGCATATACAGGGAGGGAAAACGAATGAGACAATATCAAAAATTGCTCAAGAACCACTCCTAAAATTCGAACCCCAACCACACAAATCAAATCCAAAAATCACCATAATTCATTTAAAACATGAATTAATCAATCAACAACATGAATAATCGCCCCACATGCGAAACCCCCAAAATTCGAATTTAAAGCCCTAAATTCGAATCCAATTCCTCAATTCGAACCCAATAAGCATCTAAACCATAAATTAATTAATTATCAACAAGAATCAACATCCCCAAACCAAAACCCCAAATTTCGAACCCTAACCCGCCCAACACAAGAAATTCGAACCAAACCGTGCAATCCAGCGCTCAAATCGAATCAATTGGCAACCAAAATCCTTGAACCACAAAGCATAAATTTTGGACACAAAATGCAGTACAAAACGCCCCAAAAACACTGGAAAAAGAGCCCCAAAAATCGTACCAAAAACGAGCCACAAAATCGAACAGAAACCCAGTTCGAACCCTAGCGCTTCCAGCAGAAATTCGAGCTCAAATCGCGACCAAACTTCAAATTGGTGGTATGGATAGGACCGCCTGGAAGAGACGAACACGGCGGCGGGTCGGACGCGCCGAACGGCGGCCGGACGGCGGCGGGCGCACGCCTGGAAGCGGCGTGGGTCAAAAGGGGATCGAGAATGGCGCGGCTACGGGGAGAGAGAAGGAGGGGAAGAAAATGGTTCCGATAATTAAAATCCCGGGTTTAATTGGTATTTATAGCAAAAATACCCCGAAATACTAATAGCCCCACAAATACATCATGATTCATTAAAAATCATCTGTTTTCAAAAACTCTCTCTCTAACTCAAAACCCCCTACCGGTGCCCACACCAAGCACCCGAGATTCCGAGTCACACTAAAAACCCAACTCGCAGGTTTTCACCGGAATGAGAATACGATCTCAACCTCGGGATCCAACGATCCCAAATGCCAAACCGCAATTAATTCCTAATTGCCACAATTAAAAATCCATCAAGGATTAATACAACACCGGGATTACCACCATAATTCCCGGACATCACAGACATTGACAATGATGTATTTTTCATTCTTATGTTGATCTTATTAATTTCACTATATTACAGCATGGATATACAGAGTATATATGGGTCACTTGACACTAGTGTGCTCAATCAGCAGTCTGTGGATCGCTCTGATGATGTATTTCACGGAGACATTGACAAAACGTTGCTAGTGAGGCGTGGAGATGGAAATTTTTGGGACATGTGTAAAGCGAGGCCACTTGATATACGTGTATTATGCACCTTAAATGAAATGGGGTTCTATGGAGTATATAGTTGTGACCACTTTGTTATTGACATCCATTTGATAACATCATTGGTTGAGAGATGGCGACCCGAGACACACACGTTCCACTTTCGTGTTGGGGAGGTGACCATCACATTAATGGACATAGCTATTATATGGGGACTACCGATTGCGGGTGATGCCATATGTGGGGATGAGAATCGCATGCGCCCTTCAGAATGGCAGGCATATTGTGCACAGTGGCTTGGATTTTTCCCTCCGCGTGATAAAATCAAAAGTTCACGTCTTTCATTTAGTGCAATACTGGACCATCTACTTGCTAACCCAATAGTGGAGGAGAGCACTGAGGAACAGGTGCATCAGTACACACGATCATGAGTACTATTACTGTTAGGTGGATTGTTATGCCCCGATGCATCAGGCAACTCTGTATCTATGCTATACATCTGTCACCTACGGGATATTCCAAGAGTGCGTATGTTCAGTTGGGGTAGTGCAGTACTCGCATACCTTTATCGTGAGTTATGTCAAGCATCCAAGCAAGGAAGAACAAACATCGGTGGTGCAATGCAACTTTTGCAGGTAATAAGAATTAGTAGCCTCTATTATTTGAATTAAATGATATATAAACTTACATTAAGTTATATTAACATTGTACTCAAATAAAAAAATTGCAGATTTGGGCATATACGAGGATAAAGAGTATACATCCTAATACTCATGGTTCTCGAGTACAACAATGCCAAATTATAGTCAACGAGGATCTCATACTTCCTACCCCTCCATATGGTGCAAGGTATAATTACACCTGTTATTTATATTTCTTAGTTTTAATTTATTGCACTAACATTACCATGTCGATTTTATTTAGGTGGTCTAGTTTTTTTAGATTTGGACACACTGCTCGACATGTTTTGCGTGTATTTCGTGACACATTTGATAGGATGTATTGGGATCAGGTAATATAATTTTTTGGAGAATTTCATTTGGATATTAATAATTATGTATTTATGCTAATGCCTTAACTCAGTATGTTATGTTTCTGTTTTACAGTTTATTTGGACTCCATATGACATGGAGTCGGATGAGATCAGATCACTGCCTCCAAAATGTGGTCCAGAGGATTGGATGGCACAATGTCCACTCATAAATTATGCCATTGTGGAGATGCACCGTCTAGAACGAGTTTTGCGACAGTTTGGGTTGTTCCAAACTATTCCACCACCAATAGATGCTAGACAGGTGGAGTTGCATAAGCTCGATCGCAGAGGTCGTGTTGCAACGAATTGGACATGGTTCCATAGTGCATACATAGATTTGTGGATGGCCAGACGATATAATATTGTGGATGCCCCTCAGGCCACCGGCTCCTATACTTTCAGTGATGATTATATGACGTGGTACGGTCAAATTACACGTCATATTATATCTCCACCTAACAATAATATTGAGAGGATACCGTGCAACAGATGCTGCTGCATGACAGCAAGTGGTATGCATATATTTCCTCTTTTTTATTTAAAATAATTTGTTTTCTTCTGAATTATGCTACCTATTAACCATATTCTTTTGTAAGGATGTGCACATGGAGCAATTAAGACTTAGTTGCTCAAGTTTGAGTGAAGATGAAGGGATCTCACCCGGGGTCAGACGTGTATTAGATCAAAACTTAGCTATTGTGGATGAAGTGCGTCAACTTGCTCGGACACAACAAAATAGATATGTTATGCCTGCACGACAGCGAGATACCACTAGAGGGGGCAACCGGAGGAGAAGACGGTCAAGTACCTTTGATACTCAGGTAGATGCTCATGATGATATCCCTCCATTTACGACTGATACATATGATGCAGGGGTGCATCAACATCACATCGTTCTTCATTCCATTATGATGCAACATCTTCTGGCTACTACGGCACACAACCTGCCCACGGGGACGACCCATCACCATACACTCCATATATACCATATCCAACTCAAGCATACAGTGGTGTCTCATTTACGGATCTTCTGCTTCGTGTACCCGATTCTACACAGTCACGTCCACATTTTGATAACTCACCTGTTACTTTCTCCGACTTGACTCCACAATATGATATTGGTGAGTCCAGCGCTAGGATTAGACTATCTCGATCACAAACGCAGAATGTAGATGAAGTTGAGCCATCTAGAAGACCACAACGACTGATACATAGACATGATTGTGGGACCGGAGAAAATATTTAGAGTTCAATATAAATGATAATCTATTTATTTTTACGTGTACTATTTTTTATGTGATTTTAATTTTTTGTATAAAACATAATACCAATAAAAAAGAATTATTTTTTTTAATTTGTAACCAATAATTTAAATTTTATTTTTAGTTTATTTTTAAAAATACTATTCTAAAGTCGCAATCTTGGATTTCAACTTTATAATAGTGTCAAATTTACAATTGCAACTTTAGAATAATGTCAAATTTGTAAACCTTAAACCTTTTCAATCTACTATATTTTATGGAAAAAAAATTTTAATTATAATATTATATTAAATTTGCCAAAACCAGCAAACACAAACCTTATTAAGTTTAGCATTATTATTATTATTAATTATTATTAGTACTATTAATTATTATTATGTTTTAAGGTTAAGGTAAATTTCTACAGCATCTACAGTCATCCAAGTTTCCAACTACGACTTCAAATATTCTAACACCACACCAGAGATTTTGCCTAAACGCTCTCTATTTCTCTCTCTCCCCCCTTAAACATTTTATAAAAATACAAATTTACATCTCTTCTCAACTAAGCTAAGAATCCCATTTCATTGATTTTCACAAGTGGAATAACAAAAAAAAAAAAGGTTAGAGAATGGCCTTTGGAGAGACTGAAAAGAAAATGAGAGGATGAACCGAGTCTCTATTTTCATTTATGCATATGTATATATCTTATATTAGATCTTGGTTTCATCTGCTCTTCATCCTTTCAGTGATGTGTCCTTGAAACTGAATAGATACTAACACTACGTATTATAGTTTTCCAGATTGTGGGTCTGTTCGATCTGAAAAGATTTTGTTTTTCCAGGTAGAAGAATCGATTCTTAATCGATTAATGGAGGATCCGATTATTTAAAGAAATCCAGTAATTCCCACTTTATATTGATTGCCTGCTGCTACTAGGTTCCTGCCTGATTTTCTTGTATTGGTATAATTCTTGTCTTTTTGTCAGCTTACTAAACAGATTTCGATCTGTTGGATTTATCTTTTGATCTCTAGTCAGGAAATTTTATTTCTTTCGTGTTTATGCAGCAATAATCTGCAGTCTATGTGATTCAGATTATGTTTCAATTGTTGACTTAGTCATCTCATTGCTTAGTTGATTCACAGATGCTTAGAGTCCTCACTGATTCTGTCAATGTTTATCTGGCTGTCTTTCAAATTTTTTGGTTTGGTTTTGATGGATTATTGCTAAAACTTAAGGTAATGGGATTTGAATTTACAGAAAAGATGGAGGTTGATCAAGGTAAGCTCTTTATTGGTGGGATTTCTTGGGACACGAACGAGGATCGCCTTAAAGAATATTTTGGAGCATATGGAGAAGTGGTGGAGACAGTCATCATGAGGGATCGTTCTACTGGACGTGCTCGTGGTTTTGGTTTTGTAGTGTTTGCCGATCCAATGGTTGCCGAAATAGTAGTTAAGGAGAAGCACATGATTGATGGACGGACTGTAAGTTAGTTAGATATGTCTTACGGGATCACAGTGCATTCAAAATGCTGCATTTTGAATTACCGATAATAGTTATTCTTGCTGGTGGTGGTGCCTGAGTAAAATCCATTGATTTCAAATTACTATATTCTAATAATGAGGAGAATAAGTTAATATACTCAGCTTTGTAGCTGCTAATAGATGTTGACTGAGTTTAATGATTCTTACAATGATAAAATGCACCATTGTCACGTGTTTCTTCTATGGTGTAGGTGGAAGCCAAGAAAGCTGTTCCAAGAGATGATCAATACCTGATAACTCGAAACGTTGGCAGCAGCATTCAAGGATCTCCTGGACCTGGACGAACTAAAAAGATTTTTGTAGGAGGATTGGCATCTTCTATTACTGAGAGCGACTTCAAAAATTACTTCAATCACTTTGGTAATATAACAGATGTGGTAGTGATGTATGACCACATCACTCAAAGACCAAGGGGTTTCGGATTCATAACATATGATTCGGATGATGCTGTGGATAGGGTGTTGCACAAAACCTTTCATGAACTTAATGGGAAGATGGTGGAAGTAAAACGAGCAGTTCCAAAAGAATTGTCTCCTGGGCCAAGCAGGAGCCCAGTTATTGGTTACAATTATGGTTTTAGTAGAACCAACAACTTACTCACCAATCATGCCCCGGGATATAATCTTGGCTCACTTGGAGCATATGGAATCAGGATGGATGGTAGATTCAGTCCATTAGCTAGTGCTCGTGCAGGTTTCTCAAATTTAGAGTCTCCCACATATGGAATTGGTTTAAACGCTGAGGAAGGGATGAATGCTGGATTTGCAGGGGCCAGTTCCAGTTCAAGCAACAATATAGTCTATGGTCGTGCTGTCAATCCCTATTTCAACACTAACCAGAGCAGATACAACACTCCTATTGGTTATAATGCAAACAACAGCCGGAGTGACTCATTTTTTCACTCATTATGGGGAAATGCTGGCCTTAGCACGTCTCCAAATAATGTTAATTCTGTTCCATACTCTGGTTCCGAGACTGGTGATTTTGGAGTCTTTGGAAACAGTAGAGAAAATTGGGGTGCTTCTCCTATTGGTACCTTGTTTGGTGGAAGCTCTTCTGGTTACAGAGGTGGAGAAAATAGTAATGCACTTGGAGCAGTAGGACTTGGAAGAAACGGTGGAATGGGAGTGGCGACTACATCTTTGTTTGCTGCATCAGGTGGAGGTTTTGGGGGATCTTATTGGGACTCTTACCAAAGTGGTTCTAAGTATGGTGATTCCACTTGGCAAACCGCATCTTCAGAGATGAATAATTCAGATTCTTTTGGTTATGGACTTGGACATTCTGAAGAAGATAATGCTAACGATTCTGATTACAGGGTTGGCTATAGTATCCCAAGTAGCTGATTTAGTAGAGGTAATACTTTCCTGTTCTTAGTTCTAAATTCAAAAATATTGTTATTTCAAGAAACCGAAACATGTTAGCTATATTGTAGGTTAAAGGCTGGAGTTGGATGATTGAGATGAATGTCTTCTTGATGCAATTTTTTTTCTAGATGTTAAAACAGCTACTCAACTCGTGTAATGAATCTTTTCCTTTCTTTTCATCATTTATTTTTCTCTTTTCTTAAAGCATAATATATGGAACTAGCTGTTAAATTAGTCCGTTTTACGAAGTATCCTTAAATTTGAAAACATTTTAGAAGCTTGCATGGAGCAAAATCTTGGAAGTGAAAACAAATGATACTTTATAATCCAACTTTTTCCCATGACTACTTTTCAGGAATTGCTGCTTAGGAAGTTTCGGCTCTCTGAAGATAATGTAGGTGAGGAATCCTTTACAAAAACACATGGATTGTGCAACTTTGTACCTATCCCTCATAGGAAAATGTGTCGAATTATTGTGCTTCGGTTATCTTGCAGAGGTAATAGAGGTCTGAAATGGAAGTGTACAATATCAACGGAAAAAGTTTGAGGCTTTATTTTTCGGTATTTTGATTGAGATGTGAATCAGATCGGGGGATGTATTCTTGAAGAAGACTCCCGCATTATTTTGTCATTGCAATTCTTCAAAAGAAGAGAGTACCATTGGAAAACTAGAGTTAGCTCTTTGGGTTTTTCACCATTTGCTGGAGAAGTTTGTATTTCCTTTTTGTCTGAGGCTCATGATTTTTCTTTGTGAGTTTATGTTGCTTAATTAGCATGAATATAAAGGGCAACCGAGTTACTAGGTTTCTCTTTGAGATACCTAAAATGAAAACATTCAATATGATAGCCTAGTTTAGTAGAGGTGATTGTATCTATGTAAGAGTTGGACTTCGTTTCTTTGAGCTCTGTGAACGTGAAAGTAAAGTCCTTGCGAATTTAACATAAATTGTTTTGTTGAAACTTATTTTCTTTTGAATTCGTTAAGGCTCCATTGGTTGGATGGAAGGATTTGATAGATTTGGATTCCAAATCCTTAATATAAATTCTTCAAATGTTTGGTTAGTTTTGAAATCCATGGATATCAAATCCACTATATTCAATTTTAAGGGATTTTTTAATAATACTAAGATATTTCAAATTTTCAATTATTGACGTTATTTCAAATATAAATTTTGAAATCTATCGTTGAAATGAAATCCTTCGATCCAAATACAACCTTACTAAATGTAAGGTTTTCTTGAAATGTTGTATATGCCACGTTCCTAATTTGCATGGATCCTTCCGTACACTTCCTTAAAAGGGTAAACCAAGAACATAAAAACATCAGATAAAAAACAGAAACCGCAAATTAGGGAAAGGAGAGGAAAAAGTAGTGGGCTACAGAACATTCAAATTTTGGGAAGTGGAGAATAGGAGACGTGACTGGACCTATAAATTTCGGTTTGAAAGAGTAGGCCCATTAGGACCATAAAAGCCTGTCAGCGGCCAATTGGCCCAGTCTCCAAGAGCCCATTCAATGTGTGGAGTGGCTATTATTTGAGTGTTAACGTCATTTTCCATGTAAATTGAAATACTTATCGAACTTATTTTCCTTGATTAAAATACATTCAGGTAACATTTAATGATATAAGTTAGATTTTATTTATTTACAATTCAGTAAAATGTATTTTAATAGATACTAATGTTGGCAAAAACATAATTCTGCACTTGCAAAGTTTTAAAAAAAGAAAAGTGCAGAAAGTTTACATTATCAAAGTTCGAGACACTCGAATTATTTCCCCTTCTCACTGTTTTTTTCGAGGGGGGGCTAAATATTTTTCTGCACACCACCGAACTCGAACTCGAGTCTCTTCAAAGTGGGGGTGAATTCTTACCAGTTGGGTCAGACTCAGAACCTCAACAATTTTAGATGTGTTATGAAATATTTCTTCGTGTTGGTGGGATTCTTGATTCTTTCAAGGGAGAAAGGGGGAGACATGTTGCTCAACAGCTTAAAAGTCCAAAAAAAAAAAAACCTCCATTTTCATGTTGGGATTCCCACTTTATAATAATAAAATAGTATGATAAAACGTAGAAAACCGGCGGGTGACTCAAATAAGATTTTTTCCGCTGATTGAGGAGACTGGTTTGTTTTTCTGAAAGTAGAGAAAACTCGAATTCAAACCGTGTCAGCAAAGTTAGCTCTAAGCAACCCCTTTACAGAGAAGTAGAGAATCGATTCCAATATATTTAAGCAAAATATCACCATAAAAGAACTAAATATAATCAAATTTCGATCCATATCGAATATATAAAAACATCATATTATTGAGATTAATTTTCACAAGTACCTATAAACAAGAAATGTTTGCCTTCATTTTTTTATCAAAGACAAGAGACTTTGTTAAGAGCTGTCATATATTGTGAATTTATAAGTTATACTAGCTCTTTATAAAATAGATGAATTACTGTATTCATTGTCAATTTGTTTTGAGTTGGAACTCATTATATTATTAATATGATATCAGATCAGACTTTTCATATGATTGGTTATTCCGCTCGTATCCTTACCGTTACCCGCGTTATCAATCCAACATCACACGTGAGAGGGTGTGTTGAGAGTTATCCAACATTGAGATTACAAGTTAGGCTAGCTCTTTATAAGATATGTATGCTACTTCACTCATTGTCAATCGTTTTTGAATTGGAACCACATGTATTCTTTAACATATTAATAAAGTGAGCTGAAAATGTAAATAATGCGTTAACTACCAGTAAAGTTTAACTGATTAAGAGCAAAGATATCAGAATTTTATTACAAGTAATTCTGATGGTACAAAGGCACGTAACATAAAAGTCAACTACTTTTCCATAACTTCAAACATTACACATACAATACTTAAATGTCAGGTCACGAAATTCTATCAGCATCAGTCTTCGCTCTAAGTACCTAAAGTCACTGTGTCCTCTTTGAATCTTTCAGTAAAATGCTTAGAAGAAAGCTCTACTGCCATAGAACACTCGAGATCCAGAGTTCTTTGATACCTGTGATTTCTGATCTGAACTCGAGTTTTCAGAGCTAGTAATCCCGCTTTCCAAGTCAACTGGAAGCTTCATTTTGGCTAATGACTCGGTAAATTGCTGCATGCTCTTCATGTACATATCCACAATAACCTGCTGATCCACCTTTGGTTCTGGTTCAATGTTCACAGTAACAACAGACTTCACAAATGTACTACTAGACAGTTCAGCTGATGCATTACTCTCACATCCTAAATCGTTAGCACTTTTTTCCGTTGAATCATTTTTATGAGGTAGAGGGATTTTGATTTTCTCGTTCAAAGATTTTGAATCCTTGGGGGGGTCGGAAGATTGAGAACTCACAGGAAGAGAAGCAATTGAAGTTCCATTTGCTGATACACTGCTTGAAGAAGAATGAATATTTGGATTAGGCCTTGAACTTGCAGTGGCCATAGACAAACTTTTTCCATGCTCATGCTCGATCTCAACCTCCGACCTTACTTGACTTTCGCTGTCAGAACTGACCAGGCTGTCAGAATTTTGAGAGACCAATGTAGTACCACAGGGCATCGCAAAGTACTCTTCAACCATCTGATTATTTTCGTTTGCGATCTTTGGATCAGGAAACTCGATCTTCTCCAGGTCACATGGAATAGACTCCACATACTCGGTGTTCTGCACGGTAGAATCATTCACCAGAGACTTTGGTGGTGCAGAAATTGGAATAACTTCAGGTTGAGCTCCATCAAACGAGACAGATAACTGCACAAATCCTGCTGGTGAGTGGAATAGATCAGTCGAGGATAGAGAAAACTCCTTTGCGAGCTTGCCATTGTGCAGGAGAATATCAGAAACTGGAATCAAAGCAAATCCAAGCAACTGATCTTCAAGATAATTCCTCACCCTGCTTAGCATCCATATCTCACATTTAAGGGAGGAATCGACTTTTCTAACATTAAGACAAAGATTCTCGTTGAATACTGGATTTCTCCCACCACCATTAATGATTTTGGTGGAAACCGTATCTTCAGGATCATCAGTCATACATAATTTAGCATAAACATCTTGCTTTTGGTAGATGCATATGTTGTGGATGTCCCTAGCTTCGTGTATGTAGACCTCCAAAACACCAACCACTACGTCTAAATTATCCATCGAGGCTTCCTTTCGTTGAAAATTGATTTCCTTTGGTGGGAATATGGAAGTTTCTAAAGCAATATTTGCATTTGGTTTCGCAGGCTCGACAAAAACGTAAGAACCCTTCAACGGTGACACCACTGATTGAGGAGAATCCATAAGTATGATCCAAAATCTACCTGCAAGTCGATTGAATTTGGATACTGTCATTGAAAACACACAGCAAAACATATTAACTAACTATATGGTATGCACAAATTAATCCAGTACTATGAATAAAAGGTATATATTACCAAGAAAAATTAAACAAACCATAAAAGGTTACTTTTTCGAGATTGTATCATTGAGGTAGTAAACAAGCCAAACAAGAAAACACAAATTTCATAATCCATCCCCAAAACAAACTGTAAGATATGGATCTAAAGGCAACAAGACTGCATCTAACAACATGAAACACATTGGATAAAGGGAAATCCAAATGAGAAAGAAAACCAGTCTGCAAATAAAGGGGGAAAAGTAGGAAATTCACAAAGTACATCAAAGTGCAAGACATTTAGTAACAGAATTCTTGAGAGGGATAGGGAAAAAATAACAATTCACCAGACGTAACCAACCTAAAATCTGAAACCCGGATCATCCAAATTAAGGAAAAGTTAAGTAAAATTCATGAAGTAAAACCAAAGGTAAAGAAGAAACGAAAAGACGTCTTTTACCCAATATCTTCAATACCCATGTTCCACTAAAAAGCCAAACACCAGAATCTAAAAAAAGACAAACTCAGCAACAGTTCAGATCAAGATTTCACCACACACCAGTAAAGCTATCAACTTTTCCTCATATCAACAAAACACTAACAGATATTCATCTCACGCAAATCCAAAAAGATACGAAAATATCACTTCAAAAGCACCCAGGAAAAACAAATCGAGAAAAAGCAAAAGGTAACAAGACCAAAGCAAAAGAATAATTTTGAAGAAGTGAACAAAGAATTACAACAGTTACAAATTCCAAAAGTCGAGTCGACTTTACGCGGAACCTGAAGCTAAAATCTATGCGATTACAGGCGATTCGAAGAAGCAAGGTGCTCGAGACCTAGTACAGTACACAGAACGTGATTATGAGAGAAGATTATGAACTTTTACATCGTGCGGTGACATATAAATGGGTTTTTTGTAATACTTTTTCTGGGATACTAATAATTATCATCATCTGCTTTTTGTCAGCTTTACTGTGAATACCATTAGTGTCACGCGATAAAGAAAGGTAATCCAATCAGTATACGTTTGAGTGCGATGAACATTATAATGGGGGTTTGGGACAAACGGAGCGTAGGGGTCACGTGCTAATAGATGTGGTTGAGAACTCGAAAGTGCTCCGTGTCGGTATCGTCAGCAATCATTCCTACATTTGCGGATTGTGTTCACACTGAGTACCAGATTTTTTTAATAATTGAAAAAGCAAAGCCCCCATTTCACTCATTAATGAAATCAAACCAAACTATTGGCTGGATAAATATTTAAAAAAGGATACAAAATTTCGGCTAAATTAATAAAATACTATGAAAATAAAAAAAAAATTAAAAAATAAGGTTTAAATTTATTTTTTTACCAAAATAGAATGAAACGTGTTCTCGGATCGTGTTTCTTAAAAACGCGGTCCAAGACCACATTTCTTCAACATACCAAAAAAAAATTTGTATGTTGAAGAAACGTGGTCCGAGACCACGTTTGTTCAACATAGAAAAAAAATATTTTGCGCGCGTGTTACCGGGTTACTAGTTCAACTAAGATTTTTTTAAAAAAATTAAACTTAAAATAATAATACTAATTTTATAAAGGTACACTTTCTTTTTTTAAAATTACTTATGTTTTTTTTATAAATTTTTTAAAATATATTTGATACGAACTGACCATCTCGTTCAACTACCAGTTAGTTGACTAGTAATCCTGTGGCATACTGCTAACGAGTAAATTGTCGGATCGGGTTTACAAACTATATAAATATTCCTTACATATAATACTATTATTTTAAAAATAAAAGAAAATAGAATAAAATGAAATTTTAAATATAAAATTTCTAATATATAAAATGTTATTTTAATAATTAAAGTTATCAACATACATCACCGCTTAGTTGAATTAGTAAACCGTTGACATATTGCTTTGAACTAGTAAATGGTCGGGTCGGGTTATAAACTATGAAAATACATCTTACATATAATACTATTATTTTAAAAATAAAAGAAAATATAATAAAATGAAATTTTAAATATAAAATTCTACTATATAAAATTTATTAAATTATCAACATGCATCACCGAAAAATTAAGTAATTATCTAAAAAACGTTTGTTTAAAATATTCACACATTGAAATAGGAGAGTGAGTGTGAGTCGCATACAAAATTGTGAGTGAAAATAAGTGAAGATGGGTAAGAGAATGGAGAGTGAGACGCGCGCAAAAAAATTTTTTTTTCATGTTGAAGAAACGTGGTTATGTTGAAGAAACATGGTCCGAGACCACGTTTCTTAAGAGGCAAATTTTTTTTTTATTATGTTGAAGAAACGTGGTTATGTTGAAGAAACATGGTCCGAGACCACGTTTCTTAAGAGGCAATTTTTTTTTTTTTTATGTTGAAGAAACGTGGTCCGAGACCACGTTTCTTAAGAGGCAAAAAAAAAACAATTTTGTATGTTGAAGGAACGTGGTCTCGGACCGAGTTTCTTCAACATACAAATTTTTTTTTTGTATGTTGAAGAAACGTGGTCTTGGACAGCGTTTCTTAAGAAACGCGATCCGAGACCACGTTTCACGCTATTTTGGTAAAAAAAAATTTAACTTTATTTTTTAATTTTTTTTTTATTTCATAATATTTTATTAATTTAGCCCAAAATTTCAATAACATTTTTTTATTAAAAACTAATAGCATAGTAAATTTTATTTATTTTAGATATATTGAGATTTATTGTGCAAAAACTTGAAATAATACTTTATTTGAAGGATAAACATTTAAAATCCCTCTATCCAAATATAATTTTAATATTCCTCTTTATGTCAAAAATTCTTTATGTAAACTTCATTATATACTTCTTTTCTTTATTCGAACTCTCTATCAACCTCAAAAGTCATAAAAGTCCTTATTTTAATTGCATAAAACTCCTTAAAGCTTTTATGATGATTACAAAAACACCCAAAATCCCATTGTTGCTAATAAACAACTCTTAATAAGGGTACGTAAATGCATATGCATTTACGAACATGAGATCCTTCAATTTATGTCATCTTTAGAGAACCCAATAACATACTTTTTACAAAGGACTCACAGTTCATGATGAATTTTTTAGCCCTAAGATTTCCTTATACAAAGAACAAATGAAACTAAATAACAGGTCCATCATGCTTCCGTATTACAATAAAATTTTAACAAACTGAAATATACAATTTTGACCATAACGACACCGTGTGAGGTGGGTTGCAAAGCCACGAGTCGGAAAATTACTGCTCCTAGCCTGTTTTATGAATGACTCATCACCATTCAACCTCAGCCCCTCAGGCGAAGTTAGTCTGCAAGTTATCCGACTACTTCAGAAACCGCATATCACAGCCCTAATTCGTTTCCTACCTTAGGGCGTAAGGTATAATCAATATATAAGAAAGATTTAAAGAAAACTGGGAGCTAGAGAGGCAACAACCTTCGTTTTATTTTGGAAATACTTATAATATCTATCACACTAAAATGTCTCATTTTGGGAGGAGAAGGACTTGTTTAGCCTCTCATAAAGATGAGACTTGACTTAAGAACACGTGAACTAAAAACAGAAAATATTACAAACGACTACAAAAGAAATAAATGAAATATTATCAAGCTATGAAAGTCGAAAGATTACAACGCTTGAAGACTACAAGTTTTATTCTCAGAAAAATATGGAGAATTTTCGATGTCCTTAGCTTCCTAAATGAGTGCCTTTTATATAGGCATGAATCCAGACTTGAACTTCGGATTCCAAATCTTGATAATTGTTTAGTGCGCATGTGAGTGTGTAAGGCCCTAGCTATCTTATCCCGCTATTAGTGTATTATCACAAATAGTAGTGCATGCTTTTATAACATTAGGGAAACTCGTACATGCCATCTATAAAATTTTCAACATTAATCCACTTAATGTTCAATTCCCAATTACCACTCCACTAGCATGAGCATACACCTCATTATACACTAACATGTTCTCAATTCATCATGCAATACTCCATAATTAATTGCATGCAACCATAAATGAAAAGAGAAATACCTTTATACAACCCATATACACATCAGAATGCTCACATGCGAGCATTGATTAAATGAATGTGTATCTAATGTATAAAGCATACTATTCAATACCAACATTGGTACCTCAGCCATGGAAGCATTCCCAATCTTCAGCCCGAACTCTTCACCTTTCCCAACAGAAACAGCCCCACATGGGGTGAGCATACCAAACTACAATCTCAATAACAGCAATATCACAATTCATAATTTATAGAATATAAAGCTGTAAATTTAAAAGATACTACATGTATAGTATCGTCAACATATGGGATCCCCCATGCTATTCTTGTTCTCACAATAACAAAAACCATCAAATCACAAAAATAAGTTAGTCATTACCTTGATTAACTAAACTCATCTCAAATACAAGTTTCATAATCAATATGTTTAAATCATTATACTAATGATCACATATATCTAAACAATGATTCCACAATTCTATTTCATCACTCGCTCAATAATAGCGGCATTATAACCTCTCCCACGCTCAACAGCGGCGGCTTCATAACCGATGTTCGCTCAACAACGACAACATCCTAATTGCTCGCTTAAAAGCGACACCACATAATTCGCAACGCATCCCAATATATTGCCACACCAGTATATTATCCATTAAACAATGAGAATAATATATATAGCTATGCTCGTACGTAATATGTACCTTATAGTCCAATAGCCAGAACCAATCATTGCCTTAGGCCCGAGATCCAGTGAATTATTCACTATACACAGTTAATAGCTCATAATCAAATTTAAGCACACAACTACATGCACAAGCACGTATCCGACCCCCAATTACATCATCCTATCCCGATGATTAATCACAATTAGTGAACCATGCATAGTACTCAAAGCATCCCTTTTTCTATGTTCAATGATAAACGATTAGTCCATTGAGTAGTCCGACTTTATCAAAGTTCGACCCAAACCATTTAAAATGTAATATTCCCATTGGAATGTAGACATCGCCATGAAAATCTACCAAATAAGCCATAATTCCAAAATCCCAACTGTTACCAAAAGTTTTGAAAAACCAAAGAAACAGGTCGCGATCGATTGTCATTTCCCGCGATCGATTGCGAGATCTTACTGCCCGAAATTCGTTCTTCCGCGACCAATCGTCGAGACCTCACGATCGATCAACACGCCCTCGGCAATCGATCGCCGAGTCTTTGCGATCGATCGGCGCGACTGTTCATCGTCACCAAAAATCAGCGTAATATCGCGATCGATCGGCGCCAAGCCGCGATCGATCGCGACCTGCGATTTTATGAAAAAATAATTTGCTTCCATGGTATTTTCCACCTCCAAACTCAAAACCAACACCCCCAACACCTTTAACACATCAAACACTCCATTAAAATTCATTAAAAACACCAAATACTACACTTCCATAATTTTACCAAAAATCACCAAAACCCAAATCCATCACCAAACCCAACCATACTTAACAAACCAAATTCAAAACGAAGATAAAGACGAGGGAAAGAACATACCCAATTATCTTCGAGAAATCTCGCCCCGAAGTCGAGCCTTGCTCGATTCTTCCATGGGAGAAGAAAGGGAAAGGGGGGAAAAGGATGGAAAGAGAGAAGCGGGAGTGAGGTGAGAGAAAGTGAGCCGGGAGAAATGATTGAACACCAAGTCCTCTTGGCATATATATAGTACCAAGGCTCCAAAAAACCGAGTCTCAATTACTCGCACCCTGACTCATTAAAAACATATGTGTTTAATAATTATCTTTCACTCACTATTTTCATTACCAACCTCAATATAAAGCTTCCCGGACTCCAGATCCCACTACAAACACAAATCCAAGGTTTATCACCTTAATGAGAATAAATCTCAACCGTTGGGCCCAACGACCCCGATAACGGATTCAAATCCTCGGGAGTCTCAACACCATAATTATCTCATAATTACTCCGATTAAAATCCATTAAGGATTATAACCACTCCGGGATCAACACAATTAATTTCCGGATATCAAAGAGTGCGCCTTAACTTTCATGTGGTCTGCCATCTTTGCCTGAGTGGGCCAACTTTTCTTGTGAGTGGTCCACTATTTTGTTCGAGTGCGTTTAACAGTTATCGCACTAATTTTTAATGGTCCACACATTTTCGTTTGTCGGAGAATCTTTACATTGTTAGTTTTTGTGGTCCCCGAACTTTTGGAAAACAGGCTCTCTTGTCAGCAGGTCTTTTGTCTTTTCCTGCCTCTGATCTGTCAGGTTTGGATCGGAATCATTTCCCGAATTCTGGTTCTTATGTCCGGGAATGCTTGGCAAATATAATATATGCATCGGTCAATGTGTGCCATGTTGCAGAATAATATATGCATCGGTCAATGTGTGCCATGTTGCAGAATTTTCGGTAAGTTTCTTTTTCTGCCGGAATCTTGTTTCGCAAAGAATTATCTTCTTTGTTTCGAAGAGTTTTTCAGCAAATCTCGTTGATGCTCCTGTCATGGAATTCAACATAAAGTACTGTTGGCTGAATTCTGAAAGAACTCAAATGAGTATTTGACTTTGTCCATCTCGGTTAGACAAACCCAAAAACCCCATGCGCGTCTAGTTGAAACTCCATCTTCTCTGATAGTTCCAGCCAAAATTGGTATGCCGTCTGGTAGCGCCATTCTTATATTTTTTAAGGTGTTCCCATCTGGTCGTCTGAACTTGATAAAATGAAAATCTTCAATGAAGCCTTTCTCCGCTGGTTCTGAAGCAGCACTGGAAAAATACAATTCCAAGATATCTCCACTGGCCAAATGTGGATTATTGGCACATGTCTCGTGAACATCTTCTCTGATCCATTTTGCTAATTTTGAAATTTTAGAGAATACTGGTGCAACAGTATAAACCGAAGCAAGAGCTGCGAAATTATACCATTCTTGAGCTTCATTTGGATGGCTTCATGGCTTCATCCAAACCCTCTGATAATATCAACAATAGTTTTGTCTGGGTTGATACCCCGTCTGGTTATTAGTTTCTCCCAAGTGCTTTGGTAATCCTGCATAGGTGAAGAAACTAAATCATCATTAGTTTGAACCCTAGAGGTGATACTCATTTGCATAAGGTTCAACTATCCCTCCTTTTCCCCAGAGGTGCTGGGTTGACTTGAAGGTTCATATTGTGCTGACACATGACCCTCAACATTCGCTACAGCTTGTACATCCTCAAGGAATGCAACATCTGCAACATTCGTGAGGGGTACTTGAATCCCTTGCCTCTGGGTTAGATGCGCCACATTCTCTAAACACTCCTTTTTGCACCGTTAGAGGTGCGGCCTGGAGGATGGACCATTTCAAAACTTCAAACAAACGTTCATGGTCCGAAAGCATGCTCGTATGTGATCAGTGACAAGTTCCTGATCTGCTCGTTGAAGTCGTCATGCGACCTCAACATTGAGACAGTGTCCCAGGATCTCCATGTTTTCCCTAAGATTCCACACTCGTTTGAGGGTATCGCTAGCAATGCGTCCCTCCATCTCATGTTAAGAAATCTATAAGAACATTTTACCAGATTCCACTATGACAATATCATAATCACAATGGCATTCAGCTTGTCATCTTAAAAGTCTAGCATTTTCTGCTTTTGATTTAATTTTATTCTTCAGAAAAGACTTTACACTAGTATTATCTATTTTTAAGATAATTTTTTTTGCAAGTAAGAATAATGATCATTTTTTAAAAGCCTTTCAAACTGCAAAGAACTCCTTCTTGTTGATGTGATATCTAATAACTTCGGCATTATCAAATAAACCGATGCAATATCTGCATGACACTTCTCCTTCTGGTGTGGCCTTCATAAGTACTGCAGCCCACCAATGATCACTGACATCGTTATATAATAAAAGTTCATCCTCGTCGTTTGGAATTGCAAGCTTTGGTAGTTGCCTGCAAACTTCTTTAAGCTGTTTGACAGCTCGTCTGTGATCTTCATTTCACTCGAACTTAACATCTTTGTTGGTTCAGTTGGTTGAAACAAATTCGGTCGGTTTTGACCGAATGCTCACCCCTAATTGTGAGGCAACTAAATTAGTAATTCTTTTTCAAAACATTACATATAATATTCAAAGTATAATTGTTTATCTGCTTGATGGAGTTGAAAAGGGAATGACAGCACTCACTCTTGATTTTGTCAACTTGTCACAACACTTCTTACTTTTATACTTCAATAATTCGGATAGCATTAATCCTTCCTTATAGCAAACATCTGAAAATATTTCCAAAGACGAACATGAAGCTGCAGTAATCCTTAAAAAGATTATCCATCTTCCTTTGGAATATCTAGGGAGCATTTGTCACTCCTATTGGAATGACATTCCAAATATAATGTCCTTGTGGTGTGGGAAATGCTATGAACTTTCATCTTGATTCCTCCATCTTAATCTGGTAAAACACAGACTTAGAAAACACCTTGGCATTCTTGATGCTATTCACCAAATTCTCTCTGCTTGGGATAAAATATCCATCGAAATCAAAGATGTCGTTGATTCCTTTGTAGTTAACTACTAATCTTGGCTCCGAACAAGGAATCCTGGGCTGCTATATGGAGAAACACCTACTGAGATTAACTTAAGGTCAAGATGTTTCTTAAGTATATTCTGCATATCCCTCCGATCTTCCATATTCATGGGGATTGGTTTAAATCTGACGAACTCATTTTCTTTTCCAGCTTTCACCTTCAAAGTAGCTTTGAACTCATTCTTGTTCCACCATGCCAGAGGATCCTCATTGTAGTTCCTCCGAATTTTCCTTTTTACATCCTCTAGAGTGATTTGCTCTTCGAGTGTAGTTTCAGGTTGTGGAACTTCTTCTTGTAATGCCTTTTTTAGTAGCGACATGGTTTCTGGAGTAACTTATTCATCATCCTATTCTCTGAAAGACATAATATTAACCCAGACAAAAGTTTGAGAGTCATTTTCACTAGGACCTTGTTGTCGAAACTGAAGGATTGCTTCTCCAAATTTCGTTGATCCTTCATATTTGGGTGTCGAAGTTTTCCGTCATCACCACTCTTGAAGTGAAAACTAATGGCTAATTTTCTGTGAAAGGCTTCCCGTAGTCGTTGGACAATGATCTTATGATCACAAAGGGTTGTGAAAATAAGTCTTCGTGACTCGTTCTCCTAAATGAATCGTTTGAATGTCTGTAGGAAATTATTTCCTAGCAGCATATCAGCGCTTGTATAATGGAAATAAATAGGTTGAGTCTTGACTTTGTACCATGGGGTATCGCCTGCTCCTCCGATTATTATTCCGTTCCCTGAACTCATTCAATTAAAGATAATGATCTGCTCTGAAAAGTCTCTTCCGGCAATGACTGGTAATTTTTCACCAACTTCTTTGGGTAAGATATCACGACTGGAACTACATATTTTAGCTTCGGAATCAATGTAGGCTGCAAAATATTCTGGCCGCTACTTCACACATAACATCTCGGCGCAGATGTATATCAAGAATGGACTGGTGGTCATCTGATCCTATATCTCTTTCCGTCCACCGTGAATTCCATTCCGTCTTGTAATATTTTTCAAGGTTTATGTTTCTTGAGAAATTCAATCCCTAGAATAAGATGTTCTGTGATTCTTCCTGCAGTTCCTGTAATTGTTCGATCAATTTCACCAACTTGAAGGTTTCCTTGATACCTGCCAACTGTAGGTTGTTGCAAATAGTAGAGGACATCACATGAGAAGATATTATCTTTCTCCGTGATGTCAAAAATTATATGCACTTCTCTCCAGCATTCTGGGTATTTCAGCTTTCATGTTGTTTTGAATACATCAGGGATTTTTTGAATTCTGCTCGAGACCGCAGTCTGTTTTTCCCGGATAGTTGCTGATTAACCTATCATGTTCGAAAGACATCCTTCTTGGCTCGATCATAAGGCTCCTGCTTCTGTTCAGAACATGTTGATCTTGTATCCTCATGTCGATCTCTCATATCGTCGGAGTATCAATAATGTTCGGCAATACTGCTTTGGCGAAATCCTCGAAGATTGTGGGGACTTCAACGAATTCCTTTCTCAAGAATACTTCTGAATGATGAGTATTAGAGAGCGTGTGTGACACTTTGTAGGTGATCGAGAAAGGCTTGTTCCCTTCTTTCATCAAATCACTTCTTTTAAAATCTTGATGAAGAGTTAGAACCTTGTTGAAATCTCGATCTCCCAAAATGTATGCAATTCGATGTTGAAAGCCATCTTTCCCGCATATAATTTTTCTGCAACTACTCCAACTAGAATCTTTGAGGTTCAGGATTCTCTTGTCGAAGATTGCCAGATTGAGTGGCGAATCAATTCCTCCTTGAAAGTTCCCTTGATGATTACTATAGTGGCTCCAATATGAATCCATGAAGGCGTGTTAGCAACTTCTCTCTTAACCTTGTTATTAATCTCCCGGATTTCTCTGTAGGGGATTAACTGCGTCTCAATTTGATTTCCCGTGAATGCCATCGAGATTGCAAATTCACCCGTTGTTACCATATGGATAAATTAATGCTTCCTGCTTCAAAGACCAATCATATCTATGGATTTTCCATTGCTCCAATTGCAAATTCACCCGTTGTTACCATATGGATAAATTAATCCTTCATGATTCTCATAAGAGTTTTATGAGAAACAGTTGTATGAGAGAAAAATCCTGACGAGTCTTCTCTGATCATGTGCTGAATGAACTCTCTTTCACTATGATTCTGAGCTGGATTCAACTCCATCATCAGAATAGATCTTTTCTTCGTAGATGCTTTAATCCGAGGGAATATCCTCAAATTGACACACATGTACAAAATCCTGAAAATAGACAACATCCTCAAACTCCTTGGTATGCTCGAACTGTCTCACTCCATGACTTTGGTTTTCTGGACAATCTGTAGAGATATGTCATCTTGCTCGGCATGTCCAGCAGTTACAATCTTTGAAACTTTCATTCGCACAGGTATGAGTACGTTTGAAAGTTTTTTTTTATCGGTGCTCTGCTAGAACTTGCTTGATTAGAACCTGTTGACAAAGTCTTGTTGGTCATGATATTTGCCCAGATCTGTAACTTCGGGCTTTCTGTTTCAACCATAACTTTCTAGGTCTCCATGAAGACCTACTTCTTCTTGAACTATTTCCTCGTGCATAAGGATGAGCTCTGTGCTTTTTCACCTTTTGCCTTTGGGGGTAGTTTCCAATGATTGTAGGGATATCATTCTATGTACAGCAAAGATGAGCTGTTTTGTTGATTCATCTAAGCTTCTTGTAATTCTTTTGGAGTTTTGCTTGGTAGCACCACTCCGCGAGCTTTACCTTAAGAAATGACATTCTCCTGGGCACCATCTCGATTGCATGGGATGTATATTCCTTGATAAGTATTTTTCTCCAAGGGCTCTGCATTTTGGCAAATAACAGTTATGCTGCGTCTTTTTCTTCTATCTTTGGCTGCCATCTATACTCTGTAAAGAGTTTGGTGTACTCGTCTACATAACGGATATCATGTAGTTCCAGGCTAATTAGAGCTTGTCTATATCTTTTAGCCTTCTCTTCCTCCATTCCTTCTAAGTATCTTACCCCAATGAAACAGATTTTAAAATTTTTGCTAACTTGTCCACAATTTCTTTTAAAGACCGGCTAAAACTTCTTCTTTGGTACCTGGGTCTCCCATTTCCCAGGCAATGTTGACTGATCATTCCAAACTCATTTTCAGAAGTAAAATGAATCATTCTTTACTTAGATCAAGTGTTCATGCTGCTATTCTCATTGCTGAAGCCCATTCATCAATAAGAACTTCTCGTTTTTGAAATCCAAGATATCCATGTTGAGCATAAGTTAATATTGATGGATTGGATCTAACTAAGATTTCTCATAAGGCGTTTGATGTAAATCTGGCTGGCGGGAACGGTTTCTTGTTCTAACTGGGGGATCTAAAGTTGCTGAGGTGAAATCTTCCCTATGCGCATTCTTTGATCACCTTCGGCTTGAGTGTGTGACCCGAAACTTTCTTGTGGTGGATGTCTTATTTCAAGTTCTCCCGTCTCGAATTCTACGATATTCAATCCCGCAAATAAATCAGCAAGATCACGTAGATCTTCCAGGTTGATTCTTTCCATCACTTTGTGGGAAGTACAGGCTCTCCTCGTAGGACTGTAATCATTTTTTCAGTCTCTGTCAAAGAAAGGCCTTCGAACCTCCTCCGCTTTCCCTTTTTGGTGTAAAAGGGATTTTGTTCCATAGGACGGTGGTAATCTGTTCCTTCTTCCTGAAGAAATTGGTCTTGATTCCAAAACCTTGATTCGGGTTTGAACATCTTGAAGGTTTTCAAGAATTTCCTCCTGATGTTTAATCATAATCTCCATATGACTTTGAATCTGATGGACCTGTGCATGGACATGGTCTTGAAGGTATCCATAACGCTGCACTATCTTCTGGATCTCTCTATGATCTTGGGATATCTTAGAAGAATCCGTCTCGATTTCTCGAAAGGTTGGTTCTCCCATCCTATCATCTGTTCCAGATCCTGTTGAGGGTTGGGATCTGGAATCATGTGATTGTGCTCAGGGTGATATCTCTCCTGGGCCTCGGTTAACTCGAATTGTTGCTTGAGGTTCATCCTGTAAAGGTTCCTTGCCACATTCTTCTTTTCTTGATACTGGGATATGCTAGCTGGGCTAGCACCAATGTCCAGTAGAATATTCCATTTCTGGTTGAAGTGTTTAGCTTCAGTCAAATATCCTTGAATTATTCCAGTTTCTGGAAGTACCACATGTATGACTTGCACCACGAACATTCGTTCGGATCCATAATATTTCTTGAATCGTCTCCTCCGTATAGGTTACAAATTAATATTCAAGATATTATTATAGTAAGAATAAACCTATGCTCTGATACCATTTTACGAATACGAATCGCGAAGGAAAAGGTTATTAGAAAACTTTGGGTGAAATTTGAAAAGCATTTAAAACTCTAGGGGGTATCGTGCAATTAATCCCTTTTAGTTCTATAAGGGTAAATTGGTAAAATGTTGTGGGTATGGAGTTAGGATGAAGATAAAAGTATGGTTTGTGAGTTAGAATATAGAGTAATGGGTAAGGAGAGTTAAGTTAAAGAAAGTTTGGGTTTATAGATTTTAGGTGAGGTTACCCTTATTTAAAAACTTAATTAGATGCATAAGTTTTAAATGTATTGATAACTTTTTACTCTAAAATATGTTTGAGTTCTCTAGGAAATATTTATAATACGTCTTATAAAATTATCTTTAAGCTATCAGGTATTTATTAATTTGCTCTCATTCCCTTCAAATGTCCAATTTCTTTGATATTAACACGAGTTTTTATATATTTTGCTTTATTTTCTTATTGTTGTTGTCTTGGGGTGTCTATTTCTTGTGTTCCTATTTTGTCTTGTTGGTGGTAGGCTTTTGGTTCTATGCTGTTGCTCAGGCAATGGTCGGCTTTTACTACTGAGATTCTAGGTTTCGTGCGCCATCAAATCACTTTCATTAGTCGACGGATTTCTGATTGAGATTTGTATATAGGAGCTTGGTGCTTGTTATTCTTAACTCGGTTTTTGTCTCTTGTCTATCCGTAGTAGTACCTACACCGATCTTGTAAGGCAGTTCCCATATTCGACTTTGCACAGTGATGATTGGTTTGAGGGACTTGGTCTAACTTTGTTGGTCTTTGACTACTTTTGTTCAAGTGCTTGTATATCTGTTGTGAAGCTCTTTACAATTACACCTCTTGTTTTCTCTACTTATCGGTGTCTTTGCTTAGGTATCCCTTGGTCTATATCTATGAATGACTGTTGTAATCCTTGTACATTTGGTTTGGTTTAATATTATCCATGTTTTATGCTAAAAATAAATAATAAATAAAGTTAACTATTTGGTACTCTTGGAATACGCCTGGTTGGCATTTATTGAGTGTTTAGATAGTATGTACATTGCAATTTTGATTTCCACCTAATTCCTCACACGCACGATGTTTCTTCTTTTATAGTTCATATTGTCGATTGAGTTATTGCTATGATGTACATGTTTCGGGGATGGAACCAATCACTACCCTTGGTATGCAACTGTTACATGTTTCCGGGATGGAGCCAATCACCACCCTTGATCTGTGCCTATTACAGAGAGAATTCGAGGAAGCTCGTCATTCAAATTTTAGGGAGAAAGAAGAAGAGCATTTGGGCATAGAAATGAACATTTATTGGTTATTAACTTGATTGAATACAATGTGTGTTCATTCAAATTAGTAGCTAACTAATGCATCAACTACCCAGTGTCTTATTAATCAAGTATGTAATATCTAAATTTGCTTGACATGCTTCCTCTTCTTCTTTTACCCAACTCATCTTCGTCTTCTTGCTCATTGGTGGCATATACCGCTTACGGTAAATTAGAATTAACAATATAATTGAGATACGACTCTAAAATGGTGATGTAGATTCTAAAAAAATTCCGGCAGAGTCTCCCCGCAAGTTGCTCAAACCGGGGAAAAAACAAAAACCAACAATATATCCACAATCAACACATCCCAAAATCAACATCTAATCTATCTTCACTACCCATCATCGACATAAATCATAAATCCATCAAAATAAAAGTGTCTAGCTAGTTCAAGGGCGTAAATGGGGACGATATACAATTCCATAACAAATATACATCCCAAGAAATATTCCTCAAATCTTTATGAATCATTCTAGCTAAAGGCATCTGGCTCAAGGTCGTCCGTGTCAACCTCCTAGACGTACAAGCATCAACTCCCAAGCCCTTCATAACTAGACATGTCACCTGTTTATCATGAAAACAGCCCCCCCACCGGTGTGAGCATAACCACAATATAACGTAATGATAAATGATGTACAATTCATGATTTATGGAATGAAATACTGTAAAATAAACGAATACTCTCTGAGTGTATTATAACAAGGAGCAACACCTTTCGAACTGTCTCTGTTCTCACAATTCCATATAATCAAAACATTACATCCGATGACAACTCACACGTCATGGTAACACCTCGCACGCTCTGGCGGCAACCCATAATCATACATACACATCACTCGCTACATGAGGTGACCTAATTTATATTAGACCCACATCACTCGCTACATGCGGCGACCCACATCACTCGCTACATGGGATGACCCATTTTATATTATATCACGTTGCTAGCTACATGCGGCGACGACATCACTCGCTACATGCGGCGACCCACATCACTCGGTACAAGGCGGTGACCCACATCACAACACATTCTATTCGAGTAACACAGCGGAAATGATCTACACCATGCTCGTACGTCACTATGTACCTTATTGTTGGAATTTCTAGTCGAGTTATCCTCCTCTTTGCCATGAGGTCTGAGGTGACTCTGAGAAAGTCCAACAACCACCCAATATAAGTATCAATAACACAATAAAGTGATATCAATCACCAATACATGATATGACACATTCAAGCATATTCCTTACCACATATTTTAACACATGTTAGAACACACATTAACATGTATCTATCTCATCTATTCACACGATAATATATAATCAAAGATCTAAACATCTTCAATGATAACCCAACACCCACCAAAGCATTATAATGATACAAGCCATAAAAGTAGTTTTTCACCACACAACTAACAAGGCTTTGGGCCATCACTTGAACCACATTTAAGCATATTATCAAACACCACACATGCATGATTTTTAAGCTCCAAAACAGCCCATAGACTCAATGAAAACAACCTTATGTTTCGGCCATACCATCACTTAAAATTCAAACACTTCATAACAAGTTTTCAAGACATCAACTAGTCCAAACCGAAATGAAGAGTAAACATAATCTGGTATCAATTTTCCAGCCTGACCCATTTTTGAAGAAATTCATAATTAATTCATACGGCATCAAAATGGCCCGATTCTTGTGTGAAAATCAAGATAACTCATGGCACTACATTACAACTTTTATAAGTTTACACTAGTTCATCCATCTTGAGGTAGATATGCATCATTTACAGTCCAGTTCCTGAATCCGGGCTTACTCTGTTTACCCATGTTGAACACTTTTATAAAAATTTGCATATCTCACTCATATGAACTCCAAATGGACTAAAACTAATGGCAAAACAAAGCCAACTCAATTATCTACAACTTTTATTAAGGTCACAATCCCAAAATACGACCACAAGTTACCCAGAATTTCAAAACATACACTGCATGTGTACCCGTATGTTACCTTTTCCAAATTATACACCCTTTGGTACAAATGACATAACTCATTAATAACGACTCCAAATTGAATAAATTTATGTATAATCGAAGACAACTAATCATGCTACAACTTTGATTCAAAGCTCAAACTCAAATTCGAAACTCAACCAACGCAAAAACTCGAAACAACAGACTGTAAATACTTTAAAATCTGTAGCATCAATTTGACAGCAAGAGTTCTTGGATGAACTCAAGGGTTGCGACTCACAAACACTAATCCAAGCTTATAAAACTCAAGAATCGTGTTATACCTTCTTGTATCTTGAAGTTTTCAAGCTTACTCCAGCCCTCGAGTCGACCGAAGCTTCAATCCTTCACTCGCCAAGCTGAAAACAGATTTTATTGCTTCCAAAACTCAAATGAAAGAGGTTAATGGTATAGGGAAGTAAGAAACCTCATATCTCACAATTCTTGGCAAGCAATTTGGGCTGAAACAAACCAAAACCGAAGCCTTGCTTGGGGAAGAAAGGGGCGATGAGTTGAAGGGTTTGGGAGGAGAAGAATCTATTTCTTGTAGGGGGAAAAGTCTTCCCACTTAAATAAATAACACATCCTCCATTTATATCCAGTATTTAAAAACCAGACCGGATCGGTCGGTTCAACTGGTTTAACTTGTATTCGGTAATTGATTCGGTCCGATTGACCCTATAAAACCACCCTATTAAAAAATCGGTGGGAACCGGATTGAACCGGCCAAAAACCTGTTCAACCGACGAATCGGTCGACCAATTGAACCAGCTATTTCTTCATTTTTCTTGCTTTTACAAATTTTAATTTTTTTTACTTTTTGTTAAAATTATAAATCAATTTTTGAGAACAAAAATATATTATATATAATTTATTGTTATTGAAATAATTAAAAAATAATATTTGTGTTTCATATAATTCCATAAATATGTCTTGTATATTATATATATACATATGTTTAGTTTTTCGTAAATTATAAAACACGTGAATTATTTCATAATTTTTTAAGTTTTTCCTTATGATTTTGGAATTTTGTTCTTTTTTGGGTATTGCTTGTTGTTTTTCAGATGTTTTGTTGTTTTTCTCTTATGTTGAACATTTGGTTTGATATGATTTTTCAAGTTTGACATGTGATGTTGGTGTAAACTGTAAAGTCATTTTTTTTATTGTGAAGAACTTGAAACTATAACAAATACATGATATACGTATTTTACAAAAAAATAAAATAGATATTATATAATGCTAATGTCATCACCGGTTGAACCATAGTCGAACATGTAACCAGTAGGGGCACCGATTTCATGTTCGATTTTGAAAACACTGTTTATATCCACTATCCCTTTAAAATAAACTCAACACTTTAACTAACATTCCTCGTATTTTCTTCCTTTCTTTTTAAAGCACCACAAAATCACCTTGAAATTATTTAATCAAATTTCGATCCCTTCGTACATGCCAAATAATTCAAAAGCCCACTTAAGAAAATAATTAATTATAATTTATTTCGGACATCACAATTCACCTCTTGCATATCTTATGATCGTATTAGAACCCTCACATATTTGGGTCAATGATTGTTATTGGATCTGCAGTAATGGTTCCATTATTATTCTTGTCGTTGCAAAATTCAAATACTAAATTTTTATTATGATTATGAATAATTTAAACTAAATTAGGTTTTTCCGCTTCCAAAATTACATTGTATATTAATCAAATTTCCACAAATTTTTTTGTTCATTCTAAGGTAGATTCATAGGTTCAGGCCTAGATGAATATTAATGTCTGATATGGACTCAATTGGAGTCCATGGATTGATTTAAGTGGCTAATTGTAGACATGGGCCCAATTATAATGGGCTTGAAACTTGGAATTTACGGTTTCAATCAAGGTCCGGACCAATAGAAACGGCTATTTTTGTCATTTGTTATCAATTTAAACTTTCAAACGCCCCCACAGGCGCAAGGCATTTCCAACGGTCATATACAACTCTAACGTCTCTCCTCCTTTTAACATTTGAATCAGCCTTTGTTTCTTACACGGAATAAACCCCTCTTTCATCTGTTTCATTCATATTTGCCCCTCAAAAAACAAGCGATTTTTAGTTTCGAATCGGATTATACACAGCTTTCTTTTTCAATTTATTAATGGCGAAGTCCAATTCTGAAGTGTATGAGAGCAACAGATTCTTTGAAAGCATATCAGCGACCGCACCGTTCAAGAATTTACTTCAGAAATCGAAAGTAAAGACAATGGCAATCCGCCGCCATAAATTCAGATCTGACGGTGAAAACATAGCCCCGGCTGATCCCAACATTCAGATCTGCGATCCTCCACTGTCCCCTTCAATCCCATTCTTCAAAAAATCAGCATTAAAACCCAAAGTTAATCCTAGTATGATAGAACCCACCGCATCCGTGATCCAAGAAACTGTGTCTGAAGCTCCAGATCCACCAGTCAAGGTATAGAAAATGAGGGGTTTTTTTTCAATTCTGTGAATTAATCTTACATTTGAGGAATCAGCATTGGGAAATTATTACTTCGATTTAATATATATTTATATCTTCACAACCTATATAGTGAAAATTGTAGAAATTTTGTTGCTTTATCATATTTCCTGGTTTTGAATTATGTGGTACCTGGTATTTCAATAGGTTGTGGTAAGGATTAGGCCGGTGAACGGTCTTGGAATTGGAGATACATTGGTTAGAAAAGTTGCAGAGGATTCAGTGATTGTTGCAGAAAGGAAATATACATTTGAATCGGTGTTGGACTCAAGTTCAACTCAGGTTTGAAGAGTTTTTGAAGAATTCTTTATATTGCAAGTGGAAAGGAGAAACGTAGTATTTTAGTTTCTCATTAATGAATTTTTTATTTGATTTCATTAAAGGCTTTCTTGGTGGTGTCTTAGGTAAATATAACAATCTTAGTTGAACAATTAAGTGGTTTTGTGTTTATAGGAGGACGTCTACCGATTGATTGGTGCTCCTTTGGTCAAGGATGCTTTATCAGGTTATAACACAACAATTGTGGCTTATGGGAAGGTAACTTCTTTGAGCGATAATAGTTTGAATTTGACGTCTTTTATAAATTTTTGTTGTATGAGCATGGTGTATTGTTTGATTTACCATTAATACTAGACTGGAAGTGGGAAGACTTATACTATGTGGGGACCCCCAAGTGCAATGGTTGAATGTCCATCATCAAGTGGTCTACAGGGTATTGTGCCACGCATTTTCAAGAATCTTTTCTCCGAGATTCAAAAGGTAAGGATATGTTCCTGAGTAGTCAAAATTTGAAACATAAGTTGGTGAAGTAATTTAAACGGATTGTCTCTAATCCTATTTATCGCTCAGGAGCAAGAGAACACTTGCGGCAGGAAGACAAATTATCAATGTCGTTGCTCATTTCTTGAGGTGATAATGTCAGGGCCATTGGTTCTTGGCTTGGCCTTTTAATTAAGTCTCACCTATAGATTGTTGCTGCAGGTATATGGGGAGAAAATTGGAGATCTACTCCATCCGATTCAACGAAATCTGGAGGTGAATTCATTGCTTCTCAGGATACATGGAATAATATAATGATGTAATCAGTAAATTTTTATGATTAACTAATGGCTAGACTGGGTTTTTATTGGACTTTTTTTAGATAAAAGATGATCCCAAAAATGGGTTTTATGTGGATAATTTAAGTGAGGAGTACGTGACCAGCTACGAGGATGTCACCCAAATTTTGATTCAGGTATACCAATGAAAACATAAAATATTCCTTACAAATTTATAGAAATACCTTTACTAATTAGCTATTATTGTACTGTAATTCAACTTTATGCTGCAGGGTTTGTCAAATAGAAAAATTGGAGCGACAAGCATAAATTCTAAGAGCTCAAGATCCCATATCATGTTCACATGCATTATTGATTCCTGGTGCAAGGTAGGAAGTATAGCAAATAACATCATACCTTCATTAACTCTAGAAACTTCTCCCCCTTCCAATCCCCAAAAGAAAAAAAAAAAGGAAGAAAATCTGTTCATTTTGTGGTAATAGTCCCCATTTTGAAACTAGTTACATTCATTAAGCACATGGTTTTTTCAGATATAATAGTGCATAAGAGCAATACATGCATGTGATTGGTGTGCCATGCCCATTAGACATATTACCCACAAAGTGAACTTTATTTGACGTCTATTGTTATTTCAGTGGCTAAATTTCATAACTTGATTTAAATGATCTCTCAGGAGACCTCATCGAAGTGCTTTGGCAGTTCAAAGACTAGTAGAATCAGTCTTGTCGACCTTGCTGGATTCGAGAGAAGTGAACCTGAGGATGCTAGTCGACAGCACGTGAAAGAAAGAAACCACATAAAGAAGACAATATCACAGCTAGGGTATGTACTGAACACATCTAATAGTTTTATTTGGGTCTCGAGCTTTCTTTTTTATGTATACAAAGTATTTCAGGCTATCTTCTAGTTATTGTTATTCTGTCATGTTTGTACATTCTAGTTGTAATGAATTTCAAATGCATCCCATATTGGTGTCAATTGAAATCCAAGTTCAAACATCTTTACCCAAAACAAATCCCTTGTATTTGAAATAAAATCTTTCCATCCAAATACAACCTTAGCTCAGTCACCCATTTTGACAAATCAATTGAGCAAATGTTCTAGTCAAGATGCAGATGTTACAACTTGTATTGAATCGTTGAATGGCTCTTACACCATATTAACTGAAGTTTGCAGAAATGTAATTGGAATAATTAGCTTAAGTAACATCAGAATGGATATGTTTGCTTTAATTGGACTCTCTGTAAATGTGCAGGAACTTGGTAAATATTCTTACAGACGGAAGTCAATCAGGGAAAACTGAAGATGCTTCATATAGAAGTTCAAGTCTTACTCATCTTTTGAGAGACTCGTTTGGCAGCAATGCTAAACTCTCCATTATATGTGCCATTTCTCCAGACAACAAGTACTAAAACACATAGAGTTTTATATTGATTCTAGATATAAATGCCTTGAAAGAAGTGGTTCTTTCGATTGTATTGTAGTTTTTCTCTGATTTTCATCTAATTTACTCTCACTGTGTCATTAATTCTTTTGTTTCTTATATTTTCTTATGCTTTGTCCTTTATATGAGCAGAAGTAAGAGCGAAACTATGAGTACACTCAGATTTGGACTACGAGCAAAGTTAGTAAAGAATGAACCTGTAATAAATGAGATAACAGAAGATGATGTTAACGACCTGAGTGATCAGATTCGACAACTAAAGGTTCTATATTACTTGTCACTAAGTGAAGAGTTTTACAAAGTTTTGATGCTGATGTCTTGAATATCATTGACCGAATGCAGGAAGAACTCACAAGAGCTAAGTCCAGCACATGCAACTCACTCAGCAATGGCGGACACTTCAAAGGAGGAAATGTGCGTGAAAGTTTGAACCTTTTGAGACGCAGCCTCAATCGTTCATTAATCTTACCACGAATAGACAATGACTCTGAAACAGATCTATGCATCAACGAGGATGATGTAAAAGAACTAAAGCTCCAGATTGACAATATCCGAGTTTCTCATGATGAAAATTTAAGAGAAGCTTCTGACAATGGAGAAAGTAGTGCCCTCTTGTACTCTGCTGAAGGCTGTGAAACAGGCTTCACCTGTGAACATTACTTGAGTTGCTCAGAAGACAGTGAGAACGAAGAAATCAATTCCAGTGAAATTCATACAGAATTGCCACACCTGAAAAATGTTACCCTGTTGGCAGAACCTGATCAAATCTCTAAGAACTCAATTGTGATGGATCCTCTGTCAATGAATAATCTGTCCATCAGTGGACGCCATCAGACTGGAGACCTGCAAGATCCTGTGTTTTCCGAGTCTCCTAAAATTAAGAATTCCCAGAGGAATCATCTCTCGAATCAGGAAGATGCAATACAGACTTCCAAAGCTCTGGATGTGTTGCGGCAATCACACTCGTCCCTAAGATCCAGTACAATATTTCCTGGCCCTACCGAGTCCTTGGCAGCTAGCCTTCACAGGGGATTACAGATCATTGACTATCACCAAAGGAACTCCCCATCAACTAGATCATCGGTCTCCTTCTCATTTGAACGCTTGGCACTCAAACCGTGCCTATCAGTTGACAAGGGCAGTACTTTTGTTCAAGCCTCGCCAGTAAATGGCCAATCTTTAGATCCTTCAACTGCTTCCTTTGTTTGCATGAAATGTCGAAGTCGAGAGATTGCTTCTTTTAATGAAGCAGAGGATAGTTTGAAGACACAGATAATAACAGTGGGTGCATCTCCAGTGACCAAGGTTGGCCTAAACAGCTTAATTCTAAATTTCCAGTGCCACATCATCTGTAATTTTTTTTTCTTCTTTATATTTCTACCTTCGTCTTTGTGCACAGGATGTAGAGAAAGATTTAGCACTTGGTAGTAAATGCAAAGAGCAAGCAGCTGAAATTGAGCATCTAAGGAAACTGGTGATAAGACCTTTTCTTTCTTGATGTAAATATGGGGCACATTTATCGTAGAAACATGCAATAACGGCCTGTTTTTCCACTGCAGCTAGAGGAATGCAAGTGCGAGGCTAATCAGACTGATGTTAGAGCATGCATCGATTCTTCCAGTTTCAGTGACATGAAGCAGCTGCCACCTAAGAGTGAGGATGAACATGACGGTCGCTCAGCAGATGTTGAAAATCAGGTAAAAAATTTGTTTGCTGAATTTTTGTGTCCTTATGGATTCTGTTACTCCCTCAAGCTTTTGGCGTTTCGTGGTGATGAAAAGGAACAGTGTGAAATTAAAGAAGTCCAAGAAGACTTGAAGCATTCTATGAAGAAATCTTTCAGTGTGGAAGAAAATGAAGCGCTTATAAAAGAAATTAAAACTTTAAAAACTAAACTGCAAACATACACCGACACGCCGACAAGAAGATCAACAGACAAGCTCAGATCTTCTTTGCAGTCTCAATCGATCCAGTTTAGAATAAGTTGCACAAATTCTCAAGGCATTAGTGGAGAAGAATTTGAGAAGGAAAGGCAGAAGTGGATGGAAATGGAGAGTGACTGGATATCATTAACTGATGAATTAAGAATTGATATAGAGATTAATCGTCATCGAGCAGAACAGGTTGAATTGGAGTTGAAACTAGAGAAGAAGTGCACGGCAGAGTTGGATGATGCCCTCAAAAGATCTGTCATAGGGCAAGCTAGAATGATCGAGCACTACGCAGAGCTGCAGGAGACGTATAATGACATAGTAGTAAAGCATAGAGCCATTATGGAAGGGATAGCAGAGGTGAAAAGGGCAGCCTCCAAAGCAGGATCCAAGGGTCGCCATGGCTCTCGTTTTGCTAAGGCCTTTGCATCAGAGCTTTCTTCTTCGAGAGCGAAAAGAGAGAGGGAATTGGAGTTACTAAAGAAGGAGAACCAAAGCCTTAAAATTCAACTCAAAGATACTGCAGAGGCTGTGCAAGCCGCAGGTGAACTTCTTGTTAGGTTGAGAGAAGCAGAGGAAGCAGCTTCACTAGCTGAGGTAATTCAAACTCATACACATACATTCTTTCTTGTTTCTGGCAGGTCACATTTTTTATCTTATTTTGCTTCGTGTTGCAGGAGAAGAACTCAAAGATTGAGGAAGAGAATGACAAGTTAAGAAAACAAATGGAGAAACTGAAAAGAAAGCACAAGATGGAGATTATTACAATGAAACAGTACCTTGCAGAGAGCAGGCTGCCTGAAGCTGCATTAAAACGTCCCTTATATTGTGAAGACTCGGATGTAACAAATGATGATAAAGCATCGGCATTCCATGATGATGATCAGGCTTGGAAGGCAGAATTTGGTGCAATTTACCAAGATCACTACTCTGGTTTTCACTGATTTAGAGCAATGCCCCTACTTGGGTCATTTGCTATCATGCAATTTTGCTATCATGCAATTATATAACCTAAGAACTTTAAGTAGGAAGTATATGATTATGCGTGTTTTTGAAGTTTATGGTAGCATTATTTTTGGAGTGGCTTGAACAGAATAACGTGTAAAAGTTTCTAATATGCGTTGAGTGTCATCTATCCGATTGAGTTGGCCATATTGTTATGAATCATACAATTTTTAGGAGAGTACCTAAAATGGGAAGAAAAATGCAAACTTTATCACTGTAACTAGTCCAAAAGGGACATCTTTGTCCTAAATGAGGGACTCGGATCGTAGATTTGGTACTACTGTAAGTGAAAATATTAAATCCATATCCATTATTGCGATTTTCTGTTAAAAATAACCCATATTTTCAGTGCTTAGAATATATTAACTCTTTCATGAGAAGCAGAAAAGTGTCGGAAATCCAAATAATCACCCCCATTATTATCATAAACGTAATAAATGGCTGGAAATAATTAATTATACTGCAATGGGTTTGAACAATTCTCCGGAGCACGTAATTGGTGTTGTTGGCTGAAGTTCTTCAATTTCTTTAATAACTCGAGCTTTGTCTGACGCAAACATCTCATCATCTGCATAACAAATTGAACACCCTTAAAAATGGCCAATTCTATGCTACATTATGGGAGATAAGCATACAAAGATACCAATATACCATGTAGGATAGATTTAGAACTTGGAATTAGAATCTTACATCTAATCCACAAAATTACTTGCCACTATACTGAAAAAACAAGTGATGCATTACCTTTTTCAATGGTGAAGCCAACGAAGACGTGTAGAAGCTTATTTCTATTTGCACATAGAATGATATGATAATATCAGCGGGTTTGCTCTTGTTGCCATTGGGCTTGTTTTGGCGTAAGTTTGTTTTTTTAGTATCAAATTAGCTCATTGCAACATTAAAGAAATCAAGCAACTCAAGTAGAAAACATGGAACCCTGTCAAGGTTTCATTGGAAATGGAGCTAGTTACACTCGACCTCGGACCACTATCTAAAAAAGAGCAGAAGCAAGTACATCACCTACTCAACGGCATTCAATGCGGGCTGAAGCATTTGGTTGCCCGGTTGGTTAAATGCTGTTCTTTGATCCATTCCGTGGCGCGCAATCACTGGTTAGCCACGAAAAGCTGCAAGATGGGCTGGTTAGAACTTGAAATTGATCAGAAATGCCAAGTTTCATATAATTTTGGTAAATAATTTCAAGTTTTTTATGTGAATACCTTGAAAACATGGAATGCATCAATCTGTATGTTCTTCTGTGATTCCTGCAACATTGGATTCTCGCTAATTTACATAATATTGTAATTGAGTATGCTTGTAAGTGATTTTAGAAATGCTTTTACCCTCAAAATATTCATGAGGACTCTCATGTTATCTTTCGAGCTGACATGACGTATCATCACATTAGAGTTCGAACGATCCAGCAAAATATCTCCCAGGAGCTGAACAATAGTGTTGGCAAATCATCATCAATGAATTCAGACAAAAAACATCAGGCATAAACGTTAGAATTCCAAAATCTGTACCTTGATGGCATATCTTCTTGTCATGTAATTTGTGGATTCCAGCAACTTAGAATCAATTCTTCGAAAAACTGCAGAAACACAGAAATAAAAACATCAAAATTGCTTAGAATTTTTTTAAAAAAAAATCATGTGTTTTTATGTTGCATGCCGAGGAAAGAACATACCCAACGGTAGTTTATGGCCAGAAATTCTGAAACTGTGGACTTATGCCTTGTAAGAAGCTCCTGTAATATATTGCAGTAACCACATATGTAGCTAGGTTATTAGACATCTTATTCTTTAAAGATCCATAAATCTAGTACTTTCACAATGTACGTACAACTGCCTTAAAGGTTGCTGCGGCATCTGAAGCAACATCGAAATTTGGAAGTTGCACGTAGTAACATATCTGCATGGATAATACAAATCAAAGAGTTTCTTGCAAAGATTAAAGATTAACACCACAGGTCGTACCTGGCGATGACTTGATGTCAGCATTCCTCCATAATGCAAGTCATTTACAGGATCTTCATAACTATATGGTAAATGGATAACTATTAAGAAAAAGAAACATTGCTCAAATATATGTAATTATGAATGAAAAATCATTGCCAAATTAAGGGTAGCTCACCCAGTTATCAGCTGATCCATAAGATCAAGATTGCTTCCAAGTAGTCAGAAGCAATCAACCGTGACTGAACCGGTTGTCTCTGCAAATTTGCGATGACTTGAGTTGCATCTTTGCGTGTCTATGAAGAAAATGAAACTCCCGATAAGTTCAAGAGAACCAAAAGGGTGTTAGTAACATATTGTTCTGTAGTACTTAACGAGTAACATTATAAATAACTAGTTCCCTTGGCGCGGATCACCTTATTGATATACATAACGTAAAAAATAATGATAAACTCACACATAAACCTTAAACAAAACCTGAAGCAAGCATGAATGCTGTAACTCCCGATGCAGACCATTATGTTGGCAATCCTTTAGGGAAATTGGCACATATCACTTGAGTTGACGCTCATCTGATATGAAATTTAAAAGAAACAAGTATAGAATACAACCTATTGAAAAATAAGAAGAAACAAAATTAGTAAACACCCAGGGGCTTGCACTCGTTGACTGTAAATATGTATAAATGACAGGTCAGATATCTGGGTAGGAAACGTACCGCAAACACATGATTTAATGTCATGATTAAGGCAAAGATTTCAAATATTTATACATATTATACAATGTAATAGGGCAATCTGGAAGAAAATGTAAAGACATATAGATGAGATGGGCTCGGTTTTCCTCGCTGATTCGAGGCGAAAAATCAATGATTTGTGCATGGGTTTCGGCGTTGGAGGGAGGCGTCAGCGAGAGATATGGGGTTCGATTGGGTTTGTAGTCTGAAATCAGCGGGAGGGAAAAAAGGAAGAAACGATTGCTGAAGAGAAAAAGATGTGCATTAATTTTGCACAAAAGCAGTATTTTACTATTGTTATAATATTGTGGAGAAGCAAACAGTGAAGCCATCATGACTTCCACCATACCGCCGCACAACCCACCACCCTTCGCCAAACACCAACCATGGATAATCAGTATATCCCACTTAATGCAGCCGTACGGAAGAAATTTTCGGCGGTTGAAGAATCAAACTAACCCTAATAAAACAAAAATCAACTTGCGCATAGGTCAACCGAGGGCCACCCAAGAAGCCCAAGCAAGAAATTGAAAAAAATCCAGTATTGTTCATTACTATTCATTGAAACACTAAAGTCTTGCTCTCTTATTAAATAGGTATAATCCAGTTGCTTTTTCTATATACCTCGATATATTCACAGGTCTATTGAGTATAGTTGGAAGTAGTTCATTTCACAAATCAAGAATCATCTTGTGACTTAGTTTTTCTCCATTATATTCTGTGATAGACTAACCAAGTGGATCCCATTTCGACAACGAAGGAATGTACGGGTCATCATATAAACCTGCAGCAACAAGCAAATCTCTAATTAAGGCTTCGTCTTGATCCTCTATGTCTATCTTAACTTCCATTGGTTGCTGATTGTTTATAGTCTCCTCTATAAAAGAACCTTCAAGTTGATTCAGTAGTTGATTCATTCTTCTTCGCAACTCTGTATGATAAAAAAATAAAAAGGAGAATGACATGGCATATCATGATAAAATATTTTAGAATATCTGGAGAAATTAATACATATATTATCACATGTCGCAGTGTCAAATGTATTATGCGCTTTATATGTAATATTTTCTTACTGGAAGCTAATTGTCATATTCAAAAAGTTAGGAGTTTCAAGAGAAATCCATAAGAGAGATAAAAAAATGAAATTTCCAATTCCAGCCAACTAAAAACTTTAACTTCAAGTATCAAACAAATATTTGTTACTAAGATTAATCATTAGATTAGCTAGGTCACTTCAATAAGTTATTGTGCGTATGAAAACAAAAGTCAAAACTGTACAAGAAACTTCGCCTTCGTGAAGTTCAAAAGTCTAACCAGATAAGTGAATTGGTAGTTCCATTTACCTACATTTCAAGTTTGAGTTTATTTCATTGAATACATGTGGAATCTCACTTTCATCCAGTTGATGTACACCTGAAGATGGTGTTGCGCTTATGTAATTTGTTGGCCTCTGGTACTCTTCATGAATACTACTGCACATAGATGTCGGGTTTGGTGGCACTCCCGTGAAATTTTCCTATCATAATAAGTCAAAACTTTTAATCGATCACTTGATTAGTAAAATGCATCTAATATTCAGAATTGATACTCAAATAAGATCTTCACGCATGTTTCGCAGAAATTCATCATCACAGTTGGTCCACTTGTGATATCTTTTAAGAAATGGTTTTTCTTTTGATGTTGTTCCCCTATCAACTTAATTCTCCTACCAAAAAACCTCCCTCTGATAGTCAAGCTGTATCTAGAGCTTGAAACCTTTTTCCTTAATGTTGAACTATCATTTTTCTGTTTTCCTAGCATTCAATGAGACTTTCTCAAAAACGTCATGCTTCCTCCTTATTTAGGCCCCGATTAGCATATGGCGATCCCCGAGAAGGAGCTTCCCAAATGAAGATCTACCTCTGCATAATGGTTTAAAACAAAGAATCTGAGAAGAACTATTTCTACATAACTGCTTAAAACAAGAAACCCAGAGGAAAATAAAGGCAACAAAATAAACAAATGCACACACAAACAAGAAGCAATTAACCCAACCAAACAATATCTGGAAATAGGCCAAAAAAATAAAAAAGTTTGCAAGAAAACCAACCTAAAACCAACACCCCAACAATCATCAGGACTCGAAGAACACACGGCCAAAGGAAGAAAATTGGTGTATTCGTTCTTTTCCCCCGGCCTCGAAAATTCAAAACGCCTAAAACTAAAAAATGACGAACAGATAACTTACAACGTATAAAAGAGATTGCAAACCACCAAACCAGCAGGGTAAGAGCAGTAGGAATGATGACTTCCTCCCATTGATGGGATGACCTGTAGTGAATACCAAGGAAACAAAGGGGAAAAAACGACTAACGAGGACGACCTACAGTGGAATGATGCGACGTGTTCACAATAACCCTAATACAATGAAATGCACCATCGGTCCAATGCTTGATAATCATCGCAACAGAGCAGGAGAAATGGAGGTGGCGACGTGTTGACAAGGACCCCCAAACTATGAAATTCATCATCGGTCCAAGTCTTGCTTCCAATAACCCTCACAATGACTTAACACAATAGTAAAACCCATCATCGGCCCAACAAGAGGAAATGAGGTCCAGAAACCAAAAAAGGGTATAAAAAAAAAGAGGAAATTGTAAAAAGATACCAATAAATTTTAACATTACATAACAATTCTCAGTACCAAAAATACAATTAAAATATATCCATATTTTAAGTATTTACGTAGTCAAGTTTTTTTATTAAGACGAAAATACCATCACACCTACACCCATCTCCCAAACTTATTATCCATCATCTTCTTACTCGACAGAATACGCAGGGCTCCTCCGCCGACTGTACCTCCCTCATGTGTCGGAGCTCCTCTGCCACTGCCATCGGCAGAGGGCAAGTCTCGTCAACGGAGGTGCGAAGCTCTCAAACGTCGCCACACTCGGTGGTTGTGTGTCGTCCCCCCATTAGCTGTCGTAACCTCAATGGAGGCGCGAAGCTCTCTGTTAATTAGAAAACAAATTAAAACTGGAATAAGATATGCACACACAAAATATGGAGAAATTGAGCTTGTAAGGAAATTTTTTTTGGACAAACGAATAATTATCCCTAGAATGGGATAATTTTTCCATTCTTCATCGATGCATGGTTTTTATTTTTAGTTTTTTTTAAAAAAAATTGGTCTGCCTTTTGAGTTTTGAACAATGGAGGATTTCGGGATTTGAGCAAAAGTGGGATGATGTGAAGAATGGTGCACGCGTGCATGGCAATCGTACATCATGGTAAAAAACCGTGCATCATGGAAAGTTTGGTACATAGTTTCACGTTCAAAAAATTCAGAATCGTGCAGCACTTGACAAAAATTTAAGAACTTTTTTGGGGCAAAAAATCGTGCATAATGGGCAAAAATTCTCAGAATTTCATACATTTGGTGCACGATTTTTTAGCCATATGCGTGCATCAACCTAAAATTGGACATTGTTGCACTAAAATTGGATATTGATGCACAATTTTTTGTACATTGGGCATCATTTTTGTGCATCGGTGCACGATTTTTGGACATTGATGAACGATTTTTCATTGATGCATGATTTTTTTCTACAGTGATGTATATTTTGTAATTATGGTGTACGATTTTTATGCAATTATGGTGCACGATTTTCCAATGTTAGTGCATCAATGTCCAACCGTGCATCATGGGTAAAAATTCTGAAATTCTTCAATCGTGCATCATGGGTAAAAATTCTGAAATTCTTCTATCGTGCATCATGGGTAAAAAAATCTTATGCAATTATGGTGCACGATTTTTATGCAATTATGGTGTACGATTTTCCAATGTTAGTGCATCAATGTCCAATCGTGCATCACAATATTAAAAAAATTTGCACCAAAAGATTAAAAATCGTGCACCAACATTACAAAATTCAAGTACACCGTCATGCTAAAAATCAAATGCACCTTAATGTACAAAAATCGTGCATCAATGTACAAAAATCATGCACCAACTTTTGAATATAACTGTGTTGTTTGTCGGCCAAATTAAAATGGCCATAACTTTTGATCCATGAGGAATTTTGCCTATTATGTCCTATGCACGGAAAACCCTTTTCGAACCGGAAATTCCTTGTTTTAGATAGGTTACGCTCAATTTTAAAAAAAAATCTATTTTATTGCTAACTTTGAGTAATTTTCAATTTCAAACTGTTTTCCATATTGAGCTCAAATTTTATGGGTTTCATGTTCTTGTTTAAGAGAATTTTTAGAAAACTTTTCATTTAATTCTGCATGAATTGATTTTTAGGTGCACGATTTTTTAACATATTGCTGCACAATTTTTTTAATTGGGTGCACGATTTTTTTATCTAGATGGTGCATTTGATTTTGTAATCAGAAGTTCTTGCGGAATCAAAAAAGGCTAGTATATCAGAAGTTTAAAACTCCTTGATTTCAAATTCAAAGATAATCCAAATGAATCCAGAAAAAAAATTATTGAAGCAAAAGATAATACACCGCTCAGTTCGACTCTACTATCCGAAATGGATGAATCTTTTTTGGAATTTTCGTCAATCTTTAGCTTCTGTTACGACGAAAACAAATTGCCCAAGCTCATTGTTATGCCTTGAATAAATTATGTTGAGCCTTAAATGCATGGTTGTGTTTAATGCTTTAATTTATCCCCGGATTATTTTTGAGTTTTGATGATCAACAAAACTCGTGTTTGTTATACTAATGTGTCTACTTAGTGTGCAGATTTATTGGTTGAAAAGTAGATTGATTGGAGAAAATCAATTGTGCAAAGCTTAGGGCAGATCGCCCTAGGCGATGGCAGCCAGGCGGGGCATCGCCACACACGTCGACAGAGGCGACGCCGAGGCTCGCGTGCAGGGGGAGTTCGCCAGAGGCGATGCGTTGAACGCCTGAGGCGATGTGTGCATCGTTTGAGGCGATGAAGATTTTGGACCAGCTGAGGCTACGGCATTTATTTTCAGTGGTGATCGTCTGAGGTGATCGGGACATCGTCTGAGGCGATGCGTGATATATGCTGACCGTTGGGGCGCGGCGATGGTGATCGCCCGAGGCGATGTCTGAGGCGATCGAGGAGTGATTTCAGCATTTTGTGTAGCAACAGCTAGTAGGAGCCTTGGGGGCCTCCTACACTATAAATATTGATCTTTTGGAGCTTTTGGAGACAAGAAACAAGCCTACAAATTTCATATAGCATTGTAATCTCCATACATTTGTGTTGTATTGGAGTTTGTGATTCATTCTTTTTGTTAAAGTCTTGTGTTCTTCGTGTTGGTACACCGCGAAGGTGTTTGTTGAGTTATTGTAAGGTCCTCCAACACCAAAGCAAGTTGGAAATTGTAAAGTCATCAACAAGTAAAGTTGGTGCATGTGTTGTGGCTATCCTTGGAGCCCTTAAGGCCAAGAAGACTCGTGAAGAGTGTTGGTAACTCGGGAAGAGTTGTGTGTGGCTATCCTTGGAGCCCTTAAGGCCAAGAAGACTCGTGAAGAGTGTTGTGCTCGTGAAGAGCTTTGTGTACTCGGGAAGAGTTGTATTGTGGCTAACTTGGAGCCCTCAAGGCCAAGATCATTCGTTCTAGTAGAACCTCGGTTGGAAGTTATCTAGCCGGGATCGAACTTTTATAACAAATATTCTTGTCCCTTACCGCTTTATTACATTACGCATTTATTTATTTATTTACTTCTTTATTTTATTTATTTATCGATTGACTTAAGTCTTCCGCTTCGCGAACTCGTTTATTTTTGCAAACTCATTTTAAAAAGCTAAAGTAGCCAAGGAACCTTATTCACCCCCCTCTTCGGTTCCAACAAGTGGTATCAGAGCCATTTGATTTTTTGTTTTAAATCAAAACTTTTATATGGATAATCTAGCAAATGAGTTTGCTCAAGGTCAATCAACAAATAGGCCTCCGCTCTTCACGGGTGATAACTACGGGTATTGGAGAAATGAATTTCTCTATACATCAAATCCGTAGATTATGATCTATGGAAGATTATTGTGAAATGTCCACACATTCCTTTAAAGAAGTTGGGGGAATAAGTGTTCCCAAAGAAATGGACGATTTCACAAGAGGGGACATGATTTTAATATCTCAAAATGCTAAAACTATTAATATTTTACATTGTGCTTTAGATATGAAGGAGTACAACCGGATCTCGATGTGCTCAACCGCAAAGGATATATGGGACAAATTGCAAATTTGTCATGAAGGAACCAACCAAGTGAAAGAGACAAAGATAGACCTACTGCAACTCAAATATGAGACATTTGATATGGAGTCCGGAGAAGAGGTTGATTCGATGTTTAGAAGGCTCACCCAAATCATAAACGAGCTTGCCCAACTTGGAGAGAAGTACCCTCCAAAGCAAATATGGAGAAGAGCTCTAAGAGCCTTGCCAAAGGAATGTGATGCAAAGAGAACCGCCATCATCGAATCAAACAAAGGAGAAAGTGCATCCTATGACCTTGATGAACTTCATGGCACATTGGTAACCCATGAGCTTGAAGTGTCAACAAGGAAAGAAATAAAGGAGGAAGATAGATCCAAAAGAAATGGGATAGCCTTGGTTGGGAGGAAAGATCAATCCGATGATGAAGATGATGATGAGATGATCTTGTTCACTAGAAAGTTCAAGAAGTTCTTCAACAAACATAACAAGCCAAAGACCTCTAGTACTACCAAACATGATTCCAAACACGAGGTAACTTGTTATAATTGTCAAGATAAAGGTCATTATGCTAACAAATGCCATAGGAAGAAGAATGAAGACAAAGGCAATAAGAAGGCCCTAATAGCCACATGGAGTGATAGTGACTCCGATGAAGAATAAGCCACAAATCTTTGTCTAATGGCTCTTGGAGATGAAGGAGATGAAAGCGATGATGAGGTACCATCTTTTGATGAACTTTTAGATTCTTATCATGAACTTATTGATGTTCTTGGCAAAACCAAGATGAGTAACAAATTACTCAAACTTGAGGTAGCCAAGAAAGATGGAGAAAATAATTCATTGAAAAATGAATTAAATTCTTTAAAGATATCTTTTTGCAAATTTAGTGAAAGTAGTCTAAAGATGAATGAATTACTTGGCTTGCAACGTTGTAGCTTTGATAAAGCCGGGTTAGGCTTCTCAAGTAAATCAAAAACATTTTCAAGCTTGTTGGCTAAAGCAAAGTGGTAGTGCGCTTATCGTGTACGCCCAAATTAACCCCACTCAATCCTCAAGATTGATAACAATAATGTAGTAGTGTGAGTAGGGATCGATCCCACGAGGAGGTGTGAATTCTTGTGTTAATGAAAATCAAAATCAAAAGAATAAAAGATGGGGTTGTGAATGAATTATACTAATTAAAATTAAAACTAAAGATTAAAGTAACGAAAGTTATTCTTGGTATCGGTCGACTCTTCCTTGGAATTATCATCTATTTCATCGATTCACAAAAGACTCAATTTTTCATATGAATATTCATCGTTGGACGTTTAATCCAATAATCAAAGTCCTATCTCACCTTACGTGTAGTTAAGTAGCCCAAGCGTTCTAGTTTAACCCTTATCAAACAATCAATCAAAATACAAGCGATTAAGATTTAAATTGATGATAGCATATGAACTAGTGAGATCGATGAAGCTAAACAACATAATCCAAGCGTCTATGTTTAATCTAGTCAAGTGTTCTTCCTAAGAATTTAACAAACTCACAAGCGGAATTTAATTAATCTTAGTTGCTTCGTAAATTAGAGGGATCAAACGATTCCGTATTTGATATCTAATTTAGCGTTAGATTTCATGCAAGTTATTAGGTTGTCAATCCAATAAACAAACACAACAATCATATCAATAAAATCAGAAAAACTCTTGATACTCAATAAAATTGATAATTAAAGCGTAAGAATCTCCCCAAGATAAATAAATCCAAGGATTTGTCTTCCTCAACCAAGAATTAAAACTAGCTAGACATAATCTAAGATAAAGCAATAAATAAAAACAAGGGAAAGAAAACTAATCCAATCTCCGCTCGTCGAGGTGTCAATCCCGCCTTCGCTTCGATCTTCGTAGCGTTCTTCAACAAAATTGAGAGAAAAATTATAAAACTATCCTAAACTACTCTACCCTAACTATCTAGATGGTTAAAAGGTCTGATTTTCGAGTATATATGTATTGGGAGGCTGATGGAGTAGGTTAGAATCCATGTGGGAAGGAAAGAAATCAAGTTTTTTAATTTTCCAAAAGTCTTCAGGCGTAATTACGCGTATAATGGCGTAGCTACGCCTAGACATGCCGTAGCGTTGGCGTAATTACGCCTGTGAATGGCGTAATTACGCCTGTCCTCCATTTTTCTGGCGAGTTTTGTATTTTGGCCATAACTTTCACATACGAACTCCGAATTCGACGAGTCAGCTGTCCACGCGAAGATAACTCAAAGTTCTACAACTTTTATATGGACCACATTCCCAAAACTTGGCTGGAATACATAGAAATTGGAGGAGAAAGGAGCAACATGTGTCTTTGATTCTGGTTTTTTTCCTCTTTTCTTCAACTTTATTGCTTCTTTCATCATTTTAGCTTGATTTCTTCACCTTTCCCTACATTTACACAAATATACGATTAGGTAGCATATGTATCAATTTATCCATCAAAATATACCAAATCGTAGACAATTAAGCGTAATAGATGTGTCTATTTCTAGTCACATCAAACACCCCCATACTTAATCTTTACTCGACCTCGAGTAATCAGACAAAACTACAATAATTTTTTTATGCTTGGCTCATAGCATCATAACAAACCAACTTGTCCTCACTTTAATGCCTCAACAATTTTAACATGCACAGTAATGAAAGGCGGTGAAAAGTTAATAATGGAACAAGTTCAATCCCTAAACAATTCGTACCCAACAAAGTAGTGAACGTGTGTGGGTGGTCATAAACAAGTGTCATGTACAAATTATAGATCCAAAAGAAGTAAACCCACAATAGTTCAAGTCATACACTAACACAAGTATAAGCTCACTTGCACACTCTTCTCCACTATCTTAGCCACTTTGCAAACATAAATCAAGTAGGTCTTTATTAGCTTGTAGTGTGGCCTAGGTATTGGCTTATGAAAGAAAGGTAAGGATATATCAAGTAAGAGAGTATGATGATATGCACACTAAAAGCTTCTCTTCTTGCTTGAATTTTTCAACTTTTGTTTCAACATTTTTCTTCTTTAGTGCCTTGACTCCCCTTGGAGTCATATTTTTATCTATTTTCTCAAGGCATTCCTTTTTCTTTCATGCATTTCATTCTTTTGACAATTAAGCTCACAAATATACTTCAATGATTCCCAAGTGCATTTGAATGAAATACATCATACTCCCTTAAAAGGTATGGATTAAAATCACATTTAGGCTCATTAGGGAAGGATGATAAGCTAGTCAAGGAATGTTGAATGGGGGTCTTGAGTATGCTTAGCATACTCCCATTCTTTTACATTAAGGCTCAAAAAGGGTACTAGAGATTGATTTTGTTTACATGGTAGGCTTGAAAGGCTCAAACGCATCAAAGTTTGCCTATATCACTTTCATGTTTGCAAGTAGTCTAGACATACGCCTCAAAGAGCATGTAGTTAAGTTCTAGCATGTATTAGAGACTTCTTAAGACTATCACAAAGTTTACACAATCTTCACTAAGCTATGCACACTTCACAAGCCATGACAATAATGTGCTCAAAATATTCAACTACTAAGTTAAAGTAAACTTTGCATTAGAGTTCAAAGTGTTCCAAGGTTAACAATTCACCTATGTTCAAAAGCATGCATGATATCAATTAGGTTTCATCATGGGCTAGTGATTCTAAGCATGTGCTCATTACTTATGAGCTCAAAATTTTAAATTTTTCGATTTTTTTGTATTTTTGAAATAAGAAAAACAATAACACACTACTAATCCCTCCCCCATACTTAAATCTTACATTGTCCCCAATGTAAGGCAAAAATACAAGAAAAGAGAATCTAACTACTAAAGCAAAAAAAATAAATAAAAGGGAGAAAGGAAACTAACTCCCCTTGGGTTGCCTCCCAAGCAGCGCCTCTGTTTAACGTCGGTGGCCCGACGCCAATCTTCTCGCTTAAGACGATGCCTATTTGCCTTGAACCTCTTGGAGGGTTATTCTTGGTATCGGTCGACTCTTCCTTGGAATTATCATCTATTTCATCGATTCACAAAAGACTCAATTTTTCATATGAATATTCATCGTTGGACGTTTAATCCAATAATCAAAGTCCTATCTCACCTTACGTGTAGTTAAGTAGCCCAAGCGTTCTAGTTTAACCCTTATCAAACAATCAATCAAAATACAAGCGATTAAGATTTAAATTGATGATAGCATATGAACTAGTGAGATCGATGAAGCTAAACAACATAATCCAAGCGTCTATGTTTAATCTAGTCAAGTGTTCTTCCTAAGAATTTAACAAACTCACAAGCGGAATTTAATTAATCTTAGTTGCTTCGTAAATTAGAGGGATCAAACGATTCCGTATTTGATATCTAATTTAGCGTTAGATTTCATGCAAGTTATTAGGTTGTCAATCCAATAAACAATCACAACAATCATATCAATAAAATCAGAAAAACTCTTGATACTCAATAAAATTGATAATTAAAGCGTAAGAATCTCCCCAAGATAAATAAATCCAAGGATTTGTCTTCCTCAACCAAGAATTAAAACTAGCTAGACATAATCTAAGATAAAGCAATAAATAAAAACAAGGGAAAGAAAACTAATCCAATCTCCGCTCGTCGAGGTGTCAATCCCGCCTTCGCTTCGATCTTCGTAGCGTTCTTCAACAAAATTGAGAGAAAAATTATAAAACTATCCTAAACTACTCTACCCTAACTATCTAGATGGTTAAAAGGTCTGATTTTCGAGTATATATGTATTGGGAGGCTGATGGAGTAGGTTAGAATCCATGTGGGAAGGAAAGAAATCAAGTTTTTTAATTTTCCAAAAGTCTTCAGGCGTAATTACGCGTATAATGGCGTAGCTACGCCTAGACATGCCGTAGCGTTGGCGTAATTACGCCTGTGAATGGCGTAATTACGCCTGTCCTCCATTTTTCTGGCGAGTTTTGTATTTTGGCCATAACTTTCACATACGAACTCCGAATTCGACGAGTCAGCTGTCCACGCGAAGATAACTCAAAGTTCTACAACTTTTATATGGACCACATTCCCAAAACTTGGCTGGAATACATAGAAATTGGAGGAGAAAGGAGCAACATGTGTCTTTGATTCTGGTTTTTTCCTCTTTTCTTCAACTTTATTGCTTCTTTCATCATTTTAGCTTGATTTCTTCACCTTTCCCTACATTTACACAAATATACGATTAGGTAGCATATGTATCAATTTATCCATCAAAATATACCAAATCGTAGACAATTAAGCGTAATAGATGTGTCTATTTCTAGTCACATCACAAAGCATAATTCTTCTACTTGCACTTATTGTTGCAAAGATGGTCATTCTAAGAATAAGTGTAGGTTTGCCAAAATCCAATACCAACCTAACAAAAGGTGGAAATGGATTCCAAAGGTTTCAATGAAAGCTAACCCTCAAGGACCCAAAAATCAAATGGGTACCAAAGATCCTCCTATTGTTAATTTATTTTGTAGGGACAACAATGGGATGGAGGATGAAGGCACAAGCAACTCAAAGGAGGAGATTATCTCATTCACCTCAGTAGAGGAAGCACGAGGTATATGACCAATGACAAGAACGCACTCTTGTCATCGAAGGTAAAATTATTTTATACATTTTAAAAGAGCAATTCAAAATTCATTGGCACAAATTAATTGTGATCAATAAATAATGAAGCTCAATATTCATTGGTAGTAAAATGCATTACCCCTTAGCATATGCACATATAAATTGTTTTAATGCATGATGTATGCTTATTCTTTTATAGTAAGTATCTTGATTTGTCTTGAATTCAAATTTGAATATGCAATGTGGAATGTGCAATTATGTGATTAATAATCAAATGATGATTTGAGAACCTTAATGTTTATTGGGCATAAGTGCATGAACTCATGGTAGAACATATACACACTTTGTAATGTTTAGAAGTCATTGTTGATTGCCTTAAACGCATGTTTGTTGTTCCTCTAAATGATTTAATCTTATGCTTGTTAAGTCAATTACATGCTTGATGAGGAACATGGGTAAAATTGTTAAAATATGGCTATGTCTCAACATATACTTATGCTATGTTTATTTAAATTTTGTACTTTTTGATTATCACAAAAAGGGGGAGAATTTTGTGATAAACTTGAAGCTTGATACATGCATAGTTTAAGGGGGAGAGCTTGTGTATGCATGGTTGAGGGGGAGAGTTGTTTGTTATATGCTTTACTTGGTAATCTTGTATGTGCTATGCAATTGTTAAGGGGGAGTCATGTTTACTCACATTTCATGCATATTAGATATTCAAGTTTATCAAGTTTTGTGATCATCAAAAAGGGGGAGATTGTTGAGCCTTAAATGCATGGTTGTGTTTAATGCTTTAATTTATCCCCGGATTATTTTTTGAGTTTGATGATCAACAAAACTTGTGTTTGTTATACTAATATGTCTACTTAGTGTGCAGATTTATTGGTTGAAAAGTGGATTGATTGGAGAAAATCAATTGTGCAAAGCTTAGGGCAGATCGCCCCAGGCGATGGTGATCATCGCCCCAGGCGATGGCAGCAGATGCCCCGCACATCGACAGAGGCGACACCGAGGCTCGCGTGCAGGGGGGTTCGGCCGAGGCGATGCGTTGAACGCCTGAGGCGATGTGTGCATCGTTTGAGGCTATGAAGATTTTGGACCAGCTGAGGCTACGACATTTATTTTCAGTGATGATCGCCTGAGGCGATCGGGACATCGCCTGAGGCGATGCGTGATTTATGCTGACCGTTGGGGCGGGGCGATGGTGATCACCCGAGGCGATGTCTGAGGCGATCGATGAGTGATTTCAGCCTTTTGTGTAGCAACAGCTAGTAAGAGCCTTGGGGCCTCCTACACTATAAATATTGATCTTTTGGAGCTTTTTGGAGACAAGAAACAAGCCTACAAATTTCATATAGCATTGCAATCTCCATACATTTGTGTTGTATTGGAGTTTGTGATTCATTCTTTTTGTTAAAGTCTTGTGTTCTTCGTGTTGGTACACCGTGAAGGTGTTTGTTGAGTTATTGTAAGGTCCTCCAACACCAAAGCAAGTTGGAAATTGTAAAGTCATCAACAAGTAAAGTTGGTGCATGTGTTGTGGCTATCCTTGGAGCCCTTAAGGCCAAGAAGACTCGTGAAGAGTGTTGGTAACTCGGGAAGAGTTGTGTGTGGCTATCCTTGGAGCCCTTAAGGCCAAGAAGACTCGTGGAGAGTGTTGTGCTCGTGAAGAGCTTTGTGTACTCGGGAAGAGTTGTATTGTGGCTAACTTGGAGCCCTCAAGGCCAAGATCATTCGTTCTAGTGGAACCTCGGTTGGAAGTTATCTAGCCGGGAAGAGGAGACGTAGGCGATTCATCGTCGAACTTCTATAACAAATATTCTTGTCATTTACCGCTTTATTACATTACACATTTATTTGTTTATTTACTTCTTTATTTTATTTATTTATCGATTGACTTAAGTCTTCCGCTTCGCAAACTCTTTTATTTTTGCAAACTCATTTTAAAAATCTAAAGTAGCCAAGGAACCTCATTCACCCCCCTCTTCGGTTCCAACAAATTAAGGTAACAATTGGGCTGAAATGTACTTGTGAGACCTCGAGATATATATTAAAAAATACCTAATGTAAATAAAATACACGGGAAGAGAAGAAACACAACTCGGGAAGAGAAAAGATACCACCCGGGAAGAGAAGCGACACCACCAGGGAAGAGAAGCGCCACCACTCGAGAAGAGAAGAGACACCACATGTGAAGAGAATACATCACCCGGGAAGAGAAGCGACACCACCCGAGAAAGAATGGACACCACCCGGAAAGAGAAGAGACATCACGGGAAAGATAAGTTACACGACCAGGGAAGAGAAGAATCAGGGCACGAAATTTGATAAGGAATTGACACATGTACACACATGCATGATGACACCTCACATTTCAAGTTTTTCCAAGAAAAGGTCATGATGAATAAGTGACAAGAAAGCATGTCAGATTTAATGATTACATTGACTTTCAATTCCTTCAATGATAAAAAAGGGCCAATGGTTTTAGAGAGAAGACAGAGTTTTTCTCCTCAATTCATCTCTCCTCTTGGTTCTTAATTTTTCTCACCAGATGACATTTTTCTCTGCTCTTTTATTTTGAGTTTTGCTCCATTTTTGTACAACAAACATCATTCTTACACAATTCTCTTCACTTTATTTACCATTTTATTGTACCAAAAAATATTGTAACTCTTTGATAATATAGTGAAATTTATATTGGACTATGTCCCGTTGTTTTTTCCCTTATTTTGGGGTTTTCCACGTAAAAATCGTTTGTTTCATTTAATTTCTGCTACATTGTAATTTTTTGAGATAACACTCATACTACTAACTACCCCTCCAATTTGCAATCCATGGTGGGAAAATTCTTCAATGCATTCAAGGTCAAAGCATATTGATGTTCGTTGTCATTGGATAACGGATGCGTGGGAAAAGAAGCCTTGAGAAGATTCACACAGAGGAAAATGGATATGATATGATGACCAAGATATTGTCGAAATAGAAGTTAGAATACCGTAGAACAGTTGCAAGTTTGATCGAATTCACAAAATGAGCTTGATGGGGAGAATTGCTAGATAATCAGACCTAAAATTTTGAATTCAACACATAACTTGGACAACAATTAACACATGTTTGTTGTAAGGATCCACATGCCCTTAACCCGTTATTAGTGTATTAATACATGTCTTTAGTGTATACAATCATATAATCAGGGGAAAATCACTTGCTACCACAGCAAAACATGCCAATAATGAAATTTCTTACATTATTTCTTATAATGTCCAATTTCCCCCAACCAAGTCCACATACATATCATGCACCCTTATTGTTAGTTCCGGACCTTATCGATGAGATTTTAAAAGATGACAAAACAGTTCAGACCGGATCGATAGAAATCAGATTGACCAGATCGATCGGACTTAACAGAGCAAGATGGCAAAGCATTTCAGACCGGATCGATGGAAATTAGGCATACCAGATCGATCGGTCAAAACAGAGCAAACTGATAAAGAATATTACATATCAGACCGGATCGATGGATTCCAGACTAACTAGATCGATGCTTCAGATCGATCTCAACCTTTATCAGATCAGAGCAGTCAAGGATACATATAAGATGGCTTCTCAGTCCGAATCATCAACGGTTATTTATTGCAGCATTTAATGCTGCAATTAATGCTACAATGGACCAAAGACTGAAGATTGCCATAATAGGTAAGAAGACAAAGAAGAGCTTACCTGACAGTCACCGAAAGCATATACCAGAACGGTAAGTATCCTGAAGAAGAAGACTGTAGCTTTCTTAGAGTTTAAAAAGAGTCATAGTTGCACATTAAGGGAAACAATGCCGTTGCTACCTTCAACTATAAAAGGATGCAACAAAAAGAAGAAAAAGACTCTCGACTCTACAACTCACGCTGATCAATTGAAAAATATACTAGAAAGCAAAACAGCACACGCTTACAAAGTTCAGAAGCTTTCGAGCTGAAGTTATTTATTTAAGCGCAATTACTTTGTAACATTTGATCATTGTAGGATCACTGTGTGCATTGTGTATTGAAAAATAGAAGTGAGCAACATATTGTAACTGTCAGACAGAGTGTGTCTGAGCAGGTTGAGTGACTAGGAGTTTCAGACTGGTAGTGAGGTAAATCCAGCCTGAATCGGGTTTGTACAACAGGATTGTATAAATCAAAGTCTTCTAGTATAAACCTTCCTTAATTGGAAGAAAGGGAGACGTAGAAGGATTACACCACCTTCGAACTTCCAGAAACATATCCTGTGTTTTATCATTCTGCACTTAGCCATCGAGCTGTTCTTACTTATACAAGAGCAGACCGTTTCCGCACTTACTTCTTAGTGGTCTGTTCTGTTCAAAGAGTTGATTAAGTAACAGATTTCTTTCACTAATCCGAAAGAATTCACAAGGGATAAACTTTGTAAGGAGTGTTCATTCACCCCCCCTCTAAACACTCCGGACCGATCCTAACAAGTGGTATCAGAGCAGGTCATCTTAATCAGCACAAAGACTATTAAGCTGATGGCATCATTCAACAAAATCCCCATGTTCTCAAAAGAAGACTATGATGACTGGAGAATCAGAATGCAAGCTCACCTGGCAGCTCAGGATGACGACATGTGGTTCGTCATCACTGATGGACCAATGAAGATCCTAAAAATAAATACAGCAGTCGCCACTACCAGTGGAGAACCACAAATGGTAGAAAAAGACAGATCCCTCTGGACGAATGAGGATAGAAAGAAGGCTAACCTCGATAATGTGGCCAAAGACATCTTGTTCAAAACTTTGGACAAAAACATGTTCAGCAAAATCAAAATGTGCTCTACTGCCAAAGAAATTTGGGAGAAGATAGCACAGCTATGTGAAGGCAACGACCAGACCAAAGAAAATAAGTTAACTGTGGCTCTTCAAAGATTTGAGAGCATAAAGATGAAAAGTGGTGAAACTCTAAATGAGTTTGATGAAAGAGTCACCAGCATCATAAATGAACTGAATGGTCTGGGGAAGGAATATTCTAACAGAGAAATCGCTCTGAAAGTAATGAGAGCTCTGCCAAAGGAATGGGATGTAAAGACCATTGCCATGAGGGAATCAAAAGACCTTAACAAGGTTGAACTTCATGATCTGTTTGCAGATCTTAAGGCCTATGAGTTTGAACTAATAAGCAGAGGTGAAGCAGAGCCATTCATCTCTCAACCCAACAAGGCCCTGGCAGCCATCCCAGACCAGATCGCTTCAACATCAGACCGATCTGCTGAACAGATGAGTAACGATGCTATGTCATTATTTATAAAGAAATTCGGTAAATTTATGTCTAAAAATAAGAGGAACTTCAAACCCTCTCATCATTATAAATCAAGAAAAGATGATACTGTTAACGATCAGGCTTGCTACAATTGTGGTAAGACCGGACACTTTATTGCAGATTGCACCAGACCGAAGAAAGAAGAACGGAAAGAGAAGCATCATGATGATAGAAAGAAGAAGCACCACAAAGATCGCAAGAATCATGAAAAATCCCAAAAAGTCCTAGTTGCTGAAGAAGGAAACAGCAAATGGGCTCAGACTGACTCCGATTCAGACAGCTCTGAATATTCTTTCAGCGAAAGCGAAGAAGAGGTTCAATGTCTGATGGCAGATGAAGAAATGAGTCAGACAGATGAGGTATTCGACTTTGAATCAAATGATTTTACACGAGAAGAGCTCATGTCTGCACTGCAAGACATGGCTAATGATTATAGGATCTTAGCTGAATCATTTGAGAAGAATAAAGCCAAAATCAGTACTCAAATGGATGAGCACAACAAACCAAGCTGCTCTGAGCAGGGTGAGTGCAAAAATCTCCAGACCGAGCTGAAAAAGCTGAAAATCTCTTATGATCAGCTCCATGAAGAAAATAAGAGAATTAGCACACAAAATGCTAAGCTCTCACATATATTCAAAACATGGACAAAATCCAGAACATCCTTGGAAGAATTACAAGAAGCTCAAAGAAATGTCGGTGATTTCACCGGCATAGGCTTTGACACCAAAAATTGCACCAAAGATGAATCTGAGCTGTTGCTGGTAAAGAATCAAGTCAAACAAATGACATTTGTCAAATCCAGCACAGTATATGAAACTGAAGCACCTAAGATTCAAACAGGAGTCTCTTACGTGAATCAAAATCTGAGAAAAGGAATTGGTTATGTCGACCAAGCCAACGATAAGGCACCAGCAAGATTTGCATCTATCAGACCAAATCCAAAGGTGCAAGATCGAAGGCAAGGAAGACAATACAATTACTATAACTCAAAACCGATTCAACGAAGATATAGACTACCTTATGAAAATCAAAGGTTTTCACAGCGCACACATTATCACACACAACATCGAAACAGACCAGCACATAGCACACCCTACACACACAAGCCACTAAAGCTGATACAGGTGTGGGTTCCCAAAGGGCTAATCCGTTCTGGACCCAAATAGGATTGGGTACCAACAATAAATATGTGTGATGACAGGTACAGAAGAATCTCGCATCAGATTGGTACTTGGACAGCGGGTGTTCTCGTCACATGACTGGAAACATCAAGCTGCTGTCTGAAGTCACAGAATGCACTGGACCCAAGATCATCTTCGGAGATAACTCAAAGGGTAAGACCGTGGGCAAGGGTAAGATTGTCCATGGTAACATTATTATCAATGATGTGCTGTTAGTTGAAAATCTGTGCTATAATCTGATTAGTATCAGTCAACTCTGTGATAATGGTTATGCTGTAGAATTTCACAAACACACTTGCACTGTTAAATCATCAGACGGTATAACCATGCTCGTAGGAATCAGGAATGGAAACACATATAAGATTAACTGGAATCATGCTCAACCTGATAATCCTACTTGCTTCATCGCTAACAATGATAATAAACACTGGCTATGGCATAAGCGCTTGAATCATATCAACTTTAAGACCATTGCTAGCCTGTGTAAACATGATTTAGTAATCGGTCTGCCCAAGATCGATTTTGCTAAGGATAAGATCTGCGAAGCCTGCCAAATGGGCAAACAGATCAGATCATCCTTCAAAAACAAGAATGCCAAATCCTCCTCCCGCTGTTTAGAATTACTGCATATGGACTTGTTTGGTCCTATACCAATAACAAGTTTAGGGGGAATGCGGTATACTCTTGTTGTTATTGATGATTACTCACGCTTTACATGGACTATATTCTTGAGCAGTAAAGATCAGACCGGTCCGAAGTTGATCAAGCTGCTGAAACGCACTCAGAACGAGAAATCATCCAGCATAGACAGGATTCGAAGTGACAAAGGCACTGAGTTTTCAAATCAGAATCTTGAATCCTTTCTAGAAGATCATGGAATCAAGCATGAGTTTTCAGCCGCCAGAACTCCTCAACAGAATGGAGTTGCAGAACGAAGAAACAGAACGCTCAAGGAAGCAGCAAGAACAATGCTTGCTGATTCTGGAATCTCTCAAAAGTTCTGGGCAGAAGCTGTAAATACTGCTTGCTACACTCAAAACCGATCTATGATTAACAAGAAGTTGAATCTCACTCCATATGAAATATGGACTGGTAACAGACCATCTGTTTCTCACTTTCATGTATTTGGCTGTAAATGCTTCGTTCACAACAATGGTAAGAGTCATCTTACAGCATTTGAAGCTAAGTCAGATAATGGTATATTCTTAGGATATTCATCAATTAGCAAAGCTTATCGAGTTTTTAATAATCGAACTTTAACTGTAGAAGAATCTGTTCATATAGTTTTTGATGAATCATTATGTGTTGAGGGCAACAAAGATTCAATTCAAAATCAGATGGAAAATATCCATCTCGAAACTAACAGTGATGATGAGATTGTAGCTAACAGGTCAAGAGACAATCCACCAGAACCAGAAGTACCAGACAGACCGGATCAGGCCATTGAAGCTTCTTCAGATCGAGCTGATCCGGATGCTCCTGACTCAAATATTAAAGTAGATGCAGATCATGCTGCTACTGTTCATCCGACCGAACCAGACAATCCAGAGTCAAGCTATCGATGGACTAAGAAGCATCCACCTAATCTAGTGATTGGTAGTCCTTCTGCACCGATCAGAACCAGAGGACAGATGATGGATGAGTTCACTCATGCTGCTTTCATCTCAACTCTGGAACCCAAGAAGATCGATGAAGCTCTGACTGACTTCAACTGGATTAAAGCAATGCAAGAAGAGCTTAATCAATTCGAACAAAATCAAGTTTGGAGTCTAACCCCCAGACCAAGCGATCTGCCTGTTATTGGAACCAGATGGGTTTTCAGAAATAAGCTAGACGCAGATGGAACTGTGGTTAGAAACAAAGCCAGACTGGTGGCACAGGGATTCAGACAAGAAGAAGGAATCGACTTCGATGAATCATTTGCACCAGTCGCCAGACTTGAAGCTATCCGAATCTTTCTTGCATATGCTGCATTTAAAGACTTCAAAGTGTATCAGATGGACGTTAAGAGCGCCTTTCTTAATGGAAAGTTTCAGGAAGAAGTCTACATTGAGCAACCACCTGGATTTCAGAACCACTCGTATCCCAATCATGTATACCTACTGAATAAAGCAGTGTATGGTCTGAAACAAGCTCCAAGAGCCTGGTATGACACTCTATCTCAATTTCTGCTGAACCATGATTTCCAGATCGGCTCAGTAGATAAAACTCTCTTTAAATTCATTAAGGGGGAACATACCCTATTAGTTCAGATTTATGTTGATGACATAATCTTTGGGTCAACTAACCCCAAATTGTGCGAGAAATTTTCTAAGTTAATGCAGGGACAGTTCGAGATGAGCATGATGGGAGAATTGTCATTCTTTCTGGGTCTCCAAGTAAAACAGCTCAACAATGGCATTTTCATCAACCAGACCAAGTATACCAAAGAGCTCCTCAAGAGATTTGGAATGGAAACATGCTCAACTGCATCAACTCCAATGAGTCCAACAATCAAGTTAGACAAAGATGAAGGGGGAACGGCAGTTGAAGTAACCATGTATAGAGGACTAATCGGATCGCTATTGTATCTTACAGCGAGCCGGCCCGATATTATGTTTTCAGTCTGTATGTGCGCCAGATTTCAGTCAGAACCAAAGCAATCACATTTTATTGCTGCCAAGCGTATTCTGAAATATTTAAAAGGATCTCAGAACGTTGGTCTTTGGTACTCCAAAGATTCAAACTTCAGCTTGATCGGGTATTCAGACGCAGACTACGCTGGGTGTAAGATTGATCGTAAAAGCACCAGTGGAACATGTCAATTTCTAGGTGAAAGATTGATCTCTTGGTTCAGTAAAAAGCAGACATCGATTGCCACATCCACAGCTGAAGCAGAATACCTAGCCGCTGGAAGCTGTTGCGCTCAAATGCTCTGGATTCAACACCAGCTCAAAGACTATGGCATTCAAGCTGTTGACTCTCCGATATTTTGCGACAACACAAGTGCAATCGCTATAACGTATAATCCAGTTTTGCACTCTCGAACAAAGCACATTGATATTCGACATCATTTTATTCGAGATCATGTTGGCAAAAAGGAAATTCGGATCGAACACATTTCAACAGAGCAGCAAGCAGCAGACATCTTCACCAAACCACTTCATGAGGCTAAGTTTAATTATTTCCGTCAAATTCTTGGTTTAATTGACTTATCTTAATTAGTTTAGATGTTTTTATTCTTTTCGCACTTGAAGATTTTTGTCAATACAGATCGATAATACAATGTTCAGAAAGACACAGACCGGTCCGAACTTTCAGACCGCTCCTTGTCAGTCTGATTTTATCCTATGATCTGATTGGACAATAATTTTTTTTTAAAAAAAACAGCCCGGACTGATTAACCATCTTAACTAGGTGTACTTTAACCGCCTTATCTTTCTTTATCCTGACCGTTTATTTTGAATTATTTAATTTTCAGTCTTGGAGATAAAGACACGTGTCTTCTCTCTCCTATTTAGCGGGCTGAACATTTCATACTTATTCACTTTTTACAATTTACCGCTGTCTACTTTCTTACTCTCTCACTCTCTACTACTCTTCGCATTTTCTTTAAACTCCATTCATATGGCTACCATCACTCATAACTCACTCTCCGTTGAGTTTGATGACATTTACAGGGCAGAAGATGCTGCGATGGTGTCCATTTTTAGAGCCCTGGAATCATCTGGTTTAAGGAATTTTTTGGAGTGCGGAACAGTTGTTTATGAACCCGAAATCCGCGAGCTGTTCGCCAACACCGTCTCCCGGAAGTCATCCATCTCTACAACTGTCAAGGGCAAATCTTTCGAGATCTCGCCAACGACAATGGCCAAGACCTTTGGCCTCCCCAGTTCCGGACTGACAGAGTTCGGACAGACTCCTCCGGCGTCTCTCTTAGATCTTCAGGGGAAGATTTCTATTTCTGGCCACCAATTGCAACCCTCATTTAAGAAGAAGGAAATGCTCTTCCATTTCCAGGTGCTGTGCGAAGTGGTAGCCAAGCCACTTTTGGGTAAAGCAGGAAGCTTCGATGCTGTAACCGCCGAAAAGTTCAGGGCTATGGCAGCTATTGTATCCGGCCAGAAGATAAACTGGTCCATGATTTTGTTTGGAGTACTGCTGGAAACGGTGATTGCATGCAAGCACGCCGTATGCTTTGCTGTTCCTCTCAGCAAGCTCTTGGAGTCCTTAGGCCTCGAGCTGAGCAAGCCGTCTGCTCTCCGCCCCTTTAAAGTCCTTAACTCCAAAGGGCTTGCACTGCTGAAGTCCAAGAGTGCTCCGCCTACTCCTACTACTCTGGCTGCAGTAAAGATTGAGAAGGACGAGGACCAAGCTGCTGTGCGCAAACCTCGGGTCAAGCGGAAGCTGACCATTCAGACTGACTCAGAAGAAACCCAGTCTGCTCACTCATCACCAACCAAGCCACTTCCCAAAAAGCCCCGAACCCAGATTACCAAACCAACCAGACATCTACCTCCACCCATACTGCCACCCACTAAAGCCACCCCTGCACCTCAACCCTCCACTCAGCTTTCACAGGCTTCAACCCCTGCACCCAAAGTCACCCTTAGTATTCCCTCTGCCAATCCAGTGGTCAAAGGGATAGTTATCACTGAGTTGGGTGACTATACCCAATCAGGGATTAAGTCCCCTTCCTCCACCGGCAAGGGAAAAGCCATTCTCACCGAACCCCTCTCTTCTAAACCTAAATCTGCAGCACAGACTGCCATCGACATCGCTATGGAGGATGTTGATGAGAAGCTAAATGAACTCCTTGTGGTCTTTGATGAATATGTCCAGTACCGGACTATCAACCACATTGAGCTGTTCTATGGTAAGTTGCACAGATTGAAGAAGATGGAAGATGAAGTTCTGAAAGGAACCGAAACTGATGATGTTCGACTTGCGGTGCAGCGCAGAGAGTTATTTACGGCAAAACACAGATTCAGACTGGCCAATCTGCTTTTCACTGCCAAAAAGAAGAACTTCGACCCGCTTGCTCCAACTGCCAGAGATGATGGGGCTGTGATTGCTCAACTCGAGATGGATGTTCATGCTCTATCCTTAGCTGTCTGTTTTCAACGACAGAAGCTAAGTATCTCCACTCCAGCCACAAGCCCGGATCATCCTTCTGCAAGCAAGACTCTGGCAGAACCATTTATCGAGGTTATTCCTTCTGCTGAAGCAAAACAGACAGAAGATCAGCCTGCAGAACTCGTACCAGAACAGACAGCGGAGCAGCCATTGCCTAATGCTCCGTCTGCAACAGATGATGAACCAATGAATGTTCTGTTGGACTCTCCGACAACATCTATTCCATTGAAGTCATCAGCCTCCCATGCACAACCCAGTCCAGCTGAAGCATGTGCAACAACTGAAGTACCAGACCTCATCGATCCGGATTTGGTGGTATCTACAGTGGTTGCAGCTCTCCAAGTTGAGGAACCTTCCAGTCCCCACTCTCCTCCGGGACCATCAGATGAAGATTTGGCCTTCATTCACAGTTTTTCTTTGGATCTGGTCACTCTGATCCGATCCGAAAGTCATCAAGCTGCCACTTCTTCCATCGTGCCGATTCCTGAAGAAGATGACCCTGCTATGTCCTCATCAGATCACTCTCCCAGCCAGCTATCTGATGCACCTCCATCCCTGGCACGGACTATCCAGCACTTTTCTGATAACTGTCTGTCTTTAACTCAACGAATTCTAGAAGTTCATCAAAGTCAAAGAGTCACAACCTTGGACTTTGATTCTTTCAAAGAGAAGATGACTGCCAGTATCGGAATCTGTTTTCTCAACAAGCCTCCTACAAGAACAGTCTGAGGAAAGAGCAGGTCGAGTTAGCCACTGAAGTCAGAGCATCTGTTACTAATTCCCTCCGCGCTCAAGACGTTCGTCTTGACGCTATCAGCGCGCAGCTAGCCCAAGTTGTTGAATTTCTTCAAGAGATTGCTGCTGACAAAAAGGGGGAAAAGAAGACAGACTTCAAGCCGCCTCCAAGCTCAAGAAGATAGCAGTCTAAGTTGTTTAACTTGTCAGACTGTCTGTATTTAGGGTTTCTTGGTGATCAATAAAATTCTTCTTTCGATTAAGTCCTTGTTCATTTATTTTGAACTATAATAAAGGCTTAAAAATAAGAAGATTTAATCAATCCAACTTAATGATGTTCATTTATTTTGAACAAAGAAGTAATCGATCCGAAAGCATTCGCTTCAGAGCTCTTATCAAGACTGGTTAAAAAGACTTAGAAGCTAGGTTTTGTCATCATCAAAAAGGGGGAATTTGTTAGTTCCGGACCTTATCGATGAGATTTTAAAGATGACAAAACAGTTCAGACCGGATCGATAGAAATCAGATTGACCAGATCGATCGGACTTAACAGAGCAAGATGGCAAAGCATTTCAGACCGGATCGATGGAAATTAGGCATACCAGATCGATCGGTCAAAACAGAGCAAACTGATAAATAATATTACATATCAGACCGGATCGATGGATTCCAGACTAACTAGATCGATGCTTCAGATCGATCTCAACCTTTATCAGATCAGAGCAGTCAAGGATACATATAAGATGGCTTCTCAGTCCGAATCATCAACGGTTATTTATTGCAGCATTTAATGCTGCAATTAATGCTACAATGGACCAAAGACTGAAGATTGCCATAATAGGTAAGAAGACAAAGAAGAGCTTACCTGACAGTCGCCGAAAGCATATACCAGAACGGCAAGTATCCTGAAGAAGAAGACTGTAGCTTTCTTAGAGTTTAAAAAGAGTCATAGTTGCACATTAAGGGAAACAATGCCGTTGCTACCTTCAACTATAAAAGGATGCAACAAAAAGAAGAAAAAGACTCTCGACTCTACAACTCACGCTGATCAATTGAAAAATATACTAGAAAGCAAAACAGCACACGCTTACAAAGTTCAGAAGCTTTCGAGCTGAAGTTATTTATTTAAGCGCAATTACTTTGTAACATTTGATCATTGTAGGATCACTGTGCGCATTGTGTATTGAAAAATAGAAGTGAGCAACATATTGTAACTGTCAGACAGAGTGTGTCTGAGCAGGTTGAGTGACTAGGAGTTTCAGACTGGTAGTGAGGTAAATCCAGCCTGAATCGGGTTTGTACAACAGGATTGTATAAATCAAAGTCTTCTAGTATAAACCTTCCTTAATTGGAAGAAGGGGAGACGTAGAAGGATTACACCACCTTCGAACTTCCAGAAACATATCCTGTGTTTTATCATTCTGCACTTAGCCATCGAGCTGTTCTTACTTATACAAGAGCAGACCGTTTCCGCACTTACTTCTTAGTGGTCTGTTCTGTTCAAAGAATTAAGTAACAGATTTCTTTCACTAATCCGAAAGAATTCACAAGGGATAAACTTTGTAAAGAGTGTTCATTCACCCCCCCTCTAAACACTCCGGACCGGTCCTAACACTTATAATACACTAACATGTTTTCAGTTCATTTAACAATTCCTTAATTAAATGCATGCAACACATGAATGAAAAGAGAAAGACCCTTGCCTTTTTATACAACCCATATACACATATAACAGTGCTCACATGCGAGCATCTACAAATGTATGTGTATCAAATGTGTAAAATATTGTGCTCGATACCGTCACTGGTACTTCGATCCTGGAAGCACCTCCAATCAACAGCTCGAGCTCAACTCCAAAGCCATCGATGTACCTATTCACCTGCCCCAACAGAGACAGCCCCCACACGGGGTGAGCATAACAATACCACCAATCCAATAAGCACAATATTACAATTCATATTTTACACAATGTAAAGGCTATAAATTATAAAAGACACTCCATGGATGTCATCATCCTCATCGGATCCCCTGTGCTGTTCCTGTTCACAAAATAACCGAAACCATCAAATTCCCAAAAGCCAGTTAATAATTACATTGATTAGCAAATCCGTTCCCCATATACTGATACCATAATCAATAAAATCAAATCATTAAACAATGATTACAGATATTCCATATATCTCACTAATAGTTCCATAGTTTTATTTCATCGCTCGCTCTACAATAGTGGCATTTTAATCTCACGCACGCTCAACAGCGGCGACGTCATAACCGATGTTCGCTCAACAGATACATCATTCCATCATTGCTCGCTCAAAAGCGGCACCATATAATTCACAGTGCCTATCTATTTATTGCAAACATAATATACCACCCATTCAATAATTGCAATAATATAAAGGGTCATGCTCGTACGTTATACATACCTTATGATTCCATAGTCCGAATCAAACCTTGCCTTAGTCCCGTGACCCGATGAATTATGTGCTAACACTTAAATAACTCACAATTAAACACAAGCATGCAACCACGTGCCCAAGCATGCAACCACGTGCCCAAGCACGTTCACAACCTCCAAACCTATCGTCAATCCATGACGATTAACCATTTTAAAATACTCCGAACTAAGCATGTTTAATACCCAAAATATTCCATTTTAAATGTTCAAAGGTTAGCCAATTACTAAATCGAGTAATTCCATAGTTTCATTATAATTAGGCTCCAACTATTTCATTTTAAAAGTATAGCATTTCCCAATGGAATGTAGACATTGCCCCGAAAATCGACTAATTAAACCTCGATTCCAAAATCCCGACATTTTTCCAAAATTTCAAAAAAAACCCACTTCTTCGAGCCGCGATCGATCGCCGATTTCATCACAATCGATAGTGCAAACCAGTGGCCAAACAGAACCCTCTCGCGATCGATCGCCAAACCCCTCGCGATCGATCGCGGAGACTTAGCGATCGATCGCCAGCACTGTACATCTTCAAAAAATTTCCAGAATCTCATCGCGATCGATCTGCGCCAAGCCGCGATCGATCGCGACATGTGATTTTTCGAAAAACTCGAGCTTCCATGGTGTTTTTCACACCCAAACTCAAAGCCAACACCCCATACTCCTTCAACACCTCAAATACTCCATTAAAACTCATTAAAAACTTCAATAACAAAATTTAAGATTTTTACCAAAAATCCCCAAATTCCAATCCCAACACATATCTTAACCAAAAACAATAATACCACAATCAAAACGAAGATAGAGGAGAGGGAAGCGCAATACCTCATTATCTTCGAGAAATCTTGCTCCGAGATCGAGCCTTGCTCGATTCTTCCATGGGAGGAGAAAAGGAGGGTTTGGGGAAATGGGGAAAGAGGCGTGGAAGAGGAGAGAGGAGAGATGAGAGGAAAATAGCTATACATCGATCCCTCTTGGCATATATATAGTACCAAGTCTCAAAAATCCCAAGTCCTCCACAAATACATCATGACTCATTAAAAATCATCTGTGTTCAATAATTACCTCTCAGTCTCAATTTCCATTACCAGCCCCAGCACAAAGTACTCCGGATCCCAGATCCCACTAAAAAAACAAATTCCAAGGTTATCACCACGATGAGAATATAATCTCAGCCCTTGGATCCAACGACTCCAAATACCGGATTTAAAATCATCGGGAGTCCCAATGCCGCAATTACTTCATAATTGCCACAATTAAATCCATTGAGGATCATTACCACACCGTGATTAACATCATTAATTCTCGGGCATCACATTTGTGTTTAGTCAAATTCGAAGAATTTGATTATGTAAGTAATGAGGTATTATTTTTTTGTTTTCTTCCATAATCTCCACCTATAAATGTCCACCAATTCTTCATTATAAAAATATCCCAAAAACAAAAATAGTTTCTTTTTCTATAGATAAAGTGTTGGTGGTAAAAATGAGATTGAGTGTTAGAATTTCTTAAGGAGATTTTTTTTCTTGGAAGGAATAGGATTAGTGGAGAGAAACTGAGTATTAAAATCAGAGTGTTCTGAATGAAATATTTTTTATTTTCAATTCTCTTGTCTTCTTTGTTATCCATAAAAAAGTAGTATTTTTTAGGGTTTTGAGTGGACATAGCCTAATATTGGGGTAAACCACTATAAATCTTAGTGTTTAGATTGTTCAATTATTAATTATGTGCTTATGATATCTGTTGCGTTGTTAACTCAATTATAAGTTGATTTCGTGATACCCAACAAACAGGAGTCCGGGGTTTCATGGATTTAAACAGCTTCTTCATGGAAGCGCTGCGCAAAATCTTGGGAACAAGCTTCTTAAAATTCAAAGAAGAACCCGACCTCTTCATAGGCTTACCATCTTTCTTCTTCTCCGTGTTCGCAGCAACATAAATCTCTTTCCCCGAGGAAAGGGAATGAGATTCCGCCGGCATGATTGATGTTAGAAAAAAAAAACCTGTCAAGGTTAATGGATGATGATTGAGTCTAGAGCCGTCAAAATGGGCCAGGCCCAACCCGCCAAATAGACGGGTTGGGCCAGCATTTTTAAGGCCCGCAAGTAGGCGGGCTTATATGGGCTGGCCCAAACGGGCTGCGGGTTTTGGCGGGCTGACCCGCGGGTTGGCCCTTTTCTTTTTTTATTTTTTTTCTTTTTTAGGCTCGATTCATAAATAAAAACTCAATATCACATTGAAGCATTCGATCTACTATATATTTTTCACTTGGTATTGCTTGAAAGTTGCAGCATGTATTTCATGATTGAGTAAAATACCGATTCTCTAATCAAGTTTTTTTAGTAGCACTGTTAATATCTAGATAAAACCTGAAGTAAATTTCAGTATTCTTCTAGCATCAGTTCCAGGTTCGGCAAGTTTAGTTGGACATATTTTTTGAAGCTTTTTTTTAAAAAAACAAAAATTTATTTTGTAGGGCCAGCCCGCCCCAACCCGCGGCCCGCCTCGGGTCGGGTTGGGTTGGGGTTTTCCCAACCCGCCTGGAGGCGGGCCCAAACGGGTTGGGCCCGTTTGGGCCGCGGGTTAGGCGGGCCAACCCATTTGAGTCGGACTGACCCGTTTTGACAGCTCTAATTGAGTCTCATGTGTTGTTCTGTGTTGAGATTGAAAAGAAAAAGCAAATTAATGGGATTGAATTAATTTTAATTTTTTTTATTCCTGGGATTGAAAAGTTTTGGTTATGGTGTTTGTAGCTGTTAATATTACACGGAATGATTAATGTGAGACTCATGAGCGACGCCATATTCGGATTCTGTGGTTGGTTTTGTGCAACCCAAAGTTCATCTGGGAACTCTCCGAATTCATAGGAAATCGTGGGAGTTTCTTGGGTTTTCATGGGTTGTCATGATAAACCTAATGTGTCTTTTCGTACTCTGTCTGATTTAGTGAGAGACTATTAGACTGTAGTTTCCTAAATCCTTACTTTTTTTTTTATTTATTCTTTTTATACACGACTCAATTAGAAAAACACAGAAAAATAGAGGCACTCTCACCCCACCTGAGAATTCATACAGACAAGACAGGGTTATTTTGATGCTAATCTTAGAACATTATCTTTAAAATACTTTTAGGATAAATCTTATTATACACTTAGAATATTTCATTTAGAATATTCATAATGCATGATGAATGTATCCCAAAACACTACCCTTGAAAGTAGTATCGAATAATCAATAAGAAATGGATCAAAATATTTCAGCTTAGACCCGATGTTTAAATCTTTGTCCTCAAATCAAACAATTTTTTGACCGAAGACATCGATATTCATGTCAACACATAAAATAGTTAATCTAAGACACCTTTTGTACACTTGATGGATATATTATGTGCTATAATTTGTAGCTACTCATCCCTATCAAAGAGTGAATTGATGTGAAATATTTGATGCATTAATCTTTGGGTTTTATGTTTTATATCTTGTAAAAAATTTTGTGGAAAAAATTTATTGGGACGAATTTGTGAGATGTGTGGAGTTTTTAATTTGTTTCATGTGAGGACCGTGGTGGGCCATAGTTAACATTATTCTTTAGTGGTCGCACCGAAAGAAAGGTACGTAAGCTCTCTTTAGGGAGTGTCAGCTTCTCGGGTTGAGGAGTAAGATTTTATCTCGTAATTATTATAAAATTATATTAGAATTTATATTTGTATGAATAATTATTAGAACTAAGACATTTAAAATTTCAAAAGTATATTACTTATTTGATCATAGTATTATAAAACAATATCATATTGCAGGATGAAATGCTTGTTTTTTAAAAAAAAACGTATATCAGTTAGTAATGATATAACTTAAAATTTAAATTTAAAATATAAATAAGTTCGAGCATTATATCTCAGAAAGCTCTTCAACAAGATAAATAGTTTATTTTCTAACAATCTTTGAATAATTACACCAACATGCAACTTGTAACCTCAAATACATGACTTAAGCTTTGTTCCAAATTACATAACCAAGCCTTGGTCTTTTTCTCAAAGTCATAACAAATGATAATAGTACAAATTAAATCTTTTAAATCACTAAAGTTACACTTTAATGAATCTTTTTAGGTAAGAGCATTTATTGCTCCTCAAATTTGACAAGAAATTTGATTTAAAATAATGATTCAGTTGAATAATTCAATAATAACATAAAAGATATTTTAAAAATCAGAATAAAATAGAAATATTTGATTTTATGATGGAGAATAAGAACATGATTTTAAAAAATAAAAACAAATATAGCATTGTTATTTTCCCATGGTATGTTTTTCGTTAAATAGGGATTATATTTATATACACCACATAAGTAAATATATATAACTTGCTGGTTATCACATATGTACTGTCGGACAAAGTTTGTTCTCATGATCATATTCCAGTTCGTACTTACAATCATAATCATTTGATCCGAAAATTATATTATGTATGTTTAACTTCATTTCATCAGTGTATATGTATATATATATATATTTATTTATTAATTTTTAATAGGCGCATTAAAGCGCACCCGCACTCAAATTTTTTGAAAATTGACGCACTCGCGCATCCGCGTCCGCTCGCACATCGGACTTATATGATCTAGGTCATACCTAGTCCACCTCTTGTAAATGTGTTTGGTTTATTAATAAAAAGTTTTATTAAAAAAAAAACTAATATCGAAAACCCTTAAGAAGACTTTATTTAAATTGTTAATAAAAAAACAAAAAAAAACGAACAGAGTAATTCTGCGTTAATTGTTCAACTCAACAATAAGAAAGAGATCACCAATTTATTTTGAATTGGTTGATCCTCATTCTTTAAGCTGCCTTCACTTTCTGGATCAAATCTGCAGCATCTTGAACAGTAGCAATGTTCTCTGCTCCACCTTCTCCAATCGAAACACCGAATTGCTCCTCAAGAGCCATCATGATCTCAACCGTGTCCAATGAATCAGCACCCAGATCCATGAATTTCGTCTGCGGCGTCACGGTCCCCTCCTCCACCTGCAGTTGCTTCGCTATCGTGCTCTGAACGACCTGCAGAGTTTCGGGTTCCGCAACGGCGCATGAAATTCTTGTTTTTTTCAGACGGACAGTTGATTTAGTTAATGGGATTTGGTTGATTTTAGGCAAGAGCCTCATCCCTATAGCTCTTGGAGTGCTGTGAAAAGCGGCGTTGGTGGTTTTGGGTAAGGCTGCAGGACCCCGGAGGTTGGTGGAGGCGGTTGGAGCTGGCAGAGTTGGCGCTACTGAAGCCATAGCGTATTAAATGTTGGGAATATGAAACGAAGGGTATTCTAAACACTGAAAATTATTTCTTGAAAACAAATTCAAGATGCATGTATATAAAGAGGGATTAAATTGGGACGATTCAGAAGAAATGGCGATAATAACAATGGCCATTTGTCTTCTACCTTGTGCTCGTTGATAATGGCAATGAAGATGGCCAAGATTCACTTCGATTTGTTCGTCTACCTCTAAAACGCGAAATAAAGACTACATAATACTAGAAATTACACATACATATATATGTATGTGCAATATAATAATAGCCGAATCTCTTCTACGGTGGCGTGAGTCTTGATTTCCAAAAGCGATGAATAGTAACTTTCTCGTTTCTTTTATCAACCACCCAACCCCAATACTACACAGACGCCTCATCTCCACGCTTCTCTTAGTTAGTACAATATAATAATAGCCGAATCTCTTCTACAGTGTCGTGAGTCTTGATTTCCAAAAGCGATGAATAGTAACTTTCTCGTTTCTTTTATCAACCATCCAACCATAAATACCCCATTTTCCCTCTCCAATTTTTCATCTCCAACTCTGTTACTCTTACAATCCTAATCTTTTATTCAATTATCTTGTTTTCCCATATTTCCACTAATACGATGTTATCCTCTTCTACTGGTCGTTGTGGTCGTGGTGGTTCATCAAATCCACCTTTATTCCAAGAAAATTATGATATTTTTGCCGAGTTTGATAATGCTTATGATGTTGAAGAAGCGGAACACGTTGCAGAACCTGCGGCCCCCGGCGGGTCATCCGCTACTACTGCCGCTTCGAGTCGCACGAGTAACCGTCCCAAACGAAGCAAGGTTGGGGATCATTTTGACGTCGAGACAAAACCAGGTACGAACGAATCTGTTGTTATTTGTAAAATATGCAAAACCACATATAATTATAAAACAGGTGGTTCCGCTGACGATACCGAAACTTTTAAGAAACATCTAGTTAAAAAACATAATTTTGATGATGTTACTTTACAACCATTAGGTAGAGAACCAACCCAACTTCAAATTAATCCTCAGTCTGGCACTAATTTTATCTTAACACCGGAAAAAATAAAAGATTATTCGTTCGTTTTATTGTAAGATGTGAACTTCCCTTTTTGTTTTCTGAAAAAGATGGCTTTATTGAATTTTCTTCTGGTATCCAACCATGTTTTAGACATATTTCTAGGCATACTTTGAAAAGAAATATTGTGGATGCGTTTCTTGATTACCGTAAGACTTTAGTTGATCATCTTTCTTCTATTAACTGCAGATTAAGTTTAACTACTGATATTTGAACGAATACCGCACTACTTTCTTTTCTTGTTATTACTTGTCATTGGATTGATGATAACTGGTGTTTGCATCAAAGAATTTTGTCACTTGATGAATTAAAATCTGTACATACTGGTTCCCAAATTGCTAAATTTATTGTTAATGTTTGTAGATTTATGGAATTGCAGATAAAATTTGTTCGATTAAACTTGACAACGCTTCAAATAATACGGCGGCAATGCGTGAACTTAAAATATATTTACGAACTTAATGTTGTTTTTTTCCATGTTAGATGTGAATGTCATATAATTAATTTAGCAGTAAAAGATGGTTATGAAGATGCTGAATGTAGTAGCATAGACAAACTTAAAAACTGTTGTCAATGGATACGACAGTCACGCATTAAGCGTGATTGGAAACATACGTGTGCAAGTCAGAACCTTCGGTTTACTCTTTTTTCACCGCCCATTGTAAGTCGATGGAATTCTTTGCACAAAATGTTAGAATCGATGTTACCTTATCAAGATGCTTTAACTTTTTTTTATAACTCTTATCAAATGCCTGAAAGTGATGAAAGTTATTTATTGTCTGATAATGATTGGTTTTTTGTTAATAATTTAACTGTTTTGTTATCAACTTTTAAAGATGCAACAGATCGATTCTCCGGTGTTTGTAATCATACTTCTCATTATTTTCTTCCACTTGTATTTAACATGTTTTGTAAATTTATTGAATTTAGAGATGATATTGAGTTGACATCGTTCGTTTATCGTATGGAGGAGAAGTTTAAAAAATATTGGGAACAAATTCCACACGTGCACTGTATATCTACATTGTTAGACCCAAGTCAGGGTGTAGGATCTTTCGACACTTTCTTTGAATATTACAGTACGTTTTTGGATAAGGATGTTGACGATCAAAAGACGTCAATCATGCATTCTCTCTAAAATATGTTTGGATTGTACCATAGTGAACAGGGACAGAGCTCATCGGCACGTGTAGTAGGAGGAGAAGAAGAAGATGTTAGTCAGTCACGAAGCGGAGGGATTAATCTGTTGAGGAGCCTTGGAAGAAAGAAGAAGAGGTGTCATCTACCTCTTCAAATGAGTTGCAGTTCTTCCTGGGTCAAATGTTCATTACAGATGAAAATTTTGACGTACTAGAGTGGTGGAAAGCAAACGCAAGACAATATCTAGTCTTAGCCAAAATGGCTAGAGATGTATTTGCAGTCACATCCAGTGTCGCATCAGAGTCGGCATTTTCAACTTGTGCTCGACTCATTGGAGACTTTAGAGTTTCTCTAAAACCAGAATCATTATGCATGCTTACGCTGCTAAGAATTGGTTCGATGCTGAGAGAAAAATAAGAGAGAATGAGGAATCGACGAGTTCGGCAATGAAAGTTCCGAAGAAGAAGAAGAATTGGCCAAGACTATACTTATAAATTATGATGAATAATGTATTTTTATTATAAATTTCAAATGATGTATCTTTTATGTTGTTTTCCATATTCAATAAATGATGTATTTTGCCTTTACAATTTGGGTTGAACACGAAATCTGAAAAAAAAAATAAAAAATTAAAAAAAATTGGCTTGGCGATCGATCGCTAGGACCCGTAAGTTGAAAAAAAAAAAGCAATGTCAATTGGCGATCGATCGCCAAACCGGTTCCGGTTGGAACCGGTTTACCCCGGACCAATCTTATTATTCGGATCCGGGATTCCGATTCGGATCGGTTCATGGCATGGGCCATGGAACCGGAATCGGAACCGGACCAATCCGGTTCGGAACCGGATTGGTCCTGTTCCACCCAAATGGAGCCCGAGACCGGTCGGATCCGGTCCGAATCCGGCCCGTGAACAGTCTGAGTTCTAGCTGAAACCATTTTTTTAATTCTTGATCTCTTTTGTGTTTCGTCCTTCCTTTTTTTGGCCTTCTTAATTTAGCAATCCCTTTTGTGCTGCATTGTTCCGTGATTGTGTGATGTTGGTGAAGTTGAAGTGGACATGGTTGCGGGGTATTTTTCTTTTGTGAATCTTGAATTTTTGGGTGAAGAAGATTAATTGGACAAGCGAAGCAGTAGGGAAAGAGAGACCTGCTGACCTTTGAGGGAAACTTTAGAATATGATTTTACCAATAATAATAATATTCGTATTGTCTAGGGTTTTATTTTAGCTATACAGTGACTTCCAAAGCTTAAGCCTGGAACACAGTGATTTTCGACTATCGACTATGAAGGTACAATCCTTCCCTAAAAAATTACCCTCAATTTCTCCTAGGATATGAGGTATCTAGACTTTATGTTAGAATAAAAATTAATTTTTCATTATTTTTAGTACAAAATTATATGCCTGAAAATGAGATTGGTGTTGAGGAAGAAGAAGTTGATGAAGAGCCTTACGGAGACTACGAGGATGAGGATAAGGATAACGAACAAGATGGTGCGTCTCTTACCTCATTTTCAAAATATTTTACACGTGATTTTTTTTATTATTTAGTTAATTGTTCATTTTCATAGTTTAATTGTTCTGGGGTTTCAAAAAATAGGTGTTTGGCAACGGCTTCGGAAATCTAGATGTCACGAAGGAGTTTGTCTCTGGGAAGAGGTGTGTATGGTACACCTAGAATTTATTTATTTATTATGCCAATGTCTGCGTTCCTCATGCACGATCCTACTATGCGTCAAGTTCATTGATTCTTGCTCATATCTTCAAAGATTTGTGTTGCATAGCCAACTAAAACAAATAAATGTGTTATATTGAATGATGTTGTTAACATGGTGATTCAATTGAGAAAGGAAGCCCAGAGACTACAAGAATCATGCAATAAATTACAGGAGAATGTTAAAGAATTCGAGGTGCGTGTTGGACTTTTATTTTGATCTCCATCGGACAGTAATTTACTGAAAGATTTTATATCCAAGCATTATTAATGTGATACTCGAAAATAACTAAATGAACTATGACTTGATTTTGGTAATTATGGAATAATTACGTATTGTAAGTACACTCGATATGGAAGTAAACCGGGTATGGATTGGCTAGTATTAATCAAATGAGAACTTGAGAAATAGATGAATCAAATCTTGATGATTTTGAAGTGTGTTGGAAATGGAAGGGATGGGAATTAATTCTACATGATCACATGAATTAAAGCCTAATCATATCCTTGATATAAACATGTTGCTAAACACTTGGATTTAATCCTAAATGACTAGCATTAGTGTATTAAAGTTGATGACAATGGATTTGACTGGAAAACACCTTTATATCCACTCAAATCTGCACTCTCACACACACCACACCTAAAATTCTCTACACTCTATCTTCCTCCTCCCTTCTTGCTAGCTGAGATTTTGAACTTCCTTCCCCAAGGACTTGGATTTGAAGAAGTGTAGAGGTATGAGATCATATGTTTAGTGTTGTTTGTATGCTTGCTTACCACTTTCCCTCCGCACTTTTAAATTTGAACTTAGATCGAAACTCTTGTTAGAAAATGAAGAAGGATGTTGAGAAATGAAGTATTATATGATGTATTGGTGCATTGTAATTGAAATACTTGAGTTATACATATATATGAGCATGGTTTGGTAAGATGTGCAGGAAAATAGGTATTTCTCGGAAGAACAGAGCTCGGCGATCGATCGAGCAAAACTCCTCGATCGATCACGAGCAGCAGAGTTTATGTACGCGAGGAAAACACTTCCTCGATCGATCGAGCGTAACTCCCGACCGATCGAGGAGACTTCTCGATCGATCGGAGAGTCTTCTCAATCGATCGAAAGGCAGAAATTTGGTACCTAGTTTGATCACCTCGCGATCGATGGTGCACTAGGGCCGATCGATCGCGAGGCATTGTATGGTGGAATTGTTGGATTATGTTTAAATTGATAAGATATTTGGTATTGGACAATTATTTGGATTCTATTATGTTATTGTTGGATTGTGTAGAGCCTTCCCAAGCACAGGAACAACGAAGGGGATAATCTCAATTGTCTCATATTTTGCGAAAACGACAAACATGTACGTAGAATGACGTACGAGCAATGGGTGGTGCAATTATGCTATTGTATTCATGCAATGTGCATTGATGTGTGTTTGAGTATGTTTGGATGTTCCGTGTGGTTGTTATATTCGAGCGAAGAATAATGTACTTGCCGCTGTCATATGAAGTGATGGATATATGATACTTGCCGCTGTCTTCTCATTATTCTTGTGAGTTCATGTAAAATAATAGACACGGACTAACAAATGTAGAACTTGACGACATGAGACTCCAAATCATCTCCCAAAAATGATTTTCCCAGGCTTTAGTCACAGTGACACTACTTGTTCTAGATAGTATTTTCTTAATCAATTGATCATTTGCTTTTCAATAATAGTTTTTCTAATTTATTATTACACATGTTTTACAACATTATAATTTTTTGTATGAAATATCATATAATTATATTTATATTCTGTCAATTTATTTTCGAAATCTTCAGGTTACGCTTTTCAGTTCATGCAAAATAATAGAATTAAGTATGAAATGTAGAACTTAACACCATGAAAGTGGGCTGCAAATTTCTCCCAGTTTATATATATTTTTAGTTCATTTAGAGTAGTACTAATTTTTCTAGATGGTTTCTTATTCAATTTGTAGTGCTTTGATCTATTTCATAAATACTTTTTTACATTTATTTTAAAACAGATATGGTTCTGAAATTTTAATTTTGTTTGTATGCATGAGTATATGGTTATATTAGTTACAATTAAGTTATTGCAGATCTCTTCACCGTCTTCTTGCGTGATTTCTTGTTACAAAGTTGCCTTCTTCTGCACAATCTCCAAATCAAGAATGATTTTAAACATTTTCCTTATCTATTGAATAGTTTAAAACATAGACTTTCTTAATTTAAAATTCTCAGATACTCTTTTCCAATATTTACTCCGTCTCCATTGCACTGCTATGACTTCGTGAAATAAGATAAAACCGTTATTTATTTTTTAGTTCGCCTTGCTGTCTTCTTCGTAGCACTCGTAAGATTAATAAATTTATTATAATAATTAACTTCACATACATTTTCGAAGAGATTAGATTCACATATTAATTTTTCCCTGTGTAATTAGATTAATATTGATTTGCTCTGGATACTATTTTTAAGCAATTTTTAATACAATATTTTATTTCAAGAATACCTTTTATATTTATTAATACATAATATGTGTTTACAAAATCATAAATTTTTAGTATGAAAATGCGTATAATTATCATTACAGTATTAAATGTTCGGCGTTTCGGTTCCTTGTCTTCTTGTTTTCTTCTCTGTGATTTATCAGGTACTGCTTTAAGGTGATGGTGGTGGCTCTGTTTCTCTTTGTTTCTCGAAGACAAACGGGAGCTCATTGCGGTTGCATATATTACCCTGTGGTTCATGTCGCGCTTCATTCTTGGTCTTATTTGTTGCAGGAATTGCAGGAACCAGTCACTGATATTTTTTGAGTTGGAACCTATTCATTCAGAAGATATGATACAACCACTTAAGATGTAATAGCATCCATTCTGTCATATTTATTTTGTCTTTATTCGTTGTGTTTTGATCGTTAAGCTTTTGTTGCCTATTAAATATTCTTTAATTTTGTTTTGGTCCTAGACTATGTATCTGGAGTTGACAGGGAAAATAGAACGTAACTGACTAAATTTTAACCTTTATTTTTCTGTTCACATTAAAGGTATACTCGAATACATTTCTTGATTCTGGAAATGTGATTATAAATCACGTGTTTTTTATGGCTAAAAGAAAGATGGCCGAAGCAGGAGAAACGCGAGAAATTCAGTCAAATTCAACCTGCTGCTATTGCCACCCCTCCAATTTTCTTATATAACCACCCATCTTTAGTTCATTCTTAAGACTTCTTAAATTTTTTTTATGTCTGCTGGTTTTACAAAGAGGCATAGAGTTTAGGTGTCTCTGCCCGGGTTTGATTTTATGTTGTTTACGGTTGTTTCTTGCTTCATTTCTCCTTTGTTGGAATTCGTTCTTAAAAAAATATTTCATATCTATTTATCTACCATGGGAGGGGTTACTGACATACTATCTATTCAGGGTGCTCTTATAAGTATCTGTTTCTATATTTCCGTCAGGTTATAATCAAATTGTTGGTTTTCTAAACTTTATAGGTGTTAATATACTTGTGTTGTGATATAACAGATGGCGTGCAGTGAGTAATGCCCGTAGGTTTGACATGGTCTGATAAATTTTCTTTGAGACTGGAAAAAGGGTCATTTTGTTTATGTTCTTTGAAGTCAGGAAGTGGTTTGCGACCATTACGCTTGTCGTGGAAGGATATATTCACACTTTTCAATGGAGTTCTATCAACGAAAGATGTGAGCCTTTTAAAGTATTTGTGTTTATGTGTTTAGATGTTACTACCTCAAAGTGGTTATTTGAGTAGTCTGCTGTAGGATTTTGCAGTGTGTTGCTTGTTGGATGTATATCAATCCTCGACTGACGTGAAGCTCAATTGTGAGGTTACGACATTGTTGAGAATATTTTTATATTACATGATTTTTTCGATGAAAAATGCTTTATCTTTTAAAACGTTTTTTTCCCAAGGAAAATTGACTGGCACCGTGCTTTGCATGGTGCTAGATGAACTAGTATAATATAAGATTATATGTTCACGACTAAGGTTTTCATTAGGTCATACATATAAATCTTCCTTATTTTAGAGTATTGATCCATGGCCACAGATTAATTAAAATGGTGGCTAGGCCTGCACCCGGAATCGGGTCACGGTAACTACCGTTGACCTGGTTTGACCGGTCCGAACAGTAACCGGCCCGCCTGTTGGGTATTGAACCTGTGAACCACCGATTCACAAGATCTTATTTATATTTTAATTTTTTAAAACTAATATGTATTGATGTAAGATTGAACCATTGACCTCCAATTTAGATGATTAAGTTCCTACTACTAAGCTATATAACTTTGTTGAGCTAATTTTGGTATTATAATTATATATGTAGAGTATATGTCTACTTATTCAATGGTACAACAGTTGAAGCTAGGAGACTTTCTGGAGTACAAGCCAGAGCAGTTGGAGCTTGGCAGTTTTTTCTGGTGGAGTATTCAGTTATAAGGTGACATGGAACCTGAAGAGCAGGTGGAGCTTGATTAATTCTATAAAAAGCTCCCGGACGTGCTTGAAGGAGGGAGAGAGACTATACAGAAGCTTCAAAGAAGCAGAAACATGGGAGAGTCTTGGAGGCTTCAAGAGAGATAGGATAGTGTGATTGAGTATGAGTGAATTCAAGAGTGAGATTCATTGTAATGCATAGGAGTGAATCTCAGAGGGAATTCATGTACTTGAAGAATCACAATGTATCTCTAAAGTGTTTAATGGAATGTCGTCTCCCGTGGAAGTAGGTGTTCGTGGCCGAACCACGTAAATTGGTGTCGTTTACTTCCTTGCTGTTATATAATCTTGATGTGCTTGTGCTTGTGCTTGTGCTTGTGGGTTATATTCTGAATTGCATTGCCTTATCTATTGTTAATGAATGCATATTGAATTCTGGAAACATGAATGCGTCAGTTGTGATTTCATATCGCTAATTTTTTGATGTTTATGAGCTAAAGAATTGGGTTATTGCATACATGAGATTCATTTGCTTATTGAAGAAGTGGGTTACGACAATTAGATTCTTTTTCACGGTCAACTGGTTTTTTGAATTATTCTTGATATTGGAATCTTAATCCAAGAATTTCCTAACAATTGACGCTGTCTGTGGGACAAAACCACGACTATGTGGAGAGGGAAATTCGATCAAGAATAAGGGCCAAAGATCAAGGATGATGCAGCAGGCAAGATTTCGGAATGATTTGATGCGTGCTTGTCTACAGCCGCAGGTATTGAGCAATTCTTGATTAATATTGTGACATCAAGAATCAAGTTCTTCAGTGCAGAAGAAAAGTGGCTTACTGCTTGTGTTTGAGAAAAATTGGTAGCAGTAAGAAAATCTTGTTCGAATGAATTCTTGGTGCCATAGCAATTTATTTTTTGAAAGGAAGTTCGAAGAGCAGTTTCTGAAAGAAGAACAAGGGGCGTGTGATGCGGTTATCTTCAAGAAAAAACAGTGAGATTGAAAAGAGTTTCTTTCTGGGATAAAGAGATGAGAGAGCATCGAGAGTAAATTCAAGAGGGTACCGAGAGGAAAAACGAGATTGGGGAAATCATATTGGTAGCATGATTACTCCCGGTAATATCTTGGGACATTTTTTTCCTAGGGCATTTTTAAAAATGGCCTCCTACAAACTACCATAATCAAAATTGGCCCTAAATTAATTTAATTTTTAAAATTAGCCTTTAATTATATTAAGTTCCAAATATATCCTTTAAGCATTTTTATTATAGCACACAATTATATTAATTTGAGGAAATATGATAATAAATATGGAGCTACCACATATTTAATTAGATAATTTTTTTCTCTTTACTTGTGTATTACTTGTATTTATTTTTATATTTGAAATTTATTTGTTTTAAACTATATATTTATTACTTTAATAAAATTATAAATTTTCTGTATAATTAATGTGTCACCATAATATTTTTAAATAAAAGTAAATATCATTTCCATATTGCAAAATGTGAATCTACCATTTTTCGCTAGCTTAGTTGATAGAATCCTTATTTACTTTTTAAATATTTTTTTGAATATCAAAATACTAATAATAAAAAGGATAATAATTAATAAGAAATAAATTAGTAAAAATAAAAATAATCATAACAATAGTATATAAATTAAATAAAAATTATGATTGTAGTTGTCATCGTAGATAATTGTCATCGTCGATAATAATAATAATAATATCAAACAAGAGCCGCCTTTTTCAATGTCCAGTTCATAATAATATTATATTATAAATTCAAATTTAATATCACATTATAAGTATAATTTAAAATAGAATAAAATATTATAAATATCAAATCTAAAGATAAAACATTTAAAACTAAATACTGTAATGTATTTTAGTGAGAATAAAACTATTTGAGCATAAATTAAAATTCTAGCTCTAATTCAAATAATAGTAAAAGGGGTAATTTAGGTTTTTTAAAATACTTAAGGCTATTATTAAAAATGTTTAGTAAAAAAGGCTATTTTTAAAAATAACATTTTAAATTAGGCTAGAAACATTAATTTCTCTTTTTTCCTTGTACCGATTGCGATAGGGAGGAACAAAAATGGGAGAATGGGGTCAAATCTTGGATTGGTGCTAACGGAATGGCCCTTGACACATGATCTTTTGATTGTTGTTCAAGGTGGAGCTATCATATGATGAATAAGTGACAATGTGGAGATTGTTGATTTTGTTTTTATAGTGTTATTGGTTCTTTATTATTCTGTTTCTTGCATGACATGATTCATATGCTGTATGATTCTTACTGCTGTGTGGAGTAATTTTGGTCTACGGAAAGTTGCGTCAATTTGCGGCATTGATTCTTGAATTCACGTCAATCATTAATAATTGCATAATCTGATCAAATTCTTGAATGGCTACTGGAACGGTTTAAAATTCTTGGTAAGCAAGAATTTCCTAATAATTGGCGCCGTATGTAGGAAACTAACCCACGACAACCAGGTTTGGCAGGTTCGAAGAAAATCGATCAAGAATTATGTGTACCAATATTGAAGTGAATCGGAATTAAATTTTTTGCTATAAAATTTTATGTTTAAGTTTTTATATTTCACTTTATTATGAAAATAAGTATATTAGGATAACAAACTATCTTGAAATCGATGAATTATGTATTTCAATGCAAGTATTCTAAACAATTTATTCCCATCAATCACTAATCTAGATAATGCATTTTAAAGACATAAACTTGTATCTTAAAAAAATTACATGGACCGAAAATAGTTATCATTAAAGAGAGAATGCAAGATTAAGCGATAACAAATTCCATAAAAAAGTATAATCATGCATCTCAACACGTCATAGTAAAATACGTAAAGCAAACAATATAATTTTCACACAACTAGAATAATATTCCCTCATTATACATCTGATCTCCAACTGTCAGCATATTTACAAAGTGCAGATTAATGTTAGTTTCACTTCATAATTTTAAACACAATTAAACTGCTAACAGAAGAAGCTATTTAACCTTCTAAACAGCTTTGCATCACATATTTGAGATTTATTGGTTAAAATCAACTCCATGTATCTGCAAAAAACATAATATAAACCATTAACCTTGAATTTCATGCATCGACCAAGAAAATTTTAAAATCTTTTCCATCAGCCAAGAAATAGCATTTTCCATTTCAACGCGAAAATTATGAGTAGACGTGTATGATTTTTGTTTAGAGCATTGCTACTGACCCTATGGAAAAAGCTTTTGCTCATTCAGTGAAGGAGCATAAACCAAAGTTTTCTTTGCATATTGCGAATGAAACTCTACTCGCTAATTGAGACAGAATCCCAAAACATTGCATCAATTGAAAGTTTAGGAAAACAAATTTCCTGGTATTTGCCAAAAAAGAAATAGAGGAAGGAGCAGAAGGGAAAGAACACGACCAAATGCGAATAATTACTCTCGTATTAATATGATAAAAAGAGGTGAAAAGAGGAATTAGTTAAAACACGTCAAATGGACAGAGCAAACAGTGAGAGTATTACCCTACTGTAGATCCAATGGCTGAAAGGGGGTCATATATGTTTTTCCATATAATACCGCATGTTGGGCCACAGGAAAAAAACGTATGTAGCCCCCTTTCTCAGCCATTGGATTTGAAGTGTGGGTAATTGGGTAAGGGTCGAAACAAATCAAAGTTTATGGCAAATCAATGTCGAATAGGTAGGAGAATATCCATGCAAATATTTTTCCAGTTCTATTATTGCTTTGTGGTTTTACAGATTATAATCTAAATTAACCAGCAATTAAGTGTGACAAATGCAATCAATACCTTTTAATTAGCAGTCAGTGTAGCCATCATGATTTCTTAGATAAGTGACGTCGAGACAACATCTCAGGTATCCCCAGGGCTGAAATGCTTTCACATCCAAGAAGACCTTGTAATTTGGCATCACATGTGATCGCCATCGCATTTGAAGGATCCTAAGAGTAATAATAACACATTTTGAAGGATAAAAGTGAAAAGTACTCAAGTAATCATGACGGTGAGCAACTATCAAAAGAAATCATGTGCCAAAAAGAAAGGGCACAAGCTCATAGGATTATAGCAATTTAAAGGATAAAATCACTAATAACCTAATCTGAGATTACATCTAAATTGCTTTTCAATCATCATAACAAGGAAAAATCATAATTACAAATCCCATGATAAAACAAAAGAGAAACAAACTATATCACTTATCTGGCTACGTACTTCGAGTTTGTTAAGCTTTATGTACTCCCACATCTGCCTTAATACTTCTGCTTGTGACATCTCCCGCTCGTCAGTTCCAAAGAAACTGGCAAGAGCTTCAGATATCAGCACAATAGGAACAGGGTCATCACTTTTACTCCCAGATTCCACATCAGCCTTGGGTTTCTTACTATCTTGTGCTTTCTGTTCTGTAAGATTGACAAAATCATATATTATCGTAATATCAAAGCCACCAAAATGAAAACACCAAACTAATTTTGACAATCAGATACATACTTGTAGGCTCAAGCGGTATTATATGTTTAGCTAGCAATTTATTCATCTTGAACATGTCAGTACAATCTGTATCAAATACCAAACGGAGCTCTTCATTGCAGATTATCTTCCTTTTGTTGTTGGGATCTTGAAGGCTGTGTTTCCTTATGTAAGCCCATAACTGTTTCACGATCTGCAAAATACCCCTGTTATAGGAGGAGAGTAGGATTTTGTTCCGGGAATAACATAGGGCAAAAGGAGAACCTCGGTCCTTGGCAAGGTAGGTTGTCCAACAATAACTTGAAGCTCAGGAGAAACACCGCACAGTTTGTTTAAGCCACCTGGACCACCTCTTCTTTTTCTCACAACTGGAACACTGTCAACATTGGTGCATATAGAAGACGTAAATCCTAACGCTAAAGCTATCAAACAAAGCCGAAACTCAGCAATTTCAACAGAAGATTTAAATGATTATTAGAATCCATTGCTCTCTAGAAGTGCTCAAGTCCATGTATTGGCGTGTTTGTAAACATTAAACCATATCATTCCCTGCCTCTGCAGTTTAATTCGCTCCACATACTCAAAAACCCTTCTTTTAAGGAAGATCAGAAAAGAACAGAGAAAGCTAAAAGCAACATGGAGACGCAGTTTCCAATAGAATGTAACATTATGCTAAACGTATGAGCTCTAAAATTTTGTTTCTTATTAATTCATCATGAAGGAATCAGCTTGAATATATCAGAAAACCTACAAACAAAGAAAAATAACGACGTAAACCTAAAACGGAAGGAAAAAAAATGATGAAGCGCCTTTTTGGTTGGTGCGCGACATAGGAAACCGATTCCAACAAAGGAAAAAATGAAATTCGTCACCAAAAAAACAACCTCTTCACAAAAAGAAAAATATATTCTTTTTTTAAAAAAGATTTCAAAAGTTAAAAAAACCACCTTTCTTTGCCGAAGGTGTAGGCAGTTGGGACACTAGGTGTCTTCACCGGCGTAGGTGGTGGAAACTGAGACGAAATCGGAGGAGGTGGGAGCGGCGAGCCAAAATCGTAATCCACCGTCGACTGGTGAGCGATGAAATTTGGGGCGAAGTGTGATGACGAAACGGCATTGAATTTAGGGGTTTGGTAGAGGGCAAAACTCTCTTGCTGCTGGTTATGAGGTTGCGACTGTAGTAGAAGGAAATGGTGGATCTGGCTACGAATGAAGTCGATTTTCTGACTCAAATCCACCCCTAATTTCGTTTCCAGCTGCTGAACGACACCGTTTAGAGAGGTGAAGGGGTTGACATCACGGAGGAGGGACGTCAGCGCCTCCGCTATTTGCTGCTCCGTCACCACCATTTTTGGCAATGTTACTTCTGCACCTGTCTCACTCATTATTACCAATTCACCGCTCCGGCGCTGCTGCTGCTGCTGCTGCTCCCTTTCTAAACTCGAAAATATAACAGAAATTAACTGTCCTCCCCTGCTAGAGCACTTTCTATGCAATGACCAAATCACCCTTCATCTAAAGGGTATGAAAGCCAATGAAAAATAGACACGTCTGCTGTGACAGGCATGCCCTTGTAGATTCTATCAGGTTCACAGTATTTTATCGTGAGCAGGGATCACAATCCGGTCATGTATATCCGAACTGATTCAGCAAGCAAATAATTTGTGACCCCAACTCATTTTTTGTGTTCATGATTATGATTCTTTAAGACTGCTATTTTTCAGCCGAGGGCTTCGTACCCCAACCAGGGCGGATATAGGATGTAAATTTATATGAGAAAATTGCAAGAAGGTACCACTTTTTAAAACATCTTTCAACTAAATCTCCCCAAAAAATCTTCTTTCAATTAAATACATCTTTTAGAAAATTTATTTCAAATAAATCCATTTTATCAAATCCTTCATCCCCAAGCTTTTGCCCACTTTCCACCATTCGCGTCGCCCTCTGAAGCTTCTGATTTGTTTCTGATTTTTATTTCAAAGGATTCTTCGAATAAATTGAGATAATTTCATTTGTAATCACTTTATTAGGTTGTGTTGTGTGATCGTATTTACAATTTGTGTTGTGATTGTTGTTGATTCCTTGTTCCATCTCAGTGAATTGTTTCTAATTCTCTGGGTGTCTGCTTGAATTCTGGTTTAGCGACTAACTTCTGATGGAATTTCAGTTGTTCTAGCCTCGCGTTCTTCGATCGTGATTTTCTAAAATCATTGAATTCTTTTTCGTTGAATTTTGGATTAATTTTCTTAAGTTGAACGCTCAATTTTGGGCAGAAAACGTGAATCTAAAAAAATTGAGGAAATTATTCATTTATCCTCATTTTCGTTGTTTTGAATTTCTTTCCAATTCGTGCATTCGGTTTGCATCCACGTTGCTTATATTGTTGAATCGGTCATTTGATACAAGAACGATTTGGTGGTTGATTCATCATTGAAACTTTCGAAATGTGCAGATTGTTTCTTCGAACCATGTGAAACTTTCGAAAATCAGATATATATCTATATATTTTTTAGCGGTGCAAGTAAATTGAGCAGTGCATGTAAAAATTGGCTCTTGCGGTGCATGTAAAAATTACTAATGCGGTGCATGTAAAAATTACTTATGCGGTGCACGTAGAATTACTCATACGGTGCATGTAAAATTGAGCGGTGCATGTAAAAATTACTCATACGGTGCATGTAAAATTACTCATGTGATGCATGTAAAATTGAGCGGTGCATGTAAAATTGAGCGATGCATGTAAAATTACTCATGCGATGCATATAAAATTGAGTAATGAGATGCATGTAAAATTACTAATGCGGTGCATGTAAAATTACTCATGTGGTGCATGTAAAATTACTCATACGGTGCATGTAAAATTGAGCGGTGCATGTTAAATCTACTCATGCGGTGCATGTAAAATTACTAGTACAGTGCATGTAAAAATTACTCATACTGTGCATGTAAAATTACTCATATGGTGCATGTAAAAATTGACTCATGCGGTGCATGTAAAATTACTCACTCGGTGCATGTGAAATGAGTCATGCGATGCATGTAAAATTACTCACTCGGTGCATGTGAAAATGAGTCATGCGGTGCATGTAAAATTATTCTTGCGGTACATGTAAAAATTATTTATGTGATGTAAAGTGTTTTCATAAGTGGGGTTAGTTTGGTCATTGTATTAAAAAATGGACTTAGTTGAAAGAACTTTTTATTGGGTGACTGGGCCGAAAAAACTTGTACCTAATGATACAGGCCGAAATTTTCCCAATTTATATTGGGCTGGTCGAGTTAGGCGTAGCACTAACAGACTATATCGGTTTAAAGAGTGGGGCTAAAACATAAATTTTTCATAATTAACATCAATTTTTTTTCCTAAGTAATGCAAATTCTTTTTTTGAAAAAAATGTGGGTCATAACAAGTGTCTCCGACTCTTACCCCAACGGCACTGCATTCATTTGAGTATGAAGAGATCTCGAACGGTGGTCCATCCTCAAATAGTGTAGGCTATTGTTCGAATAGCCCTTGGGATGCTTTGAGAAATAATTGTGATCCATCCATTGTTGTTTGCATGAAAAGTTGAAATTGAATTTTTTTCTGATCAAATGATATATTTGGGAAAAAAGTATTATATATACAAATAATAAATTAAATTTACATAATCTTAGCATTATAAGTAATACATAATTTAGAATCCAAAAACAATCGACCAAAGTGTTGAGTTGAATTGAAAATATTATCTATCAAATTGTTTTATTTATCTTTTTGTGATAGAATGTGACTAGTTGAGTATCAAATTAATTTTTATTAATCCTTTCAACTTAATGTGTATTATGTATCTGGTGTATATATTAGATATATATTATATTTTTAAAATATTTTTATTATAAATTTAAAGAACTAGTGATATAAGTTGATTAAAACAAATGCAGATACACCAGATAATATATGTGATTTGTAAGAGTAAATATCTAACGATATATATTTGAGTATAGCAAGTAATGTAACAATTAGCTTTGATTGTCGAGGCAATAGTTCGACATTTTATCCTTGAAACGATATTGCTCTCGATGTTGGTCACAGTTCAGCGACAATTTGTTGCTCAAGATACAACGACTATAATTCGTGATAGAAACAATTCAAATCACGAATACACAAACCAAATGTTTAAATGTACTCAAATTTGATCAAGAGATAAAGATGAACAAAATGCAAAGATTTTAATCCTTTAATCTGATGTATATTTCGAACATTATCTTTAATTTATCCAAGGGTTGTTCTTTGTATATTGGGTTGTTCTTTGTATATTTATCCACGAAGAGACACCATTTGGAAGCATCATTTCATGAAAAAACGCAACTGAACGTGAATGGACACACCCATTCAACACATCTGCACATCGCGCCCTTTTATCCGAATTTCTACTAGGTGTGATCAAATTTGTTTCCCGTTTTTTCAACATGTCGCGATCGATCACGTCAACACATGACGATCGATCGCGACCAAAGGTTGTCCAACGTGCAGATTCCTTTCAAATAGTCAGATATAATATTGTGATTGTTAAGTGTTTGAATAGACGACAAGGAATTGGCTCCAACGAAGTGTTAAGGCGGATGGAATTGAGAAGAGCCCTCGAATTCATGCCAATCCAGGCGGTCGACGGCAGCTAGGTTATGTGTGTGGGTGCATGCAACAGGGCCTACACCCGATGCATGCACGAATTTTCGATCTTGTACTCTCAGAGAAAGGTAAGGAGTTGGCTGTAATGTTTTCGTTTGCGGCCATATATTTGGATTTTTTTAGTGCTATTTGGTGTTCTCGTGCTACCTATACCCTTCCTATGGAGTATTGGTATGTGTCCTTGTTACTTCAGCCATTATATAATCAAATTTTTATACATATGTGAGTAGGATTTAAGTACTAATACACACTAATTAAGAGTTTTATATGTCAGTTGTTACAACATTTACAAAATCCTAACAAAACATTGACATAATATACAACACATGTACATCAGAACAACCTAAAGAAGTTCAACTCCTACTCAGTGGTTCAGCTCGCATCAGAATTCGACTCACAATCCCGTCCTCTCACGTCTATGAGTCCCTACAGAAACAATCACACAACATGAGTATTGATAGACAACCATCTCAGTTCTATATCAATAAACAAACGTCATACGATAAATAATCATCGTAAAATCGCAACGGTGATTGTTCTGTATCATGTATCATAATATGCAAATATGTCATGACATGTCTCAACTATCATCCTGTTATAAATGGACCGATATGATATGCCTCTCAGCTTAATATGACAGTGGCTCAGCCTTCATGTCCCATATTAGCAACACATATCATATAACCGTCCTCACACGTTATAACAGCAAAAGCATAGGCCCAACAATGGCATACCTCTCATACGGCATCAACTGTATGCCTCAACAACATGAATGTATAATAATATGATTACAACAATCATATGTCTCAATCGCAACATATATACTCAACAGAATCGCAACATATATACTCAACAGCACCATATCAATAACATCAATACCAGTATGTCAACACATACATGTCGTGCGATACAAAATATATATTATCAGGCGTCAGTATTTAATCGCCTCTGTGTACTGTCCCCTGAGATGATGCTACATGAATACCAACAATGTACAATGTCATAATAGTCTTCACAATCAAATTCCACAAAAGTATAACATTTTTCAAAATATAACCCTAGTGATCGATCTCTATGTCTTGTGTGATCGATCGCCTCTACCGCGATCGATCGATCGGCTGAGAATATGCGATCGATCGCTTCATCCTTCGAAAAACATTCTGCATCAATGCGATCGATCTCTACTTTCACGCGATCGATCACTTCTACTTTCACGCGATCGATCGCTACCTAGCGATCGATCGGTACAAGCTAGCGATCGATCGCTAAATACACTGTCTCTCTTGTGTTTAGATTCGAGCGATCGATCGCCGCGATGTAGCGATCGATCACTATGCTCTGTTTTTCTTAGAACATGGCGAATTTCATGTAGCTCTTCCACCTTATACCATTTGTTTCTACAATCATACCTCCAAAACTTTATACAAACGATATTAAGTCATGGTATGAACAATGTAGTCATGCAACTACAACTAATTCCTTGAATTACATTTCATACCAAAGCAAGACATAACAATTATATAGAAATTGACCAACACTATGTTCACATGATTGAACTACCAACACATAAATATCATATATGCAAGAATTCTTACCAAATCCCTGTGATGTTACTACACACAAGTTTGTAGTTTGATTCTACACTTAACTTCAAGAGCTCAACTACATACAAGAGACAAGAGGTGGTGAGAGCTTTGGTAGAGATTTATGGGTGAGTTGTGGTGTATCTATGTGTCTCCAATCTGATTTGGGTCTTTATATAGTAGTCTTCAACTCACATGTACATGAAATTCTGATATTAACAATGCATGCAACTTCATGTAGATTTGTTGTCCAACTACATGCCTACATAACATAGTTGTCTTGCTACATGTTCAACAAATCATGTACATCAATTTATTGTTTCCAACTATGTTTACATGCATGCACCTTATTTATTTCATCATATATCAAGTACTCAAACTCGGCTCCACCCCAACCCGAGTCAATATCATGGCGTAATTATCACATACTTACACCAGTGGCTCCAGGCAAGGGGGAGCAAATGCCCCCCTTGCCCAAAAAAAAATTTACCTTAAAAATATATTTTTTTAAAATTTTTTGCATCTTTACCCCGAAATAATTACATTTTACTCCCAAAAAATGCAATTTGCCCTCTCTTAATTTGTTTTTTGACCCCTTAAAAAAATTTGTCCTAATTTTATGTAATTTTTTTTTTGCCCCCTTCTTACTATTCCTGGCTCCGCCCCTGCTTACACCATAATCATAAGAAACGTGTAATATTCATCTCGAGGCATGACAACTGGGAATAGAGTTCAAAGTAAGAACTCGAATTTCTGTGTTAATTTCAAGAAATTTCTTGGCCTGTTTCTACTGGTACATGATGGTGCTAGGTATCAGCATGTTGCTCAATTTTTTCCTAATTTGATCGAAAACAACGTTTCGAAATACTGATTTTAACAAACATTTTAAAAAATAACGACCATGCTACTGTAACTAAATGGAGAAAAATAACAAAATGACTATCACTAATTTTTTTTAAAAACAATGATGCCCATCCTACTATAAACGAAAAATAATAACTTTTGAAGTTGCGCAAATCAATTAAGATATTTTTTCCTAGTCGGTTCAAGCCAAACCCGAGCATCAACAAAAAAAAAATTTATTGAAAAAAAAAAGTTTTAATGAATTGTAATTACTATTTATTATTATCTCTCATATATATATATATATATACTATTTTTTTTGTCAATTTTTTCCTAATTTGAACGAAAAGAACATTTCAAATGACTGACTTTTACAAACGTTTTTTAGAAAAACTACCATGCTACAGTAATTGAATGGAAAAAAAATAACACACTGACTGTCTCTACTTTTTTTTTAAAATGATGCACATCTTATTATATAAACTTAAAAATTAACATTTGAAGTTGCGTGTATCAACAACTGATAAACATATATTTTTTCCTAATCAGTTCCGGCCAAAACCCGCGCATCAACAAAAGACAAATTTTATTTAACAAAGAAAAATTAGTTTGTTAAATTTGAAACAAAAAAACTTTTCGAAAAAAAAGTTTAAAAAAAATTTGTACGAGGAATAGGAATATTACTATTCATTCTTATTCCTTGCAATAGTAAGAAAAAAGTTAGTTTGTCATCACCGCGTGGAGTACATCGATTTTGTTTGAGATATGTTTGTTCAAACTTTAATAGTCGCTTCAAATCCGTTCATTTGAAAGACTTATGTTGGAGAGCGAGATCAGAAAATCAGCTCAGAAAATTTGATCGCACGATGGAAGAGATAAAACTTATAGAACCAAGGGCTTTTGATTACTTGAGTCGCATTGATAAGTGTCAATGGTCTCTTGTTCAAGACGGAGGCTGGCGTTGTGGTATAATGACCACAAATATGTCAGAATGCATAAATGGAGTTATGAAAGGTGCTCGTCGACTTCCAATCACCGCCATTGTGCAATTAACTTTTGATTGTTGTGTGCTATATTTTTTCGAACGGCTTAAGAAGACGGAGCGAATGCTTCAAAATAATCAAGAATGGTCAGATTATGTGTTCGAAAGATATGGTCGTGTTGACTATCAGTCCATCCATCATGATGTCCAGATGTTCGATCGTAGACATCTAACAGCTTCTGTTATCACAAGAGTACGACCAGGACGTGAAGGTAATACACATGTTGTGCATCTAAAATCAGGGGAATGTTCTTGTGAAAAATGGAAAGAGTTCGGAATACCTTGCTCACATGTGATCCAAGTGTGTCGAAAGTATGACTTAAATGCTAAAATATTTGTCAAATCATATTACAATATGAATGAATATGAAACATATTAAGGGCGATTCGAACCAATGTGGGGGGAGGAATATTAAGACACCCCATGTTTTGAGTTGTGCCATAACTCCACTCTGCGAAAAACCAGAAGAGCGGGTCGAGATCGAACAACGCACATTCAGAATGAGATGGACTGGCCAGAAGACCGTGCAAGACGACAAATGGCTTCAACTTCTCGAAATCAATAAATTATTTTATGTGTAATTGATTGTAAGTTTATTTTGTAAATGATTTTACGTTATTGTGAAAATCATTGTAAGTTTAATTACAAAATCACAGTACCTTGGTTGTTCGTTTATAACACAATTTTAGTATATGTTTAATTGCTCACAAAACAACATTGTTCAATATTTTTTACAACTATCAAATATCAAATATTTACAAGAGGAAGGCAACAAATGTTATCAGCGACCACGAGGCCTCGTTTCTAAATGTCCTCCGGTACCACAAGGAGGATGAATGATCTCTGTTCGAACTCTCTGTCTCCTATCCACTTGGTCATTCCTCTGTTGTATCACAGGTACATGTAGGTGGACGATATGGTGTGAACTGTGGAAATACAACATGTGATACATCGAAATTGAGACCTGTAGATGTGGTATATGATTGTGCAAATTCAATCCCGACATCTGTACCCTGATGTTTGTAGATCGGAGCATATGGAGTGAATGGTGAATGATCATACGTAGGTGGCTCGGGGACATAATAACATGTAAAAGATGTAGATGGACCTGCCCCATCTGTCGGTATAGGTGTATACATAGATGGACCTGTCGCATCTGTCGAGATAGGTGTATACATAGAAGGACCTGCGATATCACTCTCGCTGCGTGCATGGACCGACTGTACTGGTTCTTCATCAAGCTCATGAACTTCTTCGTATGGTGGGAAGTTTCTGTCTCGTCGTTCACGAGCCACTTGCATCACATTTTGCGCTATTACCCTATGATGCTCTCTCATCGACTCCATAAACGTTATAACAGATTCTCCCTCAGCAGGATAGCGATCGCAATTAACACTTAACTAATGCATCTGATCAATCTGAAAAGTGAATAACAGTAATTAAATTTTTAATTTATAAATCCATATGACATATTATAGAAAAACAATGTTTAAATCTATTCACTTAGCACATGATGCCACGCTGGGCCGTCACCATGTTGGTATCCAGTCTGTACAAATTGTCTTTGATAGCCAATATATCTACGGGTGACTCGTTCATACCACTCACTATATCCAACCACTACTGCACAATATAGTGGTCTGTCCACACATAAATCACGTGACATCTCCCATTTTTGTATATATGCAACATGGTGTGCACCCCAATCCTTATTGATATTTCCCCTTCGGTCAACTGAATGTAATTTATCATCCCATGATCGTGGATCTGTGGGGATGTCTTGTAACATTCCAAATTGACGAAGAACCCTATCAGAACGGTGTATTTCAAAAATATCATAACAAATTAATGGGCCGGTATATGTCCATAACTGGTGACTCAGATGTTCGGTGCACTAAGCAGGGTATGGCTGCCAATTAAACTACAAATACAAAATTGGATTAAAATAATATAAACAACATTATTTACTTTTCATAACAAACACAACTAATATATTGTTTACTTGAGTTGATGGCTGCTCATCAAGAATGTCCCTAATGATACGTACATAATGCCTCCCTGTTTTCGTAAACCGTAAATGACATGCCCATCTGAAAAGAACCACAATTACAAAATCTATAAATATATTAAAACATATAAAATGGCACAAAACATAATTACATTATTACCTTGCACCATATGGAGCATCATGTAACATATTCTCTTCATCGATAATGATTGGGCCAATGTTGAATCTAGCATCACCCAGTTGAGGAGTTAAACCAGGTATTCTTGACCATGCCCAAATCTAAAATATTGTCAGGAATAATATTAGTTATTATGACGATAAAAATATTTCAAACATTTGAAAAGTGATAACGTAAAGTTTACCTGTACGACTTGTAATGCACCACCTATCACTTTTTTTCCTCTCATCGAGGAAATGCATAACTCACGGTACAAATATGCCAATACGGCACTCACCCAACTATAATTCTGTCAGGATCGATTCCGGGGGTGGGTTGCCATTCCACACCCGAGTTCAACCAACTTGAGTTTCAATAGCTCGTGTTCTTGAAATGATGCACCGAGAGATTATATCGAGTTCGGTTACAAAACCGAGCGGAAGATACTCGACATAACCCGCTCTAAACCGATTACTCATTTGAAAGGCATTTTAAAGATATGCAATTAAAGTAAATAAACAAGCATTTGTTTATGGAAGTTCGAAGGTGGTGTAATCCTTCTACGTCTCCCCTTCTTCCATCTCATGGAAGGATTCCACTAGAAGACTTTGATTTATACAATCCTGTTGTACAAACCCGATCCAGTTGGGAATACCCCATCCAACTAGAACTCCTAGCAACTCAACTATGTATGTTCTTTAATGTCTCACATACAAAGACCTCTCATCGGTTGTGATAAATCATCAACCGTTACAATGATATTCACTCATCTATTAAGCTCTCATATACAATTAATAGAGTGAATATAAAGGCACAAATGATTCCATAATGAATCTGATACAGCAAGGTAAGAGGTGCCAAAGGTTTGAGGAGTGCTCTTCATTTAGCAACTTTTGTCTTTTAAGTTCCTCAATTGAATCCCAAGTGGGTTTGCTTTGGAAGGCTTGGATTGATCTCCAATCATCTGTTATTGAGCTTCCAAATCTTGTATATATAGCCCCAAGTAATGATATATACATTAGACACAAGAATATGCCCGTTGGAAAAGGTTCTGCACTATTCCCGAGCTTGCAACGGTCATATTCTGGTCTGGGCTCTTTGTATTTCGGACCGGGTTGGCCGGATCAGCATGGGCAGCTCAGTCTGGCCGGATCAGCATGGGCAGCTCAGTCTGTCAGATCAGCACGGGCAGATCAGTATGGTCCAGATCAGCAAGGGCAGATCAGTCTGGACAATCAGCTTGATACAAAAACATATTGATAAACTTGCTCTTCGATCTGTTGCTTGTAACTCTTGATTCATTGATTTCTGGACAAAGTGATCTATATGAACGTTGTATCCCTTTCTCCTAGCTTTCCAAGGAATCAAGAATCGCTCGATTTCGAGTTCTTATGAGAGAGTTATGCTTGAAATACGAGGCGATGCTCCTGCTGTCTGTTTGCTGGATGCAGCAGCACATGGCGTGACTTGCAGAAGCTTTTTGGCTATCTTAACGTCCGATTCAGTCTTTCACTTCCAAAGATGACTTGTAGATCTTTGTCTTAGCTTTCCAACCCATACTGAATCGTTTCGTTCCGATAAGCGAGCTAAGCGTTATGCCCACCAGACTGACAGGGACTTTGCTGTAACAACTCGATCTTACAGGCGTCACATGGCGTGACTTGCAGAAGCTTTTTGGCCATCTTAACGTTCGATTCAGTCTTTGACAGGGTCTTCCTACCTTAACCACGTATAGTACACATTTATTGGATAGAACATGCATTTATAACCTCTTAAGGGTTCCGGTTGTAGCTTGAGCTAATAAGATTACAGTCCAAAATAAAATTTCCAAAAGCTACTTAATTACATTCTCAACAATGAATGTTAAAGTTATAGGTTTACACTACTCCTAGAGTAGAGACTATCAAAATCCTGCATCCTATATTCATCTTGCTCCTTTTAGCTCACCTCCTCAACCCGACCCTAAGCCCTTGGTCCAAAAGTGTACCTACAGGGATAACACATCGTGAGCACATACATATTCACTTAACATGATAGAAAAGACATACAGTAATGCATAGCATCTTAGTTAAGTAAATGTTATTGGTCGTTCTTCAACTTCTTTTGTTATCACTGATTCTTATTCATGTATGAGGGCATCTTACCCCATTAAATGGCATCTTACCATAACATGACCGTCGTGTGGCATCTTACCACGGGGCATCTTACCCCATCATATGGCATCTTGCCATATCATAACATTATGTGGCATCTTACCACGTGGGCGTCTTACCCACTCACATACATTGGGTGGCATCTTACCACATGGGCGTCTTACCCAATCATATGCCTCGTATGACCTTATCATAAACTTACTTATCATAAACGTCATCATCATAAACATCATCATCGTAAACATCATCATAAACATCATCATCGTAACATCATCATCATAAACATCATCATCGTAACATCATCATTATAAACATCATCATCGTAAGCATCATCATAAACATCATCATCATAAACATCATCATAAACATCGTCATCATAAACATCATCATAATCATCATTATTATAAGCATCATCATTAAATGTAGGAGTATGGTTTACCGTCCGGTGCCCGTACGTTTCTTACGTACCTTAATTCCCAAAATGGAGGAGTCGGAGGACTTTATCTCCTTGAAGTCGTGGGTACCTGTGATGGTTTTACATAACCATACAAATTGATATTAGAAGCTAAATATAGTCCAATATCCAAAAATCCCACAAAAATATAAAAAATCCACATTTTTACATCTCGCGATCGATCGCTGGCCAGGCGCGATTGATCGCGAGACTACACTGGACGAGAGGCAAAAATTTCCTTCGTGGCGATCAATCGCCACTTTTGGCGCGATCGATCGCCAGCCTCGCCGATCGATCGCCCAAAAGTGGCGATCGGTCGCCAAATGTTACTGGCGTGCACTGGAGGCTCGCGATCGATCGCCAAGAACGGGCGATCGATCGCCGAGTGCTGAGTCCCGAAAATTCGCCATTAATGTACATTTTTCAAGCTTCTCTTCATGCCTTACAAATCCATACTTCCTTACAACATCAATAACCTCATAACCCACTAAAACCAACATAAAAACACTTCAAAAATCATTCCCCAACCTTAAACAACACATACCCGTAAAGACCCATTTCAAACCCTCCAAAATCAATACAAACTCAAATAAAACTTTACAAAAGCTTCAAGGAGTGATATATACACATCATAGGGCTTAAATTTTACCAAGAATCACAAGAGTGAAGCTTTTGCAAGGATTTCCTTCCCACCTTTGTGCCACACTTGAAAAATGAGGGGAAAGGGTTTGGGAAAAAGATTTTGGGGATTTTAGTGTAAAAGGGGAAAGTGAGTTAAAAAGGTGGGGTAGTGGGAGGTTATGTGGGTTTAATTAAATTGCACCCCAACACTTACCATGATGTATAAGATACGCCAACATGATATTTCAAAAGCATTTACAAAAATGCAACCGACCTCAATAAATCTATACCTTCCTCATAATTAAAATCAACATCCTTAAATCATGTTAATACATCATTTCCACACATAACTTGATCATCGTAATAATTCATCATATAAACATAATTAATGTCCAAGTTACCATTAATTAATTTCGGGGCATCACATTACTCCCCTACTTATAAGATTTCGTCCTCGAAATCGCATGCACTTACCCAAAAGAAACTAAACGTAAATCATACTAGAAAATAGTTTCGGGTAATGCAGCATCATATGCCGTTCCGTCTCCCACGTAGCCTCCTCGACACCCCGACGATCCCACTGAACTTTGACCATCGGTATAACTTTACTTCTTAGTCTGCGATCCTCACGATCCAGAATTCTGACCGGCCGTTCAACGTAGGATACATCTGAGTCTAACTGTACTTCAGTAGGCTGTAAAACATGAGACGGGTCTGGCTCATACTTCCTCAACATAGAAACATGGAAAACTTCATGAATTCCAGATAAGACGGCGGTAGAGCCAAACGGTAAGCCAATGTACCAATATGCTGCAATACCTCATACGGTCCGACATATCTCGGAGATAACTTCCCCCGCATACCAAAACGGACCACACCCCTGAAGGGTGAGATTTTCAAGAAAACCTTGTCTCCTTCTTGGAATTCTAGCGGCCGTCGCCGCTTATTGGCATAGGCTGCTTGCCTATCTTGAGCTGCCTTCATCTTTGAGCGTATTATCTTAATATTTTCCTCCATGTCCTTAATCATATCCGGTCCTCCGACCGCTCTACTCGTCAAGTCCTCCCAATACAGTGGTGACCTACATCGTCGTCCATAAAGAGCTTCAAAAGGGGCCATTTGAATGCTCGCCTGATAGCTATTATTATAGGAGAACTCTACCAGTGGTATAGACTCTTGCCATGGAGTATCAAACTCCAAAACACATGCCCTCAGCATATCTTCGAGCGTCTGAATAGTACGCTCCGTTTGGCTGTCTGTCTGAGGGTGATAAGCTGTACTCAATCTCACCTCGGTGCCCAAAGCTGTCTGGAGACCTTCCCAGAAATGAGAAGTAAACCTTGGGTCTCTGTCAGACACGATCGAGACTGGAACCCCATGCAACCTCACTACATCCCGTACATACAATTGGGCCATCTTTAGATACGTGAAAGTCATACTGTAAGGGATGAAATGAGCTACTTTCGTCAGCCTATCCACGATCACCCAGATCGCATCAAATCCAGAGGCCGACCTTGGCAAGTGGGTTACGAAGTCCATAGATATATGTTCCCACTTCCACTTAGGTACCTCCAAGCTCTTCAGCTCGCCACCAGGCCTCTGCCTTTCTGCCTTTACTTGTTGGCAGATCAAACATCTCTTGACAAAACTGATCACAACACGCTTCATGCGTCTCCACCAGAATTGACCACCCAGGTCCTTGTACATATTTCTTCCTCCTGGGTGAATACTGAACCGACTACTGTGAGCTCGCTCCAATATTCCTTTACGTAACTCTGGTGTATCTGGGACTACCCATCGGTTGCCCAGTCTTAATGAATCATCTTCAGCCACTCTAAACTTTGTTGGCTGACCTCGAAGTACTATCGATGACCATCTCTGAACTTCATCATCTGACCTCTGAGCTTTCCTGATAGCCTCAAATATGTCTGGCTCGGCCAATAAGGTCGACACTCGCACCGGCGACGTGTCCACATCAAAGTCATAGCTCAGGTGGCAGTAAGAGGTCATCATCGCTGATAAACACATAACGTCCTCAGCAGTACTCTTCACTTTTCGACTTAAGGCGTCTGCTATCAAATTTGCTTTACCGGGATGGTACTCAATTTCACAGTCATAATCCTTGAGCAAATCCATCCATCTTCTTTGACGCATATTCAGTTCAGCCTGAGTGAATAGAAACTTTAGGCTCTTATGGTCCGTAAAAATGGTAAACGTAGTACCATAAAGATAATGACACCAAATTTTCAAGGCGAAAATGATAGCTGCCAGTTCCAGATCATGGATTGGGTATCTGGTCTCATGAGGCTTCAACTGTCTCGAAGCATAGGCTACCACTTGTCTGTCTTGCATCAATACACAGCCTAAACCCTGCAATGATGCGTCCGTGTACAAGGCAAACCTCTTATCCTCAGACGGGATCACCAATACTGGCGCTGTCGTCAAACGACGCTTCAATTCTTGGAAGCTTTCCTCACAAGCTTCGGACCAAAAGAATGGGACTCCTTTCTGAGTCAGCTGTGTCAATGGCTTAGCGATCTTAGAAAATCCCTCGACAAAACGTCGGTAATAACCTGCTAAACCAAGGAAACTCCGTATCTCGGGTACAGAAGTGGGTGCTGCCCACTCCATTACAGCTTCAATCTTCCTGGGATCCACAGATATCCCGCTGCTAGATATAACATGACCCAAGAACACGACACTGCTCAGCCAGAACTCACACTTGCTGAGCTTTGCATACAACTGATGATCCCTAAGGATCTGAAGTACTGTCCTCAAGTGTCGTACATGATCTTCTTCGGTCCGGGAGTAGATGAGTATATCGTCAATGAAAACTATGACGAATTGATCCAAATATGGCTGGAACACCTTGTTCATCAAACTCATGAAAACAGCCGGGGCATTTGTCACCCCAAAAGGCATGACCAGGAATTCATAGTGTTCATACCTAGTCCTGAAGGCTGTCTTCTGGACATCATCTTCCTTTACTCGAATCTGATGGTACCCCGACCTCAGATCGATCTTACTGTAGAGCCTCGTACCCTGCAACTGATCAAACAAGTCATCGATCCTCGAAAGTGGGTACTTATTCTTCACCGTAGCTTTGTTCAGTTGTCTGTACTCGACGCACAAGCGCATCGAACCATCTCTTCTTCACAAATAAAACTGGCGCTCCCTAGGGCGACACGCTAGGGCGTATAAGCCCTTATCAAGGAGCTCTTGTAACTGAAGCTTTAGTTCCCTTAGCTCCGCTGGTGCCATCCTATAAGGGGCACGAGAAATGGCAGACGTCCCCGGTAATAGTTCAATCCCAAACTCGACCTCTCTCGTCGGTGGGAATCCGGGAATCTCCTCCGGGAAGACATCAGGGAACTCCGCCACTACGGGCACATCCTCAACTTTTACTTCTTCTTTCTTTTTCGTAACATCAACGGCATATATGAGATAGCCTGTATGGCCCCGTTCCAACAACTGTGCCATCTTGACAGCAGATATCAACGGGATCTTAGAGCGAGAACCATCCCCATAGAATGTCCATGGAACTCCCTTATCAGATTTGAATCGTACAGTTCTCTGCCTGCAGTTCACAACTGCCTGATACCTGTTCAGAACATCAATGCCCAGAATGCAGTCAAAATCTGACATCCCCAGAACAATCAAATATGACCTTAGTTCTTTATCCTCAAAATAAATGAGGCCATCGTAGACGATCCGATCAGTAATCATACTTCTTCCAGCGGGGGTCGAGACTATAAGAGGCGTGGGCGACGGAGAAGTGCATATGTGATGCCTTTCCATAAAACTTGTCGACACAAAAGAGTGTGACGCACCTGTGTCGATCAATATAAAAGCAGGGTGCGTAAATAAAAGACACGTACCCGCTATAACCTCCTCCGGAGCCGCTGAAGCCTGCTCCCTTGTCAATGCATAGACTTGTCCTTGAGGTGGCCCCATGGGCTGACCTCCATACTGACGCGGCACAAATGGGGGTCTGTGCTGTGCTGTCCTATCCGCAGGCCTCCCCGCAGGACCCTGTTGACTTCCCCTGTTGGGACACTGTCTAGCAAAGTGGCCCTTGTCGCCACAAACATAGCACCCTACACAATCTTTCGTCAGATGTGGTTGCCCACAAAGAGTGCATTGGATCTTCCCGGATCTGTCTCCCTGAGACTACCCCCTTCCAGATGGGGCATCACTCCTTCGGTTCCCCTTACATCTATTGTCAGACCTCTTACCACTGAACCTTGACGCCGATGTGTTTCCTCTTGATTTGAACTGCTCACCCCTTGGCTTCAAATTATCATGAGTGGATTTCTGAGGGGGTGCTGGCGGTGGTACAACATCAGGGTATGCACCCACTCCCAGTTTGGCTAGCTCAGCCCGTGAGAGTGCATCGTCAAAGCAAGTAGGGCCATAAGTAATCACCCTATCGTACAGCTCCGGCCTCAAGCCCTTCATGAAGTTCCTCATCTTTGCTTGAGTGCTCGTGGCGATGTGAGGCACATATCTGAGTAAGGAGCAAAATTGAAGAGCATAATCTGACACTGACATATTACCTTGCTTGAGGTGAGTGAATTCATCTTCCTTAGCCTGTCGTGCAGCAGCCGAGAAATAACGATTCAGAAAGCGAGTTCGAAACATTTTCCAATTAACTTCATGACCTTGAGCCTCTTGCTCTACCACGGTGGTCTTCCACCACATTAGCGCCTTCTTGGCCAATTGGAACTCTGCTAACCGTATCCATGCTGTCTTCGCACATGGGGCTGCCACAAAGATCTGTTCTATTCTTTCTAACCATTCCTCAGCTCGTTCCCCAGTTTTGGTTCCTTCAAAGGTTGGGGGTCGGTAAGCAAGAAACTGAGTTAAGCTTAGCTCCCCTGGCAACAACTGTTGTTCGGATGGTTCATCATCAAAAGCTGGCGGGGGTAGGGGATTCGTACGCCCCGCACTCGCATTGACGCTCACTGCGTCTCCTACCTCCACGTTTGCTGCCATACTGCAACACAAGGGTTAACAACAAGATCCAAAAACAGTTCATATAATACTTCGTTAGATAACAAAACATGTTAGCACAACATCATATACTTCATATGCAACTTATGCACAAAACATGTTTGAAAGTAAGCACCTAGCTAACTTATTGCTAAGGCTACCCTTCACTCATTCCCGGGTTATCTAACCACTGCTCTGATACCACTAATGTAGGGTCTTCCTACCTTAACCACGTATAGTACACATTTATTGGATAGAACATGCATTTATAACCTCTTAAGGGTTCCGGTTGTAGCTTGAGCTAATAAGATTACAGGCCAAAATAAAATTTCCAAAAGCTACTTAATTACATTCTCAACAATGAATGTTAAAGTTATAGGTTTACACTACTCCTAGAGTAGAGACTATCAAAATCCTGCATCCGATATTCATCTTGCTCCTTTTAGCTCACCTCCTCAATCCGACCCTAAGCCCTTGGTCCAAAAGTGTACCTACAGGGATAACACATCGTGAGCACATACATATTCACTTAACATGATAGAAAAGACATACAGTAATGCATAGCATCTTAGTTAAGTAAATGTTATTGGTCGTTCTTCAACTTCTTTTGTTATCCCTGATTCTTATTCATGTATGAGGGCATCTTACCCCATTAAATGACATCTTACCATAACATGACCGTCGTGTGGCATCTTACCACGGGGCATCTTACCCCATCATATGGCATCTTGCCATATCATAACATTATGTGGCATCTTACCACGTGGGCGTCTTACCCACTCACATACATTGGGTGGCATCTTACCACATGGGCGTCTTACCCAATCATATGCCTCGTATGACCTTATCATAAACTTACTTATCATAAACGTCATCATCATAAACATCATCATCGTAAACATCATCATAAACATCATCATCGTAACATCATCATCATAAACATCATCATCGTAACATCATCATTATAAACATCATCATAAACATCATCATCGTAAGCATCATCATAAACATCATCATCATAAACATCATCATAAACATCATCATAATCATCATTATTATAAGCATCATCATTAAATGTAGGAGTATGGTTTACCGTCCGGTGCCCGTACGTTTCTTACGTACCTTAATTCCCAAAATGGAGGAGTCGGAGGACTTTATCTCCTTGAAGTCGTGGGGTACCTGGGATGGTTCTACATAACCATACAAATTGATATTAGAAGCTAAATATAGTCCAATATCCAAAAATCCCACAAAAATATCAAAAATCCACATTTTTACATCTCGCGATCGATCGCTGGCCAGGCGCGATCGATCGCGAGACTACACTGGACGAGGGGCAAAAATTTCCTTCGTGGCGATCGATCGCCACTTTTGGCGCGATCGATCGCCAGCCTCGCCGATCGATCGCCCAAAAGTGGCGATCGGTCGCCAAATGTTACTGGCGTGCACTGGAGGCTCGCGATCGATCGCCAGAACGGGCGATCGTTCGCCGAGTGCTGAGTCCCGAAAATTCGCCATTAATGTACATTTTTCAAGCTTCTCTTCATGCCTTACAAATCCATACTTCCTTACAACATCAATAACCTCATAAGCCACTAAAACCAACATAAAAACACTTCAAAAATCATTCCCCAACCTTAAACAACACATACCCATAAAGACCCATTTCAAACCCTCCAAAATCAATACAAACTCAAATAAAACTTTACAAAAGCTTCAAGGAGTGATATATACACATCATAGGGCTTAAATCTTACCAAGAATCACAAGAGTGAAGCTTTTGCAAGGATTTCCTTCCCACCTTTGTGCCAAACTCGAAAAATGAGGGGAAAGGGTTTGGGAAAAAGATTTTGGGGATTTTAGTGTAAAAGGGGAAAGTGAGTTAAAAAGGTGGGGTAGTGGGAGGTTATGTGGGTTTAATTAAATTGCACCCCAACACTTACCATGATGTATAAGATACGCCAACATGATATTTCAAAAGCATTTACAAAAATGCAACCGACCTCAATAAATCTATACCTTCCTCATAATTAAAATCAACATCCTTAAATCATGTTAATACATCATTTCCACACATAACTTGATCATCGTAATAATTCATCATATAAACATAATTAATGTCCAAGTTACCATTAATTAATTTCGGGGCATCACAGAATCGTTCTGTTCCGATAAGCGAGCTGAGAGTTATGCCCACCAGACTGACAGTTGCTTGCTGAAACAGCTTGTTGTTTCTTCGCGGTACAGCTCGATCTTGCAGGCGTCTTTTCTCCTTGATAACATTCGAACTAGACGATCTGTTGTGAAATATGACTTTTAGTATTTTGAGTTGGCTGTTCAATCTCTTTGGAAGCACGCCATTTCGATATCCGAGCTATTAGATATGATCGAAACAATCCGCTCTGTCAGGATTTCAGACTTGGTCCAGCTTGATATTTTCAAGCTATTTCTTTGTAATTCATCAAGCTCTTAATTATGATCTATGAACTGCACACTTGATGAAATATGTTAGCAACACATTAACAAGTTTTGTTAACATCAAAACCAAGATTATTCGGGTTTCCAAAACCCAACAAATTCCCAACTGAATCAATATTCTCTAACTTCTGTAAAAATAATAACTTTACAGAATTGCCGGACGAATCAGGGCACAAAATTCCACCTAACATCAATAATACACAAGCCCGAGTATATCGGACTACATCTTCTGCCGTACTGTACTCAGTAAGAGCATTATTCACCAAATGATTCTTTATTGCAGATATGTACAACTTTGCACCTTTAAAGTGTGCAATATCCGGTGTAAATCCCAAAAGCATATGATAATATTCTTGCCAATCAGGTATACTCCTATCATAATCAACACCGGATAATACGATACCATCTACTGGCAATGCCATTATCACTGCAATGTCTTGCAGTGTGATGGCTGCCTCTCCGGATCTAAAGTGGAAAGTATGTGTTTTGCGGCGCCATCTCTCAGCTAAAGCCGTGATGAGGTGAAAGTCAAGTGCAATTTTACCATACCTATAAACACCATAAAAACCAATACTGTCCAACAAACTCGCAACACGAGTATCGAGGGGGCAAATATCCCAAAAATATTTATTAGGATTTCTGCCTCGAAGTGTAGAATCAATATCACCTGCCCAAACAGTCTCAGATCGATGACCTGACTGCAATGATATGAGATGGCTGTCAATCGGGCATGATGCTCTTTATAAATCCATCCTGAAATATTACACAACAAATATCAACATAATAAAAATATAAACACGGCCACCACCACCCGCCAACCGCCGCCGCCGGCCGAAAAATGGCAGCCACGTGCCGACACTCCGACGTTGTAAATCATTTGGTGATCTGTCCTTATCTCCAAATTATAACTATATATTCAATAAAAACTACCAAACAACAAAAATCAAACACAAACAACAAAATAATTGAAATTTTACAACTTTCAAAAATTTATATTAAAAAGCTGTAATGTTACCTCAAATTCAAGAATGACAAACAACTAAGCTCCACAAATTGCAAACCATAATAATTTTCAAAATTTGGCACAAAAAAAGGTTCAAGAGTTTGAAAAATTTTTTGCGATGAGAGAATGAAGAAAAAAAGAGGAAGAAGAGAAGAAAGGAAGGAAGGGCCGGTGCAAAAAAAAAAACATTATTATTGAAGGAGCCAACTGAGATGGTGCCTTCAATAATATTTAAAAAAAATATCTGAAGGCGCCTTCAATGATTTTTTTTTAACCACGACTAAAGACGTCATATGAGATGACGTCTACAGCTGAAGACACCATCTCAAATGGAGTTTTGGGTTAGTTTAAAAGGTTTTTAAAATTTCGATTATTTTGTTAAATGAATTTTTTTTTCCAATTAAATAGTTAAAAAAACCCCTCAGATTACCTCGTTTTTATTTTTAATTTTTAAAGTTATAATTATGAATTTTCAAATTAATTAATTAATTTAAATGTTCAAATATACCATTTTGGAAGTGTCATGTGATAAATAAGCCAGAAACAGGATGTTATGAAGAAGACGAAGCATCGAAGCAAGCCATCCAGAGGTCACCATCACAGGATGGAGAAACGGGCGAAGCAATCCATCTCCTCAAATCAAAGCCAAATCACTGGTCGCATTTCGCACCTCTACACGCCATCCATCTCCCAATTAACATTTTCAAATTCGCATGCATCACCAACGCCATTTCAATTCATTGTATTCGCCTTCCCCCACCTTTTACCCATCGCAAAAATATTATCAAACCAAGAACAGGAAGAAGCACTACATACAGAAGACTCTGGAGATAATAGGCCGATGATATCAAGAAGAAGATGCCTATGTATTTCAGCAACCGCCGCGGCAGTAATCGGCTTGCTTCTGCTACTCCTTATTCTAGCCCTCACTGTATTCAAGCCCAAGGACCCCGTCATCAACGTCAACTCCGTAACACTCGCTGGCCTGGATTCCTCTATTGACATAGCCAACCTCAGAGTCTACGTCAACGTCACCCTTAACACCACCATCACCGTTAAAAATCCAAACAGGGTTGGCTTCAAGCACGCTAGCAGCACCGCATTCCTCCGGTACAGAGGCCATGACGTTGGACAGGCGCTCATCCCCGCGGGGAAAATTGCCGCCCGAGATTCAAGCAATATGAATATCACACTCACGTTATTTGCCGATCAACTCGCCTCCGATGCCAATTTCTATTACGATGCCATCTCCGGCAAGTTGCCTTTCCAGACTTACATCAGGCTTCCCGGAAAAGCCCGATTACTATTCAATATTCATGTCGTAGCCTACGCTACTTGCGATCTGGTGATCGATGTCGTTAGTCAGGCTCTCGCCAGTCAGACATGCCATTACAAAACTAAATTGTAGTCTACTAAACATTATATATTTAGATAAAAGTTTGAATTTTTTGTTGTTGTAAACTTAGATTTGATATTTCGAATCTTTGACACAAGCCACTTTCTTCTTATAGTAAATTTAAGAAGTTGGAATGCATTTAGCAGCACTCCAGCTCCTTTTGTATTGAGAAAGACTGCCAATTTATCTGTATTATCAATGTGATTGACGTGTGGTTATTATTAATCTTTTTTTTCTTTCAAGCCATTTAAAGGAACTGATGGTTCCACTTAAAATTCGTTCGTGCTTCAAACAGTAACAGAGAACGTATATATTTGAATGGTGAAAATTGGAGGCAACTTTTAAAGGTTAAGGAAATTGCGGTAAGCGTTAGCAAATTGCTGCGCCGTTACTCTTAAAACATCCTGGGCAAAATTTGTTTTGGCCCGGAATGACAGAATCTGATAGAGAACGGTATACCTAAAAGAAAATTGAAAGACAACCTTCCGGCGAAACTGCGCATTTTCGAGCGTTTTGAAACCTAATTCAAAATCTGAAAAACGCAGAAAATGGAGATTGATTTTGCCCCGATAACTTTATGTTCCAAGGCGCACCAGAAGATATATCAAGATTGGTTTTCTTTCGCTGATTCAGGTACCCACAATTTTTTTGTGCTCGGGGCTTGAATTCCAATTCGATGTAAGGACTGATATCATATTGTGATCAGATGGAGATGGGCGTCTAACGGGAGGAGATGCCACCAAATTCTTTTCCATGTCCAATTTGTCTCGTCAAGATCTCAAGCTGGTGATTGTTCTGTTCTTATTTCCCTCTTTCCTTTTTCGATTTCACATTTTGAAAATATCTGGAAAAAAAATCACCTGAATTTGAATCTTTTACGTGGATTATTGTTCTCCTGTATGCGTGTGTCCAGGAGTTGCATCTTTGTCTGCTCGTTAAGTGTTCTTGAAAACTTACATTTTTGTTGGTCATTTTTTGTACTAATATTTCTTTCCACAGGTCTGGGCAATTGCAGACACAAAAAGGCAAGGCTTTCTTGGATTGAAAGAGTTTGTTACGGCCATGCAGGTTCTGATCTTTTCCCTACTTCGATCAATGGTAGGATATTGGCCTCTTGTAATATTTTGATCTGCAGTTGATCTCTATGGCACAAGCTGGACGTACTCTCACCAGTGATATTCTAAATGCTGAAGGTAAGAACTAGACTATCAGATTCTTTTGTTCTTCGAGATGGTAATTTAAGTAATTTCATCATGGAATGAATTCCTCTACTAAGTCAGTCTATTACTTTTTTGTTAGTTTTAACGTGCTAATCACATGCAGTTGACTTTGAAAACTTGCATCCTCCTGCCATGGAAGGCCTGGATGTACGCCTTGGTGTAAGTATATGGCATCCTTCATCTGTATATTTGCCATATTAACTTTAATACAGAGTTCTTTTGGTATTACATGCAGAAAATGAAGCGTAAACTTGATTCGAAACAAAATGGTGAGATTCTGGAAAATGTGCAATATTGGTAGTTGGGCTATTTATACTGAGTTTGTAATGATTCAGGTGCTCCAAAGGTGCAGTATTCTCCATCAGCTAATTGGTTTTCGTCAAAATCTTCAAAGAAGGTGACTTGCCGTGTCATAGATGCTATAAACACTTATGTTTGTTTAATGTTTCATTACCCTCTAAAAATCACTTTCAAAATTTTCCGTCATGTTATCTTTTATCATCGAGTGCAACAATTCAAGTCCAAGTATCCATGAATTTGAAATGTTCACTTTACTGCAGTTGATTTATTGCTTTTCCCATCAATCTTACATCATCTTTTAAAACATTTGATGTATGTATGTATGATCTCTCGTGTCTTCAATCTCTTATGGTTTACAAGAACGTTGCTCAGTTATGGTTTTAGGTATCTTCGAGCTCTGTAACTTCCATAATTGATGGCTTGAAGAAACTGTATGAAAAGAAGGTGAAGCCCCTGGAAGTAACCTATCGGTTCAATGATTTCGTTTCCCCCTTACTGGTAAGATTCTATCTTCTATCAGTTCGATGTGTTGTGAAAAAAATGATGAATTCGATTCTGTTTCTTGCCTTTTGCTAATACATTCTTCTCGAGCTAGTGATAAGAGTTTAGACGTTACCTATAAGTGACCGAAACCTTTCTTAAATTCGTTGTGTTGGAAGACGAATAGCGACTTTGATGCTAGACCAATGGTGATGCTTCTGGGTCAGTACTCCACAGGGAAAACGACATTCATCAAGCATTTGCTTCAGAGTAATTATCCAGGTATTTTAGCAAGCTTCTTTGAAGCATTCAATTATCTTCATTTTCTTTCTGATATTATTACTATTTAAAAGACTTTATATCTCAGGATCCCATATTGGACCAGAGCCCACAACAGATAGATTTGTTGTTGTCATGGTAAGTTTTTGTCATCTTTCCCCCCTCCGCTGTACACTATATTTGAGCTGTGGCATTTAAATCTCACAGATACATTTTGTTTGGTTCTAACCTCCTATCATTGAAAGCATTAGTTACTTGGTTTGTCGATTTTTCTACTTGTACTAGATCTTCTTTAGTTTCCACGATTGTTTTGGTACATCAATTATTGATGCTTTGACATTCAGAATGGACCTGATGAGAGAAGTGTTCCAGGGAACACAGTTGCTGTTCAAGCAGATATGCCTTTCAATGGCCTGACAACTTTTGGAACTTCATTTTTGTCAAAATTTGAATGCTCACAAATGCCACATCCTGTGAGTTACATACTTTCTTTGAGATATATTCTTGATGGGTTTTTTGTTTACTTTCTATAGTTTTGATGGTAACAGATGCTGGAGCACATAACATTAGTGGACACTCCCGGAGTTTTATCAGGAGAAAAGCAACGAACACAGAGAAGTTACGACTTTACCGGTGTAACATCTTGGTTTGCTACAAAGTGTGATCTCATCCTGCTTCTATTCGACCCCCACAAACTCGATATCAGTGATGAATTCAAACGAGTCATTGGATCTTTACGTGGTCATGATGACAAAATACGCGTGGTTTTGAACAAGGCTGACCAAGTTGATACACAACAAGTATGAATCAGTAACGAAATTTTAAAGACTTCAATTTGTTGGTTTGTTATCATTGGTAGCAAGAAAAATTTGTACCCTCCTATAACTTGAGTCCACTGCTTCTTCTCTTGTTGCAGCTTATGCGAGTATATGGAGCATTGATGTGGTCCCTCGGTAAAGTTCTCAATACTCCTGAAGTTATGCGTGTTTACATAGGGTACGTCTCGTCTTCCATATTTTGTACAAAAAAGGTCTGTTCGGGATGAATTGTGAATTTGTATTTTATGCCAACTCTTCTTTGGGGAACAAAATGACATTTCTTTTTCAGTTCTTTTAACGACAAGCCTATAAACGAGATTGCTTCTGGTCCCATCGGTGAAGTGCTTTTCGAGAGAGAACAGGATGACCTTCTTTCTGATCTGAAAGACATACCAAAGAAAGCTTGTGCTCGTCGTGTGAGTATGATATCACTTTCTCTCGAGCTAGGGGTTGATCAAGAAAATACCGATATTAGGGGAAAACATGAACCTTTTTTTGATTTTCTAAACATTTTACAGATAAACGAATTTGTAAAACGTGCCAGGGCTGCGAAGATACACGCCTATATCATTGGTCACCTGAAGAAAGAAATGCCTGCAATGATGGGCAAAGCTAAGACACAACAGAAACTCATTGACAATCTGGCTGACGAATTTGCAAAGGTTAGTTCCCTATCCCCTCTACCGATGTATGCTGCACGAATAAAGGCTTAGTCGTTTATTCAAAATTTTCAGATTCAGAAGGAACACCATCTACCACCTGGGGATTTCCCAAATGTGGAAGAATTTAGGGAGATTTTGAGCACCTACAACATAGATAAGTTTGAGAAGTTGAAGCCGAAAATGGTACAAGCTATTGACGACATGCTTGGGTATGACGTTCCCAATCTTCTGAAGAATTTTAGCAATCCTTATGATTAAAGACGATAATGTTCTATGCTGGAAGTACAAAGAGAACTATTATCATTAAGAAGATGCTGATGTTCTTTGGAGTAATATTATGTAATTTTACTAAGATATTGTGTTATTTGGGATTCTATATATAAGGGATGTATATCTAAAATCAAACAATGTATATTTGTACCATCACATTTAAAAATTAATATGAGTCCAAATGACAAAGTAAATAAATACTATTTTTTGGTGGTGGAAAAGAAAAAATGGGTTTGCCAAAGTTTGTATTGAAACCTGAATAATTTTTAGCATATGAAATATTTATACAAAGATATGGAGTACAAAGACACTAATGAAGATATTCTGGCCAAAAAAAGCTATTGGAGAAGACTGATGCAAGTGTGCGATCTGACTTGATTTTTTATTTGGTTGTTGACTGCTAAAGTTTTAGTTGTTGTTGTGGTAGTGAATGCTATATTTATGGTGTAATTTGATCAGAACTGAAATCTGATTGAATTCGGATTTCAACATTTTCTTAATGAAGTTTCAACCCAAGTATGTACCAATCATAAGAAATTAAAATTTAAAAATAATTACCTTAGCAAAACAATATGGAACAAGAACTCGTGCGAACGGGGTCTATTATGGGCCTTAAGAAGAGACATTGGGCCCTCGAATCAAGTCCAACAACGAAGAGACCCGGTTCAAATGTCTTCAGACGGCAGCAAAACGGGGCTCCGTTTCTAACACTTTGCTCCTCCCAAATCCCCTTCTGGATTATTCCGATCGGCGTCGTCTCCATTTTCTTCGGATCGAAGGTGAACCGTTACGTCTTTTTTTCTGATTAGCTGTCTTTTAATTTGATATATTATTAAGATCTACGTGATGTGAATTGTGGCTGATGACCAGCAGCAGCTATTTATTGGCACTGCAGGTTGTGGACAAATGAAAATGTTGCCGCAAGGGATGAAGAAGGCTATTGCAGAGAACCCTAAGAAGGTTGCAAATTTGATTGACCTTGTAAATATGCCTTCGACACTAAGAGAATTCATGGGTCAGTCTCAGAGTTCCCAATTGAACTGTTTTAGGCATGTGTGGTCGTATATCAAGCAGCACAATCTTCAGGTTCAGTCGCTAGTGTTTTTTTTTCTCTGTGTAGTTGGGAGTCATAGTAGCTACTAAATTATGTCCCTATATCGCTACTTTTGGTTTTATGAACTTTGATAAACTCTGTGTTGTTTTACGAAAAGGGTCCCTTCTCATCCTTACATTTGGCTGTAAACTCTAGAAGTTTTCGTTCACTGGAAGACCCAAGAACTCATGGAATTGGCGGCTTAGACATAGTGTAACCTTTTCTGGTTGGGTGGGGGAGTAACTATCTTTAAGAAAAAGTACATATATATTGATATAAAGTGTAGACATGACAGCAACAACCCTTGGGCGCTGTGTGTAGTGCTCCGCAGGACTTCTATTTGAGTTGTTTTGGCTCTCCCCTCAGCATCTAATCATTCTCACTTGTCTTTTCCTTTTTTCCAGGATCCAAGCAATAAAAACATTGTGAATTGTGATCAAAAGCTTAAGAATATTCTGTTGGGCAAGTCTAAGGTCGAACTTACTGAACTTCCCATGTTGATCAGGTTGCATTTCCCAAAGCAGCCCAAGTGATTCTTGCAAGTTCTTTACAATTGTTAAGTGTGCATTGTTTACCTCCAAATGCACTTAAGAATGGACTCCTGATCAAGATAACTGTTAATTTTTCCAATGATGCAAGTTATGAGACAAGTTCCTGCATGGAGTGTTGGGGCAATCGTCATAGTAATTCATCTTTTGGCCATTGTTGTCATCAAGAAAAGAACTTGTATCTTCTTTGTTATGTTTGGTCATAGTGACTATTTTAAGTTTCTGGAGAATGATATTGTACAAGCATTATACAGGCTTAAATTGATGTCAGCCTACCGAGAAATGATGGATAGCAATTGACTGTTGATTAATCTCTATATTGTTATTTTTGTTGTTTCAACCGACTTCTGAAAAAGTAACCAGAAGTAGTGAAGTTTTTTTAGTATTACCAGCACTGGTGTTAGCATGCCTTTGAATACAAATCTTATTATCAAGCGACATCAAAACTCATGAATATATCAATGTGTCATTCGCCAAACAAGGGAAAACCCACCAGTTCCTCAACCTCCATCTATACTTCCAACTCACACCTCCCCCCCACCCCCCACCCCACACACCTGATAACAGTTAATTCCTTGGGATTAGCAAAATGTAATCCACAATTCAGATTTCACAAATGTCTCCTTATTTGTTTTTCAAAGACTGAAGACGCATAAGAATAACCTGTCAGCATGATAATAGTTTGCAACTTTATTCATGTGATGTATGTGTACCTTTCATTTCTCAACCAACTTATGCGATAACCCTATTGAGATTTTACAATTAGATCCTAATAAATTTGAAATTTTAATGTCTATTTCCTTTTGTGTGACATGTGGCAATCGAAATTAAGACTGCAATGTTGAGGAGGTTTTAATCCATGGAAAGAATTAATGGTTCCCTGGATTCATCGTCATCAACATTATCACTACTACGACCAATATAGTAGTTTTTCTTCTTTTTTTGCGTGTGAGATGTATTTCGGCAGCCCGAATCTCAAAATAATTCCATCAGTTGATCATATAATGGCCACGTTTACGGTTAGTTTGAGGGACATTCATGTATAGGGGCTCACACCCAATGCAGGCATCTACACACCTACAAGTATAAATGCATATATATATATATTAGTTCTTCTTGGCACCGTGTGAGACACGGTGCCAGTAATCAGAATATCGATAAGCTGTTTTCGAGCTTCATTTTTCTTGAAATCTAACATCCATAAGCTCGAGGCAGTCGGCAGCATCAAGCACAAAAGAAACAATCATAGAGGAACGTGCACCAAAAAGTTAAATAATACAAGAAGCAAGGGCGAAAAAGGAAACATAGTGTACAACCTGACAACATTGCAAATTTTGAAATACGCCTGATGAAATCAGAAACAGGAAAGAACTTAAAGCTAGCTTGGGCAAAACGTGACCAACCCGTTAAAAGTAGGGAACAACCACAAATCCTCCAAACCCCTAGATAGATACGTGAGAATAAAGAAAAGAACAAGAAATTTCAAGACAAAACTTGAGAAGATAAGAACTTAAAAACTAACCAAGTTTGAATCATACATGGAGGCATACATCCACAAAGCTTACCTATACCATAGTGTAATGACACGATTCGTAAGATTTGCATTTTGATCATTTTAAAATGACCGAGCTAGACCAAAATCTGCAAGTTTCAAGTTTCCTTCATTGTCTACCAAGAGACACCTAATTTTAGCACCGTATATGGGGAATGAAATTTAATCTAAATACTTATTTTGCATAGAACCTTTGATATCACGGTGAAGCACTTGATTTACATGATAGTATTGAAGCCCGATCAAAAGCGATCAAAAGCTGTCTCATGCAGCACTAAGAGGAGAGCAAAATGAAAATCATTATTTTGATTGTCACTCTTATTTTCCAAATTCCATCAGAAGCACCTGATTTGAGACTAAATTAAATAGAATTGCATATTAGACGCTCTATGTTATCTTAAAGACCATGTAAATTCCCACCTAATTTGTGGCACTTAAAAATCTCATTCCAGGATGCTGGATGATCAACAAGACTAATCAAGCATGGTCCATGTACTCAAAGACCATGTAAATTCCCCATTTGTACTTGTTTTTTTTTTTTGGAAATCATTTCATTCCGATAAAAAATATTCAACCAAGAACAGAGAACATATCACATTTGATTCACTTTCTGGATTCAAATAGTAAAAACAAAATATTGTCGTAGCCTTAACAAAGTCTTCAAATATCATATTATTCGTGATTCTTTGTTACTTTGATGTTGTGCGCATGCAAAGAAATAAAAAAATTACCTGACGCCCCTTGCTCATTCCTCTTAGGATCTGAAAAAACAATTACAAACTTCAGATGCAATAATCTAAACATGATGGGTAGAGAATTTAAATTAAATAAAAAGACCAAACTTCGCTTGTAATGAGGCACAAGAGCTGCAACTCGCCAAAACTTGAACCGAGTCGCAATCATTATGGGATTTTAATGACTATTTTCTTAACAAAAGAACAACTCAAACATTATAATGAAACAAAGATGAAAACATTCAAAACAATAATGGAAAGATAATTTAAATTATCACGAGAGCAATCATTTCATGCATAGAAACCAACGACATATTTCATCAAACAATTCTCAAGTATGAACACTAACATAACTAAAACCATAAAATAAAAATGTCATCTAATCATAATATCATCATCCTGATGAAGCAGCAAAGATATCCAGATTAACCAACAACTAACGTTTTACAGATATCTCCTATTTTATTTAATCTAAACCACGCCACAAATAAATACAAGCCTAGTGGCAGAGAAGCTTTATAGCAAAATTTCGGGTATTTTTGTCACAGTTTGCTCCGTTCGATGGACATTCCTGCTCCTCAACCAATAAAAGCATTAATATAATGAACTATGTTACAGGAAAAAAGAAAAACCACACTTTCATTAACTAATCTAATAATGAATTGATTGTTTTTTTTTTTTTACGTTTTTGTACACATTGTCCATCCACAGAACCATCAGTGTACCCTAATAACTCTTTTTGTTATAGATTCTTATAATTCTCCCCAAAGCAATCACATAAAACAAATTAAATGAAGAGCAATAATGCAAAACAAAAAAATAAGCTCAAATCAAACATGTGACCAAAAGAATATCAACCTATCAAGAAACTGATTCCCAAAAAACAAAAATTCTAATTGAAATTTATCTCCGAAAGAAGCAGCAGGGGCAAGCACAAGTGGCTAAAACTTGCACTGATGCATTTGCAAAGATTTAGAACAATTGAAGTGTTGCTTTGAGCTTATCCTATTTCCATTTAGGCAACTTGTAGAAAGCATAGTCATCTCAAATTTCTCCCTGATCTCGAATTTCTCCCTGAATTCTTGTGATGACAAATACATCTGTAAAACATGATTTCTAAATGTGAGGCAAACATTAAACAACATTGAATTATTAAGGCAATAACTTCGCAGGCACTTACCTCACGCATGGTAATATCAACTGGATCAGTTGATGTAGTAGTGAGACGCTCGTACAGGTATACTGGAAATTTCTTGTCGCATTCGGATGAAGAAGTGTTTTTCAACACAAAGAAAAACATATAGAAGTTTTACACTTTTAACAGCGTTTAAAATATCAAAATCAAGATGAATGTGAATTTCAAGCCTTCTGCTTCACATTCTTTTAGAAAAATAAAAAGAGCTTTTTAACTGTACTCAACATAAGTTTCCTCTATTTAATGAAAAAAACACGTTAAAAAGGCAAGATGCAGACAATATTTTTTAAGGTAGTTGCTTATATATCCACCAAACTCAGATTGTACATTTGACAGAGTGTGGTATGATGAAGTCTCGAGCAGATGTTGGTTGTTCAAAGCCCGCGCTTAGCAAAGTTATGGCTGAAGTAGATTTTGGTGGAGTTTGGATAAAGCATGGTAACCACAACAGCATAAGATAATACATTAATCCATATTCACCAGATGTAATCTCATTTTGTACTATTCTCGTTTTGTTAACTGCGGAACAAATATCTCCCCTAGCATGACATCAACAGACTTCTCAAGAACGCAGCGTACATTCTAAAGTACATCAGTAGTTTAAAAATATTCCCCGACACTACGAACATGCATATCAGGTTAACTAATTTGTTGACCTCTTTTCCTCAACAAATGCTTGACGACCACCGATTCTGGTTGAGAAACCAATAGCATATATTCTGCGTTTTATATGGCTTAAAAGCAAGATTTGAAATGAAGCTCGTAGAATATCTCATCCAAATTTCTAATACAAAACGATAATAAAGAAAAATTCACGTCACAAGACTCAGAACCCACAGACCCTATGGTTCAAACTTAAAAAACAAAAGCTCTACAAGTTCAAGGGATAACAATTACAATGCTCGCAAAAAATTACCTCTTAATTGGTAAACTAAGATTAATTTTTTTTTTAACATTTCAGTTGAACAAATAAAGAAAAAAATATATAAAAACTATAAATAGATTAAAGCCGAAAATATATACCTGAAATGGATCTATCAGATAATCATCATCAGAAATATCAAATCCTCGGCACCGGCAACGGTTTTCCCACCAGACTTTATGCTTTCAAAAAATGGGCCTACCATTTATCGATAATGTATCGGCCTCGACAACTCTTCTTGCGCATCAATTTGGACGCTCAAGATCCCGCCTCTTTGAGGTGGGTGGCCATCTTTTCCCCGATTCTAGCAGCAATTTTGGAGCTCGAGAAGAATTGGGGGCACGGGAAGTGGTTGAGCTTCGCTTTATATTCAGAACTGAATTCTTGTTCGGTGGATGAAGCCATGGCTATAATAGAGTCGATGCTCGGAGACACGACTTGGGCAGTGATTTTTCTACAGGACAGGGCTAAGCGTAGGAGATGGATACCGCTTTGGTCATCACCGGAGTAGCTTCAACAATCTTTTCTTCTGGTTAAAACCCAACCATTCATGTTTTCCTTCACCAAGAGAAATTAAAAACAAAATCAAGCAATATAAAAGTGAAATCACACGTACCGGTAACATTTCAACCAGAAACATTCAAGATCTGCCTATTTCAAAACACAGGATCTGACGGTGTCGAAATCTAGCTCTCTTGCAACAAAGGCGAGAGATGTGTATTCCACATCCTTGAATCGATTGCATACCAAAGGGCCTCGGGACTTTCATTACAGAGACATCTCATGGCCAAGAGAAGCTCCGGTTTGGAACCAGCTTCAAGCTCGAAGGACACTCGAGGCGATTATTGAAAGAAGCCTACAGGGAATTGAGGCGATTTTTCACCACATCGCAGAAGCGAACAACAACGGGAAGCCGAAGCCTGAGCATGCCTGAAATTTTTGGATCAATAGCCTTCTTCACGACCTTGAGAACCCCTCGTTAGATGTAAAAGCAAGACGAAAAGACAATGACAATGGCTTCCCTCGTTAAACGAGAAAGCAAGACGATAGACGTTAGTACGGTGCTGATTGGAATAAAGAGATATATTATATCGTATAAAGAAACAAAAAGAAATGTCCCCAAAAATCATTGTTCATTACTTTATGAAAACAAGACTCAAAACACTGTTCATAGTATTTGCCTCTTATTATATTGATAAATATATAAATATGTGGTTGTTGGTGTATGAACATGGGCCAAATCCGGTGCATGCAAAAAAATTTTGTTAGTTTGATGATGTTATGCCATCAGAGAATTATAATATTTTTTTTTTATTTTAAACACTTTCAGCAGTTTTTACCATATAAATTTTTTTTATTTAAAAAAAATTGGTAGGTGTGATGAAAAACATACAAAGAAGTATTACTACATGGTACATACATAATTAAATTTCAGAGCTATATTTGAAATATAATAAATTTTATAAATATATTTCGCTTTTTTAACATACTGAAATAATATCTTGAAAACTAGTTCGGATGATATAAGGGTCAATCCGGTCCGAACCAAATCTGAACCTGCCAGTTTCGGATCCAGTAATTTCGTAACCGATCCGGTTTCGATCCAAACCGGTTTCGGGTTGAGCGGTTCCAACCCGGAACCAATTTTTTTATTTTTTTAAAAAAAAATCAAGGAAATTGTTGCTTTGAGGATTTAAACACGCGGTGATCACCTTCTATTCTAAACCTCTAACCAATTGAGCTAATGGCCTTTGTGTTTGCAAATTAACCCTCGAATATATTTATTTAAATATTTTTTTAATTTTTTATCCGGTTCAGCCCGGAACCAGATCCGTTTGGTCCGAAATCAGTAAGATATCGGTTCCGAAACGGTAGAACCGATCCAACCCGGAATCTTACGAGTTTCGAACTGGTTCGAAATCGGTTAGCCCGGCTCTCGTTCCGAACGGGACTAACCGATCCGATTTTCGTCGGGTCCGGATTGACTCGACCCGTTAAGTAACCCTAGATGATATACACTTTTTAAAACGATCATGAGTCGCCAAACAACATATTGCAATCTCCTATAAGTTTTTTAAATTTTTTACGAAATCTTTTATAAAATTTTGTTATTATTCTAATAAAAATCATATTGTTAATACATTTATTTAAGTAATACTATTTTTATGCATATATTTTATTTATTTATTTTTTGACCAATGTTTTATTTTATTGTTAATGTCGTTGGAAGAATTTCTGGATGGTTCTAACTTCTAAACCTATATACGCACTTGAACTTACTTTCGGAGACCAATATACCCCTGCTCTACATGACTTTAAGAAGGTCCTCGAATGTTTTTCTGTCTTTGTAGGGATAGTTAAGTCATTTAACTTCAACGATTGAGGCATGAAATCCTTTTCCATCGTCTACCAAAACCCTTTCCTGTTCTGCTCCTCCGTTTCACCGCCAGCAATCTCCAGTTCCAGCCATTTAGTTGCGATATTTCCGTTGACACCACCACAGCTAATCAGCTATGTTGGTGACCAGGATAACCAATCGGTTTTCGAGGATCGCATTGGCTCAGCACCGCAATTCGTCGCTTCTATTCAGCCGTGGTGACCGGAAACACGTCTCCACTTTCTCTAACCAGTTAATCTCCTCCCATGGTCAGGTACTGTTTTTCTTTTCTTTTTTCTTTTTTTCATTTGTTATTGATAACGGACATTGGGTTTTGCTAGGGTTTAGGCCTTTTGCTGGTTGTGTTGAAAAGTTGGTATTTTTACGTGTTAGTGTTAATCCTTGCTCGCTTAAACTTGCACCTTTTGATATCGTTAAGTTTTTGTACTCTGCTCCTGAGGGAGGTCATTTGAGAAGTTTTCTTTACCTCAAGTATCTTTGTGTCAGTCGATTGATATTTTAGAAGTTTAAGCCTGAGTGGTGGTTCCATCTTTTAGCAGTTGGTTTTAGTCGTGCGCTTTCTTGTTTCCCTTCATTTCTCTGTTTATGCATCTTGAAGTTAGGTAATTCATCATAATGGAGATAGTTTGATCAATTCATTGAGTTTCTTTGAGGTATTTACCGGGTTTTTCTTACATGAGCCGGGTGTTTACAAACACCAAGACACATAAATATGTATGTATATGTATGTATATTTATTTATGTGTCTTGGTGTTTGTAAACACCCGGCTCATCTAAGAAAAACCCGGTATTTACCTGTGGTTGGAGTCTTTGATCGTCTTGTCAGAGGTCAGAATAGGATTTTATAAATCATTTTTATAGCTTGTACAGGCTAGTTTTGACATTTTTATGGCGTGAAATCGTCAATGGATATTCTTTTTAGTTCTGCTTACATGGAGAAGTTAATTTGCATTACTGTATCAAGCACTTTTTAATGTCATTGCTTCTAAATCAGCACGAGTCTTGTAAGCTTTTATATAGCCTACATATGTAGACTAAATGCATCGTAGGTTCACTGACAAAGGGTGTGTTAAACAATTTATTATGGTGCAAACATGCGGATTTTTTTTTAAAATTCTCTTTCTTTGATAGCATCGAACACAAGTATCGTGGTTGTTTGAATTTGAGTTTTTTTGCCATTCACCAGCATCACATGCACGTCCAAAGAGTTTTAGAAGAACCTTTTAGTACAAGTCTGAACTACTAGAATTGGTCCCTTTGTGGCTTCATGGAGAATGGTGGCAAGGGAATGCTGATTAGAATCTTGTAGGGGAGAGATCCGACTTTATGCATTGATGGGCTTTGTAGTAGCGTTTAATGTTATTTACTAAAAAAAATAAAATTGAATTTTCCAGAATTTGTCGATCAAGGAGTGACTTTCTTCTTCTATTTTAGAAGGAACTGCGCCACCAGTCAATACTACATTTTTCAGCCATAAAGTCCTCTTTCCAATGGCTACGATTCTCGTCTTCTTCATCCCCCCAAGTGAATGAGGAGACTGCTCAATCCGGAAATGGACTAGAAAGTACTGCAGATAATGAAGCCATTGCCTCTTCTAATGATGGTCGTGATCGTTGGGAAGCATCAGTCTCTGATGGAAAAGCTGAATCAGGTGTTTCTGTGGAATTTGGCTCTGAAATTTCTGAGACTTACAAGAGAAGGAGAAAGCATACTAAAAGAATTACTTTCTCTGATTCTAATTCTGATTCGGATTTGAAGCCTGATCTTTCAAGAGAAGATCTGGTGAAACTTTTGACGGAGAAGGAAAAATTTCTGTTGTCGAAGCAGGAAGAGCTGGAGAAAATGAAGGATAAGGTTCTGAGGACTTTAGCAGAGATGGAGAATGTAAAGGATCGTACCAGGCGTGAGTCTGAAAATGTGAAGAAATTCGCCATTCAGGTTTAATTTGTAACATACTGCCAGGAGGACCTTATGGCAATCATAATCAATTGCGAGTTTTTATTCTGCAGAATTTTGCAAAAAGCCTTTTGGATGTGGCGGACAACATGGGAAGGGCTTCTTTTGCTGCAAAAGATAGCTTTTCGAAAACTGATGCATCTTCTGATACATCTGGCGCTGTTCGACAACTCAAAATACTCCTTGAAGGTGTTGAAATGACTGAGAAACAGTTATCCGAGGTACTTACAGATTTGGTCTGGAACCAGTTTGTGTTCTTTATACATATATATGCACCGTTTTGTGTGATTTTGACTTCAAACTCTGCTTGAGTCATTATTTTTCTTTTTAACTCACTTACATAGAATAAAGATTTGCTTAATCGAGACAAAAAAAACGTGCTAATGATACAACTTAGAGAAAGCTTATGTTGGAAAAAACTTGGGAGTTGGAACCAATGACGGTCACTGTCTTACAAAAACTTCAAAAGTTGACTCATGTCAACTGTTGTTACCTGTCAACTTTAGTTTGTTTTTGAGCCTATAATCGCAAGGCTTGTGCCATTTGACCGAGTTTAGATTATGGTGTGCTCTCGATCGACAGCAATAGCTTGATGTATTACAAAAGTTTACACTTGTTTTTATATTGTTTCCAGGTGTTTAAGAAGTTTGGACTAGAGAAATACGATCCTACCAATGAGGAATTCGACCCAAACAGACACAACGCTGTGTTTCAAGTACCCAGTGCTTCAAAACCAGTGGACCATGTTGCAGTTGTTCTTAAGGTATGTATTCGTTACCAGATGCATAGTTATGTATTTCACGCCAAAAAAATAAAAAAATTCGGGATAATGGGGCTGGAGCCTGGATTACCGTTCAAAATTTTGTTTCAAAAGATTTAGATGCGTCTCTGCATGGCTCATAGAAAGTTCTGTTTTGTTCCCACCACAGGCAGGATACATGCTGCATGACAGAGTTATAAGGCCAGCGGAAGTTGGTGTGACTGTCGCAATGAACAACGAGGAACCCTGAAAAGTATCCCAGTCTTGAAAAATACCAGCGCACATTTGTGCTTATGATAAAAACAAACTTATTTTTTTACCTTTTGATAATTTGGTTACCATTACTTGTGAATTACAATTCATGTTGGTTGAAATTTTGAGCACGCAGAGGCGGAGTTGAGATGTCTATTTGGTTTATCCCGTTTTAATTATATGAGATATCCAAGATAAGTAGTCTGCTTCTATTTCCAAGCAAATACCCATATGGACATTCAAGAGGAATAACTCCTGCGCCTAACATAATTTCGGCGAGAATTTAAACTACACATATTCAATCCTCCCCCACTTAATTAATGATCATTCTTCCTTTTCTCTTTGGAGAACAAGCCATGGCCCGCATTTTTATTTGAATCAGATTGATCTTCACTAAGTTCCTGCAAATTAATCCATGGATAATTTTGGAGGCGTTGAAGGTTAAAGAATGTCGACTACCGACACACCTGAACTTCATCAAAGCAGGAAGAAACACAAGGAGAAAAAAGAACACAACAAAGACGAAAAGAAAAAGTAGAAAAGCGACTAACCTGAGTTTCATCAGTAGAGATATCTCCGTTGCTAGCTTCACTACCATTTCTGATGCCTTTCGTTTGATTTCTTTCGCTTAATTTATCTTCATTCCTCAACTTCTCAACACTTTCTGTGTCCCCCTTTTCGATTGGAACGATCTGAAGCGTGAAGGATAAAGACCTTTACCCAACTCCAGCTTTACTCAAATTGAAAACGAAAGTGCACATGGAGAAACCCACATACCGGAGTGTATCGGAAGCGGCGTTTCCGGGGTTCAACAGCCGCGGTGGACAGTGGGGTCCAGCGGCAGAGGAGGAGCGGAGGCCCGTCGTTACGGTTGTTCCCACTAGTGTTAGTGGGACGAGAGCTGACCCACTGCTTCTTCCACTTTCTTACAGGACCGCTGAATGCCGGCGCTGCAGGGCTGGAACCGTACCTCGATGACGCCCGGCTCTGTCTCGAACCCACTCCTTCCATTTCGTCTCTTCTTTCTTGGACTGTACCTCCGATTTGGAGTTCCAATTAATGAGGTGGGTCCTTGAGTTATGAATTGGTGGGAAGAAGGAACAGGTTTAAAGCTGAAGCAGATGGTGTGGTGGCAGAAAAGGAAACAACTTTCATGACACCTTACTTTTAGGTTGTTGCTTTTGATGTTCCACCGTTTCGTACGGTTAATTTGTCGTTAACCCCTATACACATCTACCTATACTTACTAATAGTAGATTAACCAGTCATAAATTTCTGAATTAATATATGTCATTGTCATCTTTTCAGAACCAAAAGGCAACTGATTACAGCGACGTCGTTTGAGCTCATTAAAAACAAAAAAAAAATCCATTTTCCATCCATTCTTGTGCAGCTCCAAGAAAATTGGCCATTCCAACAATGGAGGTCTGCAGCTCTACTACTGCACACCCCAAACATTCTTTTTTCCTTCTACTCGTTCACTTCCCATTTCTCATTATCTTAAGCCCTTCAAGGGAATTCAGCAGTCCTCATTCACAACATCACCCCACCGATTCATTCATCCCAAGTACCTATCATATGAACAAGTAATTACCCGCTTTGTAGCATCAGTAGCTCCGGCTACTGTCCATGATTCCGTTGCTGATAAGCTTCCCGCTGATATTCAAATTACTGAAACACCGGAGGTCCGGAACAGAATTACAGAGTCAGGGTTATTTCTTTTTTATTATCAATTTTTGCTTGGTTAAGTTCGTATCCCTTTTTAATTGATGTCCCTTTCAAATTTATTAACTTTGCCCAACAATTAACTAGACATTTTTTCTTGGCATTTTGACACAAGATCACATTTTTCTTTGAAATTGTCGAGTGTTGCATTTTAATCTGTTTTCTATGGTGTTTGCAGATTTACTATTGTTGTCCAGCTATTAATTAGACATTTTTCTCGGCAATTTGACTCCAAGATCTCATTTTTCTTTGAAATCGAATTTTGCATTTTTCAATGTCTGTCTTTCTGAGTTCACGAGGGTTCTAAATTGCCCTACTTTGCTTTGAATAATCAGATTTTAGTTCGTAAGACCTATATGGATTCCTTAATGCAGGTACGGCCGAGTGTGGAGGTTCCTGTTGTAGTATGCGACGATTATTGCAGAAGAGTTCTCAATGAGTTGATGAAACGGTCCACGGTACTTATCAATGGTTAACTATTAATGCCTGATTTTGATTCTTTAGTTTCTACTTAGATATCAATTAATGATTCCCTCTGAAATGTTTAACGGGGTTGTTTTTTGTTCTAACCTCTGCATCATCACTTTACAGGTCCCAGGGTTTCTCCCCGGGAAGAATGTTCCGGAGGAAATCCTTATTGGTTATGTTGGAAAGGAAAAAGTTAAGAAGGCTACACTTGAATCTGTCTTACAGTGAACGCTTCCACATGCAATGTCTTCGATGCGTCTTTTTTCAGTAATCTGGTGTTTATTCCATGTCTCCTTAACTGGTGATCTTTTTTTCTGTGGATTTGTTTGTTGAACTGGAATATCTCGTGAATTTTTATACTGGTTTCATATGTGCTGTATTGCTTAGTTTTGTAAACTACAGATAGAACATTAATGTTTCTTTGTGGTAAAATAAATATATAGATTAATGCGGGTTTATCTTCTGATAGCAAAACCGGTGTTATCTTTGTGCTAAATTGAGTCTTTATTTATTCATCTTGAATTTTGAGAACATGGTAAGAATATCCTTGCCGAAGCTGATGTTTATTTGATTTAATCGCTGTTGATTCATGTTTCTTCATAGGTGAGTGGAAGAGCTTTTTGAAGATTCAATTGGCAGTTCAACTAAATTTCCAGAAGTGGAGAACACTTATTCTTCTCTGAAATCTCCGAGGTCCGTCCATCATTTATTATCATCATCAACATGATGATGATGATGTATGTCTACTGTTTGATTATACTTGTGAGTAAGGAATTTTTTCACTAAGTTTTTTGCTACAGGGTACATTAACCATTTTGAGTAGGGAACCATGTGTGAAAATTGTACGCAAGGTCCACCAGACAAATAAAAACAAACCTTCGAATTTTACTTATTGTTCTGTTATCAGGATGCTTCTGGATTTTATTTCATGTTTACGATGCATGTGTCTATACCTCATACTAATGTTCTATCTTCAAAACTTGTGGAATAGATATGATGTTATTGTTGACGTGGCGCCTGAGCTCAAATGGATTCCTGAAGATGGTTACAAGAATTTGAGATAGTTGTTGACATTGACAAGGAAATGGATGCTGTGTGATAGGCTTAGATTTTGAGTGTTTTTAGTTGTAATTTCTTCCCATTTTTCGTACTTTTTCCTGGATGATATTATGCTTTTTGGTGTTTATTTGTCTATTTCAGGAAAATTAGTTGGAAATGGAAGAAATGAGCCAAACTGAAGAAAAATGGCGAAATCGAGGCGAAAAAGAGACAAAATTGAGGAAGTGGGATTTTCGGAATCTCGATCGATCGAGATTATTTCTCGATCGATCGAGCCAGACAGTGTGCTGAGAAGAAAATGAATTGAAGTCTCGATCGATCGAGATTATGTCTCGATCGATCGACCAAGGCAGAAACTTCAGACCAATTTTATTGAAGTCTCGATCGATCGGAAGGAAATCTCGATCGATCGAGCGAGGCAGTGAGTTTCAAAGGCTAACGTGAACAGTGCACCGATCGATCGGACGCAATTCTCGATCGATCGAGACGCAAATCCGGGAAAATCTTATCTTCCATTTTTGAATGGATTTTGGGGGGATAAAAGGAATTTTTCATTTCCATACGTGGGACATCATATCAGACGCCCATCTCTCACAAAAGAGGAACCCTAGCCGCCACCAAGAAGGAGATTCAATCTCCGTTCTTCGTCCAAAGTCGAGCCAATCCATTCCGGAGTGCAAGGAAGGAGCAAGAGAAGAGATTTCGGTGCTACGCACAGATTTATTCCGCCGTTTATCGTATTTCTAGACTCTAATCTATTTCATTTTGATTTTCAATTGTTGTTTTTGAGGTCGAGAGACGATTAAACTCTTTTGTATTTGATTTGAAATATTTTGAGTTTATTCTATCGAGTTTTAGTTTCGTTGTGTTTGATTATTGATTCAATTGTGTTAGAGTGCATTGATTACTATTGTTCATAAATTAATTGCTTGTGTAGATCAAAGCCTAGCTAACTTTGATTGAATCTGAGAGTTATAACCGAGATCGAGAGATAACGTTGTAACACGCTCTATTAATTTATGATGTATGTTACGATTGAGATCGAGAGATGATATCGCATACGTGAGAACTTGGAATCGAGAGATTTAGAGTAATAAGGTTTTGACAGTTTATGCAATATTGAATTAGTAAATAGGTGCACGAGAGTGACTTATTCTAATTTAATGTTAGTTTCTTTACAGCTCGAGAGAGTGTATCGAATAATAGCGAAAACCTTTCACCTTTAGAATCAATTGGTTGATAATTTGAGAATTCAGTTGAATCATTAAAGATAACATAGTTGAACGACGAGCTTGATAGATTTCTCGAGTGACTTACCTTTGCATATCCGGAACCATTCATTTTATTGTTTCTTGTTTATTTTTCGGTCTTTAGTTTAATTTGGCTTTAGTTAATCAACTTCTTAAATCGTAGGCTAAATATAATTTTATTAATCTTATTTGGTACTTATACGTTAGTCCCTGTGGATTCGACAACCTTTACTTAATTTTCACTATACTAAAACTTGACAACCGTGCACTTGCGGTAGAATCGCTTCACACTATTCTTTGAAATATCTTTTGTTTAAAAATAAAGCGGTCACTGTGACTGCCACCGAGCAAGAATTAAGACTCGTCTCAAGGCCCTCGGTGCACTAAGAATCGTGACTGACATAGGACTGGAGGCAAATGAAACTTACTTCATATCCCGATGCTAGGAAGTTGGAATTCTTGATGCACCTATGTGGAATTCAAGGCCTGAGTTACAGGGTCTTAGGTCTTTTAGAAAAGCTTCCGACCTTGTGTTTTTATTTTTTGATTTGTTGTCACTGAAGAGGGGAGGTAATTCTGTGTATGTCTTTTTACTAGTGTATATATACCATGATTCTTATTCTATCATTTCTAAAAGTCGTTTGCTGATCCTTCCTCAACTGAATTTTTCAAAAAAGCATCTCTTTAAAAGTTTATGTTGGCATGATTGAGGTATTTATTTTTTGATTTTTTTTTTCTTTTTAGAACGTTTATATATGAATCACAAGGAACTTAAATGCAATGACTATTTTTTCTAGTAATTTCCAAAAACATTGCAAGCTAGTAGACAAATGAAGCTTGTTGCTACTGATTTAAGTTTGACACGAGCTTAAAAACTTTGCAGGTAGGTGATGTTGCAATTCTTGATATATCAGCCACTACAATTGAGCAAGATGAGTCAACTTCTAGAACTATACCATCTGCAGAGTGTAAAGGTTTGCTTCAAATACTTGTGACGATCTCGTTTGTTCGTTAAATCTGTCATCCTGATTTCTGTGTTCTTATACAAATCATGTGTAGGTCGATAATTAGTTTCCGGGTACAGTTCTTTTGATACCTTTAAAGCATTACAGTTTACATGTAACAGAAGGTGGAAGGATATGAACAGGAAAGAAAACAGAGTCATTTATAGGCTTGGGACTTTACATTGATAACATCAATCTTAAGTGTCTCCTGGAAAATTATGACTTGTGGTCATGAAATATAATTTTATAACCTTGTAGATCATCAACCTTAAGTGTCTTTTTTTCAGGGTTTCAGTTTGATACAGAAGATGGAGATAGAGTTTTCCAGACTTTTTGATTTTTTGAACTCAATTACTGGGATGAAGTGTGGTGAAACAAAGCCATTTCCATATGTATTTCCTGATTCTTGGAAGCAGGAAGATCTTCGTGGAGTTTGTGCTCAGTTATGGGTGTAAGTCCTACCGCAAGTGTACGGTGTCAAGTTTTAATATAGAAATTTAAAGTATCGAACCCATATGAATTGAAAAGCAAGTTTATACTAAGTACTGTAATTATAATAACCTCAACGTTATTTAGACAATCACCTAGATGAATTAATTAACTAATCTACTAAAATAACATAACAAGATGATGATTTAAACAGAGAAAATCAATAAGAGAATCGATTCTTGAGGTTCGACTTGACTGGAATATCCGTTATGTCTTGTTCTATCAATCTCTATATCATCAACCCTTCTAGTTTATTAGTCAAGAATCCTATGTTATTATATTACCTCTCTCGAGTGTTAAATAGAAATTATCCAACAACAATCTTGATATGTCTATTTAAGATTAATTATCAAACAATTTAAATAGTACATGATTCTTTTAATAGCTTCAATGGAGTTATAGACCTCTCGAACTCTATAAACACCCACGAATCCTGCTCCATTCCATCGGGGTCATCGTCAGGGACAACCACAGTTTGTAAGTTTCGGTCAGGGTTAACACACTGAATCCTGCTCCATGCCCAAACATTAAAATAAATAAAAATTTATGTATTTTATGTTATCTAAATTCATATATTATATATACCCGTAAAAGATACAATGGTCCAGTAATTGTACGTTTTCCTATATGAGTTGCATTGCACAACTCACGGTATAGAATGCCAACACTGCGCTTCCCCAACTATAAGATTTCACTTTGTCGATATCTTCGAGTAGCTGCAAAAAAATGAGCTTCACGGAGCCTCCTCAATAATCCGGAAACATAATACCACAAATGATCATCAAAGCGATACATCGACTATACTTTATTACATCCATCTCTGAGCTGGTTTCTGTGATACGACTAGATCAACAATGATAATCTAGATCGGTCATTGATAAGTGACCAGCTTTAAAATATGATGGTGGAGGCTGAAATCCCAGTAAGCACAGACAAATGTTTTGCCATTCTTTCACTTTGTGTGAATGATCGACGTCGTCACTAGCTCACCATCGACCCTATGACCCCAAATATAGAAACATCTTGTAAAGTGATTGTAGCATCACCCGATCTAAGGTGAAATGTGTGTCTCCCTTCGCCATCGCTCGACAAGAGCGGTAATCAAATGATTATCAAAAATACGATATCCACATCTCAAAAACATCATACAACCCCATTTCATTTATGTGTAGATTGTAAATATAAAACACTGGAGTTTTCTGGACTTGGAATTATTGTCATCCTAAAATTAAAAAAAATGACATAAAGAAATGGTGAGTAGCAACTGGCAACAACTTGTGTATTAATTGATTGTCTGGGATAGTATTAAATCATTAATCCTCATACTAATTACTCCATAAAGACTGTTAGTTCTCAATTATCATTAAAGAATCTACAATATATACACACGAACATTAGTATATTTAAGCAAAAATAATATAATGAATAAAAATTTTGATGCAAGCTAAACAAGTAAATTATAATGACAACCTCAACATTAAGGGTGCGCTTGGTTCGAGGATATGATAAGTGGTGGATAGATTAAAAGTGGATAATTGGTTGATAAGTAAACTAAAGGATAAGTTATATTGCGTTTTGTTCGTATGATTAATAAAGTATGATAAATAATATTGTGTTTGGTGTATTTGATAATTAGGTGGTATAGATTAATTTTATTCGTAAAATGACAAAAATACCCTCGAATAGTTTTGCACTTATATTATTTTATTTCAGTTAAATTTAAATTAATCAAAATAAAATTATTTATGTAATTTAATAGTTAATAAATTTATTGTGTTTGGTGTACTTGATAATTATGTGGTATAGATTAATTTTATTCTTAAAATAACAAAAATACCCTTGAATAGTTTTGCACTTATATTATTTTATTTCAATAAAATTTAAATTAATCAAAATAAAATTATTATGTAATTTAATAGTTAATAAATTTATTGTGTTTGGTGTACTTAATAATTAGGTGGTATAGATTAATTTTATTCGTAAAATGACAAAAACACCATCGAATAGTTTTGCACTTATATTATTTTATTTCAATAAAATTTAAATTAATCAAAATAAAATTATTTATGTAATTTAATAGTTAATAAATTTATAATTAATTATTAATTATTAATAGTTCAAGAAAGAAAAATCGAAAATGATGCAGGTATAAAGGGGTTTGTGGTAATTTGACATAATCATAAACTCTTGAATGAAGCATCCCACCATATGTTAAGGATGAGTAATCATTTAGTTATCCCAGATTTTATGGGCCCCACTATAATAATCAAGATGATAATCCTTGAACCAAACAAATGATGTGATAAGATTAATAATCTATCCTACTTTTATCACTCTCACAGAACACAGCCTTAAAGGAATGCAGTGTCCATTATTATCAATAGCGGACAATAAATTATTTAACTAAAGATATAATTAAACAATATATAATAATTTAAACATTTCAATAACTATAATAATATATTACTAACCTTAATAATTTTAAGACAAGATTCCTCTTAAATTTTTGAGATATTGACGAACCAAGGTGTTACCGACTGGAAGAAGATAATGAAATTTGTGAAAGAATGAATATATTTTCATCTTATTTATAGAATGAATGCACAAGTTAATATTCACGAGAAGGAATAAATTTTTCGTCCGTTTTTGAAGTCACGGGTCAAGCACAAATCAAGTGTTTCTGGAATTGTGATTAATAATGTATACTGACTAGGCAGATGACAAAAAAGAAAAGGGTCTTCTGACAACGACCGCAGCGTCCGCTGTCGGAGTCAGCGGATGCTGCAGTCGTCCTTTATTGCTATGCACGGTTTGTTTGATGATGCCCTTAAGGGTAGTTCCCTTAGGGGCATCATCACTATTCATAAAATCTTTTTTTAAAAAAGAAAAAAAAAGATTCCAAATGGATGATGGATGATGCCCTTGAGGGCAGTGATTTAATGGCAGCAACAATGAAACCTATAAAATGCGGTATTTTTGAAAATTTAAATTTTTTTGAGTTATTTTTTTAAAAAAATCATTCAAAACTCTACATTTACTCTACCTTAGACAAAAAAGGACTCCACATTTTAAGAGTCAGTTTGGGATTTTGGGATTGGGGATAAATTTATTTATATTTTTATTATTGGAAAAATAGGTTTTTATTTTTCCAGATATAATTAGAAACAAGTACTTGTCAGAGAGTTTTCTAAAATAAAAAGATAGGGTTTGAGAGAAGTGATTAAAAATTAATTTCTTATTGTTAAATCAATTGAAAAATGTCATTAGTTGATTGTATTATATTAGTTTTTAACTAAATTCAAAATACATTACTTTTAACTATCTAATAAAATATTGTATTTACAAATTAAAATGGAAAAATTTATACTATTCAACACTAAATTAGTAACTATATAAGAAAATATAAGGAAAGATAATATGCTTACTTATCATATTATATCTATAGTTAATATAATTTATTAATTATGTAAACTTAAAAATGATATATATCACTACAATAGTTATCTAGCAACGTGATTGAGGGGGTTAAAATAATTTTTTTTTAAATACGTGGGGCAAAGTTATATCTATATCTATATATATATATATATAAAATAGGGTTTGTCTTAGGGCTGTTATCGGATCGGATTGGATCTAGTTATGGAGCTATCGATTTGGGGTTGGAACCAATTCCAACCTCGAACCAGAAAATTATAAAAAATTAAAATTATTTCATCTGTCGTTAAACAAGTAAGATCTTTCTTTTTATATATGTATATATTTTAAAAAATTCAACGGGTCCGAACCGATCTAAACAGGTCCAGTTGCGGACCAATTTGGGGCTGACCCGACCCGTTAAGCTATCCTAATTTGTCTGTATCTATGTATCTATATAGAATATATTACTACATTATATTCAGAGAAAAATCGTTGAAGATCGTTTTCGGCATAACTAAATTTTTAAATACATGAGGCATATTTTTATTTTTTAAAATATTTTTCTCTTAGAGTAACATTAGATATTGAGTTTTTATTTGATTAATAACTTAATGTCTTAAAATTTGCTTATACACACATCACATTTTAGTAATAACATATCTTATAAATATCAAAACTTAATTATACAATAATTTATTTAATGGGATATATAAAGACTCGTTTTAAACGAGTGATTTGCAAAAGATCAGTGTGTTTCATCTAACTATGCTCAAATTTTGATATATTATATGTCAATTTGGTGTATTATAACATGCATGTCTTAGCTTTTCTTCAAAACTGAAACAAAAAGAAAATGTCTTACCTTCGAGTTAAGCATTCATCCATGAATAACATAAGATATAATGCAATTATAAATTTCATGTTTCAGGGCTGTGACGTAGTGGTCGTCACCCCCCTCCCCTTATGAACGGCTCGAGTTCGAGTCGTTCTCCCCCTAGTTTAGAAATTGTAAAAAAAAAAAATCATGTTTCTTTAAATTCTTAATAAAAGCGTACCAGCTTGAGAGTATAATTTTTTGCTTTAACAAGTCACTAATAACATACAAAATAAAAAAGAGTCGACAATGGAATACAAACTAGCTAAACAAACAAATTCCCCCAGTACATATATATATTTTTAACTCTAGCTAAGCTAAAGAAAGGGATGCCACTATATGAAAGAACTGAAGATGGTCAAGCAGTTCATTTGCGTGGCTCGTGGCTCGGCTCGCAACTCTAGAGAAGAGCTCATCACTTAGCTGATCTCCGATGTGGGCGTCAACAAGGACACCGCTGACACTACGGCAGCTGTTGGCTAGAGCACGGCCAATCTCTGCATCGTCGTTAGGGTAGTTCACCACCAGTGGGCTTCCACCTTTAAAAACTTCGAGCTTGTTAATGTTGAAAGAGCCGTTGGCTTCCACCACCTCCTTGAAATCCTCTAGACTTGGTGCATACACCGGGATATTGAAGTTGTCACGTTTTTCAATACTAATTAGACCCTGTAATTAGCCAAATATGATCACTTAATACATGGACAGAATCATTAATGTCAATGTAAGTTGCTAAGTATAAAGGTTAGTCAATATAGACCATAAAGATGTGTATCATTTAGTTTGGATATGTACATATTCAAAATAATATAAAATATACTGTCTTAATAACATGTAAATTTGTCAAAATTGATATATATGAAGTGAAATCATGTAATATATTTAGGTGTGTAACATTATTTTGAATGATTAGGTATAATTTTTAAAGCAATATGATGATGATGCATGTTGGAGCAGTTTCGACTCTTGTTTTTTTTATGACGTGTACTCGCGGCCGCTACTCTTTGGGTGTATAATGGGTAAACCCTCGTGCTGACGTGATAGCCTGCAAATCACGTCAGTTAGGTAAATTGCACTATGCAAGCCCGATGCGATATGCTCGACCAAGAAAAGTGTTGGTAGAGAGAATCGAACTCATGATTGAAAGTCTACGTGCTCGCCTACTCTACCAACTCGAACTCGACATGAGTAGCGGTTCCCCCAACTCATTTTGTTATGGATAAAAACAGAATTTTTTGCTACCAAAACGACATACTCCAATAATAGCAAAGTGACAATGGGCGACATGATTATGACAGTTGTTATGATTTATAGAGTAATTCCTCTAAAATTAATTTAGTCATGATGATAAAAAATAATTTATATGCTTGTTCATTTATAAACAATTAAAATGGAACTAACCCTAAATTATTTAAGTTCAAATTATGTTTTAGATACCTCTTGAACAAGATCATCCCAAGCATCCTGGAAATGGGAGCCAAAGAGAAACCCGGCGCCACCCTGATCAGTCGGATCCGGACAAGTCCGACCCAAACAAACCAAGAACATAGCCCCTCCCCTATTCATTTCTTTGGATCTTGAGCTTAAGAAAGCTGCTAAATCAATCTGGAATTGTTTCTTGTATGCGATTGCAGTGCTCTCATTTGCTCCGTGGATGAATATTCTGCCTCTGTTGTACGCCGTTGATCTCTTGTCCAAAACCACATCAGGTACCTGCAATACATGTATATGCGTGATGCATCACATTGTAGAGAAAAAAATTAAATAAAGAAATATTATTCAGACTTCAGAAACATGGTTACATTAGTAACTAATTAGTGGCCAAAACATTTCAAATTTTCCAAAGTGGTCTCATAATTGAATAGGAGGCTTTGAGGCCACTTTTGAGTTTGGGATATTTTTTATTAAAACTAATTTACACGTGATTATATTTTATTAGTTCTAAACGTTTATGACTAGTATTACAAAGACTAATATTCTATATAACCATTTTTAAAATTTACCCAAAAATTAATTAAGATAAATTTCTTTTATATTCGATATATTTCATGCAAATATATTAACTATTAGCTTAGGTAATTGTGACTTTTGCTTAATCTTGCAGTAATACTTGTAAATGACATAAACAATTTATGTAGTAACCATGAGTTTGAACGTATTATGATATACCTGAGATAGCCAGTGCAGAGAAAATGCTGAATAGAAAACATCAACAAATTTCGCAGGGAAGAGCCGCCGGTAAAACGAACCAGGCACTCCGGCGGCAAAGTAAGAGCGGCTGCTGTCGGAGGCGAGGCACTCCTCCATGCTGACACCTCCGTAGGGAGAGAGAAGTTGGAAGAGTGTGTTGAAATCATTGGAAGGAAGATCTGAGAAAAATGCTGAGAATTCCGGCAACCCATCCCCCACCTCTTCGTATCGTTTACTCATATGTTTGATAATAGCGTTCACCATGTATATCGTATTGTTTCCACAAGAACACCCGAGGTCCGCCACCACAAATGGGAAATCAGGCGATCTCAGCCGCACGCCGTCGAGGGTTTCTCTTAAAAGGTGGAGCATGGATCGAGCATGTTGCCCCTGCGAAACAACGTTTTTCCACGATCATTTAATTTAAAAACCTCCTTACATGTTTATCAATAAAAATCAAATCTCTTGGATTACATTATCATAGGATTAAATCAAACCTGAGCCTGAGAATTGTTAACGTAGCTAGCTTCACCTTTTCCTCCTTTCATGCTTAACATTTTCTCAAGCTTCATGTTAGAAACAACAACATTATCTCTCTTGGAAGCCATATTCCTGTATGTGTTTATGTTTAAATAAATGAACGATTTTGACTGAAATTTAGTGAGTAATATCAATGGCTGCATAGAGTGTCATATATGTAGGAAAGGAGGACTTTATATATTTCAGTCTAACTTCAGAAAATAAGGTTTCATATTTTGATAATTTATAGTCAAATAAACAATTAAATACACGTCTTATATATATATCAAGAATATAGAATTTATTGATGATACAATGATAGAGATTTTGGCTTTTGGTTCAAAAAATATAAATTTAATGTTCTGAATCATATTATATTGTAAAACCGACTAATTAAAGTTATTAATCCATCGTTGATAAAACATAGTGTGAATTACTTATCGATCTCATCTAGTTTGAACAATAACGAATTTTACACGTCTAATTTAAACAATAAAGTCTATTTCCCCTGCATGTATATTACCATTATAATTTTGCATATGCCTATCTATTACAAACTAAAAGAGTGATATTATGATGTAGCTATACTATAGGGATTCATCCGTTATTTTTCAAATTAGATACTAAAAATTATAATAAATATTTTTTTACAAGATAGTTGTAATTTTTCCTTAAACATAAAGTGAATGGCGTAATAATAAAGTAAAAAGGGGAGTTGATATGGGCTTCACACGCAATTCAGAAAAAGTAGGCCCAAGATTGACGCCGGATTTCCTTTTCTGAAAAAATTATGCAAATAGTATTTACAGTGATCCAACTTAATATAAACAATTAAAGTGTGCACGTTGTGAAAATCAAATTAAATAATTATATATTTTAGTCAATTATCTAAGGCTTTTGAGACGTCGCTCGCCTTTAAAATTAGTTAAATCGGCAATTAATTATATATTATATGATTTATTGTTCAAAGGAAGAGATCATAGGACCCGTAAAATTTGGCCTGAAGACCAGTGAAAAGGAAATAATTTGAACCACCAAAATTATTTCAGATTGAAGCTGATCCCAATTTATAGTGATGACTGAATGATTTCATGGATATATTGCACATGCAACTAATAATTAATTAAATCTGTCATGCACGACTTAGGTCTAGCAATGCACTTATGCGTCGATTGTAGTCCATGGATTTTGGCCATTTCTCGATAGCGAAAGGATGATCGAAGAAGGCGTGGCTCGAAGTTTACAAAGACTTGGAGTTTAAGGGGATTATAAAGGGAATATTCTGATCGATATAAACGCTTGGAGAAGATTGACACACATGTCCGACCCGATTTTGATTCTCTCTATTCCTCATATAGTCTACTTTAATTCATTAAAATTAAAGGTTTAATTATTGTTGACGACCCAAATAATGATAAAATATTGAACAAATGATCAAGAACAAAACTCACTATAAGTATATTATTATAACCAACAAAATATTTAAAAATCAAGCAGATCAAGGGGAAAATACAAATATGCAAATATGTGGGCCCGAACTTTATGTGGATTCGGGCCTAACCAAACAAATTAACTACCAACGGTAAACCAATTTTATCGTGTTTATGTCATGATTAAGAGATTAATTATATGAGACGCAACTTTAATCCAACAACATGAATCTTGGTCTTAGTTAAAATAATAGTAGAAAGGCTAATAATTAATCAATTCTAAAATATATATTATTAGAATTTATAAACTCCAAAAGGTTTAGGTTGGAATAACACATCGATCCGAGCTATGATTAATTAGTTGAATTAGTTTTGGATGCAATTAAATGCTTTAAACTTCTTTTTTCGGCTTCATCGCATGATTAGTGGGATACGATGATGAAGACTTTTTAGGAGAAGAGCAGCCTTGGCACATTTAAAGAAAGATAATTAGGATAATTAATCAATTATATGTTCTTTCTAAAGAGTAATCAACTCCAGAAATCAAGGTTTAATTTTCAACTTACTCATGAGAAAACAACAGAGTTAGAATTCAGCAGACAACCCACAAAAACAAACCTCTCCAAAATTTGACCAAACTAATATTATTGTCCTTGTAATTGTCCATTGTCGGGGTAAAAGGTGGATGGATAAGGACTAGTGAAAACATCTTTTGTAAAAATATATAGAGAAATATTTAAAATTATTTTCAAAAGAATTACTAATTTTATCTTTTTTTTTCTTTCTAATTTTTTAAGTTTTTGAATGATATGTTAACGTTGTTACTGTTTATTTAAATCGAAAAATTGAATCAGTTTAAACAATTGTAATAAGAAAGAAATTATATTGTAAACAAACATCAAACAATCAAACTACAAAAGCATTAGACTTACAGCAGTAGTTATAAACTGAAGACTTAATCAACAAGAATTTCGAAACAATTCTGGACGAGGCTCGTAAACTCAAATCTGCCCGCCTTAGCTTCTGGCCTCCTGGACAAGTGAGTTCCAAGGTACAACGCATAATCACCTCTGTTCGGATTGAAGCAAAACTTCGAGCAGACTCTCTCGAACACTAACAGTGTGCAGTACTCTCAAAGCACTCAGCCACGATTCGACTATTACAGCAGATTGAGGATCATATTTGTCTCCATTGGTTTCTCCTCTTTGAGAAACCTGATCAAGTTCAAGGTGGTCAAGAAGAACATCATCTTCTGCTGCCAACACTTAAAATTGGAACTTTTGAACTTTTTCGGTTTCTCAAATTGTGAGAACGACATTGGGTTTCTCAAAACTGGCATAACGACTTCAGCGCCGCTAGCTTTCACCACTGGAATCTCAGTATTATCAGCAATTCGGTTTTGAATCTGGTCCGCCATTAGCTAAAACAGAATACAAACAACACAAGACAAATAATATCAAACTAGTTTGAAAAACAACAGTATAAAACATTTGATAGTGCTCAAACAGTGATTGTTTGAAAAATTCGAAAATTATTATTTTTTATTTTATTTTATCTATTCAACTCAAAATTAAACAAAAACACAAAAAATTTGAGTTTACGATTGTTGGTACTGTTTATTTAAATCGAAAGATTGAATCAGTTAAAACAATTGTAATAAGAAGAGAAATTATACTGTAAACAAACATCAAACAATCAAACTACAAAAGCATTACTTACATCAGTAGTTATAAACTGAAGACTTAATCAACGAAAAATTGTAAACAATTCTGGACGAGGCCACAGCAAGCCGTGTGTCCGTAAACTCAAATTTGTCCCGCCTTAGCTTCTGGCCTCCTGAACAAATGAGTTCCAAGACAACGTCCAATCACCTCTGTTCAGATTGAATCAAAACTCCTAGCAGACTCCCTCGAACACTAACAGTGTGCAGTACTCTCAAAGCAGAATGCTATATGCCTATATGTATGTATACAGATTTTTGGAATGAAGAAAGCATAGAGCTGGTGCAGCTTATATAGCTGAGCAGACCTCTCGAAAGGTCACAAATAATTAAATATGATGTTTAGTGGAGTTGATGAAAAGTCTCAATACTTAACATAAGATTAATTCGGATTTAAGTCTCACACTTAAATCTGAAATCAATTTTGCAGTAGTGAAAAGTCTCAAACTTAACTCAGCCGAATATGAAAAGTCAGGTATATGAAAAGTCATTTCAGAAATCCGAGTAGTAAAAAGATAGGGCTGCCTTCGCGACGGCGAGTCGAGTCGAGACGGGCGGAGCGGACGGACGGACGGCGCGCGAGGGGCACCTATCTTTTCTACTTAACTATACTCTATTGATTTGTATTTCATTATAAACAAACTATAAGTGTCTCAATTTTTCAATGTGTGATTTCTTTAGCCTAATTGACTATTCATAATTAACTTATCTAAATTTTATTCTCATTAACAAAATTATATCGAATTATTGACTTTTATTCATTAAACCCAATAATTAATAAATAATCACAATAGTTAATTAATCCGATTGGCTCCATACCTAACCACTAATGAATGCAGAAACGATGGTGTAATTTTAAAACACCAAAAATATATTTCTCAACAAATCCCTTAATTGGGACAGTTGACCCATCATAAACTCTTTTATAAAATTTCTGAAGAAAACGTACTTTGGGAGTGCGGTTTTTAAGAACGTGCTCACGGCTGCGTTTCACATTTGTTCTTTAAAAAAAATTTGGCATTAATTTTGGAATTATTTTTTATTCACAATATAAAATTGAATTAGTCGTTATTATTACTATTCATCACAATCTTTTTTTAAACTTTTTATTTTGTTTGTTAAATAACTTTTTTTAAATAAAATTTGTTTTTGTTGATGCGTGAGTTTTGCCTAAATCGATTAAGGAAAAGTATACCTTAATCAATGCTCGCAACTTCAAATGCTATTTTTTCAGTTTATAAAGTAAGATGTGCATTATTTATTTTTTTTAAAAATAGAGTCAAGTCATTCTGTTATTTTTTTCCATTGAATTACAGTAGCATGACCGTTTTTTTAGAACGTTTGTTAATGTCAGTCATTTGAAGTGTTATTTTCGATCAAATTAAGAATAAATTGACCAATATGTTGATACCTGACACAACGCCTTGTGCGGTGCCCAAAAAAACTAAGTATAATAATAATGCTATTATAATGTAACAGAGTTTGATTTAGTCTAAAACACATCAATAGTAATAAACTTTTACGTCATTTAATTCGATTGTACATAAAACTTAAATATTCACTTCATTGTAAATATTATGTTGTTGCAGTGTATATTCCAAATATTGGATTGATGAAATTTTACATTAGCAAAACACAGATGTAAATGATATTCGATGGGACAAACCAATATTACTGGATTTTGCACTGGTTAAATGAGATGGATTGAATCAAACTCCCTGATGCGATAACGAGGAGATTGTGCTGAACCAACAATCTTTACATGCAAACCATACTTGAATTAGGAATGGATCCAGCATCCAACAAGACCAAGTATTTAACACACATACATTAAAGCAGCACTGGATAAAACAAACGAGACACATACATAATCCAACAAGTTTTGAGTTAAAAGGCGAAAACCAAAGGAAACACACAACAATCACACACTGACTAAGACGACTGATCTGAATTCTGAGCTCAGAACCGAGAAATTCGGCTACACATGCACCATGGCAGGATGAGAGGTGCCTATAAGAACTTCCCCTTCTTCACCAGATACAGGGATAATAGCCGAATCCTTGGATGAGATATCAGTGATGAGTTTAGCCTCATGGGTACGACAGCAAATGGTTTCAAATATAAGCTCCTTCACTTCTTGGATCCTCTCTTCGGAAAGGGAAACTTCAGCCAACAGCCTCCAAGCATTTTCTGTGGATGCCTCCTCATAATCGTTCTTTCGTTTCAACACCATATGTCCACTAATCTCCCACACAGCAGGATTGACTTGTGTGTCGAGTAGCTCAGAACTCACTTCCCCTAAAGCCTGTTTCTCTGCATAGCACTGATTTTCATACATAAATAAAAGTTAGCCACATTGATTTGAACATGAGAAATGTGTAAAACTGGCCTCGAGTTATATTAAGTTCGTGAAATCAGTAATCTTTTTACCTGCGGGAAGAGGAAAATACGCTTTCCAGAATCAGCAATAAGTACATTGTAAGGAACATTGTTCTCTTGCAAGCAAATACATGCGTCGGAAACCACATTGGATAAATCTTCCAGTGTATTTCCACCCTCAAAAACAAGACCCCGCACAGGATAGTTAAGAATATCCGAGACCTCCACCCCAGTTTTCATAGTGATTATCTTCTTTGAAGGAGCTCTTTCGATAGGAAAAGGTGCAGCTAAGTAATAGGCCTGAAAGTGGAGGTGATTGATAGTTGCAAATGCACCTAAGCTGTTGTAACCCACTCGAAAGTAGGGGTTCCCAGCCTCTACAGCCATGAGGAGAGCAAGCAAGAAGCTCTCACGGTCAATCCTCTGCGGCAAGCATTCAAGAATCCGAGGAATCAGCAGTACATGTCCATATTCAATTGGACTAACCTGTTAAATGAACCAACTGCGACAATTAGCTATCACCAAGTCAACAGACAAAAGAACTGAATGGAGCAAAGCAAAATATATCGTACATTGATAGCCACAATGCTAGGCGAATTGTTGATATCAATTGGTGCATCCGGAAAGAACTGGACCTCATTGCTCTCACTGGCCCCAACTTGGAACAGAGCTTCTTCTTGCCCGATCTTAGTGAAGTTGAACTTGTTCTCGTCAAAGGGTTGCAAGACCTTATCCACACGAAACTCAGTAGGCCTCTTCTTGAGGTGCCTGCCCTCATTCAGCTGAGCAATGAACCCATAGTCCCCAGGAATCACCTGTACACCATTTTAATTCACAAACAATTACACGTAAGGGAAATCAATGGGATCAGACTTAAGAAATTACTCAAATCGGATTAATTCAAAGAAAATGACAAAACCTTTGTTTCACAAGCAGTGACATCATAGCGGAAGAGGCCTCTCAGCATACGCTCCTCCCACTGCCCACAAGAATAATAATTTCAATCAATATAACTAACTTGTTTCAGTAAAAATAAAAAATTAATCCAAATTTTTACCTCGCCAAGAAGGGAGTCCAAGAAATCAATTGAAGGACCATTATTCTCAGATCCAACTAAACTCTTGTCACAAGGAAACTTATTCACCGTCTTAAAACCGTAAAAAGGCAGTTTAATACCTGATATAACGAGTTCCAGTAAATTTTACCACAACAAATAAACAAATAAAAATTACAAGCACAAAAACAAACCAAAAATTACCAGGAAGGCAGCAGCTTCTGAAGCAATTCCGGCCGCAGCCGCCGGGATGGCTAGCGGCTTCCTCCGGCTCTTCCTTTTGGTAGATGGAAACAACAGTTGGAACCCTCTTAATGCTCAGCATCATCTTATCTCCTTTATCGATAGAATCAGACAGATTCTTGATCGTTCTTGCTAGTAGCAGATATATTCTTAAACAAAGTGATAAAAACCGAACAGATTCTTGCTCGAAGAACAGTATATTTTATCTAATATATGTGAAATTATTTACAGACAAAGGAAACTAATAGAAGAAGAAACCGCCTCCGGCAAGGAACAGCAGATCTGAAGGGCAGCCGCCTTCAGATGGTAAAGCTCCACGTCCGCCGTGCGTCGCAGGGTTGCTCTCGATTATGCAGCTATTGCGTCGTACTTCTCGGACATGCAAAACAGCACGACTAACTCCGAATAAAGCCGTGATTGTCGACAACTTTTCTTCCTCGGGTATGACCCCGTTTCAAGAAAATAGAGAAAACAGGATTTCGCGAACCCTTTCACTTAAAATCCAGAGTTTCAGCTACAAAGATCCGAAGAAAAGAGGGATGTTGGGATGTGGCTTCCGGATTTCGAGGGAAGATGAATTTGCTGTAAATTGGGGCGAAAGGTAAACATATATATAGAGAAAATCCTTCATTCCATTAAGCGTTTGGAGCACCGACGTGGTCGCCTTTCTTGGAAACTTCTATTGTTTCCACCTAAATATTTAATTTCAATATAATTTAAGAAACAAATTTTGAGAAATTAATGATGATAATTGATAATATCATATCATATCATAAAGAAAAACGTGAAATATCATAACAATTAATTAATAATAGATCAAAAAAATAGTATAATTCGTTTAAAATTTTTTGATAGATGTATGATGGGAATAGGTTGCTTCATTATTTTAACTTTCTTAAAAACTAATTTAAGAGATAAAGTTGGGGTTGATCATAAAACAAGAAACTTAGAGAAACATTATTTCAACGATATAAACATGTATTTAGGCGACTAATATATGTATTAATTAGACGATATGAGACCATGACAGTTGAGAAAAAGAAGATCATAAGGTTTTGTTGACAATCATAAAACATGATAAAATTCATTTTAATAGCGATGTGTATTTAGTATGGGGATAAAATATAATGAGATAAGAGAGATCCGTATAATCGAACTCACTCACTAATACAGACCCAATCCAAAATCACCCCACAACCAAGTGATACATGTGTGGTGTTGGACAAGAAATCGATCGAACAAACATATTCACATCGCTTACGACCAACACAATCTTTGGTGTAATGGGTACGAAATGGTCCATCAGCTCACGTAAAGGCCCAATTAAAACCGATAAAGTTATTAACAATAGGCTTTTAGATATTTTAATTTAATAATTCAATCCTTATATAACACATGATATCAAACTAAAACAACAGTTGAAACTTCATATTATCGTGTAAGCACCGTTTAGTATACGAGACGAGATGATTAGTATGTGATAAAACTACATATTTTATAGTTCAATTATATATGTTTCAATATAGTTCGATTATACATATCTCGATCGTCTCATATAATATATCAAATGGTCTCGTCTAGTTACACAACAAAACATCTTAAAAGGCTTTAAGAGCCGGTGATAAAGCATGTGGTTTGAAATACTTTTACCATACTTTATGTAACACATGCCACAACAACTGTCAAATAAGAAACTTATCCAAGTGCAATGTTTATCAATATAAGATTTTATATTTAAAAAAAAAAAATTAGGTTCATATATTGCTATACATTTGTGCAAGAATGCCCATTTACATCATTTACTATACTTTAAACATGGACCAATTAAAATCCCTTAAATTTATACACGATAGATAATGGAAAGGACCTAGGCGGCTAGGCCTTTTGGAAAAGGGTAGCGCCCAGCTAGCTATTTTGCCTTGGTCGTGAAACAAACATCAAGACAAATTTTATACACGATATATATCACAACTGTCACTATTTTTTATGAATAAAAAAATATATTGTTAACAAAAATTACTATGAAAATATATTTTAATAAATTTATAATATATTAATAACTATCATATTTTATATTCATACTTTCTCAAAATGACGAAATTATTTAATGTTTATCTGTATTATTGGATTTATAAAATTATTGGATATAAATTATATATAGTTTTAAATTAATAAATTATAGAAAAAATAATTAATTAGATAGGATACATGCTACAATGTACGAACACTGACACGACACGCCATGACACATACACGATGACACACATTTTTAAAAATTTCGGGATACAATAGGCTGAGACACACATGTATATTTTTATATTATATATATATATATTATACATATACTAGATTATAAAATAATGAGATTCTTATTTATTTAAATCATAAAATGATGTAAAAACAACAAAAATATTCTTACCGAATTCAAGGATCATATAAATAAAATGTATGTCACTGGAATTATCATAGTATCATTCATATTAACGCCAAATACATATTTCTTCAATTAACATGAAGTTTAACAAATACTTCCAAATAAAATAGAACAACAAAAATATTCTTACTAAAATCAAAATGGATATAAATAAATGTACTTCACTGAAATTATCATATTATCACACATACTAGCACTAAATATTACTTCAATTAACATAAAGTTTAACTAACAATCCAAATTTAATTTTAATCAAAACATTTTAAATTATACAATTAAACCCAAACATATAATTTTTTGTGTGTCAAACTCTTCTATTGACTGTGTCTGACATGGGTGTCCGATTTTGAAAGGAATGTGTGATACATGTGTCCGATTTTATTTTTAAAAAAAATTAAGGACGTGGCATATGAAGTATCTTATATGTGTCCAAGGAATGCAATATCTTAGAGGCTAGAGTTGTCAGATATTATACTTAGTGAATTTTTAGCGGTGTCAGTATTTGTATATTACAGTAGACATGTAATTTGAAGTGTATCTATAAAACGTGAAAATTGTGAAAAACTAAAAAGTAAAAAATAATGTTGACTTGTCAATAATAATCACCTGCCATAAGTGGAAAAGATAAACAATGCACAATTAATTTGTCCCAACCTAAGTCGCATAAGTCCGATGCATGGACAACTGCGAATGCAAAAGCTTGGGTGTGTCAATTTTCCAAAAATTTGAGTGTAGGTGCGCCTGCGCATATTAAAATAAATAAATAAATAAAAAAATATATATATATATATATATATATATATATATATATATAAATATATATATACATACACACTGATGAAACGAAGTTAAACATACATAATATACATTATATTTAATAAATTTACATCGTTATTGTATTATTTACAAATATACAATATGAACGCATACACATATTGATGAAATAAAGTTAAGCATACCTAATACACATCATGTTTGGCAAACTTACATCAATAATTATTTATAATGCAATTCAAATATTTTATTGATCGCTCTTCTAATAGGAAAAATTATTGTTCTCAGAAAAATATATTTTAGAGAGTTAAAAATAAAAATGGATTATTAATATTTGGTTATAAGATAATGAATTCGAAAAATAAAACCAAATATTACCTCTGTATTTCATCTTTTGTAATATTATGAATTTATTGAAAATGTCTTATATTTTTCGAAAGAAAAATGATTGTCTAACATTTAAGTTTACGACTTAGTAAAATTTAATACACGACTTAATAAAACTTAGTCTTAAAGTGTTGTATGCGTACTCAATGAGCCAGATCACAACTAGTGTGTCAGTGTGCGACTTAATAAAACTTAGTGTACGATTTAGTAAAATTAATGCTCCTTAAAGGGACACACAATCATTTAATAACTCCGATTCCCGATCTCAGCATTTCGCCGATTATCGTCGCTCTGTTGGAATCGGAAGGCGGAGAAATTATAACTTTTAAACGAATTCCGTCTGTATATCCCTTCGACCTAGTATCGAGGTGATGGCGGGGGCTGATGCTGCGGCAAGCCTCCGTTCTTCCGTTGCCCCTGCCAACCTGCCTCTCGTCTCGGCCTTTCTAGCGTGTGCTATCGCACAGTTTCTAAAGCCTTTCACTACTTGGTAATTTTTGTTTTACACATCTCTTCCAATTCTATTTTTCATAAAGTTTGATGAACCTGATTTTGGCCGCTAAAATTTATTTTTAATTTTCCAAATTACCCTTGAAAATTGAATTTTTTTTTATCTTCTATGGCGGTATATACTTGATTTGGTAAAATTATTAATTTGTTGATTGCTGGATGATAGGCGAGGCCGTGATAACCTTTTTCGTCATAACTTGCATTCACTAGATTATTTCCTATTCCTTATATTCAATATTTTGTAGCTACGTGGATAACGTATTTTTCTGAAATGAAGGTCATTTCTTACCTGATTTTCTTGCTACTTCGAAATTACACACATGAGAACTGATGATTTCTCGTGGTTTGCAAAGCAAATTCAATTGAATTATATTTGGAGAATGCACGCAGCTATTATTTGTTTGGGAAATGATATGATACTTGAAGAAACGCGCAGGTTACATGTTTGAGTGGTTTTAACAGATTAGAATGAATCATAACGGGTGGTCGAAGCTCTCTTCTTTATCATGGTTCATCTGCTGCTTTGGTTTCTTTGGTGCTCATTTAGTGAGTTTTTGCTTGAAGTACTTCAATTTAGTTTCCCATCTTACTCATACCTCTTCTTCTTGGATGCTTTAGTACAAAACTTTAAGGTCATAAAATGTACAGAAGCATTATTAGCATATTGTCTCATATGGGCAATTTTTAGTTAACCTTGTCATCTTGCAGTTTCTTGCTTGATCTTTCAACATTTTCCCTTAGACATGCAGGTTTAAGGATAGAAAATGGGACTCTAAAAGGATGCTGGGCTCAGGTGGGATGCCATCATCACATTCAGCAACTGTGGCAGCTCTTGCTACTGCTATTGGGCTGCAGGATGGAGCTGGAGAATCATCATTTGCCATCGCTGTAGTCCTGGCATGTGTTGTATGTACTTTCTAAACCAGGTTTCTTTCATACTTTTTGCATTACCTGCTTGTTTATGTATTTTTTGCATTATTACATCAGAGATGGCACTTTTTGGATGTGTATGGTTGATGTGGGGATTAATTTTCTCTTAAAATTTTCTCAGAATCAAGATTCATAAATGATTGTCTGATCCAATTATTGATTTTGACTTATTTTTTTCTCTAGACAATTCATTATGCAAGGAGTCTGTTACTAATGGAGATATTGAATATACCATTTGCTTTAATGTAAGATTGTCTATTGATTTGTCATCATGTTTTCCTCGATGAAAAAGAAATATATACATTAATTTCTTCTTAGGCTTAACGCGTGGGCATATTATGTATAACTACTTGTACTCTTTAGGACTGATTGCGACTCTTGAAGTTGTCTCAGTTGCTGGATACATTAAGTCTTGTTCATAGTCTCTTCCTCTTAAGAGAGGTCGAGAATATATCTATGTATATTTCATTGCATATTATTCATAACTGGATTTATTTTGGGCCAAAGTACCAACTCAGTTAACATTTATTTTTTTCCTGCTAATTATTGTGATTATCACAGGTAATGTATGATGCTACTGGCATCAGACATCATGCTAGTCGGCAAGCTGAAGTAAGACTCTTGAATTTATTATTGGTTCCTTTTCGACTTTAGTTTCATAAGGTAGTTAATTCACTTTAGGTCTTTTGAGGTCACACATGGAGCTGAAATAATTGAGAGAACATTGCCTTACAATAATTGCTTCATATTCGCCATTAGACTATCCAGGACTATCCAGGACACTTCACGTTAATTCATTCATATTTTAGTTCTGGGACTGATGCTATCAAACTCATTGTCATGTTTCTGCTATGTGATTCTTATTTTATTATATTTTTATTTTTGCAGTTATTGAATCAAATTGTGTGTGAATTACCTCCTGAGCACCCTGTTGCTAATGTCAGACCTCTTCGAGACTCACTCGGTCACACTCCACTTCAGGTACAGTCATTCTCATATTCTTTGGCGTCATTGCAACATGTTTCTTATGCTAAAGATTTGTTCCATAATGCCTAAGCTAGTTGGGTCGGATCTGTTTATGTGTTCAATTGCTACTGTTGGGTTTCCTACTCCTGGAAATCAGTGACTTGTGTGCATATGATCCATGCCCACTCTTGATATAATTGCTTCAAATGCATCTAATAAATGAAAAGAAGTCGCTTTTCATACCTACATAACTCTTGCATTTTTGAATTGTATGAAACAGAAATCTGATGTGGTCTGAGTTTTCTTTTCACTCATATGTTATCTCATTTGCCCCTCACTTAGGAATGTTCCATTTTCCTGAGTCTATGTTCGGATATATAGATTTGGATTTCATGAAATATCTGAAATCAAAGGATTTGGGAACTTTTTATTTGAAATCCACACATTATGAATTCTCGTGTTTGCGTAATTGTGAGTTTGCGAAAGGAATTTCTAGTCCATTGATCGCCCTTCTAAGCTAAAGGTTGATCTGGCTCATTATTTAATGGACCAAATAATCTCATAGAGTTTGTCCAACTCGAGCCTAATTCGACATGGCTAGCTTGATCCCAAGATCAAACATGTGTTCAATAACTCACAAATTCATAATAGTTAAAATAAACTTTATATGTGAGTTATAATTTTTGTACTTAAATAAAGAAGCTAGTATGATTTATACAAAATAAAAAAACATACAAGAGTATGACCACAAACACTAAATCCAAAAGCAGACAACAAAAAGAGAAGCTTGCATTGCAGTGGATAGATATTTTTTGGAAATGGATTGTTAAAGTTTTTAAACGATTGAGATTTAGTGAAGAAAGCATTGACACAAGACTGGATTTAATTGGTTGGCCATGAAATACCTACATCCACCATACGATATTTCGAGGACTAAAATTTCTTAATCTCTGTTAGTTTAGGTTATAGTATCACCTCTAGGAAATATTTTTTAATTAATGTTGGATTATGATCTTAATAATACCAAATAAGTATTTTAGATATATTTTTTTATTTCTAGCATGGGCAGTGGAGAGATGTTGAATGACATGGTGGTAGAGATGATTTCAATTGCCTTGAAAATTTAGTGAAAATCCATTGGGTCAGGTAAATGGATTTGACATACTTGCACTATTTTCCATCCGAACATGTTAGGTGGATTTGGAGCAGGGGTACAGAATACTACTTATGATTTTTTATTCAAGATTGAGTTCATATTTTGAACTTGAGCTATATTCTTTTGGTTTAAACCTAATTATCAAGTTATGTTTGATAAATGCTCAAACTATGGCTCGAGTTCGTGAGTTATAAACAGATTTCAAATAGTTAAATACTTGTATCCTTTAAAATCCAAGATTCTAATCTATCTACCTATTGAAATCTGTTCATCTAGATCAATGCTTTAGTTTCAAGATATGGGTGCATTCATAATTCCATCACTGTCGTTAATACATGTGCTTGAATTGATAGTACTGAAATGGATTTGAAAATTCACTTAAATTACATTCATATAGACAAGTAAAATGGTCTTGAAGTTGATGATTTCAAGTACCTCAATCGAAACACACTCTAGGGAATTTGCTTTCCCCGACTTAGTGAATGCGTTCTCTTTTGTATATTACAGTGACCTTGTAAATTATTGTCTATAAATATCCGAGCGCTGAATATGCCATGATTTTAACAAAAATCACTTCAGTGCATTATTGCCTTCCTTGTCCTGGCTGAGGGTCGCTCGATTGATTGACTACAGGTTGCTGCTGGTGCTTTGCTGGGGTGTATGGTAGCGTTTCTCTTGAGAAGTTCTATTTAAAGTTTTTTTGACTTTTTTGATGGACACAGCAAAATATGGCGCACAATCACAATCAATCTTCTGTAAAATTAAGCAGCCAACTCGAAGAATTGGTAACGTAAATCTGTTGATGCGATGATTGAAGTCTATCTTGTAACCTCTGTATGGTGACTCTTTCCAAGTGTTGCTATTTATTAACAGCCAGCCCTTTCATTTGTCTTTTCAATTTTGTTGTTCATAGTTAGGTTACAGTTAAAATTAGGTTGTGTTTATGTCCAAATACTCTATGTTTGATTTAAAACGTTGTATTGTTACGGAGTTGGGAAACTGTGGGTCGGGAAATTCTTGTATGATGCTGGTCGTGCCATGCACCAACACATATACAGAAATATACATATACATAGATATAGATATATATTTATGTGTGTTGGTGTATTTCCATACAAGAGTTTCCCCAGTGGGTCGAGGATACTTTCAGTGAACTGCGTTGCCTAAAACACAATTTTAAAATTCCTCGCTACTAATAGAAAACGAGGCTTAAATTTATTCTAATTTTTTATTTTACAAATTTAGATAATAGAGAATGTAGTTTCTGGAAATAGAATTAAATAAAATACACGAACATGCATTTAACTCGAGAGGAATCATCCTATGTTTGTGAATCTGTCGATTATTGTAAAATTGGACAATTTAACATAGTAATCAATTTAATCACCTTTTTGGAACTATTTTTTTTTTCAACTTAATATAAGTATACATATGACATCAAATAACTTGACCAGGCCATTTTTAATCTTTTATATTTTGTTGAATTATCTTGAATTTTTTTGTGCGCTGCACACTGTTTATGATAGCGTTTCAAAAAAAAAAAAATTTATGTACACATGTTTGGTTTATTACTTTTTTTTTAAATGGGAAGTTGGTCGAATTGGTGCTTGAGATCGAATTTTTTTTTATCGATAATAAAATATAAGCCTGTTTTTATTTTTTGCAATTCTCTTAATATATCAAGAAATAAATTGAGATGTGACAAAATTTGGCCTCAATCAAGTCCAAACTGTGCCTCACTATCAAGAAAAAAATGAACATTAAGAAAAGGGAAAGTTAAAATATTTTCAGAAATCGATAAAGTAAACCCTTATGGTCTTCGATTCTTACAATTTTTTTAAAAAAGTTGTTTAATAACCATTTTTTTATTATTTATCGGGGGTTGGTGGGGTTTTCCAACCATTAAACACGATCACTAATAAATAAAGCAATTCCCTTGTATATAATTAAACGTGTGCTTTGGACATATGACTCAACATATTGAATGGTCCATGGACTAAAGGAATTTTATATAAAAACTTAGAGATACTAATTAAACGTTATCGTAGATCTGTTTTACGTGATTAATACTGAAATTTTCTGCTAATTTGGTGTCCATCTGTCATAAAAAAATTTTTTTTTTATAAAAGACAAAAAAGGAAAAAAAAAAAAACTAAATCTATACCATTCTCTTGGCTATCCAACATATACTTTTTGTCAAAGTCATTGTTTTTTTTATATATATATAAAAATGATGATGAACCTACGGTCGTTCTTCCTGGGGTTCACACTCGATAAGCTCTGGGCTGATGCAGTAATTTGCAAACCACACCAATAAGGTAAATCACACTAGGTAAGCTCGATGTGACAGGTTCAGACCGAGTAATTGTTGACAGTGGAATCGAACTCGTGACCTTAGATCCCGAACTCAACTGCTCTACCAACTCGGACACCCTCTCGCAGCATTGTCAAAGGCATTTTTATACTTGCTAAAATAATTGTGATTTCACGTTTGACATGAATGAAGTGTCGCACATGAGGTTTCCTTAAAATATGTGACATTTGTCGCATTTTTCTATGTAATATGAAATGCATGAAATTGATTTCTTAATACTTTTAAGTAAAATATCAAAATAAGACTATTTCAAAGATGGCTTTAGGTAATGATTTTATTTTATGGAATTGATACGAGTCTTAGCTGTCGAGCCAAGTCCACAAATTAAAAATTAAAACCGTGTTTACACACCATTCCCTAAGTCATGATTTTGTTCTTTTTTCTTTTTTAATACACGAAGGTTTCATATTTTAGTTAAAGGTACAGAGAATCATTTATCAGAATTCCTCTTTGAATTATAAAATGTATAATCAAAGTTAATTGTCGTCGGCTCCTTCTCGGAAGGACAACGTCTCCCACAATACTATTTGTTACCCATGAATCATACTGTAGAGCTAATTATTATTATAAAATATAAATGAATAAGCAAACTCGGTGCACGAAGCTCCCGTGATGTGTATGGTCTGGGAGAGGTTGAGCCTAATATACGTAGCATTCCTCTGCAATATAAGAAGAAGTTGTTTTTGTGATTCGAAACCGTGACTTCCAGGTCACGTGATAACAACTTTAGTGTTGCATCAATGTTGTTTCGGAGAAGAATAAGAATGATACGTGGATAAATTAAATAAATAAAGAACTAAATTTAAAGAAAGATTGACGTTCAAAAATGTTTGACATTTTTTTATATTCAAAAGAAATTTCCGGCAATGGTCTCTTTCATTACATGTAAGAAGAAGTTTCTGAAAGTAGACAAAAATGGAGAAACTCAAAATGCCATGCTTTCGTGCCACGCCATTGATTTTCTTGATCGCCCTTCCTTTGCTTGTTATTGGTGTTGATTTCTTTTGGGAGAACACAGCTCTTCCTTTTCATAGATGTAATCTTCCCCTTTTTTTGGCATTTTTTCGTTGTATTTAATTTGTATTCCAACCTCCGATTACGTCTAACTTTGGATTGTTAGAATTTCTTCTGACAGGGTTTCAATACTTTTCTGCTTCGGAGACCAGCTTAAGGACTGGAAAGGCCATTAATAAAACACCTGGAGACCTGGGATTGATGGAGTTTCATTTATCAAGACTCGTAAAATCAGGTCCATATATATTCATTAATTACTGTGTTTTTCCCCTCAATTTTTTTTTTTACTTTTGGAGAGGAAATTTGAAACAAATTATGATACAGGAGAAGATAGAAGAAATCTTGAATCCAGTGGCTATGCATGTGCCAAATCATTTCACTCTATGGTCTGTGTAGCGAATCAGCAAGTAAAAATCGACACCAGGAACATGACAGTTTACATTTCATCAAACCAGACAATCGAGCAAGAGACCACTATGCGGCCTTACGCGAAACAAGAAGATGGAGTACTCGAATACATCACACCTGTTCATATTTCTCGACATGGAAACTTCACAAAAAATCGGCCGTTTTGTGAATACAGGCACGAAATCCCCGCTGTAGTTTTCTCTACAGGGAGCACAGGCAACATTTTCCATGAAATCAGTGAAATAATAATTCCATTATTCATCACCACGAAACAGTTTGAATCCCGGGTATTTTTCATCCTTGAGGATTACAAGCCATCATTCATGGCCAAATACGGCAAGGTTTTGTCACACTTAACCGCTTTTGAGGTCATGAATCCAGCTTCAAATGGGAGTGTTCACTGTTTTCCAGGTTCAGTTATTGGGCTTAAGTATAACGACAATTTGGTCTTAAATTCCAGTGAAATTCCCGGGGGGTATTCAATGTCAGATTTCAGGCATGTTCTCAGACAATCATACGGTCTGAGATTCACACACGTTTCACAGATCAGTAAACCGAGGCTAATGCTGTTATCTCGTACCAATACCAGGCGATTCTTGAACGAAGATGAAATGATTTTGATGATAAAAGAGTTGGGATTTGAAGTAATCGTCGTTAAAAGATCGAAACTCACGTCAAATCTGAACAAATTCACACAAATGATCAACTCTTGCAGTGTTTTGGTTGGAGCTCACGGGGCCGGACTCACGAATGAGCTGTTCTTGCCTTCTGGTGCTGTTATGGTGCAAGTAGAATTACTCGGCACCGAATGGGCATCGAACACCTACTATGGCGACACGGCACGTGCAATGGGGGTGCGGTATTTGCGCTACAAAATCGAACCAGAAGAGAGTTCTTTACTGAAGTTATATGGAAGAAACCATCCCGTAATCACTGATCTTGCATACATGTATAATAAAGGTGGATATAGAGCAGCCCGGGCGGTGTATCTTGATCTGCAGAATGTAAGGATCAATCTTGCAAGGTTTAGAGAAACACTTGTCGAAGCACTAAGCATAGTTACGGATTCACGGAGGTAGATAAAGATTAGTATTTGGTAATATAGTTACAGATCCAGGGTGTACGTAGAGTAGATACGGGGATGATAAGTTATGGGACCTGGAAAATTCATTGTCTGTTTTGGTATTCAAGTTCTTTGATGCATAAAAATTAAAATGCATGTTTTTTGTTATTTTTATGAACATAATTTTTTTCTTCAAAATGCGTAGATATATAATTAACCGTGCTAAACATCATTCGATGTTTATAGTTATCATCATGATCACTACTTTTCAAGGGTTTTGTCAATCTAGCTGTCAACTAACCACAACCACAGACTCAGCCACAGGGGATAGACTATCACTATGATTTCCCCGCAGGAATCGAGTGCCGACTTTTGATGTTAGCTCAAAGATTATATAAATTATATTTTGAGATTAAAAAAATATGAATGGAATATTTTTGTGAGGAAAGCCTAAATATTATTTCTTATTTATGATGATGATGGTAAAATAAGACAAACACTTGTCTTTCTTTAAGCAATGTTTAGCTGTTGATATATAAAAAATCTTGAAATTATCAAGAAAACGATCTAAAGAAGTTGCCATCAATTTTTTTCATGAATATTAAAGAATGAAGAAAAAAGAATCTTTCATACCAAATTGATAATGGTGGTCAATTCAAAACGCAAGTTTTTATCTTTATTTAATTCCATTTTAATGGTTCCCTAAAAGAAAAGTATAAGAGGGGGGGGCGGCGGCTACTTAGCGTTGGAAGCCGAGCTTAGAGAAAAGAAATTTGGCTCATTCACATGCTCCCACGGTTGTCACGATAATATTTCATTATTTATAATTTATTACCAATTATTTTATTGTAGTTGATTAAAATAACATGATTTGGACATATTAAAGTGTATTGTGGCTCAATTATCATAGTTTAATTAATGTAAATTAAAGTTAGTCGGCACAAAATCACCAAAAAAATTTAGGCTTCACATTTGTTATTATTTTTTACTACATTGTCTTCAACGGTAGCGTAGCCATGAATTTTGCATAGAGGGCTAGAGACGATGCCTCGCGGGGGTTCGGGTTCGGAGCACCTGAAAGAAATTTTGGAGATTCATTGCACGTGGCTCATTCAATCCCTTCATTTCTCTCTGGGGAAAATAAAAAAAATGGATTCACCAAACTACTTATTAATTGACCTAAATATGAAATTAGTTATTATTTTAGTGATTTTCAAAATCAAATATTGTTTGGGGGCAAATAAATAAATCCAAAGTTCTTATGGGGTAGGAGATTTAAAGATAATCAAATATTTTTGGGGCAAATAAGTAAATCCAAATTAGTTACCATTTTTGTGATTTTCAAAATCAAATATTGTTTGTGGCAAATAAATAAATCCAAAGTTGTTATGGGGTGGGAGATTCAAAGAAAATCAAACATTTTTGGGGCAAATAAGTAAACCCAAAACTATTGTGAGTTGACGAGACTCGAACCCTCCACTTGAGAAGATATTAATCCTAAGGTTAGTCAATTGTGCGAGTCCAACATAGACTTTTCCTACATATCCTAAGGGTTAGCCAATTGGGTTGAAGCCTAGTTCAACCCCTTTAGTAGATCGTCTTTTTAGAGTATAATATATTTTATAATCCTGAAAGAATTTGTTTGTAAAGATTTGAACCTTAGTATGTTCCAAAGGGGGATAAAAATGACAATCATCTAAGCTAGGCCAACAGTGTCACGCTTCTACCGACATTACATTTTATATACAAAATATTGATGACTTATAATATATAAGAAAATGTAAATAACACGAATGAATGCTCCAAAACATTAACATCATGACCTACAAATATTCCACGTAAAAAAGTAGTATCAGCCAAAAAGATATTAATTGTTATAGATAAATTAATAAATCAAGCGTAAATTACATTTATTACATAACCTGGACTGATTAGTAGCTGTAAGCAAAGATAGAGATACTTCACCACACATTTGTTTTTTAAAAAAAGTCTCCTTCAGTTAAACAATATGACATATAGTTGTAAAAATATATTGAAAAAAACAAACATATATCTGTTTAGTAAGAGATTGTTCTATTCTTTCTTTCTTTCTTTCCTTTTGCCTCGTCAACGAGTAGATTCGTTTCTTGCATCTCGAAACAGTTGTTTGTGCAATCAGCAATGGAGAGAGATCTCAGAAAGCTGTTTTCTCGTACAACTCCATTGGTTTTCTTGCTTGTGATTCCTTTGCTGTATGTTGACTTTTTGTGGGTTCATTTTATTCCATTCGATGAGTGTAAGTTTACCTGAATTTTATTGTTTTTTCGAGATATTCGGTTAATATATATTAAACTTGGTTATACTTGTAACTCTGTCATAATCTGAAGTTTGTTTACTTTACATGGAATTGGCAGGGATGCAATACATCTCTACTTCTGAAACTTATTCTACAGACAGATTAAAGATTAGATTGAATGAAACCGTGAAAGAAAACCAGGATTCCCTGGATTTTCTTTTCTCCAGACTGGTGAAAGGTTCCAACATTATCATATTTATGAAATACTTTTCTAGATTAATACTTAGACGATTCTGGGTGAAATTTTTACAGGGGAACATCAAGAAAAGCTTCAAATGACAGGATTTGCTTGTAATCCTGAAGTTCACTCCCTTCACTGCGTTACAAATAAACATGTTTGGTTTGACACCAGATCAATGACAGTTAGTATTCCATCGAATCTGACCGTTCAAGAAAGTGAGGTTCGGCCTTATGCTAGGCAAGAAGATGAAGTTCTACTCAAAACTGTTACCCCAGTAAGGATATTGCAGGGGAATGCTACTTTACCAGTTTGTCAGTACAATCACCAAATCCCTGCAATAATTTTTTCGTCCAGCGGATTTGTGGGGAACATTTTCCATGAAATCAACGAAATTCTTATCCCTCTGTACATAACCTCAAAAATGTTCAAGTCCCAGGTCCAATTTGTCCTGCTGGATTACAATCCTTCATTTGTGAGAAAATATGGGATGGCCCTGGAAAAGTTATCAGATTATCCGATTATAAATCCCTCCATATACAAAAGTGTGCACTGCTTTCCAGGGGGAGTAATCGGGCTCAAATTTCATGGCTTCTTATCTTTAAATTCCAGCGACATCCCAAAAGGACATTCGATGCAAGAATTCAGACAGTTTCTTAGACAATCCTTTGGCCTAAAATTCAGTCATGTTTCCAATATCAGAAGGCCTACTGTATTGCTCTTATCCCGAAGAACAACGAGACGATTCCTCAATGAAGAAGAAATGGTTTCCACAATGGAGGAACTAGGATTTCGAGTCATTGTCATTGCCAGAGCAAAAACGATCTCGAATTTGAGAGTGTTTGCGAGGTACATAAACTCATGTAGCGTTTTCGTTGGAGCTCATGGGGCTGGTCTAACAAACGAGCTTTTCTTGCCTGATGGTGCGGTAATGGTGCAAATGGATTTGATCGGCCTTCAGTGGGCTGCAGCTACTTATTATGGGAACCCTGCCCGTGGAATGAAAGTGCATTATCTGAGATATAAGATTGAACCGGAGGAAAGCTCGATTTCGAAGATTTACAAAAGCCCGAATCATACAGTTTTTACAGACTTCCATTGGCTCGGTGTGAAAGCAGGGAGGGAGGTGTATCTAAATGAACAGAATGTAAGAGTTAATATTGCTAGATTTAGGGAAACAATGGTTGAAGCAATGAGTCTTCTTTGAGATTCGTTTTTTTTTTTTTGTAATATTCATATATTTATCAAAAGATTGAATCTAATTTTTAGTGTAGCCCTAAAGTAGGGGTGCTTATTGGCCCAATCCGTTCCGACCCGATCCGGAACCGGTCGGTTCCGGATCCTTTAAGTCTGGAACCAGTCCGATCCGATAAGGAACCGAATCGGATCCGGTTCCGGTTCTACCGGTTCCGGGTTGGACCCGTTCCAACCGGGAACCGGTTTGTTTGAAAAAAAAAAAATTAAAAAAAATCTAACGTATATTACCTTAAATAATAATAAAAAAATTAAAAAAATTGGATCCGGTTCCGGTTCAATCCGGAATTTGATTCGTTTAGTCCGAAACGGGTAAGATACCGGTTTCGAAACGGTAGAACCGATCCGGACCGGTATCTTACCGGTTCCGGTTCCAAACAGGGCTAACCGGCCCGATTTCGGGCATTGACTCGGCCCGTTAAGTACCCCTACCCTAAAGGTGAATTTTACAAATGAAAGAAAATTGTGCTAGATTGTAGAGTTTTGATACCTTGGGAAGGGAGTATGAGGGGTTTTGTTTTAACGTAAATCCCTTAAGTGGGTGAGGTTTATGTCACTACACACGAATTTTGGTGAATAACGTGGTTCCATTAGGATGTAAATTTGACCGGGTTTTTTCAAATGAAATATTCATATTTGTCGATCTTAGGAAATGCTCATCGAGTGATACGTTGATAATAAGAATACATTTATCCTCTTTGGCTAAATGGCAAGTAAAAATCCTCATCCAGAATGCTTGAATTAATTAAGACATAAAAAAAAAGATGGATTAAACTATCTCAAAAGCACAAATGAATCACGTCACGACATCCGTACGATTTCATGTAAAAAAAATGTATTGTTTCTCAGCTCCTATGATTTTCATGCATTCTGTTATGATTTGAAGTTCAAGAACTCGTAATACCAATTCGAATCAATTCATGTACGTTGAGTTACAGTCTTACAGATTAATCATGACTGTAGCAATCGAATTATACGTAATGAACGGAATAAACATTTGTCATAGCAATGTGTGCATGAAAAAGTAAACCAGAACAAGAAAGATGAACACAATATTTACGTGGTTCGATTTGAATAACCTACTCCACGATAGCCACACACCAGCAAGAGAATTCAGAAACTTAGAAGTTAACATCTCCTACAGCACTTGGCTTTATATAGTAACTGATACAATGACTTGTAACTGCTCCATCAAACTACTATAACTGCTCCCAATTACTTCTCGGTTTACTCATAATCTCCTCTTCATATCCTTTACATTTCATAGTTCTCCAATCTCTTCCAGAAGCAGGACCAAACACCGCATTCTTGACATTGGCTCTGTTTCTGTCTATCATCGCTGCTTTCCTTTGTGTGTCTGCAAAACTTTATTCTCAATGTTTGAACTTGCTCACTGGTAAATTCTTGGTCAATACATCTGCATTATTGTCTTATGTTCTTACTTTCTCTACTGTGATCACTCCTCAGGCTATGATGTCTCAAATGAAATGAAGCTTAATATCTATATGCTTCGACCTTTCATGATAGTTAGAATTATACGTAAGATGCATTGCACTTTGATTATCGCAATATACCACGCCTTCTTGAAGAATATTTACTTTTGTATTAAAGGTTTTCAGCCAAATTCCTTCTTTTATGGCTTCGTTGCTGCCAAAAGCTCAACCTCTGTGGCGTTCTTCAAGAAGACATGGTGGTGTCTTCTTTTCACCAAAAGAAATGTATGTTCTTTCACTAAACAAAATCTTAATATTCAAGGATATAATCAAATATGTTTGGAGCTTGGATCATTATGTACGAAGTTTATGATACCAATGTGTTAATAGCTGAATTATATATCTGATTCCATTAGCTCTTACACAAAGTGTGCACCCCAACTAATTGTTCCAACTTTTTCACACGATTGATTACAAAAGAAATCGAAAGAGTCCACCTTAACCGAACCAACCAACCAACCAACCGTGAGAGGGACGACACGAAAGACTGTGTGAGTGATGATATCATGCATAAGACATCTTCCAGGTGCGAATCATGTAATTTGTCAAAGTCAACACTCCACCTGTTCAATGTCCTATTGTTTAAGAAGTCAACCATTTGTTACTTAAGAAAACTCTCAACGAATCAACATTTTGTTCTTCTCGCATATTGAACTTTAGCCACTTTTAGGTTTGCCCAAAACTTTGCTCCAGATGCAAGAACAGCTCTAGAGAAGTCTCACGGAAAAAAAAAAAGAAGAAAAGAAAATGGCAACTTTTTTATTCCATTTATTTTTCTTTTAAGTCCAATGTAAATTGAATTTATAGTAATAAAACTAATTGTTGGATGAGAATATTATATTTACCGTTAGGGCACAGTAAAAAGACACGGTAGTGTATGACTACAGATTCTATGTGCTTACCACCCAAAACAATACTTGTCCCACGGCCCAATTTCTTGGTGTAATCTGAATTTAAACGCTCTCGAATTCTATTCAACTTTCAACAAAAGCGCATAGGTGCGTGTTTGCTGAAATTTGAATCTTTTTCCTTTCTTGTGTCACAAATATCTTAGGCATGGCCACATGCTTTGCTAGAAACAGGGGAGGCTCCGCAACACAACACATGCATGTGCCGCACGCTTTGTCCCCAGTAACACTCACATGCTTATTCACAAAAAGCAAATTTCTTGAAAAATATTTAGGATATGCAATTATTACAAGAATCTGTCATAGCCAAATAAAGACTAAACATTAAAAGCAACAAACTTCTGCTCCAATCACTCGATGCAATAAGGACTAGTTAGTTGCACAGCCTTAGGAAAATAAAAACTAAAAGTGAAATTAACAGTATCCAGTTGTAAAGGCAAAGGGCATGGAATATTATTCATATCATTGCAAACTGAGACCATAAACACCAACTAAAATTTCAGGCACACAACAAATATAAAGTAAACCATTCCACGGGAGAATAAAACAAAGATATCTACTTCATTTTCACAACCATTGAACTTCATGTTTATTCACCAAATAATCCGAACCTTCAATTGCTCCTAACAAAGCTCAATGTTAACTTTCACGATTCACCTTTAATCCTCGTCCTCTGTGACTTTACTCTTGCCCTTTGGTGTCTGATCCGTCTTCTTTACAGCCTCCAAATGTTTCCGCAGCATGCGAACCTCCTTAATGTAGTAGTGGATTCTGTCGATCATCAATGCCAGGAAGAGTGCAAAACCTACATTCAGGACCAAGAAAGGTTTCATCAACCATCATAACATATTTAACACCAAGTTGAATCAACTGTTAAAACATTTTCTGCTATATCATTGCCAAGTAATCAACAACCCTGTATATAATTCATGTAGGGTACACACACACATTAATTATTATCTTTATTTGATTCAGAAAAAGACCATAAATGAAAAAGTGACAACTTAATTATATCATTTTTAGTTATTGCCGATTTAAAATTATTATTCTCAACCTCAAAAAAAACAAAAAAAAAAAATCCCCCAGTCACAGTTTCTTTTTCTGATAAAAAAAAAAACCCATCACTTTTAGTAATAGGCAAAGCAGAAGCAAAACCATTCGCAAGCAGGCCTGCACAGTAAACAAATTCCTGACCTAACTTGGGTCGAACAAATCAAATCGGCATATATTAGTGCAAAAGTTAATGAGGTTATAACAAGTATCTCGAGATTAAAGAATTACCTAAGAGTGATGCTTCAAGAAGATGAGAGGACTTGAGAACCTGATCGGTTGGATTAATCCCGCCGCCTTCCTCAGATCGTTCCCGAGTTCGGTTTATATTGAACAATAAGGACGCCATAATTATAAGAAGAGTAGCTCCGGCAGTGGACGCCACGATAGGCCCCCGCCCCTGTTTAAATCGGTCGAGCAACATTAAAATCGGTTTTCTTAGCGGATTTCGGAAAAGAAGAAGTAAGATAACCGCCACTTCGCTGAACACCAGACCATATAGAGGCTGAATCATTTTTTCAGGACAAAAAATGACAGAAAAATATCGGGGAGTTGCAGAAATGATGTTTGCGAGGACGGGGCTACTGTATATAGTTTTCAAGGAATTAATTTAATAGAGAGTTGAAGGACGTGTGTCAATTGAAGGTAGGAACCAGAGGAGACGTGGCACTTAGGAACAATATAAAGGAATCTGGGGAGACGTGGCACTTAGGGAGTAATATATACAATAGATTCAAACTCCAACTCCTCATTCATTCGTATTTCAATTTCATCTACTTTTTTTTATTACATGTTATCAGTTGTCTTAAATACCCCTTCTTCTTCTTTTATTTTTGGAATCGAACATTTAAAAATGAACATACAAATTCTATTTTAAAAATGAAAAATCGGTAACATACTTTTACTAATTAAAACTATAATTATATTGAAACACGTGCATACTTTGATATTTTCTGGTTAGTTCTAGATTAAAAAATAGGTAGAGAATTTATATTATTTATTTATTATCTAAATACCATTTTTTGAATTTAATTTTTTTAACAGAAAAACATCAATTATTATAAAATAGCATGTAGGATTAGACCTGATCATAGTTCAGAACCATCGGTTATACGGTTCAAAAAACATTGATTATTAACATTAATATTCCTTGACGGTTTCGGTTACGATTCATGAACCGCCGGTTACGATTACGGTTTGACCCTCATTTTTTAAAAAAAATATTTTAAAATATTATTAAAATTCGAATAAAGTGTAAAAATTGTTTGAATGTGTTTTCATCCATGAACATAAAATAACGTGAAATAAATTCAAGCTCGGATAATCAAAATGCGTTGAATATATTTGTTGAGCCTTAAACGCATCGTTGAGTTTAATGCTTAATTAATCTCCAAATTATTCATGGGTTTTGATGATCAACAAGACTTGCATTTGTTGTACTAATGTGTCTACTTAGTGTACAGGGTTAGATGGACAATTTGGTTGGGAAGATCAATGAAAAAGGACCCAAGTTATACAATGACATTTGTGAGTTCATAGGACAAGCGGTGAATTTTATCAAGGGAGCTGTTGAACATGGACGAGATGAAAGACATCTTTGAACACCAAAATTAGTGTTCAACATGTGTGGAATGATGTTGAAATAATATCTTATGTTCGGATGAAGACCCACGGATCAATGGTCCGTTTGTGGGAAAATTCAAATAGGAGTCACTTGGAGCGCAATCGGTGTTTGATTATATCTCTTGGCTCGATGATCCAAATGACATGAATCTAAAGAGGTTGGAAAGCCAACTCAAAATACTAGATTTCATATTCAAATATCTCAGTCGAATTCGGATTGCATCATGGAGCAAAACGGCATGCAAGTCATAGCAAATGCAGATTGCATTTAGCATGAAGCAAGATTGGAGCGGCTGTAGTATTTTGGGCATAACTTCTTCATAATTAATGAAATTTGATGATTTTGATTTCCACTCGTACCCAAGAGGAAGGGCTACAACTTTGATACTTACCACTTTTCCCATAAATGAGCTTAAGATTATCGAAAGGTGAAAAGTTTGAGATGAAATTTGCGCAAATAGTTCCAGGCTATCCGAGCCATCGCCTAAGGCGATCCGATCGCCCCAGACGATGTCAAGCTCACCCCATGGCCTTGTGTTTTGTTAAAGATCGCCCCAGGCGATGGGGAGAACGCCTGAGGCGATCTGAAGGTCGCCCCAGGCAATGAGGGGAACGCTTGAGGCGATGGAGGCGCGGGTTTGGTCAAAAATTGCTCCTAACAGCTAGTTTGGCTTTTGTCTTCACTTGGGAGCCTAGTACACTATAACTTGATGCATTTGGGGTGGCACAACACAACACAGCAACCTACAACAAAGAGAAACACAATATTTGCTCAAGATTACACATCCATCATTCAAGTTCATCATTTTGAGTTGTGTTTCATTTGTGAGAGTGTGGGGCTTATTCTATAAGTCATTTGTTGTTGTGAGAGTTGGTGCTTGAGTTTGTATACACCGTGAAGGTGTGATTTATTGTAGCACGCGAGTTGTCAGGGGTTGTGCTTGTTTCAACAAACTTGGTTCATTCTTGGGAGGGGGTTGTCGTTGTTTTACAACGCACGAGAGAGAAGTTCATTGTAAGGTAACACCAAAGCAAGTTTGGAAATTGTATAAGTCATCAACAAGTGAAGTTGGTGCATGTTTGTGGCTATCTTTGGAGCCCTTAAGGCAAAGAAGACTCGTGAAGAGTGTGGGACTCGGGAAGAGTTTGTTTGTGGCTATTCTTGGAGCCCTTAAGGCCAAGAAGACTCGTGAATAGTGTGTGACTCGGGAAGAGTTTGTTTGTGGATAGCTTGGAGCCCTCAAGGCCAAGATCGAAGTTGTTCTAGTGAAACCTCGGTTGGACGTTTTCTAACCGGGAAGAGGAGACGTAGGCGACTCATCGCCGAACTTCTATAACAAATACTTGTATTCTTTATTGCTTTATTTACATTATGCGTTTACATTATTACTTCTTATTATTCATTGATCGATTGACTTGAAGTCTTCCGCATCGCAAACTCGACTTTTATAAAATCACTTTAAATCGCTAAAGTAGTCAATGAACCTCATTCACCCCCATCTTCGGTTCCAACAAGTGTTATCAGAGTCACTTGGTGATCAATCTAACAATCAACATAACAATGATTGCGATAAAATCAGAAAAACAATTGATACTCAATAAAAATCAACAATCAAAACTTATCTCACGAGAATCGTAAACTCCAATGTACCATTTTCCTCAACCGAGAATCACAAAGGTTTAGCTACTCATAACTAAATAAAATAATCAAATCTATTCTAGAAAACATTAAACTAATAGTAAAAGAAAGAATTACTAAAGGGAATCACAATTCCGGAGCGTCAATTCCGTCTTCATTCTTCGTTCTTCAAGTCGTTCTTCAAAAGTAAAGAGAAAAGCTATTCTAATCTATAAACTATGTTGGTCTCCTTTAAACATATGAAAGATATGCTGATTTAAGGTCCCAAAATCGTGCAAAGAGGGTGAAAATCGGATATAGTAGGTAAAAATCTATCCAAAATGGTAAAAATCAAGTTTTCTTAAAAATCAGGATTCTGCTAGCGATCGATCGCCTCCACCTACCGATCGATCGCTAGCTTAATTTTTCAGGCGATTCCTTGGGCGATCGATCACATCTTTGTAGCGATCGATCGCTTGCTCGTGATTTTTATTGCTCAACTTTCTGTCCAAAGGTGATCGATCCCCTCTTCCATGCGATCGATCTCTTCATCAAAGTTGCATTTAAGCCTTTTTCTTGATCTACCTTGAGTCCTTATCATATCCAAAGCTTTGTTTGATCTTTATTCGCCTTTTTAGCTCGATTTCTTCGATTTTACTTGCATTTACACAAATATACGATTAGGTAGCATATGTATCAAATTATCTATCAAAGCATAAGCACAATAGATGTGTCTATTTCTAGTCACACCATGACTCGGGAAGAGTTTGTTTGTGGCTAACTTGGAGCCCCCAAGGCCAAGATCGAAGTTGTTCTAGTGGAACATCGGTTGGACGTTTTCTAACCGGGAAGAGGAGATGTATGCGATTCATCTCCGGACTTCTATAACAAATACTTGTGTTCTTTATTGCTTTATTTACATTTTGCGTTTACATTATTACTTCTTATTATTCATTGATCGATCGACTTGAAGTCTTCCGCATCGCAAACTACTTTTACAAAATCACTTTAAATCGTTAAAGTGGCCAAGGAACCTCATTCACCCCCTCTTCGGTTCCAATAATATTTCTTTGGTTAATATATATAAATTATAATACTATATTTAGATCAACAAGGCTCTTATTACTTAGTGATTGAAGCTAATTATTCAAATTGGAAGTCATAATTCAAATCTAAACTATAACATATATTTAAAATTTTAAAATGTAAAAAAATTAAAATAAACCCTTGAACCACCGGTTAACCGACGGTTCACGGGGTAGCAAAATTATGACACTTCGAATCGTTGACCACGGGCCGGTTCCGAGCCGATGATGACTCTTGGTCGGGTCTATGTAGAAGAGATGCATACGCCAAGCTTGAGGAATGATATTTAAAAAGAAATTAATTCATAGCAAAAATGCTAAAACTTGACCGGGATAATATAAAGAACACCAGAGTTAATTCAAGTCACCCTCGAACAATGAGTTTCTGGATGAGGTTGAAAAGGGATCTGTCTTCCAATAGCTGAAGAAACAAGTATTGATATACGAGTAGGGCTGCTTATCGGACCCACATGATCGACTGGTTGCGGGTTCGAAAAGCTCGAAACCAATCCGATATGAAATCAGATTGATCCGGTTCCAAGGCCATCGGTTACGGGTTGGACCAGTTACAACCCGAAACTGATTTTTTGAATTATTTTTTTTTTTTCAAAAAATTCGAAGTAAATTGATGCTTTGAGAATTCGATCACGCGTCCATCAACTTCTAATCTGCAACTCTAACCAATTGAGTTAATGAACATTTGTGTTTGTATACTAACATCGAATATATTTATCTAAACTACAATATTTTTTAAATTAAAGGATCCGGTTATGGTTTAGCCCAGAACCGGATCCGTTTAGTCCGAAATCGGTAAGATACCGGTTCCAAAACCTTAGGACCAGTTTGGATCGGTTTGGAATCGATCAGTCCGGTTTCTATTTTGAATCGGGCTAACCGGTTTGGTTCGGGGCCGGGTCCTGATTGGCCCGACCCGTTAAGCAGCACTATATACGAGAGACGTAACGAGCAACCTCTTGTATCCAAATCTCAATCTGCAATCCATCGATTAATGAGCATCACTTAGATGGCGCACAAAATCGAAAAACCTGTTGTCATGGCCAAGCGAAACCCCAGCAGTGAAACAAGGCCAACAAACCACCACCAAAAAAGGCAAATTAGTATACCACAATACTAATCGATGGATTAGTATACCACTGTCAGTGCCATCAAAAACCATCGATGAATTTAAAACGTGGTTGAGTATTGATATTGACGTATGAATACCTTATGGAATATGTGGCATCGATAATGAGTGGCTTATTTAATTAAATATAATAAAATTGAAAAAAATTTCAGGAAATAGCGTGAGTTAAAAACATTTACAATACTATGGTAATTAAATTTTTTTTTAAAAAAAAAAAAAATTAAATTCGCATACCAGGAATGCAAATTTAAACTAAATTCGCATACCCGGTATGCGAATTCTCTGCAGTGTGCCAACCTGGAAAGCAGCTCGGACAGCAGGCACGTGAAAGCAACAAATTTATTGCAATCAATTGTTGCAATAAATTGGAACGTGAGTGAGCCTTCTTTCTTGCTCAACATCATCCCCTCCTCCTCTTGCTTAATTCCTCTGAGCTGAAGAACTCCCCTCCTCCTCTTGCTTATTTTCCTCTGAGCTGAAGAACGTGAGCATCCTAGAAATTCATCAAAGGTAAAAATATTTGAAAATTTAAATTTTACATATTTTTGAATATATATTGCATTTACTTTAATTTTTGTGTTATGTTATAGGTTTTGCTAACAAGAATTTCAAGGTATGTTTTTTCAGTTTTTCATTATTATTTGCTTAAATTAGAGATATAAAATCGAATTTGAAGGTATGTTTTTTCCAGTTTTTCATTATGATTTGCTTAAATTACGGATGAAAAATCAAAAATTGTGGGGAGTATTCGAATCTCATAGTCAGTCGTGAGTATTTGAAGAATTCGCATACCCAGTATGCGATTTCTGGTAAGTTAAAAATTTTAAAGTTAAAGTTGGTGTTTCACTAAATATATAATAATATTTTTATAAATTTATATTTTTTTGATAAATTTAATTAAATAAAAAGTGATGTTTTGCTAGATTAGGTGGTCACATATTGTACACATGATGGGATTATTGTATGATTTTAATGTGCTATTTTCGTAGATACTATGTCGTCGGTTCGAAGTCAAATTGATGTTTTGCTATACTATGGTGGTCGCATATCACACGATGGGATTATTGTTAGTTATGATCGACCTCCAATAAGCTATATACGAATGCCTCGAACAATTACAATGTCTGAGTTACTGTCGACGCTGTACGATCAGATACGTATCGATAACCAACAATACGCACTTAAAGTGTGGACTAAACATATATTTAATAATACTTCTGGGCGAGTTGAACATTTACTCGAAATTACAAAAGACAGTGATATTTGGTTTTTCTTTGACCCTGATGTTGGAAATGCCGGTGTCAATTTATATGTTGAGTCAGAACAAATACACATTAATATTGTGCCAGACATTCAATATACTGAAGAACGGGGCTCACATATGTCAATGCTTAATGATGATCATAACCGGGAGATACCGGTTGTCACACAAGGACTTGTAAGTATGAGAACCGGAAATAATTATGCTAGTACTTCGGGAAACGTAGGACATAACACGTACAGAACTGAAGGGGAAGTTCATGATTCAAGGGCAGAGGACAGAGATGATTATGCTAGTATGTTATGTATTTATGATAGTATGTTATGTTTCTGTTTTATAGTTTATTTGGACTCCATATGACATGGAGTCGGATGAGATCACATCACTGCCTCCAGAATGCGGTCCAGAGGATTGGATGACACAATGTCCACTCATAAATTATGCCATTGTGGAGATGCATCGTCCAGAGCGAGTTTTGCGACAGTTTGGCTTGTTCCAAACTATTCCACCACCAATAGATGCTAGACAGGTGGAGTTGCATAAGCTCGATCGCAGAGGTCGTGTTGCAACGAATTGGACATGGTTCCATAGTGCATACATAGATTTGTGGATGGCCAGACGATATAATATTGTGGATGCCCCTCAGGCCACAGCTCCTATACATTCAGTGATGATTACATGACGTGGTACGACACAATTACACGTCATATTATATCTCCACCCACCAACAATGTTGAGACAGGATACCGTGCAGCAGATGCTGCTGCATGGCAGCAAGTGGTATGCATATATTTCCTTTTTTTATTTAAAATGATTTAATTTCTTCTGAATTATGCTACCTATTAACCATATTTTTTGTAAGGATGTGCATATGGAGCAACTAAGACTTAGTTGCTCAAGTTTGAGTGAGGATGAAGGGATTTCACCCGGGATCAGACGTGTATTAGATCAGAACTTAGCTATTGTGGATGAAGTGCGTCAACTTGCTCGGACACAACAAAATAGATATGGTATGCCTGCACGGCAGCGATATACCACTAGAGGGGGCAACCGGAGGAGAAGACGGTCAAGTACCTCTAATACTCAGGTAGATGCTCATGATGATATCCCTCCATTTACTACTGATACATATGATGCAGGGGGACATCAACATCACACCGTTCTTCATTCCATTATGATGCCACATCTTCTGACTACTACGTCACACAACCTGCCCACGTGGAGGAGCCATCGCCATACACTCCATATATATCAGATCCAACTCAAGCATACAGTGGAATCTCATTTACGGATCTTCTGCTTCGTGTACCCGATTCTACACAACCACGTCCACATTTTGATATCTCACCTGTTACATTCTCCGACTTGACGCCACAATATGATATTGGTGAGTCCAGCGCTAGGACTAGACCCTCTCAATCACAAACGCGGAATGTAGATGTAGTTGAGCCATCTAGAAGACCACAACGACTGAGACATAGACGTGGTTGTGGGACCGGAGGAAATATTTAGAGTTCAATGTAAAGAATAATCTATTTATTTTTATGTGTGCTATTTCAGATCATTTATTCATATTTCAACTATTTATGTGGTTTAAAATTTTTATGTAAAACATAATACCAATAAAAAAAATTATTTTTAATAATCAAGAATTTAAAATTATTTTTAATTTATAATTAAAATAATACTAATCTAAAGTTGCACTCTTGGATTGCAACTTTATCAAAAAAATTTTTTTTTGTAAAGTTGCACTCCAAGAGGGCAAATTTATTTTTATAAAAAAATAAAAAAATTCATAAATTATAGTTGTTTGAAAAAGTTTAACAATCTATTATAATTTGCACTCCAAGAGTGCAAATTATAACACTATTCTAAAGTTGCACTCTTGGAGTGCAACTTTACAAAAATTTTTTTTTTTTTTATAAAGTTGCAATCCAAGAGTGCAACTTTAGAATATTATTATTTTAATTATAAATTAAAAATAATTTTAAATTCTTGATTATTAACAATAAATTTTTTTTATTGGTATTATGTTTTACATAAAAATTTTAAACCACATAAATAGTTGAAATATGAATAAATGATCTGAAATAGCACACATAAAAATAAATAGATTATTCTTTACATTGAACTCTAAATATTTCCTCCGGTCCCACAACCACGTCTATGTCTCAGTCGTTGTGGTCTTCTAGATGGCTCAACTACACCTACATTCCGCGTTTGTGATTGAGAGGGTCTAGTCCTAGCGCTGGACTCACCAATATCATATTGTGGCGTCAAGTCGGAGAATGTAACAGGTGAGATATCAAAATGTGGACGTGGTTGTGTAGAATCGGGTACACGAAGCAGAAGATCCGTAAATGAGATTCCACTGTATGCTTGAGTTGGATCTGATATATATGGAGTGTATGGTGATGGCTCCTCCACGTGGGCAGGTTGTGTGACGTAGTAGTCAGAAGATGTGGCATCATAATGGAATGAAGAACGGTGTGATGTTGATGTCCCCCCTGCATCATATGTATCAGTAGTAAATGGAGGGATATCATCATGAGCATCTACCTGAGTATCAGAGGTACTTGACCGTCTTCTCCTCCGGTTGCCCCCTCTAGTGGTATCTCGCTGGCGTGCAGGCATACCATATCTATTTTGTTGTGTCCGAGCAAGTTGACGCACTTCATCCACAATAGCTAAGTTCTGATCTAATACACGTCTGACCCCGGGTGAAATCCCTTCATCCTCACTCAAACTTGAGCAACTAAGTCTTAGTTGCTCCATATGCACATCCTTACAAAAAATATGGTTAATAGGTAGCATAATTCAGAAGAAATTAAATCATTTTAAATAAAAAAAGGAAATATATGCATACCACTTGCTGCCATGCAGCAGCATCTGCTGCACGGTATCCTGTCTCAACATTGTTGGTGGGTGGAGATATAATATGACGTGTAATTGTTGGCACGGTATCCTATACTTTCAGTGATGATTACATGACGTGGTACGGCACAATGACACGTCATATTATATCTCCACCCACCAACAATGTTGAGACAGGATACCGTGCAGCAGATGCTGCTGCATGGCAGCAAGTGGTATGCATATATTTCCTTTTTTTATTTAAAATGATTTAATTTCTTCTGAATTATGCTACCTATTAACCATATTTTTTGTAAGGATGTGCATATGGAGCAACTAAGACTTAGTTGCTCAAGTTTGAGTGAGGATGAAGGGATTTCACCCGGGGTCAGACGTGTATTAGATCAGAACTTAGCTATTGTGGATGAAGTGCGTCAACTTGCTCGGACACAACAAAATAGATATGGTATGCCTGCACGCCAGCGAGATACCACTAGAGGGGGCAACCGGAGGAGAAGACGGTCAAGTACCTCTGATACTCAGGTAGATGCTCATGATGATATCCCTCCATTTACTACTGATACATATGATGCAGGGGGGACATCAACATCACACCGTTCTTCATTCCATTATGATGCCACATCTTCTGACTACTACGTCACACAACCTGCCCACGTGGAGGAGCCATCACCATACACTCCATATATATCAGATCCAACTCAAGCATACAGTGGAATCTCATTTACGGATCTTCTGCTTCGTGTACCCGATTCTACACAACCACGTCCACATTTTGATATCTCACCTGTTACATTCTCCGACTTGACGCCACAATATGATATTGGTGAGTCCAGCGCTAGGACTAGACCCTCTCAATCACAACGCGGAATGTAGGTGTAGTTGAGCCATCTAGAAGACCACAACGACTGAGACATAGACGTGGTTGTGGGACCGGAGGAAATATTTAGAGTTCAATGTAAAGAATAATCTATTTATTTTTATGTGTGCTATTTCAGATCATTTATTCATATTTCAACTATTTATGTGGTTTAAAATTTTTATGTAAAACATAATACCAATAAAAAAAAATTATTTTTAATAATCAAGAATTTAAAATTATTTTTAATTTATAATTAAAATAATAATATTCTAAAGTTGCACTCTTGGATTGCAACTTTATAAAAAAAAAAAAAAATTTGTAAAGTTGCACTCCAAGAGTGCAACTTTAGAATATTGTTATAATTTGCACTCTTGAAATGCAAATTATAATAGATTGTTAAACTTTTTCAAACAACTATAATTTATGAATTTTTTTTTTTATAATAAAAAAATAAATTTGCCCGATAATTCTGTTACATTATATTTTTAAGTTTTAATTTGAATATAAATTTTTTTTTGTAAAAAATAATCAAGTCAATGACATGTTTCTCTTTGATTGTGGATTGGTAGATTAAATATATATCAATGTGCACAAAATTGAGCTCCCAGGTTTAAGCTTAGGCGATGGTAAAAAAAAACTCATTAACCATTTTGAATATACTCGAATTCATGTCACGCCTAATACAAAATATTTATTTCTTCCCACAATCAAAAAAAATGTGCACAAAATTACTTAATGCAATGTAATATGTTTGTGTAAGGAACGTGTATATGTAGTCGACACTGTTGAGAATAGCACAAATTGAATCGTAACACATGCTATATTATACTGCAATTAGAGAGCTCATTGAGAAACATAGGAAATTAAATTTACAAAAAATTGGAAGAGGTAATTTTATTTGTGACTTCCATATTTGAATACATAAGGTTGACTCCCCTGGTAAAATGTAAGCAGCTAGGAGAGAGTTTATTTTTCATGGAAATCCTGCTCCAATTCCTCCACCAAATCCTCCGCCAGCGCCTCGACCTCCACCGCCGCTGCTCCGCCAGCGCCTCCACCAAGTCCAGACCCACCACCAAAACCTCCACCAAATCCAGAACCACCACCCAGCCCTCCACCACCTCCTCCTCCAAACCCTCCACCGCCAGCACCCCCTCCAAAGCCAGCTCCACCCCCAAAACCAGAACCTCCACCTAACCCTCCGCCGCCGCCGCCTCCGACACCTCCACCAAGTCCGCCTCCAAAACCTGGACGGCGAGGGACGAATGTCTTCTCATCATCGAATTCGAAAGAACCCTTTGTTTCAGCCAGATTCGTTGCAGTAGTACCGGTGCAAACGAGAGCTCCGAGAAGAAGAACGAGAAGAAACTTTGAAGCCATACTTGAGCGAGGAGATTGAATGACTGAGTCAAGATTCTCGTGTTAGATGTTTAACATGAATACTAAATCGATTTTCAATGTACCTAAACATATGGCACACAAATCGAATATGCGGAAATAAAAGTTCAAGATCAGTGTTACCTCCAGCCATTGATATGCAGTTTGATCCAGACATATCTGAAGAATTGAGATGCAAGAGGGCTCTTCTAAACCTTATGCAATTCTAATAGATGGTGTATTTTATGAAGTGAATTGCTTGGCTTAGGGACCCCCCGCAGTGTCCTATTTATATAAGTGTCTTGCCATCAAAGACTTAGAGTTTGACACAATTACCCCACTTAAAGATAGTGGGTGGTTCTCCAGATAGTGCGCAATCTTCTGGATTAAATATTCTTGATACTATCTTAATAATATATTAACCAAATTAATATTAATTATTAACATTCTCCCACTTGGTTAATATATTCACAAACTGAATAATCAAGAATACTTCATCATATCAAGAAACAAATACACGAATCATGGCGATGTGTCCTCTTATATTGAGTAGTATCTTCCATGTATCACGATGTATTATGCCTCTTAAATCCAAATGCGGTAACCTTACTGAATGAATAAACCAATGCTTATTCTAGGTCCAACTTAAGTAATATTTCCCAAATAACTGAATATGTACACAACTGAATAAGAGAAATATCATAACCGAAAGAGTTTCAATAAGTATACAAAAATGTATGTACTATGAAATCACATAATGGAACCAAGTCCCATTCTAACCACATGATCCTTAAACCCCTTAGGTGGCATGCCTTTTTGTTAAAGGATCGGCAATCATCAATTCAGTACTCACGTGTTCAATAACCAATTTATTGTCTTTAACACGCTCCCGAATGGCTAAATACTTAATGTCGATGTGTTTACTTCGACTTTCACATTTATTATTTAGCCTAAAAACTGTAGATGAATTGTCAATATATAACCTAATGGCCAAGATATAAAATCCATAATTCTAAGCCCATATATGAAACTCTTCAACTATACACCATGTGAAGATGCTTCAAAACAAGAAACGAACTTGACTCGCAAACATAAATATGTATCCAAATGTTGATTTAGCAAATCAACGCAACCAGCAAAGTCTGAATTGGAGTAGCCAATACCTCCAAATTATCAGTCCGTTTATACATAAGCATGCAATCCTTAATACCTTTAAGGTACTTTATAACATTCTTTGCAGCTTTCCAAAAACACAATACACATATTACTCTGATATATTCCCAACATTCCCACAACAAATGCAATATCAGGTCTAGTAAGGACTTGAGCATACATTAGGCTTCCAACACAAGAAGCATATGGAATGTTTTTTCATTTGTTCCTTTTCAAACTCATTTCTTGGACATTGATTCAAATTGAATCTATCACCTTTCACAATGGGTGCTACACTTGGTGAACAATCACTCATCCGAAACCTCTCCAGCACTTTGTTTATATAGGTTTCTTGCGATAAACCCAAAATGTATTTGGATCTATCCCTATGGATCTTAATACCAATGACATAAGATGCATCACCCATATCCTTCATATCAAAGTTCTTAGAGAGAAATTGTTTCACCTCATATAGAAACCCCTTATCATTGGTTGCAAGTAATATATCATCTACATACAACACCAAGAAACAAATTTTACTCCCACTAACCTTCTGGTATATACATTGATCCATGACGTTCTCAACAAAACCAAATGAAGAGATAACGTGATGGAATTTTAAATACCACTGACGGGAGGCTTGTTTCAATCCGTATATAGATTTCTTAAGCTTGCACACCAAATGCTCACCATCACTAGAGGAGAATCCTTCAGGTTGTTTCATATAAACATCTTCCTCTAGATCACCATTGAGGAATGCCGTTTTCACATCCATTTGATGCAAATCCAGATCAAAATGGGCCACCAATGCCATAACCACACGGAGAGAATCCTTTTTAGATACAGGAGAAAATGTCTCTGTATAATCAATTCCCTCTTTCTGAGTGAATCCTTTGGCAACGAGTCTAGCCTTATATCGTTCAATGTTGCCCAGTGAATCTTTCTTTGTTTTAAAGACCCACCTACATCCAATGGCTTTTACACCATCTGGCAACTGAACCAACTCCCAGACTCCATTATGTGCCATTGAATTTATCTCATCATTCATAGCATCGAACCACAACTTGGATTCATTACTTTCCATCGCTTGTGAAAACGTCTCGGGATCATTCTCAGCTCCAATATTATAGTCAGATTCTTGTAGATACACAATATAATCACTAGGAATTGCCGATCTCCTCATTCTAGTGGACCTTCTCAATGTTGTATCAACATTTTCCTCTAATACAGGATCATGTTGATCAACAGGGTTCTCGACAGTATCTGGAATCTGTCGATCATCAGGAACTACTAGATCATGATCAACTACTTGTGGAATCTCTAAGACGGGTTCATCAACATGCCTAAGAACTTGAGGGCAGTTGTAAACATCAATCAGTCGATCAGTTACAGTGGATGGATGAGCATCGTAATGATCATTTTCAGAACAAATATCCTGAAATCGATCGCTCCCACTAATCTATATCGTAATGGTCATTCTCAAGAAATTTTGCATCCTCGATTCCACAAATTTAGTGATGTGAGATGGACAGTAGAATCTATATCCCTTAGACCTTTCGGCATATCCAATGAAATACCCACTAATGGTCCTCGGGTCCAACTTCTTTTCATGTGGATTATAAACTCTCACCTCAGACGGGCATCCCCAAATGCGTATATGTTGCAAACTCGGTTTCCAACCTTTCCATATCTCAAAAGGTGTCTTAGAGACAGCCTTGGTTGGAACTCGGTTTAATATATACGCTGCCGTTTTAAGAGCTTCGGTCCACAATGACTTAGGAAGTTTAGAACTAGTAAGCATACTACGCACCATGTCTATTAATGTCCGGTTTCTTCTTTCCGCCACACCATTTTGGCTCGGAGAACCAGGCATGGTGTATTGGGCAACAATCCCATGCTCCTGAAGAAACTTAGCAAACGGACCAGGTGCTTGTCCACTCTCAGTGTATCTACCATAGTACTCACCACCTCTATCTGATCTCACGATCTTAATTTGCTTACCGCATTGTTTCTCTACTTCAGCCTTATATGCTTTAAAAGCATCAAACGCTTCATACTTATTATGAAGCAAGTAGAGATACATATATCGTGAATAATCATCAATGAAGGTGATGAAGTATTTCTGACCATACGAATCCATATCAGGACTACATATGTCTGTATGTATGATCTCCAATATATCAGAACTCCTCTTAGCACCTTTCTTTGACATGTTGGTCTGCTTACCCTTAATGCAGTCCACACAAGTGTCAAAATCGGTAAAATCCAAAGCACTAAGTACTTCATCATTCACTAATCTTTTAATTCTATCAATGGAGATATATCCCAATCTCCGGAGCCACAAAATAGAGGAATTCTCATTCACAACACATCTTTTAATACCAATATTTTGTTGAGCATGCATTATAGAATTAGTGGTATCATTTTGTAAATTCAATCAAAAAGACCATCAGACAAAGTACCATTTCCAATAATCTCAGATTTATAAAATAAACTGAATGATAAATCCGAAAAATTAAATGAAAATCCAACAGATACTAGTCTTGAAACTGAAATCAAATTTCTAGAAAAATTTGGAATATAAAATGTCTTTTCTAAAATCAAAACGAAACCACTACTTAAAACTAATTTGCATGTCCCAACAGCCTCCACATGTGAGGGCATCTTGTTTCCAGAATAGATGCTCTGCTCACTTCCCAATGGCTTCCTTAGGTTTTGCAATCCCTGCAAGGAATTGGTAACATGGATTGTAGAACCAGAATCAATCCACCATGTGTTATGATTAACATCAATCATATTGGATTCATAACAAACAAATGAGAATTGAGTACCTTTCTTTTCAAGCCACTGCTGGAATTTGGGGCAATCTTTCTTAATGTGATCCTTTTTCTTACAAAAGAAACACTTGATTTCCTTCTTAATATCCAGCTGAATAGGCATTTTGCCTTTCCAATTATGCTTGTGCTGACCTTTCTTCCTCATATGGGTAGCTACATGCACACTTTCAGGTTGCTCCATAGCCAATCGACCCTCTTCCTGAACACACATGGTCATAAGTTCATTTATTGACCATTTGTCCCTATGTGTGTTGTAGGAAATCTTAAATGGACCGTATTGGTAAGGCAAAGTGTTCAGAATGTAGTGCACCAGGAAAGTATCAGACATCTCAACCTCAAGTGTCTTAAGTTGAGCTGCTATATCCCTCATGTGCATGATATGCTCACGCACTCCTCTAATACCAGTGAGCTTCATCGATGAAAACTTCAAAATTAAGGTGCTTGCCAATGCCTTATCCGAAGACTGAAATTGAGCATCAATAGCCTTCAGCAGATCACGGACATTATTATGCTGATCGACAGAACCCCTGATCCCAGCAGAAATCTTGGTCTTTATGAACATAACACAGAGACGATTAGATCGTTCCCACTTCTCATAAAGATCAACATCATCCGGAATGCTGGTTTCAGTAATAGCAGGTGGTTCATCTTTCCGTATAGCATAATCAATATCCATCCAGCCTAAATGGAGAAGAATCATCTCCTTCCACACCTTATAGTTATCACCTTTGAGTTCAGGAACTTCACATTTCATATCAGATAAATTAACAGGTTGAATAACTGCAAGAAAATTTAAAATACATGCTTATATCACAATTTTCGAAGCAAATAACTAAATGACATGTTTTACCCATGTAAATCATGCAATAACTTATGAACCGCTGACATAGAAATTACCTGTGGGCTAAATTTCTAATTCAAATAAATTCATATAACTTTATGATAAAACTATCGAATTATCCGACATTCTTAATACCTGTGGGCAAATGAAGAAAATAATTCAATATCTCATCCTAATTAAACATATTTAATATAATTAATTACAAGTAATGTCTATTTAGCTTTATGTGATGTTTGAGAAATTAATGCACTTTAATTAATTAAAGCTGTTGTGGCTACACTTTAATCAATCATATAATGCATATCACATAGACATTTAATCTGAATGCATAAAACTATGCAATAATTGAATTAATGTAATGCCTATAATACATTAAATGATCCACAAAATTAATGTACAATTTAATCAATTAAAGCTGCAGTGGCTATACTTTAATTTATTAAACTACACGAATCACTTAGACATTTATTCTGAATGCATAAAAATATTTTATGCTTTATCTTAATTCATATAAATATTGTCTATTGAACTTTATGTAATTCACATGATTAATGAATAATTTAATCAATTAAAGCTGCTGTGGCTATACTTTAATCAATTAAATTATACGAATTACTTAGACATCTTAATTATTCATGCATAAAAATATTTTATGCTTTACATAAATTATGGTGCATTTATCCATAATAAAACAATCAAAATTACACATAAAGATTGCATAAAATAAATTATTAAAAATAAAGCAGAATTTCGAATTTCAGAATGAAACAGAACCAAACAGGCCTTAAAATTAAACATGCCAAAACAGAAAATTCAGCACCAAACAAGGCCTTAAAATGAATCAACCCTAATTCCTAAAATCAACAAAACCCTAACCCTAACCCTAAACTGGAATCCGCCGCCGCCGCCGCCACCTCGGTCTCAGACACATCACGGCGACGACATCCCAAGCGTAAGAAGCTAAGGCCGATCACCATCCAGGCGTCTCCTCCTCCGGAACGCCCAAATCTGTCCGAAATCAACGCGAGAGACGGAAATCGCTTGAGACGGGAAATCGCGATTTTCCGGTGGTCACAATCATTGATTTCCACCACACGTACGTCGGGGTACACTTAATTGACGTTCCATGTCCTTGCCGCTGTCTGAATGGCCAGAAATAGAGCAAAATCGGCCAAAAACTAGGCAGAACTGCGCGGCTAAATTCACGCAAATTCCGGCCAATTTCCGATTAATTATTCTGACCAGCGGCGCTATAATGGTCGTCCCGTCATGGTGGTTCGGGCAGTACCTTCAATTCCGGAATTGGGTTCTAAAAGGCGACTGATTTCTCATCCCAAAAGCTAGGGTTTTTGGTTCAATAACTAGGGTTCATGCCAAAATTGAATTGGGAATTTCGAAATTGTGTAAAAATAATTCATGATACAAAATCAAAATTGCAGCAGTATTATTTTTCAAAATTTTTGGCCCAGATCATAAATCTCAAACGTATCAAGGCGAAAGCAAAAACCTGGCTCTGATACCAAATGTTAGATGTTTAACATGAATACTAAATCGATTTTCAATGTACCTAAACATACGGCACACAAATCGAATATGCGGAAATAAAAGTTCAAGATCAGTGTTACCTCCAGCCATTGATATGCAGTTTGATCCAGACAGATCTGAAGAATTGAGATGCAAGAGGGCTCTTCTAAACCTTATGCAATTCTAATAGATGGTGTATTTTATGAAGTGAATTGCTTGGCTTAGGGACCCCCCGCAGTGTCCTATTTATATAAGTGTCTTGCCATCAAAGACTTAGAGTTTGACACAATTACCCCACTTAAAGATAGTGGGTGGTTATCCAGATAGTGCGCAATCTTCTGGATTAAATATTCTTGATACTATCTTAATAATATATTAACCAAATTAATATTAATTATTAACATCTCGATGATGCATGAAACTTGAGAAATGGAAAGGGGGGTTATATAGTGATAACAAGTCCTTATAATTAATGAAGCATAGCGTTGGTACGATGTTTGATGGCGTATCTTCTGAACCATAACCCCGTTAAGTATGTGGACTATTCTTCAATGCAATCACCATTTTTCTTACCATCAACTCTGTTTGCTTGCTAGACTGATCACTTGTTCCCTTTTAACTGAATTATGGTGAAAACATTTGATCTGGCACTCATGGCACACCCAAGTACTACAGGTAGTCCGTAGTCACTTGATATATATATATATATACATATACTAGTTTCTTTTGGCATTGCGCAATGGCATGTAATCTGGCACCAACAATACAATCATGGTTTCAACAAGTAGGAATCTCAGACAATGAATAAATATAACACAAAATATGATGGACATCGTAATCTAAAGTGACTTATAATTTTACCAAGAGCATCGTATTATCCTATATAACATAGAACAAAATACCATTCAGAATAATTATTCATCCTCAATATGCTGATGTATATCAACATAATATATTATCGACTCAGCCTTTGAAAGGGGGTTAACAATACCATGATACGTCATCATATTCAGGTCTTTTAGAAGCATATTAGTAGAAAACTATCATACCAAACACGATAGAATGGCCTTATCTGCTCGAGAATTAAACATTGCTAGACCGCACATTATATGTCTAGTATATTGGAGGAGAGGTTCTAGGTGTTTTTCAACAAAAAATATATCATCATATTTCGGCAGAATTATTTTTCATTATAGTTTCCTCTCCAAGCCAAGGTGACCAATTTCGATTTCTTCACCCTAGAACTTCTTGATGCATACATATGCCCTATAAATCAAAATGCTTGAAGTTGAGAGTAACACTGTTATATTAATACATACTCATGAATAGAAAAATTATAGAGATATATCTGCACATGCCTCCAAGTTAGTTTCAAATATGTGCGAGAGAAGCCACATTTATATTTGCCGGAACAAGGCAAAAACAATACTCCAGGTTGGGATAATTGAGGAACATGAAGTGGACATCAGTTGCTTTCCAAGTTAAAAATAAAAAAGGGAAGCAGTTATCAGGGTGGTATACATTATATCATCTTAGACGACGAGAGACTTCATTCTCTACCATTTAACTAATTGGGTAATTATTCAAATGATGTTGTAAGTGAAATATTCAAATGACCTCGTAAGAACGGATCATCAGCTGGGAATTGTTTCTCTGGAGAGTTCCAACGTAGCTTTGCTGAAGTAAGAGAAACCATATGTTCATCAAAAAACAATATAGCATAAAGAACAGCGAGTATTGGCATTGCTATAAAAATGTGTAAATCTATGCATCAGTTGATTTTTTTTTAAAAAAAACAAGCATGTGACAGTGCACTTATCATTAAAATTGCATGCTAAGGAATTCAAGAACATTCAAGGCAGTGAAGATGCAAAATCACGATGACCAGATAAAAAATAAATGCAAGATTCTAATAAAAAAAATCAGAATATTGCTACATATGCTATCCTGGATAAGAGATGGGAAAACGACAAAGTCATCGTTTTCGTTAAGTTTATAGTAAAAATGAGGAATGATTTTTTAAATATAAGTATGTGGATATTTGTTAAATTACAAATTACTTTTCTAATTTTCGTAAATGTTTCTATTATATATCGATTAATCAAATTTCAGATGAAAAATAACGTCAAATACATAAACATGACACTGGTATTACTTCTAAAGAAGATTGGATGTCTTCCACAGTTGGCCATATTATCAGGAGATTCCCCAGACCCAAAGGCTTTTCATCTTATGTCATTCCTGCCGACATTGAAGATGCAAACTCAGCCATCTATTTCTCACCCAAAGAACCTAGAGAAGAAATCTGCAAGAAGAAAGCAAAAGAACGACACAAGAGAAAGTCAGAATTGGACCATGATCTCCATGGAGACTTGTTGCATGGCGCACGTACAAGTAAATGAAGCAATCTTCGATGTGAATTATTTCTTAACAAGAATTTGATTTAGAGTACCAAGTTCAGAACTGTGCAAGTGGAAGCTTAGCAAGCCATTTAAACTTCATGGATTTACATAAATTGGAAATTGTCTATTTTAGCATAACAACACTTATTAAACATGATAAATTTCGCATATTGGTTGCATGCACAAACTTGAAGCAAAAGCTCTAAAAATAACAATTTAAGCATAATAATTTCAGATATTTTAAGAACTTGATTTTAAAGGTAAAACCAACCAAATTCCTCTTTTCAAAAAGTTCTTTTTTTAAAATAGATGCTCTGTCCAAATGCATCTTTAATTCTGAAGCTTATCACCATCAATTAGTTGAAAGTATATAATTTAGAATACAGGCGGGGTGAAGGAGATAGAGGTATTGAGAGGTGCTAACACACCCTCGAATTCGTACATTTCGCATAATGGTCGCATGCACAAAGTCTAAGTGGCATCAGCGGTACTAAATACCTTTACTAATATAAGTTCAAACGAAAATACAAGTTTTCACGGCATTCAAGAAAAGCTAAGCAAAATAAGTTGATGGTTCGCAACTTCATATGTCCCCATTTCGTCATTGTTGGGATATGCCCTAAGACAAGTCATTAGATGATTGTTTATGACATACAATGTAATATGATTTTATTAATGGCAAATCATTAGTATATATAATTCGAATATCTGTGCAATATGAATTGATATATAAGTTAATGTCCCTAGAATAATATAGTATTATTCTTAAACATTGTCCCTAGTCAAGTATTATCATGAATTGGGATAATGATAATACATAGAGACTAGTATGTGTTGATTGATGAATTGTTCATTGATATGAGATATCAAATCAACACATGGGTACATGTTAGAGAACGATGTACTGGACAGACCCACCATGAGAATGCAACATGGATAGTTATATGATTGTCATATGCAATTCTCATAGTGATAATAATGTATGTAATCCTTACGACTTGTGATCATCAGAGATCCCAACATAAGGAGTTATGTATCTTGATATTGTCAAACGTTACCCGTAACAGGGTATACTATAAAGGCGACTATTGGATACACTACGAATTATGTAGAGGGATGTTGACTGATCGAGATAGGATTTGTCCCTCCTATATAACAGGAGATGTGTTTGGCCCTTGATCAAGTGAGAACTAAAATGCATGGCCATGCTCGAATGAGTCGATATGAGATATCGAGCTTATTCGTTTATTCTAGTTCTACTTGGGGATCAAGAAATAAAGATTGGATATACGAGTATGACTATTCCATGACTCGTGTTCAATCTAAACACAAAGGACAAAGGGATTAAGTTACATGGTTAATATTATCACAAGTTCTAAAGGTTATGTCGAGTCATTGACATTCTTGTAATTTGGGTAACCTTGATGTGTTGCTAGACACCGCTCTTTGCTTGCGACATAAAATGAGATTTTATGTCACTGCCAACATTACAAGATCCTATCGGGTCGCACAAAAGATTAAATCGAGAAGGGAAATTAAATTCATGGGATGAATTAAATAATTAAGAGGAGTCTTAATTAATAATCATAAGGATTAAATTAAATCATGGGCTTAAGGCCATGAGGCTTTATGAAAGCCTTTAATTTAAATCATATATAAATGGTTAACAAGGTGATTAAGGGGATCATTCCAAGACATAAAATCTAGCCACCATCCATAAGGTGCTCTCGGTCACCTCCCAAGAACAACACTCGGCCGCCGTTTTCTTGCCTTCACTCGACTTCCATATAGTCGACGTGAGGTAGAGGATTTTGGGGCTATCTTCTTGATTGTGAATCGAGTGTGTTTCTTGTTCCGGTTTAAGAACTTGTCTAGCAACTTGTTCTTAAACTATCCCTTCGTTCGATTTGATCGTGTGGATACCGTTGAGGCAAAACTTGTTGAGTTTTGCTAGTGACTCGGAGGAAGCGTTGGACGTGGTGCTGCTCCGTGGAATCTGCTCAAACACGCTACAAGGGTGAGACACTTGTAATTCCTTTATCCGATATGAATCCCTTTGTATAGATCTGCTGGTTAGTAATCCATATAAATTTTATTCCGCTGCGTTGTATGCTCTTGGATTACTTACAGTGGTATCAGAGCCGTGTACAAGGCTCATATCGGATTTATGTGGTTAAATAGTTTAATCATATTAGAATTAATATTGCATGCTATTTAAAATTGTATATAATCATATATGATATGATTAAATTGAGTTTGTGAAAATCATCGTATAATTATATTTGATATAATTGGCGAATAATTGTATACGATACACGAAAGCGTAAAATCAAGGTGTTGGCTCAAGGTGGTTCGACCACTTCATGACTTGACCCTCGGGCTGCCGCTAGTGAGCTAGGGTTCGGACCCTTGGCTCATGCATGGGGCCGCGCCGCCGCCAAAGGGCTAGGGTTTCGAACCCTAGTCACCACAACTCTCGGCCGCCGCTTAGGAGCTAGGTTTCGAACCCATGGCTCGAGCATGGGCCGAGCCGTCGCACTGTCTAGGGTTTTGAACTCTATTGGCTCGATAAAGTATTGAGAAGGTGCAAGTTGGTTCGATCATGGTCCACAGAATTATGAGGGTCGACGGCTACACCACATGAGGGCTAGGGTTTTTCGAACCCTTGGCTCGAGATGGTTAAGCCGCCACCATCATGAACCGTGCATGGTTGGACCGTGGCTCGTGGCTCATGAATTCCGGGGTTTTCGAACTAGGTGGCTCGAAAGAAACCAACATGGTGCAAGGCGGCTAGGGTTTGGAACCCTAGCGGCGCCGCACCCAAGCCATCGGCTCGGACCATGTCGTGGGCTAGGGTTTCGAACCCTAGGCCCATAATTGGTCCAGCCGTGGTGTATGGTTGGTTCGAACCATGGTGATTCGTAGCTAAGTCGCATTAAGTTCGTGGCATGTGATGTCCCGAGCGTACGATAATTTTTCAAAAATTATTTTACAGTTTTAATTAGAATTAAATTTAAAATGTTTAGAATTTAATTAATTAAATGTTAATGCATGCTTTATGTGTTGTTTGAGCATGGTGCGTGGTTATAGCCCTTTGACCTATTAGATAGGATTTGTGGATGTTTGTAATATATTATACGACATGCGTGTCGTGCCTTCTCTATTTCATTCTAAATGTAATCCCTCCCCTATGTTCCCCTCGAATGTGAATCGAGGAATTCTATATCTTGTAAATAGTGTAGTTTATTTTATTGATGGTGATCAATGAAGATGGAGCATCGTGCCGGGATGAGGAGGCCATTCACAAATTGGAGCCAAAGGAAGGTGCTTGTGAAGTTACCTTAGGTTGGCTCTTAGGATTTTCTCATTGGCTTGAGAGAATCGTTAGTAGGGGCTATAACCATGTCACGTTTTAATTATGTATGTTGATGCATGATTTATCTTATGTTTTAGTTTGATAATAGTATTACACATATATGTAGATATGTATACAACTATATGTAGTGGACATATTTTAAATTATCAAACTAATCATGATTTCAATAAATCCCTCTAAAATATTAAGTTTTAGATGCCTTCCAAAATTAAAAGTACTCGTCAATAACTTCGATTGTACATGTGTGGGTTTGCCAAAGCAAAGCACCGTGGCAATCTTAGTAAGGCGCGAAAGGATAAATGTGATATCCGTTATACTTAAAATTGGGTACGACTTAACTAAGTTATCTCAATAGGATTGGGAACTTAGAGGCATGTGTTGGATTATAATTCATCTGATGAATTGAACAAAGTGTTGTTCGTCCAACTATCCAAGAATTACATGTGATGTAATTGACAAAGTGTTGTCTACCTAAATAACCGAGTCTTGGGCGATTAGCCAAAACTAACTCAAGATTAGGCGAAATATGGATCTTGGCCCACTAAAGGTTTTGAGGGTTGATATTTTTTTAAACAAAATAGTGGGAGTATCATTTAATATAAGACCATGTTAAATGGTTAAATCATAAACTTATTTTGCATATTTATATTGTAGATATCCATTGCAACTAACAACGTTACTAGCACTTTATCACTGCGATCGGTCCTTGAGAAGGACAAATTAAATGGGACGAATTTCCTAGACTGGCATAGGAACTTGAGGATAGTCCTCAAACAAGAAAAGAAACAATATGTCCTAGAGGAACCCTTACCCGCTGAGGAACCTCCCCTAACGGCTACAAGAGCTGAAAAAGATGCTTACAAGAAGCATCAAAGTGACGCACTTGATGTTGGGTGCCTTATGCTTGCCACCATGAACTCTGAGCTTCAGAAGCAACATGAGGAAATGGAGGCGTTCGATATGATCGAACACTTAAAGCAATTGTACCAACAGCAAGCAAGACAAGAGAGGTATGACGTCTCTAAAGCGTTATTCCAGTGCAGGATGGTAGAAGGAAGCCTAGTTGGAACTCATGTGCTCAATATGATTGGGTACATTGAGAATCTGGACAAGCTGGGTTTTCCATTGGACCAAGAGTTGGCCACCGATGTGATCTTGCAATCGTTGCCTGAGAGCTTCAGTCAATTTGTAGTAAATTACAATATGACTGACATGGAAAAGACTCTACCACAATTGCTTGGTATGTTGAGAACATATGAAGCAAATACAAAGAAGACTAAGGCCACAAATGTTCTTATTGTGAATAAGGGCAAAGGAAGGGCCAAAGCTAAAGGCAACAAGAAAGCAAAGAAGGTCTTTGTTAAATCTAAGCCAAAGTCTTATGCACTGAAACCATTGGGAGGGATAGCGAAGGAAGGGAACTGTTTCCATTGCGGTGAGATCGGCCATTGGAAAAGAAACTGCAAAGTATATCTGGAGGATCTAAAGAAAGGAAGTGTGACTTCCACTTCAGGTATTTTTGTTATAGAAGTCAATTTATCTACTTCTTCATCATGGGTATTAGATACTGGATGTGGATCTCACATTTGTGTAAATGTGCAGGATCTAAAAAGGAGTAGGACGTTGGCGAACGGTGAAGTTGATCTCCGAGTTGGAAATGGAGCAAGAGTTGCTGCATTAGCTATAAGAGATTATTGTTTAGCTTTACCTTCTGGTTTATCGTTGATTTTAAAAGACTGTTATTTTGTGCCATCTATTACTAAAAACATAATTTCTATTTCTTGTTTAGACAAGTATGGTTTTTCATTTATAATAAAGGACAACTGTTGTTCTATTTATTTAAATGATATGTTTTATGCTAGTGCACAAATGGTAAATGGTCTTTATGTATTAAATCTTGATATGCCTATCTATAACATAAATACTAAAAGGATTAAAAATAATGATTGTAATCCGACTTATCTCTGGCATTGTCGCTTGGGCCACATAAACGAGAACCGCATATCTAAACTTCATAAGGATGGAGTATTAGATTCATTTGATTTTGAATCATATGAAACATGCGAATCTTGTTTAATGGGCAAGATGACAAAAGCCCCTTTCAAGGGACATGTTGAAAGGGCAAGTGTTTTATTGGGACTAATACATAGTGATGTATGTGGACCAATAAGTACACAAGCTAGAGGTGGTTTTCAATACTTCGTTACATTTAGTGATGACCTCAGTAGATATGGGTATGTGTACCTAATGAAGCATAAGCATGAAACCTTTGAAAAGTTCAAAGATTTCAAGAATGAAGTACAAAACCAACTTGGCAAGAGTACCAAAATCCTTCGATCAGATCGAGGAGGTGAATACCTAAGCCAAGAGTTTCATGACTATCTAAAGGAGTGTGGGATAGTCCCACAACTCACTCCTCCGTATACTCCACAATGGAATGGTGTATCCGAGAGGAGATATCGAACCTTGTTGGACATGGTTAGATCAATGATGAGTCATGCATATCTTCCGATATCGTTTTGGGGACACACTCTAGAAACAGCGATTTTATTACTGAACCGTGTTCCATCTAAATCAGTGGAAAAGACACCATATGAGATATGGACTGGGAAGCGTCCTAGTATGTCTTTTATGAAGATTTGGGGTTGTGAGGCTTTCGTTAGACGTCACGCCACTAACAAACTTGGACCCAAATCTGATAAGTGTTTATTTGTGGGGTATCCTAAGGAAACGAAAGGATACTATTTCTATTATCCCACCGAGAACAAAGTAGTTGTTGCTCGGACTGGTGTATTTCTTGAAAGAGAATTTATTTCTAGAAAAACCAGTGGGAGAAAAATAGAACTTAGTGAAGTTCAACCACAAGAAAACACTGAACCTGAGATTGAGATGGAAACAGAGCAGGCTCCGCAAGCTGTTGTGGAAGAAGCACCTGCTCAAGAGACACAAGCCCAGCGTAGGTCTGTACTTACTACTTATTGATGAGGATGAGCCGTCATCTTATCAACAAGCTATAATGGGCAACGATTATGAGAAATGGCAAGAGGCCATGAAATCTGAGATGTAATCCATGTATGCAAACCAAGTATGGACTTTGGTGATCCACCTGAAGGGGTACGACCCATGGGGTGCAAATGGATTTTCAAGAAAAAGACCGATATGGATGGTAACGTACAAACCTATAAAGGTCGGCTGGTTGCAAAAGGATTCAAACAAATTCATGGTATTGACTAATTCCAATATGAGGCAACGAAAAATGATGAAATTTATTCAAAAGAAAAGCTTCCTTGTCATACTCAGCCTAACACCAAGCTAATGGTTGTTTCTCATGACATCAGGACGAACGATGCTATCCATATAAGCAGGCCAGTTGTCCGGTGGCGTCTGGTCTTGGGTATATCGACTGAAGGAGGGACGCCACTCTGCGTCGAGTCCAACAATGAGGTTGTGGACCAGGCGGCTATGGATGAACTGCACTCCAGAGATACATTTGGGATACGATGACGGGATTATGGGTTAACGTGGTGTAGATGCAGTCGACGAAGAAACCCAACTCTCCATTAACACAACACGAAAAAGCTCAACTCTCGATTATGGCCATCGCAGCAGGAAACACAAAGAAACCCGAGATGAAAAATCCCGAGATGAATTCCCCAAGCTTAAAGTCAGCTAACAAGTTGCCAATAAACCTCTGATTAGATGGAAAAGCAAGATGAAAAGACGATACAGTGGCTTCCCTCGTTGGACGAGAAAGCTAGATGAAAAGACTCCTTATTTAATGATGGTACGATGCTCAGAAATAAATAAATATATATATTTATATATAAAAGAAATGCCCCAAAAAATATTGTTCATCACTTCGTGAAAGTAAGACTCATAATACTGTTCATATCGTTTAGCTCTTATTATATTGTATAATATATATATATATATATATATATATATATATATATATATCTTAGTATAAAAGTTGATTTAATTAACTACTCATATCATGGTTTTTAAAAGCACGTCATTAATGGTAGCTTTAAAAAATTATTGTTTTTCTTGATCATTGGCAACTATGCATGTCTCGCATTGTGCTGATTTCAAAATTATGGTTGAGAAGTTGATTTAATACGGTGGACCTATTTTTTCTCTTGTTGACTTTTGATCTGGAAAGATGTATATGAGTCCTACTGGTGTAAACAAACCGAATCAAGTCGAATATGAAAGAATTTTTATGGTTCGAATTCGGCTCGAAATAGTTATATTCGAGATCGAGCTCGATTCGAAGTTCGAATAGTTTAAATTTTTCGGTTCGAATTAAAGCTCGAACTCGAGTTCAGCTCGAAAAGTTCGAACATGCTTGCGGGCTATTCGAACTATTGCTCGAAATAAATACTCAATGTTAGGATCGGTCCGGAGTGTTTAGAGGGGGGGGGTGAATGAACACTCCTTACAAAATTTATCCCTTGTGATTTCTTTCTGATTAGTGAAAGAAATCTGTTACTTAATCAACTCTTTGAACAGAACAGACCACTAATAAGTAAGTGCGGAAACGGTCTGCTCTTGTGTAAGTAAGAGCAGCTCGATGGCTAAGTGCAGAATGACAAGACACAGGATATGTTTCTGGAAGTTCGAAGGTGGTGTAATCCTTCTACGTCTCCCCTTCTTCCAATTAAGGAAGGTTTATACTAGAAGACTTTGATTTATACAATCCTTTTGTACAAACCCGATTCAGGCTGGATTTACCTCACTACCAGTCTGAAACTCCTAGTCACTCAACCTGCTCAGACTCACTCTGTCTGACAGTTACGATATGTTGCTTACTTCTATTTTTCAATACACAATGCGCACAGTGATCCTTCAATGATCAAATGTTACAAAGTAATTGCGCTTAAATAAATAACTTCAGCTCGAAGGCTTCTGAACTTTGTAGGCGTGTGCTGTTTTGCTTTCTTGTATATTTTTCAATTGATCAGCGAGTTATCGAGTCCAGAGTTTTGCATCTGTTTGTTGCATCCTTTTATAGTTGAAGGTAGCAACGGCATTGTTTCCCTTAATGTGCAGCTATGACTCTTTTTAAACTCTGAGAAAGCTACAGTCTTCTTCTTCAGGACACTTGCCGTTCTGGTATATGCTTTCGGCGACTGTCAGGTAAGCTCTTCTTTGTCTTCTTACCTATTATGGCAATCTTCAGTCTTTGGTCCTTTGTAGCATTAATTGCAGCATTAAATGCTACAATAAATATCCGTTGATGATTCGGACTGAGAAGCCATCCTTTATGTATCCTAGACTGCTCTGATCTGATAAAGGTTGAGATCGATCTGAAACATCGATCTATTCATTCTGGAATCCATCGATCCGGTCTGATATGCAATATTCTTTATCAGTTTGCTCTGATATGTCCGATCGATCTGGTATGCCTAATTTCCATCGATCCGGTCTGAAATGCTTTGTCATCTTGCTCTGTTGAGTCCGATCGATCTGGTCAACCTGATTTCTATCGATCCGGTCTGAACTGTTTTGTCATCTTTAAAATCTCATCGATAAGGTCCGGAACTAACAAATTCCCCCTTTTTGATGATGACAAAACCTAGCTACTAAGTCTTTTTAACCAGTCTTGATAAGAGCTCTGAAGCGAATGCTTTTCGGATCGATTACTTCTTTGTTCAAAATAAATGAACATTATTAAGTTTGATCGATTCAATCTTTTATTATTAAGCCTTTATTAAAGTTCAAAATAAATGAACAAGGACTTAATCAAAAGAAGATTTTATAGATCATCAAGAAGTCATAAATACAGACAGTCTGATAAGTTAAAAGACTAAGACTGCTATCTTCTTGAGCTTGGAGGCGGCTTGAAGTCTGTCTTCTTTTCCCCCTTTTTGTCAGCAGCAATCTCTTGAAGGAATTCAACAACTTGGGCTAGCTGCGCGCTGATAGCGTCAAGACGAACGTCTTGAGCGCGGAGGGAGTTAGAAACAGATGCTCTGACTTCAGTGGCTAACTCGACCTGCTCCTTCCTCAGACTGTTCTTGTAGGAGGCTTGTTGAGAAAACAGATCGTTGATGCCGCGCTGGAGGCTTCCGATACTGGCAGTCATTTTCTCTTTGAAAGAATTAAAGTCCAAAGTTGTGACTCTTTGACTTTGATGAACTTCGAGAATTCGTTGAGTTAATGACAGACAGTTATCAGAAAAATGCTGGATAGTCCGTGCCAGGGATGGAGGTGCATCAGATAGCTGGCTGGGAGAGTGATCTGATGATGACATAGCATGATCAACTTCTTCAGCAATCGGCACGATTGAAGAAATGGCAGCTTGATGACTTTCGGATCGGATCAGAGCGACCAGATCCGAAGAAAAACTATGAATGAATGCCAAATCTTCATCTGATGATCCCGGAGGAGAGTGGGGACTGGAGGGTTCCTCATCTTGGAGAGCTGCAACCACTGAAGATACCACCAAATCCGGATCGATGAGGTCTGGTGCTTCAGTTGGTGCACATGCCTCAGCTGGACTGTTGTGAGCATGGGAGGCTGATGACTTCAATGGGATAGATGTTGTCGGAGAGTCCAACAGAACATGCATTGATTCATCATCTGTTGCAGACGGAGCATTAGGCAATGGCTGCTCCGCTGTAGGTTCTGGTACGAGTGCTGCAGGTTGGTCTTCTGTCTGTTTTGCTTCAGCAGAAGGAATAACCTCGATAAAGGGTTCTGCCAGAGTCTTGCTGACAGAAGGATGATCCGGGCTGGTGGCTGGAGTGGAGATACCTAGCATCTGTCGTTGAAAGCGGACAGCTAGGGATAGAGCATGAATGTCCATCTCAAGTTGAGCAATCACAGCCCCATCATCTCTGGCAGTAGGAGCAAGCGGATCGAAGTTCTTCTTTTTGGCAGTGAGAAGCAGATTGGCCAGTCTGAATCTGTGTTTTGCCGTAAATAGCCCTCTGCGCTGCACCGCAAGTCGAACATCATCAGTTTCAGTGCCTCTCAGAACCTCGTCTTCCATCTTCTTCAGTCTGTGCAACTTTCCATAGAACATGTCAATGTGGTGGACAGTCCGGTACTGGACATATTCATCAAAGACCACAAGGAGTTCAGCTAGCTTCTCATCAACATTCTCCATAGCGATGTCGATGGCAGTCTGTGCAGCAGATTTGGGTTTAGAAGAGATGGGTTCAGTGAGAATGTCTTTTCCCTTACCGGTGGAGGAAGGAGACTTAATCCCTGATTGGGTATAGTCACCCAACTCAGTGATAACTATCCCTTTGACTACGGGATTGGCAGAGGGAATTCTAGGGGTGACTTTGGGTGCAGGGGTTGAGGCTTGTGAAGGCTGAGTGGGGGGTTGAGGTGCAGGGGTTGCTTTAGTGGGTTGCAGTATGGGTGGAGGTAGATGTCTGGTTGGTTTGGTAATCTGGGTTCGGGGCTTTTTGGGAAGTGGCTTGGTTGGGGATGAGTGAGCAGACTGGGTTTCTTCTGAGTCAGTCTGAATGGTCAGCTTCCGCTTGACCCGAGGTTTGCGCACATCAGCTGGTTCCTCGTCCTTCTCAATCTTGACTGAGACCAGAGTGGTAGGAGTAGGCGGAACACTCTTGGACTTCAGCAGTGCAAGCCCTTTGGAGTTGAGTACCTTAAAGGGGCGGAGAGCAGATGGCTTGCTCAGCTCGAGGCCTAAGGACTCCAAGAGCTTGCTGAGAGGAACAGCAAAGCATACGGCGTGCTTGGATGCAATCACCGTTTCCAGCAGTACTCCATACAAAATCATGGACCAGTTTATCTTCTGTCCAGATACAATAGCTGCCATGGCCCTGAACTTCTCGGCGGTTACAGCATCAAAGCTTCCTGCTTTACCCAAAAGTGGCTTGGCGACCACTTCGCACAGCACCTGGAAATGGAAGAGCATTTCCTTCTTCTTAAATGAGGGTTGCAACCGGTGGCCAGAAATAGAGATCTTCCCCTGAAGATCTAAGAGAGATGCTGGAGGAGTCTGTCCGAACTCTGTCAGGCCGGAACTGGGGAGGCCAAAGGTCTTGGCCATTGTTGTTGGCGAGATCTCGAAAGATTTGCCCTTGACAGTGGTAGAGATGGATGACTTCCGGGAGACGGCGTTGGCGAACAGCTCGCGGATCTCTGGTTCATAAACAACTGATCCGCACTCCAAAAAATTCCGTAAACCAGAGGATTCCAGGGCTCTGAAAATTGACACCATCGCAGCATCTTCTCCCCTGTAGATATCATCAAACTCAACGGAGAGTGAGTTATGAGTGATGGTAGCCATATGAAAGGAGTTTAAGGAAGGTGCGAAGAGTAAGAGAGTAAGAGAGTGAGAGAGTAGAAAGCGGTAAACTGTAAAAAGTGAAAAAGTTATGAAATGTGCAGCCCGCTAAATAGGAGAGAGAAGACACGTGTCTTTATCTCCAAGACTGAGAAATAAACTATTCAAAATGAACGGTCAGGATAAAGAAAGATAAGGCGGTTAAAGTACAACTAGTTAAAAGGTTAATCAGTCCGGGCTGTTTTGTTTTATTTTAAAAACAGATTATTGTCCAATCAGATCATAGGATAAAATCAGACTGACAAGGATCGGTCTGAAAGTTCGGACCGGTCTGTGTCTTTCTGAACATTGTATTATCGATCTGTAGTGACAAAAATCGTTAAGATCGAAAAGAATAAAAATATCTAAATGAATTAAGATAAGTCAATTAAACCAAGAATTTGACGGAAATAATTGAACTTAGCCTCAGGAAGTGGTTTGGTGAAGATGTCTGCTGCTTGCTGCTCTGTTGAAATGTGTTCGATCCGAATTTCCTTTTTGCCAACATGATCTCGAATAAAATGATGTCGAATATCAATGTGCTTTGTTCGAGAGTGCAAAACTGGATTATACGTTATAGCGATTGCACTTGTGTTGTCGCAAAATATCGGAGAGTCAACAGCTTGAATGCCGTAGTCTTTGAGCTGGTGTTGAATCCAGAGCATTTGAGCGCAACAGCTTCCAGCGGCTAGGTATTCTGCCTCAGCTGTGGATGTGGCAATAGATGTCTGCTTCTTACTGAACCAAGAGATCAATCTTTCACCTAGAAATTGACATGTTCCACTGGTGCTTTTACGATCGATCTTACACCCAGCGTAGTCTGCGTCTGAATATCCGATCAAGCTGAAGTTTGAATCTTTGGAGTACCAAAGACCAACGTTCTGAGATCCTTTTAAGTATTTCAGAATACGCTTGGCAGCAATGAAATGTGATTGCTTTGGTTCTGACTGAAATCTGGCGCACATACAGACTGAAAACATTATATCGGGCCGGCTTGCTGTAAGATATAATAGTGATCCGATGAGTCCTCTATACATGGTTACTTCAACTGCCGTTCCCCCTTCGTCCTTGTCTAACTTGATTGTTGGACTCATTGGAGTTGATGCAGTTGAGCATGTTTCCATTCCAAATCTCTTGAGGAGCTCTTTGGTATACTTGGTCTGATTGATGAAAATGCCATTGTTGAGCTGTTTTACTTGAAGACCCAGAAAGAAAGACAATTCTCCCATCATGCTCATTTCGAACTGTCCCTGCATTAACTTAGAAAACTTCTCGCATAGTTTGGGGTTAGTTGACCCAAAGATTATGTCATCAACATAAATCTGAACTAAGAGGGTGTGTTCCCCCTTAATGAATTTAAAGAGAGTTTTATCTACCGAACCGATCTGGAAGTCGTGGTTCAGTAGAAATTGAGATAGAGTGTCATACCAGGCTCTTGGAGCTTGTTTCAGACCATACACTGCTTTATTCAGTAGATATACATGATTAGGATACGAATGGTTCTGAAATCCAGGTGGTTGCTCAATGTAGACTTCTTCCTGAAGCTTTCCATTAAGAAAGGCGCTCTTGACGTCCATCTGATATACTTTGAAGTCTTTAAAGGCAGCATATGCAAGAAAGATTCGGATTGCTTCAAGTCTGGCGACTGGTGCAAATGATTCATCGAAGTCGATTCCTTCTTCTTGTCTGAATCCCTGTGCCACCAGTCTTGCTTTGTTTCTAACCACAGTTCCATCGGCGTCTAGCTTATTTCTGAAAACCCATCTGGTTCCAATAACAGGCAGATCGCTTGGTCTGGGAGTTAGACTCCAAACTTGATTTTGTTCGAATTGATTAAGCTCTTCTTGCATTGCTTTAATCCAGTTGAAGTCAGTCAGAGCTTCATCGATCTTCTTGGGTTCCAGAGTTGAGATGAAAGCAGCATGAGTGAATTCATCCATCATCTGTCCTCTGGTTCTAATTGGTGCAGACGGACTACCAATCACTAGATTAGGTGGATGCTTCTTAGTCCATCGATAGCTTGACTCTGGATAGTCTGGTTCGGTCGGATGAATAGTAGCAGCATGATCTGTATCTACTTTAATATTTGAGTCAGGAGCATCTGGATCAGCTCGATCTGAAGAAGCTTCAATGGCCTGATCCGGTCTGTCTGGCACTTCTGGTTCTGGTGGATTGTCTCTTGACCTGTTAGCTACAATCTCATCATCACTGTTAGCTTCGAGATGGATATTTTCCATCTGATTTTGAATTGAATCCTTGTTGCCCTCAACACATAATGATTCATCAAAAACTATATGAACAGATTCTTCTACAGTTAAAGTTCGATTATTAAACACTCGATAAGCTTTGCTAATTGATGAATATCCTAAGAATATACCATTATCTGACTTAGCTTCAAATGCTGTAAGATGACTCTTACCATTGTTGTGAACGAAGCATTTACAGCCAAATACATGAAAGTGAGAAACAGATGGTCTGTTACCAGTCCATATTTCATATGGAGTGAGATTCAGCTTCTTGTTAATCATAGATCGGTTTTGAGTGTAGCAAGCAGTATTTACAGCTTCTGCCCAGAACTTTTGAGAGATTCCAGAATCAGCAAGCATTGTTCTTGCTGCTTCCTTGAGCGTTCTGTTTCTTCTTTCTGCAACTCCATTCTGTTGGGGAGTTCTGGCGGCTGAAAACTCATGCTTGATTCCATGATCTTCTAGAAAGGATTCAAGATTCTGATTTGAAAACTCAGTGCCTTTGTCACTTCGAATCCTGTCTATTGTGGATGATTTCTCGTTCTGAGTGCGTTTCAGCAGCTTGATCAACTTCGGACCGGTCTGATCTTTACTGCTCAAAAATATAGTCCATGTAAAGCGTGAGTAATCATCAATAACAACAAGTGTATACCGCATTCCCCCTAAACTTGTTATTGGTATAGGACCAAACAAGTCCATATGCAGTAATTCTAGACAGCGGGAGGAGGATTTGGCATTCTTGTTTTTGAAGGATGATCTGATCTGTTTGCCCATTTGGCAAGCTTCGCAGATCTTATCCTTGGCAAAGTCGATCTTGGGCAGACCGATAACTAAATCATGTTTACACAGGCTAGCAATGGTCTTAAAGTTGATATGATTCAAGCGCTTATGCCATAACCAGTGTTTATTATCATTGTTAGCGATGAAGCAGGTAGGATTATCAGGTTGAGCATGATTCCAGTTAATCTTATATGTGTTTCCATTCCTGATTCCTACGAGCAAGGTTATACCGTCTGATGATTTAACAGTGCAAGTGTGTTTATGAAATTCTACAGCATAACCATTATCACAGAGTTGACTGATACTAATCAGATTATAGCACAGATTTTCAACTAACAGCACATCATTGATAATAATGTTACCATGGACAATCTTACCCTTGCCCACGGTCTTACCCTTTGAGTTATCTCCGAAGATGATCTTGGGTCCAGTGCATTCTGTGACTTCAGACAGCAGCTTGATGTTTCCAGTCATGTGACGAGAGCACCCGCTGTCCAAGTACCAATCTGATGCGAGATTCTTCTGTACCTGTCATCACACATATTTATTGTTGGTACCCAATCCTATTTGGGTCCAGAACGGATTAGCCCTTTGGGAACCCACACCTGTATCAGCTTTAGTGGCTTGTGTGTGTAGGGTGTGCTATGTGCTGGTCTGTCTCGATGTTGTGTGTGATAATGTGTGCGCTGTGAAAACCTTTGATTTTCATAAGGTAGTCTATATCTTCGTTGAATCGGTTTTGAGTTATAGTAATTGTATTGTCTTCCTTGCCTTAGATTTTGCACTTTTGGATTTGGTCTCACAGACACAAATCTTGCTGGTGCCTTATCGTTGGCTTGGTTGACATAACCAATCCCTTTTCTCAAATTTTGATTCACGTAAGAGACTCCTGTTTGAATCTTAGGTGCTTCAGTTTCATATACTGTGCTGGATTTAACAAATGTCATTTGTTTGACTTGATTCTGTACCAGCAACAGCTCAGACTCATCTTTGGTGTCAAAGCCTATGCCGGTGAAATCACCGACATTTCTTTGAGCTTCTTGTAATTCTTCCAAGGAAGTTCTGGATTTTGTCCATGTTTTGAATATATGTGAGAGCTTAGCATTTTGTGTGCTAATTCTCTTATTTTCTTCATGGAGCTGATCATAAGAGATTTTCAGCTTATTCAGCTCGTTCTGGAGATTTTTGCACTCACCCTGCTCAGAGCAGCTTGGTTTGTTGTGCTCATCCATTTGAGTACTGATTTTGGCTTTATTCTTCTCAAATGATTCAGCTAAGATCCTATAATCATTTGCCATGTCTTGCAGTGCGGACATGAGCTCTTCTCGTGTAAAATCATTTGATTCAAATTCGAATACCTCATCTGTCTGACTCATTTCTTCATCTGCCATCAGACATTGAACCTCTTCTTCGCTTTCGCTGGAAGAGTATTCAGAGCTGTCTGAATCGGAATCAGTCTGAGCCCATTTGCTGTTTCCTTCCTCAGCAACTAAGACTTTTTGGGATTTTCCATGATTCTTGCGGTCTTGGTGGTGCTTCTTCTTTCTATCATCTCGATGCTTCTCTTTCCTTTCTTCTTTCTTCGGTCTGGTGCAGTCTGCAATAAAGTGTCCGGTCTTACCACAATTGTAGCAAGCCTGATCGTTAACATTATCATCTTTTCTTGATTTATAATGATGAGAGGGTTTGAAGTTCCTCTTATTTTTAGACATAAATTTACCGAATTTCTTTATAAATAATGACATAGCATCGTTACTCATCTGTTCAGCAGATCGGTCTGATGTTGAAGCGATCTGGTCTGGGATGGCTGCCAGGGCCTTGTTGGGTTGAGAGATGAATGGCTCTGCTTCACCTCTGCTTATTAGTTCAAACTCATAGGCCTTGAGATCTGCAAACAGATCATGAAGTTCAACCTTGTTAAGGTCTTTTGATTCCCTCATGGCAATTGTCTTTACATCCCATTCCTTTGGCAGAGCTCTCATTACTTTCAGAGCGATCTCTCTGTTAGAATATTCCTTCCCCAGACCATTTAGTTCATTTATGATGCTGGTGACTCTTTCATCAAACTCATTTAGAGTTTCACCACTTTTCATCTTTATGCTCTCAAATCTTTGAAGAGCCACAGTTAACTTGTTTTCTTTGGTCTGGTCGTTGCCTTCACATAGTTGTGCTATCTTCTCCCAAATTTCTTTGGCAGTAGAGCACATTTTGATTTTGCTGAACATGTTCTTGTCCAAAGTTTTGAACAAGATGTCTTTGGCCACATTGTCGAGGTTTGCTTTCTTTCTATCCTCATTCGTCCAGAGGGATCTGTCTTTTTCTACCATTTGTGGTTCTCCACTGGTAGTGGCGACTGCTGTATTTATTTTTAGGATCTTCATTGGTCCATCGGTGATGACGAACCACATATCGTCATCCTGAGCTGCCAGGTGAGCTTGCATTCTGATTCTCCAGTCATCATAATCTTCTTTTGAGAACATGGGGATTTTGTTGAATGATGCCATCAGCTTAATATTCTTTGTGCTGATTAAGACGACCTGCTCTGATACCACTTGTTAGGATCGGTCCGGAGTGTTTAGAGGGGGGGGTGAATGAACACTCCTTACAAAATTTATCCCTTGTGATTTCTTTCTGATTAGTGAAAGAAATCTGTTACTTAATCAACTCTTTGAACAGAACAGACCACTAATAAGTAAGTGCGGAAACGGTCTGCTCTTGTGTAAGTAAGAGCAGCTCGATGGCTAAGTGCAGAATGACAAGACACAGGATATGTTTCTGGAAGTTCGAAGGTGGTGTAATCCTTCTACGTCTCCCCTTCTTCCAATTAAGGAAGGTTTATACTAGAAGACTTTGATTTATACAATCCTTTTGTACAAACCCGATTCAGGCTGGATTTACCTCACTACCAGTCTGAAACTCCTAGTCACTCAACCTGCTCAGACTCACTCTGTCTGACAGTTACGATATGTTGCTTACTTCTATTTTTCAATACACAATGCGCACAGTGATCCTTCAATGATCAAATGTTACAAAGTAATTGCGCTTAAATAAATAACTTCAGCTCGAAGGCTTCTGAACTTTGTAGGCGTGTGCTGTTTTGCTTTCTTGTATATTTTTCAATTGATCAGCGAGTTATCGAGTCCAGAGTTTTGCATCTGTTTGTTGCATCCTTTTATAGTTGAAGGTAGCAACGGCATTGTTTCCCTTAATGTGCAGCTATGACTCTTTTTAAACTCTGAGAAAGCTACAGTCTTCTTCTTCAGGACACTTGCCGTTCTGGTATATGCTTTCGGCGACTGTCAGGTAAGCTCTTCTTTGTCTTCTTACCTATTATGGCAATCTTCAGTCTTTGGTCCTTTGTAGCATTAATTGCAGCATTAAATGCTACAATAAATATCCGTTGATGATTCGGACTGAGAAGCCATCCTTTATGTATCCTAGACTGCTCTGATCTGATAAAGGTTGAGATCGATCTGAAACATCGATCTATTCATTCTGGAATCCATCGATCCGGTCTGATATGCAATATTCTTTATCAGTTTGCTCTGATATGTCCGATCGATCTGGTATGCCTAATTTCCATCGATCCGGTCTGAAATGCTTTGTCATCTTGCTCTGTTGAGTCCGATCGATCTGGTCAACCTGATTTCTATCGATCCGGTCTGAACTGTTTTGTCATCTTTAAAATCTCATCGATAAGGTCCGGAACTAACACTCAAAATACTCGAAATATATTTATTTAATATAAAATTATATATATTAATAAAATATTAAAGCTTGCGAGCGGCTCGTGAACAATCGAACAAAATAATTTGGGTTCTAGTTATGTTCGAAAAAAAAGTTCGAACATGTTCGAGTTCGGCTCAAATTTGATAATTTCGAATACAAATCAATATTTTTCGAGCCGCCTCAAAAAGCTCACGAACCGGCTCGACTCATTTACACCCCCTGTGGCGTACCATTTGTGTGACCTGTGCTGGGCATTGTAAAATCCTAGTGAAAGCCCATTCGTACAATGATCACTGTGAGCAACTCAAGTCATCCATTTCGAAATTCAAACGGGTTGGGACGCCAAATTCATGTTCTCGAGCCCCATATGAAATTAAAGAAGATTATTATATCTGAAAAAAAGAAAATTATAAGACGTAAAAATTGTTATTGTAAAGATTATTTTGGAAAATTGTAAAATGGTGTATCAAAAGGCTAAAGGTAGTTTTATATACATATTTTGCTCATCGAGATAGTGGGCGTAAGATATGTTGGTTTTTCTACATAAAGTGAGGCTCAAGATATAGGCCTAATATATTCAAGCATGGAATTCTGAAAGCCTAAATAAGCCAGGCGGAAATTGATCACAATTTTTATTTTATTTTTCTGAAATGGAATTGAGCCCAATTCTCTTTACCTGTGTAAGCAGTTTGGCCGATATCACCAACAAAATCCATGTTATTGACAGTGGACTGTGGATTCTTATGCTATGCAAGCCCAAGCAATATACTTAATTAAGTATTTAAAATTGTTGTTATTATATTAAGTGTTCTCGGATGCGATCATACAAGCACTAATGTACCGGATCACATTAGAACTACGAAGTTAAGCATGTTTGGCAAGAGTAGTACTAGGATGGGTGACCCTGTGAAGTACTCGTGTTGAACCTCTTTAAAAAAAAAGTGTTCCCGTTATATTTGCTTTAGTATCACTGCCTAAATCTCCACATTGAAATTTTTTTTTTACCCTTAATGTTTACATTATGCTTAATTCTTTCGCAAATAGAGTGAATGCAATCATCTCAGCATATATGGATATGCTGTTAATATTAACGTAGATATTCGATCAGTGAGTGTTGGCATCTCTTTCCTAAATTTAAATTGATCAAATCCATTTTCGTAATTCCGAATCATCATAATTAATCATGAAGTTAAAGCTATTCAGTGCATCAAATTCTTGAAATAATTCTTCTACACAACGATATATATAGAAGTGTTGATGTTCCAATGATAATGTCGACTTTTTCCATTTTGGTGTGGTGAAAGAGGCTGCACATAAATTACCAACACAAACAAAATCACATGCCAACATGACAAATCACATGCCAACATGACAATTACATTAATGTTGCCCTTTTAAAGGGTAGTGCTCTTAGAGGCGACATCTCGCGACATGTGTCACTTTTTTTTTCATATTTTTGAAAGAAACTAATGGACACATATCACTATGACGTCGATAAGGCATCAAAAAATCCCAAAAAGACGATAATATAATGTCATCCCATTCTGCACGCAAGTTGTTGAGCTACCTGTTTATTTTCTCGTCAGCAGCCCACAGATAAGCTTTGGCACCTGGTTTTGCTGATTTGATGTAGATGATTCAATTATTTTAGCCGTGTTCTGTAAAGACTCATGGATAATAATGCTAGAAGATTCAGTCAAGCCAATTTTGAATTCAAGAATACAACTCTTAATAAATATTAAACACATGTTTTGTGTTTAATCAAAATTAATGGGTTTGATTACGTAAGTCATGATGTGATTACTTTTGTTTTATTTCCTAATCTCCACCTATAAATGCTCATCTATTCTTCATTCTAAAATCATCCCAAAATACTAATCCTCTCTTCTACAATAGAGGTGCAATGAAGATTGATCTTAAGGAGAGTTTTATCCTTAGAATGAATAGTATTAATGGAGAGAAATTGAGCATTCAAATCAGAATGTTTTGAGTAAAATAATTTGTATATCAATTCTCTTGTCTTCTTCGTCATCAATAAAAAAAGGTAATATCCTTGAAGGTTCTTGAGTAAACGTGGCATAATATTGGGGTGAATCATGATAAATTTTTGTGTTCATTTTGTTCAATTATTGAATATGTGTTGGTGATATCTATTGTGTTGTTGCCTTATTATATGCTGATTTATCTGATACCCCAACAAATAAAACAAAACACTTGATTTATCGATGACTAATAAAGCTGCATAATTTATTTCCAACCGAAAATTTAAGCGTATATATATGTGTGTTCCATTGACCTAATCCCCGGTTATTTATATTTCCAGCTTTTAACCCAAACAATCAGTAAAAGTTGCCATATACACACACATCATGTAAGTATATACATTTTTGAATTTGAATCCCAGCAAAATCTAAAACCCAATTAGCCCAGCAATCTGAGGCTCAATCTTGAAGCTCATATCCAAGAGTCAATATCTTCACAATAATGACAGTGATTGGAAGAATGGCTACCTTTAATAGCCAACTGAAAAATTCATAGATAAATATATCCTACATTAATCCCGGCCAACATAGCTCAGGCAAACGAAAATGAAGGTCTTCTTGCATTTCGTACCTCAATTACCTTAAAAAAGTTTCAGAAACTTTAGCTACGAACAGTAGGTGATATATAGCTTTAGAAATTTTGTTTCAAGTCTGAAAGAACAATGCGAAATATTTTAAAAACCTGAAATTCTGGAAATCTGAAAAACAATGTTTTTGAATATCAAATGATTTGGAACCTATCTGGAATATGACAATATGTATCCGGACCCCGCGTATAGTTGGAGCTTCGTTTGCCCCATGCTGCACCAAAATCAGCAAATAATTCCGGTTAAGGTAGCTGAAAAGTTGCCAACAAACTTTAATGCTCTTTTTCCTAATCTGCTGATTCTCTTGCTCTATAAATGTACATTCTACTTCTCAATATTATACACACTAGCATCTTTCTTAAAATTACTAATTTCGCACCTACAAATGCTCAGGTGTTGTCTAGGAATGAGAAGGTGGTTTTCTGCCATTTTTTCTTGTTCTTCCATTGATTTAACGAGCGGACCCGAATCCGGGCTTGTTTCCAGGCTGATCAATAAAATTGCAACGGTTCTGTTGACTTGTACTTTTGCTTTGGGTAAGCCCCTTTCAGGAATTCATTCACAGTGCAATTTTTTCTTCACGTTTGTTTCTTTACTTCTGTGACTCGCTTCTTGATTAAATTACTAAATAACCTCATAGCTAGCGAAATTAATTGAAGGTGGACCAAGAATTTGGGGTGAGATCAGACGAGGACGCTGATATTCTAATTGAAATTTGATTTTTTTAAATATTATGCATGAGAATTCATTTCTTTTTTCCTTGCCGTCCCTAAAAACCTTTCAATTCGGAGGAAATTATGCTGGTTTCGATCCCACTTCAGTTCCATGAAATTTAACTGGGAATTGATATCGGGCGCAGGTGGAGCTATAATAGGATCGATAGCAGGAGCACTCAAAGGGCAGACCACAGAAACAGGTATGTTACGTGGGATGGGTGTTGGAGCGGTGGGCGGAGCCATCACTGGTGTCCAGTTGATGGAACTCATAATTAATGGAGAGCCATTTTCCAAGGTGCAGCCATCGTATATTTTTTCATTGTTACACAAACAAACACAGACTGTGCATGCGCTGCATGTTATATATTTAAGGGATCGAGGATTGTCTGTATTTGCAGGTGGCATTAATATGTAGTCTTTTAAATGGGAAGATATTTAGGGAATGGGTGAGTCCTTCAGTGCTTGAAGCTTATCAGTGGCAGGAAAGTGATTGATTAATCCTTAACTAATAATTATTTACAGTAATCCGCCATTGAATTTGCGATTAAACAACTTCAATTAATTGGTTGGTTGGATTCATTTCGTTTGATTGTTTTCAGATTAGTAATATGGAATCGAGTAACTTGAACGACATATTTGAGGTGAGTACATTCATGGGATTACCTATGGAAGTAATCAAAGAGTTGCCGATTATTAAATACGAGTTGAACAAGGCAGAGACTACAGAATCATGTTTTCATAGAAATTGTGCAGTCTGCTTCCAGGTTGGTAATTCTCTCTCGCGGTTCAACTACCACTCATCCTGTTCTATATGCAACTGCATTAGATTCAGCATAAAATGTATGTAAGAAACAGCATGCAACTTTGACGATTACAAAATTGGTATATAAGTTGGCCTATTTTGGTTTTGGAGTCGTCTAAGTTCGATTTTAATGTTAGTCTTCTTTTTTCACCGAAGTGCTGATGTGGTATTATATACTAGTTAATTTTGGCATCGTGCAAGGCACGGTGCCAGTGATAAGTGTGCAGTTGGTCTTTTTTCTGTTAACAATTAAAACAATATCCAATAAGGCCTAAATTCAACAACGTAAAATAATGATTTGTCATCCTGAGAGTTATTCATATTAGTATGGAATGAAAATTTAAAGAGCTCAACATTGAGTACAGCCAGAAAAAGCAACACAAATTTTGCTAATATCCTATATTAAATAAAGCATAGATAGCGATCACTATAACCACAAAGAAGCAAGCGCATCCATCCATCAGATTGTTAGTTCCCAGCAGGGGCCAACATAACCCATAACAAAAGTCATCACCAAAAGTGCATCATTGCAGTAGATGATATCCGATAGCACAACAAAAGTGATACATAACAGACCACAAAACAAAGCAAAAGAGATTTTCAAAATGATGATGGTTCATTATAGAGCAAATATGTGTTCGGTGGCAGGAGAAGTCATCGGACGGCTAGTCAAGTTTCTTCGGTTTAATGATTCTTCCCCTTGCGGACCTTTTTGTTTTGGTCTCTTCGTTAGTAGCACCTGCATTGTACAACCAATTAAACTCGTTAATGTCTGTACAAGAACGCCTGAAAAATGAAACATATGATATCTGATAGATGCAACATAGGGAAATAACCTTCGACATGGCTTTCATCTTGGTGTAGCTTCTGACCAACATTGAGGTCGTCGCCTGAGTCGTCATCATCAATGATAACTCGATGCAAAAACCTCTTTCTTTTTTGTTTTTGTTCATCATCTCCAACTGTATAATTATTTTCTTGGGTTATATAGATAGAGGTACTTTTGATAGTGAAGTTTTTTTCATGCCAAAGAAAGACAGAGTAAAGTAGGTCAATTATTGTTGAGGGGCAATCTAGATTTATGTGTCATGCGATGAGGATTACCTTTTTCTGACTTCACGAGTAGAGGTATGTCGACTTTTGTCCGATCTATTAAATTCAAAGATGTGAAAGGATCTTATAGACATGAATAGGAGATTTAAATATTATTTATTGCTGTAAAAGTAAAACTATAGCTTAGAATGAAATTTCGTCAATGAAGTACCTTCGGCCAATTGATTTGGCAGCAACCACTCACTTGCCTCGTACGTCAAACTGTCGCCCCCAATCTTGTTTTTCCCCTTTTTTATAAGGCGTCTCCGAATCGAGCCATCCCCTGCGTATCACATTCAAGGATAAGTAAAAAAATTCGCCGATTACATATCGAAAGGCTATTGCATGTGTTGTTCTTTTTTTTCTCGTTTGAAAAGGACAACCTATACCAGAAACATCCACTGGTGTCCCTGGACCAACGCTTACAAGGTCCTCGGCTGGTGTCGTGATGGGCGAACCAAAATCGAGCTTCCTTTTTGTCGCCTTTGCGATCCCTGAATAACATACGATACCTTGTGTGTAGAATCGAACGAGACCAAGATGAATGGAAAAACAAATGGCCAATAAGACGAACATACCTTCTAATTCGTCGGTAGAAGCTATGGTACCAGCCAAATATTTCTTGGGGCTTGGTGTTGGCGGTGGGGCAGATGCGGCAAGCTTGTCAACATTTTCCATAGCTAGTAAGCTATACACGATGGACTCATTCGCATTGCGCCCACTGAATAGGCTTGAACGTATCTTCATGAATACTTCTCGATCTTTCAACCCGTGACTAACAAGAGCAATTGGAGGCTTCCCGTCCTAAGGCACAAAGCAAACATTGGGTCATTTAATAGTTTGCCGAGTTTTTTGATAATGCCATGGAGCATAAAGGTATATTGATATGACCTGCATAGTTTTGTTGTAGAATTCTTGAGCAGACATTCCAATTATTAGGTCTCCTTCTTTTCCAAACACTGTAACTTCGAGTGAGCCAGTACAGTCAAAAACGTTGAGGCAGAAACGAAATCTAGAAAGGAAAAACAGAATCTATGTAAAAAGTAGGCACAATGTGATGTCACGAAGAAAATTGAATTTATAGATGTGTGGCATTTAGTACCTGGGCTTTGCTATCATCTTTGTGTTGCATGTCTTACAAGTGAAAACAGAATTGTAATCGGCGTTAATTCCGCAGCGGCATTCTTCACAGCACATGTAAACAAAGCTTTGGGACTCATTGTCCAAGCATCCTTTGACCCTGATATTGTATCATCCAGGCTGAGATATGGAAAGTGTAAGACCAGCATATCCATGGAGTATTCAAAAAGGAAAATTGTCGTAGACATATGATGTTGCTCTGAAACCTTTTCAATTTGAAGCACTTCGGAGACAGTGTTGATCGGCAAGGGGTGTCCTTCTTTGACATCAATTTTCTCCTCGAAGAAGCCACCATTTCCCACGACATCGTCGATGAACAGCTTTTCCTTAGCTCGCCTATGAAATGAAAATCAAGGCATGGGAAATTAGTTAACTAATATATTATAAGCATAAGAGGCGGGCTATTACTATGTAAATATGTATGACATCAATGACAACATCATTACCATGTTCGCACGTCAGAAAAGGATTGATTGTCCATTTGCTCAAGAACAACAGAAGATGAAGTCGAGCTAAGAGACAAACCTACAAACGATAGAAAATTGATGCAAAGGAATTTAATAACAATCATAAGATGCAACAACAATTATAAGTTTGGGAATCAAATATTAGGGAGCCAACCGTAGTATCCCTTAACCAGAAAATTTAGGAGTGCAATGACCGGCCGACGTTCACAGGCATCTAGGATGGCATACATCCGTGCAGAAACTGCATCACCCCATAAAGTAACCACGAATGGGGTCAACCTAGCATGAAAACGAAGTAGGTTAGATGAGCATACACGGGAGTAGCCTTAAATCAAGCGTGTAATTTTTTTGAACAGAACAATTTACTGTGGGCTGATCGCGGCATATTCATGTAAAACTTGTTGTTGACCGTTCGCAGTGATCTTCCTGGGGGTCCTTTTCCTAATTACGACACAGATGGTACCTGATAAGAAAAAGCCAGACGTTGTAAGGAATGAGTATATGGCTATTTATCGATGTGTTGACCGCAAGTCATACGGCAAAAACACATGCACGACTTACTGATCATTTTTTTACACTCCAAGAATGCAGCAAATTCTTCGAACCCGATGAAATTTGGCCGGAATGGGGATGAAGAAATTGCGCCATCAACGACAGGTACGACCGAAGTATTTGAGGTGATAGTCCATTGGTATGAGCTAGTAACCAGAGCGTTCTTGTAAATATCTTTGACTTTGGTCACCTGAGCATTTGAGATCGTATATGTCTTTGATTCTTCCAGAGTATTTTTGTATAGGTCAACATCAGTCTTGAAAACGACAGCTTCCACGGTGTCACCCTATCACAAAACATCAACCCAAGCAATAAATAAATGATTGTAATCAATAAATATGAATAGTGAGATGAAAAACTCGAAAGCATTACCATTTCGTCAGCAAGAATCATTTTTTGGTATTTCGTTGGCGAAAAGATCGCAGTCTTCACCGCGAGTTTGCTTACGACGTGCACTTTAGCTGACCACCTATTTGTCTCCGCAGTGATTGATCTAAGAGGCAGTAGATTTTCACCCATCTTCGATTTGTTGCTAAATAAGACTGAAGCAAGCGTAGCGGACAATATGATCCATTCCGTACAGGCAGCGCCGCCAATAACGGATGGGGCACAGACAAAAACACAAGAACCATGTAATGCTTAGCGCATGAGACATCGCATCCAATAAAAGTGAAAGTGGGTAAAAAGTCGATGTGTAATCCAATTTCCCGCCCCTCCCCCAAAACCCAAAAAACATGCATGTATCGAGTTAATCTTGTGTGCGTCAAATATGCATCTTCACATGGAGGCATTTAAAATCTCTTTGTAAACAACATTCTTAGTTTGACAGTGCGTAGTAAAGATTGTAGTCGATGGCTTTATCAAGACTTTGACAGAGTTACTACTCCTGACCCTAGAAAGTGCGACGTATAGTTGACCATGTGAGAAGACCGGCTGGGGCAAGTAAATCCCGACCTTATCAAGTGTTTGGCCTTGGGCCTTATTAATACTCATTGCGAAACAAAGGCGTATAGGGAATTGATGCCTCTTAAAAGGTATGGGACATCTAAGATTATCAGAAGGTTCCAATGGTATCCTCGGGATGAAGACAAATTTGCCGGTGTACTCGCCAGAGGCGATGACAGCGCCAATAACTTTTTTGCCCAATTCACGACAGATAAGACGTGTGTCATTGCATAGGCCTTCAGATGGATTAATATTGCGCAGTAGCATGATAGGGCTATTCTTTTTTAAGCGAAGTACATGAGGAGGTAAACCTGGTGTAGATACCCCATTTAAGAAATCTTGGTATTGACATTGTTGGTGCACGTTTTGTTATGTCAACGCTTATATATTCGACAAGCTCTCCGGGAAATTTGTCAATCATAGCATTGTTTATGTTCTCCATGCAATCATTCTTGGGTGTTAGTATAGCCCTGTCGATGACCGAGAAAGGGTCATTGTAAAAATCAACAAAAGAAGGAAACACTGCGTTGATGAGGTAATCTAGTGGCTCGTCGCAGTCGACGTAAGGCAAGCACATATTCGCTGGCAATGTGATTTCGTCTCTGGGGTTTAGTGGCTCTGTGCCATTGCCAATGCGTAATAAGAGCTCAGTAAAAATTGGGTCGTCTCGAGCACGCATATTCTGGAGTAGGTGGATTTTATGCACCTTAGGCCACAAAGGTGAATTGACAAGGCATGAATCCACCGCATCTTCACGAGAACCGCCGACAACAATTGGGATAGTCTGCCTAAAATCACCACCAAAAACAATTGTTTTGCCTCCAAATAATAGTGGATTCTCTGTAAGGTCGCGCAAGAAAACATCCAAAGCTTCGATACATCTTCGGTTGACCATTGAAGCCTCGTCCCAAATAATGAGCTTGGACGATAGAATAAGTTGTGCATGGACGCTTTGTTTTTTTATTGCGCAAGAGATTGATTGATCAACGATGGTCGGGAGTTTAAATCGTGAATGAGCAGTACGCCCACCGGGAAGTAACGAGGCTGCGACGCCGGAAGATGCAACTGCGAGGGCAACACCACGGGTTTTCCTAACAATAGCCAGTAGTGCTCGATACAGGAAAGTCTTCCCAGTCCCCCCGGGGCCATCGATGAAAAAGGCACCCCCATTTGGTCCATCGACGCACGCCATGATTGAATCAAAAGCCTCTTGTTGTCTTGAATTTAACTTGTGCACATCGTTCAATTCCTCCTCAGTCACGGAGATGTTAAGCTCATTCTCGTAATCCTTGTTCCGCATCTCGACCTCACTAACCCAAGTTTTAAACGGAACGAGATTGAAATCGTCTACGGTTTTACCCATTGATTGGAGGAAGACATCAATTGAGCGAAGGGCACGATCGAATGCAACATTTTGCTTTTGACCACAATTCGATAAGAAATCCTCAGAAAGATGTAGTTTAAATTCTTCCCAAAGGGTGGAAGGGTTAGAAGGAAGGTTGTAAACAAGGATAGTAGCAAATAATCGCCGCAACGTATATGGAACTTGATAAGTTGAGGCTTCTTCCATGGACGCTCGAATGTCATTATCTGCATCTAGTAGCCCACGTTGCATTGCAGCTTCCCGGAAGCTTGGGAATAGGACACCGTTGTGGGTCCTCAAATATTCGAATGAAGTGGGTGCCCTGACATGGCTCAACAACAACCTCAAATAGTACCTCTCGGTCTCGACGGGGCTCACCGTCACAAGTCGCCCAATGGCAGTTCCACGACTACGATAACACCATTCCTTGTGTGTACTCTTCCATACAAAGTGCTTAGGGAATTCACGGTAAAGAAGATCCATGGCACGTACATCTGAATGAATCGCATTCATCGAGAAGAACTGTGTCAGTTGTGTTTTCGAATTGTTTGGGTTCGATAAGATGCTTTCTAAGGAGCGAGCAGCATGGAAGAAGATATAATGAGAATTCGGAAGATGAACATGAAGCTGAACAACGGCGGGGCTCATCTTGTAAAGTGTGTAACCATAAATGCGCCACATAGACTCAGGAGCACAAAGCCAGCACGCAGTCTGAAAATTCTGGATTTCATCCATGTTGTCGGGCGAAGCAGTGTCAACTACATTATAAGCAACCTTGTCGTTTCCTTTACACACATATTTATACAAGTACTTAACCACCTTGACATCGGCACATATTTCAACATTAATGTGGCAGTCGAACTTCGCAAGTAGATAAGGATTGTATGGAATCACCCATCGATTGTCTAATAGCTTCCTACGAGCAAGGACTGTCCTGTTAGTTTGCCTGCGCCTGTACGCAGGATAAGAGTCAGTCCTATGCGAAGTGACCTCAACGAATTCTCTTGGATAGTGATTTTTACAAGAGGTCCCCCTCATACAGACGTTTGTTGGGTTCAACTCCCCACAAGGACCATGTAGCATGTGCCTTGAAACGCAGGAGTGCAGATGAGGATCAGTGCAAGGGTCAGGAATTTCAGCGGATACGAACCGATCATATGCATCAACGGAAGTAACTTTGTATTTGTTTTTCAAAATAATGAGCCAATGCACGTGAGGCAAACCTCTTTTTTGAAATTCGACAACATACAAGTAGGCAGCTACTTTCCCAAAGATTTGTTTATCCACAATCTCGTCCTTCAATTCTTCGTTCTTTGCTCGGAAGACCCTCGCAAGCAAATCAGCTCGATTATGCGCATGTTCCCCCCGGTAAAAGCTCATCTTGTATCTCTTGCCAATTTGGGTTGCATGTCATGGTTATAAAGAAATCAGGTCGGCCGAACGTGGTGACCAAAGCAAGTGCATTCATGTAGCGTCGACGGAGATCCCTTGGGCCGCCTAAGAACGAAGCTGGTAGGACTGTACGTAGGCCGATGGACCTACCATAGGAAATTCCATCACATGCCATGCTATCAACAATACCTTGAAAAGACTCTGAGCGGATTTCGCTTTGCGTCTGTGCTTTACGGAAGTAATCTAAACGTTGGGTTTCGATTTTCACGTACATGTCGATCTGATACTGCTGAATAAGTCGTCCCGTAAATAGTATGTTGGTTATGTCATCACGGCGTAGTTGGAATCTATAACAATAGAATTCCCGGGCGGCGACACTTTTCCGATTATCCCGATTGTGGTCCAAGTCTGAAAGAAAAAAATGCAATATGTTAACCAACATTTAAGTAACAAAGTAACAAAGTAACAAAGGAGTGTAAATAAATTAAGCGCAAGGGAATGGCTAATTGAAGAATGACTTACTTTCTTGCTCAGCCCCAAGTAACGACTCACCAGAAAGGTGCTGCTCTGGCAAAAGTGAAGTTTGATCATCGTTCAGCGCGGAGAAACCTGGATCCCATGCGTGATTAGCGGGCCGTTCTTTTAAGATGCCGGTGTGCCAACCTGGCTCTCCGTAAGGAAATAACAACGGATATTGAAGAGGGTCGTAACATCCGTAATAGTAGTGAATGAATTGTGTGCCATCTGATTTTGTGTACACACGTACGTCATGTGGACGTTCCGACGGGACATCAGTTAACTCATTCCAAATTGCCCCAACATGGTCGACAACAGGCAAATTGTACACCCTATGATCTAAAGAAGGATCGGCGCGCAACACAATTTTGTATGAGGTTAGGTCAGGCATATCCCTCAAACTCCTAAAGAAATTTGCATATGGGTTGAGCTTCATGATGTCCATGATAAATGTTATAATCTTAGTATCCAAATCACCCGACTGGGACAACCTATTAACAATTTCATTTTCTGTTCCGTAAAAGTACAGCTGTAGTTGGCGACCGCAACCCTCTGAAGGCACCAGGTCCCTGATAAAATGGTAAATGCCGCCCTGCACTTTGAATGTGTAAATCCTTTGGCCCCCCTACACAATTCATGATCATAATATATTCCTATGGAAGTAAAGGCAGAAGAGTTGTTATATGTGCGGCAACGTTGTTGGAAATGGTCGGCGAGGTGGGACGAAGTCCCAGTGAAGAGTTGCCATAAGGATAGTGGCATTCTTGTGGGGGTAAGGTTGACGCTGCCGCTTGAACAGCAGAAACCTGGTGGTTCCCTAAAGAAACGACGAGCGCCACAATGCTCACAATCTGCAGCTGAGGTCAGGGCCCACACTTGAGTCGGGACAAGGCTAATCCTGTCTAGATACCTCAGGACCCTTTGCCGCCTGGTTAGCACCATATCATTGGTTGTCGCTGTTAAAGATTTGAAAGGGACGTTAGGAAAATTGAGCAACTTAGCGCAAGAACCATAAACTTGTATGAAATAAATTTGCGAGGTAAATTAAAGTATAAAAGGCGACGGAGAATTTTCGCACTACCCAACCTGCAACGGGGAGACGCCGAGACCTATAGTCTCTAGTATTTGCTGGGGGTGGTGCTGGCCTCCTGAGCCTACTCCGACGCAGGGTCCGAGCCGAGGTGGACGGGGCTGAAATTACGGGATGTATAAAAAACATGTAAGGACAATAAAACCAAGTAGTCAAGAGAGAGATATACGCAGCAAAGACGAAGCAGGGTTCGTGCGGCGAGGAGTTGAGTTAGCACGGCCTTCCTGATTGTCGTGGACGTTGGTGGGCCCTACTTCTGACATTGTTAGCCAACAACGAAGATGCGAAGTAATGGGTCTTGCTGGGCCTAAAGAAACATCGGGGGGAGGACAGCGTGAGAACATTAGTGGAAACCAAACTATGAGCAAGACGTTCAAAATTTGTCAGATATGGTAAAAAGGTCGGAACGCAGGATGACAGGACCCAAACGGTGGTGACTCAACAGGTTTGTAGGGAAAAGCAATCAAAGGAGAATAATATTCTCATCAATTTTACTTTTTTTATAGATGGATCCGATCATTGCTACGAAAAGCAAAAAACAAACCGTGAGCAAATAATGAAGGGGCCAATCACTCAGCTAACACACATTTGCTCCAAGCCGAAACGAGCATGCAAGACGAAAAGAGACAGCAGACCTATATTAAACAATTTTCTGTACCCAGTTTTGATCGTAAAGTTAAACTTTTAAAAGTTGGTAGGTAGTTGATGAGGAAAGAAACCTAGTGTGCAAGCCGTCTCAAGTAAAATGAATGTCTTTAATGTTAAGTGGAAGAATTTATTAAATACATATGCATCACATTTAAAAACGTCACACATTGTCACAAAGGGAGAGAAACATTACAGCTGACAAATGTTTTAAAGCCAAAAACTGAATAATTTTTTTAGTGGCATTTTTTTTTTCTTTGTGCGTGCCTGTTTTAATTTTTTGAAGGAGATAAAAACCTCGAGGATGGTATAATCTTAGTAATACTATGCGCACACATTGTGATCACACATGCACAAAGTATTGTTGCTTCGAAAAAGCAAAGCAATTATAATGTGTTTTAATTATAGTAAGGGGTATATTGAAATATATAAAAATAAGAAGATTAAAATATCGATATTGGGAAAAAGAAATGGTATGCGTACCATTATTAGATGTAAAGTAAGAAACAAAAACTTTGACAGGCAATACAGCATTTTATTAAAATGTGGAGAAGGCTCATGTATCTTAAGAGGATTTACATTAAGATACAAATTAGATCCTTGAATCTGTCTCTATCATTAAAGAGGACTCTCCCACAATAAGCCATGATTCTATTGTACGTTATTTGACAATGGCTACATTAATATTTCTTTTCCGTCTCTTTAGACATGCTCCCAATCAACTTATGTATCTGCAAGTTGGCAAAAGTGAATCATGCGACCTCGGGAAGAATTGGACAACCCAAAAGGCTCAGACAATAATCATTTGTGTTTTCAACAGACATAATGTATTTTTTAGATGGTGCATACAGCAACAGAGGATGCAAATATGTGGCGATGTGCACCCCCAAAAAACGCTAACGAGATTCATGGCAAACATTAATCTGGGAAAGAACCTGAATTTCCAAGAGGTTTCACTCCTCTGTAGCTGAAGTGCTTTCGCAGAATGAAGCCTGAGAGAGTGTAAAAAAACAGAAAGACAATCAGAACCACCAAAGATGGACTATGTAATATCAAATCACCATCTACCCCATGGGCAGCAGAGAATAAATCCAACCAATCTCCTAAAGTAAGTTTTACACGTGGCCCAAGAAATAATACAAATTCATTGAACAATGTCTGGCGGCTCCTGGCATTCGAAAATTATTCAACGTTGAGCCATTTAGACTTTTCATCAGTAATAATATTACATATAAAGACAACACAACGGGAATCTGTATCCATTCCAGAGATTTAAGGCCCACAGATAGAAAAGTGGAAATGGCTGACGTTACTGTAAATGGAGGAGACAAATACAGATCTTACTTGACTGAAGAGGATTTGAAAACAACAAATTGGAGAGCTGGGCCTCCTAATTACGATCTTGTTAACAAGATATTCGAAGAAGGCAGAACTAAGGTAAGTTTTATTCATAAATTTAAGCTGTTCGAAGATGCCAGAACTAAGATTTTGTTTTTGAATTATTAGTAAGCTAATATTGGTCAAAATTTAATTAATCGATTATTATTTTTTAAACGGAATATATGGCCAGTGGGATCACCTGAGGAGCAAGTTCAAAATCTTGTGAAGACATGGGAAATGGAAATTGTGAACAAAGCCAGTACCCATGACCACAAAACGCTCGATCCTCAAAAATTACATGACAGGCAAAAGGTATTTTACACTTGAAGATGCTGCTAAGGTTGGAGGAAGCTACAATATGTTCCTACACACTTCATTGCCACCATCTTTGAGGTTCTACGACCCGGATCAAGAGACGTATGATTCATCCCAGACCGCATTTAAGATCACGTTTCCTCGTGGATTCGCTGGCGAAATACTTCAAGTTTATTCGGGACCTCCGAAGATATGCTACAAGTTCAGGCATTGGGGTTACATGGAGGGCCCTTTTAAAGGGCATGAACCTACTGGAGAATTGGTTGAGTTCTTTGGAACTTGGTTTTTTGAGGTAATTAACATTTCTTGAAAAAATAGATTACAATATGAAAACCACACTTTCAAATTAACCCTTTAGCTAAGGAATGTAAAACACAGTAAGATCCTATCATGCCCCAGCTCGTTTTTTTCCTCACAAACACCGAAGGCAAGGTGCTCCCCCAAACACCAAACAAGTTTAAACATCCATTCTCTCCAAAAAAGCATTTCATTTTCCTCCAAGTGATATCAAAAAGCATTTCATTTTCCTCTAAGTGCACACAAACATCTAAACATCCAAATGCATAACTTCACGGTTGAGTCTATGAGATATCAATAGAAGGAAAAAGCTGCGGTGGTCACTCTCACCCTTTTGGCAATAGCTAATTTTACAAAAGCGTTCATGGTTTCATGTAGATATATAACAGAAAAGGAAAAGAGCAGTTATCCCAGAACACCAATAATTGCAAGAAAGTTCCGTTTTTTATTTTTTAAATCGAAATATGCATACACGATGAAGATCCCTGTGCATACAGACTCAAGAGCGTGGGTTAAACTCAAGCATACAAGCATAACTTCAGATTTAGCCTCACGGCAGCCAAGGAACTGGCAATGCCTAAGCTATTCAACAAGCAAAAACTGCAAAATCCAACGTAAGAACATATCTAAATAGTATAAAACAAAACATTGGCAGAAGAACCAACCTTAAAGTAAACCTTCACCAATAACCAGCAAAGCCCGACAATTAGAAATGCCACACAAAAAAGTAATACCCAACAACATAACTTATAGAAGGGGAAAAAGGGTCATCAAACCAGGAAATGAGGAAGCGGAGGCGAAATGAAATGATGGCATTCTCCACCATTTTAAAACCTGCAACGAAAAGACAAAGGAAATACACGCAGGAAAAGAAGGAAACCCAGCTCACCAACATTGACCAGCGGGCAACAAGTTGGCATTCTCCACCATTTGAAAACCTGCAACGAAAAAACAAAGGAAATACACGCAGGAAAAGAAGGAAAACCCGTTCACCAACATTGACCAGCGGGTAACAAGACCCGACCCCGCTGCGCAACAGCAGCCGCAAGCATCAGCTGCGAACATCACCTGATAAAGCTATGACAACACGTCCCTCTGTGACAGGCGGCGATTGACAACCCCAACCACCGACGACAACAATCTGCACGGAGGAGGCGGCGTTCAAAGCGAGAGGCGCGAAACCAGAGGACCAAGCGATGGACGAGAAGCGTCTGGCCCAATTTTAAACCCACTCTCAGAAGCCCAATAAAATCGTCTGGCACAATTTTAAACCCACTCCCACAAGCCCAATAAAAATCTAGTTACTGTTCATCATGGGTTAAAAATAAGACCCAGAACACTGTAGATAGTGTTCTGGGCTTATTATATTGTTAAATTACAAACATGGCAATTGATACAAACATGGTGATTAATATTGCGTGTATTTTTTTTTTTTAAGACAAATATATTAATACTAATAGGAATAATAGGGGTATTCCAACCCGTTACAAAATTTACTAAGACACCGAAGCGCTTAGTCACCATTCCAGTAATAAAATGCATTGATCAATAGACAACAATAACTATCTATTACAACTTTTAAGCTTTGCCCCATAAAGGCTCGTCATAAAGACGATACCCAAAATGAAAAACGAAAACCATGAAAATCTAGTAGCACATAAAGATTATATTTCTTCTTCGATGATCCAAATCGATCCTTCAAGCTAATTCTTGTTGACTGATCACTTTTTCCTTTTCCCCCGATTTCCTCACCGTAAACTCATCAGCCATTAACCATTCCGATAAAATCCGAGATCATATGCATGGAACCAATATTTCAAACCAATAAGATATAAGAATTCATAATAAAGATTGTAGACAAAGTGTTGGGTTAGTATACCAATCAATAAAAGAGTACGGTATAGTTGTTCTACCTCTTACTTTTATCCAAGACCAGAAATTTAGTTTGATAGTCTCACTACTTTATGCACATAAAAAATTTGTTGCTCGAAAACCACCTTGTTTCTAGTCAGCCATAAATTCCATACTACACAAAACCATCCCGCCTCCCACTCCAATCTAATTCTTTTCTTTTCTACTATATCGGAATGATGCATAAAATGAGGTAAAGGTTTTCCTTGACCAACTGTTAATAAGGCGTGTATGACAATACGTCAGTACCATGACACGAAAAAAATAACTAAAAGTGTTGAAGATGATTATTCTTGACTTATATCTGGTTGGCAGGAAAATAATTTAATTGCATGGCAAGCATATATCCTCTATTAGTGAGAAATTTAAGAAATATAAAAGATTTTTCTAATTCATGGATAATTAACTGCAAATAAAATCAATAATGCAAAACTACTCAAGTTTAATAAGTTTAATTTACAAAATCAGCATTAAAATAAATATTATTATTTTTTACATTAGGAACGTATTTTTTTGAATAATTACCAAACCCAACTCTAAATATTTTTTAAAAAAAACAGTGTCATTTCACTTTGTCTCTTGAACATCTAAGGTTAAAAGCTAGTAATATGTATATTATTTTCAAATAAAATTCTCAACTAATTAGGTTCAAGAACGAGGCGATTCTATGTTAAATACATGCATTTCTTTTTTTTTTTTTAACTATTAAATTTATCAAATTCAGAAAGAGCTCATGAGTTACATAAAATAATAGATTCTCAATTCAAGTGAAAGATGACAAATTAATAATGCAATTATTGCAATTGGGACTTGACTTGTTTCAAGTGGCTTAGTAGGATGTAAGGGATGGTGAATGCGGAAGGTTGCTGCCAAGTTGCAAGCATTTGTTCCACATACACTGCATAGATGAATGGCTGAGCCGGCAACCCACTTGCCCTATCTGTAGGCAACTCGTTGGATCGCAATCTGCTTCATTAATTGCTCATCGGATGTAACACTTAATTTATTTACATTTCATCATAATAAGTTATTGGAAACTAATTGTAAATTTACTTGGATTGTAGACTGCGTTTACTTCAAATGATACGATAATATTGATAAGTTATATTTTGATTATTAGTGTGATTGATAGGTTATGAAATAATGTTGGATAAATAATAATATGTTTATTTTAAATGATTGTAATGTACATTGTAATTATGATTATATGACTTCTTATTATTAATATTATGTTTGGTTTGGTATAATAAAATTGTGGTTATAAGTATTATAGAAAAATAGTATCCCTATTTTATATTTATTATTTTTACTTGTTTAAATAATCTTTTTTATTTACCCTTCAAATTTTCATCAAAATTTCACCATTTTCATAATTTATTTATTTATTTAAAATATATTCTTTCCTGTTTTTTAAACTGGTATGTTACGTGGGATGGGTGAAAAGGGCCAACAAACACTGTCCTTTATACTTGTTTGTGTTGTATAAATATATATCTATATTTTTACTATATATTATATTATAAAATAAAATTTTGAGTTGCTTAGGTTTTGGAAGAGTGGAGGATATATTCTAAATTCAGCAAGTCATTTACGTCGTAGAATTACTTTCAGAAGCAAATAAAATCTTTGCCAATTCAAATAAATTATTGGGTGGGTGGGTGGGTGGGTGGGTGGGTGGCTTATAGTTACAAACTCCACAATGAAATGACAGGACGATAGATTACATTCCATAACAGGAGCAGGAAAGGATTACGGTGTAATAACTTGAACAGCAGTGCAGGTTCTTCAAAATAAAGTAGTTTTGCTGGGTCTGATTTCACTCTATTTGAAGTAATCCTGTCATCTGTATTCTTGAAAGTTCACATGACCGGTTGCTTGAGCATATGCTCCACTGCTTCCTGCAAATTAGTCAAGTTAAAAAAAAAAAAAACAGTTCAAACAAGCAAAACCCATTAGATTTCAGAGTTTAGAAGAGAAAAAAAGATAGGATGTAAACCTTTTGTTCCATGAACCCAATTTGGCACACTCCACAACGTAGAGTGAAGTTGGAAGTCTCTGTATAACTCCTTTTCCTAAAATTTGGAAAAAGACAGCTAAAACATATCGGATTTGTAATGTTTACGTCCCGCTTTCAATCTCGATCTACAACCTGCAATCAAGAAACAAACCAAATCACAGTATACAAATCCAATATATGAAACATAAACTGGAATGCAAACAAGATTAAGGATTAGGGCTCAGGTCGAGCTGGGTATCCAATCCACGTCGTCACCGGGGAACCAATGTATCGTATCCAACAGATGGAGACACACACTGCCCGTGACCGCTGCCCGAAATACACGGCCGAGCACTGCCCGAAGTTCTCACTGCCCGAGCGCTGCCCAAACACAGCCAACGCACAACCGCTGCAACAGCACCAAAGCACAAAGCTTTCTCACGGCAAGCAACGGAAACCACCTCACGGCCGGAGCACAAAGCCACCGCCGGCCACCGTCGGAACAGAAAACGAAGGGGAAAGGGGTAGGCGAAAATCCACAGAGTATTTTCGGGTTTCAGGGTTTTTCCACTCATCATAAACCATACCATACATAAAGGCAAGAGGGAGATGAAGAGATGGGTGCAATTTCCGAAGGGACGAACCAGCTGAAGAGGCGGGCAAGAAGATTCTGGAGCTAGGGCACCGAAGATGATGGCTGCAAAGGGGAAGGAGGCTGGTTAGGGAATGGGGCTCGGTTATGGGGTTGAAGGGAGATGGGCCAAAGCCCATTTGGACAAGTATAGGTAATGGGCCAACAACTCAACAAATCTCCACCTTGGCACAATACCGGCTCCACCTCGACGTAAGGATAACCCAATAGATGACTTCATCATCGCCCAAAGGGTCCCCACAACACACAAAGCATTGTGTGGACCAAGTTCTTGTCATAGCACACAGCACAGACAAAGAACACAGACAATAACCAACACAAAGAGGTTAAAGTCAATAACCAGGGTAACAATCATATAACACGCACACAGCAGTTATACTAATCAAAGTAGTTAACACCTAGTAATCAATCACTTGTATCAAAATTCAAAATTTTAAGACATGATTGTAACTTAGAAATAGGTAAACACTTAGTTCCCATATCAGCAGGATTATATTCAGAAGGAATCTTTTCAAGATTAACTAATCCTTTAGCCACTACATCCCTAATGTAATGAAATCTAACATCAATATGCTTAGTGCGGTCATGAAAAACAGGATTCTTACATAATTGAATACCAGACTGAGAGTCAGAAAATACCTATACCTTACCTTCAAGCAAGCTAAGTTCGGAAATCAAACCTTTCAGCCAGACAGCTTCCTTCAAAGCTTCTGCCACAGCAACATACTCAGACTCCGTTGTCGACAAGGCAACGATATGTTGTAGCTGCGATTTCCAACTTATACATGATCCACACAAAGTAAACACATAAGAAGTAGTAGATTTTCTATTGTCTTTATCATTCGCATAATTAGAATCCACATAACCATTCAACTTAACACCATCAGCATATTTAGAAAAACATAAGCCATAATGCATAGAGTTTTTCAAATAACGCAACAACCACTTAACAGCATTCTAATGTACCACACCAGGATTAGACATATATCTACTTAAGCAACTAACAGCATAAGCAATGTCAGGTCTAGTGCTAACCATCAAATACATTATAGACCCAATAGCATTTGAATACGGTACATTTTTCATGACATCAAAGTCAGCATCAGTTTTGGGACTTTGATCTTTACTTAGCACAAAATGAGCAGCTAAGGGCACGTTAACAGGTTTTGCATCAAACATGGAAAATTTCTTTAAAATTTTCTCTACATAAGAAGTTTGCTTCAACCAGAGAGTAGATACCTTCCTATCTCTAACAATGTTCATGCCTAGGATTCTACTAGCATCTCCTAAGAACTTCATATCAAATTTATCACTTAGACAGTTCTTAATATGCTCTATGGATTTCAGACAAGGACTAGCAATCAACATGTCATCCACATAAATCAACAAGAAAACAGGCACTGGCATTTTATCCTTAAAATACAAGCAATGATCAAAAGAGCTTCTTTTAAATTTTAAGGTAAGCATGCATTCATCGAACTTCTTATTCCATTGCCTAGGTGACTGCTTTAGGCCATACAAAGATTTATTAAGCAAACAAACATGATTAGGGTTCTTTGAGTCAACAAAACCATCAGGTTGTTTCATGAAAATCTTTTCATCTAAGTCACCATGCAAAAAAGCGGTTTTAACATCCATCTGTTTAAGTTCCCAATCAAAGTGAGCAACAAGTGATAACAAAATTCTCACAGTAGTAAACTTAACAACAGGAGCAAAGATTTCGGTATAGTCAATACCCTCTCTTTGAGTAAAACCTTTTGCAACTAGCCTAGCTTTATATCTAACAGAATCAACTTCATTCTTTACCTTAAATAACCATTTGCAATCTACCAAAGAGCAATTAACAGGTTTAGGTACAAGAGTCCATGTATGATTCACAACTAAAGAATGCATCTCATCTTTCATAGCACTAAGCCAATGCACAGCATTTTTAGATTTCAAAGCTTCATTATAGGTCTTAGGCTCACAATTATCTATAGACTCAAACATATTGAAAACATGCGATGTGAGGTGAAAATCATTAAACCTAGCAGGTTGTTTCACATTTCTCCTAACTCTATCCCTAGTCAACATATAATCATGCAGATCTTCATGTTCATCAGCAACTAATTCATTATGCACATGTTCGTCAACATTTTCATGCAAATCAGGTTCATTAACAGGCAAGTTCTCATGATTCATATTAGGGAGCACATCGTTTTCAATAACAGGGGTAACAATAGGCAAAGACTCCACCTTGCTCGGTGTAGACTCAGACACACAGTCAGGTTCAGGCAAAGATGGAAGCAAGCAAGGCATTTCAGATTCATTAAAAATGACATCCCTACTTATAATAGTTTTAAAACCAGGTTCACATCTTAACCACAGCCTATATCCTTTTACACCCTCAGGATAACCAAGAAAGACGCACTTAACTGACCTAGGTTCAAGTTTGTCTCCTTTCCTATGCACAAATGCAGAACAACCAAACACTTTCAGATTTGAAAAATCTAATTGCTTACCAGAAAAAACACTTTCAGGACACTTACCATTTAAAGGCACGGAAGGGGATCTATTTATCAAATAAGAAGCTGTAACGACAGCTTCGCCCCAGAACTTCTTTGAGAGTCCAGAAGATGCATGCATACTTCTAACTCTCTCGAGTAAAGTTCTATTCATTCTCTCAGCAACACCATTTTGCTGGGGAGTATAGGGCACAGTCTTGTGTCTCAGAATCCCAGATTCACAGCACAAGTCATCAAGCAAGATATTGCAAAATTCCATTCCATTATCTGTCCTAAGTCGTTTAATCTTTTTTCCAGTTTGGTTTTCAATCAAAATCTTCCAGTTTTTAAACTTATCAAAAACATCAGATTTATTTTTCATTAGAAAAATCCACACTTTTCTAGAGTAGTCATCAATGATAGACAAAAAATACCTATTACCACCTTGAGTTGGGACAGGTGAAGGTCCCCAAACATCAGCATGCAGGTATTCAAGTATATCAGAACACTTAGTCACATTAGGGGAAGGGGAGATAGGGAATTTAACTCTTTGCTGTTTGCCTAACACACAGGAATCACAAAAAGTCATGCAAGACAATTTATCCTTACCAAAACAACCATCCTTGTGTAAAATCTCTAATCCTTTAGCACTCATATGACCTAACCTTTTATGCCATAAATCAGTTAAATCATCTGACACAGAATTAGCACAGATTTTATCACAGACTGTTTTGCAAACATACAAATTTCTCCTATTCTCAGCCTTAAATGCTACCAAGGACCCCCGCATAATTTTCATGCAACCATTTCCCCATTTACCCTCATAACCATCAGACTCTAAAGCTGCACAGGACATCAAGTTATTGCACAAAGCAGGAACATGCCTAACATCTTTCAAAGTCACAGAATAACCAGATTCAAATTTCAGACAAACGTCACCAATACCAGAAACTTTACACAATTTCTCATTGGCCATAGAAACAGAAGCATGCTCAATTTCTCTGTAGCTAGAAAACAAATTTTTAAGTGGTGTCATGTGATAAGTGCAACCTGAATCTACAAGCCATTCATTTTCACACACAGGTAATGAAAGCACAGAGTTCACAGAATCACATAATTCAGTCACCATAAAAATATCCCCCATGTTTTCCCCAGAGGTAGAAGCAATGTTCGCTTGTTCACTATTCTGATTTCCAATTTTATTCTGGTTCTTCTTTTTAGGGCAATCTTTTATGAAATGATTAGGATCCCCACAATTGTAACATTTTCTCTTACTAGACCTAGATTTCGATCTAGCCTTACTCTTTCCTCTTTTATCACCCTTTTGATATTGGTTATTATTATTATGCCTATGTTGTGATCTACCACGAACGTGCATAACTTCACCAGAGGAATGCCTATTACCTTTGTTAACTTTTAAATCTAATTCCTTGCTTTTCAAGCCGTTCATTACAGTATCCAATGTAATAGAATCTCTACCGTACTTAATGGCGGATTTTACATCACTATAATTTTCAGGAATAGCATTTAGAAGGACAATAGGTGAATAGTCGTCTATGTTCTTATCTCCTGTCAACTTAATATCTTGAATTAACTTAGTAAACACATCTAAGTTCTCATCTACATCTTTGTTCAAGTCTAGCTTGAATCTGAAAAATTTTTCCAACAAGAAAAGTTTACTAGGCAAAGATTTCTCAGTAAACATCTCTTCTAATTTTTCCCAAAGTTCTTTAGCAGATGAAAGTTTACCACACTTCCTGAGCACAGAGTCAGACAAGTTCAAGATAATAGAAGAATAAGCATATTCGTCATCTTCAAGTTTCTTAACAGTAGTAATATTCTCAGCCCAGTTACCATCAATAGCTTTAAATACCTTTTGTTGTATTAAAATTCCTTTCCTCTTTTGTTGCCATATAGAAAAATCAGATTTTCCATTAAACGGTTCAAGGTTATATCCAGAAATTGAAGCCATCACAAATACGCAGAGAGGCACACACAATTTCTATAACCACACAGCAGAAGCAAGGACCACAAAGGCACACAAAACACAATGAAAGAATTAAACAAGCTATGGGAAAAAAAAAACGCTATCACCCACAAGATCACAATACACTCAACGGTGTACGAGCATGGGGCTTCAGATAGGAATTTTTCTTACGGGTAAAGGGACACAATTACACCTAGAAACACGATAGTAAAATGATTAAGGGTTGAAAAATCACTTACAACCCAGAGACAATGCTCTGGGGTGACGAAAACCACGCTGCCCGAAGCACCGAAGCGCCTGCCCGGAATCTGCCCGAGATTCTAGAAGCTGCCCGAGCACTACTGCCCGCTGCCCGAGGCCCTGCCAAGCTCTGCCCGAAACCACCGAGCACCCCAGTCGTTGCCCGAGGTCTGCCCGAAGCCTACAGCTCCTGCCCGACGTCCTCTGCACACTGCCCGAAGTCCTCTGCCGCTGCCCGAAGACTTCTACCGCTGCCCGACGTCTGCCCGAACACTGCCCGAGTCCAAAACAGCTCTGCCCGAGGTCAACCGAACACTCCACCAGGCACGGAACGCTCTGATACCACTGTAATGTTTACGTCCCGCTTTCAATCTCGATCTACAACCTGCAATCAAGAAACAAACCAAATCACAGTATACAAATCCAATATATGAAACATAAACTGGAATGCAAACAAGATTAAGGATTAGGGCTCAGGTCGAGCTGGGTATCCAATCCACGTCGTCACCGGGGAACCAAGGTATCGTATCCAACAGATGGAGACACACACTGCCCGTGACCGCTGCCCGAAATACACGGCCGAGCACTGCCCGAAGTTCTCACTGCCCGAGCGCTGCCCAAACACAGCCAACGCACAGCCGCTGCAACAGCACCAAAGCACAAAGCTTTCTCACGGCAAGCAACGGAAACCACCTCACGGCCGGAGCACAAAGCCACCGCCGGCCACCGTCGGAACAGAAAACGAAGGGGAAAGGGGTAGGCGAAAATCCACAGAGTATTTTCGGGTTTCAGGGTTTTTCCACTCATCATAAACCATACCATACATAAAGGCAAGAGGGAGATGAAGAGATGGGTGCAATTTCCGAAGGGACGAACCAGCTGAAGAGGCGGGCAAGAAGATTCTGGAGCTAGGGCACCGAAGATGATGGCTGCAAAGGGGAAGGAGGCTGGTTAGGGAATGGGGCTCGGTTATGGGGTTGAAGGGAGATGGGCCAAAGCCCATTTGGACAAGTATAGGTAATGGGCCAACAACTCAACAGGATTGACTTGCATAGACCAAGCTTGACCATTGTAAAATACTCTGTATGTTGATGAGGACAAGACCAAAACATCAAGTAAAACAACACAAAAAGTTCCATGCATAGGAAGTCTTCGGAGTGAAAAAGATTTATTTTTTCTGACAGAGTTTCCTTATTAAGTGCAATAACATAAACCATGAAAAGAGAAATTAATGATTTCACAGTTGAGAGGAAAAGGCAAGGAGCGTCTGTGACAATATTTTACCTTTGCTGGTCTTTAACCAAGTTAAGGGCGAGTCAGTCAACTGCCCCAATGTCCGGTCCTTCAGAACATTGAATATCGTCTTATCAAACTCCTCTGGAGCTCCTTCAAAGGGAGACCTCTGTAGTTGTCTCGGGGGTGTCCGTTTCTTGTGTTAGTGGTGTTTTTTTGGTTTTGAGTCGTTACGGGCATTGTTTGGCTTTGATTATTGAGCTTCTAGATTTCGTGCGTCATCCAGTCACTTTCATTGGTCTACGGTTTTTCGTTTGGGATTGGATACGAGAGCTTGTTCGTTTGTTGCTCTTAAATCAGTTTTTGTCTCTTGTCTATCCGCAGTTGTACCTTAACATATTTTGGAAGGTAGTTCCCATCTTCGACCTTGCACTGTGCTGATAGGTTTGAGGGACCTGATTTTACTTTGTTGGTCTTTTGGCTACTCTTGCTCAAGTGCTTGCATATCTACCTCTTATTTTATCTATTTATCGATGTTTTTATGTAGGTGTCTATTGGTCTTTCTCTCTGAATGATTGTTGTACTACTTGAAATTTTGGTTTGGTTTAATATTATTCATGTTTTATGTTAAAAAAACTGACATAATCTAATTTCAAATCAGATGTTATTTCAGATAACTAGGAATTTTTTTCAAATATATGCAAACTTTCAAAATGACATTATTGTTTGAAAAAAAAATTAAAATTCTTTTAAGCTAATTCCTTTCAAAAAAACAAAAGGTCAACGTTTCCTGGTCCAATGTGCAGCCCTGATGATTAATATTTTAGTACGACAATTTTGTTTTTTTCCAAAATGAAGATAAGGTTCTCAACTTTGCTCCACTCATTCCTGGGCCCATTTGATTTAGAATCCAGACGTGCCCGGAAATGGGCCCTAACTGGACTTATAACCCAGCCCCCTATCATTTCAGGACTTTCTCTCCACAAATATAGCATTAAATGATATTTGAGAACTAGTGGTAAATAACTCTCTTGTGATTTGCTAAATAGGTAAATTACCTTATGTGATTTGAAAATATGCATTTTATCTTCATATGCTTTACAAAATAGACATTTACCTCATGTAGTTTGAAAATAGACATTTTTCTCACTTATAGTTTGTGAGTATGTGTGAAATATACCCTACACATAGGGGGTAACTGTCTATTTTGTAAACAACAGGGGTGTAAAATACTTATTTTCACAAATCACTAATGGGTAAAATGCATATTTTCAAATCACGATGGGGTAAACTGTCTATTTTATAAACCACGGGGGATAAGATGCATATTTTCAAATCATAGGAGAGTAATCTACCTATTTGAAAAACAATAAAGGTGTAATCTGCCAAAAAAATCCGATATTTGATGATGAACATTATATGAGTCATATGACATCAACAAATAAATACTAAACAATACTATTTAGTTCTTCTTTAAAAAAAATACTATTTAATTCTTTAATTAGTTCAAACATACTTACAGTACAGGATTCGGAATTCGAAATAAATGATAATAAATAATTTTATTCAATCTGTACAGTATTAATATTCGCCTTAACCTAACCCCCAAATTTTGAATTAATTCACTTTCTTTTGCACACTGTCTGTATCATACGAACTGACCCTTATTCTTTCAGCTATGTATAATCTGTAGTATAAAGTTTAATTCCTCCACGGACTTTTCTCTAAGGTGCACACTTTTCACAATTTCATCTCTTACTTCTGTTTTCCTTGATTTTGCACGTATTTATTTTTGTTGTTCCTCCTCTAACGCTTGTAAATATGTGCGCTTTTGTTGCGTGCATTTAGCTTGTTTAGACTGGGAACGCTATTTTCTGGTGCAGTTTCTGTTGATTTTGGTTAAACGTCGATTGATATTTATTGGGTTCTTTTTGTTGCATGGTTTTGTGAGCTTTTTGAGTATTCTTTCATGCGATAATCTATGGTTCAGTAATCTTCTCGGCAAAGGATGATAAATATTTTTTGCTACTGTGAAAAGGCTGTGTAATTTCAACCCTCCATTTGTATCGTTGGTTGCTTTTGCTTCTATCATTACTATACTGCTAGTTTTGTTGAATTTCTATCTGCGAAAGGGGTGTTGTAGTGCTTGTTCTAGGTTTTAACTGCATTTATCGCAATGTAGTGTAGGACTGACGAAAAAGAATCAATACGTCTGAAAATGTAAGTGTAATATTAATGATAGGATACGGTTCCTAAATTTAATGAAGGGGCATACATCTTGTTTACACGCCATTTCGGCTAGTCTGCGAAACTTAACCTGATTTTTAAAGTCTGATTGAGGTTGTATGATTCTATATCCCATTATCATAAATGGATTTGGTCTTTGGTTTTTCTACATGTTTGAAGTTCATTTTACAAAAAAATAAAAATAAAAAATTAAGAAAGGTCAGAGAGCAAAGACCCACATTGTTTAAGAAGTAACTATAGCCATGGAGTAAGAAAGGTCACAAAGCATGTTTTCTATTAATTTTTTTCACAAAGCATGGTGGGTTGCCAATGAAATATTTGTAAGAACTTGGGAACTGATTGAACAAAACAAAGTAGTCTGAACGAGATAATTTCATTAATGACTTCAAGACTGTAAAAACATGAAACAGAAACAAACTTAGCGAAAACTAGGTAACAACTAACCCATGACTAACAACTCCTAAGATCACGAGAGACTCCAAAAGAAACGGTAAAAAACTTCTATAGAATAGGACCACAACTTTATTATGCTGAATAATAAAAAAAATAAAAATTTTAACACCATCCCTTAAACTAAATGTTATACAATCAGTTTAATCGAACGGACTCCCAGTAAATATCGCAGCTTCACAAATGCAGCCAATTTGAGAGGCTTGGTCAGGATATCTGCAACCTGGTCTTTACTGGGACATAGACCAATTCAATGACTCCTTCCTTTAAGAGATCACAAAGGAAATGGTAAGGGTCACAAAAATCGCCGAAGACACATCGGCGATTTTATGTTACCAACAAGGAGCGGGCGTGGCCGCTCCGCTTCCTGAACCCTCTTTCGGATTTTGTGATTACGTATATTGTATGGGGCCCCCTCTTATTTGTAAATTAATGTCAAATGGGGCCCTGTATAACCTGAATTCTGCACCAGTATTAATTGACGTCTATTTCTAATCAAATAATAAGTTTATTAAAACTATTATTTACTGAAACTCCCTCATAATAATTGACTTATCTTTTTGGGGTCTAATACCTCTAATAATTACACTTCAGATAGCCCGAAATGGGAAAATACACTATCCTACTTACACTTTTGTGTAGTACTAATGTGTATAGGTGTATTTTTTAACAAAAATCGTCGATGTATTTTCGGTGATTTTCTGTTACCAACAAGGAGTGGACGTGGCCGCTCCGCTTCCTTAACCTCTTTCGGATTTTTGGATTAAGTATATTTATGGGGGCCCTAGTTGTTCTTTCCTCTTATTTGGGGCCCCAACCGGATATATACAAGAAAGTTGTTCATACTTTCATCACTTTTCAAAATACAGCTTTTTTCCTGACGTCGATTTATAATATGTATATTATTACCACGTTTATTTACTTAAACTCAATCCTAATCATTTACAGGTCATTTTATCCTTTTTAACCGGATCACTTTCACTATCGTACCAATTTATAACGAAAATACACTTCATATGGCCCAAAATCTATTACAAGAATATGAGTGTATTTTCACATCTATATGTTTGCTCGTCTCATGTAGAACTGGATTTTTGGAGAGTTTAATGGTTGAGCTATTATCACAATAAATCTCTTTAAGTTCCTGCTGGAAACAATGCAACATCTCAAGAATTCTTTTCAACCAAATAGCTTGACACGCACAAGAAGCTTTTGCTATAAACTCTGCTTCGGTTGTAGATAAAGTAACAACTTGTTGCTTCTTTGATGACCAATACTCTTAACTTATCATAAACACATGACCAGAAGTACTTCTTCTATCCTCTAAGTCTCCTGCATAATCACTGTCATTGAAACCAATAAGATATGATCCTGTTCCTTTTGATAAAAAAATACCATAATCAATTGTTCCTTTCAGGTAGCGTAAGACTCTCTTTGTAGCAAGGAGATGAAGCTCAGTTGGACATTCCATAAACCTGCTAGTAAGACTTACGACAAACATAATGTCGGATCTTGTTGTTGTTAATGTACATCAAGCTTCCAATAATTTTGGCACCGTATCTTTGTGCAAAGCCACCTTGAAACCAAGCCAGGCATAGCATTTCATCCACAGCTTATGAGAATCTGGGCAAATGAACAATAGATGTTGGATTGACTCTTCCTCTCCTTGCTTCATATGGAGAATCTCGAATTCTCTACACCCTTGTTCTGCCTTGATATTTTTGCTTCATGGAATTCCCGATCTGTTTACAAGTTTCCTTTTGGAGAATCGTCTCCAAAATGGCACGGTCAATTGCTTGAAACAGATGATTCTTTGCTTTGAGATCCTTCAGTTTCAGTTCTTCAAGTTTCCTCCGTTGAGCTTCAGACAACACCACCCCAGGAGCTAGTTCAATCACTCTTGTTTCCATGATAGTCCAATATTCTTTGTATCGCAGAAAATTCTCCATCAACATGCTCCAATGATCATAATGACCATCAAAATGAGGTATTGCTGGTTGCACATAATTGTTGTCCGATGATGTCTGTTGGCTGTAGCTTTTCTTTCCTCACTTATTTTTTATACTCGCTCAATTTCACTTGACCTGGCTCTGATACCACACGGAAGAGCTTGGAAACTGATTGAACAAAACAAAGTTGTCTGAACGAGATAATTTCATTAAAGAGTTCAAGACTTTAAATACAGGATACAGAAACAAACTTAGCAAAAAATTAGGTAACAACTAACCCATGACTAATAACTCCTAAGATCATGGGAGACTCCAAAAGAAACTGTAAAACACTTTCTATAGAATAGGACTACAACTTTCTGCTGAATAACAAAAAAACAAATAAAAACTTTAACAATAATTACGGTAAAATATATTTTATTTGTTAACCCTTGGCATTGTGCCTGTGTTTATTTGTTCTATTGCTTTTTTTTTTGCTTTCTTTCGCATGTTCCTTTATTTTCTTATTTCCTTGATCTTGATAAAAACGAGTCAGAGACTAAATAAGGTTAATTACTGATTGCTATTTATTTATGCTGATCCAGACAGTAAATTAGCTTTGGCTATTATCCGCCCTCAACATAGTATCATTGTGCTATGTTATAGTTGCCTTGTGCAAGCTTTGTTGCACTGCAAGTATCACTTAATATAGGAGTTAAACACTTATTGCGTGAAATAAAGGATTCCTACAGTGATTACATGCATATCAAGATTAGAGCAGGTTATGGTTTCAAAAGGGAAAAAAAAAAGACTCGAGTAGGTTATCAGCATCATCATGTATTGGGTGAATGTGGTGAAATCTTGTTTACTAAATTTTGTGACTCGGTGTCAGTTGATTCTATCCACATCATTATGAAAAGAGTAGCACGAGTATCTTTGAAGATATTATATTCATTTTCATAGGACACGAATAAGTCGTCTTACATTTAGTAGCTTATTTACTGTGTGTGTTTGTCTATATGTAAAAGTTACGATGAGTTCCGACTTTCTCTATTTCCAGATATTTTCAGAATATTCACCGTGGCCTATTGCATTGTCTTAGTTTACTATTTTTTTACTTTCAGGGACTAACTAGTAAGTTATGTTTAGCAAAAAAATAAGGTGAGCTTTTCTGTAATTTCTCAAAATGAATCAAGTTAATCAAGGTGAGAGCTCTATTGTACCATTTATCCATCAAGTCATGAAACGAAGGGGTCGTCCACGTAAAGATCCAAGCCTTAAGCATGCTCGAGCTGCTCATGCACCTCCTGGTTTTGAAGGCAATCAAGAATACTATCCTCAGAGAGCTTGTAAAACAAAAACTGATAGTATGGTTGGACAGGTTGTGACTGGTGTTGTTCAGGCCACATTTGATGCTGGTTATTTGCTTACTGTCAGAATAGGCAACTCAAACACAAATTTTAGGGGTGTGGTTTTTAAGCCAGGGCATTACGCTCCTATCACTGCCGAAACTGATGTAGCTCCACATCTCCAAATGATCAAACGAAATGATGTCCGTTTCCCACATGAGCACCAAGGTTGGTCACAAAGCCAGAAACTTTCCATCCAAACAACAGGTGCGGTGCCTTCAAAATTAAAGTATCCCTCACCAGTAACAGCTCCTTCTGTTCCCACCGTGGGCGCGAGAGGCACTGTGGTTCCTGTTGTCCTTCAACCTGTTAATCGTTCAAATGGATATTCAGGTTCTAATCAAATGCCATCACATACATCACGAGCTCCTCATATCATGGCTTTTGGAAACAAAGATGATCGAGTGGTTGAATCTTCAGCTATTTTACCTCCAGATCAATCTATTCCAATTAGCCAGATTTTTGTGACCACACAACCCAATTCGAGCAGCCAAGTTTCCAAAGAAAGTGAGCAGAATGACAAGGATTCTTCACGTAATGACGGCACCCCTGAGGCTGGACATGGTGAGAAAGGCAAGCCTTTCTCAACGGATGTTAACACACCAGACTCATCACAATCAATAGATAGTCAGGTTGAGAGTGACTCAGAAGCTTGGAAATCTTCACCAGAGAATTCAGGCATCGTGTCAAACCAGCAGACTGGAAATTCCAACGAGCCCTTCCTGACTGAGTCGCTGCAAGCTACTTTTGTTGCAAAACCTCTGTTCAACTATGGAACTGGAAGAATGACCGAGCTTTTAAAGGTAGGACGTACATAAACCTTGCAAATATGTGTGCTTAATTAGTAATTTGCCTCGATGATCTTAAATTAGATGCCAATCTGTAGGCTGTGCAGGAAAATACGAAAGATAACCCGATGCAAATTGCTGAGCATCTGAGTTTTGCATCCCAAGTCGAATTTCATGCAACCAGGAGTGCAGATACTGACCCTAAAAATGAAGGAAGCATCCCATGAAGGAAACACTTGGGCATACCTCGTGTAAATGATTCTTCAACTTCTACAAGTACTTGTATTTGAACCTCGTGACTGCTGAAGGATTTGCTTATTGTCTCTCGAGAGGATCTACAACAAGGATATCTGACTTTCGGGGGCAGAAAGGATTTGATAATGATGAAATAACGATGTCTTGATATCTATATTGAATCAAAATCGTCCTTTTCTGTGCCATGAATTTTATGCTGATCTTATAACATACGCTCTCATAGCCGTTGTTCATCATTCATCAGTATTTGGCTCCCTTGTGTTCTTTGTTGTACTTTATTTTTGCTGTTTCGAATTCTGATAAATATACTACATGAATTTAAGGAAACATTCTTGAAAGACCATAGACAAAGACGTGTGATATCCCTATGTACTCTTCAGAAGCCTCTCTTCTCAAGTAATTTTTTTTAAAAAAAAAAAAAATCTCTGCAGTGTTTTTTTTTAATATAATTTTAGAAATTATAATGATAAATTGCTCAAGAAGTCATTTATTTAATAAATTTCACAGTAGTTTTCTAAATTATTATTTTTCTCTCAATTCAATATTATCCATAATTTATTTAAACTTAACACATTTATATTCTATTTATAATGAGAAACTATTTAGAAAAGATAAATTTAAATCTTCAAAATAAATTTTCAAGCACAGTTCCAATTAATGTGATAATATATTAAATGGTCCCTCAAGTTTGTGCTTGTTCCCGATTTAGTTTCTTATATTCTTGTTGACTAAGTTTAATACATTTAGTTTTTAAATTTATCACAAATCAGTCTAGACGTTGATAGCATATGATATCCACATGCTTTCAAATAACACCCGTTTTAATCCCCACTCTCCTATTTCTTATCCCGATTTTGCATCCCAAAACTGTAATGCCTCGTTTTGTTTTATACAGGTGTGATATGATTATGGTATAATTATATCAATTGACGGTATGATATTGGGGGTTCGGGTGGAACCAAGAATGAAGTACTACATGTATAGTGGGATAAAACATTGGTATAGAATGTGCATGTGTATTTAGGTTACATGTCATGTGAATTTGAGTTAGAGGTGAATGAGTTAATAAGAAGGGATAAGCTGATTTTCTACACATAATACACCAAATTTCACCTACAAATCTCTACAAAGCTCCTCTCCAACCCTTGGAGATTTTCTTAGTTGAAGCTTGGTTTTCACTTGTGAATTGAGCTAGGAAGTTGTGTAAAGTGAAATTGTACCATCTTGGTAAGGAATTCATGATTTTACACTTGAATTGTGTAGTTGGTGTTGAAGTATGTGAATTTGAATATCAAATATTTATGCTTAGAATCATAACTTGTTTCTTTGCCAAGAATTGGATTCTAGGATGATAGAAACATGTTTATATGATACTAGGGATTGCATGAATCATGGTTACAGGTGAAATTATGGGTAGGAGAAGAAGTACCATGAAGATAAGCTCAAAATCGCCATTGTCTCGATTTTTCTGATCGTGCCGATCGATCGACAATGTGGTCTCGATCGATCGCCGCGAACAGTAAAAGTTTAAGGCGGTTTGAACATTGAGCGATCGATCGGTGATTTTGAGGCGATTGATCGGTACATGTGGCGATCGATCGGTGCTTTTGTTCGATTGATCGGTGAAGAGTGAATAGTTCGGCGATCGATCGAGAATCTGGGGCGATCGATCGGTGATGGCAGATTGTTGAAAAATGTTAAATTTTTGTAACATTTCGTTTTGAAGCCTCTTATAACATGGTATATTGTTCATGTGTTTGTAGCATCTTCACAGGGGACGGGGCAAAGAGGTAATTAGCCATCAACGCCTGATTTATCGCTTTTGTTGTCGCAGTACAGGTACGTGTTGACGTACGGAGTATAGATATGATGTGATGATGATGTTATGGTTTTGATATCATATGATTTATGTTATCTTTGTGTCATATGATTGGTAGTATCATATGCATGTGCATACATGGATTTCATATGATTGAGTTGGATGCCTTGATAGATATGTGTATATGCTTTGGTGAGATCATTGCCTTGATAGATATGCCCGGGTTGGTATATGCTTTGGCTGGGATCGCACGATAGATATACTACATATGCTTTGGCTTGAGAGATATACGCCTGGTTTGGGTATATGCTCTGGCTATTATCACAGATGAGTATGGTACGATATGTGCTGCTAATATGAAAATGTGATGTGGTTTCACTGACATATTGAGCTGAATAGGCATATCATATGGGGCTCGTGATAATAGGGTGATTGTTGAGACATGTCATGACATAATGCATTTGTTGATGCATGGTACAGAGCATTCACTATTGATGATTTTATTGTGTTTTATCATTAATGTTATTGTTTTGATATTGCACTGAGATAGTTGTTATCTATACTCACGTTTTGTGAATGTTTCTGTAGGGACTCATAGACGTGGGGAAAACGGGATGTGAATCATTTTTCGCTGCAAGCTGAACCACTGCCTAGGAGTTATCTTGTAATAGGTTGTTGTTAGTACATATGATGTGTAGTTGGTAGGTTTTGAGAAACCATGTAACAACTTAACTCGTAAGATACTCTTAATCAGTGTATGTTATTACTTAATTCAGACTCACAGATGCATGTTAATATAATACATAATGGATTAAGTAACGAGGACCCCACATTAGTGGTATCAGAGCAGTGGTTCGAGAACGGGGTGAACATGGGTAGAGGAAGTGTATTAGGGAGTTACCTAAACACTTGAAAACATGTTGAGAATGGTAATAGCATGTTAGGATTTGGAATCTGATGTTATTCTAACATGTTATATAATTGTAAATGTTATTGTTAAACCTTGATCTACAGCTATGACAGACAGAGGGTATCATGAGGATGTTGGGGATGCCATGAGTGGCAATGCTAGTATGAGGATGGTGCCTGTGCCACCACCACCGATTGAGCAAGGGCCAGTAGAACAGGTATTGTTGCCTGGAGAATTGACGTTGACGCAATTCTGAGTTATCAGCCACCCAGGTTTGAGGGTACTGAATCAGGGGAACTGGCATAGGAGTGGCTAGAACGTGTGGAACGGATATTTGTATCAGCACCGTGTGCCAAGACTGCTTGGTTATGCTTAGCTGAATTCCAGTTAGCTAAAAAAGCTATGATGTGGTGGAAGTCCACAGTGCTTGAGTTGAGGTCTCAAGGACAAACAGTTAACTGGGATGTGTTTAGAACGAAGTTCCTTGAGCATTATTTCTCAGTTGCTGCAAGACAGAGGAAAGATGATGAGTTTACAAACTTGAGACAGGGAGTAATGACAGTATCGGATTATGCGGTACACTATTCTTCTTTACTTCGGTATGTACCACATATTGCTGTAAACACAAAGGCAAAGATCAGACAATTTGTGAAAGGTTTGAGGCCTGAATTGTTTGATAGGGTCATGTCCAATAACCCTACATCATATGAAGAAGCTTTGACTAGGGCTGAGATGGCTGAGATTGTCGTAGGGGTATATAAAGATGTTGGACAAGCCCAACCACCTACATCTGAAAGTATGAGACCTAGAGGAGAACCATTTAAATCACCACGAGGTGGTGCATCTTCATCTAGGTTTAGTGGGAAACGTTTTGGATCACGGAAAGGGGATGACCGAAGAGCGAAGGGACAGTCTCAAGGGAGTAGTAGTAGTAGTGGACGAGGATTACAATGTTTTAAATGTGGAGGGCCACATTATCAAAGAAATTGTCCACAGTTTGATACGGTGGTTTGTTTCCGTTGTGGGAAGCCAGGACATGTGATCCGTGATTGTCCTCAAGTGGGTGGACAACAGAGAAGAGGACCCATGTCAGAGAATACAGTACAACAGAGACCACAGGGTGTACCACAGTCTGGTGGAGGACAGAGGACAGGACCACCTCAGGCTCAGGTGTATGCATTGAACAGGGAGGAAGCAGAGGCAGCCCCTGATGTTGTGATAGCGGGTAAGTGTACTTTGTTTACTTATCCAGCTTTACTTTTGATTGATATTGGTGCATCACATTCTTTTATTGCACAAGCCTTTATTGATCAGTATCATATATGCTCGTCTCCACTGTTGATGCCTCTTTATGTTTCGACACCCATGGGAACTACAGTAATGACTTGTCAGAGTGTGTCTGATTGTGATATTCAGTTTGAGACTGAGTATGGGCTACAAGCTGATTTGATTGTGTTAAATATGACAGATTTTGATTGCATCCTTGAAATCGATGTATTGAGTAAATATCAGTCTGTTGTGGATTGTAGTCAGAAGCTTGTGAGATTTCAGTCTGATACTGGAAATCAATGGTATTTCTATGGTCAGGGATCGAGGGCAAGGATTCCTTTGATATCAGCAATTCGAATGTCGCGTTTATTAGAACGTGGACATGCGGGTTATTTGATTTATGCCCTTGATGTCACTGAACAGAAAAGAGAAAGGAAAGTGGAGGAGATACCAGTGGTTGCAGAATATGCGGATGTGTTTCCAGATGAGATATCTGGATTCCCACCGAGTCGAGAAGTGGAATTTGGTATTGATTTGATACCTGGTACTTCTGCAATTTCACGAGCTCCTTATCGGATGGCATCAACTGAATTGAAAGAATTGAAAACTCAATTGCAAGACTTATTGGACAAGGGGTACATACGTCCTAGTGTATCACCTTGGGGTGCTCCGGTTTTATTTGTTAAGAAGAAGGATGGGACAATGCGACTGTGTATTGACTATAGACAATTGAACAAGGTAACGATAAAGAATAAATATCCTCTTCATCGTATTGATGATTTGTTTGATCAGTTGCAGGGATCAATGATTTATTCTAAGATTGATTTGAGGTCAGGATATCATCAAATACGTGTGAGGGAAGGAGATATACAGAAGACAGCATCCAGAACTCGTTATGGGCATTATGAGTTTCTGGTGATGCCATTTGGAGTGACAAATGCTCCCGCTGTCTTTATGAGTTTAATGAATCGGGTTTTCCAGGAATACCTTGATCGATTTTGTCATTGTTTTTATCGATGATATACTGATCTATTCACAGAGTGATGCAGAACATGTTCAACATTTGCATATGGTATTGCAATTGTTGAGGACACATCAGTTATATGCCAAACTCAGTAAGTGTGAGTTTTGGTTGACTAGTGTCGGCTTTTTGGGGTATGTAATTTCAGAAGAAGGTATATCAGTTGATCCGAAGAAAGTGGAAGCAGTGTTGAATTGGTCAGCACCTACTTCTGTGCCAGAGATTCGTAGTTTCTTGGGTTTGGCTGGATATTATAGACGGTTTGTTGAAGGATTTTCAGCGATTGCCAAACCATTGACACAATTGACACAGAAAGGAGTACCGTTTCAATGGTCAGAGACGTGTGAGCGTAGTTTTCAGGAATTGAAACATCGATTGACTACAGCTCCAGTCTTGATCATTCCATCGGAACATGACAGGTTTGCGTTATATACTGATGCATCTTTACATTGTTTGGGTTGTGTATTGATGCAGGACAAACATGTAGTGGCTTATGCATCACGACAGTTGAAGCCACATGAAATGAAATATCCAGTATCTGGAATTGGCTGCCATTGTCTTTGCTTTAAAGATATGGCGACATTATTTATATGGTACGTCGTTTACCATATATACAGATCATAAGAGTTTAAAATTTCTATTCACTCAAGCAGAGTTGAATATGAGGCAAAGGAGATGGATGGATCTGTTGAAAGATTATGATTGTGAGATTGAATATCATCCATGAAAAGCTAATCTTACAGCAGATGCCTTGAGTCGAAAAGTACATCATACAGCTGATGAGATGATTCGTTTATCTGCTTTGATGACTTCTTGTTGTACTTTGGGTTATAAGTTTGATGTGGAAACAGTGCCGGTACGGGTATCAACATTATTGGTTGAACCCGACATTTTTGAGAAAATCAGAACGGCACAAATGACTGATGATGAGGTACAATATTGGAAGGAAATGATACGTCAAGGTCAAACATCTCAATTTGTACTTGCAAGCGATGGAACTTTAAAGTACAGCAACTGTTGGGTAGTACCTGCGATATTAGGACTACGCCAAGAACTACTACAACGTGCTCATTGTAGTAGATACAGTATACATCCTGGAGGGAAGAAAATGTATCATGATTTACGTACCCAATTTTGGTGGAAACGTATGAAACAGGATGTGTTGAGCTTTGTGAAACGGTGTTTGATCTGTCAACAAGTGAAAGCGGAAAGACAGAAACCAGAAGGTGAATTACATAGTTTAGAAATTCCTCAGTGGAAATGGGAACATATCACGATGGATTTTGTAACTCATTTACCACGGATATCTTCTGGTTGCGATGCTATTTGGGTGATCGTTGACCGACTCACTAAAGTATCTCATTTTGTGCCATATTGTATGACATTTACTTATCTGAGAATGGCACATTTGTACATTCAAAATGTAGTGAGACTACATGGTATTCCAGTTTCCATGGTATCGGATAGGGATCCGAGATTTACTTCTCATTTTTGGGAAGGGTTACAGACAGCGTTGGGAACTGAAGTGCGGTTGAGTACAGCATATCATCCTCAGACAGATGGACAAACAGAGCGTACGATACAGACGCTTGAGGATATGTTGCGTGCCTGTGTATTAGAGTTTGATACCTCTTGGCAAGAGTCGTTGCCATTAGTGGAATTTTCATATAACAACAGTTATCAGTCTAGTATACAGATGGCACCATTTGAGGCTTTGTATGGGCGACGATGTAGATCGCCATTGTATTGGGATGATGTGGATCAGTCTTCCTTACATGGACCGGATATGATTCATGACATGGAAGAGAAAGTAAAATTAATTCGATTGAAACTTAAAGTTGCTCAGGACAGACAGGCTGCTTATGCCAATAAGCGACGTAGACCACTTGAATTTCAGGTCGGTGATCGTGTGTTCTTGAAAATCTCACCTTTTAAAGGTGTAGTACGGTTTGGTAAGCGTGGAAAATTGTCTCCACGGTATGTTGGTCCATATGAGCTGTTGCAACGTATTGGTACGTTGGCATATCGATTGGCACTACCACCGGCCTTGAGTAGTATTCATGATGTTTTTCATGTTTCACTGTTGAGGAAGTATGAACCAGATCCGAGTCATGTATTACAGTTACCTAATGTACAGTTAGATACAGATGTGTCGTATGAGGAACGATCGGTTATGATCTTGGATCGAGCTGAACGCAGGTTGCGTAATAAAGTGATTCCTATGGTTAAATACAGTGGGACAGACGGGGTGTCGAAGAGGCAACGTGGGAGACGGAGCAGCATATGATGCAACGGTATCCGGATTTGTTTTCTGGTATGTTGATATGTGATTGATTTGTGATTTATACTTAGGTTGTCTATCTCATATGCATGTATTATGTTGGTATATGCAATTCGAGGACGAAATTCAATGAGTGGGGAGAATTGTAATGCCTCGTTTTGTTTTATACACGTGTGATATGATTATGGTATAATTATATCAATTGACGGTATGATATTGGGGGTTCGGGTGGAACCAAGAATGAAGTACTACATGTATAGTGGGATAAAACATTGGTATAGAATGTGCATGTGAATTTAGGTTACATGTCATGTGAATTTGAGTTAGAGGTGAAGGAGTTAATAAGAAGGGATAAGCTGATTTTCTACACATAATACACCAAATTTCACCTACAAATCTCTACAAAGCTCCTCTCCAACCCTTGGAGATTTTCTTAGTTGAAGCTTGGTTTTTCACTTGTGAATTGAGCTAGGAAGTTGTGTAAAGTGAAATTGTACCATCTTGGTAAGGAATTCATGATTTTACACTTGAATTGTGTAGTTGGTGTTGAAGTATGTGAATTTGAATATCAAATATTTATGCTTAGAATCATAACTTGTTTCTTTGCCAAGAATTGGATTCTAGGATGATAGAAACATGTTTATATGATACTAGGGATTGCATGAATCATGGTTACAGGTGAAATTATGGGTAGGAGAAGAAGTACCATGAAGATAAGCTCAAAATCGCCATTGTCTCGATTTTTCTGATCGTGCCGATCGATCGACAATGTGGTCTTGATCGATCGCCGCGAACAGTGAAAGTTTAAGGCGGTTTGAACATTGAGTGATCGATCGGTGATTTTGAGGCGATCGATCGGTACATGTGGCGATCGATCGGTGCTTTTGTTCGATCGATCGGTGAAGAGTGAATAGTTCGACGATCGATCGAGAATCTGGGGCGATCGATCGGTGATGGCAGATTGTTGAAAAATGTTAAATTTTTGTAACATTTCGTTTTGAAGCCTCTTATAACATGGTATATTGTTCATGTGTTTGTAGCATCTTCACAGGGGACGGGGCAAAGAGGCAATTAGCCATCAATGCCTGATTTATCGCTTTTGTTGTCGTAGTACATGTACGTGTTGACGTACGGAGTATATATATGATGTGATGATGATGTTATGGTTTTGATATCATATGATTTATGTTATCTTTGTGTCATATGATTGGTAGTATCATATGCATGTGCATACATGGATTTCATATGATTGAGTTGGATGCCTTGATAGATATGTGTATATGCTTTGGTGAGATCATTGTCTTGATAGATATGCCCGGGTTGGTATATGCTTTGGCTGGGATCGTTGCCACGATAGATATACTACATATGCTTTGGCTTGAGAGATATACGCCTGGTTTGGGTATATGCTCTGGCTATTATCACAGATGAGTATGGTACGATATGTGCTGCTAATATGAAGATGTGATGTGGTTTCACTGACATATTGAACTGAATAGGCATATCATATGGGGCTCGTGATAATAGGGTGATTGTTGAGACATGTCATGACATTCACTATTGATGATTTTATTGTGCTTTATCATTAATGTTATTGTTTTGATATTGCACTGAGATAGTTGTTATCTATACTCACGTTTTGTGAATGTTTCTGTAGGGACTCATAGACGTGGGGAAAACGGGATGTGAGTCATTTTTCGCTGCAAGCTGAACCACTGCCTAGGAGTTATCTTGTAATATGTTGTTGTTAGTGATGTGTAGTTGGTAGGTTTTGAGAAACCATGTAACAACTTAACTCGTAAGATACTCTTAATCAGTGTATGTTATTACTTAATTCAGACTCACAGATGTATGTTAATATAATACATAATGGATTAAGTAACGAGGACCACACAAAAACCGAGCCCACAGAATTGTTGCCGAGAAAATCGTCGGAATAGGCTGATGGGGCTTGGACATCGGTTCCCCTTCACAACTCGAAGTGATGGAAAATAGGAGTGATATTTAAATGAGTGGTATTTGAAAACATGTACAGATCACATGCTATCGTTGATTGAATTTGATGGTGGCTTTAACATGTAAGACTGGTTTAGGACAAATTTCAAAACTATAGGGATAAAATTGGGTAACTGAAAAATTGAGGGACTAAATCGGGAACATGCCCAAACTTCAGGTACCAATAGTATTATTCCCAATTATTCGCTTAACTTCCTTTTCCCCCATTTTTTTCATATCAACCGCGGTATTCTTCGAAGATCCAGATTCAGATATGCATGACTTTTGCTTCACGATCCCATATGGGCTGCTTCTGGTGTGTGGTGGCGTCATAGGATATGCCAAAAAAGGCAGCGTAGCGTCGCTAGCTGGGGGCTTCGGGACAGGGTTGTTTCTTATTCTCGCTGGTTACCTCAGCCTCCAAGCATTCCATAAGCGAAAAAATTCTTACTTAGCCTTAATTCTTGAAACGGGTATGCTTCGATTTTTTTCACGGATTTACAGTTAATTTGATAGCCAGTGTACGCGCGTGTAGACATTAATGTTGTCCTATAACCAGGTCTAGATTTGTCTGCATAAATAAGTTTTTGATGATTCTGATTCGGATCTGTAGAGGAAAGATGACATATTAACTCGTGTCACTTTTATGGTAGAGTTGTACCCTTTGCAAATTACAATGAGACCAAGTATCTTTCTTTATCTCGTGAATTTCCACCTTCGTTTAGAACCAATTACTAGAATAGTAAAGATTAAACGATCTAAATTTGAGCTCTTTCATTGATTTAGGCTCGGGAAATTTTGGTTTGCAATTAGCTTCTGTCAGATTACTGGGATTCGAGCTAGTTATTTTGTTGTGAGGTTGCTTGGAGACTGGAATTCTTACTTGTTTGCAGCCTTGTGCCCGGTTTTATCATTACTAGTGCGCCAGAAGAAGCATACTTCTCAAAGATATATCAGGAAAACCAATATCTTGTTTTGGAGGATTACCAGTGGGATAAGGAGTTGTGTTAGTCTTTTGAACTTGCTGTAATGTAAACGATATTGAGAAACTATTGGCAGTTAGCACTTAGAAATTAGCACTTGAAAATCATTCCTTCGCTGTTGAAATAATGTATTGCCATGTTCTTAATTGCGATTTATGTAATATATTTATTTGATTCGAAATCACCTTGAACAGCCATTGCTGCCACACTAACATGGGTCATGGGACAGCGATACATGCAAACTTCCAAGATAATGCCTGCTGGTATTGTTGCTGGTCTCAGGTAACTGAAGATTTAGAATGTACCAATGATCACATTTCTATGAGGAAGGAGCAAAACAGAATCATTTAGACAGAGATAACAGAGCTATACATCGACTTCGAATTGATGACAGCCCTTTTTGCACTGAATGCATCTGGTTTCAATAAACAAGACTGAATTGATTCGTATTATTTCTTGGCCTCTGTCACATAAAATTATAGTAACGTACTATAATTTTGAAAAGTTTCTCTGGATTTATGTTTCTTAAATTACTTTGTTGTCTACTTATTCAATCATTAAGGTCATTTGGAGATTGGGATGGGGAATGTCCAACTTTTCTGGTTTTCCTGTTCTTTTGGAATTGTATAGTTTCTTGCTTTTTAGTACTTCATTCATGGTACATATGTTTACTTATTTGTTGATCATGCCAATTGCATGAGGTAACTAAACACGAAATGAACTGTTTTTGTAACCGTATTTTCTTGTTTGCAGCTTTGTCATGACTGGATTTTATCTTTACAAGATCACAACCGGTGGGAACCATATCCCACCAAAGAGGGAGTAATGGCATCAAGAATTTATTATCATACAGTTTCAACAATATATTACGGATAGAAACATACTACTTTTGAGTTGTAAACAAGATTGCCCCTTCAAAGTTCTTGTGAATTGCCTCTGCTGATCCACAAATGTAACTTCTCACTTAAACTCGTTAGAATGGTGTGTTGCCCGATGTATAATTCCACTAACCAAATTATTAGCAATCTTCCTATTTGGACTATCAGTTTTGCTACTATGCTACTTAAATGATGAGTTCCTCAAAATTTTGACTCCACTCTAGCAGGAAAAAAAAAAAACTACCGGTGGGAGATGAGTAATGGATGTGATTTGGTATCAGTTGACATCCAGGTACCATTTGGTACGAGGTATAGGATGACCGAATAATATGGATGTGTAATATGAGGGATAGAAAAATTGATAGATATAGGTAATTTATGTAGTTTGATTAATCATATCATGTTTGGTATGTAGTTTGAGTGTTAGTTGAACAACCAATAGTTATCTTATCAACCACACCAAACGGTACCTCAAGGTACTAAAGTATTAAATGCAAAATTCTATTTTACTTCAGTAAGTATAGATGATTGAATCTGCATCTGGTAATTTCATATTACATGTTATTTACCGAAATACACGAGGTATAGGATTATATAAAAAAAGGCCTACAACCTAAAAACTAGCATATCAGCGCTGGACTATATAACCCGAGATTTAAAGGTAGGGTAAAGCAGAGCAGTCTATCAGCAGCCAACTGGTCTATAATATTTTGGAGGCATCGAAGGGCACCTTTCATTCATGTGAGAGTAAGGTTCCATGGTGTTGTATCCCGGTAATTCCATTCGATATTTTCCTCGAATTTGACAGAAGGGGAGTTTTACTGTGTCCCCATCGTTGCACCATTTAGGCAAATGGCTCAAATTATTTTCAAAAAACTTGAGAGAATAAGCATCTTTTATCTGCAGTGACAAGAAGTTAATTGCCTATTTGCAGAACTATCATATTTAAATAAGAGAATTATGGATTATTTTAAATCAAGAAAGTAACAGAAAAACAACAATAAACTGGAACGCGGAATACTTTAGAATCTTTACTTACAGTGAACTCAGTGACTTGAATAGAGCTTGAAAGGTTACCAAACAGCCCTGCTGCCTTGTATAATTCGAAGACAAAAGCAACACACGATGTTGACTTCCCATCTACATAAACCCAATCATCTTGTTCAGGAATGGCCAACAATTCACCAAAAGATGATCCACGTTTCTCAACTTCGACAAGAATTTCAGAAAGACTAGAGTTCTGCAACGATAAAAGTGTACCATCTTTAGTATCCAATTGAATCTTACTTGGCAGCAATGCAACTCTTTCCAAGAATTTTCTTTAGTTTGCCAAGATCAAGTATGTAGGTCCTTCAAAATGCACTACATATTTGATAAATAAATGAGTATATAATGAAACCTCAGTTCCAAGACGTTTGTTCAATGCTTCATTCCACAAGTTACTGGCGTATGAAGGTTGCATCTGACTCCAAATAGTCATACAAGAAGCCACCTGTGGATTATAAACAAGTAAAAAAGTAAGAAAAAGAAGCGGCAAAAAAATAAGCTCACATGTCTAAGGGTTTAAAGAAGCAAAAATATCTCAGCATTCCGAAGGGTGATGCAGCATCAGCAGGCATAGATGGTGGCACAACCAACCAGCAGCATTAGTGATCGTAAGACATTATCGAGTTCAGTGGTATGATCTGCTCATGGTGGATGTGTTTCTTTCTTTTCTTCTATAAATTTCAACTAATCATTTTTGCAAAATAGGTAATCTATTATGATCTTAAACCTCTCTCAATCAGGAATTATTTTGTATTAAAACATATCGGGACATGAAAATTTGGAGAGATTGAAGAAAAATTCTTGAAGGACAAAAAAGCAGTACCAGGTGAGCATCCAAAGGTTTTGGGTAATTCCCACTAACTGTGTCTATCCAGCTAAATAGCAAGTTGTGATAACCATAAAGCTTTCCTGACATGCTTCGTGCATATTCCCAGGCAGCACTTTCGTTGAACTTTTCCCGGAGTTCTGGATGTAAAGGAAGCAACGCTATATGTGGATTCGCATCATCTTTTGTGAGTTCAAATTCCCACCATTCATTCCATGGTAAGATAGCAATAACATCTTCTCCCTAAAAAATGCAAACTGAAAATTAAAAACGGAATACAAGTTAACTGAAAAGAGAAAAAAGAGAACTGACGTGTCACCAAGTCTACACCAATAGCTGTTTCAACTCTCAATAACTCAGGTTCAAGAACCAATAGATACATGTTCCATGCAGGTTATGACTATTAGATTAGACCCATAGGAATTAATATTTAGTCATCACATTCATGTAAGAGACGTGCAACAGTGACATAACAAGGAAACAATAGGCTACGTATCTCTCTTATTAGGTACTTGGTTTATGGATAGCAAGTCATGAGGATTCCTAATGACTCTCCACGGCTCAGATAGAGAAATATATATGAGAATAATGCAAATCGGAAGAACTAAGTGAAATCATGCAAAACCAACAAAGGAGCCTGGATTTCACAAGAATTTAACACTAGCAATTTCCAGAACTAGTTAAATCATCACCTTGTCATTCTCATTTCCTGATTCTGCAACCCATAGCTGTCCATCAGAGTCCCTTAGGCAGACCGCAGAATGACCAGCATAAGATCCAGTTACCCACTTCTCTAAAGTCTCAAAACCACCCCACCGACCTTGTATTTTCGATAAAACAAGGAAATCTCCAGATTGGATATCCTCAACAGTAATGTTGGTGACCCATGGTTGGGGACGTACATCAAAAGTAGCATCCATGTGCTTTTTAAGAAATGCAATATTAGAATTCTCCCCCCCATCCGGTATTTGTAAACAATGGGAACACCTCCCATAGAGAGCGAAGGGTTCCTAACATCCCTGCTTGCATGAGAAAGATTGATACACCTCTATTTTTGACCTGATTTTGAAGAGAATTCATCCTTATTTGGTATTAAAAAACTTGCTTAAAAACAAAGAAGTGTGGTTCTGAATAAAATAAACTTGAACTCACATATTCAAATTCAGCTTCTGATACCCACTCTTTGAATTCGAGGGTGTGTTCTCGAGATAAAATGTAATAATCCCATGTAACACGATAAGGAGTTGCAAAGAGATAAAGATCTATGCATGTCCAACTATGAGCATTGCTTACCTGAATTAAGAAATAATCTTTACCGACAAGAAGATGGATAATAAAAAGGCATTAAGTTGCAAATGCAACTTTCAACAGGTTTTGTGTTTTACCTTTGTACGTCACCCTAGTTAACATGAAAGCAATCTGTAGACTGCATAACTGAATGCCACTTTTCCAGACTTTCAGCAAAAAAAGATTCAAAAGAAACATAACTTACGAAGGCCCAAACTTAGACAATGAAATTTTCCTCAACAATTAAAATAACAAATCAAACATTAAGAAATTAAGAAAATCAGCCTCTAATCTGAAAGCCCTTCAAGAAAATCTCTAAGACATCACCAAAGAATCAAATAACTTAAAGCTATTGCATAAAACAACCCAAAACATATAATAAGAAATCCCAAATGCCCAAACCTCCAATAATTCCAACTACCAAGAAATAGATCGATAGAAAACAATAAAGCTGCATCCAATCACCTTAATATGAACAGTACCGCCCCCAAATTTACTTTCACTTTTGTTGTGAAACTCCAACCAAGCAGTGTTATTGTAAAAGCAAGCACCTTTCCAGTGTATTTGGGGAGTGTTACCAGCAGTGGCAGCTCCGACAAAAGAAGGAATAAGGTCCTCCGCGTTATGGAGAGCATTTAGAATAGGCCAAGAAACCTGTCTAGGAAGCAGCGGCAATAAATCTTTAGGACGAAAGATTGCTTTATAGGCTTGTGCTTTCCGAGGGTATACACCAGAAATGATGAAAACAGTCAACAATATTAATAATACATGATGGGTTTTGATGCTGATCTTGACTAGAAGCATCATGGCGGAAGAAACAGTTGGATAATTGAAGGAATTCAAGGATTGAGAGGGGTAGCGAGGAACGGAGTCTTGTTGTTTGGAAGATTTGACTTCAATTAATGGGATTTTACAGGAATACTGATTTTTTTTTTAGCATAATTGTCCGACGGGATTTGGTGACATGGAGTCATAAAAAAGTATCTCAAATGTTGCGTGTCCAGTTTGTATTAAATTTGCTTTCTTTCTTTTTTTAATGCTTTTCAGATAGAGATCCTCGCTAAGAGACAAAGATGGTCCACTGTTGGTGGAGAAATACACAATTCAATTCTGACGTACACAAACATAATTATCATTGATTCATTATTATTATTACTATATAATAAAGTATGTGACATTTATACTATACTTGTCTCTGATAGATCATATGCCAAAATATAAAATAAAATTTCGTATGAACCATCAAGATGATAATCAGCCTTAAAAGTCTTTACATTATTTTATTACATTAACTACAGCTCTCTTTATTCTAGCGTATTCCATGATCAAAAGTATAGTCATTAATATGAATAATTTGTCCGTAGAATACGTGATTCACTTCGCCTTCCCCAACCTCCGTTAAAAGCTTTGAAAATGAAACAAACATCGTTAGTCACTACGGCTGCTATGGTCCTATGCAACAGGACTTCAAGTCACATCCCAAAACCGCCACGCCAATCCCAAGTTCAACCACCAATTCTTATTTCCATTTCTGCACTTTTCCATAGTACATACATATATTTGGCTCTGTACTCGCTTTCTTGATCGCACTTACTCATGGCTATTTTACCTCAACTCTTAATAAACTTGTTATGGTCCCAGAATTTCCATGAAATTTCCCTGCCTAATAGACTAATTCATTGCTCTACCGGGTAACTTGGAACTCGAAACCAAGCTCACAACCCGCTCCCCGGTGCTAAATGGTCCAACTTTGAAATCCACGTGGCCTCAACGTGCATGGGCGGCCGGCGATTGCACCACCGTGTTGATTTCTCTGGAGAAATTTGTATTGGCTGCTGAGGGCTCCCACACTTGGCTCGAGCCCATCTTAGCCAGCTTGATTCTAACTCGCGCAACTATGGCAGCAGCGCAACCCCAGTATTCGGCGCACAAATTGAAGCATTTCAGGGTCACCACAAGTGGCCTTGGATTATCACACGCCGCCAGTTCGCCAACAACTTACACTCGCTGGCCAAAGGCACAACTTTCACTGTCCTCCCATTAAACTTCACATCCAAAGACCTGACAGATCTGGGGTTCGTTGCAGTGTATTCAGGTTGCATTATGTTCAGTCAGCAGTTTCACACCACTAATGGCTTCTCCAACCATACACCAAAATAACATCCAATGCCATTTTGGCGCAGGGTTTAACCCCCAACCCAGCCTCATCTCTTGCGATAGGTATAGTGTTGCGTCTAGATTTTTTTTTAAAATTTTTCTTGTTTATTTTTAAATGATATAATTATTTAGTTTTTTTTTTTTGGTTTTTAACAAAAAAATAAATAATAAGTTTGATAATTGTATAAAAAATTATAATGGTTATTATATATAGTAAATTAATTTTATAATAAATATTTATAAAAATTAAATTTAGTAGTTGTTATATGATATAAAACTTGAAGTAATTAATGATTATGTTAAGTTAATTAATTATTAAATTAATTATTTATATAAATTTAATTAATTAAATTTAAATGAATTAAATTAAATTGATAAAGTATTTAAGCATAAATTTATAAATAAATATTTATTCTTTATAGTGTAAAGTTTGAAGTTGATGGGTTTGAGATTATTTTTGTATTTGGTGTAAAAATTGCATTATTTTGGTGCAAAAGTTGTGTTAAAATAAGGTTTGTGGTTGGAAATCACATAAGAGCATGCTCCCGTCATTGATGGTGGCGCTACAAGACTCCGGAGTACTTGTATCGCAGTCTGAACACACGGCGCACCATATAACAACTATTGCAGTAAGTGGGATTTGGAATGAGATTCTGGATGAATCCAGATTTTTTGAGGCGCTAGAAAAGGCGATTTTCTTTAAGTTTGGGGTTAGGCCAAGATCCTGGACTGAGCCCAACTCAGATTGGACCATGGTTGCAAAAATGGGAACGAAAACGGAAGCGACCGCGACAGCAACCATGGATTGGACTGAAGAAACAGAAAATGCATCTTTAGCTCATGACTTTGAACTCCATCGTTGAAAACTTTAAAGTTCAAATAGTGAAGCCGATATTCGTTTAATATTGTTTGTTGTGTATGAAGAACAGATTGGAGTACTCAATTTTTTTGTAACATATCAATTACATGTTAATTTTAGTTTGATCATACGATATTAGCGAAATACTAATTCAAGGTTTCGATCTCTCTTGTGTCCCCTCCGACGCTCAAGTCAGGTGAGAGGATACGAGAAAATATATGATTGTAAAGTAAGTGAAAGATTTATGAATGACCAAACATGTGGATTGAACATGATATTTATAGGCGGAGAACTAAGAGTTACCATGTATCAATCACTCCTTCCATGTTTATCCAAATCTTCTCAGGATATGATGAGATCTTGTGAATGCAATCAAGTGCCCGATATTGCTCCACAGATCTCGCACATGCCTAATTTAGGAGATACATTTCACTGGTTGTGTCCACGTATTAAGCAAGTTATGAGAAGAGCTTGGTCAATGAGCTCGGGCTACGAAAGAGTTCGCCGAAACGTGTGGAGGAGCAAACAAGTGATGTAGAACATGTCGGTCAACCAAGCTGGTCCTCAAAAAGAGATCCAAAAAGAGGCGAGGTCTTTTAAATTAAGACAACTAGGATGTAATGGACCATGTCGGCTCATCAGGTAGTAACTACTATTAAAGGGTATCAGTATGTATTCATCTCCTTCCTCTACATCATTACCCGAAAACCAAATAAGTCAGTACATCCCTGTATCCCCAGCCACCAAATTGACCTCAAGAGTAACGATAGAACTTTGTATAACAATATATAATAAATACAAATGCAGACAGAATGTCAAAATTTAGAAAGGGGCTTACACGTAGTAACCAAGAGGTGGCTCACATGACGAACAAAACATAACAGAATTCCATCATAGGCAGGGGCAGAACCAGGATCTTAAATCACTTGGGGCTGATCTCATGAGCAAGGGAGAATACAAATGGCCTATCATCATTTTGGGTAGGACTAAAGCATTAAAATTTAAAACTTTCAACTACTATTTTTTTTTTGTTTTGAAAAAATGCTTTGGGCTGGAGCACCACCCAAGGGCTAGGTTGCTCCACCCCTGATCATAGGGAAACAAGATGTGGCTCACATACCACTCACATGTAGCATGTTGACCCGCATGCAATGACAGACCTAGGTTGGGGCAAGTGCCCCCTTACAAAAATAAAATAAAATTTTTAATACCCTAAAAAGAATTTTTTTTTAAAAAAAATTACATGTTGCACTATCAAAATTATATTTTGTCCCCATAAACTTGTTTTTTTGCCCTGTAACTTTTAGATTAATATTTGTTGCACCCCTTGACTAAAATTATGTGTCAGCACTGCCAATAGGAACCATGAGGTGCCTCACATTGGTATATTTGGGGTGTTATATCGGTTGTACACTTGCACATGATATCCTAAATTTATTGTAATTTAGCCTCGTGCATTCCTTAAGTCACAAACATACGTACTACTATACTAGTTTCTCAACTATAGCGGCTGTTCCAATTTTTTTTTTATCTTTACTCATTTATTTATCCATGAATGAAATGTTGGTTTGATTTCCTTCTTATTTCTCAATTAATTTCATGGCGTATGCGTTTACTAACACTTGCTATTTTTCGAACTTTAATAATGAATGCAGAGGCAATCCAAATAAAAAAAAATCAAAATTTATACATAAATTATTTTAAAATTAAACTTCATTGAAAGAGAGATTCCATGGTCTATAGCAGAAATATGTGTTGATATTACATATATTGGTAAGATAACCAATATTATTATCCTAAGCAGGCCTCAAATCGTATATGTAGAACAATCCCAAAAAAAAACTATATTAGTTTGTTTCACACAATATGACATACATTTATTCATTAGTCGCATCAAAGTGTTCAAACTGTACACTACAACACCTTTCAAATGTCCCTGTTAACTGGCGCCACAAGACAAGTCTAGACATTTTATCGTGCTGACTATTCCCACGAATCATGCTCAAGCCGCAGAAGGGTATGGAGCATATCCCATCATCTCAATAAACCGACTGTGGCCGACTTCGCAGAGAAAAAAAAGATCACAAAAATATCACATTTTCATTTTTCTGATAGGAAAACAACCCCCAAATAATTTTGCCACACAAAAAATTTAATACTCAAATGTAACACATAAAGGTCAACAAGAAGATGAAGTAACATTAGATAGCGTCGATTACTGCATAGGAAGACACAGATGATACACAAGGAAACCAATATCTAAGTCTGCCATCCTTGTGACCATCATCAATCATAGCAAGACCTTCCTGTATTACCAAACTGAATCAATTTATACTCGTTCAAAATCTAAAGTATATTGAAGTTGAAGACACGACTTACTTCTAGTAAAGTTTCAAGGGCATCAGTTGCACGTCCTGATGACCAAGAGAGTCGTCTCTGTACCTCATCAACCGTCACATAGCCTTGACCCTGAAACAAACCAAGCAAGGCAACTAATCATTCTAAGAAAAAAGACTGAAGTTTCAAGGTAATAATTATGATATAAATTTCATTCCACGTAGACGATATTGCCAAACAAATGGAATTAATATGATGAGGCCGACAAGGAGGGTATATCAAATCAGAGCCATAGCACTCGAAACTCCAAAGATACCTCCCCTTATATATAATGGACACACTGAAATCCCTGTGGATATTTCAGTGATCAACTTAAATCCAAATATAGTTTCCATCCATGTGGGTATTTCAGTGGCCAACTTAAATCCAAATATAGGTTCCATTCTATACTGAGACTGTGAAGAGTGGTGTCATGTGCACCTCTAGATTGAATAATAGAATCTACACATGCATTTTTAAGTTCTGTCTTAAAAACAATGCTTAGAATCTACCTCAATTTTTGTGTCTCTTGTATCCAGGGTCAAACCATGACCTGAAGTTTAACAGAAAAGAACCGAATCGCATTTTCATTTATTTGGAAAACGATATTATGGTACATATTCAATTCCAAAGAGAAGCATAAATTGCAACATTAATAATAGAAAGCAAAGAAATAAAACTCCTTCAAGATCGCAGTAGTTCTAATGGAACAATTAAATAAAAAATTTCTCCAAAACTATGTGACAAATTAAGATATGTGAATGCAAGCAAACCTATTTAAGAGCTCGGATGTGGGAAATAATGTATAGACTAGGAGAAACCTGAGCAAGCTCTAAAATTTCATTGTGGTCTTTATTCAATTCTGTAGGAACAGACCTAACAAGCTTCTTTTTACCGAGAGATATCATCTCAAAACCATTACCAAGTACCTGGATACACAATAGAGTTATATATGTAAATCACGGTCCAAATATGTGTGTGTGTGTGTGTGTGTGAGAGAGAGAGAGAGAGAGAGAGAGAGAGAGAGAGAGAGAGAGAGAGAGAGAGAGAGAGAGAGAGACAAAAACCTACATAATCAACCATGATAATCAACCATGCAGTAAAGACAGGAACAATCTTACCAATTGGTGAACAAACTTGTGATCCAGGGGGAGGAATGTTTGACCACATAACACAAAGAAATACTTTATTTGGGCAACATTAAGGAAAGGAATCTTAACATTATCTCCCTTCCCCAAGTCTGGATAATGGCACCATAGTCATTAATTCAATGATTCAACCTTATCCAATTGGTGCGCTCATCATCATACGATCGGAATCTCACCAAATATGGAATCTCACCAAATAAGTTACAACTGTTGAATCCTCCAACTAAAATTTGTAAAAATGAGTTGAGTCTCAGGCTGTTGTACCTTAGAACATGCAAATCCTGAAGTAAAGTATAATGCCAAATTCGCAACCACAATCAGACTACAAAAAAAAAGTTTTATTTTTGAAACTCGATAGACTTTCTCATGCATTGGTTCGTTAGTTAGTGCGTGGCAGCAAATAAATCGATTTAAAGTTGCTCCTGTCTTTACTGCAGAACCTTTTTTTTGTCCTGCAAGACTTTATGATATGCTGGAAAAGCTGAATTACGTTACCTTCAGTTTACTAATTGCTCGCAGACAGTCATCCTGAGAAACAGCCTCACGAGCGCCCTTCCTTCTTTGACCTAGTATATTGCATAATTCTTCTAAGCTGATCAAACCCCCATTGAGAGGTCTAGTGGCCAGACAAATATCAACAATTTGCACCCCTGACTAGATAAATATATTAGTGACGTAAGTAGAGAAAATAACGAGGTCCAAATTATAGAAGAATGAATGAGACAAACAATAGAGAGAAAAAAAAGTAAAGTCATGCAACAAAACATTTTACAAGTGGAACTTTCACAAAGAAGTAAGGAGATGAATGAAGACATATGGTACAGGCCAAAATATGGTTGTTCAAGGCTGTAGAATAAATGGTTTTTAACACTGTTAAGAAGCTCATCCCAAATGATATTCTAATTAGATGTATGTTCCATGACAAGTGAATACACTGACAACATGAGCTATAAAATTTCCATCATGCATAAAAGTAAATATGCGTTCACATGAAGTGTAGCCTCATTAATACAAATAATCTCATAAGTTGTTCAGATGAAGTGTAGCCTCATTAATTCATATTAAGTATTCGATATGAGGAAAGATACTGCAAATAAACACATAAATAATAACATTTTAAATTCGAGTAGAAAGAATTGGTAATGTAGATAGATGGAAACAAAAATGGGATGAATTTCCAATTGACACAAAATTGAACATAGTTTTAAGGAATAAGCAAGTTCACATCTAGACAAGAACTCATAACAGGCATATCAAAATCAAATCTAGCAATTGATGGATTTCACAAGTGCAAACAAAGATAAGAAGGCTGGTTGGCACCGACCAAGTTCGTAATAAAAGTCACCAATCCCCAATAACTCAGCCCAAAAACCCTTGTTAGAAGCTAGAGGATCCACTCCTACTTTAGCACACATCTCATGAAACTGAGATCGAAAAGTTGGATTCTTGCGAATGTCATTCTGCCCAAACATGAAGAAATACAAATCTTATATAAGCAAAACACTAAAATAAAAATGTAAATCACCCCTTTTCAAAATAAAGTACCAAGAAATAGCTTTAGCTTGAAAAATGACTTCGGTCAAACATTTTGTTTATGATTTGTGACCTCTCTTAAAATATTTTGCACTTTCAAACATGTATAAAAAACAAAGGCCCAGCAAAGTTAAAAAATACAAAAAGTTATATCCTCCCACAATCTTTCGGATGAGTAGGATGCCAAATTTGAGCCAGCGGGACAAGCTAAAGATCAATTATGCCTTAATCAAAACAATCAACATAAAAACAATAAAGGACCTTGTGCTTGCGAGCAAAGTCTTCAAGTTGAGAACGAAAAGTAGCGAGCTGTTCTTTCATTAGATCGGTCCGCAGTTTCGCCACATTTTCTCCCAGCAGTCGATATTGATCCTTTAATTAATCACAGCATAAAGTTAAAACAAGTTATATTCTATACAAACAACGTATTAATATAGATAAAGAGGGGGTGGAGAACCCTAGCGGCGGCGGCGTTCTGCAGACCACCGATTCCGGGTCTTCGCCTCATTCTGGAACGCTGATTGTCAAATCAGCTACAGAATTGATTGATGAAGGGAGACTCTTGTGAAAGCTTCACAGTATCGCAGGTGAGAAATTTCCCTGCTAGATTTTTCTTGCAGGTCCTTCTGTACTTCCTCTGACACTGTAAAGCCGTTTTGGTAGCTCGAATATGGTCACGCCATTTACGATATCACATGTGAAAAAGGGGAAGAAGGCGATTTCATTTAAAGGTTACTATTCTGAATATAATTATTGACTTTCAAGTTTCAATCAAATTACAAAAATAAACTTTGTTTCTAATCAAATTTTTAGTTATAGAAAAGGGTAAATGCGTTAAAACCCCCCACCTGCATCATATTTAGCATTTTATCTCCTAACATTTCAAAATATACACTCAATCCCTGAATAATTATATATTGTGATTTAATCCCCTGAACAATATTTGGGAACAATTTTTTCGAATATTCTGGCTGCAGATTCCCTCACGTACATCGAACATGCCACGATCAATAGTATATATCTTTTCATGAATTTTCTGCAGGAATATAACGAATATACACATAAGAAAATACATAAAAAGGAAATTTATGAGTATACCCACGATTGAGGAATTTTACTGATAAAATTTATACAGAAAATACATGAAAAGACATGCATACCCTCGACCATGGCATATACGATGCACGTGAGGGAATCTGCAGTCAGAATATTCCGAAAGATTATTCCCAGATATTGTTAAAAGGGTTAAGCACACTACATACAATTGTTCAGGAGATTAAGTGTATATTTTAAAAGATTAGGGTGTAAAGTGCTAAATATGGTGAATGTTATATGTTTGAACGCTTTTTACCCTATAGAAATTTACTTCAAATCTTTTACATTTTATTGTTACGACACAATTTGCATAAAGAAAGAGTGTTTGGATCGAAGGATTTGAATGAGTGGATATCAAATTCCTCACTCAAATCCACCATTTATGTTTAGATAATAAATTGAACTAGGTATTTCAGATTTTTCCTTCTTGTTTAATAGATCTTTCTTTGTATTTTGGAAAGGTTTGAAATGCAATATATTACATATCATTTCAAATCTATGAATTTTAAATGATTAGCTTTCAAATAATTTTCTCATAATCAATCATTTCATCCAAATGCAACATAAGGTTGTGTATGGTGGATGCATTTCATTTGAAAATAGATTTAAAAACATACTTAGGTACATTTCAAATCCATCACAATTACCATTACATTTACATGAATTAGTAAGAGATGGATTTGAAATCCATCGAATATAAATTAATTCAAACAATTAAATGATTTTGAAATCCATAGCTTCAAATTCATCAATCCCAAATGCACCCTAAGTGTGCGTTTGGATGAGGGATTTAGATTTGTGGAAGGATTTGAAATTTATAGATTTGAAATTCCTCGTTAATTAAATTATTTGTTTGGATGAACATGATTTCAAAATGGATTTTAAATAATCTACATCAACCTGAATCGTTGGCGTCGAAATCTACGTGATTTACCTCCCCCACAGGCCTACTTCTCGGTAACATCTCTCTAGCTCTTCAAATTTAACCTCACCGATACAACCTTTACATCCGCCTTCAACTTCACCCTCATCGCTCGTAACCCTAGCAAGAAGATCACATTCTTCTACGATCCGATAGAAATGAGAAGGAAGTCATTTCAAATGAAAAGGATAAGTGGCAGATTTCAAATCCGCCAAAATGACTCATTAAATCCATTGGCTCAAATCAGTGGATTTCAAATTCAAACTCAATTTTTTAGCCAAATAGGCATATGGGATTTGGGTTGGGGATTTGAAATCAAATCCACCAAATCCCTGGATCCAAACACAACCTAACTTATTGTTGTTTCAACAGTAATTTGAAATAGTAAACTTATATGAAAATATTTAAGTAAGATTAATTGAATCCCATAAATAAGAAATTATAAAAAAAAAGTGTTTATATAGAAAAAATTACAGTTAAAATAGCATTTTTTTAAAAAGGTATTTTTATTATAAAAAAGATTGGTATTTCACTGTAGAAGTTTATTTTAATAAATGCTTAAAATTAATTTTCGAGAAGCCAAAAAAATATGCCATAATGGCTTTAACTTTAAAAAAAACAAAAAAGATGAATTTTACTGTTCGTAAACATTTAAATTGGTTATATTTTTTAAAAATAAATACTTAAAATAAACTTAACAAATTATTGTTTACATTATATATTATGAAACTAATACATAATTAAATTTTGTAACCTACAACGCACGGACACTGACAATACGACACTGACACGATACGACATGGACACGGTGACACGGATTGTCAAAATTTTCATGATACGACACGGTTGTGACACGTCTGTTTATTTTTATATATATTATACATGTACAATATTACAAAAGACTAAAATTCACATTTTTAAAATTCTAAAGTCATGTAAAAGCGACAAAAAAATTCTTACCAAATTCAAGAAGCATATAAACGAATGAATGTACTAACATCATCATAATATCACTCATTTCATCATCAAATACATATTACTCAATTAACATAACAAATACATCCAAATAAAAGATAACACCAAAAATATTCTTACCAAATTCAAAAAAAGCATATAAATAAATAAATGTCATTGAAATCATCATATTATCACTCATACTAACATCAAATGTATATTACTTCGATTAACATAAAGTTTAACTAACATGTAGCTAAAACTATTTAAAATTGTACAATTTACCCAGAAAAATATCATTTATGTGTCGGACACGCCCATCGGTATTTTCTGACACATATGTCCGATTTTGAGAGGAGTGTCCGACACAAGTGTCCGATTTTATTTTTATTTAAAAATTAAGGACACACCATGTGGCGTGTCCGATACGTGTCCGAGAAGTGTGGTGGCGTGTCCGAGAAGTGTGGTGGCGTTCCGAGAAATATTTGATAATGCACAAAATAATTTTTATGAGTGTGTGCATTATAGATTGTAACATTGTAGCAAAATTTTAAGCTCGAATGTTTTTCGATACTTTGGTGCGTCGAAATTCTCAATACTATAACTCGAAAAGGCCCACTAATTAACATAAGGTCTGAAGCCCACCAACTACCCGCCCTAAATTGTCGCCTCTGCTGAGGAGGTCAGGACAAAGCAGTCGCTCGGCTTAGATTGCTCCATTTAAGTCATAATCCCCTCAATTAGGGTTGATTATCTCAAGTGATTCCAGTATTTTCTCCATTTTTAGTTTATTTTCGTAATATCTTTATTTACACTTTCGAAAATCCCCGTGAAGAATGTCCAATAAATAACTTATTGGTTCAACTTCAATACAAAAGTTTTCATGTAAATATCGATTGTGCTTCAATCAATATCCCGTGCTGGTGACCATTCCCTAGCCAAGGGCGGCTCCAACACAAAATCACTAAATCATTTGCTTTAAGCCCCAATTTCCATAAGGCACCCAGTTCCTAGTGCCAATGGTTATTAATTATAGGTGAGAATCATAAAAAAAATTTCTACCCTCTATTTAGTTAATAATCCATATTCAAGCGACTGATAGATTAAATTCTTATATTGATTGTGATTTGAAAAAAAAAATGTCTTAATCTTGAAAATATTCTTAAGTATTATATATATTCTGATATTGATGGTTAGATCTATTTCGGAGCTAAAACTCTTAAAAAAAAGTTTCAAATGTTGAAATTAAAAACCCAATTGAAATATTAAATTTAGTGAAAAGGTAGATTGTTTTTTCCAATCGTGTTATATCATATAAAATACTACTTAGTATACCAATTACATTTATGTATGGGGAAAGAAAGTTTTTTTCAAAACTAAAGTTTATAAAAAATTATTTAAGAACCAAACACCATTGAAGCAAATTTTTTTTCGAAAATCGCAGGTTGTGATCGATAGCGGCGATAGCGCTGATCGATCGTGACATGGCGCTGAATTTGGTGACGATGTACAGTGATCGTCGATCGATCGCGGAGATCAGGTGATCGATCGCCATAAGTTTCTGCACGAATTTTTTAGGCTGGCGATCGATCGCCAGTCAAGCCGCGATCGATAACCAGGCCTTAATTTTGAAAATTTTTATGTTGTTGAAATTTCGTCGTACGCTTTGCCCGTGCCTTTTGGTTATTATATTGTCGTGTTGTGATGATATTATGGAGGTTGAGTATGTACTTAGGTGTGTGTTTGTGTACACGAAATTGATTATGAATTATGGAATCTGTGTAGTGCATAATTCACCAGGTCTCGAGGCAAATGTAAGGTTTGGCTCTTGCGATTGGACTATGAGGTACGTGGGACGTGCGAGCATAACTAGATATATTATTGTCATGTTTATAAATAATATATTATTGTTGCAATAAATTTATATGCATTAAGAATTGTAGTAATATCGTTGTTGAGCGAGCAGTGGGTAAGATGATGCCGCTGTTGAGCGAGCATTGGTTATGATACCACCGCTGTTGAGTGAGCGAGAGGTTAGAGTGCCACCACTGTTGAGCGAGCGATGTGATACGATGTGATGGGATAGTGAAATCATTAAATAAAATATATTTGATTTCTGTAAATCAGTTTTGAATGATTTAATTATAATTGATTTTAGAATTGACGGTTAGAGAATGTGAATAGTTAATCAATGTAATGATTAACTGAATTTCAGAGTGTGATGATTTTGATTATTGTGAGAACATGAACAGCATGTGATAGCCCATATGGTAATGGTACACACAGGGAGTACTTTCTGACTTTACAGCTTTAAATTCTGTAAATTATGAATTGTGAAATTGATGATATGGAGATGATGTTATTGATATGCTCACCCTGTGTGGAAGCTGTTTCTGTTGGAACAGGTAGAACATGTACATCATTGGATTTGGAGTTGAGTTGAGTTTGAGCTGTTGATTGAAAATGCTCCCAAGACTGAGGTACCAATATTGGTATTGGGTAATGTGCTTATACAATAGATACACATTTACTTATTCAATGCTCGCATGTGAGCATTCTTATGTGTATATGGATTGTATAAGGGCTTTGAGATTTCTCTTTTCATTTATGATTGGCACGCAATTAATTATGGAGAATTGCATGATGAACTGAGAACATGTTAGTGCGTTATGAGTTGTATATTTATGCTAGTTGAGCTGTATTGAGAATTGAGCATTAAGAGGATTAATGTCGAAATTTTTATAGATGGCATGTTAATGTTATTGAAGTATGTATAAGAATTCCATAATGACATGAATGTATGCACTAATATATGTGATAATGCACTAATAATGGATTAAGGTAGCGAGGCCTTACACAATCGAAAATAACTTATTGGTTAAAATTCAATACAAAAGTTTAATTAATAATTTTGCATCAAAAATGCAAAAAGTAAATTTAATTTAATATTCACTTTATTTTTTATTAAATGCCTCATTATAACTTGCCTAAGACCTTAAAAAATTTGAGCCACCCTTATCCCTTGCGTACATAATTTTAACCATGTTTGCCTAGAAGGGCCAGCAAAACTAAGTGAGGATGCCAAGACCATAGTTTTTTAATACATATCAAATTTTTGACGGGAAGAGTATTTTTAGCGTCGATTTCTCCGTTAATGCTAATGTGCTCAAGATTGGTATTATTCTGCTAAATAAATGAATTTCCCGTGCTTAAAAAGTTTGGATTTCAAGTAATATCTCTACCTTTGACAATACCTCACATTCTTGAAATGACTTCTCAGCTATGAAAATTCCATTAGCTGGGACGCGGTTGTGGAATTTTTTTTAGTTTAAAGAGACTAATATCTTACCCGCAGCATTTTGTAATGTAGTTTCAGAGGGTTGGTTTGATGCTCCTTAAGGATACATCAAGCCATTGGATGCAAATATTCTCATATGGATGCGAATATTTTCATCCAAGGGTTGGGTTCCCTTAAGTGTAGTGTCCTTATGGTAGCAACCAATAAACCGTTTCAGAGCATGTAAGCTGTAATATGTTTGTATGGTATTCTTTCTCTTAGCAATGCTGCAGATGTCATTTTACCAGATTTTATTGGTTCAAAATCAAGTAATATCATTCTGAAGGCAGTAAAAGTAGCATCATTTTCTCTTTTCAAAACAATGAATACTAACAATGAATTGACTGAATGAAAACGATCAAAGGAATTGAAGTCTTTACCACACAATTCTGTTAATATCTCAGGAATTTGGAAACAAACAATGCACTCTGGCAAAAATTCTCTACATCATTTCAAGATTGATGCTATTGCAATATTTTATAATGCAATCTAGCAGGCATTTGAACCGTGGTGTGTAAATATAAGATGTGTATCAAACATCACCTCCAGGCACCATTATCAAGCAAAAAGAAACTATGACGGCTATTTACTCAAATTTCGCAGATCAATTTCCCAGGCAGATGCCAACTGCAGTAACAGTTGGTCCGGTGATGAGCCTTCCCAGTCCTCAGGTAGGTCTACTGAAGAACATTCTTGCAAATTCTGCAAAATCTCCATTTTTACTTCCATCGGAATGCCAGGAACATCTTGACCATTTTCTAAGACAATGTCTGCCAACTAAGTAAAGGAAGCAGAGCAGAATCAATAGACTTATCTCTAAACACTGTAAGAATGAAGTCAAATGAAACGAATATATATTAAATACCGACACTGAACACAAGTTATACCTGTTGAATCCAATACAAGCACATATCAAACAAGTTCTGCTCCAAGAGGAACTGTGAAACAGCATGCAGAATTTCACTGGCCACCTCATTTGAGAGTTGGTCAATTACAGGGCCTGATTTGTCCATGAGTTTTACTAGCAAGAGGTCATCCCCAGTAGACAAAACCTCGACAAAAGCAGAATCCACATCACCAACGTGAAGAGAATCCATTGCATTGCTCCAAGAAGTCCAAATTGGATCACGTTCTTGCACCATGCCATCGTTACCTAGTGCTTCAGCTGTCATTTCTGGTATAGCCACTCGAGCACTACGTGTAACTCCATTGTCTTCACCAGCAACTCGAATAGCTTCCAAGGTTGCTTCATCTTTGGAAGCTTGCCAAACACTTCTTGCAGAAGGTCCTTCACCAAATCTAACAGTCCCTGCTCCGTTTTCCCAAGCTCTCGGTCTGCCAACATGATCTGGCTCGTTTTCTGTTTTAGAGGTTCTAAAATCTGTAGGACCACCACCACCAACTCTCCTTGAGCCAATTTGGCCATTTTTACCATATGCTGGGAAGTCCCAAGAATCTGATACATCAGATCTCCAAGAAGAGCCCCTACCTTTCAACCCTGAAGAAACGCTATCAAATGCAGTAAACTTCTCCCCAAAGTGATCGCACCCATCATTACCTCTTCCAAGTTTGTTAATGGAATAGTCAGGAAAGCCATTGTACCTGCTGAGAGGCCTATTAGAAGACCCCTCATATCCTACCACAGAACTACCACCCCTTCTGCCTGACGATACAGACAAATCTCGTGCCATATCTTCAACAACTCTCTCAAGACTCCGTACTCTGTTTTCTAGGGTCACCATGCTATCATGAGACCCGCCCATAAAATCCTGCAATGGAAAGAAATGTTCGTAAAATGGCACTTCAGGAATAAAGTTCTAACTGCAAATAAAATAAAGGAACCTGCAACATATTCATTAGATGAGCCTGTTGCCTCTCCAGTTGTAACAATTGTCTCTGAATAACCAACCAATTTCCTTTAGTACTCGTAAATCCCTCAGATTGACCAGGATTTCTGGAAAAATCAGGATAAATGTTAGATGACTCTCGCTGATTAGAAGAGTTACTGCGCTCGCCAATAATGCCTCTACCCATGCTTCCATATTCCCCTCTGAAAGCACCAGCCTGTAAGTTCAGCCTAGCATTCCCATTTAGATCTGTATCATATGATTCCGACTCTTCCTCATTTTGCGAATTTGAAACTTTAATACACCGGCGAGGGACAATCACTTCTACAGGCAACTCTCCTGAACCTCTAGTTTCTAGTTTCTGGAAGAAATCAGGGTTCAGTTCTTTATCGGTCAATGCTGGTGCTTTCTTCTTTAGTATCCCTACAGTCTTGTCAGAAATGTTGTTACCCTTGCCTTTAGAACTAGAATCAGTAGGGGACAATCCGCTGGATGAATCCTTTACAGAATTGTTACTTCCCTTCTCACCAAGACTTGGAAGATCGTTTCTATCTGATGGGTCGACAGATTCAGAAGCCTCACCCTCTGAATATGGGGTATTTTAATATGCAACGTAAACTATAAATGAATGAGAATTTAATGTTTGATCAAATGCTACCATGAGATGAAGCTTTGCTATCATCTGAAGATCCATCTCCTTTTCCAGCAATTTTCTTCCATATCTGCAAAGCCTCTGTCATACTCTCTCTTGCAGGTTTGATCTGAGAAAAAGTTGACAAGATATTAGCTGATTAGGTTGCCTATGATACGAGAAGCAATACATCCCTGAATGACTGCACTTCCCAACTAATGCCCAAAAAAAAAAATTCACCATTTAAGAAAACCAAACACCATCTCAGAAGAGGAGAATCACAGATGAAATTATACCTTACCCAACCGTCATATAAAGGGAGCTAACTTTGCATCGAGGCCAGAAATCCATACAAATAAAAACTCTCAGATGTTTCAGGAAGATATCAAACTGTTTTGATGTGTAATGGTTCAGATAGATATAACACTATTTGACGCATACCTTGTCAAATCGACAAGACTCGAGCACAGTCAATGTGGAAGCAGCTCCTTCGGGTGTTATGTTACTTGTGTTCGAAGATAAGGAAATTAACGCCTCAGCTGCAGCCTTTCTAGTGGCCCAATCTGAACTGCCAAGACACTCATGAATGCTTGGCAGCAAGGATTCTAAACTTTGAGGTGTGATAGCTCCAACCTGTGACAGTGTGCAGAACATGTATACTATCACCACAGAAGAATATTAACTAATGTCTTCATGTTATCGTCCAGGATTGCAGAAATCCGAAAATGTAATAACCTTAGGAGTCTAAATCACAATCAGTAGAAGAAATATTGCTCATTGAATTCATCCACAGGAATCTCAATCCCCTAGTGTATATTAAGATGCCAGATATGTAAAGTAAAATGATGATAGGGATCCTTGTTGACCTAGGTAAGGGCGAGTAAATAATTTCAGTACCCACCAATCCATTTGTTCCTTTGGCGCACATGCTTTTGTACAGCCAAATTTTGGGAAACCACGTTGATACAAATGAAACAAAGAGAAGGATGGATTCTAGCGCATATCAAAATTATCCTGGCTTCAGTGACTTGTTAAAGCAATGTGATGCAGCTTTGTGTACAGGTTCATCATCATACTCTTAGTTTTTCCTCAAACAGGTAAGAACAAAGTAAAACAGTGGAAACCAGTATGGAAAATATTGCATCGATCTATTCTCACTATGGTGTTATCAAATCTTATACAAAAAGTATAATAAATCATCAAATAAGAAGATCAATCAATATCATAAAGCACCATCATTGGGGACTAAACCTGGGACAAACTCGAAACCACTTGCAATAGTGAAGCTTTAGCTAAGAAATTCAGACTATTCAAGTGCTTGCAAACCCTAGGACAGAGTTTCTGAAACGTAACCAAAGGCGGGTCAGCCGCACATTCAATAATTTTAGCCAAACACATAGCAGCGGCGCCTTGCGCAGTCTTATTACTCTCACTCATCACTTCGAACAAAGGCTTCACAAACAGAGAAACAACTCCGTCCCCACCATTACCGCACTTCAGGTACAACCCCGCCAGAGAGCCAATGGCATCACGACACGCGTCCCTGACCTGTGAATCAGAGTCCTTGAGCCTCTTCACAATGTGGGCAATGATTTTGGTAAGATGGGTCGCGGCGGGGTCGGTGTGGATGGCACATAGCACGGCGAGGAGGCGGAGGCCTTCCTTCTTGACAGCAGGCTTGGGGTCGTTGGAGGCATCGTAAAGGCAGTTGAGAAGCATGGAAATGCCGTCGCTTGAGAGTCCATTGATGATCTTCTCAAGATCTTCGATAGCGATCTGGTGGGTGTCTCGGTCCGCTAGTTTGGAGAGGGAAGTAAGGATTCTATGCTTCAATTCAACCATGGCCAAGTGGGACGACAACGAAGATGAGGAAGAAGCAGATGAAGATCTTAAAGGGGTTGTTTGGTTGGGAGGTTTCGTGGGTTTTGAAGATCTTTGCGAGCTCATTTTTGAATTTTTGCAGCACAAGAATTACTAAACAACGCAAAAATTCAAGCTTTTTTGAATTTGAGAGGAACGGATAGATGGGTAATGAGGTAAGTTTGAAATCTTTTGAATTGAAAATGCAAGATATTTGAAGGGAAGGGTGAGAATCAAGGAAGGAAGGGGGTTGTTATCAATGGTGGTTACTATGATCGAAAGCAAAAATGACAGCAGCAGCTGTGTTGGAAAGCTCAGACAGATCTGTGTCTGAGAGTAGATCAAATTCCTCCCTCAAAAAAAAAAAAAAAAAAAGAAAGATCAAATTCCCTATTTTCATTTTAAGTAATCCAATAATTTACTTCTATAATTACTTTCTTTTATTTTTTCTACTTTTTGTTTTGCAAGAATTGGGGAAATATGTAAAAGTTCTGATTCCATTAAGTCAATAGGGAATCCTTCTTGGCTACCCCATGGGGCACCACCCCATGGGGTAGATCCAACCACATGTTGGGTATATTCCCGTCAATAGGATGACAATTCTTGATTAGGGAATAATTAAGTAATCAATCAATGCAGAAAACTGGCAAGTTGTGGATGAATAATTTTGGTATATAGTCAGAAGAGTACACATGGGATGATGGGAATTTGAATTTAAGGTCCCAAAAATGAATTTTTCAATAATATAATTTAGCATATGGTTAAGGAACATAATGCAAACATTTTAATAGGCTATGGTTATATATGACACATGTGGCATGTATTGTCTCCATGACACAAAATTACTTATAATTTTTTTTTTGTTTTAGTATTGGGGAGAGGATTTTTAACAACAATTCAACAATGTTTAGAAACATAACTTTATCCCATTATCCTAAATTGGGAGAAGTGGTGTAATTAGACCAAAGTGATCGTGGCTATTTGTGGTACTGTTGAATCCGCTATTTTCGCAATAGGTTTGCAAGCCCCATCAGAATATTGGTACCGTTATATTCTGATGAGCTGTCAAGATTGTTGCACTGTTAAGTTTAATTACTACTTTTTTAAAAGATATTATGTCACGCCTCGGGCCCAGGCCCGCGTAAGCGCGACTGCACAATGGGCTCTTATAGCAACTACTTCGTATCCGTCCTCGCTCTACGAAAATGGTTAACCCAAGTTACTATAATAGTCCATTGTAAGCCTTTATAAACCACTTTAAATTTTCATCCACAACCAATGTGGGACAATGGTATTACAATCACCCCTCCTTTTTAGAACGCGACGTCCTCGTCGCGACCTAACTCATCGATCTGCCGGCACCGGGAATCTAGAGGTGGCTCTTACAGGTTCAAGAGGTGGCTCCCGTCATGTAGCACTTTGCCCCGCAGGTTCAAGAGGTGGCTCACACGCACATGGCACTTTGCCCCGCAGGTTCAAGAGGTGGCCCCCGTCGTGTAGCACTTTGCCCTTTAGGCTCAAGAGGTGGCTCCAACGCACGTAGCACTTTGCCCCGCATAGCACTTATCTCCCGGTGTTTTCTGCCGGTGACCGGCTCTGATACCATTCTGTCACGCCCTGGGCCAGGCCCGCGTAAGCGCGACTGCACAATGGGTTCTTATAGCAACTACTTCGTATCCGTCCTCGCTCTACGAAAATGATTAACCCAAGTTACTATAATAGTCCATTGTAAGCCTTTATAAACCACTTTAAATTTTCATCCACAACCAATGTGGGACAAGGGTATTACAATATTATGTCACGCTCCGGGTCCAGGCCCGCGTAAGCGCGACTGCACAATGGGCTCTTATAGCAACTACTTCGTATCCGTCTTCGCTCTACGAAAATGGTTTATAAACCACTTTAAATTTTCATCCACGACCAATGTGGGACAAGGGTATTACAATCATCCCTCCTTTTTAGAACGCGATGTCCTCGTCGCGACCTAACTCATCGATCCGCCGGCACCGGGAATCTAGAGGTGGCTCCTACAGGTTCAAGAGGTGGCTCCCGTCATGTAGCACTTTGCCCCGCAGGTTCAAGAGGTGGCTCCCACGCACGTGGCACTTTGCCCCGCAGGTTCAAGAGGTGGCCCCCGCCGTGTAGCACTTTGCCCTTTAGGCTCAAGAGGTGGCTCCCACGCACGTAGCACTTTGCCCCGCATAGCACTTATCTCCCGGTGTTTTCTACCGGTGACCGGCTCTGATACCATTCTGTCACGCCCCGGGCCCAGGCCCGCGTAAGCGCGACTGCACAATGGGCTCTTATAGCAACTACTTCGTATCCGTCATTGCTCTACGAAAATGGTTAATACAAGTTACTATAATAGTCCATTGTAAGCCTTTATAAACCACTTTAAATTTTCATCTACAACCAATGTGGGACAATGGTATTACATATTACTTGTCAATTATTCATTATAATATTGAATAATTTTATTTACAAAATAACAAAGTTTAAACTTCATGAAATCCATGACAAATGGTTGAGTTTTAAACATCAATTACTATTTAAATCAAGAAAGTTACATAAAAATATTGCCTAATCATTTAATTGACTACCCTTTCTCGATATATTGATTTTTTATAAGCATCATCTACAATATAATAGACTCAAACTCTGGTTCATCAAGTGAGATATTCGCAATGCCAAGAATGCTAATATCATCTAACGAATCAAAAGCATCTCTAACCATGAATTATCCACAATTATAGTCGATATATCACTCATCTCTCCCTATGGAATTTTCATAGGCAAAATCCTCATGACATCCAATATATATCTTAGCTATATTCATATAACTATCTGAAATTAAAAAATAATTTTTAAATTCGAATACATCATATAAGTATCTGATATATTAAAATAAAAAATATCTAAACAAATATTTAAAATAAAAAATTAACTTTTAATTCAGATCCGTTAATATATACCTATACATATGAGACGAATATTCGTGCGTACCCATATCCAAAAATATTGGATACGCGGTTTCTGAGCTTTAAGGGAAGCCTTGGGTGTGGAATACAAGACATGGGCTTTTCTTCTTCTTCTTCTTCAAGTGGGATTGCTGTTGTACTTGTACCTCTCCCCCAGCGGACTGGTCCTTTTCGGGGGTGTGCGAAAGGTGGAAATAGTCTTGGATGGTGCAGAAGCACAAGAAAACTGGGACCCAGCTGCGGTTCGAGAACCACCTGCTGGTTCAAGTTCGGGAAGAATGGGGTTGTGGCTGAAGGTGCCGGCATTTATGGTAGTCAGTCCCGTGATGATTTCGACCGCGACGATGTTGAACAGGTGTGGTATATCTCTGCTGATTTTGTTCTAGTCCTTTTCTGCGCTTTTTTTTTTGTGTGTGTTATATGGCGATTAATGTGGTTTTATATCTCGGCTGAGTTTATGGACAGTTCCTTTTCGTCAAATTGGGAAAAGAGAATGTGAAAAGATAAGCATTGGGTACTGCCTAATCTTTGATACTCAATAGCTTATTATTTCCCAGATGCATAAATTTTTAGAGCACCGAAAATGCAAGTTGAATACTTTGGTGTAGGTGAGGGACCTCGCAGTTCGGAGGTGGATTTAGGGGCAAGGATTTTAGTTTTAGAAAGATTCCTTACGAAATAATTCTCCTCTGTTTCGCCCTGATTTTTGTACGAAGCTTGCGATAGTATAGTTATGGTGATCTTATTGAAGTTATTACTGGATAACCATGCATTACTTGCTCTTGAAAGATATTGAACAATAATAAAAGGATTAGTGTAACCGTAGAAGGTAGTTTTGAATTGATTGAATATGCAGTGAATACACCAATTAGATATCCATTTCAAGGTTGAAGCTGCAGTGTAGCTCGATTTAACCTACAAGATGGACAAGCCTGGATTGTTTGGACGATGCCATAGTATCAATGATAACAAATTTAGATGCTTTAGTTTGAATACAGCAACAGTAATTTTGAAGGAGAGGACTGAGCATGTTATGGTTGAAAATGAGGCAACGATATATGTAGTTGAAGCCTATCCAGTATAAAATTTGAAGTTGATACTGCATTGATAGACTCAAGTGTATCTCCTCGGCTTGATCTTCTAATTAATAGATTTAATCTTCTTAAAGAATGTGGTTTCTATGACGATTTAAACTTTTGAGCAGTACTTCAACTATATGGGCATGTTAGCTGTGGAGGGTTCGTACGAGAAAATGGAGGCTCTATTGAACCAGAACATCCACCCTGTCTATATTTGTTATTAATGGCTGCTTCAGAGGGTGATAAACCAAAGATCGAAGAGTTAATGCGAGCTGGAGCTGATTACACCATCAAGGATGCACAGGGTCGGACTGCATTGGATAGAGCAGCCAGTGATGAAATCAAGGAATTTATTCTTGGTTTTTCTGTGCAAAAAGCTTGATGATTCTTGAGGCGCATATCAAGACTGCACTTTTCTTTCCCTAAAGATTTTATCTTGTTATCTTGTTGTATTTGTTCCAAATCCTTCCCGGACCCCGCACATAGCTGGGGCTTCATGCACCGAGTTTGCAAACCCTTCATCATGTTGGATTTGTTCCCCAGAACAATCAGTGGTTGCTGTATAAATTTACCTTGTGATCAGTCAGTTCACTATTTAAATTTAAACTTAGATAATTTTGAGTGCTTTTTTTTTTCGTTGCTCACTGAGTGAGTTTGTGGACAGGTACCAATGATATTGTGTTTTTTATTGGTGGTATCCTTACTTTTTTGTGGCTTACCTCACATTCACGATAGAACTGACTTATTCGGCTGGTGTTGTGTTAGGATTGTAAATGAGTTGAGTTTGAAAGCAGTTTGAGCCATCTATGGTGAATCTAGGATTTGATATAAAAATCTACACTGGTCATTCTTGGAAAATGTACACCCATGTAAGAATTGATCAATGCATTGATAAAGAAAAATATATATTACATTTTCAAATCTTTTATATGAAAGTTAAGTTAATGTTTGATAAATAATTTTTATTTGCACAAGTTTTGTTTCTGTCCTCTAATATTCTCCAAACATGCGCAGGTGTTTTGATCTTTCTGTATATACACTGCAATAAATGTGAAATATACTCATGTATTATACATGTATACCGTAATCTTGTATATAATTTTTTTTTTTTAGTTCGAGAGATGGGGATTGTGGGAATGGACCCATGACATCTCTCATTTTTGGGAAGGTGATGCCACTTCACTCATAAATACAGTGGGATTGAGAATGTAGTGTAGTTGAGTGGGTAGCTCCATCTCCAATATGTTTGTTATTACATATTTTGTTGCCAGCAATCTAACAAACATGGTCTAGCGGTGAGGCATTGACTCTGATTCATGTCACAATGTTCGAATCTCGGTGGGAAAAAGGGGCAATGATATTTTTCAATTATTTTATCTATTACATGTCTGCACACACACACTATTACAATAGGGTCATAAGTGATAAGTGTAATATGAGATATTTACATGTCCTATGTTGCAATAATACAAAAATTTGGCCAAAAATATGAAACATTTTCAATATGAAACAATGCAGATTTACTATTCATTTCTTCTAATCTGGAATAACATTTAGCAATGTAATAATTTACAATTCATTGATGGACAAATATAAAATATCAATAAAGTACCAAAAATATATCACCACAAAGTACTCTCTTGCCATCTCAGCTCTCTTGTAACTCTCTCATAGAAAATAATGAGTCTCTTGAACATGTGAAGAACTTGCTCTCATTTTTCTTGAATTTGAGCAAGTTCATTCCTTGAATATCAATGAACTGACCATTGTAATAATTATATTATTACAATTAAACTTGGTAAGTGTATTATTTATGAAAATCAAGCAAGTCTCTTTCTTAAAATAATCGATTGTAATCTATGATGCACAGAAACTCATAAAATCTCTCGATGCAGTGTCAGACACTTCTCGGACACTGACACTCCTCGAACATTCACCGGACACATGTCGTACGCGCCACGTGGCGTGTCCTTAATTTTTTTTAAAAAATTAAATCGGACACCGTGTCGGACATTTCTCTCAAAATCGGACACGGGGTGTGTCCAACACATAAATGACACTTTTGGGGGTTAATTGTACATTTTTAAAAGTTTTTAGCTAAAATAAAATTTGGACCTGTTGTTAAACTTTATGATAATTGGCGTAATGTAATTTGGTGTTAGTACGAGTGATACTATGATTATTTCAGCGGTACGATTGATTTATATGATTTTTGAACTTGGTAAGAATATTTTGGGTGTTATCTTTTTTTTGGACGTGTTTGTTAAACTTTATATTAATTGAAGTAATACGCATTTGATGTTAATATTAGTGATACTATGATTATTCCTGTAACATGCATTTCTTTATAAGCTTATTGAATTTGGTAAGAATATTTTTGTTGCTTTTACATGGTTTTAGAATTTAAAAAATATGAATTTTAGTATATTATAATATAGTATATGTATAATATATATAAAAATATATAGGCGTGTCCCAGCCGTGACGTATCCTGAAAATTTTGAATATCCATGTCGTCGTGCCAGTGTCTGTCGTATCAATGTCCGTGCATCATAGATTGTAATTATTTACCTAATAATTTTTACCTAAAATCTTTATATTCGGATTTTACCATGAACTTTTGGTTTAATTTTTATATAACTAACATTGCTCCCAACCCCCCGATCAAAATCCTAGATTCGCCCCAACATGAAGGGGTGACAATCTCGTATATAAATTTACATATGATGATAATTGATAAATAATTCCACCATGATCATATATCAGCCAAGTTGCCTTCCCTTGCCGCCACCAAGGTTGGGTTTAGCTCTAGCCTTATGTGATTTTTAAAAAAAAATACAAGTGTAGTTTTTTTTACATTTTAATCTGGTAGCTCAATCCTATATTACATATTCAAGCCTATATTTTGATATACATTCTGACCAGCCCTAGGTAATCTGAAATGCCCCTCACGTCTATTGTCAAGTTTGTTTGTATGACTTTTGGTTGTTCATTATTGTATGTGTTCAGCCAAGCAAGTGGCGCTTGTTCTTGCTACAACCGGGTTGTCTCATTGGCAGCTTACTGAGTTCGCAGATTCATGCCCCTTCGTTTAAAGTTCTTTTGTAAATAATCTATATCTATATACCTATAAATGTGTGGATGTTGGGGTGGTTTTTCAATTGTGAAATTACTTCTATACCATTTATTCCTTCACCCATACATATACATACATACATATACTCATATATTGTTGTTTCTATTTAATTATATCGAAACATTGAATCAGTTTAACAATTGTGATAAATTTGAATTATACTGTAATACAGTGAAACAGTAAACTTACAGTAACAGTTTATAAACTGTAAGAGAAACACAGCAAGAATCTGGAAATGTTTCTGGACGAGGCCACAACAAGCCGTGTGCCCGTAAATTCAAATTTGCCCGCCTTAGCTTCTGGCTTCCTGGACAAGTGAGTTCCAAGGTACAACGCTCAATCACCTCTGAGCAGCAGACATCTCCAAATGTCTCAGAAATTTAGTGTAATGTTTAGTGGGATAGATGAAAAGTCTCAACACTTAACATCAGATTAATATGGATTTAAGTCTCACACTTAAATCTGACATCAATTCTGCAGGTAGGTGATAAGTCTCAAGCAGAATATGAAAAGTCAGGTAGATGAAAAGTCTTTTCAGAAATTTGAGTAGTACAAAGATAGGGCTGCTTTCGCGGCAGCGACACGCGCGACGAGACGAGACGAGGCGAGGCGAGGTGAAACGATCCAAGCAAACGGACGGACGGCGCGCGAGGGGCACCCATATTTTCTACTTAACTACAATCTATTGATTTGTATCTCATTATAAACAAACCATAAGTGTCTCAACTTTTCAATATGGGATTTCTTTAGCCCAATCGACAATTCATAATTAACTTACCATAATTTTTTTTAGTACGAGGGGTGGGGATTGTGAGAATGGACCCATGACATCTCTCATTTTTGGGAAGGTGATGCCACTTCACTCATGAATGAAGTGGGAGTGGGAACATAGTGTAGTTGAGTGGGTGGCTCCATCTCGAATATGTTTGTTATTACATATTTTGTTGCCAGCAATCTAACAAACATGGTCTAGCGGTGAGGCATTGACTCTGATTCATGTCACAATGTTTGAATCTCTGTGGGAAAAAGGGGCAATGATATTTTTCAATTATTTTATCTATTACATGTCTGCACACACACATACTATTACAATAGGGTCATAAGTGATAAGTGTAATATGAAATATTTACATGTCATATGTTGCAATAATACAAAAATTTGCAATCTTCGTCCTTAAGACAATATTGTCCCGCTATGGTGCTAACGAGTTGCTATGACAATTTGTCTCCCAAGATATATCCAAAGATACAACGACTATGACTTGTGATAGGAGCACTCCAAATCACAAGTCATCAAACCACAAAAGGTTCAAAGTACTCAATTTGATGAACAACAAATGCTCTCAAATTTCACTTATTAGATGATGTAGATTTCGAAAATCAATATTAAACAAATGAGGGATATGTTGGTTTATAGTAATCCAAAAAATAAGTTCAAATGGACATTTTTTGGATGCACTATATCGTGAAAAATCGCACCGGAACGTGAACAGACATACCATTTCACAAATCTGAAACAGGGCTCGATCGATCGAGCTCCTGTAGCAAATTTTCGGACGAGCTCGATCAATCGAGCACTATGCTCGATCGAACGAGCTCATATTATTTTTTTTCTTTTTGATTTAAATCATTTACCAACAATTTTTACTCGTTTTCGGGAGGCTTTGAATAATGCTATCAAAGAGAAAATAAAAAAAATCTATTTTAAAAAATATAGAGGGTTTAAATGATAAATTTAAATAAACTAAAATATTAAATAATGAATAAATTTGTATATTAACATAATTTGTGCAAGAAATCTTGAGATTCGGTTAGCAGAAGAGCGTTGATATCACTGTTGAGCACCATTAATGCTTTGATATGTTCAAAGCTACAATATATTTTCAGGTCTCAGCCTAGGACGGATTCAAATCCTGGATCCTTCCTTCCCGGGAATATTTGTTGGAAAGGCGCAAACTTTGATAAAAAAAGCGGTGATATCCAATATGAAGGATCAGATGATGTCATCCTATTAGCATGTGTAACGGAGAAATAAACTACTGAAGAGGCTACCGTTCACCCCATCTTCCAGCAAGAGAAACAAATGAGATCCAAATTATTAACAAAGCACAATGATATGCATTCTGACTTCAAAATTTGCAGAAAAATTGCCATCTGTTTTGAAATCATTGTTTTGATGTAAAATAAGTATTGTTCTTCCCTTTGATGATGAATCTGATTCATGCGAATCCGAATTGTTTGCTCATACTCGAGGCTGTCATCCATTGTCTTTCAGGTCATTCTTCAATTTTTTCTTGATTTTGGGGATGTCATTTTACACGATGCTGATCCTAGCCTTAGAACATTTTCCGCTCATTTTGAGCCGGTAAGGGAAAATTCATATTCTTTTCTTGGTAAAACTCCATATGTTTGGCAATAAGCTACGATGCACAGACACGGACATGACGATACGGGTTTTCAAATTTGTCAGGATACGACACGGACGGCTGAGACACGCCTTACATTTTTATATATATTATATATGTACTATATTACAAAATACTAAAATTCATATTTTTAAAATTTTAAAACTTTGTAAAAGCAACAAAAATATTCTTACCAAATTCAATAAATGTATAAATAAATACATGTCATTTGAATCATCATAGTACAACTCATACTAACATCAAATACATATTACTTCAATTAACATAAAGCTTAACATGTACGTCCAAATAAAATATAACACCAAAAATATTCTTAACAATTTCTGTAAGTGTATAAATAAATGCGTGTCATTGGAAGCATCATGATATTACTCATACTAACATCAAATACATATTACTTCAGTTAACATAAAGCTTAACAACATCCAATAAAAGATAACACAAAAAATATTCTTCAGAAAGCATATAAATAAATGCATATCACTGAAATTATCATAATATCACTAATACTAACACGTTTAACTAATATGTCCAAATTTTATTTTAGAAAAAAAAAATTTAAATTGTACAATTAACCTCAAAAGTGTCATTTCTGTGTCGGACACGCCCATCAGCCCTAACGACACGAGTGTCCGATTTTCGAAGAATGTCCGAGAGTGTCGATGTCCTTGAACTTCACTGAATGTGTAACTCTAAGCATTATTAATAAAATTCCAGTCGCCACTTGCTTCCCGTGGATTTAACCACATTAAATCTTTGTGTTGACTTCTATAACAATTCCTCTGTTCCTAACAAAATGTTCTCTCATATGAGGTAAGAAAGTTTCAAATGTTTTTTTTTTTTTTTGTGCGTGAATGTAAACTCCTACCGAGAGTTCGATATTAATGTGTAAACAATTATATGTTTTCACAAAACACCATCGTCATTTCTAGTTATCCAAATCACTCATTCACTACATATTGGCGCAATGCATTGTTAACCGGTAAAGATTTTCTACTATGTACCAGTAACATTGTGTTATTTCCAGTTTCGTCAAAGGTAAAATACGTTTAATAAGTTAATTTGAAATCAATTTACATGTCAACAAAGTAACGAACCGGCCTAGTCGAGATGGATAAGAACTCATATCCACTTTAGACAGACTCGAGTTCGAGTCGCGCTTGACAGAACTTCTTGATAATATTAATTTAACCCCCCAACTCAAAAAAAAAAAAAACCAAAAAAGTTCAACCTTCAGTTACCAGAACTGCTTGATAATATAAATTTGAGTAGTTCTATACAAGAAAGCCAGAAAACATTGGAACTCAAATAAACGAAGAAAATACAAGAAGTTTACGACACATGTCTTTCTGAAAATAGGGAAAGCTCGTAAAAAGAGGTTTTGTCACGCCCCGAGATCGGGGTCAATAACACCGGCATTGATTTCCATTACAACTAGGAAACCAATAAGCCTCGTAATATCATAACAACTGAAAACCAGTCTATATTCCATAAATAAAGAAATCATTGTCTTTACAACTGAATTAAAAACGTAAAACTAAAACTTAACAACTGAATAATTAAAATTGTCTTAAAACTTGGAAAACTTTAAAACATAAAATCTTGAACTACGCAGCGGACTTGATTCACCAACCCCAAAATTGGTGCTCTTCTTCTTGCTCTAATTCTTCTTCAGCTTTATCTGGGGATGTAGAGTAAGGGGTTGAGTGCTTTGGAAAACACTCAGCAAGTGGGGGATAATCGATATCATACATATATATAATTTTCATAAACTTGGATCATAAAACTTGCATAAACCGATATGAATGTATCTTAACATACTTGATTTGCCCTTACGAGCCATGACATAACATATCGTTTCATAATTTTCATATACTTAAGCACAGTAAAGCATTCTACTCTCTTCTTGGTACTGATATCAGTCTCTAGACTTAACCCTCATAGAGATGAGGTCATAACATCGGCTAACCCACGAATAAAGGGTCTGGATAATCCAGAAACAACGGATTACCACCGTATAAGGTTCTTTTAGCGGTTACATCCCACCGCATAAGGGTCATGGGGATCCAAATCCAATTAGATTTCGAGTTTAACGTGCTTACAAAATAATACTTTCATAATTTCAACATAATACATATTGATTGGGAATTTAAAAACATACTATATGATTTTAGAAAACGAAACAAATATACATAACAAAAGCCCACTTACCGTGCTTGGTTACTTGCTTGATTGATCGAGGTATAAAGCGAATGGATTTCCAATCTTCCTTGGCTTGCTAGCAGCACAAACAGAATGCTAAAACTCGATTAAATTCTGGAAACTTTCGAACGAATTGCTACGGTATCCGGGTGGTTTAAGTTGCTGGAAACTTGGCCAAAACCTCTCGGTTTTAGTTCATGAAACTTGCTGGAAACAGGAGAGGGTTTGGACAGATTTATCAGCCAACTTTGGTGATTTCCCTTGATGATGGTTGCTGAAACTTGGCTAAGAACACTTGGTTAAGTTCTCGAAAGTTTGCTGAAAAATTTGGACAGATTCTGGAATTATTTTCGAAGGCAATTGGATAGATTTTTCGAACCTGCTTGCTTGCTGAAACTCGATGAAGAGGCTGGAAATCTTATGATATAAAGGGCTGGAAATCTTGACAATTAGGGGTGAAACAGATGCTGGAATTTTCGATGAAAGCCTCGGCTTTTGGTGCTGATTCTCGAAGGGATTTAACTACTGGGATTCGATGGTTTGATGTGAATAGGTTGCTGAAGATTTCTGGAAACTTTGTGTAGCACCTTTGGCTTGATCCCTCGGCTATTATTGTTAAATAAAGTCGAAGGAAGATGATGCTTTTCTTTCTGGAATTGAGGCGCAGAAGCTTACTGCTTGGGAGGGATTTGATCTCGATTTTAAAGGCTGAGAAGGAAGGAGAATTGTGATGTAAATTTCTCAAGATTGGCACTTATATTTATAGGTGCTGGTTGGACCAACTTTAGGAGTTTGAGTTGGACTCTAACTCGAAATTGAAGGGATCCGATTCTGAAATTCTGAGGTGGTTGGCAGATTTGCTTCGATCTTTAGCTGGTATACGGTGGAGTCTATCGAAGGCTGAGGTGAGTGGCTTGAGAAGAGGTTGAGTTTCGGTCTTTGATGCTACCAAAAGAGATGATTCTTCGATGGATTAAATGGCTTGGACTCTTCGAATATAAAGGGATAGAAACGTGCAGATTTGTGGAGGTGCTGGAATAGATTTTGGTTCGATCTTGACAGCTGCAAATCGATTTTAATTGGAAGGAGTTTGATTTGGTTAGGGACTCCTTGATGCATTGAAACTCTATGCTAGAGTTTAGAAATATTTAAACTCTTTTAAATCAGATTTTAGTTAACTAAAATCCGGGTTTTTACATCCCTCCCTCCTTATTGGAAGTTTCGTCCTCGAAACTCGAGTCAACTTGATTTAGGAAAAGATAGGGATATTTCTCCCGCATTGATTCTTCCATTTCCCAAGTAGCTTCTCTTTCCGTATGGTTTGACCATTGGACCTTAACGTAAGTAATTGTCCTTCTTCTCAGAACTTGGTCCTTGGTATCCAGAATACGGATTGGGATTTCTTCGTACTTCAAAGTCTCGTCTAAGTTCCCTTGAGTTACTAAGGGTTCTACTTCAAGTACATGACTTGGGTCGGCAATGTATTTCCTTAGTTGTGATACGTGGAAGACATTGTGAATTCTCGACAGATTTGGCGGTAGTGCTATTTTGTATGCTAGTGTTCCCACCTTTTCTAAAACTTCAAATGGTCCCACGTATCTTGGATTCAACTTTCCCCTTTTGTCAAATCTGATTACCCCTTTCATTGGTGAAATTTTTACATAGACTTTCTCACCAATCTTTATATCCACGGGTCTCCTTTTCAGATCAGCCCAACTTTTCTGTCGGTCCTGGGCTGTCTTAAGTCTATCTCTGATAATAGCTATCTTGTCGGTAGTAGCTTGTACTAACTCCGGTCCTGTGATAGCTCTTTCTCCTACTTCATCCCAGTATAAGGGTGATCGGCATTTGCGCCCATAGAGTGCTTCGTATGGCGCCATACCAATGCTACTATGATAGCTGTTATTGTAAGCGAACTCGACTGGAGGTAATAGTTCGCTCCAATTTGCAGTAAAATCCAATATACAAGCTCTTAGCATGTCTTCGAGGGTTTGGATAGTCCTCTCTGTCTGGCCATCGGTTTGTGGGTGATAGGCCGTGCTAAGAGTCACTTTACTTCCCATAGCTTGCTGAAAGCTTTTCCAGAAACGCGACACGAATCTAGGATCTCGGTCCGATAGTATGCTCACTGGGACACCATGCAATCTCACTATATTGTCCATATATAGTGTTGCCAACTTATCCAAGTTGTAGTTCATGCGGACTGGTAGGAAGTGTGCTGACTTGGTTAGTCTGTCAACAATTACCCATATTCCGTCATGGCTCTGCTTTGACTTTGGTAGTCCCACGACAAAATCCATGGATATGTGATCCCATTTCCATTCGGGGATTTCCAGCGGTTGAAGAAGTCCTCCGGGTCTTTGATGTTCAGCTTTGACTTGTTGACATACTAAGCATCGGGCAACAAATTCAGCTACATCATTCTTCATTGCGTTCCACCAAAAACTTCCTTCAGATCCTTGTACATCTTTGTACTCCCAGGGTGGACTGAAAACTTTGACTTGTGCGCTTCAGACATTACTTCTTGTCTTATGTTGTTAACATCTGGCACGCACAATCGTCCTTTCATCCACAGAATTCCCTTGTTATCGATCTCAAAGTCAGTAATTTCCTTCTCCCTGACTTGTTCTTTTAGCTTGGTTAGGCTCGGATCTTGATCTTGGCTTAGCTTGATGGTCTCTCGAAGACAAGGTTGAGCTGAGACTGTAGCTAAGATTATTTTTCCTTTGCCTTTCCGGCTCAAAGCATCTGCTACTTTGTTTGCCTTGCCGGGGTGGTAGCTAATAGTGAGATCGTAGTCTTTTAGAAGTTCGATCCATCGTCTCTGCCTCATGTTGAGTTCCTTTTGAGTGAACAAGTACTTGAGGCTTTGATGGTCCGTGAACACTTCGCACTTGGCGCCATACAGATAGTGTCTCCAAATCTTTAAGGCGAACACCACTGCGGCTAATTCGAGGTCATGCGTAGGGTAGTTTTGCTCATGGGGCTTGAGCTGTCTTGAAGCATAAGCAATCACTCTTCCTTCCTGCATGAGTACACATCCTAGTCCTTCTTTAGATGCATCACTATAAATAGTGAAACTCATGTCTTCAGTTGGTAGTACCAGTACGGGTGCAGATGAGAGCTTTTCCTTTAAAGTCTCAAAGCTCTTCTCACATTCTTCACTCCATATGAACTTTGCGTTCTTTTGTGTGAGCCTGGTAAGAGGTACTGCTATTGACGAAAATCCTTCGACAAACTTCCGGTAGTAACCAGCTAATCCCAAGAAGCTTCGGATTTCGGTCACTGTCGTTGGCCTATGCCAATCCAAAACTGCCTCTACCTTTTTAGGATCCACTGACACGCCTTTTTTTGATATGATGTGTCCTAAGAAAGATACGCTTTCTAGCCAAAATTCACATTTATTAAATTTGGCGTAGAGCTCCTTCTCTCTCAATGTCTGTACAGTGAGGCGAAGATGTTGTTCGTGTTCCTCATTGCTCGACGAGTAAATGAGTATGTCGTCGATGAACACTACTACAAAGTCATCCAGGAATGGCTTGAATACACGATTCATTAATTCCATGAATACGGCTGGCGCGTTTGTTAAGCCAAATGGCATCACCGTGAACTCGTAATGCCCATACCGTGTTCTAAATGCGGTTTTCGGCACGTCTTCTGCTTTAATCTTTAGTTGGTGATATCCTGTCCTTAAATCGAGCTTGGAAAACACTTTAGCGCCTTTGAGTTGATCGAACAGGTCATCTATCCTTGGAAGAGGGTACTTGTTCTTGATTGTGATCTTGTTCAGCTCTCTGTAGTCGATGCACAATCTCATGCTCCCGTCTTTCTTCTTCACAAACAACACTGGAGCTCCCCATGGGGATACACTTGGTCTGATTTGTTTCTTGTCCAATAACTCCTGCAGTTGTTCTTTAAGTTCCTTCAGTTCGGCTGGAGCCATTCGGTATGGTGCCTTAGAAATTGGTGTAGCGCCTGGCACCAAATTAATATCAAATTCCAATTCTCGGTTTGGAACAGAACCGGGCAGCTCTTCAGGAAAGACATCCGGAAATTCTTGTACCACGGGTATGTCTTCTATCCTGGGTTCATCTTCCTCTTTAACCTCGCTTATTGTAGCTAGGCAAACTTCTTCACCGTTCTTCACAGCTTTCCACGTTTGTGCTGCTGACAGAAGGAATTTTCGTTCCTTAGTTTTGCCGTGGTATACGATCTCTTTCTCGTCTGGAGTCCGTAGTTTAACATTCTTGTTACGGCAGTCTACTACTCCATGATGTTTGGATTACGGTTGTTGCGGGTTGGACGTCCGGCCATTTCCTACAATAACACGAATCTAAAATCTTTGCGCGGAGATAAAACGATAGCGGAAAGATAAAGAAGACATGATAAACAAAAATGATACTTTTATTAATCACTGGAAAAATGTTTATCACAACTACTGAAAAGGAAAATGCTGAACATTGAAATAAAATGAAAACAAAACTCCTAAACAAAGCTTCTAAGAACTATGGATCTATCACTTCTCCACTTCCTAATTCTTCTACGACATCTTCCTGCATGGGTTCTTCCTCAGGGTCTTCGTCTGAATCTTCATCTGAATCGACAACATCCAGAAGATTTCTCATGTGATCATTGGCTTCCCTTAGATCACTGTTGACATTCAGGAGATGAGTGACTATACCCCAGTAACCATTGCTTCTTATAGACAGGCGATGGTTCGTATTTTGAAGTGAGAGAATATGATCGGCCATTTGATCAAGCTGCTGTCTTTGGACTACGCATTTTTCCTCTGCAGTCCTATGGAGTTCGTCTATTCTAGCTATTTCTTCCTTAGTTCCCTCAAGCTGCTCATTAGCTTGATGATGATAGTAGCTAATTCTATGGACATCGCCTCTCAGATGTTCCGCAACTTCTATCAGTTCAGCTTTGGCTTCCTTGAGCTTCTAAATTTCTTGCTCCATACTGAGAATCTGGACAGATTGCGCTCGGGTTGTCATCACCTAAACCCAAACACGGAATTAAATACTTGACAAATCATAAAATCAAGTATCAAAAGCAAGAATTCGAATTCTGGAAATTTTTTTTATTTATTTATTTATTTTTTAAAATTCGAAAATTAGGGTTCTAAAATTCGAAATAATAGGGGTTTCGACTGGCTGGAGTAATTACACGAAAAATTTTTAATTTCAAAAACGATCAAGGTACGATCTGTAAATCGGGGAAACGAAATAATTTGGGGGTTAGGGTTCTTGAGCTTCGAATGAGGAATTGAACGGGCAAACAAAGTCCGATCGACATGAAATTTTGCCAGAAGGATCGACTGGAAGAGGCGGTCCCAATGGTATACTCGTCGACTGCTATCGTGGCGGCAGGCGGCGGCGACGGCTTGAAGCTAGGGTTTACTGTACGAAAATCGAGAAAAAAACCGAAAATAATTCTTAAAAATCGATTTTTTCGAAAATAAAATTTTAAAAACAGAAACTGAAAATTTTAAAATTTCAAAAATTTTCGTATTCATGTGATTAATCAAATTGGACTTCTGATTATCGTAATTATCATGAAACGACAATTTTCACCCAACTGTATTTATTTCTCCAGTTGGTCTATTTCAACCGGAATTTTCTTCTAGTTATTTCGTTAACTAGAATACTTTTCCCAGCGGGATTATGGAACCAACCTGGCTCTGATACCACTAAAATGTCACGCCCCGAGATCGGGGTCAATAACACCGGCATTGATTTCCATTACAACTAGGAAACCAATAAGCCTCGTAATATCATAACAACTGAAAACCAGTCTATATTCCATAAATAAAGAAATCATTGTCTTTACAACTGAATTAAAAACGTAAAACTAAAACTTAACAACTGAATAATTAAAATTGTCTTAAAACTTGGAAAACTTTAAAACATAAAATCTTGAACTACGCAGCGGACTTGATTCACCAACCCCAAAATTGGTGCTCTTCTTCTTGCTCTAATTCTTCTTCAGCTTTATCTGGGGATGTAGAGTAAGGGGTTGAGTGCTTTGGAAAACACTCAGCAAGTGGGGGATAATCGATATCATACATATATATAATTTTTATAAACTTGGATCATAAAACTTGCATAAACCGATATGAATGTATCTTAACATACTTGATTTGCCCTTACGAGCCATGACATTACATATCGTTTCATAATTTTCATATACTTAAGCACAGTAAAGCATTCTACTCTCTTCTTGGTACTGATATCAGTCTCTAGACTTAACCCTCATAGAGATGAGGTCATAACATCGGCTAACCCACGAATAAAGGGTCTGGATAATCCAGAAACAACGGATTACCACCGTATAAGGTTCTTTTAGCGGTTACATCCCACCGCATCAGGGTCATGGGGATCCAAATCCAATTAGATTTCGAGTTTAACGTGCTTACAAAATAATACTTTCATAATTTCAACATAATACATATCGATTGGGAATTTAAAAACATACTATATGATTTTAGAAAACGAAACGAATATACATAACAAAAGCCCACTTACCGTGCTTGGTTACTTGCTTGATTGATCGAGGTATAAAGCGAATGGATTTCCAATCTTCCTTGGCTTGCTAGCAGCACAAACAGAATGCTAAAACTCGATTAAATTCTGGAAACTTTCGAACGAATTGCTACGGTATCCGGGTGGTTTAAGTTGCTGGAAACTTGGCCAAAACCTCTCGGTTTTAGTTCATGAAACTTGCTGGAAACAGGAGAGGGTTTGGACAGATTTATCAGCCAACTTTGGTGATTTCCCTTGATGATGGTTGCTGAAACTTGGCTAAGAACACTTGGTTAAGTTCTCGAAAGTTTGCTGAAAAATTTGGACAGATTCTGGAATTATTTTCGAAGGCAATTGGATAGATTTTTCGAACCTGCTTGCTTGCTGAAACTCGATGAAGAGGCTGGAAATCTTATGATATAAAGGGCTGGAAATCTTGACAATTAGGGGTGAAACAGATGCTGGAATTTTCGATGAAAGCCTCGGCTTTTGGTGCTGATTCTCGAAGGGATTTAACTACTGGGATTCGCTGGTTTGATGTGAATAGGTTGCTGAAGATTTCTGGAAACTTTGTGTAGCACCTTTGGCTTGATCCCTCGGCTATTATTGTTAAATAAAGTCAAAGGAAGATGATGCTTTTCTTTCTGGAATTGAGGCGCAGAAGCTTACTGCTTGGGAGGGATTTGATCTCGATTTTAAAGGCTGAGAAGGAAGGAGAATTGTGATATAAATTTCTCAAGATTGGCACTTATATTTATAGGTGCTGGTTGGACCAACTTTAGGAGTTTGAGTTGGACTCTAACTCGAAATTGAAGGGATCCGATTCTGAAATTCTGAGGTGGTTGGCAGATTTGCTTCGATCTTTAGCTGGTATACGGTGGAGTCTATCGAAGGCTGAGGTGAGTGGCTTGAGAAGAGGTTGAGTTTCGGTCTTTGATGCTACCAAAAGAGATGATTCTTCGATGGATTAAATGGCTTGGACTCTTCGAATATAAAGGGATAGAAACGTGCAGATTTGTGGAGGTGCTGGAATAGATTTTGGTTCGATCTTGACAGCTGCAAATCGATTTTAATTGGAAGGAGTTTGATTTGGTTAGGGACTCCTTGATGCATTGAAACTCTATGCTAGAGTTTAGAAATATTTAAACTCTTTTAAATCAGATTTTAGTTAACTAAAATCCGGGTTTTTACAGGTTTCGTTTGCGATTTTGTTCGTCTAATATCTATTGATCCCATACTCAAATTTACAGTAGTCGTCATCAGGTTGGAAAGAATTGCCCCTGATATAACAGTAATGTTTCTGCAGTGTGATTTGCAGGTCACAAGTTCGAGTTGTAGAAACAAGTTCTTGCAATATAAGGGAATGATGCGTGTATTAGGCTCAAAGTGATTCGATCCATACCCAGTGTGATATCCCCGAAATAATTATATGCATTTGGGCATTAATTATGTTTATGTGATTATTTATGGTGTTAATTAATTTAATGAGGGAATTAATTAATATGAGAAATGCTTAGTTACATGGGGGTGTAACCTGGTAATGCATTCCGGAGTGCATGTTATGCATGTTGGGAAATTTGGGTGTTAACATGGTTTAATTGTAATGGCTAATAATTATTTGGTAAATCATGTATTTAATTGAGGTTTTGGTGCATTGTTGGAAAATGCTTTTAAAATATCATGTCGGGATATTTTATACATCATGGTAATTTTTGGGGGTACATGTTTATTTAACCCATTTTTAACCATTACCCTTCTTTTCCTTTCCCATCACTCCTTATCATAAAAACTTTCCCAAACCCTATCCCCAAAACCCACTTTTCGTTTGAAACAAGGAGGATGAGGAGGGATCTTTGCAAAATCTTGGTTGCTTGAGTTCTTAGTGAGATTTGAGGCCTAGAAGTGGTATGAACTCCTTCTTGTTTGGTTTTGTATGTGTTGGGTTTGAAGTGGGTTGGTATTGGGGATTTGAAAATGGTTTATTTTTGGGTATGTGTTATTTTTGGTTGGGTGTTAGATTTTTGGTTGTATTAAGGTATATATTGAAGGTTTATGGTGTTTATATGTTGTTGGTTTGATGGTATTTGTGTTGGTGTGGATTGGGAAGAGTTTGAGGTGTAAAAATGGTGAAAAATCGGGTTACAGGCAGCGGCGATCGATCGCCCGTTTTTGGAGATCGATCGCGCGCAGGCAGTGCGCTCCAGGGGCACTTGGCGATCGATCGTCATGTTCGGCGATCGATCGGCAGGCCTCGCGATCGATCGCGCCAAATGTGGCGATCGATCGCCGAGAGCAGAATTTTGTTGGTTCGGGCAGTGTGATCTCGCGATCGATCGTGGCCTTGTGGCGATCGTTCGCGAGTCACCCAAAAGTGATGTTTTGGTTATTTTTGTGGGATTTTTGGTATCGGACTATTATTGGCTTCTAATATTGGTTTGTGTGAATGCGTAGAACCATCATAGGTGGCCACACAACAAATGAGATAAAGTCCCACGACATCTCCACTTTTGGAAGAAAGGTACGTAGTGAGACGTACGAGCAATTGGTGATGAGATTATGCTATTTGGGTTTATGCAATGTGTATTGTTATGTGTTTGAGAATGATTGTTGTTCCGGTGATTGTTATATTCGAGCGAAGGATATAGTACTTGCCGCTGTCATATGAAGCGATGGAATTATGATATTTGACGCTGTCATGTCGAAGCGATGGCTATGCCGCTGTCATGTCGAAGCGAGGGATATCATATGATGCCGCTATATGTCGAAGCGAGGGATACTAAAATACCGCTGTTATAACAAGATCGGAATAGTTGTTTTGGATGAGTACTTATCGATGGATATGAATGAAATACGGAGTCAAAACACTTATATTATGAACTAATGACTATGTACATGAGTTATGGAACAGGAACGACCGACGAAAGTATGTTAATGCGGCAACTCAGGGAATATATAAGATAAATGTCTTATGCAATCATTATATTATTATCCTTGAGTTTTGTTGATGAATGATGTTTATGCTCATGGTGGGGTTGTTCATGTAGGTGCCTTTTGAGGCATAAAGGATTATGGACCGGGGTTGAAGCAGTGAACTTAAGGAGTGCTTTGGATAGGATGCTGTAATTCTTTTGTTTAGTCCCTACTCTAGGAGTAGTGTGAAACTATAGGATTAACATTCTTTTAACTGAGAATGTAATTAATCCATTTTGGTAATTACATTAGTTTGGCATGTAATTCCTTGAAGCTCAATGTCTCAACACGAATTTTTATACTCTGATTTATACATGTTTAGTCCTCATTGTACCTAAATCTTCACTTCCTTACACCCGTGCAATTCAAAATCCAGAAAAGAGACGGGATTGACGGATCAGTGCATAGATGGAGGTTTGGATGCAGGGTTTATTATTATTATTATTATTATTATTATTATTATTATTATTATTATTATTATATATATATTAAAACAGATTATACCTAATTTCCGTTGCAAAATGTTGACTCTTCCATGGCATGTTACAATTTAGTAACATCACATTCTCTATGTTCACGAAGTAGCCGTCATAAATAAAAAATAGAAAATTACTTGTATAGTCGTTCGTTCAAAATAATAAACTAAAATTGCCGGCTATTTAGTTATAAATATATGATACATTTAGAATAATTAAATTATATTGGTCAAACTCCAACATATTATAAAATTAAATGCATGTATCTAATAATTCCTCAAACATATATACATACATAATTTTTATAAAAATATCTAAGATATGACATTCTATCAAAATGTCTTAGTTTTAATAAGTATAATTTAAGTTCTTACATAAAATATAGGTGTATCAAATTAAAATTTTAATATATTTTTCGGGAAATATATTTTTTTCCTAGAAAAATTATATAATTTAATTTATGTGTCTTGAAATAAATTTTCATTTGAATCATGTGCAGGTCTACTTGCACGTTCTTATTATTTATCAATTTTGTGGTATTAATTTCAGAAACTCCTGAATATCCTTAAATATTCAGTTAATTATGTGTCAAAATTTAGTCATTTATTTAAAAGCCGACGACTATCATGTATTATTATTAATGGTTGCACCGAGTCAAATGCTAATCGAAGGACCCATCTTCTTACTCGTAAAATTAATTTTTTTTTTAAAAAAAATCTAAATAATTTCCTAAAATATATATATATATATATATATATATATATATATATATATATATATATATATATTTATATCTCTCAAAAATTGAAATTGTCCAAATGGCTAAAATTATTAAATGCACGACAGCTAATTAATGATCATAATCACCCTCATATTTGTTGCAACAATGTTGTCAGTATACGTCTTATTATATTGTCCTTTGGCTTTGAGAATTTACAGGTGAAATGGAAATAAGCAAAACATCGTAACACGAGGGTCGGCCGGTTAATTTGCCTGATTTTGCATTTATACATGTCTTCTATGTAGAATAACTATTTTACAAATTCATCTCCATAGTTTAAATGATTACATCTACATTCTTTATGTAAAACATCAATGATTGAGATGCTCTGTAAGGCAGCACCCTACATGTTTAGAGGGATAAATTTGTAAAACAGTTATTCTACAGGAAAGACATGTGTAAATAGAAAAAATAAGACGTCAATCTTTGTTTTCATGCACCAAATAATGTTTTACACAAGATAAAGAGGATATTATTTTAGGAAATGTTTATAGCAAATGTCCATTTCTTCAAAACCTTAAAGACTTGTCCAATGTATATATTTAACATTATATATATTAGTTGAAAGGGAAAGGGAAGATTCAAAACAAGATATGTCAAATCTCTGAGATTTAAAATTTGAATTGACCAAATTCATTTTTATTCTATAAAAAAACATTTAGTTTATCAGTTCCAGTTGGTCAAAATTACACCTACCTCAACTTCAATTAATCAAGATTCTCATCCCTCAGTGTATATACTCCACTATATATACATATATATTCAATATGAGGGTTTAATTCTCCAAAACTGGATTAAGAAATTAAATACCTAACTTATCCATCTTCAATTAATTAATGAATGAAACATGAGGAATTCTTCAGGTGAAAAAATGGCGGATTCTGGTGAAGAGAGCAGCTGGACTTTCTACATACAAGGGTTCATATGTGATGACCAAAACAGCTCCTTCTCTTCAGATTATGAGACCCCTTCTCTTGTTTCTGATGCTGCTTCGTCCACTGTCAAAAAGTTGACAGATATTCACTGCACAGATACAAAATTAGGGTTTTCTAATGGAATCAGAGGTAATATCAACAGTATTAATGATAACGATAAAAATAATATGGACGGGAATATTGGTATCATGTCCAAGCAAAATAGTATCAAGAAACAGAAAACTAAAGTGCCTGCAACTATGATGGATTATGATCTAGAGGACACCGCAAGTTCTCCAGCAAACAGTCCCAAGGTTAGTTTCCGAACAAAAGATAACTATTTGGTCGCGCTTATTCTCAGTTTTTAGATTTTATATAATATTTTTGTTTCTTGCATGCTTCGGTTCAACAGATTTCTTATATGAACGAGTTCATGAATCATAAAGAAAAAGGAAAGGCTGATGTTTCTGAGGTATTTTACGTTTAATCAGACATGTGCGCATTATAGAGTTTACACAAGTAATTTGATAATGATCTCAATTGATAAAATTACATTACACTATGTCTTTAAATAATACAAGGCTAAGACTATTTACGGAATGTAGATTACAAAGAAATCAGAATAAATTACAAAATGAATTATAGGTAATACTGAAAGAGGGAATCATGGAAGATAGTGATTTATGTTGGTTCCCTTATACGACCCCTCAAAATTAATGTTTGATCATGAACATTGATTTTGCCACGTAACATGTGGAAACGAGATCGAGCAAGTGACTTGGTTAGTAGATCAGCGAGCTGGTCATCTGTGTGAACATGAGCAACACGCAATTTGCCACGATGAACAAAATCACGGACAAAGTGGAGATCAATGGCATTGTGTTTCATTCTAGAGTGCATAACTGGATTTAGACTGAGCTGTGTTGCACCAACGGTATCACAAAAGAGCAGTGGTGGTTTACGTAATGGGGAACCAAGTTCATCAAGAAGAGACTTTATCCAAGCAATATCTGAAGCTGCAGTAGCCAATGCCTAATATTCTGCTTCAGTAGAGCAGCGAGCTACGGCCTTTTGCTTGCTTGTGCGCCAGCTGATAGGTTGCCTAGAAAAATTATATAAGCTGTGGTAGACTTACGATCATCAAGATTTCCACCCAGTCAGCATCGGAAAAACCTCTAAGTAGTGGATCTGATTGACGACGAAGTAGGAGCCCGAAGTGAATGGTTTGTTTTACATAGTTTCTCTCGTGCGTATGAGAGCCACCATATCTCGAAACTCAGTACCAAGGCCATTTAGCACATATAGTGTCAACTCATCATCTGAAATAGGTGCATCAATCAACGAGAGTTTGTCAGCAATTACTTTAACTGCATGAAGAAACTTAGACACCGTGCATGAACCCCGTTGAATAAGGGTTAAATCTTCTTTTAACTGCATAATTCGAGCTCGAGATTTGCTTGTAAAGAGGCGGGCAAGATGCAACCAGGCATCACGACTTGTAGTTGCCATAGCAATAAGGGGCACACCTGCTTTTGAAACAGAAGCAAATATAGCATTCAATATTAACTGGTCTTGACGGTACCAGTGTGCATGAAGTGTTACAGCAGAGGAAGAAGAATCCGCAGTTGATGTATGAGGGCATCGAAAGGTGCCATCCACATATTTCATTAGATCGTATCCAATGAGGATGGTGATGAAAGTTGCACGCCAGGAAGGATAATTTGAGGATGTGAGTTTGTATGGCAATTGGCTGGAGTTGTTGATGGTAACAAGAGAAAGTGGGGACGCAAAGTTGGAACCAGTGGGTTCCGAAGAAGATGTGTTATGGTTGGACGACATGGAGATTGGAAGACTTTTGTGTTCTCTTGAGAGAAGAACCTTCGGATACCATATAGAGTTTACACAAGTAATTTAATAATGATCTCAATTGATAAAATTACATTACACTATGTCTTTAAATAATAGAAGGCTAAGACTATTTACGAAATATAGATTACAAGGAAATCAGAATAAATTACAAGATGAATTATAGGTAATCATAATTATTGAAAGAGAGGGAATCATGGAAGATAGTGATTTATGTTGGTTCCCTTATACGCATCTATCAATGCATACATGCATATATGTCAGGATCGATCGGGGTGGGTGGTCATTCCACATCCGAGTTCAACCAACTTGAGCTTCAGTAGCTCGTGTTCTTGAAATAATTGCACTGAGAGATTATATCGAGTTCGGTTACAAAACCGAGTGGAAGACACTCGACATAACCCACTCTATTACTGATTAACCATTTGAAAGATATTTTAAAGATATGCAAGTAAAGTACATAAACAAGCATTTGTTTATGGAAGTTCGAATGTGGTGTAATCCTTCTATGTCTCCCATTCTTCCACCTCATGGAAGGATTCCACTAGAAGACTTTGATTTATACAATCCCGTTGTACAAACCTGATCCAGTTGGGAATTCCCCATCCAACTAGAACTCCTAGCAACTCAACTATGTATGTTCTTTAATGTCTCACATACAAAGACCTCTTAATTGGGTGTGATGAATCATCAACCGTTACAATGATATTCACTCATCTATTAAGCTCTCAAATACAATGAATAGAGTGAATATATATATGGCACAAATGATCTCTAACTAGATCTGATATAGCAAGGTAAGTGGTGCCTAAAATCTGGGCTTGCTCTCTTTCAAGGTGTTCTCTTCTTGTAAGCTGCCCATTTTGAATCCCAAGTGGGTTTGCTTTGATCTTGCTTGGATTGATCTCCAATCACGTTATTTGAGCTTCCAAGACTTGTATATATAGCCACAAACAACGATATATACGTTAGACACAAGAATATGCCCGTTGGAAAATGTTCTGCATCATTCCCGAGCTTGCAACAGTAATATTTTGGTTTCTGGGCTCTTTGTATTTCGGACCGGACTAGCCGGATCAGTCTGGCCGGATCAGTTTGGACAGATCAGTCTGATCGGATCAGCTTGGGCAGATCAGTCTGGCCGGATCAGTCTGGGCAGATCAGTCTGGCCGGATCAGTCTGGGCAGATCAGTCTGGCCGGATCAGTCTGGCCGGATCAGTCTGGGCAATCAGCTTGATACAAAACAGATAGATAAACTTGCTCTTCCGATCTGTTGCTTGTAGCTCTTGATTCTTTGATTTATGGGGAACGTGATCAAAATGAAAATTGTATCCCTTTCTCTTAGCTTTCTACGGAATCAGGAATCGCTTGATTTCGAGTTCGTATGAGAGAGTTATGTTCGAAATACGAGGTGATGGTCCTGCTGTATGTTTGCTAGATGCAGCAGCACATGACGTGACTTGCAGAAGCTTTTTGGCCATCTTAACGTGCGATTCAATATTTGACTTTCAAAGATGATTTGTAGATCTTTGTCTTAGCTTTTCAACCCATACTGAATCGTCTCGTTCCAATAAGAGAGCTAAGAGTTATGCCCAAAAGACTGACAGTTGATTGCTGTAACAGCTTGCTGTTTCTTCGCGGTACAGCTCGATCTTGCAGGCGTCTTTTCTCATTGATAACATTCGAACTAGCCGATCTGTTGTGAAATATGACTTTTACAACCTCTTTGGAAGCACGCCATTTCAATATCCGAGCTATGAGATATGATCGAAACAATCCGCTCTGCCAGGATTTCAGTCTTGGTCCAGTTTGATATTTTCAAGCTACTTTTTTGTAATTCATCAAGCTCTTAATTATAATCTATGAACTGCACACTTGATGAAATATGTTTGCAACACAATAACAAGTTTTGTTAACATCAAAACCAAGATTATTCGGGTTTCCAAAACCCAACAATATATATATATATATATATTCACACACACATTCACACATACATATATATATATACATATATATATATATATATATATATATATATATATATATATTAGACAATATATATAAGTGCCAAATGTTAACTACAGTATAACAGTATAGGGCTTTAGTATTAGTATTGGGCTTCCTAAATTGACAACTCTTCCTAAATTGAAAATCGAAAACTCATTTCCTGGTTTTTTTTTGTTTGGGCCTTCTCGATTGAATTTACTGCCTTCTTAAATTGAAAGTTTCACAAAATACCAATTTAATACTTGAAAATCGAAAACTCATTTCCTGGGTTTTTTTTTGTTTGGGCCTTCTCGATTGAATTTACTGCCTTCATAAATTGAAAGTTTCACAAAATACCAATTTAAACTACAGTATAACAGTATAGGGCTTTAGTATTAGTATTGGGCTTCCTAAATTGACAACTCTTCCTAAATTGAAAATCGAAAACTCATTTCCTGGTTTTTTTTTGTTTGGGCCTTCTCGATTGAATTTACTGCCTTCTTAAATTGAAAGTTTCACAAAATACCAATTTAATACTTGAAAATCGAAAACTCATTTCCTGGGTTTTTTTTGTTTGGGCCTTCTCGATTGAATTTACTGCCTTCTTAAATTGAAAGTTTCACAAAATACCAATTTAATACTTGATTAATTTATTTATATTTATTTAGGAAACGTGTTCCTGCATCTCTGCATCTGCAGAGGTGAGGGAGGCCATGACTTCGTGCCTTTGGGAGCCTGCCTCAGATTGTTCTTCTCTTGGTTCATATTCTCTTTCTCTCGCTCGAATTGATGTTTTGTTCTGTTCTTCAAGCCCACGAAAACTTGTTCCAGCATCGACACCTTCTTCGCTATACAAGCTTCGGTGAGTTCTATGCTCTTTTCCACCTTAATCGTCTGCGTGTGTGTCCATTTTGTTCTTCTTCTCCCAAATCCTTGTTTCCTTCTTGGACCGCGGGAGTGTTCCAGCATCGAGCCATGCTTGGCTTTGCAAGCTTCGGTGGGCTACCTACTAATTTCCAGTAGGGTTTTGGCTAGATGTTTACTTATGTTTGTGATCATATAAGGGTTTTGCATGGACCTTATGGGCTTCAATAAGATTGAACTAATTTTTATTGGAGAGTGGGACTGTCCAGTAATTGATGTGCCTAGATACGATGTATTTACATGATAGTTTTATGATCTAATTCATTTTATAATTTCTTTCATAAATTATAAAATCAGAAAAAAAAAATTTGGTATTTTAATAACTGAATGGGGTTACCACTCGACTTACTTGGGCTGCACATAATCTGCTTGACAATTTCAGGTTATCAACTTTGGCATTCTTTTTTATTTTTAGTTGTGCATTTATTGAGTTAGACTTCTTTAAAAAAAATATATATTTTGGTCCAACTTCTGTTAACAGTTCACTTGCTCTATATGTTTTATGTTGTTGGGTCATCCGGTGAAAGTTTCCAATTGATTTTTGTGTGCCTTTGCATATTAGCAAATTTCTAAACAGTGTGCAGTATGCTTAAGAAACACTCAAAACTCACACATTTCCCTCGAATACCAGTATCATTTTGGCTTTGTTCATGGTTAGACCAACTTCTTAAATTAACAAGAAACATAGATTTTGCGAAAAATAATGGTTAACCACCCCACGGAAAATGCGACGACATTAATTAACCACCCCACGGAATGCGACAACATTTAGATTTTGCGAAAAATTATGATTAACCACCCCACGGAAAATGCGACAATGCGACAACATTAATTAACCACCCCACGGAAAATGCGACAACATTTAGATCCCAATTGCTCCATATCCAAGTTTTACAGGCTAATTAACAAACAAACAAGCCCCCTTGATATGTATGGATCGTGTTATTTTTCCTGTAGTTCCTCCTTTGTACGTCTGTAAATAGGTCTATAAATAGAAAGTCTCTTTTGAGCAATCATATTCATGGTGTATGATAGATATAATCCATAGATCTTGTTGTTGTTGTTGATGTTATTGTTGTTGTTGTCGCTGTTGTAGTTGCTGTTGATGCTGCTGTCGCACATTTTATTTTCTTTCCATGCAGTTTTACTATATTTCCCGTTGCTCTTCATTAGCCCCATCTCTCACCATGTATGCTCCGATTCTTTCCATGCGTGATCGTCGGGCCAAACGTAAAGGTTGTCTCCTTTAACTTAATGGATCATTCCTCGCGCACTTCCGTTTGCATGTCTGCTGGCCCATGTAACTACATGTTCATATTTTTTCTTTCTATGAGGTATTTTCAGGTTGTACTCTCGCTGAGACATCAAATCTACTTGCAATGGATGCCCCCATTCCCCAATCTCATCCGACCAATCTGACAGGTGGGCATACATGTTTCCTTTAAATACCCAAACGTATTAACATAGTTGATCGTACAAACCCAAGACGAAAGCGATACTTTCATAAAATAGAGCTTTTCACACTCAGTATGAAAGGGTTGTAGCACACTAAAGCAACACATATGATTAAAGATCAACCGTCCGAATGTCAGGGACATAACTCACGGGGATATATGAATAGTACTCCTGTCCTATTTTGATTCTATGTCCAACAAAATTTTGCTATTATTATCTAGGCGTAAATCTTTTTCATCCTATTTTCAGTTAGTTCGTGCATTTTCATGTTATATCTTTGGATTATACTTTATCGATTTCTGCTGGTGATGTTTTCTTGCATGTTAGATACTGTTGTTAGTCCATTCCATAGAAGGCAAAAAGGACCTCTCAAATATATTGACCGGATCAAATGCGTGCCAACAAAAGTGTGGCTTATACCTATTGTTGCGGATTGTGATTACTGTGGTGCACGCCGTTTTCTTCGCGAACCACCGGGCTTCTGTTGTTCAAGTGGGAAGATTTGTTTGGAACGCACTAGGATGCCTTTACAATTGTGGCAGCTTTACATATCCACTGGGTCTCATATCGCCGACCATTTCCAACAACGTTGTCGAACATATAACAATTCCTTCGCATTTACTTCTCTAGGGATCTATTATGACCATGAACTCTGCAAAGCAACCAAAGGAATTTACACTTTCAAAGTCCAGGGTGGCATTTACCATTTCATACGTGACTTGGTTCCTAAAGCGGGATACGGTCGCCAACTCCAATTGTACTTCTATGGAACAGAAAATGAAATAGACAATAGAATGGCTCAATCGGGTGATTTAGATGACAAAGTCATATTGTTCATAATGGACATCATGGAGCATAATCCATATGCGAATTTTTTCCGGAGCTTGCGAGATATGCCTAACTTAGACTCGTACAAGATTGTGTTGCGTGCTGATCCTTCTTTGGACCAACGAGTTTACAATTTACCTGTCATTGATCATGTCGCAGCTATTTGGAATGAACTGACTGATTCACCTTCGGAACGTCCACATGATGTTCGAGTATATACAAAATCAGACTGCACCCAATTTGTCCACTATTATTATGGTTGCTATGATCCTTTGCAATATCCGTTACTATTCCCTTACGGTGAACCTGGGTGGCATACAGGCATACATAAAAACTCTTCCGTTGATGATTCACATTCTACGGGTCTTCTACTAGACGACGATGAATCTTTACTTTTACCCGACCAGCACAACTCTGGTGAAGCATTTCTTGATGCCGAATATGAAAGTAACGACCTACGTTCACCCTCTTCCTTTTTTTATTCCTATATTTTGTCACTTATATGCCACATTATTTTGTCATTTGATTTACTATATTTGACATTTTCTCAACTTGTTTCAGATCTTAAACGCAATCGGTATAATAAGAGGAATGTTGCAGCACGAGAATTTTATTGTTATCGATTTCAACTGCGACGTGATGATATCTCTAACATACTACGTGCTGGTCGTCTTATTCAACAATACCAAATAGATATGTATGTCAAGATTGAAACACAACGCTTGGATTACTTGCGTACAACACAGGCACAGAACGAGATTCGGATGGAATCCTATCAAGGTATTGCTGATAGCATGGCGTGTGATGGTGTTGTCTATGGCAAATCCATTGGTCAACGCACAGTTCTTCCGTCTTCTTTCTTGGGTGGACCAAGGGATCTCCGACGCCGCTATATGAATGCGCTTGCTTTGGTCGCCACCTTCGGTAGGCCTGATTTCTTCATAACCATGACATGTAACCCAAATTGGTCTGAAATACAAAAAGAGCTCTTGCCAGGGGAACACACACATAATCGGGCAGACTTGCTTACACGGGTGTTCCGAGCAAAGAATGAGGAGTTAAAAGATGAACTTATCAACAAAGAATTGTTCGGGAAAGTTTCTGCTTATCTATACGTGATCGAATTCCAAAAGCGAGGGCTTCCGCATGTGCATTGGCTTATTATTCTGAAAAACAAATATAAGGTCACTTCTGTTGAGGCCTACGATCTTTTCGTCTCAGCGGAGCTACCTGATCCTGATTGGGACCTTCACCTATTTTCCTGTGTGTCGAAGCACATGTTGCATGGCCCTTGTGGAGAATTAAATCCGTCTAATGTATGCATGAGAGCGGGCTTTTGTAAAAATCATTATCCAAAAGACTTTGTTGATTCCACTACACATCGTGCAAATTCTTATCCGACATATAGGCGCCGAGATGATGGTAGAAGAGTTATTGCACGGAAAAAAAAACTAGATAATCGTTGGGTTATTCCATATAACCCATATCTATTAGCAAAATTTGACTGTCACATTAATGTGGAGATATGTGCCGATGTTAAGGTCGTTAAATATCTTTACAAATATGTATGCAAAGGAAACGACAAGGTTGCATATAACGTCGTTGACGTCCCCGCAAATGAGGACAAGGATGAGATACACGATTTTCAGTCAGCACGCTGGCTTTGCGCCCCCGAGGCAATGTGGCGAATTTATGGTTTCACACTTTACGAAATGAGCCCAGCTGTTGTACAACTCCACGTACATCTACCAAATTCTCATTACCTGTTTTTCCATGCTACACGTTCTTTGGAAGACATCTTATCAAACCCTAATAATTTGAGGACTCAACTAACTGAGTTTTTCTCAATGAATGCTTGCTATAATGATGTCCGTGCCTTGAATCTGCTTTATCGTGAGTTCCCTAAGCACTTTGTGTGGAAGACAACTCGGAAAAAATGGACTCCTCGCAAGCGCGGGACTGCTCTTGGTCGGCTTGTAACCGTTAGCCCTATGGAAAATGAAAGATTTTATTTGAGATTGCTACTCAACCATCTACGAGCACCCATTTCATTTGAATATTTGAGGACCCATAATGGTGTATTATTGGACAGCTTTCGGGAATCTGCTTTACAACATAACTTATTAGCCACAGACAACGACGTCCGTTTGGCAATGGAAGAGGCATCTACTTACCAAGTTCCGTATACTTTACGCCGGTTGTTTGCCACACTCCTTGTTTTCAACATGCCTTCTGATCCTGCCTCTTTGTGGGACGAATTCAAGCTACATCTTTCAGAGGATTTCCTACGAAAATCCAACCAACCCCAGAACTTTGCATTTGACTCTGCTCTTCGTTCAATCGATGTTTTCCTGCAATCAATGGGCAAAACGGTTGACGACTTTACCCTTACTCCATTTAAGACTTGGGTCAGCGAGGATGAGATGCGTAGCAAGGATTATGAAAATGAGGTTAACATTTGTGTATCTGATGAGGACTTAAGTTCTGTGGCTAAGTTAAATTCCAAGCAAAAGCAAGCATTTGATAGGATTATGGCATGTGTTGATGCTCCAGATGGAGGTGCTTTTTTTATCGATGGTCCAGGGGGTACCGGTAAAACTTTTCTTTATAGGGCATTGCTTGCAACTGTCCGGACAACTCGTGGTCTTGCCCTTGCAGTTGCATCATCTGGTGTTGCCGCGTCGTTGTTACCTGGTGGTAGGACTGCTCATTCAAGGTTCAAACTCCCAGCCGTGGTTGATCAAACAATGTCGTGTGCTATAAAAAAACAAAGTGTCCATGCACAACTTATTTCATCAGCAAAATTAATTATATGGGATGAAGCTTCAATGGCTAATCGAAGATGTATTGAGGCGCTAGATTTGTTTTTACGTGACCTAACAGAAAAGCGCATATTGTTTGGAGGCAAGACGATTGTACTAGGTGGCGATTTTAGACAGACCATCCCGATTGTTGTTGGTGGCTCCCGAGATGATGCAGTCGATTCTTGTCTTGTCAAATCGCACTTGTGGCCTTTTGTACACAAATTTTATCTCACTGAAAACATGCGCGCGCGAGAGGACCCTGCTTTTATAGAATTTCTTTTGCGCATCGGTGATGGAATAGAGCCGACTATTTCCGGTGACATTACGCTTCCAACGAGTATGTGTGTGCCTTATGTTGACTGTGAGGAACCTCTTGATCATCTTATTGGAGAAATTTTCCCTTCGTTTGACGACTATTATACAGATCCATTCTCAATTATCAATAGAGCAATCTTGACGCCTAAAAATGACTGCATGGATAACATAAATAATTCTTTGATTTATAAGTTCCCTGGAGAACTTGTTGAGTACGTAAGCAATGATGTTACCACAAGCGCATATCAACAATGTCAATACCAAGATTTCTTGAATGGTGCTTCGGTACCAGGTTTACCTCCACATCTTCTCCGCTTAAAAAAAAATTGTCCTATAATGCTTTTAAGAAATATCAATCCCTCTGAAGGGTTGTGCAATGGAACACGACTAATTTGCCGCAATTTAGGGAAAAAAATCATTGGCGCCGTTATTGCTTCAGGTGAAAACATCGGTAAACATGTTTTCATCCCGAGGATACCATTAGAACCTTCCGACAATATTAGGTGTCCTATCTCTTTTAAAAGACATCAATTTCCTATACGACTTTGTTTTGCAATGAGCATAAATAAAGCACAAGGCCAAACACTTGACAGAGTGGGGATTTACTTGCCACAACCTGTTTTCGCACATGGCCAACTCTATGTTGCGCTTTCTCGAGTCAGGAAGGCTGAGTCCGTAAAAGTCTTGATCAAACCACCCACTCCAATATTTTCCACTCATTGCCAAACAAGGAATGTCGTTTACAAAGAGGTCTTGGATGCTGCGATGTGAGGTAATACTTCTACACACATAACAAAAAAAAAACATATTTACAGCCTTGTTCGTTTTTGGACTAACATCTAATCTTGTATTCCATATTCTGCTGTAGTTCAATGATTTCTTTAACACAATTTTATTGTTCTTCCCTGCATTTACCTTAAATGTCGTTGTATTCTAGGGCAACACACTTGACTATAAGAAGAGGATACTGAACAGGCATAAAGATTAAACCAAGAGATTAAAAAACTCATGTAAGACTAGAGAATTGAGAAATGCAGGTACAACAAGCGGCGTCGAGTTTCTCGTGGTGTGCGATGATAATTGTTTTGATTCATATTAAACTGTTAGAATTTAACAAGATGGACGAGAGACAGATTACACCAAATAATTAAGAGTTTTAGTCCATGAAAAAATGGTCAAAAGTAGAACTATGGTTATTTTTCTCCCAATTTAGCATTATTTAGATGTCCAATTTTATATAGATATAGTTATGCAAGGAGTATCAAAGTAATGGAGGAAATCGATTCATATATTGCGGTCATTAATACATTATATATAGGTGATGATTTAATTCAGAAAAAAATGTCGCAGGATGGAAGCTCTACCTTTATCTACAAGACCCCCCTCGGTTTCGATTTTGTTGCTTAGAGCAACTGGTATGCTCTTCATATATTTGTGTATTTGAAGTCTTCCTTCACACATCAATAATTTTTATTCCATTTCATCTACAAAATCTAACATTTTTGTATATTGATTTAAATGATATTTTAGGTCTAAAGATCTTGGTGGCAATTGAGAAAAGATATGTTACGAGATAAAATTGAGATCACAGTCTCAGATGATAGTCCGGTCAAGTTATAATGCGCGTTTGGATTACTTAAGCATGGGTTCTGTAGCAATTGGCGCTTACATGACTTTTCAATAATGATTTCAAGGTGTCCGCTCTACTTTATGTTTGTTTTCGCCATTAATTTCTTTAAATCCCGTGGGACAACCTTTTTTCCTTTATGCTTTATTTCCCCAACTTGTATTATTTACAAGAAAATGTGCATAAAGTTTGAATTCGTACAAATGACCCTCTTCTTGATCACTGATGTTTACATGACTTTATTAAATAAATGAATCATTTCATATATTTTACTGAAGCATCACATAATTTTGAATTTTACTCTAGGTTCAACTACATGCGTTATGACGAGGAACATGGAGCAATCCACAAATTTATTGAGGCAACAGATAAAGTGGAGGTGCATATAATACAACCTGGAGGCCCAGATACATTAAAGTAGTATCTAGTGGAGCCGGACGAGACTATTTTCGGACCCCATCCAGTTAGTGTTTTTCTCCACATAAGTATCTTGAATCCTTTTTAATATTATTATAGAAGGTATATTTTATTGCAGAATAATTTAATCATGCAAGTGTTGGAAAAAAAAGGAACATTGGTTATAAAATAACCTTTTTCCTTTCTGTTCAACTTACCAATAATCTGGTACCTGGCACCGCGCCTTGCGCGGTGCCACGACTTACTAGTATATATATATCGCCCTTCAAAAAGAAAACTAATAATTCATGATCGTTTGATTAGATTATCTTATAAACATCACTATTGTCTTTTTTTGTTTATGTTGAACAGTTGAAAAGAAATATTTTTGGGAAGGATGGAGCATTGAATGATCATCATGTTGAAAAGGAGAATAACTGCACAGACATGAACAAAAGGACCTGTGATTGTTAATTTATTTTTTATTTTTCATTTACGTTAATGAATCAGAAATTAAATCACTAATATCAAAGAATAAATTACTTTATATATATATATACAATTTATATTATGTATTTCAAGAAAACGGGTGAACTACCTAACTAAAGTGAGTGGGCAGCATATTTGGGAGTGGCAATCAACTGTACTTAGTTCGATCTTTGTTTGATTTGGATAGTGTGCCTGTCTTTGAAGTAGTTGAAGTTTGGACTTATTTTCTCATCAATTGCTAGCACTATTCACATATGATACAACTAGTTTTTATTTGCATCGTGCAAGACACGGTGCAAGGACAAATTTATTGGACAGTTTAATTCCCAATTTCAAATTTTTTAATATTTAAAATTAATATCTCAAGCAAGTCAATAGAAGTTGATGAAAGCATAAAACAATGTGGTGACTGATTGTTCTGGGCCGAACATAGTTTATCGTGGATTAGTTCCATAAACCTCCAAGTATCATACGCAAGTACAAAAGAAACACACATAGAGAAGTAGTTGCATACACCCTAAAGAGTACCAGAGACAAGCATGAAAGAAAGAATCATGAATCATTGGAAAAGTTCATAACCAAGTAACAAACAAAAAGAGCTACAAGCTAAGTTTGAAACTAACTTTAAAAGTAAGGAATAGTCATAAATGTTCCAAACCGTTAGATAGACATGTGAGGACAAAGGAAATAACAAAAGCTGCCTAGACCAAATCTTGCAAGTCGACATGTAAGAAATGCTTAAAAGAATCGATCCTAGAAAATCAAACTTACCAAATTTGAAGTAAGTATTTAGGCTCCACGCAAAACATCTATCTTAGCTACAAAAACAGAGTCGAAGTAAATCAAATCGTAGATAAATTCCACAAAAATATAAGGATCAAAAGATTTAATGCATAAGAATGTAAACAACTACACATATTTATATATTCAACATATTGTCAAGTACCGATATAGGTAGTCCGAGAAAAAGAAATAGTGGTTCATACCCAAAAGAAAGAATAAAAAAAACTTTGGATTAGTCTTTTTAACCTCTTAACTAATAATGAGATATTCCCTAACCATCTGAATGGTTAAATTATTACCACAACAATGTTTTGTCATATTTTACACTTGTTTTCAGACACTTTTGCAACAATTAGAATAAAACATCATTTTTTCCAGATATTTGTGCACAATCAAAATACTGACTACAGTATTCTACCACTGATCTAACAAGTAACAAAGGCACGTGTTTCTTTTTTGAGAAGGAAATGGTCTTCCAATTTCAGCAGATGAGTTCTGAGTGAGGAACTTCACTTTCCATCACAAAGAGTGGAAATGCTAGTGTAATCTCCCAGGAATTTGATCAACACATCACATATTATCATCAAATTTATAAATTGTATGCATATGTTTATCTTGAATAAACGAACCAAAAACTTACTGGTGAATTTGTTTTTTCCTATGTAAAGTCTAATGCAAGCAACTGAATAATTTCATGAACTCTGAATCTGATAAGTGTGATAAGTACAAATCCTTTCTGAAGTCTTCCTTAAACCAAATCATAACAACCATCTCAATACGCTAAATATGAATAAGGATTATAATATGGACCTAGTGATTAAATGATGTATTTCCTACTTAACTGTGCTTATCGCAAAGTGATTGAAACATGGTGAAAGAATTGTTGTCTGAGTCACTTATTACCATTAGTTATAGCTCACGTTTTTTCAAACTCTAACCGAGTAGGTCTTTGACTACTCAGAAGGGGCTCGACTCACTCACCCCTTGATTATGATAATATAAACGCCTAATAATATTTGAGATTCAGTTGTTGATGTCATTAAATATTCCCATAGACTGAGAGTACCTTGTGAATGAAATCTTCAATTGCAGAACTGCTTAATTGCTCAAAAAGCATGTATAGAGGTTCAACTTCAATCACACTTAACCGCAAATCAAATCAAAAAACAAAAGTTTCAGACATAGGATAACAAACCCCAAAAACCTACAAAAACAACATTTGAAAATTCAACTGCAAGATAATAGTTCAATTCAACTCACATGTTGTCTCTAACGCAAGTATGGCATGTTCCTCAAATTCTGGTGGATGTTTAGCTTTTGAGAAACAAAAGCATTTGAAAATGGAAAGCATAATAGTCTAGTCCAAGATTTACAAATGAAAACTGCAGCACTTAAAAGCGTAAACAACTATCATAAGGTGACTGATCATATGGATAATCTACCACTAGCTCATATATATATATATATATATATATATAGTGTGAAGGTCTTAGAATAACTACCTTTGATCTCTTATGCCATATTAAATTTTCTTCCCAAAATATACATTTTCATTATATTATTATTTTTAAAACATAACTTAACAATGTATAATTTTCAAACATTAACTTTAAATAAAAAATATTTCAATTTTATATATTAAAAAAATATTATATATAAAATTATATTATATATATATATATATGCACATATGTAGTTGTGAATTTAGGCACCAAATCCCTATTGTTTTATGTTAATACTTACGTATATATGTATGGGTGTTGTGCCTTTAATTAGTACAATACAAAAAGTTTCTGGATCTTATTTTTATGTTTCAACGAACATTAGCCTTTATTATTCGGCTTTGGACTGTGTAAATCAAATTCGCTTGGCCATTGTTCTTGTTTGTCTTCGGTTCAGATTCGATTGGCTAGGCGTCTCTTGGGTTCGGTCGGTTGTCACTCGGTCGCCGCCTCTCCCGAACAAAGTGTTGTCATCTGTGGTTGGGGCTGTCAATCGTTGTCGTAGTCATTAGTTTCTGTTGGTATGTGATGGCGGTGGGTCTTGTTACGCCGCCTGCTCTCTTTGTTTGTCGCGGACAAACGGAAGTCCTCTGTTGTTGCCCAGTGGTTAATGCCTGCCACCGGATTTTCGTGCACTGTTCTGTGTGATTTCTTTGACGTTTTTTTTACCCTCTTTTTCGGTACAGATTTTCAACTGATGGGAGGAGTCCATCGTTCCTTTTCGACGGCACCTGCTGGTTTTGTGGTTTGGGATCCCTTTTTTCCTCCTATAAGTTATATATTGTTGGAATATGTGGTATACTTGGTTATATAAATGTTAACCACTTGGTGTATGAATGTTAAATATTTTGTGAAATTTGTTATTGCCAAAATGGTGAGAGTGACCTCTGTGGCTTTTTTCTTCTCTTCTTGAAATTGTCTACTCTCTTTCCCTGCCGAAGTATTACGTTCTGTTTGATATCTCATAAACTTAACCGTCAGCTTCTGTATTCATTTCGATGTTTAAAATGATGCTTTTATGTCACTTATAGGAAAATGAAATGCGTTTTTGAAAAAATGGATGTTTAAACTTGTTTGGTGTTGGGGGAGCATCTTGCCTTCGTTGCTTATGAGGAAGCTCATGGCATTGACTGTAGATCAGTGTTTGTTGTAAGCCCCATAACCCCCATTTGACTTTGCTTTGTTATGATTCGTAGATTGGCTATGTTGGGTTTTGGTGGAGGATTTTTGCCCACATCAAATTGCCCATTATTTGATTTTTACTTTAAAAAAAATTAGAAATAGAAATAAGTTTTTGGTTTTTGTAAACATGTTATCGTATTATTTATATTGACCTTTTTTTTATTTATTAAAGTTCTTCCGTTACAAGATAGTATATACAATAATATTTATAATTTTAAAACATGTCTAATGTCTACTTTAGGCCATCTACTCCAAATTTTACTCCAAAGGAATATTTCTTAAAATATTCCTTTTAATTTCATTTATAATAATTATTCTATTCAAACAATTATCTATTACAAATTTATTAATATATTTACATATTAAATTTAAGTTTATAAAAATTATTAGTTAATTAATAATTTATATAATAATCATGATTATTGGACACAAATTTAATTTTCTTATTTTTAGCAAGTTTATATTTTTAACAAATAAATTACATTTTCTTAATATATTTACCGGAAATATTTACAATATAAATAAAGAATAACAAATACTTAATTTGAAAACAATAAAACTAATAATAACAAAATTTAAAAATAAAAAAAAATAAAAAATAAGATAGCGTTTGCTATAGTGCTGCACCAAATTTTGTGCAGCAATGTAGCAATGCATCAAAATGGTGCAAGATATAGTGCAGGGTTGGAGAAGAGTTCCTGTGCTAATTTAGATTACTCCATTTTGACGCATCTGTTGGAGATGCTCTAAGTTGTTGAATATATTGCATCATTAATAGTGAAAAATATTTTAGCCAATAAATATATATATATATATATATATATATATATATATATATGTTGCATTTTAATGTTATTTCTGGAAATTTGTGTTTTCAGCCTACTTTCAACTCGTTAATTCAAAACATCAAAAATCCCTTTTTAGCCTTGGTTTGCTAGGTTTTGAAGTGATTTTGCTTTTTCCTATTGTTTCTAGTGTTGTTAAAACTTTCTGATATTTTTTATAGAATGTCTTGTATCAAAAAAAAAAATCACCTGAATAGATATATGTGACGTCAGAATGCTTATCTCGAACCTGGTCAGATTCAAATGTTCTTGTTAGTAGGTTGATTTCTTATGTCTGGTTCTTGTTGTTAGGACGATTTCTTAAGTCTTGGGTTTCTATTTGTTGAAACTATAGCTGTATTGTTTACGTGCTCTTGCATTATTTTAAATGCACCAGATTACAAGCCCATTGGCACCGGCGTACTGCTCATTGGACGATGCCAAATGAACTAGTATATCATATGTGAAAGAAAGTATTTGATCTTTAGTACTCCAACAGTAAGGGTGACATTCAAATTACACATATTTTTGGTTGAAAGAAATGCAAATCTTTAAAATGCAAAAACGAAATCAAAAGTTCAGTTATTGAATGCTGCCAAAATACTTGTCAAGGAGTTCGAAATGAAATAGGATTCAGGACTCGTTGGAAAATGGAGTTTTGCATCCCCTTAAATCATCTTAGCCGAAAAGGTATTATAGAGAAGATTTTGCTAAGTTTTGTATGAGTATTTTGCAACTCCAAGTGAACGTCTTACGGTTATTATTTTCTGTTCAATTTAAATCTCATTAATTTCTATCCTATTATTTCTTAGATAATGATCTCAGTTTGGACAGCAATTATTACCATTATTTTTTTCGTAATGGCTCCAAATGAACCACGGATTACTGGCCTGGGCCTCAAGAATTTGTCATCTCATGTTTATGCTACAGCTTTCTAGCCAGCTTGAATTTCTTGATGGCTATAATTATCTGAAGCATGGTCTTCTTTTTGTGCGTAACATTTTCCTTTGATATGTTTTTGAAGTTCAATTTTAGCGTTCATTGATTTGAGTTTGAACAAACGTAATGCCACACAGGAACTCGTTTTCCTACAAATTTAAAGCATGATGTCTAGTTCCTGTCGTCCCAAACAGATCGTGCTGACATTTAGCAGAATAAAAGGGAGTGAACCAAAATATTGTGATAAAAAAATCCTAAAAGCATCAAAATATAGCGTATGGATGTTCGTTTCCGAAACTCCTGTGAAGAACATAAAGATGAACAACAGGGAAAAAAATATTGTTTTTCTATATCAATATAAGCTACAGAAAGTGTATTATTCTTAAAAACAATCACAAATGAATGCCATAAATCTCAAAATATGTCACCATCTCTTCATCTGCTTGCTGAACTAGATTTGTCTTGACGATGCTGCAGAGTTTCTTTCATCTTCTTAAAAATGCTCATGACTGCCTCCATTTACTGTGAAAGATCGACTAGACAAGATTAAATCATGAAAATTTACCTATTTTACAGAAAATTTTAGATGAATGTTAACATTTTCACAGAAGCTTCTATACCAGAAGAAACTTCGGAGCTTTCATCAATTAAAGCTGAATGTCAGAAGCAGAAAAGTCAGCAGGGAAAGCATAATTGGTGGAATCAGACCAAATCGAGACCGAGGGGCGTCATTTCTACGAGGCAGCTCTGTTGGAAGAGAACACTCCTCCCCGTTGAAGAAAACTTTCGAAGGGAACCCATCCCCTTGTGGTATGTTTAAATTATTTAGATGTTTCTTTGAGAATGAAAGTACCGATTGTTGCTTTCCAGGAACTCTAGGATCCCTTTCGGGGTGAGTCCCATTTACCTCTCCAATCAAATAGTTTAATCCAGGCAGGCCTTTCATGAAAATGGTGCTATTGACTTCAGGTAGCTTTGTGCTGTTGAATGAGTAAGCTTTTTCAAAACCAGGGAAAGCCTTCTTTAACTGGACGGCAGAGAACCAATCAAAAAATGCAAAATCATCCCAGTTGAAAAGTGTTATTCTCGCTGTCCATCCATTGTTATAATCTGAATCAATGTGCCAGTTGATGCTCACTCCACAGTTGTCTGGACAAGGCAATGTTGCTGGTAGATTTTTGTTCTTAATCTTGGCCCAAGCTTTAGCTTTCTCTGTTCTGTTGACGAATGGTACCAAAAGGGCATCTGCGGGAACAGGCAATGGAGCTGAGTTTTTATCACAACGAGCTTTTTCGTCACATCCACATGCGCAAGTGTTGCAAGGAACAACTGAATCAGCATAGTAAGCTGAATAGGAAACGCAGCATTTGGATTGTTTCTGCTTGGGGCGAGTCATATTGCAAGTCACTTGCCAACTTGCTACTGCAAAAGTGTTTGCAGCAATCCCGGAAGGATCGGGAAACTCTGTTGGATCAACTCTAACAGGAGTGCCACACTTGTAAGTCGGGTTGAGTAGGCCTTCGATCTTCCAATTTTGAGGTGGATAAAGAGCGGTTCTGTTCAAGTCAGGCGGAAGTTTGAACACTTCTAACTGGAAAATGGCTCTTGCCTGAGTCTCATTCATTGTCTTTGGCAACAAAGTACCATTCTTGCAGCAATTTGGCAACCTTCCGACCTTGTCATCATTTTCCTTCTCAGTAGGTAAGTCTGCTATAACTGGCTTCTTTTGGCAGTTCATTACATTTGAAAAATCGAAATCCTGGTAGTACTGGCCTTGAGGGCCGTAAATGCATTCCGAAGGGTCTTTTTTGTGAGTATAAGCGCCCCTCATATCATAAATGAACTCGTTTCTCATCCACTCCCAAGTCAAGTTCCATTGATCAAGACGACCAAGTGGATGGTTGTTGTCTATGGTGACTTGTGCAAGATATTTGCTCTCATATGCTCGAAGAACATCATATGTGAAGGAGAGATCACCGTACTTTCGAGGCAAGAACTTGGTTTTAAGTTTGTCTTTGTATTTTGGGTCCCTTTTGCAGCAAACATGCATGTAACTTCCTGAAACAGTCAATTTTCAATTTTACTAAGCTCACATTCATCAGACTCCAAACGGTTCCAACAATTAGGTACTCAGAAGTCGTATAATAGCAAGAATGTGTCGTATTTAAAGATGTATTTGAAGGTGATATAAAATCAGAGGAGACATTATTCACTAGGAAACTAGATCCCATAGGGTGAATATATACAAGAAAATCCAAAAAAAACTCATCACCACCCTCAAACAAAGATAATAGAATGCATTTTGACATAGAATATTAAATCACCGTTATAGTACAAATTCTGCATATCCTGGTAATGATTCAACGAGCATTTGCGCCTACAAAAAAACATAACATTTACGGTATTGGCTTACCTTTTCGAGTGGCTGCAGGACATTTGTAGCCTTCAGTGACAAGCTTAAGTTTTTTAGGCATGGGGGTCGCTTTAGTTCCAAGCCCAAATTGTGTCCCTTTGAGATTGACCTGCACCATCATCTGACCATAATCATTAGCAGTCTCTATCGCAGTTTTCAGATCAGCCTGCGGATACCCTGCGAGAGTCGTTCCATTGTTCCCCACGGGAATAGGATATCCATCTCCGTCAACAACCACGGCACCGTCCGCAGAAACCAGCAGCTCTCGATACTGAAAGCCGATAAAAACTTTCCAAGATTTCAGTTCTTGAGCCCCAGCATTAAGAACAGTTAACATGGCCTTAAATGACCATGCCTGAGCTGACACATTCTTGACAAATGGATACTCTTTCTCTCGTCCCATGAATGTGTATGACACGAAGATTCCACCACAGTTTTCTTGTTCCGGAGGCGGTGTCTCGGGGGTGTCATAATCTTGAGCATTGGAGACGTTGATGGTGGATACAACCAGGACAACTAAAACACAAAACCATGGTATTCTCATGCCTGATTTTCTTGTCAACATTTGTGAGAATAAACGTGGATTTGTTTTCAAATCCTTTTATTTTTTCTTAATTCTTGGTGTTGAATTAGCTATAAAGGCAGCGTCGGGCTCAATGTTTAGTTTTCAGAGATCACCAGGCAATGCCCCGTGAAATTGGACACGGTGCATGAAGGTGATAGAAGAAAAATGATTGAAAATGAGACGAGAAAACAATGTTAGTTACTGCTGGCATAGGATAATGCGAGACGCACGATTTTTGTAGGTACTAAAATTAAGAATCGTTTTCTTCCTCTAGTTTTAGCGATTCTTGCGGAGGCGAAAAGATGGTGTAATATAAATGCAATAATTCGTTAACCCAGAAAGGGAAAAAATGGTATCAGCATTTTGTTATAAAACTTTTGGGTAACACATCAAAGGACTATATTCTGATTTTGGATTTTGAAGATATCAAAGGACTATCGAATATTTGTTGGTGCCGCTTTTGAGCGAGCAATGATTGTGATGTTGTGCTGTCGAGCATGCGTGAGAATGAAATGTCGCTATTGTAGAGCGAGCAATGAGGGAATCTAAGCTTTAGTCAAGGTGGGGGCCAAGTGTCCCCTTTAAAAAAAATTTATTTAGTACCTAATTTTTTTTTAAATAATTATATTTACCTTCCAAAAAATACAGTTTACCCCTTAAAAATTACATTTTATCACTCCTTAAAATTATATTTTGACCTCATAAAAGTAAAAGAACCACTAATGGCTATCTTATATGTTTTTATCTTAATTTAATAACATCGCCTGCTTATGCCTTTGTATTAGTTGCCGAAAAATAATATTCTAAAATTCTTATTCGTGCTCTAAATTGTTAATTTCACGTGAACGATAAATCCGTACTCTCTATTTTGATCGATAGTTTGTTTACATTAATAATCAATACACATCTTTTTATAACTCCATAAAATTATATAAAAGTCAATAGAAATATCTAATTCCATAAAAGGCATTCATTTAAAAAAAAAGGTTATTAAAGTTAATAAAAATCTAGATTGAATACATAATCTATGATTGAATACATCATCTATATGTAGATAAGAATGCATAAAAAAAATTATATATATAAAAAAGTAATGCATGAAAACCAAAAGTATAAATATTATATGGAAATAAGATTATTTTTTGAAAAAAATCTACATTTTTGGTAGCTCAATACTTATCAGTATACTAGTTTTTCTTGGTCTCTAATCGAACATTATATGTTACAAACACTATATGCTACGCTCCGGGTCCAGGTCCGCGCAAACATGATTACACAATGAGCTCATATAGCAACTACTTCGTATTCGTCATCGCTCTATGAAAATGGTTAAACCAAATTGTTATAATAGTCCATTGTAAGCCTTTATAAACCGCTTTACATCTTCATCCACAACCAATATGGGACAAAGTATTACAATGCTCATTGTGCAGTCACGCTTGCACAGGCCCAAGCCCGGTGCGTGACACTGTGCATTTACATGTATACTATGCACGATAAAGAGTCGCAAAGGGATGCTCCGTCCCAATATATATAATTCACATATAATTATAACTAAAGCTGAGTTCTTAATTGCTCGAATAATTTCTGCATGCTCTCAAGATTCTGCTTCATTTCCTTAATATCATCAATGTATTCAGCCGAGGATTCCGACCTATTTATTAATTCAGTAGCAAGGGCAGCACATTTTGACTGTGAATCCTCAAGAGAAGCCATTGTTGAATCCAAGCCAGAACCACCACTTTTGAACAACTTCTCAGGAGTAAAAATCCGGTCAAAATTCTTGCTTCCTGCATGACACAGGAAAAAAAAACGAAAAATCAGAAACCTTGACTATGCAAGGCGCTGCAAAAGAAAATGGCTCAGAACTGGTTTAGAGTTCCGGCTATGTTGTCTTGCATTACCCAAGTTACTTAGTTGGCGGATAGCTGCTGAGCCTACGGTTCGTTCTAATTTGAGAATGCGCAGGAATCCGGCAGCTATTCTACCCATAGAAGCAACCTCAGACTTGAACAGGAGAACCAGATGTTGCAGCTCATCCTTTGTCACTACGGCCTCAATCTAGGAAGAGTTTCACCATATTAATGAGTTCAAAAATATATATATATATATATCACATCGAATTTAAATTCTATTTACTGGTTCTTTCACTGAGAGTTTCAAGCTTTCCACCATCCACTTGGCCATTGACTCAACAGCATCGCTAGCTTCAGAAGCCATCAATTCAACTTCCACATTGACACCACAGTTACCATTCTGCAAGACACCTTTTTCAGGAATCCCATTCACCATGATCCCTTGCAAAGCCACAGGCTTTAAGATCTGCAAGCCTTCCATGCCAACCTGTAAACATTTTAAAACGGTGGCCTGAGATGACTCATGATGCAAATTTGGTTAAGAGAGATTAAGTGACAGATTACAATAATTTCCAACAGTATAAAACCCATAATACCGAGGCTGAAGCAACAGATGTATGTATCTAAAAATGCCTTATATCCATAACAAACTTTTTGATTAAAAAGGGTTTTTTCCCTACTAAATCAAACAGCCACTTACAACTATCAAGACATGATTGTTTTGCAATCATAACAGGATGCATAAATATGTTGACCCACAGCAAAAATCACGTGCCAGAATAAGATAAATCAGAAAAAGTTGAAATATCTCAATATCACCAAGAAGAATTCACAAGCCACTCGGAATCAGGATAAATTCACTATCGACATAAATGTAACAAATATAGCCCTAAGAATAGGAAAAAAGGTGCTCACAGTGATTGATTCGATTGAATATTTATGCTTTACACTTGGTTTTCCATTTCCAACCAATACGTGCTTTGGACTGCTTTTTCCTTTGGCATGCAAACTCCGAAATGTTGTATGCCAGCTCCTTTCTTCTCTGTGAGAATTTTCAGAATTACAGAAGGACCTCCTATTGCCCATGTCCTGCGAACCTTCAAGCGCAAACAACCAATCTTTCAACTGTACTGATAGGTTCACATCATCAGGTGCACCCAACTGAAGAAGGGTACTGTCATTTCCATCTTCTGAACAAGAATCTAAACATAGAAAATCAAATAAAAAACCAATTTAAAGATGAATAACAGAGGAAAAACAAGCTGATACGAAATAGTGGCTTACTCATGCTCTCTCCAAGCCCATCCATTATGAGAGGTGATGTTTTGAAAAGCTTTGACAGAGGTCCAGTGGATAATTTCTCTAGCCCTCTACTAAGATCCTCCCCTGGTCCACCATCTGACCCAAGAATTCCAAACCTATAAAGCAAAGATTCGGTATAATTCATTCCTCCACCAAGGCGGACACCAGCTACACAAGCAGAGATATTCAAAGAATGGCACTTGATATCTTGACCACTATATGGAATCACATGGACCATGTCTATATCCAGAAAAGGTGAGGTACTCTTTTGAACCCAAAAGACAGCTCGTAACTTACGATATTCATTTTCATCGTGATGAATAAAATCTGAGGTTAAATTTGAGACATTCTCATGTCTCGAGTTATTCACAGTGCTTGCACATTCCACCTCGACTCTATCCCACTGTAAAGTAGATGATATTGCTGTAGCACCACTCAATGTTCTACGGCAGACTTTGATGGATAGATTTTCTCCCATAAAACGGACTAAGGGTTTACCGGGAATATCAGAAGAAGATTCCAAAAATCTTAGCTGAAGTTCCTCCACAGCTAGAGATGCAGCAGTATCACCGGGAACCTTATCCATCTTAGTTCCATCCAAAGAGTCATTTCTTGTTCCATTAGACTTTTGGTTTTTCCCTACCAGAGCTATCCTTTCGTAAACCCTACCAAAATATGAGTAGAGATCTAGAACAAAAAATAGTTCCTCTACAGAAGAGTTCGAAGAATATTGTTGACATGCAACCCCTACTCTAACAAGCCCTCCTGGAGGAGGGACATTTGTTAAAGGGCTTCCATCTGCGGTCACCATAGCTACTTCAAGACGAACATCTTTCATCTCAAGGCATCTCCATATATTCGGAGACTCCACAAGAGAGTTGTCCCTTCCAATTGACCTGTTGTCAGTCTCCAAAGCCAAACAGATCAAAGAAGCTGAAGCAGTCAATTTCCTCTGGCTGGCATCAACTGGATGACCTTCCCAAAGACAAAAGCATGCTGCATCTTTCTCAAGGTTTAGTAACCTTGGTTTAAGGGAAGGTGACTCAGAAAGTATCAAATCTTGAATATGAAGCCTTGCACCAGTAAATGAACGCTCAAAAGGTGCGTTACAAATTCTAGAGGTGTATTCTGGTTTTCTTATTTCCAGTGGGACTGTAATATCTAAACCTTTAAGATTAAACACAAGGGATTTAATAGAAAAATCTGGCAGCACAGCTCCATGATTAACAACAATTCCATCAGCCAAAAATGACAATATCCTCAGACAGGATTCTTCCTGAAGATGGATCTGATTATACGGGTGTGCATTAAATCGAGGTCAGAATAAATGAATTCTGAGTTAATATAACACATGAAGGAAAATAGAAGACAAGTTGGATACTTACAATTAGTGGCTGACAATCAATAACGGTTCTTGAAGCAAATATTGGAGGAACTGGGGAGGGCAAGCGCTGGAGACAGTGGAGGCTTATCAGAGGCACTCCACGGTTCAATTGCCATGGCTGGTCTCCCAGAGGATATATTGGAGGACAGAAGTTCTTACCTGCATAAACAGCGATGGAATGGAATAACTTTTTAAAAAAACACAAAAACAGCAGACTTAAAATTCCATAACGATTTTTAAAATCACGGTATACCAAAGTCTGGAATATGTGACACATCAACTGAAGCAGTTTCCATGGACGGTTGTACTAAGGTGCCTGAAGGTCGTGTAAATGTGTCGCTGCATTTTATTTAACCATATATAAGAACTCAATAGTATGAATAACATTCATAGATGCCATGATGACAAAAATGACATCATGCAAGTAAGTGAATAGACTTCCTTACAAAATGTTATTCACAAAGCATCTCCGAGCCACAAATACAATAAATTGTGTGTCCCACAAACCTTGGATAATGGCAGCAGCATACGGATGAGTTAAAAACAGCATGTACTTGAGAAAATTAATTCATGAAGCAAATAAAACCTAGTTTGTTTTGCTGTTGAACAAAGCACTAAAAGCATATATGGGGATTAGATTGATTGAACTGCACGTCAGCAATTTAGATGATTGCTTTAGATTCTAATCAGATGACATGTAATAGCATGGGAGTTTGATAACCATGACCATTATTTACTCGACAGCATCAAGGCTGTTTCTTCTGTTATTATGATTATCCGAGTGAGCATATCATCATGGTTTTGCAGAAAACAATGAAGCCTGATACATAGGTTCAACGAACCTCAAAAACAAGCAACCAATCATAACTCGAGTCAAGAACTTGGTATTTTCTCCATCAGAAACACTTGCCTGCAAGACGAAATAAAGCCTTCAGTATTTGGTCCAAGCAAGTAAATTGTAATGGAAGTAAAATCATTTTCTGCATTAAAACATGCATGGAAGGACTGGTTGCTTCGTCAATGACCAAGAACAGGTGCATATAAAAGAAATTTCTTTCAAGTTCCAAAAGACAATACCCGAGAAAAAAACAGTGACTGCATTAAAAGTTCGAGCTGGAACTCTGTATGACAAACAAACTTGTTAGACCAAGACTTTAAAAAAATGTCTTTGGACCAGAAAAGAATGTCTGGGAGTGATAATTGCCCTGCCAATGGATCAACCTAAACATGGCTCTTGAATTGCTATGAAATTTAAAACTTTTGAGTTGCACCAACTGGTGAAAGAGCGGCAAACACGGGTATGCCTTGCACGGCAGAAAAACTAACCAGCATCTTTTATGCATAGAAATATGTGATCCACAGTCATTGAGACTAATGAACGTTCAGATGCTTCCGCAGACCGCTGCCAAGATAGAGGGTATACAGCTCAAAACCTCAAAATGGTTGGTCCCAAAGTATCATCAATATGTTATTTTATCAAAAAGTTCTTAAAAAAGAAAGGGAAAAAGTGAAAAAATTCATACTTGCGGAGCACTTGGATCCATGTCTCCTCTATTTAAACAAACATAAAGTCCAGTAAAGAAACGGAGAAGAGCTCGTAATCCTGATAACATGAGTTACATAAAAGATAGTTTTGGGATGCACAAATAAAACATAATCCAACACTTGCCAGGTTCGCTTAAGGAAGGGCAGACTGCTTCTGTAATATGCAGTTGGACTTCAAGCCCTAGTGGACTATTGAGTTCCGTTCTTTGTATTGTTATCTGAAATTAACCATTAAGCTCAGAAAGTAATATTTTTCTTGGAAAACATAATTCCGCTCACTGGAATGCCGACATGTATATCATATGTGACGGCAAAAATAAAATAACTGTAATTCCTAAACGATAAATTCAACATCAAAATCTCATTTCTCGTAATGTGAATTTCTTCAAATCAACTGATATGTTTAAATTTGCATACATGGGCTTCTCCTGAGATGCCCTCAATAAATCGCTCTCCACCAAAGAATACTCGTTTTGCACCATCTTCATCCTTCCTATTAGACTCTTCTATGGAGTTTGAAAAATTTGTGTCCGAGAACATATCTGGATGAGGCATGAGGTCAATAGATAAATGTCCCCATTCAAGTTTCTGTGAACCACAAATAGAAAAGTATCTCTCATTATAACATGTAAACAACCTTGCTGTTTCAAAAAAATAGAGACAGATCTTTTAGTAGTGTGGGGCAATAGCTTATGAGGGAAGCAATTAAGCAAAAAAGAAAATAGGCAGGAAAAATTGTGTGCACTCTGTTTATTTAATCTTATGTTTTTAATTGCGCATAAAGGAACAAGAAAAAACAAAATCTAAAATACATGAATGGAGTGCTTACTTTGAACACATATATGAATCTCTTGTCACTTGAAAAACCTCGTGCCTCCTTAAGATTTACAACCTGATAGAGAAGATGTTTGAATGATTAAAAGAGCTATTCAGATACAAATGCACCTAAAGCAACATGTACAAAAGTAGAACTCTACAAGAAGTTTAGATCATAACCTCCCAGTGTTCATTTGTTGTATATAGCAGAAGATTGCGAATAGTGATTGAAGCCATAGGAGATGCCCTATTAGATTGGCAAATGTTGGATGGAAAGCATTAGAAAACAAAAGTGATTAAAAAGCAATGGTGTGCAACCATTTATCACCCAGATTTCTATCGGTCTTCACCCTAAACTCTCGATGTTCTCTTGCCTCTTAAACCAGGAAAATACACAAGTCTATGATGATCAAGTGTTCAGTTATTTTCAATCTTTATTCAAATTAATGATACTAGCATATTAAGATGTGTGAAAAGGGGTTCTCTTTTGTTTAGTGAGACTCCAGGAGGGTAGGGCTGAACAAATGAAATAGATATTGTTCAAAACATTCTTTTCTAATTTCTGACATTGTGTATTCCCTGCGTGAATTTCAACAGAACTCAAACAAGGTATAGCACTACATTCTTAAATAAAACAGGTTGACGATCATCAGTTATAGACAGAAACACATTTACTTTTTGCACAGGAAAGTAGGTGCACATGAAGCAGTGATATCACATCCAAAATATGCACGTGAGAACATATGTTCAATGCAATTCTGAGTAGATTTATTCAAGAGCTTGCTCCCGGCTGAAGAATTAAAAGTTTAGCTTATTAGAAAGGTGACAAGAGTTTTACCAAGTTGCTCCCCCTCTTTGTCGAGCACCACCATGAGTTGCGAGTAAGAGATTCACAGTCCGCACTTCCAGTGTCATTCCATCTGCAATCTGTCAAACAGACAAGACAAACATATGGCCATCAGCATAAAACTGTTTGAAGTTCTTAAGAACAAGGCAATGCACAAGCAACACCTATATCAATTACTCAGAACATGGTAAATCAAAAATATATAACCATTCAACATAATGTAGAAATTAACCTTTTCAGCAAATCCATATCCACTACCCCTCGCAGCAGTGATGGATGAAGCACTGCGTGAAGATCTGAATTTACAATGTGAAGCTATTCTATCCCACTAAAAACAAATGAATAACCAAAATGAAGTTTCTTAATCCTATCAGGTACCTGCTTGAGCCCCAAGATGCATCTATATCATCTTCATTTTCCTCCAAAACCAGGTCAAGCCTGTCAATTTGTACCACAATTGGTTCTATTTGTACATTGCTCACCGAAGGCAGCTTCAACAGCAAATAATCATTTTATTCACCAATAATCAACACTCCCACATTACAATGCTCAAAATTTTAGTGGAACATCAGTTAAATAATTTCATTAAACAGTTAATTAAGTTAAGAAGTTACTGACAATAATCTTCAACTTCCCAACTTTAGCGGTGGCGACATTCAGCGCGGGCGGTAATCCTATACTTGCATGCAATGCATCTCCATCTATGTCTACCGAAAACATACCCAAATCAACCAAATCCTCGATATCAAAATCATATCTTTGACCAAATGGAAGCAAAATTACCTAAATTATAGAGCTGCAGGGTGCGTCCCTGAAATTTGCACTGATCTCTGCTGAATGACTTCAGCCAATACTTGAGAGTATATTCCAACGCTATGCCTAATATTGATGACATCTAAATTGATAATCGAATAGATCAACCGGCTCAATAACACTTTAGCTGTGGCCAAGAATTTAGAAGTCTCTGAGGCGATTACGGCGCCGATGTTTGCCGGGATCAAAGAAACCAGCAGATGTTGGCAAGAGCGGAAGTCGGACTAGAGCGCGAGAATCAGGTAATGAACATCCTGATTTGATTGGCACGTGCGATCAAGTTTTGTAGTGTGTCATGGAAACACCTGTCAAGTGCACGAGATTCTATGGGGCAGGCCTAGAAAACTTTCGGCCTGGCGTGCAATCACTTGGTGGTGATGGTGTAATTGTTTCTTTCGCTGAAACGAATTCCGCAAATGATTGGCGTGGAGAAACAGATGCAAGTTAATGTGGATGTAGATGATAATATCTGTCTATCATGAGTCATGACACGGGTAACATTGTCGGTTTATTTCTCAAACTGTGTGGAAGATTTACGATATTCTTGGCATGATTCACTACTAAAAATATTTATATTTTAACATATTATACCTTTTTAAATATCTAAGTATCTTTTGCGTAAATTATATTAAATTCATAGCCAATTACAGCCGTTAGATTATTAGAATAAAGGGTGAATATTAAGTCACATAAGTCCGATATGTGGGTTGTACTAATTTAATATTTCAATTCTCAATCTTTTTTTTTAAAGATTTAATAAGGTTTAATAATAAGTTGCGACCCTGTAAATCTTAAATCACAACTTAGTAACATTTTGTTCGTTTTAAAGCGCCACATACAAGATCAGAGCGCGAGATCACAACCGGAGTAACAATGATCGGAAGATAGAAGGATTATGTGACGTATAATGAATATACTTCATTTATAGGTAATAATGCATAATCAAATTATTAATTAATTACAAAAAAATTATTATAAATTAATTTCGTTACATATACCATGACAATATATATTAGTACCATCTCGCATAAGCTATATTGGTAATAAACATAACTTTTTTTTTCGAACCAGAAATAATCTATTAAACTAAGCATCAGAATATACAAAATCCTTCAAAAAGAAAAGACAAGATTCAACCAAATTGGGAATAGGGCCAAACTAAACAGCCCTAGAAGCTAGCTCGTGAGCTATAAGATTAGAAGTGCGCCTACAATGAGTTACAACAAATCCATTACTATCAGCACAGAAAGATCGAATATATTCAATTATAGGCGCATCTGGGTGGCCATCCAATGGGCTGTTGATAGATTGGACTACCAAATCCGCATCTGATTCCACAATTCCACTAAGCCAATTATGTCGACGTGCAATCAAAATTCCTTCTCGAACTGCCAATAGTTCTGTCAATTATGGTGAAAATCGACTTGGAATGCACTTAGCTGAAACTAATAATATCAATCCTTGATTATCTCTAATGACAATACCAACACCAATAACATCCTGAGAAGGTGGATCCGAGGCATCCACATTTATCTTTATAATTCCTATCGGTGGTCGCTTCCAAAACTCTGGGATTGCACGGTATATAGGCTCTGTCAAGGGAACAAAAGTATCATATCCCAGTTTACGATCAAACACAGAAGCACGATTAATAATTGCACACACAGGTTCCATTCTATGGTGGAATACTTCTTGGTTTCTATCAAACCATAGACTCCACAAAATGAGAACAAAAGTTTCAACATCCACCAATGACCCAAAAAGAATCACCGAAGCCCATAAATCCCTAATTGAATATCCACAAAAGTTCTTCAATAAAGGCCAAATTGCCGAAGATTTCCAAACCTTACGGGCCCTTTTGCATTGCCATAGTGCATGAAAGGAATTTTCTGGAAAAGCGTGGCACCGATGGCAGAACACATCCACATCTAAACCACGCTTGGCTAATTGAAATTGAGTAGGCAAAGCATCATGAATAGCACGCCAACAGTGTATTATAACTTTCCTTGGTATTTTTAACTACCAAAGTCGACGAAAGATAAGTGAAGTTGTCGATGAATTCATTGTACTACCTGCCTCCCTACTACTATTCTGTTGAGCAACCATATAGCCAGACTTCACTGTATAATCGCCAGAAGAAGTATGGTGCCAAATCAACTTATCCCTACCGTCCAAAAAATTGGATGGGTATACATTTTAGTTCATCATAATCAATTGGCCAAAAGATTTGATGTATGAGTTGCCAATTGCAATCTCCGTGATTATCCCGCAGTTCACTAACTGTGATGTGTTCCCACTGAGGTAAAGGGATCGTAATTGGCTTAAAAGTGTATGGCCTAATGTCACGCCCCGAAACCGGGGTCGATAACACCGGCGTTGATTCCAAACATAAAATTCGAATCAACAAGCCTCGTATACAGATCTTTGATAAAACCAGTCTATTTATTCCGAAATCATTAAATTGTCCTTACAATTGCTATTACAAAATACTATTCTCTGGGATTAAATCAAAGATGCGGAAGCGTAAATAAAACTAATAAATTTCTTTGAAGGTTCTCCGTGGATCATCTCCAAAAATTATTCTTGTTCTTCTTCCTCGATCTCTTCTTTTCGTCTTTGTCTGGGAGGGGAGGTAAGGGGGTGAGCGTTTGGGAAAACACCCAGCAAGTAGGGGTCGATTGAACATAGTAAAAATATACATATAATCATAGCAAAAATCCTTTAATATTTCTTTGTCAAATCACATAGATCTTGGCACATAAACACATTTCTTACACATAAACACATATCTTGCACATATCCACATAACGAGTTATTTGATTTAAAAGCATACTTTTCATAGGTTGTTCAATCGAGATTTAAAACATACATATAGTTTTGGAAAACGAAATGAAGTTGTAGCAAAAACCCACTTACCTTCGAAGCGTGATTGAACGAATTACATGTTGTAGAAAATAGCACAAAATCTCCTCATCCTTTGCCTTGAAGGTTTCGAATTCTTGTGGGTGTGAGTATGCCAATTTTCGAAAATTGGAGAGTGTAGAATAATCTTTTCTTGGCATGGTGTATTGTGGTTTTAAAGTGAGGAGTGATGGTCCAATGTAGATCCACCAATTTGGCTCATAATGGCAAGACTCAAGGTAGGTCAAATGTAATATTTTAAATGGATGATATTAATTGTATATTCATTTCTTTTGCCTTCTAATCACAAGATTGGAGCTAAATAATAATTGGATGGATGTATAGTGTTAATGTGATTGGGAGCAAATAAATGGGATTGAGTGAGGTGATTTTAAAGTATGAGGAATAATGGAGACTCCTAGACTTTTGCCATTTAGTGTCATGTTTGAGTAATGCATTTAATGATTAATGACAAGATTTGGGAAGGCAATTGAATTGGTTAATTCCATTGGGCAATTGAAAAGAGGACTTTTATTTTTTATTGTAGGAGAATTAATTGATCAATTCCTAAACTTTGGCATGTCTAATATCATGATGATAGCAAGGTAATGATAACATGATTTGGTAAGGTTCCCAAACTTTGGCCATTACAATTGAATGTCTAATGTCATGATTTTAGCAAACCATTAATATCATTATATGGGATTGAATGAACTTGAATGGTGGAATGGTGGCAAGGTTTGGGTTAAGCACTTAAATGTCATTGAATTACTAATGATAAGAATTGGGGAAGTCCATTGAATGGTTTAATTATGCACTTTCAAAAATGTAGGATTAGTGTATGAATTATAGTCCATAAACTTTTATCTATTCATTGCAAGATTTAAGATTGATTATTATTATTATTATTATTTTCAATGATTTCTTAATTAACTACAACTTTAAATTATTCAAAAGTTTATAAGCTAAAATCATATAACCTATGTATTATCTCTTACACAACTCTAATAAGTTATAAACTTAAATATGTGATTAAAAGTCCACAAGATTGAATAATATAGTTAAATCAATCCATAATGTAAATCTATTATTTTTATTTATTTTTCAATGTTATCTCGGTATCACGTAATTTGTTTGACCAAAATTTCGGGTCTTCACATCCCTCCCTCCTTATTGGAAGTTTCGTCCTCGAAACTTGAGTCGGCTTCAGGAATACATCACATAAGCACGTAACACATATCACATAGTGACTTCTTTGGGTTCAAGAGGTGGCTCCCATGTGCATAGCACTTTGCTCATTGGATTCAAGAGGTGGCCCCCGTTATGTGTAGCACTTTGCCCCGTCGGTTCAAGAGGTGGCTCCCACATAACGTGGCACTTTGCTCCTCCGATTCAAGTGGTGGCTCCTACACACGTAGCACTTTGCCCCGCCAAGCCTTTACTAGTACATTTACACAAAAACTCACAATGACTTATTGGATTCAAGAGGTGGCTCCCATGCGCATAGCACTTTGCTCTTAAGGATCAAGAGGTGGCTCCCATTCATGTGGCACGCCCACATCATGTAGCACTTTGCCCCGCCGAATCAAGTGGTGGCCCCTACACATGTAGCACTTTGCTCCGCCAGGTCCTTACTTTTACATAAACATATGACAACTTATTGGATTCAAGAGGTGGCTCACGAGTGCATAGCACTTTGCTCTTAAGGATCAAGAGGTGGCTCCCATGCATGTGGCACGCCCACATCATGTAGCACTTTGCCCCGCCGAATCAAGTGGTGGCTCCTACACACGTAGCACTTTGCTCCGCACCTTCACATACACATATTACAACTTATTGGATTCAAGAGGTGGCCCCCATTATGTGTAGCACTTTGCCCCGTCGGTTCAAGAGGTGGCTCCCACATAATGTGGCACTTTGCTCCGCCAAGCGTACTTTCACATACACATATTACAACTTATTGGATTCAAGAGGTGTCCCCCATTATGTGTAGCACTTTGCCCCGTCGGTTCAAGAGGTGGCTCCCACATAATGTGGCACTTTGCTCCGCCAAGCGTACTTTCACATACACATATTACAACTTATTGGATTCAAGAGGTGGCCCCCATTATGTGTAGCACTTTGCCCCGTCGGTTCAAGAGGTGGCTCCCACATAATGTGGCACTTTGCTCCGCCAAGCGTACTTTCACATACACATATCTCTAAATTTTTCAGTTTAAAACATACTAAAACTTTTTTTTTTTTTTTTTTTTTAGAATTCTAACCACACACATACTTTCCATATTCGTGTGAATCTTTAAAGCATACCAGTTGATTTCGAAAACAAAGAATGATGTATCTTAACTTTAGAAAAGTGAGCAAATAATGTTCCGAGTTTCCACTTGGAATGAAGGTTTAAAGTTGTTGCGTAGGAGTGTAACCATGGATAACACAATTCCAGATACATTCGAAGAGAAAATTAAAAATTTTCTAATTAAACTGAAAGGTTCACCACGAAATCCTAAACAAAGAAAATCATCACTATGATACCCAAGATTTATTCTTTATTATCCTTAAGATATTGCATACTAGAAAAACTGGTCTATTGTTTCTCCATCTCCTAAATCCCCTTCAACATCTTCCAGTACCATATGATCTTCATCTTCCATTAGGAAATTTATCATAGACTGTTTGTAAGCGACTTCTTGTGCCAATTCATTCCTCTCATTTATGAGGGCTTGAATTTGAGTCCACATGTTCTCCCGATGCTCATTGAACTCCTGCTCGAAGCGTTCTAACTGTTGGCACTTATTAATGTGGACTTTCATAAGTGTTTTGTTGTCCTCGATTGCTTTTGTAAGTCGCTCTTCGGCACGATGGTGGTGGTAGGTCATCGTTTGGGCCTGGTAACGGTAGTAATTGATTATTTCTAACAACTCGGTCTTGTCTCGCATCTCCTTGTCTTGGAATATCTTAGATTCAGTTATTTCATACTCCTTCTTTTGGATCGAAATGGTGTGCGCTTGAGTCATCGTAGCCTATGTCGTATTACGCTAAGATGGAGGTGAAATCGAAGGATGAGATTTCGTGGGTTAGAGTTCTTCGAGGAGAAAAATTAAATCCTCAATTGGTTGCCTTTTGGTTGGTGAATTTCGAAATTGATAAGGGGATATTAATATACAGGTTATGAAGATTCATAACCCAGATTTAATTTCAAAATGGCACTCGAAATTGAGAGAAATTGAAGTCCGAAATTTTCGGAAATTAGGGTTCTTGTGCGAGAATCTCGATCCAAAATTGAGCATCTTTACTTGTTTTTGATTTCGATTGGATAGAGGGCTTTTGTTCGAAATGATATAAGGATCATAAACCCAGAATTAATTTGAAATTGGTGTTCGGATTGAGGAGATATCGAATTTGGAAACTTTCAAAAATTTAGGGTTCTTGGGACGTGAATTGCGGCTCCAAATTGGCGTCCTTTCCTTGTCTGTAATCCGACGAAATCATAGGGCTTTTACTACTTGTATTATTTCGAGCAAGATCACGAATTTAATTTGATTTTTATGTTCGAAAGTTCGATTAAATAGGTAATGAAATTTTTTCGAAATTTAGGGTTCTTATGAGGCGTAAATTATGTTTCGAAATTGAGCACTTTACTAATTTATAATTTCAGTTTGATAAGGGGTTTTTAGTAGTGGTTAAATATCGGTCAAAAAACCGAAATTAATTTGAAATATATGTTCGAATTGATGGAGAAATCGTTGGTCAAAAATTTCGTCATTTAGGGTTTATAGGGCGTGAATTGCGGCTCGAAATTGATCGTCTTACCTTGTTTATAATTCGAAATCAATAAGGGGCTTTTATTATGGGGACAATTACGATTGACATACCGAAATTAATTGGAATTTCGTGTTCGAATTGTCAGTCAAATCCGATGCTGAAAATCGGCAATAATTAGGGTTCTTGAGCGTGATTTTAGGCTCAAAATCGGAGGCCTTCCCTTGTTGTTAATTCGAATTTTCTAGAGGGCTTTTAACATATATGTCATGTGGAATACTTACTCCGAACTAATTTAAATTATACATTCGGATTGATGGGAAAACGGATTTGGGAAGTTTCAAAATTTTAGGGTTCTTGGGGCCAACTTTTCGGTCCTCAATTGACGACCTTACTTCGTTTCTAAGTTGGAAAAAGCATAGGGCTTTTATTACCCATGTCATGATGGGGAATTAACCAAATTTAATTCGAAATATAGGTTCGGATTGTAGGAGAAATTGCTGATCGAAAATTATGCTACAGTTAGGGTTTTGGGCGCGATTTTAGGCTCTAAATTGGACGTCTTCCTTCTTTTGTAACTCCGATTTGTTAGAGAGCTTTGGATCGACGTGTTTCAAGGAGTAAAAACCCAGATGTAATTTCGGAATGGTGTTCGGAAATGAGAGGAATCGATGGTCAAATTCTAGGCGTTATTGTTTTTTTTTTTTTTTTTAGGGTTCTTGAGGCGTGGATCTTCAATGACGAAATTGGCCAAACAATCGAAGTCCGATGGAGCTAATATTTTAACCGTGTAGTCGTCCGGAATAGGCGGTTCAGATGGTTGGCCGGCAGTCGTCTTTCCGGCAGTGGCGAGGTGGCGGCAGTGTGGAGGCGGCGGAAAACCTTAGTCTAGGGTTTCGATTTTTTTTTTTTTTTTTTTTGAATTTCAGATTGTTAATTCATGATTCCCAACTTGTTTTCGATTCACTCAGTTGGTCTATTAGATCCGGGATTTATAATTTGGTTGATTTATATCAACCAAAAATCTTTTCCCATCGGGATCATGGAACCTGGTTTTGCTCTGATACCACTAAAATGTCACGCCCCGAAACCGGGGTCGATAACACCGGCGTTGATTCCAAACATAAAATTCGAATCAACAAGCCTCGTATACAGATCTTTGATAAAACCAGTCTATTTATTCCGAAATCATTAAATTGTCCTTACAATTGTTATTACAAAATACTATTATCTGGGATTAAATCAAAGATGCGGAAACGTAAATAAAACTAATAAATTTCTTTGAAGGTTCTCCGTGGATCATCTCCAAAAATTATTCTTGTTCTTCTTCCTCGATCTCTTCTTTTCGTCTTTGTCTGGGAGGGGAGGTAAGGGGGTGAGCGTTTGGGAAAACACCCAGCAAGTAGGGGCCGATTGAACATAGTAAAAATATACATATAATCATAGCAAAAATCCTTTAATATTTCTTTGTCAAATCACATAGATCTTGGCACATAAACACATTTCTTACACATAAACACATATCTTGCACATATCCACATAACGAGTTATTTGATTTAAAAGCATACTTTTCATAGGTTGTTCAATCGAGATTTAAAACATACATATAGTTTTGGAAAACGAAATGAAGTTGTAGCAAAAACCCACTTACCTTCGAAGCGTGATTGAACGAATTACATGTTGTAGAAAATAGCACAAAATCTCCTCATCCTTTGCCTTGAAGGTTTCGAATTCTTGTGGGTGTGAGTATGCCAATTTTCGAAAATTGGAGAGTGTAGAATAATCTTTTCTTGGCATGGTGTATTGTGGTTTTAAAGTGAGGAGTGATGGTCCAATGTAGATCCACCAATTTGGCTCATAATGGCAAGACTCAAGGTAGGTCAAATGTAATATTTTAAATGGATGATATTAATTGTATATTCATTTCTTTTGCCTTCTAATCACAAGATTGGAGCTAAATAATAATTGGATGGATGTATAGTGTTAATGTGATTGGGAGCAAATAAATGGGATTGAGTGAGGTGATTTTAAAGTATGAGGAATAATGGAGACTCCTAGACTTTTGCCATTTAGTGTCATGTTTGAGTAATGCATTTAATGATTAATGACAAGATTTGGGAAGGCAATTGAATTGGTTAATTCCATTGGGCAATTGAAAAGAGGACTTTTATTTTTTATTGTAGGAGAATTAATTGATCAATTCCTAAACTTTGGCATGTCTAATATCATGATGATAGCAAGGTAATGATAACATGATTTGGTAAGGTTCCCAAACTTTGGCCATTACAATTGAATGTCTAATGTCATGATTTTAGCAAACCATTAATATCATTATATGGGATTGAATGAACTTGAATGGTGGAATGGTGGCAAGGTTTGGGTTAAGCACTTAAATGTCATTGAATTACTAATGATAAGAATTGGGGAAGTCCATTGAATGGTTTAATTATGCACTTTCAAAAATGTAGGATTAGTGTATGAATTATAGTCCATAAACTTTTATCTATTCATTGCAAGATTTAAGATTGATTATTATTATTATTATTATTTTCAATGATTTCTTAATTAACTACAACTTTAAATTATTCAAAAGTTTATAAGCTAAAATCATATAACCTATGTATTATCTCTTACACAACTCTAATAAGTTATAAACTTAAATATGTGATTAAAAGTCCACAAGATTGAATAATATAGTTAAATCAATCCATAATGTAAATCTATTATTTTTATTTATTTTTCAATGTTATCTCGGTATCACGTAATTTGTTTGACCAAAATTCCGGGTCTTCACACCTAAGAAGCCATGGAACTTAAAAAGCCTGGATAGAAGTACCATCCCCAATTCTCCATCGTACCCCTTTGCGTAATAATTCTCGCCCCCAAAGGATACTTCGCCAAACAAAAGAAGGTTGATAGCCCAATGAAGCATTTAAAAAAAGAATTGTGGGGGTAATATGATACGATGTTATGCCGACAAAGAAAGGCAGATTACTGGGAAGTGGTAGGAAGACAATCAAGGAGCTTTCAAGACACTTATAAGATTGTGTAGCTAATTGTTGTATAGTTACTGGAATAAAGAATGTGTGATTAGTTGATACACATACAAACAATACCAGTTAGTTAGTTTACAGCTTGAATTTGGTTACATAGAGGGATGAATATAAATAGCAACATACACTACCATTGTAGGCATTCAACTATTATCAATCAAAATAGTTTCTTCTTTCTCAAGTCTCTCTCAATTCCCAATCCCCAAATTCTTAGGAGATTGAGTGATCTCGAATCCACTCCCTATCATTGGTGCTCTCGTTCGTCGTTCTCATCCTCGTCGTTGCTTTCAATTTCTTTGATTTGAATCACTGAATTTTTTTTTTCGTAGAATTTTGGAATCGAATTCTGGTTCTGTGGAGATCGTTTGTTTCATTGTTTATGAATTAGTATTCATGGATTGATCGAGTTTTCTGCTACGAATTGTGTTGATATTCTTCGACGTTGCGATTATTCCTTTAGTTGTGATTGTGACTAGCAGCAGCGATTCATCAGATTACATTGCGATCCTTTGTGCAACATATATTGAATTGTGGAATTGAATTTCGATGTTCGTTCTCTTAATTGTTCTTCCTGCGATTATACGACAGTCGCGGCATTAGCTGGTGCAATTGTGTTGCTTGTCGTTTCCGATCGATCGTCCTTCAATTTTGGTAATTCTTCTCACAATGTTGAACAATCTTCTGTGAATTACCTCCGACGAATTGATTACTCTCGTTTCCAATTCGTTTACTGTAATTCGTTGCATTAATCAATTTCTGGAGAGTGCGATCTGTTCCTTCGTGAGTTCTCAATTGCAGATTAATCAATTGTTTCTGGTCAAGTTCTTCGCGCATTGATAATTTTTTCAAATCTTAATATTAGATTGGATTTCAATTGGTGTTATTTGTTGCTGCGTGCACTGTGATTGAATTCTTCGGTGCTTGCGGCGATTCCGGACAGAAACTTTGCCTTTGAGTGATGATCGGAAATTGTCTAGTGATCTGAAATTTGTACTACAAATTGCTATCACTCTTTGTCACAACAGCTGGAATACCGATTATTGGACGAGAATTTGTTGACTTTGCTATTGTGGACTCGCACAGCAGATTGAAGAGTTGTTGAATTGATCTCTTGGTTGCAATCTTCTCCAAGTTCCGGCAGCACCTCATATTAAATTTCAGTTGTACACCTTTTTGTGAATTATCCGTGTGATTGGCGTGCCTTGGTTGTTCGTGTGATTCATTGGTGTTTGCGATTGTAATTGCGAAGTGTTTGCAGTATTTGCACAACAAACCATCAGTATGGGTCTTATCTTCGATGCTATGAAGGATGTTGCTCTGTGCTTTCAGCCATCGGCAGCAAAATCACAATGGTCGTCGCATTCTTCAACTCCATTTCAGCAGCTTACGTCGAGACGAGTAAACGCGCCGCGTTTTTCTGACTCTACTTGGTTTTCGCAAGAATTGACACAGGAGCAGATGGTAGCAACTCCCTTCCAAGTACATTTCAACGTTATTTTCTCCAACCTTGCATCGGTTCAAGCCAATAACGCAAGCATGCAAGAGGATTTGAAATCGATGCGTCAATCCATGGTTGAGTTAAAGGCACTGATGGCGGATTACTACAATGATCAACCCGAGCTTATCAAGGTTTCATCCTTGGTTACAAGCGATCCTTCTGGAATAGAAGTTGAGCCGGATATTTCTAACAACTCAGATTATTTGGATCAGAACATGGAAGAAATTACTCAAGCAATTGAGCAAGAAAATGACATTATGGAGCAGCTCAATCTTGAAGATGGCAATAAACTATCCATAGGTTTTGAAGAAATAGGCGCACTGAAGGCTGCTAGAGAGGAGATTCCCAATCTGCTTATTGATTTTCAAGAAGCCGAATTTTGTGCTGGTATGGACAAAATAGATGTGCTGGACTTTGAAAAAAATTCCTTCACCATTGCCAGGAATTATGAAAATATAGAAGAGGACGTTACTTTCGTTCATGGCCAGAAGAATCATCCTAGTCGAGTGAATTCATAGGTGTTCGAAGACACTGCTTTGGGTGGAAGTGAACCGAGAGTTGTGCTTCAAGAAGGGATTAGAATGAAACTTTTGGTGGTGTTCCAGTTCGAAATTTCAGTTGCAATTGTTGTTGAATTCGAGTTCATCCATAGATTTTTGTTGTGATATAGTTGAGTTCTTCGATAGCTTGGAGGAAATCTATCAAACTTTCATCATGTCTCAATTTTCTTCTTCGTTCGATAAGTTAGATTGCAGATTTAGCTGTAGTCAATTGTGCAGAAGATGTTTCCACTGACGATCGATTCAGATATTTTGTTCGTGGTTGTGATTTTTTCGTAGCATTTTTACTCGAATTAGTGTGTTGTGCGATTGATTATCTGGAGCTTGGGTGTTTAGTTGTTTCTGTGCTCAATTTTGGATCGAATCTCTTGAGTTGATCCTCACTTTTGGAGCAACATCACAGAGTAGCACTTCAATTGTCGATTGTGATTCACGCTGCAATTCGTATCAGAAATACTAAGGAAGCAGCTCTTAGAGATCCATGGCAGGGATTCTGCGACAATGCATGTCCTCACACAATTTATTCCATCACACACAATTTGCGATGGCACTGAAATCTTCGCCCGTTCCACAACCAAAATTTTCCAGCACTTCTCCGTTCAACTCAATGTCATCACAACCAACTAGATTCTCGGACACTAATCGTTCAGCAGCTCCACAATGTATCAATTTCAACGTCATTTTCTCAAATCTCGCGTTGGTTCAAGCCAATAGCGCACGCATGCACGAGAATTTGAAATCGATGCGTCAATCCACGCTCGAGTTGAAGGCATTGATTGCAGATTGCGTCGCCGAGGAAACTAATGATGCACTTGCGATTGAATCTGCTGCATTGGTGGATGGGGACTGGGATCCAAAACTGATAAAAATTATACAAAAGTGTGATGAAGAGACTAATGCAGCCGAGGAAATTAAAGAAGGAACTGAACCCATTGAAATGAAGAATCTGCAACCTTTCAAATTTGAAATTAATGAAGTATCTTTGAGTGATGATAAGTTCGAACTACCAGTAGCAGCTGATATAATTTTGGGTTCAACTGATGATGTGATCTGCAATGCTTCGATTCCTGCTGATGAGATTTCTCGCATAACAGAACACATTGGGCAGAGCACAAAAGAACATGTTGATAAATTGCAAGAAGTCATTCCTCCATACTCATCCAAAAAATCATTACTGAATTACGTCTGTGTTGAAGAGATTTTTCACGAAGTTGCTGGTATACTATTGGAATCACATATGAAGAGGACTGATGTGCCCAAAGAGGCTAAATTGGAGGAGCCTGGAGTGGGAAGTAGGACACCAAACAGGGTGGTGGCTGAGATATTAAAACCATATTCTGATGTTGATAAACTTTATGCTGACATAGGTGACCTGCTTAATTCCTTGCTCAGAGTGCTGATCAGAATACATGCAATGGACTCCGGAGACAACTTTGTGTTCGAAATTCTTCTCCTAGCAATCCTTTTGGAATATAATGTTGAATTCAACCTACATGATATGCATGACAAGAGACGAGGTGGAGCACTCAAATATTGATTCAGCGGTTCGGGATGTCGCTGGAAGAAATTTTTGCAAGCTCTTGACAACCTCGGTGCACTTTTCTAGTGCTACACCTTGAGGACAAGGTGTTTGTCGAGCGGATGGTAATGATACGATGTTATGCCGACAAAGAAAGGCAGATTACTGGGAAGTGGTAGGAAGACAATCAAGGAGCTTTCAAGACACTTATAAGATTGTGTAGTTAAGAGCCTGGTTAAAATTAGTCAAACTTCAGAATCCCATCCCACCAGCAAATTTAGTTGAGCATAAGGTTGAATTTGAGACCCAGTGAATGTGTGAAGCCCCAAAAATTTGCCTTGCCTCAAATCATGTTAGTCATTCAATGGACCTTGTCTCATCCAATGACATTAAAGTGCACAACCCAAGTCTTGCCACCATTCAAATACATTCAACCACCATTCAATCTCATTTAGTGACATTTAGTACATTGCTCAAATCGTGTCATTAAATGGCAAAAGTTTTGGTATTGGTCAACTAATTCTCCTACAATAAACACTCAAAATCCTTTAATCATTTTGTCTCATTTAATTGACTCTTTCAAGTGTCATGCCCAAATCTTGGTATCCATTTAATTGCATGATCAAATCATGGCATTACCATTCAATTATCTTATTCAATCATATGACCAAAGTTTAGGGATCCAAATTAAAATCTCCTATATCGAATCACCTTACTCCTAATTGTAATCCCCCTTAATTGCCACACCATTAGCATCCAAATATCATAATATCATGCATTCATGACTTGACTCAATTTAGGGGATTTCTTTGGCCAAGGTTAAGGGATGATTATCCAACTCTACTACTATAAGAAAGAAAACTATATTCCACCTACTAGCTCTTTTCGAAAATCCTCTCACATACACACACACTCATTTTCGAAAGCTTCAAGGCAAGAGAGGAGATGATTCGCACCACCTTCGTAATCCGAGATCCATTCTACCATGCTTGTATATCCGACTGTAAGTGGGTTTTTGCTATTAATATCATTTCGTTTTTGAAACTCTATATATGTGTTAAAACTTCAGTTGAACAGGAAAGTGTATTTTAAAGATGATATTATGAAAGTTTATGAGAAATGCACATCGAAAGTCGAAGGCTCTGCGGGGGAAAGTGCTATGTGTGTAGGAGTCACCACTTGATTCGGCTGGGCAAAGTGCTACATGATGTGGGTGTGCCATATGCATGGGAGTCACCTCTTGATCCTTAAGAGCAAAGTGCTATGCCACGGGAGCCACCTCTTAATCCCAAGAAGGAGATTATGTGTTTATGTGATGAGACTCTAGTGTGAGCAATTATGAGTATGTGAATCGATCTACTATGTGTTTTATAAAGAGTTGTTTGAAAAGCTTTATATGTATGTTTTATCATGTTCAACTGGCCCCTGCTTGCTGGGTATTTTCCCAAATATTCACCCATTACCACCCCTCCCCAGTTAAGGACGAAGAATAGGTTGAAGACAAAGAACAAGACCAATTTTGGACTGGTGATCTACCGAGGAGATTCAAGATTTTATTACGTTACGCTTCCGCAACTCTGTTTAGATCTAAGGTGCTTTTTGAACAACTTATTCAAGTTGATTTACAGTTGTAAAAACGTTTATTGTTTTCAATGGAATAAATAGACTGATTTTTATCATAGATCTGTACACGAGGTTTGTTGATTTTGAATTAACGTTTGGAATCAACACCGATGTCATGCACTTCGGTCTCGAGGCACGACATTTTAGTGGTATCAGAGCAAAACCAGGTTCCATACATAAATATGTGCATTTAAGACACTTAATATAACTTCATTCAAACGATTAAATGTGTTTGAAATATATCGCTTCAAATCACTCGATCCAAATGCAACACGAGGTTTTCATTATACATTGACAAACTTGGGTTGCACTCGTTCCTCGACACAATTCGCTTTCAAATTTAGAATGTAAAATTTTTTTTAATGAAGACATTTATGTGGTGGTCAATATCCGCGGACCAAAGTCGACATATCAGGACGAGAACAATATTCTATTACTTTCTAATAAAGAATTCTCAAGTTTGATATAATTTGTTTTAAATTACAAATTCACCCCTCTTCAATTTAGAAAGTCATATTTTCTGGCAAAATATTGTCCTTCCATCCCTTAAATCTCTCAAATTTTCTTAATAAAAACAAAACTAAGGGACAAATAGAAGTCATTTTCCTTTTAGAAATTATGTTAGTGTCAAAGACCAGTTCCAAAGCCGACTCATGTGGAGGCCAAGTGAAGCAACATCAAACTGCTACTCACTATTTAATTCGAAAAACATATTTTCTGTCTCTTTTTTCTAACTTCCCTTCTTCAATATCAAGCCACCATGCAAACCATTCTCAGTCTCCGGTCTTTTTCCATCAAACAACCTTCTCTTCCCTGTCAAAATAATACTAACCCCCAATAAGAAAATAAAACATAATAAACAAGAACTTCCATACATATATAACCTTAATGCTAAGCAAGGTTAGGTGATGGATAGCAACCCTAAACACCCTCACAAAACCAGCTTTTTTACAGCTTTCTCTCCAACATTTAGAGGCTATCAGCAGGTTCTCCTTGGCAAATGAATCATAGGTAGCTAGAATCTGTGATTTCGTGTTCTGTTTGTGTTCTTGAAAATGCAGCTGCATATATCTCCGAGCTTGAGGCTTGTTACTCTGTTGCCTGCGAAAAATGTTAGGGAGCTAATCAAAGTGAAGATTGGAACGAGAAGATTGTCATATAGAATGCTTTTCTATGCTCTTTTGCTCTTCACCTTTCTTCTTCGGTTCATGTTTGTGTTAACTGCAGTTGATAATATTGATGGAGAAACCACGTGTTCAACAATAGGTATGTCACGTAGTATCAATATATCTTGCATTGTAAAAATCTATAATATTTTTTATGTTTCTGAGGGCGAGGATACAGATTAACGGTCTCTTGAAATTGTGAATGTCCAATGATAAAAAAAAAAAAAAAATTGTGAATGTCTACATTAATAATAACTTGAGCATGTATATCCAAGAAACAATAAAAAAAAGTACGGATGCAGAGTTTAAATTGTCTTGCTCCTCTCTTGTTTTAGTTCTCAATTTTTGGAACCTTGATGTTCAATTTAACCATCAATCTAGAGATTCTAGCAGCCATCACTTGGTTTCTCATAAAATCCTGTTTTCTTGATTATATGTAGGTTGCTTGGGGAAAAAATTAGGTCCGAGAATTATGGGAAGAAGACTTGAATCAACTGTACGTAAATGCCTAAATTAAGTTGCTTCAACATGATGATCACAAAGACATCACTTCATAAAAATGATTTCTCTCTATTTGCGCATCTGAATTTAATATATACGGATAAAAATATACTTGATTCTTGTCAGGTTCCTGAAGTAATATACCAAATACTGGAAGAACCTGTTAACCGAAGTGAAATACAAGCAGGACAAGAAATTCCTCAAACATTGGAAGATTTTATAGCAGAAATAAAGGATGAAAGACCTGATGCTAGGACTTTTGCTGCTAAACTCAAAGCTATGGTATTATTCGCCGATGTTTTATTTTGATTAACTAATTTATATTGAAATAGTTATAATTTTCTTTATTTGTATGAGGATGCTTCAAAAATAAGCTAGCTCAATTGCTAGTGACAATTAACTGATCTCCATATGTATTACAGGTCTCACTACTTGAACAAAGAACAAGAACTGCGAAAATTCAGGAATACCTGTATCGCCATGTCGCCTCTAGCAGCATCCCTAAGCAGCTTCATTGCCTTGCTCTAAGACTAGCAAATGAGCACTCTACTAATGCTAATGCTCGACTACAGATTCCTTCGGCAGAACTTGTACCTGCCCTTGTTGATAACTCGTTCTTACACTTTGTCCTTGCTTCTGACAACATAATTGCAGCCGCAGTTGTGGCATCATCACTTGTTCGAAATTCATTGCACCCGAAGAAGGTTGTCCTCCACATAGTAACCGATAGAAAGACCTACTATCCGATGCAGGCTTGGTTCTCGCTACACCCTTTAACCCCTGCAATCATAGAAGTAAAAGCCTTGCATCATTTTGATTGGTTTACGAAGGGAAAGGTCCCGGTTTTGGAGGCAATGGAGAAAGATCAAAAAGTGCGGTCAAAGTTTAGGGGTGGTTCTTCAGCTATTGTTGCAAATAACACTGAAAAACCATATATTATCGCAGCAAAATTACAAGCTCTCAGCCCCAAGTACAATTCATTGATGAATCACATTCGGATACATTTACCCGAGGTGAGTCCCGAAAATTCAAAATCACATGGCCCTCCAAAGTTCTTGAAAACATTAATATTAACTGCACACAATTGCTGCAGTTGTTTCCAAGTCTAAACAAGGTAGTATTCCTCGATGACGACATTGTGATTCAAACTGATCTTTCACCTTTGTGGAACATTGACATGAAAGGAAAGGTCAATGGAGCGGTTCAAACGTGTAAAGGAGAGGACAGATTTGTGATGTCAAAGAAGCTCAAAAGCTATCTGAACTTTTCTCATCCTCTGATAGTGAAGAACTTCGATCCTAATGAATGTGCATGGGCTTATGGCATGAACATTTTTGATCTAGATGCTTGGAGACGAACAAACATAAGTAAGACATACCATTTTTGGCTAAAAGAGGTAAGATCATAAGATTACATCTGGATACACTTTCTTCATTTAGGAGTAGTAAAATGAAATAGACGTAGATTATCTGATAATGCACTTTTTCACTATTGCAGAATTTGAAGTCGGATTTAAGTTTGTGGCAGCTTGGAACCTTACCTCCTGGTCTAATAGCTTTTCATGGTCATGTCCACGTTATTGATCCGTTCTGGCACATGCTCGGACTAGGATACCAGGAAAACACTACCTTTGCAGATGCAGCTAATGCTGGTGTCATCCACTTTAATGGCAGAGCGAAGCCTTGGCTTGATATAGCATTTCCACAACTGCGGCCCCTATGGACAAAATATGTTGATTTCTCTGATAGATTCATAAAGGGCTGTCATATTTAGCATCTTAGATGAATTTATCTATGAAAACAATCTGCTCTATACCCCCGTAAATGAGATCGCCGGAAACATGAGTGGAGTTTTCACAGCTTTGATGATCTCTGAGAAGTGAGAAGAGAAGAGGATTCAAATTTTCAGATCTCTTTTCTATTAAGATATTATTATATCGCATTCATTCAATTTTTAATACATTCTAAGAGGGAACATTCAAATTTTTATGCATTCTTATCAAAGACCACGACCCTGGAAACAGTCTTTCTACTAGGTCTTGGTATCATTATGTCTTGGTATTTATGAGTAAAAAGGTTGAGCATACTCATGGTTTCTCAATACTTCAAAACTGAAGACAGGTAAGAAAAAAAGGAATTAATCACAAACAAACAAAGCAAGGTATCAATCAATCAACATTTCCATACATGTTTCGTCGAATTACACAAAAGATCATGAAAATTCTCATAGCACTAAGAATAAAGAAGATGCATGTCGGACAAGCATTCTCAATTGTACATTTTTGCTATTCTCAATTGTACATTTTTGCTTACTTCTTCCCAGTTACATCGGAAACAAGTCATTCAAGAACTTGGTAGATTTTGTAACTGGGGAGTTAATAGCCATCAGATTATACAAAACATTCTCGACCTCAGTTATGGATGGTCGCGTTTTGAACCTCGAAACGACTCTCAACTGGCCTTCTTCCTCAACCAAAACATTCCATTTCTCACCACTCAAAACGCCATCTCTCACACATTTAAAGTTTACTCCTTTCCTCTAACTCAAAATCCATCTAACCTCCGAAGTCCAATCCCATAAACGAATAAAACACCTCGAATGAGCCAACAAAACCACTCAGCTCATTAAAGCCCACCTGGGGTTGAAAATCACAACTGGATTTGGGTATAAGCTGTCAGTAACTGTCTTCATAACCGCCAATTGAGAAGCCTCAGGAGCCATGAACACAGCTATATCAGCCGAATTCACAGTTCGGACATCCTCATCAAGAACTGGTGAAATGTCAACGTTGTGGACAAGAATGTCAGAGGAGCGAGAATCAAAGGCGTTAATGGCAGCTTTCGTTAAGCTCTGGTTTGGCCATAAAATTAGACTTTCGATTTCTGGGCCTTTTCTTTTGATGAGCATATTTCCAAATATCTCAAAAGCCAAACTCAACAGCCAATTGAGAGTGCGAGGCGGGTGATTCGTCAATTATCGGAATTTCAACGCGGAATCTTGGTTGCTTTAGTTTCTTGAGCTTTCCTGCGAGTTTCGGGTTGTTGAGGGGTTTCTCTAAGGATAAAAGTGAAGTCTTGGCTTGGACAATGGCATCTTCTTTCGTGGATGGCGGATTGGAAGAAGAGATGGAACATAAACAGATGGGAACTATGATTCTGCTCGTGTTGTGTTGCAAACAAAAACGACAATGAGAGAGTTGTAATTGGCTTGAAATTGGATGAAGGTCTTGAAGTCACAGTGACATAGACATCCGCGGATCAGCCGATGGTTCGGAACCATCGATTCGACGGTTTAAAAGAGCTCGATCCTTAACTTTAATCTTCATAAACGGTTCCGATTACGGTTCGTGAACCTCCGGCGGTTACGGTTAACCACCGGTTACGATTACGGTTCAACCCTTATATTTTTTAAATTAAAAAAATTAAAATTAAAATATTATTTAAAAAATTTAAAAATTACTATAAAAGAATCATAAAAAAGAACAAAGGAAATGTAAGGCTGAGGGGGGTAGTTTGAACTTTTTAAGTTGCCATTAACTCTATATATTCATATGAATCATTTAGCAATTTATATGTTGAGTTCCAACGTGTGGGTATATCTAGTGGAAATTTTCTAGGTCGCATGTCATTAATCTTACAAAACTTACCCCATTGTTTCATCAAACTCGATGGGATCACAAATAAGATAATGTCATTTTAATTGATTGAATCTAATTATCTAACGATACTAATTACATATGAAATTGGTATGAAACATATACAATTTTGATACTAATTACAAAACATATACAACTTTGGTCATAATTACAAAAGAGTTTGGTATGAAACCTTTACAATTACGATACTAATTACATATGAGATTGGTATGAAACATTTACAATTTTGGTACTAATTACATATGAAATTGGTAAACTTATATAACTTTGGTACTATTTCCAAATGATATTGATATGAAACATTTACAATTATGATACTAATTACATATGAAATTAACCAGTATAACATTGAATTGTTTATTATTATCTATAAAAAACAAACAAAAGTTCTTGTTATGTTAAAAAAAGTCAGTAATGAGATTTGTCACTATCAATTTACATAAGAAAAAATTTCAGTAAAATTATTTTTATGATGATTTCATTGATATTAAGTTAGAAGTTATTAATTTATATAATATAAAGTTAGTGAATTACAATTCAATACGATGTTCCCTAATCAGTATAAGTAAATTATTAAAAGATTTTATTAATTAATCAAATATTACATTATCGAGTTTCTATTGTAAGTCATATTGTGATAAACTAAGATATAATTATTTAATTATTATATATATAATGTAAATCAAATAATGAACATAAAGTGCTTAGAGAATAATTAAAAGATATATAATATATTTGTTTTGTAAAATTTGTTTCATTGTTATAATATTTTATTTTTTGCAAATAGTTCTTATTAATTTATCCAACATTTTTTGTTATATTTACTTTGTTATAGATATGTTTCTATTATACAATATTTATTTTATCTTATGCCCGAAAAGTGCTCTTCGAATCTCCGGTAGGTAGCCACTCCCTTCTCAGAGAACCGTACGTGATGAAAGGGACGAACCCTTGCTATTTTATTTGAGTTTAAGTCTGACGAGAATAATATTCTACGACTAGCAATTCATTTATTAGTTGCCCGCTACGCCCCTTCTGCGACTTTCTTTTCTTGCTAGGTCCAATAGGCTCAAAAGAGCACACAAAGCAAAGGAAGGGACTCACCAAGCAAGGGCGATTGGTTCTATATGGGAGCGCTTGAAATGGTTTGGCGAATGCTCGTCTTAGAGTGTCTAGGGTTGGGCCAGGAGGGTCTCTTAACGCCTTCTTTTTTTCTTCTCATCGGAGTTATTCCAACTACTTTCTTCTTCCGACTTCTTTAGCCACTTCCGCATCTGTCGTATTCGGGAAAGCTTGCTTCGTGCATACATATTTTTTAGAATAAGTTTTATTTGTCAATATAAACTAGTTATTATGTATTACACATATAATATATATTGTCTTTAGTATATATAATAACATTATCTAAAATAAAACAATCAAGACAATAGCTTAGTGTAAGAAGCTGCATATACATGATAGAGGTCAAGAGTTCGAATATTCAATAACACACTTTAATTTTAAATAATGAATAAAGAAATTAAAAGGTTAGAACCACCGGTTACACGGTTCTTGGGAACCATAAACCGTACCCGACCCGTACAGTAACGACCCGGATACGGCTCATAACCGTCTAACCGGGTCAACGGTTAATCGGCCCATTGACCCGGTTACGGTCCGGGCCGGACCGCGGTTATTTCATAACCACGGTCATGTCTACGGTTCATGTCTATGGTGAGAGGTGTCAAAATGAGTTCGGTCCGTTGAGTTGGCCCACCCTGACCCGTCAAATTTATGGGTTGGGCCATGATTTTTTCGATACTTGGGTTCTGTTATCCAAAAGAATTGTGAGATTGACAGTGGCGTTAACCACTTCATTCAGGCGGGTTGGCTGAAATGGAGAAACGCCATCGGAGTTCTATGTGATCGTAATAGCCCACTAAATTTGAAGAGAAAATTTTATAGAACCGTCATTTGACCCGCAATGTTGTATGAGATGGAATGCTGAGCACCCAAGAGAAATCACATTTGAATGTGGCAGAGATGAGTATGCTTCGTTGGATGTGCGGTAAGAGCATAAGATATAAAATAAGGAACGAAGATATTCGAGTTGAAGTATGTGTATCCTAAGTCACATAATCCTCCTACCCCCCTCCACGCACTGGCGCTCCGGCCGCGAACTGGCGAACTCGGTGCGCGTGCGGCGCATTAAGGCGACTTAAGAATTTCTAGTTCGCGCTTTAAGAATTTCTAGTTCGCGCACTAAGATTTTATAATTCGCGCACTAAGATTTCCTAATTCGCGCACTAAGATTTCATAATTCACGCATTAAGATTTACTAAGTCGCGCACTAAGTTACTAAGTCTTGTTAATCCTATTTAATTCTCCGGTTTTTTTTTTTTTGTAATTATAAAAAAAATTCTTCGATTTTGGGTTTAGATGAATTTTTATGGTTTCTAGGTATTTCGGGTTGGTAAGAAAATTATATTATATAAATAGATAGATAATGAATCATGAAAAGACATAATAACATATGAAAGATTAAAATATGTGATAAAAGAAAGTATGATAAATCTGTGATTTTGTAACATTTTGCGGAGTAAATAATAATAAATTTGATATCTTAGTTTTTTGCATGAAAATTAATAGAATGAACTTTATAAATAAAACTTTTTATTTTTATTGAGTTAATTTAAATGTTTATATTAGTCATTTCATAAAGTAATAATATAAGTCTCCGGAAATAATATGAGTCATTTTTAATAAATTCATACTATTACCAAACATGTTGAAATAAATATGAACAATTTGGTTTCATTTTTCAAATTCGTTATTTTATATCTTAAAATAAAACAAAACTTTAATAATACTTCATTTCTATTTCTGCAATATATTTTTCGGAGAATTCTTACTAGACGAACGATCAAATACAAGATTCAAATTACGTTGTATCACTGGCTATAACATTTTTGTAAAGCTGCAAATGTTAGATTCTTCAATAAAATCTAATTTTAATGCTTTTTAAGAATGGTAAAGCTGCAAACACCAAAGTTGTTAAGAACTTCATATTGTAAATTTGTAAATAATATAATAATGATGTGAGTTTGTTAAATATGATGTATATTATGTATGTTTAACTTCATTTCATCAGTGTGTATGTATATTTATTTATTTATTTATTAATTTTTAATAGGCGCATTAAGGCGCACCCGCACTCAATTTTTTTGCAAATTGACGCACTCACGCATCCACATCCGCATCCGCATCCGCTCCCGCATCCGACTTATGTGACTTAGTGTGTATCTTGCATAGAAGAGAATAAGCAAGAAAGTCGCTTACATTGGTTTGGTCACGCACGATGTAGGCCCAGCAATGCACATGTGCGCCGAGTGGAGTTTATGGATTTCGACCATTTCAAGAGAGCGAGAGGACGACCAAAGAAAACATGGCTCGAAGTTATACGCAAAGACTTGGAGTTCAAGTGGATTATTGATGATATTTTGACCGATAGAAGCGTTTGGAGAAGACTGACGCACGTGTCTGACCCGACTTGATTATCTCTATTGTTCATGTTCCTCATTTATTGAGATTAAATGCTTGGTTGTTATTGTTATTGTATATAAGCAGGCATATACAGACCATCTCCTTTGTACTGCGGGTTACGGAGGGTTGGCCGGCCGTGGGTTTAATTAACTTATGTACCTGGCCTAATTTTATTTCACTCCCTTGTTGGCTGTACTCTCGATCTCCCACTTCCTCATCGATGCAAATCGGAGAAGCTCGGTGCCATTTCTCTTGCTTTTCTTGCTGCGAAATCTTAAAGCAGGCAGCAGCTTCTTAATCTCACGTAAGTTTTCTCACTCGAAGCACTCAGCAGCTTTCTTGAAAACCGGTTGCTGAGAATTTGCGTTTTCTGAAAATATTTGAACCCCTGGGTGAATGATTGTTGGTAACAAAACATTATACTTGAAACCCCTGAGCGAATGATTGATAAAAGAGCAATAGATTTTTTGGTAACAAAACATTACACGCAAGTCAGGGAATTGTTGATTGTGAAACGTTCCGTAGGTTTTAAAATGTTCATCCTCCTTGACATAAGGGGATGTTTACACTTTATGATTGAGGGGAAAAGAATGAATGTAATTCTCTTTGATAGTTTAGAAGTGTTGTGCTAAATACAAGCTGAATTTCATATCTTGAGTTATTTTTATTTCGCAAAGTTAAGGATAACTGAAAAGCATGCGAATTTAGCATGACCGCGGTCAAGGTGCTGGTGATAAGATGTGAATAGCCTGATAGTTTAATACCAATAATTAAAATCCTAAGAAGTACAAAAATGAATCTTGGAAAAATCTAATTTTTATATATCCTCACTCACACCAATCTGACATACAAATACAACTAGTTCTAAGAAACATGAAGACGAAGTTAAGGCAAGTTTCATTACATCATTGTCTTCGCATAACAACACAAGAAAGTAGATAAAATATTTTCGAATTCAAGTTGTCATTCCACAAGAAACCTCTTCATGTATGAAGTTTCAATTTCAACGTCAAAGATGAAGTATGCTTTACTTATATTGAGCCCCTCCTTTTTGCTAATTGGAAGGTTCTTTTCAAGAAACAATTAGCAGCAGGATCAATAATCTAAAAACATGAAGAAAGTGGAGTGCTATTAACAATAATTGATTGTTAGTTGTTTATTATTTGGCATGGATATTCTCAATTTACCTTGTGTGTTGTTATTTGGCGTGAAAATTTATCAATCGGCAGGCAATTTGCTCAGACTTAGAGGATGCGTTTTACCAGAGCGTGAGGATTTCTATGGAAAAGTAAATGCAACATAACAGATTTACTACAGTTTACATACAGAGACCAGAACAACTAAATTAAAGTTAAGACAATCGCAATTGTCTCAATTATCCATGAGATCCTAGGTAGAAGGTTCAGCAAAAACTAAACTGACAAGAACAGAGACAAATGATTCAACAAATGGACCATGACTCGGATGGCACCATCCCAGGATACCATTGCCAACTTAGGCAACCGGTGGGCGAAGGACATGGTCCTGAGAAGTATCAACAGCCGCAGGTGGCATGAACTGCCACATTGCGACCCCAGGGTAACTGATGATAGGCACCAATTTGTTGCCAGAGGCTTGGTTTTGAGAAGCAAATGCAGTGGGAATGTGGGGAGGAGCTGGTAAAAAGGTAGGTTGGGGTGCATTTATCGTCTTGAGTTGTTGCTCTAGCTTCTCCTTTTCAGCCTTTAACCTTTGCTTTTCATCGCGAAGCTCATTTTTTTCTGCCTACTCTCATAAGCAAAACACAGACAAAAATAGAATAAGATTGATACAACTCAAAGTCCATGATCCCTATCAGCAATTCAACATGGTGAAACACAGAAAACATAGATACTTACTTCTTGTTAAATACGAGTAAGCTTTTGGTTCAGCTAAAATCATACCTCGATCATGTAATTGATAAAGATTCAAATGCTAAGCAAAAGATGAGAAAACCCAGCCCTACCTTAAGCTCCTTAATCTTCTCCTGGAGATTTGAATTTGAGTCTTTCAGCTTCTGAGCTTCACCTCTCAGCTGAGTCACCATTCGAACAGCATCAACCAAAATGGCAGCCTTGTCTGTTTTGGCAGGTATACCAGGCTCTAGGACAGCGCCTAACTCCATAAACCTAAAAGGTGAGCAATTAAGCAACTGAAGAATAAAACATAGAACAAGTATGGAAACACAAAAGGGTATGTGATTACTTGTCATTTAGCCGATCCCTCCGTTGTTTTTCTCTGCGGGCTTTGGAGCTTGATGGAGTACACAATTCAGTTCTAGACCTTTGAAGAGTAGGAAATGTGAGACAACCATAGTTCGGTCTTGAGAGAAAAAGACTGGACTAAGTAAACATCAATATAATTTTATATTTAAATCGCATCATAAGTTGGTAAATCTAATTTGTTCAAGTTTAATAGCAAAAGTTGGTAATCACAAAAAACCCCTGTCAAATTCAAAAGTAGGACATGGAGTGGAACTGGCCACCTCCTTTCTTTTCGACAAAAGTCAAACTTTATCATACCTCTTTTTTGAGCCAGTTTCCTTCTGAACCCCTGATTCTCCAAATGAGCCGCCATCAATTTCCACACTAGCAACAGATAATATCAGATAGAGATAACATTATGACAGTGGTAGATATTGCTTACTGTGTGAAAAAACAAAGGAAATAAAAGCAGTACAACGAAACAAGACTGATGCAGCTGTATATAAAATGTAATCCTTCGGACCCATAACAAAGCAATCAATAACAACGGTCTAGGTGCTTCAATGTTCTCATGTTATAACCAATAAAAGACCACCATCATAAATAGTAATTTCAACGCATACAACATAGCATCTCACTGATGCTCTCTCACAATATAACAAATTAAAGGGAGCATTGGACTTAAGTAATTCACGTAACAATTGGTTCCACTCAGTCCCAGGAACGAAATGAATTTCCCGGTAAATACTCAAAATACCAAGAAAATTCTCCATATATCATAACAAATATACAAACACCAATAACTACCTGTAAAAAGAATACATCCAACCACACCGAGAACGAAACCCTTGGGTCACTCCTCTCATGTCTAATTTTTTTTTAAAAATATTCGAGTTTCTTCCCCGCCCCTTCAAATCTAACCTACCACATCCGAAAAATTCTTATCTGCTTGATTGTCATAAATGAAATGACAAACTCGCCAAAGACGAAACCTTTATTAGTTACAATTACAAAATCTTGAAGTACCCGACATTCGACGAGCCGTTCAAGGCTTGCACGGACCAAGAAAACCCAGAATTTGGAGCAGATAAATTGGCATCGAGAACAGGGATATCCTCAAACCCATAATCGTAAAGCCAATTCGTGTTCTCCGGAGAAACCATTTCTGACCAACAGCCAGTAAAAGGGGAAAGCTCTATAAGAGATAGATTCCAACAAAGGAAACGTGTTGATGGACGCAAGGGGATCGATCGGGCGTTTGCGGTTTGAGAAGAAATTGATTTTCACGCGAGTTGAAAGAGGAAATTGGAAAATCCATATGGGTTAGGTTTTTTTAATAATTTGTATTATATATATTTTAGGGTAAATCAAAAGAAAATGGGATTTTTTGGTATATAATATATAATATATAATAATAATAATAGGCATTAACAATGAAAAAGAGATTCCCCAGAGACAGCAGCCACCGCACTATTGTCTCCACTCACTTTGAGCAACGGTTAAAATACCTTATAAATAAATAAATAAAATAATATTTTAAAAAATTTTACATTGCATATAAATAATTCTATGCACAGATTAGTTGAATTTTAGCTCAATATTAAATATTTAATCGAATTCGATTTTAATTAGTTAATTCAAAGCATGTATTGTATTTTAAAAATAAATAAAATAAAAATAAAGACGAGTGGTTCTAATTGCTGCTCAATTATTGGCACCTTGTATTTTCACACTAACTGAACAAAAATTAGATGACATGCTGCAGTCAGCCGCTACAAGATGATGTCACCATTATTAGCTTAATTGGAAAATCCTTGTATGGATCGGGTATAGAATCCGATCCATGTACCAACACACATTGGTATAAGGATCAGGGCTCACACCCAGTCCATACAAGAATTTACCCATTGATGGTGCTAAAAAAGTCTTGGTGCTTGCTCTAAATTGGATTTTTGATGATGTGTTTGACCATCTTAACCTTCCATAGAGAATATTCTATGTGGATTCCGTGTAAAGTGATAGAAGTCATAAAGAAGAAAATAAAAACATGACAGTGAAATTGAATTTTTAAGGTGAAACGGAGAAACTTTATAGGAATTGGGTGATTCCCAATTATTGATATCTTTTATCTCCACCATTGTTGTGTTCACTGATTTATGGCTGACCTCATTATTAGATGTATATATGTGGATTTTATAATAGCTGTTGTGTCACCAAAAAAATTTAAAAATGAGAAGGTAAATTTCAACCATCCAAACTATTATATTTTGATAATATGACGCCATTCTTTTTCTTTTCTTTTTTTTAATGAAGATGTCTACTTATTGTTGAGCACATCACACTAAGCAACTTCCTAAATCACACCTTGCTGCCCACTAGTCTAATCTAATATTAACTGTTCGGAAGAAGGCACAAAAAAGCTCATTTCTATCCACCATTCTCAAGCTTTAAAACATTCAAAAATAAAATCCATCGTTCATGCTTTCTTGGAAATAACTAGAATTCAAGAAACACGAGTTGATAGAAAAGAGTTGGTAATTATGGATTCACACAAATTTGTTATCAGTACAAACTACAAAGTCGTAATGGGATACATTTCAATTCCGTAACAGCAGGGTTTAGACCAACTTTGATGTAGCTGATACACAGCCATGAACTACTAGACTATACAGGTTATAAGTAGCTGCTATTAAAAGCGTCTTTAGCCGTCATGTTAAAAAAAATCATATGCCACAAGTTTTCATAAATAAACACACACTTCCCTGACGATGGAATCAATCGATCAATTGCTTAGCCAATGCTCAGACGAGAGTCTGGAATTCTTAAATTGGTTTGTCGCCTTGGGATGCCGATTTCACAAGCATTAACCCTTGCTGCAAGGCGAAGCGAACATAGAGATTCACCAGCAGATGAAGGATCTGGTGAAACATTGACGAACATCAAGGTCTTTGAATCTCCACCTAAGCAAGGCTATAGAGAGGGAAGAAACAATGTAAGATCAGTTTAAACACAATCTTGGCTTCACATAAGGAAAGGGTGGTCTAAATCAGAGAGAAAAGTGAGTTCATGGCAGTTAACACAATCAGACTCCATAAGTTTATTTACCGCCCAATTCCAATGCTGAATTCACAGTATTAATGGTATAAAATGAGGCGAATATATTTGGAGGTAGGGAGCATCCACTCAATTTTTTTAGCTATGTGGATCAACAGATATAGTGTAAGCCCCAAATGAACAAGAAAATTTGGGCCTCTGAATCAATGGGAATATCGTCAGGGTAGTATCTCATTAACCAGAATAGGGCACAAATTACCTGGAGAAGATAAGTGAGTTTCGAATTCCTATAAGGTACGTGCTCCTCCCTTTTAGCCAAGGCAAAAATGACGTCGCTTAGAGATGATAGACTCTTATTGATAGCCTGATATATTTAGTCATAAAAAGGTAAATCAGTCAAGATCAAGCTATAAACCTTGGAAAAAAATGAAGATGATTGTTGCTCGGTTATACCTGTGTTTCTTTCAGTCTATCCCCAGTTGAACCACTTTTAGATAGACGCTCACTACCAGCGAGATCAATTAAATTCAGCACACCTTGGACTTGCTGATCTGTGCACTAAAAGAACAAAAGAGTACAACATTGGATTTGTAGCCATGTAAGTCGAAAACTAAATTTAGGAATAACTAAGGCATGGAAATTACCTCATTAACACCCATTATTCGCAAAGTGAACACAAAATGACTCCTTGAAGATTGTTCATTCATCTGAGTTTTTCCTACAGACCTGAAAGAAAGAAAAAAAAATTCGAAAAGGAAGAAAATATCAACAGAGTGACTCTAATCGTATAATCCAAAGAGTTCACAAGGCGTATGGTGATGGGCTGAATCCTAAAGTTGTGTTAGGAATTTTTCATCGACCTCACCACCAAAAAGTTACTAATTTACAGGTTAAAACATACATAAAACTCGATGTCCTAACCACTAGAAAAAGAGTGACAAATCATTTTAGGTTATCAAGGCCTAAAAAACATAAAAACAGAGTGGACTTACCTGCTTTGTGCCGCTCGCTCCAAAAGATAAGAAACCTCCCTGCTGCTACGAACATCCACAATCGTAAGATCAGAAACACTGGTGTTTCCATTTGCATCATGCTTGATGGAATATTGCTTTCCTACATTATCTAGTCGTGATGCATCAAAACCTGTTCTATTTGGTGCCAATAAATCTCGTATTGTTTCATTATATATTTCAAGCATTGACACCTGTGAAGTAAATAAATTTGAACCTATTACACATAATTTAGAGAAGAGGCAACAAAATAAACAAACTACTCACTTGCATCTCATACTTCCATCCCTGAGATTGAAGAATTTGCCTTGTTTCAAACACTTGTTCCAGTGATCGTGGGATCAAACCTTTATGATCAGGGGTTCCAGGTGTGCCCATCATTGTATAAGTTTTGCCAGAACCTGTTTGTCCATAGGCAAAGATACATACCTGAATAAAGGCTACACAAATCAGTATGATTTTTTTCTAATCATTTAAAAAAATTAACTTTTCATTTACAACCAAAAACAAATCATTCATCACACAGATTTAAATATAAAAATAGCAACAAACTAAACTAAAATTTGCTTGTTCAGCTCGCTGCTTCTTAAGGAGCTCCAACATAAAAAAAATCCTCATAAACACATTACTAACAATCAATAAACCCTCTCAAAAAATGGAAACTTGCATTTTCAAAACTAAATTGAAGTTTATCAGTTCATATAAGTTGAATAGGTTTCCTTTTTAAGCTTGTTACAATGATCAAATTCAACTTTTATCGTAAGACCATTAATTTTACACATGTGTTATATGTAAGAATAAATTACAAATAATGGAGTGCAATAGGTAATACACAAAACCTTATAACCATCCAAGGCGCTCTGAACTAGTTGTGATATCTCTATAAAAACATCCTCTTGGGATGCATCAGGCATAAAAACTCTGTCGTAAGAGAAAGAATGTTTTTGCCCTTAAAAGAAAATAAAAATAAAAATAAATCAGGACAGATATCGTGAATATATATAGAGGATGGTTAGGACAAGATAATTTACAATTGTTTAACAATGAAGGCTCACCATTTTGGCATAAGTCAATGCCTCGACCCTGTGTTTCCAATGATGTTGGGAATGATACAACGTTGCTATCAGATGTAGCTTCATCAGCTAACAGAGGTCTCACCCGACAAAATACACGGATGTTTCCTTTTAACTCCTGTGTTAACAAAAGGTTCTGTTAAAATAATCTCAATTTGATTACTAAATGATTTCAGCAAAATAAAAAAGAAACAAAATCTAACCAAAAGAAGTAGGATAAATTAAGTAATTGGTGCAAAACCAATACCAGAATTGTGTTATGTAGTTTTTTCCGGAGTTTCTCCCCTTCTACCATTTTCAAATCAGTATCAGCTAATCGATTCTGCAGCTGGAGAATTAAAGTCTTTTGCTCCTCAAATTCACGTCTTGTTTCTATTGCCGATACATCCGATAGCTGACAGAATGACTAATGAGATGAGATCAACATCTTACACTGAGATGAGCAAGCGTGTGCAATTGTACAGTAGTTAAAATTCTGTAATATGTCTAGTTTGAAAAAAAAATTATTCAATAATCAACAGTAACTAAAGCAAAAGTCAATGACCTGAAATTTCTTCTGTGCCAAAACTAATTGCTCTTGTAATCGTTTTATGTCCTCACTTTGAGCCATGCATGTAGACTTATAAAAAGAAAATTTTGTTAAAATTTCATTCTAGTTATAAAATAAGCAACACTGTGTGAAAAGAAAGACCTCGAGATTATTTGCCGATGTCCCCACTGAATCCAACTGTGCACAGTATTTTCGAGTACTTTCTTTATACTTTTCTACTTCGTCTGATAAAGCACTCACGTGTAACAACTGGCGGTCCCGATCATCTCTTACTTGTTGCAGCTCGCTTCTCAAGCAAGCAACTTCAGTACCTAGGGCTTCTTTCTGTTTGATAGCCTCATCTTGTAAATTCTAACAAATATTAAGACACGTGTGCAAGTGGAAAGCATTAGTAAAATAGTAAAAAGAAACCTGTCTATTTTTTTGCACATCAGTTAGGTTAAAAAATAACAGTTGCAGTCATAACTCATGTACTTTTTGCACATAAGAATTTCTAAGGGTTTCTTTTGCATTGTTTTGGAAGTTCTGCAAAAATATTTGGTAAAAATGTCTGGGGAAAATTGTCGGTATGTTTGATTTGTTTTGGGGAAGTAGAATTGTTACTGTAAACAGAAAATATCAGATGTCAGAATAAAATGGAATAAAATAATTTTATAATAGAATATTTTTTAATGTGAAGAGAATTCTAGTTGATGATACTGATTATAATAGGATATGTGTTAATCAGAGAAAATGTATTTGGGAAAGAAATGAAAATGGATTATAAAGTTTCTGTTCATTTTGGGGGATGGGAACTGTTTGTTGGGATATGATAACAAACATCTAAACATTTTGACGAATTGACTTTCATGTCTATCAAAGAATGCAATTCATCCACACTACAATTACGTAACATCTTGAATAGAAACTATTACTCCCCTTTTAGCCTGTCAACAAGGCCAAAGAAATCAATCTTAAATTTCTTTACCTGAGCAAAGATGTAAAGCATATATATTTACTTGAGGATCATGATAAACTTCAATGTTCAATTAACGCATATTTACTTGAGGATCATGATAAACTTCAATGTTCAATTAACGCTTCAGACCAGACTTCCATTATCCTCAAAATGTTATCCAAGTTTAAATAGAATAGAACACTGGATAAATCATGCAAGTGTACGGACTAATATATCATTATTCACTACTCTACAAAAAATCACGCAAAAAAAAAAAGTCATACCGATCAGCTCTCCATAGTAAAATATGGTCAAACCAAGTAGCAGAAACAGGTACCTTAGAAGATGTAAGCTGCTCTTGCAAAGATGTAAAACGGCCCCTCAAAGTGCTGAGGTTTTCTACCACTGCTGCCTTTTCTTTTTCAACTTGCTTGAGTGAATCGTTTGTTGCGTGGAGTTCAGATTGAAGTCTGCTATTGTACTGCTGTAAACTTGTGTTATACTCCTGCAACCTCTTGTACATATCATTCAATGACTGAATCTGTAGAAGGCAAAGAGAGTCAAAATGAGAAGATTTTCACTAAGACATCTAAAAGAACACAATGGGAAACATACTACCAAATTATGTGAAGACTCTACTAAGTACCTACCTTCTGGTTTGCGTCAACATTGTCTTCTTGCGCTCTCTTCAGTTCTTCCGAGAGGGAAGCTTGCAATCTCTGAGCGGCAAGTCGAGAATCTTTCTCTCTTGCCAAAGAATCCAAAGCTTCCTGGTAATTGCATTACATATTGTTCTTCAAAATGCAACACAAAGTGGACATCTAAAAACAAGTTTCATGATTCATGGACACCCCTTACCAATTTATCCATTTCTTCCTTGGAAATTTTTTCCTGCAGAGACTCAAAATTTTTCCTCAATTCCATAATACTTAAATTAGATTCATCCTCCTTGGCCTTCTTGCATAACTCTGTGACAAAGTTAACAAGACCGAACAGATTTTAAATCCACAGATTGATTTATTTCTAAATGACTAACATTCTTAAGCAAAATCAAAACATTGGACGAGCAAATAAAGAACACACAAACCCAAATCATTGTATTTCTTGTAAGCAAGTTCCAACGCAGTCTTCAATTTATCCTGCTCTACAACATAATTTCCTTCAAGCTGTTGGAACCACCTGATACATTGCTTGTGACGTTTTAAAATCTCGAGCATCTGCTCACTTTTTTCCTACAGATACAGATATAAAACAAGTATACTCATTGACGCATTGAAACCTGAAGCCAATTGGCAGTTTCTTCATTACGCTGCCACGTAACATAAAATCATGTGTGGTCCAAAATAATGATTAACATAGAGATTGAGGACTGAAAGTCATACCTTGTAGTTATATTTATTTTTAATTCTCGGTTTCTCAGTAAGCAGTGCCTCCACATCCTCTTTGGTGTACTCATTTACTCCACATTCAGAGCCAGAGTTGCTCGGAGGCCCACTAGTAGGAGGCGGATCTTGGCCCCCATTTACTACCGAAAATGCTTGTCTAGTTTGTGCTCGTGTCCCCATGTTCAGTGCCATTTTTGAATTTCCAATCTTCCGCCTTTTGTCCACCGAAACCTAAAAACCACATGTAAACAGGGGAAAAAAGAGAGAATCATAACATCCCCCAAAAGATCTATTCTCGTCACCCACAATAAAAACACAAGGAAAATATGTTTCATAAAAAAACCTGCAACAATGTTGACGAAAAAAATAATATCTCGATATTAATCCTAAAATCGATGAAAAATCATATAAATGGATCCCATTTTCCCAATTGATTATGAAAACTTCAAATAGCAACAGTAATTACTCACATGTATAGGACTACGAGGCTTGTTCTGGTTCTTGGATTCCATATTTGTGAAGAGTGTGTGGTGAAAAGCGATCGAGAAAGAGAATTAGGGGATCAATACTGATGGGGTCGTGGTAACTTGCAAACTAAGCTATGCCCAGAATTTGTATGCTTTGAATTGCAGGAATCAGAGCAACACAATGGAGCGACAAATAGAGTCAGAACAACAGAGGAATTGCAGTATGATTGATTTGTTTAACCCTAAAAATTGAAGAACAGGGTTCTGTGGAAATCCGGCAAAGAGAGAGAGAGAGAGATGGAGGCGCGTTAGGAGAGTGAGAGAAAGAGTCTGTGTGAGGATTAATTTTTTGAAATTTTTTGAAAAGAACAGTGGCGGTATTCTGATTCTCTGAAATGGATTCGTTACGGATGCAATTTGACCGTTTTACCCCGGCGGATCTAATTTCATTGGATTGGTATGTATTATTTATTTATTATAATTATTTAAATCAATAACTGTGACGTTTGTGTGTATATTAGAAATTATATTTGCTGCAAATATTTTTTATACAAATTATTTATTCATCTGAAATAGATTCTAAAGTTCAATTTTTTTTTATAAATATATCATATATTTAATTTTGAACAAATACTGAGAATAATTAAATTTATCTGTTTACTTCATGATATCCAAACTAACTCAACCACTCGTAAAATTTGATTTTTAGGTACATGAATCATTAGATATCAAATATCGCTAGATGAAATCCAAACCCCAAACAAAGGTATTGTAAGTTAATTACCAATATTTATAAACAAACTCAAAAGTTTTGTTGATAAGAATTTGTAAAGTGTACGTTCCGCTTTCGATCTCGACTGATAACCTTCAATCAAGAAACAACACAATCACAGTATACAATTCCAATATAAAACATAAACTGGAATGCAAACAAGATTAAGGGTTTAGGGCTCAGGTCGAGCTGTGTTTCTTTTCAACGTCGTCACCGGGGAACCAAGGTATCGTATCCAACAGATGGAGACACACACTGCCCGAGAGCACTGCCCGAAGACACTGCCCGAACACTGCCGGAAGCACACAGCCACAAAAGCACCAAGCTTAACACACACGGCCAGCGTCTGAACCACTCACAACCGGAGCACAAAACTCACGGCCAACCACCGCTGAAGGCAGAGACACGAAGGAAAGGGATGGACGAAAAATACAGAAAGGATTTTTCTGGTTATCAGAGTGTTAGTTACCTCATCATCAACCATGCCAACTTAATAGCACCGAGGGAGACGAAGAGGAAGGGAGCAAGTCCCAAGGAGTTGGTCCAGCCGAAGAGGCGTACGCGGGAAGCTTCTGGAGCAAGGTGGGAGACGAAGGGTGAGAGGCTGAGATGGGGGGAAATGGGGGCTCGGTTAGGGCTGCAAAGAAGAGGGGCCAAAGCCCAACAAATAATAGGTAGTGGTAATGGGCCAAAACCCAACAAATCTCCACCTTGGCACAATACCGGCTCCACCTCGACGTAAGGAAAACCCAATAGATGACTCATCATCGCACAAAGGGTCCCCACAACACACAAAGCATTGTGTGGACCAAGTTCTTGTCATAGCACACAGCACAGACAAAGAACACAGACAATAACCAACACAAAGGAGGTTAAAGTCAATAACCGGGGTAACAATACTATAACACGCACACAGCAGTTATATACTATCAAAATAGTTAACACCAGTAATCAATCACCTGTATCAAAATTCAAAATTTTAAGACATGATTGTAGTTTAGAAATAGGTAAATACTTAGTTCCCATATCATCAGGATTATATTCAGAAGGAATCTTTTCAAGATTAACTAATCCTTTAGCCACTACATCCCTAATGTAATGAAATCTAACATCAATATGCTTAGTGCGGTCATGAAAAATAGGATTCTTACACAATTGAATACCAGACTGAGAATCAGAAAATACCTCTACCTTACCTTCAAGCAAGCTAAGTTCAGAGATCAAACCTTTCAGCCAGACAGCTTCCTTCAAAGCTTCAGTTACAGCAACATATTCAGACTCCGTTGTCGACAAGGCAACGATATGCTGCAGCTGCGATTTCCAACTTATACATGCTCCACACAAAGTAAAAACATAAGAAGTAGTAGATTTTCTATTGTCTTTATCATTTGCATAATTAGAATCCACATAACCATTCAACTTAACACCATCAGCATTTTAGAAAAACATAAGCCATAATGCATAGTGTTTTTCAAATATCGCAACAACCAATTAACAGCATTCCAATGTACCACACCAGGATTAGACATATATCTACTTAAGCAGCTAACAGCATAAGCAATATCAGGTCTAGTGCTAACCATCAAATACATTATAGAACCAATAGCATTTGAATACGGTACATTTTTCATGGCATCAAAGTCAGCATCAGTTTTGGGACTTTGATCTTTACTTAGCACAAAATGAGCAGCTAAGGGCACGTTAACAGGTTTTGCATCAAACATGGAAAATTTCTTTAAAATTTTCTCTACATAAGAAGTTTGCTTTAACAAGAGAGTAGATTCCTTCCTATCTCTAACAATGTCCATGCCTAGGATTCTACTAGCATCTCCTAAGAACTTCATATCAAATTTATCACTTAGACAGTTCTTAATATGCTCAATGGATTTCAGACAAGGACTAGCAATCAACATGTCATCCACATAAATCAACAAGAAAACAGGCACTGGCATTTTATCTTTAAAATACAAGCAATGATCAAAAGAGCTTCTTTTAAATTTTAAGGTAAGCATGCATTCATCAAACTTCTTATTCCATTGCCTAGGTGACTGCTTTAGGCCATACAAAGATTTATTAAGCAAACAAACATGATTAGGGTTCTTTGAGTCAACAAAACCATCAGGTTGTTTCATGTAAATCTTTTCATCTAAGTCACCATGCAAAAAAGTGGTTTTAACATCCATCTGTTTAAGTTCCCAATTAAAGTGAGCAACAAGTGATAATAAAATTCTCACAGTAGTAAACTTAACAACAGGAGCAAAGATTTCAGTATAGTCAATACCCTCTCTTTGAGTAAAACCTTTTGCAACTAGCCTAGCTTTATATCTAACAGAATCAACTTCATTCTTTACCTTAAATAACCATTTGCAATCTACCAAAGAGCAATTAACAGGTTTAGGTACAAGAGTCCATGTATGATTCACAACTAAAGAATGCATTTCATCTTTCTTGGCACTAAGCCAATGCACAGCATTTTTAGATTTCAAAGCTTCATTATAGGTCTTAGGCTCACAATTATCAATAGACTCAAACATATTGAAAACATGTGATGTGAGGTGAAAATCATTAAACCTAGCAGGTTGTTTCACATTTCGCTTAACTCTATCCCTAGTCAACATATAATCATGCAGATCTTCATGTTCATCAGCAACCAATTCATTATGCACATGTTCGTCAACATTTTCATGCAAATCAGGTTCATTAACAGGCAAGCTCTCATGATTCATATTAGGGAGCACATCGTTTTCAATAACAGGGGTAACAATAGGCAAAGACTCCACCTTGCTCGGTGTAGCCTCAGACACACAGTCAGATTCAGGCAAAGATGGAAGCAAGCAAGGCATTTCAGATTCATTAAAATGACATCCCTACTTATAATAGTTTTAAAACCAGGTTCACATCTTAACCAAAGCCTATATCCTTTTACACCCTCAGGATAACCAAGAAAGACGCACTTAACTGACCTAGGTTCAAGTTTGTCTCATTTCATATGCACAAATGCAGAACAACCAAACACTTTAAGATTTGAAAAATCTAATTGCTTACCAGAAAAAACACTTTCGGGACACTTACCATTCAAAGGCACGGAAGGGGATCTATTTATCAAATAAGAAGCTGTCACGACAGCTTCGCCCCAGAACTTCTTTGAGAGTCCAGAAGATGCAAGCATACTTCTAACTCTCTCGAGTAAAGTTCTGTTCATCCTCTCGGCAACACCATTTTGCTGGGGAGTATAGGGCACAGTCTTGTGTCTCAGAATCCCAGATTCACAGCACAAGTCATCAAACAAGATATTACAGAATTCCATTCCATTATCTGTCCTAAGCCGTTTAATCTTTTTTCCAGTTTGGTTTTCAATTAAAATCTTCCAGTTTTTAAACTTATCAAAAACATCAGATTTATTTTTCATTAGAAAAATCCACACTTTTATAGAGTAATCATCAGTGATAGACAAAAAATACATATTACCACCTTGAGTTGGGACAGGTGAAGGTCCCCAAACATCAGCATGCAGGTATTCAAGTATATCAGAACACTTAGTCACATTAGGGGAACGGGAGATAGGGAATTTAACTCTTTGTTGTTTGCCTAACACACGGGAATCACAAAAAGTCATGCAAGACAATTTATCCCTACCAAAACAACCATCCTTGTGTAAAATCTCTAATCATTTAGAACTCATATGTTAAACCTTTTACGCCATAAATCAGTTAAATCATTTGACACAGAATTAGCACAGATTTTATCACGGACTGTTTTGCAAACATACAAATTCCTCCTATTCTCAGCTTTAAAAGCTACCAAAGACCCCCGCATAATTTTCATGCAACCATTTCCCCATTTACCCTCATAACCATCAGACTAAAGTTGCACAGGACATCAAGTTATTGCACAAAGCAGTAACATGTCTAACATCTTTCAAAGTCACAGAATAACCAGATTCAAATTTCAGACAAATATCACCAATACCAGAAACTTTACACAATTTCTCATTGGCCATAGAAACAGAAGCATGCTCAATTTCTCTGTAGCTAGAAAACAAATTTTTAAGTGGTGTCATGTGATAAGTGCAACCTGAATCAACAAGCCATTCATTTTCACACACAGGTAATGAAAGCACAGAGTTCACAGAATCACATAATTCAGTCACCATAAAAATATCCCCCATGTTTTCCCCAGAGGTAGAAGCAATGTTCGCTTATTCACTTGTCTGATTTCCATTTTTATTCTGGTTCTTCTTTTTAGGGCAATCTTTTATGAAATGATTAGGGTCCCCACAATTGTAACATTTTCTCTTACTAGGCCTAGATTTTGATCTAGCCTTACTCTTTCCTCTTTTATCACCTTTTTGATATTGGTTATTGTTATTATGCCTATGTTGTGATCTACCACGAACATGCATAACTTCACCAGAGGATTGTCTATTACCTTTGTTAACTTTTAAATCTAATTCCTTGCTTTTCAAGCCGTTCATTACAGTATCCAATGTAATAGAATCTCTACCGTACTTAATGGCGGATTTTACATCACTATAATTTTCAGGAATAACTTTAGAAGAACAATAGGTGAATAGTCGTCAATGTTCTTATCTCCTGTCAATTTAATATCTTGAATTAACTTAGTAAACACATCTAAATTCTCATCTACGTCTTTGTTCAAGTCTAGCTTGAATCTGAAAAAAATTTCCAACAAGAAAAGTTTACTAGCCAAAGATTTTTCAGTAAACATTTCTTCTAATTTTTCCCAAAGTTCTCTAGCAGATGATAGTTTACCACACTTTCTGAGCACAGAGTCAGACAAGTTCAAGATAATAGAAGAATAAGCATATTCGTCATCTTCAAGTTTCTTAGCAGTTGTAATGTTCTCAGCCCAATTACCGTCAATAGCTTTAAATACTTTTTGTTGTATTAAAATTCCTTTCATCTTTTGTTGCCATATAGAAAAATCAGATTTTCCATTAAAAGGTTCAAGGTTATATCCAGAAATTGAAGCCATCACAACTAAGCAGAGAGGCACACACAATTTCAACAACCAAACAGCAGAGGCAAGGACCACAAGGCACAAAACACAATGAAAGAATTAACCAAGCTAAGGGAAGGAAAAAATCGCTATCACCCACAAGATCACAATACACTCAACGGTGTACGAGCATGGGGCTTCAGATAGAGATTTTCCTACGGGTAAGGGACACAATTACACCTAGAAACAAGATAGTAAAATGATTAAAGGTTAGAATAATCACTTACTACCCAGAGACAAAGCTCTGGGGTGACGAAAACCACACTGCCCGAAGCACTGAAGTGCCTGCCCGGAATCTGCCCGAGCTCTCCAGCCGCTGCCCGAAGCCTACTGCTGCTGCCCGAAGCCAACTGCTGCTGCCCGAAGCTCTACCAAGCACTGCCCGAGACCACAGAGCACACCAGTCGCTGCCCGAGGTCTGCCCGAGCACTCCTGCCGCTGCCCGAAGTCCACCGAGCACTGCCCGAGACCAAATGAGCACTGCCCGAGGTCAACCGAGCAATCCACCAGGCACGGAACGCTCTGATACCACTGTAAGGTGTACGTTCCGCTTTCGATCTCGATTGATAACCTGCAATCAAGAAACAACACAATCACAGTATACAATTCCAATATAAAACATAAACTGGAATGCAAACAAGATTAAGGGATTAGGGCTCAGGTCGAGCTGGGTTTCCTTTCAACGTCGTCACCGGGGAACCAAGGTATCGTATCCAACAGATGGAGACACACACTGCCCGAGAGCACTGCCCGAAGACACTGCCCGAACACTGCCGGAAGCACACAGCCACAAAAGCACCAAGCTTAACACACACGGCCAGCGTCTGAACCACTCACAACCGGAGCACAAAACTCACGGCCAACCACCGCTGAAGGCAGAGACACGAAGGAAAGGGGTGGAAGAAAAATACACAAAGGATTTTTCTGGTTATCAGAGTGTTAGTTACCTCATCATCAACCATGCCAACTTAATAGCACCGAGGGAGACGAAGAGGAGGGGAGCAAGTCCCAAGGAGTTGGTCCAGCCGAAGAGGCGTACGCGGGAAGCTTCTGGAGCAAGGTGGGAGACGAAGGGTGAGAGGCTGAGATGGGGGGAAATGGGGGCTCGGTTAGGGCTGCAAAGAAGAGGGGCCAAAGCCCAACAAATAATAGGTAGTGGTAATGGGCCAAAATCCAACAGAATTGATCGATACTTATAATTATTTTTATATAAATTTGAAAAGACAAAAAAAAAAAAAAATCACTTGACGTGAAAAGTCTCCTATTGCCAATCCCATGTCGAATAATCATAAAACAAAATATTTTTGGCGTGTGGTACCTCATTGAGTAGATTCAACCATCTAATATGATGTATATGTACAATGTTGAATGATAATATACCCGATGTATAATTGGATCTATCTCATTAGGCACTATACAATACAGATCAAAACAAAACATAGATGTCGACCAAAATTAAGTAAAATAATATTTGATGTTGCTTCTTGCGGATGGCAAGAATTTTTTACTTTACTTTTCCCTTTGTGGAAACTTAGCAGAAAAATAGTGCATGAGAGCTAGTTGTTGGCATATCTATTCGTTTATAGGTGATGTGTGGTAACTTTCATACAAACGCTCTTTGTCTATCTATTCATATATTATAAAGAAGGAGCATGATAAAATTGGCATCTTGTATGGTCATGCAATTACCATCTAAATGGGTGTTTGTAAATACTTTTGCAAACTGCTTATCAGCTTTTTAGGTAAAAAAATCAGATTTTGAGTGTTTTATTTACGTGCTTCTGCTATTGTTTCTCTAAAAATAAGCAGAAAAAAGCAGAATCTGAGAAGCAGGTCATGACATACTTTTGACTGCTTTAAGTTGTTTTGTGGCAGTTTTGTAATTAATTGAAGTTTATTAAGCTGCTTTTTTATTTAAATAACAAACACTAAATGCTTTTGTTTAAAAGCAACTTTTTTCAACTTTAAGCAAAAGCAACGTAGAAGTGCTTTGAATAAGCAATTGCAAACACACCATAAATCTTTTATTAATCACAAATAGTATGTCAACATATAAATTACTGAAATAACCCTAAGACTTTAATAATTTCAAAATCATAATATACTACATTCTTAAAATGTCTGTAATATCCTTAATAATATTGTCAATTACAATATCATAATATCACATAATATTTGTAATTACATATTTATATTGTAATTTTATACCATATAATTTTTTTAAAAAAATTATATAAAATTATATGTGCACGCATCGCGTACCAAAAATCGCTAGTAAAAGTTAATAATCAATATCCCTCCTACATATTAAGGGAACAGATAATTTGCTATTGCACCTAATTAAAGGCCCCAGACTTATTTATTGATGCTCACTGCTTGACTTATTTTGGCCACCAGTAGACCTTTGAATGAGAGGACATGAGGGGGCCAAATTAGAATCTAGAAGTAGGGTGGACTAAAATAAATATGATGTTTTATATAAATACTAGTTTCTGTTGGCACCGCGCAAGGCGCGGTGCCAGGTACCATATTATTGGGCATAGTTTAGGGCCAAATGTGTATCCAATAAATTAAGTACACGGTAGTGCATTCTGGTTGAACTGTAGAAAATTTGGGATCTTCCAATACAGAAGGTGAATATTTATCACAAGCTCAAAAAACCACCTTACCAAGATTCTGGGGTGGAGCCAAGATTTTAAATTACCTTAGCTGATCGCACTCTAAACAAATATGATAAAATAAGTATTTAAAAGAATCAAATAAAAAAGCACGTGGAAAATATTAGCGAACAACATTATTTAATATTCAATACCTTCAAAAAAGATATATTTGAGAAATGGTTCTGGAATGGTATGGGCTTGTTGCCTAAACCATTCCAAGTCTTTGCAATGATCTCTCTTGACATATGTTCCAAAAAATGAAGACTTTCAATAGATAAGAGCATACTGACACAAACAAGTTTAATGAAACCTTACTTTGTCGTGAGATGCTACAACTATGGACATAAGACAAAATGCCAGCACATTTTTGAAAATTCATGCACATATGACTGGAAAATAATTGCTTATATATTCTCAAGAACATAAACCATAAACAATATAGTCACTGTTTGGAATGAGACAATAACACAACAAATAGAAGCAATTGATAGGCTTTACCTGAGGAACTACAACAAAATCTGGCGTAAGTTTAACAGTGATTAATTCCAACAATGAAACAAAAACAAGAATATGATAAATGAGCCTAATTTATGTAAACTCCGTCAGAAATTATTAATGATTCTTTTCATCGATTTATCTATTTCTACTAAAGAAATAAGTTAAAGTATGTAAAAGAAACATGAACCATAAATGATGCAAACGTAAATTATATGCTTATTCAAAAATCTTCGTTTTTCAAAAAAAAAAAAAAAAAACTTCGGCCATTTCCACTGAGAAACTAATCTCATACTCAGATTAAATCCTAAAAGAGTAATATAGAACAAGAACATGCCTTCCAGCTCCAATATCCCCACCGTCTTCCTCCTCCGCTGTTGCCCCTTTTGGCACCGTCACCACCAGCCCTCGGGTCGTAATAGTCGGCGGAAGCAAGCTCCGGCCTCGTCGATTCTGGCAGCCGAACCTCCACAAATATTCATAATATACACACTAAAACACATTAGAACTAACTCTTAATCATAAAAGTGGAATTTTTTAAGTGCAAAAAAAGAAATTTGCGATAAACCTATGCCAGGTGAAGGTTTCGGTGGGCATGATCTTCTTTTTGGCCTTCTGCAGCACCTTATCATCAGTTGGTTTCTTGTCCAAAGCCTTTAGGACAGTTAGTTTTCTACCATGCTGATTATAGTGAACTTCCAGCCAATATGCAAAACACCCAATCAAAACAACACAAATATTAATAAGCAGTTATTTACAAACAAAATAGACATTATGCTTTTACATTGAGGAACTCACCTGGTTGAAAATCCATGATCTGCACGTACCAAAAAATATCAATAAAAACATACAGTCAAAACAAAAAACCAGGAGAAAGGTCACATCAAATATATATTGAAGTTAAACCGATAAGTAGAAAAAATAACATAACAAAATTGAAGCATGCATAGAAGAATCAAGTAACCAAAATCTATCAATATAAGAGGTGAAATTACTTAAAAAGTCTTTTGTTTCTTAAATTTCAAATGTTAGACTTCAGGCAGGAAATTCAGGGACATGAAAAGTTAATAACTGGTCAATTATCACTGGCTGGATTTCAAAATTGAATGCAATTTGCAATGTCAAAACATAAATTTTGTGTAAGCCGCAACTTACATGAATGTTGAAATCATAAGGTAAAAAGGTCGGAAGAAATGTCCTCAGCTCAAAAACCTGAAGAAATATCCGTGGTATCAAGACTATAAAACATGGCATTAAAACAGATCATATGTCCTCAAACATAAATCTTCCTTGCCCGTGGTTTCAAGAAGGGGCGGCTTACCGGTTGAACCAATAATCGGCTTGGCTGTATAATTTTCCAAGTAGGCATGCCTGAGATAAAAAAGGAACAATATATTGGACTTATACTTGTCAGAAGAGTAATTTTAATAAATTCTTGGACCAACTTTTTTTCCTCAACAAAGTTGGAGATTGAAGAGAAAAAACCCGTATAGTACATGGGAGATTTAATAAAACAAACCTTCTTTCAAATACAACAAAAGTTGCAAATTCATCACATCTGAAGGAATGTTTCAAGTTAGGAGGAAGATAGGCATATGAATCCACCTACAACTTTATAGACAAATAATAACATCCATTACTCTATTTTCACATAATTAATTTTAAGGGTAAAAATAGAGCAGTATGAGATTCAAAATGAACAATATACAAAATACACGAAAAGAATATTATAAGAAGAATGTTGGTTGGCAACAATTGCTTTCACAATCGTATGTGCCACCTATATGTGACGCTTAGGCCACTGTACACATTTGGATTATATTGTTACTAAGCCAGAGTTCAACTTGGAAAGAAGAAGACACTTATCAAACCATGACTGCTAAAGGAATGTCAAGTCTAAAAAAAACGAGGACATCATGTAATACTTCTTTTGAAAACGCTGTCTAAGTCTTCACGCATGAAGAAGAAAACTTGATGTAAAGTGACAACAACAAAACTCAATCCAGTAAGAGACCGAATTTGCCACCGCAGCTCCTCCAACACCAAGCCTGGACTTGAAAACAAGAGCCCAACACAAGCTTCGACTAACTTGCACTTACAAACACTACATCGCACGTACAAAAACCAAGCGGAAACAGGAACAGAGATTCACATGGTTATAAATATACACACGCACGTATAAATCTGGATGGACCGCAATTACATTAAACCATCAACACCCACACATCCAAAATATTCGAATAGATCTAGCATAAAAATATAATGGGGTCCTTGAATTAACTCAATTTCTTTCTCAGGATCCATAAATGCGGCTCTAAATATGTAGATCAAAATCGAAAAGAATTCGATAATCAACCCTCGATAAAGCAGGAAGGGGAAAAAGGAGGAACCTGGAGAGGGAATACAATTGTGGGTTGGGAAAAAAAAAGCCAACAAAAAAGAGGGAAAAAAACGAGGATGGAACCCTCGATAAAGCAGGAAGGGGAAAAAAAGAAAGAAGTTGGAGGGAACTATAGCATACCTACAGTAGCATTATTAATAATCAATGGAAGGGCCATGGATGAAGCTTGGCACCACCAAACACATCCAAAACACTGATGATAGCAGAGCAACAAGACGTGACATGAAAAGATAAAATGAAAGCATTCGTACCTGAGCTCTGACCAAGAATGACAAGGGCCAGAAAGCGTGAAAGAAAAGTAAAACACCCAAGTAAGGAATATCACTGTTATGCACTGTTACACTGTTCACCACAATAGTAAACTTAAGCCACTTATTATATAGGGTAAATTAATTGATCAAGACAAACCTTTCAATTATGTATCTTAATTCGTATTATAGTTTTGTTTACTTTTTCAATATTGTTCTAGCTAATAATGATTCAAAAAACAAATTTATAGTATAATTAATATATAAATCTCTTGACATGCTTTATTAAAAAAATTATTTTAAAAATAATATAATACAATAATACATATTTAATTTCGGTATATTTAATGAGCTAGAGCATGTATAACATTACTAGTTTATTAAACTCTTTTGTAATTTGTAAATACAATTCTATGCCTCAAATTAGATCAAATAATCTCATCATTATCAAACACCAAAAGAAAAATAAATATATAAATAAATGAAAACAATCTTCAAGTCACAAAAATAGAAATATGCCAATCTAAATTAACACATTGAGATTGTCAAAAGTAAATGAGTCATTGAATGGATTAAAGAAAAGAAAAGAAAGTGTTTCTTAAAATTAAAATGTAATGTCCAATTCAATTGTCCAATATATATTAGACCTATAACGCTAGTCCATGTTAGTCCCTATGATGTTTCGCCCTGTGTATGTGTTAGTTTCGGACCTTATCGATGAGATTTTAAAGATGACAAAACATTTCAGACCGGATCGATAGATATCAGTTTGACCAGATCGATCGGACAAAACAGAGCAAGATGACAAATCATTTCAGACCGGATCGATGAAAATCAGGCATACCAGATCGATCGCGCAAAACAGAGCAAGCTGATAAAGCATATCATCATATCAGACCGGATCGATGGATTCCAGACTGACTAGATCGATACTTCAGATCGATCTCAATCTTCATCAGATCAAAGCAGTCAAAGATACATATAGGATGGCTTCTCAGTCCGAACCATCAACGGTTATTTATTGTAGCATTTAATGCTGTAATTAATGCTACAAAGGATCAAAAGTCGAAGATTGCCATTAAAGGTAAGAAGACAAAGGAGAGCTTACCTGACAGTCGCCGAAAGCATACATCAGAACGGCAAGTGTCCTGAAGAAGAAGACTGTAGCTTTCTCAGAGTTTAAAAAGAGTCAAAGTTGCACATTAAGGGAAACAATGCCGTTGCTACCCTCAACTATAAAAGGATGCAACAAAAGGAAGACAGGGACTCTTGATTCGAACTCACGCTGATCAATTGAAAAACATACAAGAAAGCAACTGCACACGCTTACAAAGTTTAGAAGCTTTCGAGCTGAAGTTATTTATTTAAGCACAATTACTTTGTAACATTTGATCATTGTAGGATCACTATGCGCATTGTGTACTGAAAAATAGAAGTGATGAACTTATTGTAACTGTCAGACAGAGTGTGTCTGAGCAGGTTGAGTGACTAGGAGTTTCAGACTGGTAGTGAGGTAAATCCAGTCTGAATCGGGTTTGTACAACAGGATTGTATAAATCAAAGTCTTCTAGTATAAACCTTCCTTAATTGGAAGAAGGGGAGACGTAGAAGGATTACACCACCTTCGAACTTCCAGAAACATATCCTGTGTCTTATCCTTCTGCACTTAGCCATCGAGCCGTTCTTACTTTTACAAGAGCAGACCGTTTCCGCACTCACTTTTTCAGTGGTCTGTTCTGTTCAAAGAGTTGATTAAGTAACAGATTTCTTTCACTAATCCGAAAGAATTCACAAGGGATAAATTTTTAAGGAGTGTTCATTCACCCCCCCTCTAAACACTCCGGACCGATCCTAACAAGTGGTATCAGAGCAGGTTATCTTAATCAGCACAAAGACTAAGCTGATGGCATCATTCAACAAAATCCCCATGTTCTCAAAAGAAGACTATGATGACTGGAGAATCAGAATGCAAGCTCATCTGGCAGCTCAGGATGACGATATGTGGTTCGTCATCACTGATGGACCAATGAAGATTTTAAAAATCAATACAGCAGTAGCCATCTCTGATGGAGAACCACAAATGGTGGAAAAAGACAGATCCCTCTGGACGAATGAGGAAAGAAAGAAAGCAAATCTCGATAATGTGGCCAAAGACATCTTGTTCAAGACTTTGGACAAGAATATGTTCAGCAAAATCAAAATGTGCTCTACTGCCAAAGAAATTTGGGAGAAGATAGCACAGCTATGTGAAGGCAACGACCATACCAAAGAAAACAAGTTAACTGTTGCTCTTCAAAGATTTGAGAGTATAAAGATGAAAAGTGGAGAAACTCTAAATGAGTTTGATGAAAGAGTCACCAGCATCATAAATGAACTGAATGGTCTGGGGAAGGAATATTCTAACAGAGAGATCGCTCTGAAAGTAATGAGAGCTCTGCCAAAGGAATGGGATGTAAAGACCATCGCCATGAGGGAATCAAAAGACCTTAACAAGGTTGAACTTCATGATCTGTTTGCAGATCTTAAGGCCTATGAGTTTGAACTGATAAGCAGAGGTGAAGCAGAGCCATTCATCTCTCAACCAAACAAGGCCCTGGCAGCCACTCAAGACCAGATCGCTTCAACATCAGACCGATCTGCTGAACAGATGAGTAACGATGCTATGTCATTATTTATCAAGAAATTCGGTAAATTTATGTCTAAAAATAAGAGGAACTTCAAACCCTCTCATCATTATAAATCAAGAAAAGATGATACTGTTAACGATCAGGCTTGCTACAATTGTGGTAAGACCGGACACTTCATTGCAGATTGCACCAGACCGAAGAAAGAAGAACGGAAAGAGAAGCATCATGATGATAGAAAGAAGAAGCACTACAAAGACCGCAAGAATCATGGAAAATCCCAAAAAGTCCTAGTAGCTGAAGAAGGAAACAGCAAATGGGCTCAGACAGACTCAGACTCAGAAAGCTCTGAATATTCTTCCAGCGAAAGCGAAGAAGATATTCAATGTCTTATGGCAGACGAAGAAATGAGTCAGACAGACGAGGTATATGATCTTGACTCAAATGAATTTACACGAGAAGAGCTAATGTCCGCACTGCAAGACATGGCTAATGATTATAGGATCTTAGCTGAATCATTTGAGAAGAATAAAGCCAAAATCAGTACTCAAATGGATGAGCACAACAAACCAAGCTGCTCTGAGCAGGGTGAGTGCAACAGATCGAGCTGAATAAGCTGAAAATCTCTTATGATCAGCTCCATGAAGAAAATAAGAGAATTAGCACACAAAATGCTAAGCTCTCACATATATTCAAAACATGGACAAAATCCAGAACATCCTTGGAAGAATTACAAGAGGTTCAAAGAAACGTCGGTGATTTCACCGGCATAGGCTTTGACACCAAAGAATGCACCAAAGATGAATCTGAGCTGTTGCTGGCAAAGAATCAAGTCAAACAAATGACATTTGTTAAATCCAGCACAGTATATGAAACTGAAGCACCTAAGATTCAAACGGGAGTCTCTTACGAGAATCAAAATCTGAGAAAAGGAATTGGTTATGTTGACCAAGCCAAAGAAAAGGCACCAGCAAGATTTGCGTCTATCAGACCAAATCCAAAGGTGCAAGATCGAAGGCAAGGAAGACAATACAATTACTATAACTCAAAACCGATTCAACGAAGATATAGACTACCTTATGAGAATCAAAGGTTTTCACAGCGCACACATTATCACACACAGCATCGAAACAGACCAGTACACAGCACACCCTACACACACAAGCCATTGAAGCTGATACAGGTGTGGGTTCCCAAAGGGCTAATCCGTTCTGGACCCAAATAGGATTGGGTACCAACAATAATTATATTTGATGACAGGTACCGAAGAAACTCGCATCAGACTGGTATTTGGACAGTGGGTGTTCCCGTCACATGACTGGAAACATCGAGCTGCTGTCTGAAGAGACAGAATGTATTGGACCCAAAATCATTTTCGGAGATAACTCAAAGGGTAAGACCGTGGGCAAGGGTAAGATTGTCCATTGTAACATTATTATCAATGATGTGCTGTTAGTTGAAAATCTGTGCTATAATCTGATTAGTATAAGTCAACTCTGTGATAATGGTTATGCTGTAGAATTTCATAAACACACTTGCACTGTTAAATCATCAGACGGTATAACCATGCTCGTAGGAATCAGGAATGGAAACACATATAAGATTAACTGGAATCATGCTCAACCTGATAATCCTACTTGCTTCATCGCTAACAATGATAATAAACATTGGCTGTGGCATAAGCGCTTGAATCATATCAACTTTAAGACCATTGCTAGCCTGTGTAAACATGATTTAGTTATCGGTCTGCCCAAGATCGATTTTGCTAAGGATAAGATCTGCGAAGCTTGCCAAATGGGCAAACAGATCAGATCATCCTTCAAAAACAAGAATGCCAAATCCTCCTCCCGCTGTTTAGAATTACTGCATATGGACTTGTTTGGTCCTATACCAATAACAAGTTTAGGGGGAATGCGGTATACTCTTGTTGTTATTGATGATTACTCACGCTTTACATGGACTATATTCTTAAGCAGTAAAGATCAGACCGGTCCGAAGTTGATCAAGCTGCTGAAACGCACTCAGAACGAGAAATCATCCAGCATAGACAGGATTCGAAGTGACAAAGGGACTGAGTTTTCAAATCAGAATCTTGAATCCTTTCTAGAAGATCATGGAATCAAGCATGAGTTTTCAGCTGCTCGTACTCCTCAACAGAATGGAGTTGCAGAACGAAGAAACAGAACGCTCAAGGAAGCAGCAAGAACAATGCTTGCTGATTCTGGAATCTCTCAAAAGTTCTGGGCAGAAGCTGTAAATACTGCTTGCTACACTCAAAACCGATCTATGATTAACAAGAAGCTGAATCTCACTCCATATGAAATATGGACTGGTAACAGACCATCTGTTTCTCACTTTCATGTATTTGGCTGTAAATGCTTCGTTCACAACAATGGTAAGAGTCATCTTACAGCATTTGAAGCTAAGTCAGATAATGGTATATTCTTAGGATATTCATCAATTAGCAAAGCTTATCGAGTTTTTAATAATCGAACTTTAACTGTAGAAGAATCTGTTCATGTAGTCTTTGATGAAACTTTATGTGTTGAGGGCAACAAAGAATCAATTCAAAATCAGATGGAAAATATCCATCTCGAAGCTAACAGTGATGATGAGATTGTAGCTAACAGGTCAAGAGACAATCCACCAGAACCAGAAGTACCAAACAGACCGGATCAAGGCGTTGAAGAAACTTCAGATCGAGCTGATCCGGATGCTCCTGACTCAAATATTAAAGCAGATACTGATCATGCTGTTACTGTTCATCCGACCGGACCAGACAATCCAGAGTCAAGCTATCGATGGACTAAGAAGCATCCACCTAATCTAGTGATTGGTAGTCCTTCTGCACCGATCAGAACCAGAGGACAGATGATGGATGAGTTCACTCATGCTGCCTTCATCTCTACTCTGGAACCCAAGAAGATCGATGAAGCTCTGACTGACTTCAACTGGATTAAAGCAATGCAAGAAGAGCTTAATCAATTCGAACAAAATCAAGTTTGGAGTCTAACCCCCAGACCAAGCGATCTGCCTGTTATTGGAACCAGATGGGTCTTCAGAAATAAGCTAGACGCAGATGGAACTGTGGTTAGAAACAAAGCCAGACTGGTGGCACAGGGATTCAGACAAGAAGAAGGAATCGACTTCGATGAATCATTTGCACCAGTCGCCAGACTTGAAGCTATCCGAATCTTTCTTGCTTATGCTGCCTTTAAAGACTTCAAAGTATATCAGATGGACGTTAAGAGCGCCTTTCTTAATGGAAAACTTCAGGAAGAAGTCTACATTGAGCAACCACCTGGATTTCAGAACCATTTGTATCCCAATCATGTATATCTACTGAATAAAGCAGTATATGGTCTGAAACAAGCTCCAAGAGCCTGGTATGACACTCTATCTCAATTTCTGCTGAACCATGATTTCCAGATCGGATCAGTAGATAAAACTCTATTTAAATTCATTAAGGGGGAACATACCCTATTAGTTCAGATTTATGTTGATGACATAATCTTTGGGTCAACTAACCCCAAATTGTGCGAGAAATTTTCTAAGTTAATGCAGGGACAGTTCGAGATGAGCATGATGGGAGAATTGTCATTCTTTCTGGGTCTGCAAGTAAAACAGCTCAACAATGGCATTTTCATCAATCAGACCAAGTATACCAAAGAGCTCCTCAAGAGATTTGGAATGGAAACATGCTCAACTGCATCAATTCCAATGAGTCCAACAATCAAGTTAGACAAAGATGAAGGGGGAACGACAGTTGAAGTAACCATGTATAGAGGACTAATCGGATCGCTATTGTATCTTACAGCGTGCCGGCCCGATATTATGTTTTCAGTCTGTATGTGCGCCAGATTTCAGTCAGAACCAAAGCAGTCACATTTTATTGCTGCCAAGCGTATTCTGAAATATTTAAAAGGATCTCAGAACGTTGGTCTTTGGTACTCCAAAGATTCAAACTTCAGCTTGATCGGGTATTCAGACGCAGACTACGCTGGGTGTAAGATCGATCGTAAAAGCACCAGTGGAACATGTCAATTCCTAGGTGAAAGATTGATTTCTTGGTTCAGTAAGAAGCAAACATCAATTGCCACATCCACAGCTGAAGCAGAATACCTAGCCGCTGGAAGCTGTTGTGCTCAAATGCTCTGGATTAAACACCAGCTCAAAGATTATGGCATCCAAGCTGTTGACTCTCCGATATTTTGCGACAACACAAGTGCAATTGCTATAACGTATAATCCAGTTCTGCATTCTCGAACAAAGCATATTGATATACGACATCATTTTATTCGAGATCATGTTGGCAAAAAGGAAATTCGGATCGAGCACATCTCAACAGAGCAGCAAGCAGCAGACATCTTCACTAAACCGCTCCCTGAGGCTAAGTTTAATTACTTCCGTCAAATTCTTGGTTTAATTGACTTATCTTAATTAGTTTAGATGTTTTTATTCCTTTCGCACTTAAAGTTTTTTTTTGTCACCACAGATCGATAATACAATGTTCAGAAAGACACAGACCGGTCCGAACTTTCAGATCGATCCTTGTCAGTCTGATTTTATCCTATGATCTGTCTGGACAATAAAAACAGCTCGGACTGATTGACCATTTTAACTAGCTGTACTTTAACCGCCTTATCTTTCTTCATCCTGACCGTTTATTTTGAATTATTTAATTCTCAGTCTTGGAGATAAAGACACGTGTCTTCTCTCTCCTATTTAGCGGGCTGAACATTTCATACTTGTTCACTTTTTACAGTTTACCGCTTTTTACCTTCTCACTCTCTTACTCTTCGCACTTTCTTTAAACTCTTTTCAAATGGCTACCATCACTCATAACTCACTCTCCGTTGAGTTTGATGACATTTACAGGACAGAAGATGCTGCGATGGTGTCCATTTTTAGAGCCCTGGAATCATCTGGCTTAAGAAACTTCTTGGAATGTGGAACAGTTGTTTATGAATCAGAAATCCGCGAGCTGTTCGCCAACGCCGTCTCCCGGAAGACCTCCATTTCTACTACTGTTCAGGGCAAATCTTTCGAGATCTCGCCAACAACGATGGCCAAGACCTTTGGCCTCCCCAGTTCCGGACTGACAGAGTTCGGACAGACTCCTCAAGCGTCACTCTTAGATCTTCAGGGGAAGATTTCTATTTCTGGCCACCGATTGCAACCCTCCTTTAAGAAGAAGGAGATGCTCTTCCATTTCCAGGTGCTGTGCGAAGTGGTAGGCAAGCCACTATTGGGTAAAGCAGGAAGCTTCGATGCTGTAACCGCCGAAAAGTTCAGGGCCATGGCGGCTATTGTATCCGGGCAGAAGATAAACTGGTCCATGATTTTGTTTGGAGTACTGCTGGAAACGGTGATTGCATCCAAGCACGCCGTATGTTTTGCTGTTCCTCTCAGCAAGCTCTTGGAGTCCTTAGGCCTCGAGCTGAGCAAGCCGTCTGCTCTCCGTCCCTTTAAGATCCTTAACTCCAAAGGGCTTGCACTGCTGAAGTCCAAGAGTGCTCCGCCTACTCCTGCTACTCTGGCTGCAGTCAAGGTTGAGCAGGACGAGGAACCAGTTGCTGTGCGCAAACCTCAGGTCAAGCGGAAGCTGACCATTCAGACTGACTCAGAAGCCACCCAGTCTGCTCACTCATCACCAACCAAGCCACTTCCCAAAAAGCCCCGAACCCAGATTACCAAACCAGCTAAATCTCTACCTCCACCCAAACTACCACACTCTAAAGCAACCCCTGCCCCTCAACCTTCCACCCAGCTTTCACAAGCTTCAACCCCTGCACCCAAAGTCACCCTTAGTATTCCCTCTGCCAATCCCGTGGTCAAAGGGATAGTCATCACTGAGTTGGGAGACTATACCCAATCAGGGATTAAGTCCCCTTCCTCCACCGGCAAGGGAAAAACCATTCTCACCGAACCCCTCTCTACTAAACCCAAATCTGCAGCGAAGACTGCCATCGACATCGCCATGGAGGATGTTGATGAGAAGCTACAGGAACTCATTGTGGTTTTTGATGAATATGTCCAATACCGGACTATCAACCACATTGAGCTGTTCTACGGTAAGTTGCACAGATTGAAGAAAATGGAAGATGAAGTTCTGAAAGGCACAGAGACTGATGATGTTCGACTTGCCGTGCAGCGCAAAGACTTATTTACGGCTATTCACAGATTCAGGCTGGCCAATCTGCTTCTAGTTGCCAAAAAGAAGAACTTCGATCCGCTTGCTCCTACTGCCAGAGATGATGGGGCTGTAATTGCTCACCTCGAGATGGATGTTCACGCTCTTCACTTAGCTGTCCGTTTTCAACGACAGAAGCTTAGTATCTCCACTCCCACAACCAGCCCGAATCATCCCTCTGCAAGCAAGACTATGGCAGAACCCTTCATTGAGGTTATTCCTTCTGCCATAGCAGATCAGACTGCAGAGCACTTAGCAGATCAGACTGCAGAGCTAATACCAGATCAGCCTGCAGAGCCCGTACCAGACCAGACAGCGGAGCAGCCATTGTCTAATGCTCCGTCTGCAACAGATGATGAACCAATGAATGTTCTGTTGGACTCTCCGACAACATCCATTCCATTGAAGTCATCAGCCTCCTGTGCACAACCCAGTCCAGCTGAAGCATGTGCAACAACTGAAGTACCAGACCTCATCGATCCGGATTTCGTGGTATCTACAGTGGTTGCAGCTCTCCAAGTTGAAGAACTTCCAAGTCCCCACTCTCCTCCGGGAACATCAGATGAAGATTTGGCCTTCATTCAAGGTTTTTCTTCGGATCTGGTCACTCTGATCCGATCCGAAAGTTATCAAGCTGCTATTTCTTCCATCGTGCCGATTGCTGAAGAAGATGACCATGCCATGTCATCATCAGATCACTCTCCCAGCAAGCTATCTGATTCACCTCCATCCCTGGCACGGACTATCCAGCACTTCTCTGATACCTGTCTGTCCTTGACTCAGCGCATTTTAGAAGTTCATCAAGGTCAGAGGGTCACAGCTTTGGATTTTGCTTCCTTCAAAGAGAAGATGAATGTCAGTATCGGAAGCCTTCAGCGCGGCATAAACGATCTGTTTTCTCAACAGGCCTCTTACAAGAACAGCCTGAGAAAAGAGCAGATCGAGCTAGCCACTGAAGTCAGAGCATCTGTTGCCAATTCCCTCCGCGCTCAAGACGTTCGTCTTGACGCTATCAGCGCGCAGCTAGCACAAGTTGTCGACTTTCTTCAAGAGATTGCTGCTGACAAAAAGGGGGAAAAGAAGACAGACTTCAGGCCGCCTTCTAGAAAATAATATTTTCAGACTATGTATTTTTAGGATTTTCTTGGTGATCAATAAAATCCTCATTTGATTAAGTCTGTGTTCATTTATTTTGAACCTCATCATAAGGCTGAATAATAAAGATTTAATCGATTCAACTTAATGAAGTTCATTTATTTTGAACAAAGAAGTAATCGATCCGAAAGCATTCGCTTCAGAGCTCTTATCAAGACTGGTTAAAAGACTTAGAAGCTAGGTTTTGTCATCATCAAAAAGGGGGAATTTGTTAGTTCCGGACCTTATCGATGAGATTTTAAAGATGACAAAACATTTCAGACCGGATCGATAGATATCAGTTTGACCAGATCGATCGGACAAAACAGAGCAAGATGACAAATCATTTCAGACCGGATCGATGGAAATCAGGCATACCAGATCGATCGCGCAAAACAGAGCAAGCTGATAAAGCATATCATCATATCAGACCGGATCGATGGATTCCAGACTGACTAGATCGATACTTCAGATCGATCTCAATCTTCATCAGATCAAAGCAGTCAAAGATACATATAGGATGGCTTCTCAGTCCGAACCATCAACGGTTATTTATTGTAGCATTTAATGCTGTAATTAATGCTACAAAGGATCAAAAGTCGAAGATTGCCATTAAAGGTAAGAAGACAAAGGAGAGCTTACCTGACAGTCGCCGAAAGCATACATCAGAACGGCAAGTGTCCTGAAGAAGAAGACTGTAGCTTTCTCAGAGTTTAAAAAGAGTCAAAGTTGCACATTAAGGGAAACAATGCCGTTGCTACCCTCAACTATAAAAGGATGCAACAAAAGGAAGACAGGGACTCTTGATTCGAACTCACGCTGATCAATTGAAAAACATACAAGAAAGCAACTGCACACGCTTACAAAGTTTAGAAGCTTTCGAGCTGAAGTTATTTATTTAAGCGCAATTACTTTGTAACATTTGATCATTGTAGGATCACTGTGCGCATTGTGTACTGAAAAATAGAAGTGAGGAACTTATTGTAACTGTCAGACAGAGTGTGTCTGAGCAGGTTGAGTGACTAGGAGTTTCAGACTGGTAGTGAGGTAAATCCAGTCTGAATCGGGTTTGTACAACAGGATTGTATAAATCAAAGTCTTCTAGTATAAACCTTCCTTAATTGGAAGAAGGGGAGACGTAGAAGGATTACACCACCTTCGAACTTCCAGAAACATATCCTGTGTCTTATCCTTCTGCACTTAGCCATCGAGCCGTTCTTACTTTTACAAGAGCAGACCGTTTCCGCACTCACTTTTTCAGTGGTCTGTTCTGTTCAAAGAGTTGATTAAGTAACAGATTTCTTTCACTAATCCGAAAGAATTCACAAGGGATAAATTTTTAAGGAGTGTTCATTCACCCCCCCCTCTAAACACTCCGGACCGATCCTAACAGTATGTGTAATACATTTGTCCCACATTGGTTGTGGATGAAAAATTTAAAGTGGTTTATAAAGGCTTATAATGGACTATTATAGCAACTTGAGTTAATCATTTTCGTAGAGCGATGACAGATACGAAGTAGTTACTATAAGAGCACATTGTGCAATCGCGCTTGCGCAAGCCTGGGTCCAGGGCGTGACAGTATGTATTTTAACTATGATATGCATAGAGTGTACTAAAGCTTTAATAAACGTAGATGTGCACACGCTTATCAAAAGTATGGTTGTTGAATGAGATCTTAACATTCCAACTACTATAATTTGTTGTAAAGTTTAAGACAATCAGACGAGATTTCGGGGTGAAAGCTGGCGGCATTAGAGTAATCATTACAAAAGAGATTAATTTGTCATCAAAGTTTGCGATAACAAATGCGTTAAAGTGATTTATTTGCTTAATGCTTGTTTCCAACCTGTTTTAGAAGAAAATATTACATTATAAATACTACTTGTATTTTTTTTTTATATTAGTGTCCGTAAAATCACAGTTACACCTTGACAATTGCCGTTTAAAATAATTACATTATAATCGCACCTAACGTAATAAATAAATATTATGTATTGTATAGCGTAATACTTTGTATTTTAAATTTTTGGTACATTTGACCAATCAATATTTGCTGGTTAGTTATAATGTGGGATTGTGGGACGTCTCATAGAGTCGAGTACTTGTCTTAGATGTTCGTCTGCCCTGATTTAGGCATGCCGACCCAATTAAGTTTGGGGAGCTTGTCGCTGGTCTTGGACCTGACTAAGACGGAAGGGCGAGCATTCTAGACACTAGACTGGTTGAGAGCTATTCCCGCTTCCCTGATGAGCCCATGGGAAGGCGAAATCATTAAGCATCGGAGATGGAATATGGCTTAACCTCTGAGTAATGGGGATCCGGGGTCGCCGCACGGGTTGTCGTCTGTACTAAAACTCTGAGTCCATGACATCATGCTTGAAATTAATACATCCATTGAATCACACATGCATACATTTCTTGGAATCTAACATCAGACAGTTGGTTATTCAATAGGCCCAACAATTAACTACCCCCAATCAACAAATCATCAATGCAAGAGCATGTAAAACACACAATATCAAAGCACCATGAACCCACAAAAAAACTCATATGCATACTCTCCAATTAAAGATGTCGATTAGGAAGCCCAATGTTGAATACTTGCTGCTCTTTTCACGAACCAATTCCAGCCATCGCGCAAATCGATTGGGGGAGATGTTCAAGGCAAAAATACCACTTTTATCATCATTTTCTATAAGCAATAAAAAGTAAACTATAGTGTGTTTTTGATAGAATTTTTCTCTCAATCAGATTGCTTTTCATATTTAAAAATCAGCCTAAAATGATCTAAGAAAATCACCATTTAAAAGAAACATAAAATTGAAACTGTAGAAGATTGGTGTTGCATTTTGAATTTTTTTTTAAAAACAATAATAATAATAATAATCAAACAGAGAATTGAAGTAAAATTATCTAAATAAAAGCAATGATGTGCTCAAACAACCAAACATAAACACCACTGCCGTAGCAAGATGTATGAGGTTTGAGGTAGACCGCCATTGTCGAGGCCAACTAATTTATCACTGTTTATGTTAGAAAGAAATGAATCCGAGAGATATTTCATTGATTGTTATGGTGAAAAATGTACACCATCGACGATTTTCTTGGCCTAATTTAAGTTCATGCAACACTCATACACATATTTATACACCTTCAAGAAGAAGGAGAAGCAGGAGCAGGATTCGCTAACCTTGGAGACCAAGCATTAATTTTTTCATCCATGAGGTTTGTGTACTCTCAAACTTCTCTTTCCGCCATCACCCTCTAATCTCTGATCTGATTCAATTTCTGTAATGTATAGGTCACTCTTCCAATACATTCAGTGGAAAGTAATAAATAAAATATGGATTAAAACTTTTCACTTTCAAGTTGTTTTTTTTTTCCCTTTCTTCCGACCATTTTTAGGTAGGAAGAACTATCATCATAAATCCATATAATATCGACATGAAAATCAGTTGGAACTTACCTACCATAAATTCACAAAACATTCAATCTAGATTTCAGTTCTACTTTACCTGCATGAACTTCACATACCAAACCAGTGGAACATATATATACTAGTTAATTTGGCACCGCGCAAGGCGTGGTGCTAGTGAACTTATAACCTGGTATATATGTCCAATAAAAAGTCCGACACAAGTTCAACAAACAGCTCTAGAGAATAAAAAGATGGTTCATACGCATTGAACATACATAATCATACGTATATAAAATCAAACAGGTTGGAGTAAACAAAAGTCTTCCCCAACAGTACACCATGGCAAGAGTTGGCATATGATATCTTTGTAGGGCCCAATAGACTCTCTAAACAAAAGTCATCTACGAAAGTGCAGTAGTAGATGACATCAGATATCACATAAAAATAAACCTCAACGAACTCCAAAAAACCAATCAAAAGTTGTTCGCAAGAGTTTTCAAAATGACGATGATTCATTTCATAATGCAGATATGTGTCGGTTTCTCATAGCAGTATCGATCATCACATAAGAGGAATTATAGCTTATATTTATTGTTGTAGTTGCATTATTATTTTAGGATATTGATCTTATATTACTTGCTATGGCCTCATGATTAATGAATCATCTATAATTATATATATACGTTCTGCCAAATAATGAATGTAAATGTGACGTCCCAAATTATTATCAAACAAGTAATATATAATTATCATAATTTAATATTTTCTAATTTTTTTGATATAATCTCCTTGTATATGAAGGGAAAATTTGATGTCAAACATCATAATAAAGGTAATCGAGAACAATCACATATTAGCAACGGGTCGTAGGTAAGCCAAAACTCAAAATGTATACAAACAAGCAATACTGACGACCCATAATCTACCAAAAATTTATCATGCCGAATATTTTATAAAAAATTATTAGTAAAGTTTGCCACAATGAAAACTTATTTTTAACTCTTTTTTTAAAAAAATAAGTTCATATAAAAAATTATTATCAAAGTTTGCCACGACAAAAATCTATTTTGAATTATCTGTTTTTTTAATCCATACTTGACAAAATCAACAAGTTTTTTTCTAACAAAAAAAAAAACATTTTAAATGTTAAAAATTGAGATAAGAGGGATGCACAGTTGGGTCAAGGATTTTGAAATAATCTCCTTATATATTAAGGGAATATTTGATGTCAAACATCATAACAAATGTAATAAAAAAATAAAAAAGTGACGTAGGGTTACTGTTCATTGGAACAGTAACCCTACACCACTTATATATATGGTATAATATATATATATATACCATCATATTAAAATTAATATTTAATAGTAATGAGTAAAACAAATGTTTTTAGTGAAAATGAAAGGCATAATTGGAATGATAGTGTTACCTTATTTTTTGGTTCGATTTTGTAACAATGAATGAATATGCGAAAATAAATGAACACCAAGAAAAAACCACCGGACTAGTCCAGTATAAATTCCACTATAATACCAATAGTTTACAATATTTTCTTGTGCAAGAATCAAAGAAGAACGCACAGAAAAATGGGGGAGAGGGAGCTGAGTAGAGGCCATGATCATTTTTCCCAAAACCTACTGTTACATTGTCTTTATATTACTATCTGCTAATTGGCTATTCTAATTAGGGGAAATGGGACTTTATAGTGAATTATGGTATTGGGCCCAGTAACAAGAAAACGGGCCAAGGTAGATGAGCCAAGATAAATGGTTAATTAAATGGGGCCCTAAGCATAATGGGCCCAGGAAAATGGGCCAAAGTAAGATGATCCCTCGTTCTTATGTGACCGAGTTGAGCCCATAGAGCTCGGGTCCAAACCGCACCAGATATCAGGGTATCACAAGTATCCCCCTCTAGTCGAGCTAGAGTAGCGTTGTATCGACTTCAATTGGTTAGGTGAGGACCCGGATTGATAGTCCTTCAAATGCCAAACCATGATGTGACCTTGCGTCGTGCCGAGTTCCCAAGTCATGCTGTCGGTAAAGCCATGACAATTCGAATGCCGATCCTTGATAAAGTAGGCGGCTCGTAGAACCCATACGAGTAACCGGCGTAATCCTAGCACTGAGAGTTCATGTCAACAATAGCAGGTCGTACTGGGCAGTAGGAATCCGAACTGAAGCTACTATAATCGAGAATTTCGAGCTGACAAAGGTGATAGGGAGCCCTGAGCTGAAAAGCAAATAAACATATATCCGAACTCCAGGAATAAGAAATATTTCGAGCAGATAAAACAAATACGAACTACGCTTATCTTGGTTGGGCCGACCTGATCAAATAAAGCTCGTCCGACACGAGCTCCAGAGATGATACAATAAGTGCAAGAATAATCGCCCAACCTGAGTTCCTGAGATAATGTATAAGAAAATAATACATATCCGACATGATATGAACAAATATTGCTCGACCGACCTGGTCTGAGATAATATGCATGAGCAAGTTACGCTCGCCCGACCCAATCTAAGCTCCGAAGATGAAATTTATATGAGCTAATAATATTGGTCCGAGCTGAGCTGAACTCCACATGATAAATATAAGCAAATAATGCTCGACTGACCTGATCTGAGCTCCTAAATAAGTAAGAGCAAATAATGCTCGCCTGAACTCCATAATCAATAAAGCCTAGCTCACTTCCATAGCAGATAAAACTCACGTTCCAGGAAATTGTTGCAGAAATCTTCCAAGTTATTCAGAGTTCGTATTGGATGGTTTGACATGAACTGAAGTTAGTGGCAAAACATAAACCGTGAAACTGTAAATACTAGACGATGACAAATCGTGGGAAGTGGCGCTGATGAAGTTAAAATCCGGGTCTTGAATTGTACAAAATTATACCATTTTTCTATGGGTGCGACAGCATCTCCGTTCTCGGTCACCTGTGTAGTGATTCTTTACTTGGGAGAAGAAGAATTTGAATCAAAGAAGAGAGGCAGGGGATGGATCCACCATTCACGAAGAAGGGGAATTTTTGGCAAACTGCTACAGTTATTGATAAGATGAGAAGGAAAGTGGATGGAGCGTGCAAATTACTAGCAAACCTCAACACATGAAAAAACTATCCATACGTTTTTATTTTTACATTTACATTGATGCGAAGAATATATTTGAAATTTTACAAAGACCATATCAAAAGAGGTTACTCGAAAGTATTCATACATCATAATATAATATAGATATATAAATTTGCCCTTTGCCTGTTTTATAAACACAGGCAAAGTATACTCACTTGATGCCTATACAGATACTTTATCTCTTCTGTTTCAGTTTATGAGCCGAAATAGAGAGAGGGGCTATAAACAAAGTTGTTGACCAATCCTTTGCCTTCTGTGCATGACAAAACCAATCACTTCTGAGCTTGACAAGAAGTCCTAAATATAAAAGTGTGGGAATTTAATCTTTATCTTGAACTTCATACGAGGGCGGCTACCTTTTGTTTAAAAAATAGGGGCCTTGGATATTACTTTATTGGATAACTAACCATGCACATTTTACTTCAACAAAAGAAACAAAACAAAACCTATGCACAACATTTTCGATAAATTTCATGAAACTGAAACCATGAGTTCTCTATTCTGAGTTACAATAAATTTTAGTCGTTCCAAAGACGTAGCAGAACAACGTCACCAATACTAACAACCATTGCCTTTTTGAAAGAAAAAAAAAAAAACAAACAAACAAAAAGGAACGATACCGTTACATCGACACCATCCTTACCTTGGATGGATCAATTTTGGCATTAGCGATCTCACTAATGCTGACAGGAAAATGAAAATGATAGGCCCAATGTTAAAACAGCTCTCCTATAAAACAAAAATTTCAAGAAACAGAATGAGAGAGAGATGATAAAACAGGATGGATTTGATGTTGATATAACAGAATATTTCCAATCAACGGATGGACCAAGACACCGTCTGGGTTAGAATAAAAAAATCCCCTGATTCCCATTCTGTCGGGAGACCTCTCATTACTTTGAGGGTGACTTCTCTGTTGAGAGAAAATCTGCAGAACTCGCATTCATTAACTGTCACAAAAAAAGATATTTCTCAAGAATGCAGTAAACATGAAATGGATTCCAGTTCATTCATCTATATTCACAAATCCAAGCCCTTTCCACAGCTACAACCAAAAAATTAAAATGTAAAAAAGAAAAAAAAGACATGCTGATTGAACTTAAATTTCACAATTGAAAAACTTGCAGTCCTAGACATAATGGGGTCAAAAGTTTTGATTGTTGGATATTCGATCGATCTAGTCTTCATCAGCGGAGGGCCTGGATGATCCGCCGGTCTTCTTAGGAAGCAAAAGGTTGTGAATATTGGGCATCACGCCACCATTAGCAATTGTCACGTCACCAAGAAGTTTGCTAAGCTCCTCGTCGTTTCTCACGGCCAATTGTATGTGCCTCGGTACAATTCTGGTTTTCTTGTTGTCCCTTGCTGCGTTTCCAGCCAGTTCCAATACCTGAAATTACCCCATAAAGGTAGACAACAATTAATTTTAAAACTTGTACTCAAACTTCAAAATCTGGTTGCTAAAACCCTAGAAATGGGGGTATAACAACAGGAGCTGTGTATTCGTAAGAATAACCTCAGCAGCGAGATACTCAAGGACTGCAGCAAGATAAACCGGAGCTCCGGCACCGACACGTTCGGCATATTTGCCGGCCTTGAGGAATCGGGCGATACGGCCAACAGGAAACTGGAGCCCCGCTTTGCTGCTTCTAGACTGGGATTTCTTCGCAGACCCAGATCCGAGTGTCTTTCCCCGACCAGCCATTTCAAACTCGCAACGCGCTCTGTTTGGCTACCTCCGATGACAGAAAATTAGCAATTAGCAATGAAAAAAAGACGCAGAAGTGATTTGGTTGCGAAGTTTTCAGGAGTTTATATATAGTGGTGGGAATTTGAAGTGGACCAGTAAATTAAATCACACGGATCAATACTTAGAACCGTTGATAAGAGAAAACTTGGACGGACAGATTGGAACATTTGCCAACCTTGCGATTTGACCATTCTGACCTTGTCAATTGTCATTGCCTCATTGGTCAGGACTCAGGAAATTAAATTTTTAAAAATTGAAATGAAATTAATCTAAAAATAGAAAAAAAGACCTCAATATTTTGTAATTAAATTAGAATTCATATCTTACTCAGGTAAGTAATATTATAAGCTGGCACACAATTTTTTATTATAATAAATCATTGTTATTCCTGAATTACACGATCTAACATTAAAAGTTAAAAGAAATGAAATACAGCATGTCACGTGTTGTGTGTATAAATGCAACAAATGTACAACAAACCGGAAGATACGAAATCAATTAGCGGATATGGGATTGGGGAATAGGTGCTTACGACTTTTAAATGTTGCCTATAACTTGATCTGGCAAGGCAAACGAGCTCAAGCATAGTATAGCCAAGTGTGGGGTGTACTGGGCATGCTGGGGTGGTCACTGTGCAGGATTTTCGAGGATAAGCATAATGAGTGGCCAATAAAGGAAGGGATGTGAGCATGGGCATAACTTGATTTGCTAGATATGTGTTAGCGACCTGCGACATGGGCAAGTACGGCATGGTGTGGCCGTGTGGGCAAGAGACATGCACATGTGCCTCAGTTTGTGCAAGCAATTCCAGTGCCTGGGCAGTACTTGGTTATATATGGTAATTGTATGCAACACATCCGAGTGCTTGCAACACTTGTCGGTGACAAGCTCGACTTCATGAGGTGTGATAGGCATACATGACAGAATATTTGTTGCAATTAAGGTTGTGTGCACCACATACAAACACTTATAGGCACGTTCAGCCATTCGTGCAATAGTTATGGGCACCTCCAAGTTATCACGCGGAAAAGTTGATAGCAAGTGCCCTAGGTTCATGCGGTTTATATATCACGGTTGTAGGCAAGTGCATTTCAGACAGTCATGTGCATTTACTTAAACTTATCTGACACATTTATATTAAGGTCAATGTTATTTGCAGTTTTTACTATCCACATTCTATATTATTAAGTGTTACCTCTCTTTTTGGTTCACTTTGATAACAAATGAATTTATAGGGGAATGGATGAGCTGTTTCGTGAAATCACAATTTAGGCCGGAGTCCGTGAGGATCCTTTTCTCGTTTAGGATCTCCGATGATCAATATTGATTTCTTTTTTTTTTAGAGGAGGGCTGCCTCTTTTCCTTGTTGTCAACCATTCTCCTTTTTTATAGGGGGAGGGATGCCAATGGTTTCGCCTTGCCGGGAATTCTGGGGACAATGTCTGAAACTGAGGGGGGGACCACAGACTGGGGACCATCTACATCTGTTACCTACCTCGTACGATCCTTTTGCTCTGGTGATTCTCTGCGTCCGAGAATATGCTTTTCTTACCTACAGTGCTTGACCACCCTTTGATTGGTTAGTAGGCCTAGCCTTTGCTTTAATAGGTATCCGATTCCTAGCCTTTGCTTTAATAGGTGTCCGATTCCTACATCCCTAGTCCCGGTATACAGGACCACCATAGGCGGCCTCAGCTCGGCTGTCCGGTCCAATGACTGCCCGTCCTGACCTATTGAGGAAACCTCGCCTCAGCTTGGTTGTCCTGTCCAATGATTGCCCGTCCTGACCTATTGAGGAAAACTCGCCTCAGTCCGGCTATCTTGGTAAATACAGCCCGTCCCGACCTATTGAGGAAACCTCGCCTCAGTCCGGCTATCTTGGTAAATACAGCCCGTCCCGACCTATTGAGGAAACCTCGCCTCAGCTTGGCTGTCCTGTCCCATGGTGGACCGTCCCGGCCTCTTGATGTACTTTCTCGCCGCCCCGGCTCGGAGGCCGCTCCGAGGATTGCGGCCCAGGAACACTAAATAGGGCCCTGCTCGGACACGATAGTGGCAGCTAGCCAGAGGTGATCATGCCCGCGATAAACTCAGGTCGGGCGGCGAGCTCGATGATGACAGCACGGTATCGGCCCTAACGACTTCCCTTGTTGGTTAAATGGGTCCCCCACTGACCGGGCCCAAATAAAGTTCGGACCCTCAAGACCTACTGGGCCTCCAGAACTAGGGATATCATCGGTATCCCCCCCAAGTCGAGCTAGAGTAGCGCTACCTCGACTAATGGCTTGTGGCAAACTTTATTGGTTCCTGACCCCGGTCCTTTGATTGGACAACTCCTGGTCCCGGGGTGACAGCTGTCCCGTACCAAACCCTAGTAGGTTGTCAGGCCACGTGCCCTTATCTGGCGCTCCGACCGTTCAGATTCTTTCATCTGCATCGTTGGTTTGGGCCAGGCTTTCCTCGGCCCATGCACCATATCTTCTATAAATTGAGGCCCTCGAGTCACTTTCATTCATTTGCGCTCTAGGTCGGATCAATCGTCTCTCCTTAAAACCCTGTAAGTCAGCTCTGCTTTCCTTTCTGTTAATGTCACACTCCACTTCTTCCACTTCTGGTGCTCTCTTTCGAGGGGGGGACGAGGAGGCCGAGGTGTCTGATCTACCCAGCCCCTCGGGTCGGAGGTCGGATGCTCCCGAGGGAGACATTCCCGAGGTGGCACCCCTCCGACAAGTCCCTCCTAAGGTATTTGATCCCTCTCTCCCCACCTTCGAGGTTCTCGACCCGAGGAGCCTGGCCCAGGCTGGACTTCCCTGGTACGAGATCCTTGACTCGTGCGTTTCCCCTGAGGCCGAGCACCTTCTCCATACGTGGTTTATCCCACCGGATCACGACGTCCGGGTCCCTAGGGCTGGTGAGTGTCCGCATCTTCCCCCGCCCGGGTACTTTCCATTCTTCCTTGAGCAGCTTAAAAGCGGACTTCGCTTTCCTATCCCCCTTTCTTTCCAGGAGTTCTCCCACTTTCATTGTGTCTCTCTGAGCCGGCTTACCCCCAATTCCTACCAGAGCCTAGTCTCTGTCACTGCCCTCTTCCGATCCTTAGGTCTGCCTTTCTCCCCTACCCTTCTCAATTATTTTTTCCAGGTTAAGAAAACCCCATCTCCCGGGGTGTTTTACTTTGGTGCCCGGACCTTTTATAAATTTTTAAACAACATCCCGAGCTCCCGTAAGGGATGGAAACAAACCTATTTTTTTGTCAAACTACCTCGACGCTGGGCTTGCCCAATGGCCTGGCGAGATACCCTACCTACCCCCCGATCTTTGCCCAAAAAATATAAAGAGGACGTGTTCTTCCAAACGGTTATCTCAACCCTTGGGGGTCGGCGTTTTGATTCAGCTGCCCTGATCAGGGAGGACGTACTCAGGAGTTTTGGGCTGAGCTCCTATCCAGACGTCCCTGGTGGTACGTTCTTCCTATCTGGCCCCCGCTTATTACACTTATATTTTTTTATGTCTGAGCTTAATCCTTTCTCTTGCAGATAACATGTCTCTTCAGCAGCTGCTATCTGCCATGGCGTCTCAGAAGAAAGCGGGAAAAGGGGCGGTCGGTGCGGGCCCTTCGAGCCAACCCCCTAGCGCCCCCGTTGCCCCCCCAAACCCTCAATCTCCAGTGGCCAGCCCTCCTCGTGCCGAAGAGGTTAGGGAGGAGACCGGCCTGAGAAAAAGGAAAAGGGACAGAGGCGCAGCTAGGATCCCGACTCGGGAGGAGGTGGCTACTTCCCCGGTTATTCATGAGATCGACACCCCACCTGCTTCCCCCCAAGTCATCTATCCGCTGCTCCCACCGACCCGGGTTCACCTGGGGTACCGGTGGGTTATACTCGAGAAGTCAGCCTGATCAACTCTGCCCCCTCAGGTCTATCTGCCCGAATCATTGAGTGTCTGACCTCCTCCGCTGATCAGCAAGTCTTATCCGAGCTGAGGTGGAAACCCCTAGCAGAGGAAGGCGTATCTCGGGCCCTATCAGTAAGCATTTTGTTTTATATATATATGGAAATGAGCCTCTATTCCCCTTTTCTCTTCAGGGCCTAGTGATGATGTGCGAGAGCCTTCGTCGGGGTGCAAGCTACGGCCAATCAGCCAGGGACGCGAAGAAAGCAGCGCGGGAGGCCAAGTCAGAAGCTGAGAATGCTACTGCTAAGTCCAAGGCGGACGCTGCTGAACTAGAGTCTTATAGGGCCTCGGTGATCCGACTACGAGCTGATGTCGAACAGCTCCGTGGTGCTCTGGTCGGGAAGGAGCGAGACCTTTCCAATGCCATGGCCGAGCTTGGAAAGGTCAAATCCGAGTTGGAATCCTATGTGGCGGGTGAATCAGCCCGACGCGAAGCCTTCATCAAGTCGGAGGAATTTACGCGCATGCTGACCTCCAAGGCCTTTAAGTTTCTGGACTTGGTTTCGAGGGGTGCAAGGGCCAGTTCAAAGCCAAGGGCTTCCCGCCTAGTGACCAGGACCCTGACGACTTCCTGGACCTTAACGCAATCATTGCCAACATCCCTCCCGACTTTATCAACTAGTCTGACTTGTTCTTAATTTATCCTTTGTATTTTTCCTTTATTTCCCTTTTACGCTTGTACTGTGCTTCGGAGGCACCCCCCTGTAATGAGGTCATTTTGAATTTTGATTGTCCTCTCTGAAGCAATTGATTTTACTTGTTAGGAATTGGCTTCCATCGCAACTTTACGAACGTCCCGACCACTTATACCAGCCGAGCCGGCCCGTGGTTTTACATTGGATTGATCCAAAAAATACAACTTAAAAATAATCTCACGCGTAGAACTGAATGTCGCATAGGGCCGTCGTGCAATAACGACTAGAATAATTCTAACAAAATAAAATCTTAAAACAGGGCTAACCTGTTAATCTCCACAGATACTCAACCGTGCAAAAAGATTTTACTCGACCCGAGCTCACGAAATAATCATTACAAGCAGATGATGTCCTCTTGACCTGCGCTCATACAACCGGGCTCTATGATGCAGAGATGACCTGCATTTTTAATTGGTGCCATGGCCTCATACACCTGGGCTTTAGTGACAGGGATGACCTGAACTTTTAATTGGTGCCAGGGCCTCATACACCTGGGCTTTAGTGACAGGGATGACCTGCACTTTTAATTGGTGCCAGGGCCTCATACACCTGGGCTTTAGTGACAGGGATGACCTGTACTTTTAATGTGTGCCAGGGCCTCATACAACTGGGCCTTAGTGACAGGGATGACCTGCACTTTTAATTGGTGCCACGGCCTCATACACCTGGGCTTTAGTGACAGGGATGACCTGCACTTTTAATTGGTGCCAGTGCCTCATACACCTGGGCTTTAGTGACATGGATGACTTGCACTTTTAATTGGTGCCAGGGCCTCATACACCTGGGCTTTAGTGACAGTGATGACCTGCACTTTTAATTGGTGCCAGGGCCTCATACACCTGGGCTTTAGTGACAGGGCGGACCTGCACTTTTAATTTTGTGCCATGGGATTTAAGGGAAAAGTTCATAAAATAACAGTGTTCGTACATGGAATTGAAATAACAACAATAAAATGCCTAGGAATAATATTTTCTGAGGTGATATGCATTCCAAGGTCTTTTGAGGCGTCGGCATTCGCCCTCCTCTAAGTAGTACGATTCGGAACTAAGTCTCTGGACTACTTTGTACGGTCCCTCCCATTGGGGGTCGAGCTTTCTTACCTCCCCTGCTGGGTTAACCTTTTTGAGGACGAGGTCCCCCACTTGAAAATTCCAGGGTATCACCCTCTTGTTGTAGGCTTTGACTATCTTGCTGCGGTAAGCCTCCATCCTTATAGCGGCCCTTTCCCTTTTCTCATAGATCAGATCCAAATCCAGAGCTCGGTGTTCCTCATTGTTGTCATCATATGCTTGGACCCTGGCAGAAGTTTTTCCGACCTCAGCTGGGAGCACGACCTCCGTTCCATATACCATGCTGAAAGGTGTTTCTCCTGTTGGGACGCGAGCTGTCGTTCTGTAAGCCCACAACACACTTGGCAGCTCGTCCACCCAATCCTTACCAACCCCGTACAGTCTTGCCTTTAACGCTTGCACAATTGATCGGCTGGTGACCTCTGTCTGCCCATTGCTCTGCGGGTAACCCACCGATGTAAGGCTTGTTCGATCTTCATTTCCTTGCACCAAGCCATTAACCTCTTGTGACATCCCCGAAATGGTTAATTGCTATTTGGCTTTAATTGTGTTTATATGATTAATTATGGTAGTAATTAATTATGTGTTGGAATTTATTTACCTTATGAAAATGCATGGTCATGTGGATAGGATGACCCGGGGTTGCATTTCAGGGTGCATGTGGTGCATGTCGGGTAAATATTATTGGAAGCATGATTTATTTGCCTTGGTTAGCAATTTATGAGGAATCATGTGTTAATTGATATTTTGGTGCATTATGAGTAAATGCTTTGAAAAATATCATATTGGGGTGTTTTATACACCATGGAATTATTTTGGTATGCTTTTAATTAAATTAACCCAATCCCCTTTTATCCCCAACCCCACTTTACCAAATCACTGTCACTTTACCAAATCAAAACCCACAAACCCTTTCCCTTCTTCCATTTTCGAGCTTGAGCTTAGGGTTGAAGAGAAAACCTTCCAAAAGTCTTGATTTGTGAAGATTATTGGGTGATTTGAGGTCCCCAAGAGGTATGGATGCCTCATTATCATTTTTATTGTGTTTGGGTTAGTTTTGGAAGGGTTTTTAATGATTTTGAAATGGGTTTGTGTGGGTTGTTGTGGTTTTGGTTAAAGGTTAGATTTATGCTTGTTTTGAAGTGTATTTTGGTGGTTTGTGTTGATATTTATGTTGTTGATTGGTTGGTTAAGTGTTGGAATGGGTTGGAATGGTTTTGAGGTACAAAAATGGGGGATTTTCGGGTTACAGGGGTTGGCGATCGATCGCCCATTCCAGGCGCTCGATCGCGCCCAGGCAGTGGGCTTTTCAAGCCTTTGGCGATCGATCGCCACTCTTGGGCGATCGATCGCGCCAGGGGTGGCGATCGATCGCCGAAGGGTGCAAAATTTGGTACTCGGGCAGTAGGGTTTGGCGATCGATCGCCGTGATGGGCGATCGATCGCGAAGGCCAAAATTTTGTATTTTTGGATTTTTTTGTGGGATTTTTGGTATTGGACTATTATTGGGTTCTAATATTGGTATTTGTGAATATGTAGAACTAACCCAGGTGGCAACACAGCCAAGGCATTGAAGTCCTACCATATCCTACATTTTGGAAAGGTACGTAGTGGACGTACGGGCACCCAACGGTAACATGTATTTTATATACTCATTGATTATGCATTGTGGATGCGGGTATATATGTGGTATTGCATTGTGGATGCATATACATGTTGATTTATGCCATATGTGGTATTGCATTGTGGATGCATATACATGGTAATTGATGCATATTGATGATAGATGCATATTATGATTATTGGATGCACATCCCATGAGTCGTGGTCATCCTTTGATGATTTTAATGCTTGCCGCTTTTTGTATTGGTTCCGCTAAATGTGAAGCGAGGGGTGGGAGCGCCGCATGTCACATTTGAGCGTGGTTGTCATATGGGGCGAGGAAAGGGTATTTGCCGCTCTCTGTGAAGCGAGGGGTGGGAGTACCGCATGTCCATTGTAGCGAGGTTATCCTATGCCGCCCATATGAAAATAAGCGAGGGGCATTAAAATACACTGTGATGGACAGACTAGGGAATGGTGACCAATATTTGGTACTGTTGAGATGGTATATGATGTCATGACATGTTTTGGTCATTAAAAATAATCTGTTGATTATACTCATGAGTTATGGTACAGGGACAACCAAACGGGAAGCGTTTGAAATGCATGGAAAACAGGAAGTGTTTTATATTGATTATGCATTTACGCTTTATCTTCATATTGTGTTGAATATGAATGATTATTATTGCTCATGTTTGGGGGTTGTCCTTGTAGGTACCTTTTTGGCATGATAGCGAGCTTTCAACGGGTTGAGGTGGTGAGCTTGTGAAGCATTCTTTTGAGGATTAAAGGATAGGATTATTTTGTCTAGTGTCTACTCTAGGAGTAGTGTAAAACTAGTTGATAGCATTCATTGATGAGGAAGGTAATTAATCCATTCTTTTTGGAAGTCCTTATTATTATGGCATGTAATGCTTAAAGCTCATAGACTCAACATGTTCTTTTCTCACTCTGATCATTATATTAGCTCTATTATGCCTTGTTTCCGCACTTAAGGATTAGGGTCCTTACATTAGTGGTATCAGAGCAGTGGTTAGAGAACCCGGGAACGAGTGAAGGGTAGCCTTAGCATGTTTGGCTAGGTGCTTACATTTAGGGCATGTTTATGCATGTGGTGCATATTGATGTATATCCTGTTATACTAACATGCTTATATCACTCCTGTTATCTAACGATATGATGTATATTGCTTTGGAATTGTTGTTAACATTTGTGTTACAGCATGGCTGCTAATGAGGAAGTCGGTGATATGGGGAGCATGAATGCTAGTATTGGACAGACAAACCCTCTACCTCCACCGGCTGTAGGAATGGAACCAGTGGTTCAGTTGCTGCTACCGGGTGAGATTAGCTTGACACAATTTCTCTCTTATCATCCGCCCCGGTTCGAGGGGACAGAGTCCGGAGAAGAGGCTGAAGAGTGGTTGGAAAGACTTGAGCAGATCTTTGTATCGGCTCCTTGTGCTGTGACGGCTTGGCTGAGGCTAGCGGAGTTTCAATTAGCCAAGAAACCTCTGATGTGGTGGAGGAGCACAGTAATGGAAATGAGAGCACTGGGTGCTGTGATCGACTGGACACTCTTCAGGACTAGGTTTTTGAATCGGTACTTCTCCGCAGCAGCAAGACAGACAAAGGAGGATGAGTTTACAAGTCTGAGGCAAGGGAACATGACAGTGGCAGACTATGCCACACGGTACTCTTCATTGCTGAGGTACGTTCCCCACATTGCCACCAGTGGGCACGCTAAGATGAGGAACTTTATGAAAGGGTTGCGACCGGAGCTCTATGACCGGGTTATCACAAATAACCCAACTTCTTTTGATGATGCTCTCACAAGAGCGGAGCTTGCTGAGCTAGGAGTGGGAGCTTACGCTATGCCACCACCGGTACCGCCACAGAGGCAGACTAGTGACAGTTTGAGGCCTCGGGGTGAGCCATTTAAGCCCCGTGGTGCCTCTTCATCTTCGCGGTATGGCGGAAAGAAACACTTTGGCCAGAAACAGGATGGCAAGAAGGGTAATTGGTCCGCAAATAGAGGATCTTCACAAGGGGATAGGCCGGGAGAGCCGAGGTGCAACAATTGTGGAGGGCCACATTCGTCAAACAAGTGTCCTGCATGCTATATCTGTGGCAAGATGGGCCACATTGCTCGGTATTGTCCCACCAGGGGAGGCCAGTCAGAGTATCAGGGCAACAGGCCAAGGTTTGAGGACAGGACAGTGCAGCAGAGGCAGCAGTTTGGGCCTCGTCCATCGGGAGGTCAGACAGTGGGACCACCCCAGGGACAGGTGTACGCACTGACCAGGGAGCAGGCTCAGGCAGCTCCAGAGGAGGTGATTGCCGGTACGTGTCATTTATTTACGTACCCTGCTTTTGTTTTGATAGATACAGGTGCCTCCCATTCTTTTGTGTCTGTGGGATTCGTGGAGAGACACCATATGCGCACGTCTCCTTTGCCCACGCCTCTATTGGTCTCGACACCCACTGGAAGAAACGTCGTTGCTGATCAGTTCTTGGCAGATAGCCTCATTTATTTTGAGGGCAACGAATTGAGATCAGACTTGATTGTGCTGGGTATGTCAGACTTCGACTGCATCTTGGGTATAGATGTTCTGAACAGATATCAGGCAGTGGTAGATTGCCGACAGAGGACAGTGAAGTTCAGACCTGAGTTGGGCAGTCAGTGGACTTTCTATGGCAACGGCTCTCGTGCGAAGATTCCGTTGATTTCAGCGATCAAGATGACTCAGTTGTTGGAACGTGGTCACACGGGCTATCTTATTTATGCCGTGGACACGTCTGGAAAGAGTAAGGAACTCAGAGTTGAGGATGTACCAGTGGTAGCAGAGTTTGCTGATGTATTTCCAGAAGAGATCCCAGGATTCCCACCGGCTAGGGAAGTTGAATTTGGGATCGAGTTGTTGCCAGGGACATCCGCTATCTCTCATGCACCTTATAGGATGGCACCGGCAGAATTGAGAGAGTTGAAAGAGCAGTTGCAGGATCTCTTGGACAAGGGATATATACGCCCGAGCGTGTCGCCATGGGGCGCACCAGTTCTCTTTGTGAAAAAGAAGGACGGTTCGATGCGGTTGTGTATCGATTACCGGCAACTGAATAAGGCTACAGTGAAGAACAAGTATCCTCTCCCAAGGATAGATGACTTGTTTGATCAGTTGCAGGGTACCAGGGTGTATAGCAAGATTGATTTGAGGTCCGGGTATCATCAGATTCGGGTCAGAGAGGATGATGTGCAGAAGACAGCATTCCGGACACGATACGGGCATTATGAGTTCTTAGTGATGCCGTTCGGTGTGACGAATGCTCCAGCAGTCTTCATGAGTCTGATGAACAGAGTGTTTCAGCAGTATCTTGATCAGTTCGTCATCGTGTTTATTGACGACATTCTTATCTACTCCCGGAGCGAGGAAGAGCATGTGAAACACTTGAGGGCAGTGCTTCAGATTCTCAGAGAGCATCAGTTGTATGCTAAGCTCAGTAAGTGCGAGTTTTGGCTGAGCAGTGTAGTGTTTCTGGGGCATGTTATATCGAGCAGCGGAATATCTGTAGATCCCAAGAAGATTGAGGCCGTGATGGAGTGGGCTGCCCCCACTTCTGTGCCTGAGATCCGGAGTTTTCTTGGTTTGGCCGGGTATTATCGGCGCTTTGTTGAGGGCTTTTCGAAGATTGCCAAGCCGCTGACTCAGTTGACTCAGAAGGGTGTGCCTTTCTTTTGGTCAGAAGCTTGTGAGGAGAGCTTCCAGGAGTTGAAGCACCGGTTGACGACGGCGCCAGTGTTAGTGATCCCGACGGAGAACTCCAGATTTGTTCTGTATACTGATGCATCACTACAGGGCCTTGGATGTGTTCTGATGCAAGATAAGCATGTGGTAGCTTATGCATCGAGGCAGTTGAAGCCGCATGAGACCAGATATCCAGTTCATGACTTGGAATTGGCGGCTATCATCTTCGCCCTGAAGATCTGGAGGCATTACTTATATGGCACTTCATTCACCATATACACGGATCACAAGAGCCTCAAGTTTCTATTCACTCAGGCGGAGCTGAACATGAGACAGAGGAGATGGATGGACCTACTCAAGGACTATGACTGTGAGATAGAGTACCATCCCGGGAAAGCCAATTTGACAGCGGACGCCTTGAGCCGGAAAGTGAGGAGTTCTGCTGAGGACGTCATCCATTTGTCGGCTATGATGACCTCCAATTGCCATCTCGGCTATGATTTTGATATAGATGCATCACCAGTGTATGTCTCTACCTTATTAGCTGAGCCAGACATTTATGAGAACATCAGGAGAGCTCAGAGATCAGATGCTGAGGTTCAGAGATGGTTGTCTATAGTGCATCTTGGTCAGCCGACGAAGTTCAGAGTGACCGACGACGGATCTTTGAGATTAGGTAACCGCTGGGTAGTTCCGAGTACGCCGGAGTTGCGTAAGGGAATTTTGGAGCGAGCTCACAGTAGCAGACTTAGCATCCACCCGGGCGGGAAGAAGATGTACAGAGATCTGCGTGGTCAGTTCTGGTGGAAGAGAATGAAGTCTGATGTCGTCGCTTTTGTGAAGAGGTGTCTGATCTGCCAGCAGGTTAAGGCAGAGAGGCAGAGACCTGGCGGCGAATTGAGGAGCTTGGAGATACCGAAGTGGAAGTGGGAGCACATTTCCATGGACTTCGTGACTCATTTGCCGAGGAGTACTTCAAGCTTCGATGCTATTTGGGTGATTGTGGACAGATTGACCAAGGTAGCCCACTTTATCCCCTATAGCATGACCTTTACATTCTTGAGGATGGCGCAGTTGTATATTAGAGATGTGGTGAGATTGCATGGGATCCCCGTTTCTATTGTGTCAGATCGAGATCCGCGATTCACATCTCATTTTTGGGAAGGTCTTCAGTCAGCTTTGGGAACTGAGGTCAGATTGAGCACCGCTTATCATCCTCAGACGGATGGTCAGACCGAGCGCACAATTCAGACGCTCGAGGACATGCTGAGAGCTTGTGTTTTGGAGTTCGATACTTCTTGGCAGGATTCAGTGCCTCTGGTAGAGTTTTCTTATAACAATAGCTACCAGGCAAGTATTCAGATGGCTCCGTTTGAAGCTCTTTATGGCAGACGATGTAGATCACCCTTATGTTGGGATGATTTGGACAGTAGACCAGTCGGAGGGCCTGAGTTGATCCGGGAAATGGAAGAGAAGATAAAGATTATAAGGCAGAAAATGAAAGCGGCCCAAGACAGACAGGCAGCTTATGCGAATAAACGGCGGAGACCGTTGGAATTTCAGTTGGGAGATAAGGTCTTTTTGAAGATCTCGCCTTTCAGAGGCGTTGTGCGATTTGGGATGCGTGGGAAACTGTCTCCGAGGTATGTTGGACCGTACGAGATCTTACAGCGCATTGGCACCTTAGCTTACCGACTGGCTTTGCCGCCTTCTTTATCTGGGATACATGATGTGTTTCATGTATCGATGCTGCGGAAGTATGAGCCGGATCCGTCTCACGTGTTACAGCCTTCCGAAGTTCAGTTAGAATCCGATGTGTCTTATGTGGAACGGCCTGTCAGAATTTTGGATCGAGCAGACCGCAGACTTCGGAACAAAGTGATACCTATGATCAAGGTTCAGTGGGATCGCAGGGGTGTCGAGGAGGCTACGTGGGAGACGGAGCAGCATATGGTGCAGCACTACCCGGAACTATTCTCTGGTATGAGTTTATGTTTAGTTTCTGTTGGGGTAAGTGCATGTGATTTCGAGGACGAAATCTTATAAGTAGGGGAGTATTGTGACATCCCCGAAATGGTTAATTGCTATTTGGCTTTAATTGTGTTTATATGATTAATTATGGTAGTAATTAATTATGTGTTGGAATTTATTTACCTTATGAAAATGCATGGTCATGTGGATAGGATGACCCGGGGTTGCATTTCAGGGTGCATGTGGTGCATGTCGGGTAAATATTATTGGAAGCATGATTTATTTGCCTTGGTTAGCAATTTATGAGGAATCATGTGTTAATTGATATTTTGGTGCATTATGAGTAAATGCTTTGAAAAATATCATATTGGGGTGTTTTATACACCATGGAATTATTTTGGTATGCTTTTAATTAAATTAACCCAATCCCCTTTTATCCCCAACCCCACTTTACCAAATCACTGTCACTTTACCAAATCAAAACCCACAAACCCTTTCCCTTCTTCCATTTTCGAGCTTGAGCTTAGGGTTGAAGAGAAAACCTTCCAAAAGTCTTGATTTGTGAAGATTATTGGGTGATTTGAGGTCCCCAAGAGGTATGGATGCCTCATTATCATTTTTATTGTGTTTGGGTTAGTTTTGGAAGGGTTTTTAATGATTTTGAAATGGGTTTGTGTGGGTTGTTGTGGTTTTGGTTAAAGGTTAGATTTATGCTTGTTTTGAAGTGTATTTTGGTGGTTTGTGTTGATATTTATGTTGTTGATTGGTTGGTTAAGTGTTGGAATGGGTTGGAATGGTTTTGAGGTACAAAAATGGGGGATTTTCGGGTTACAGGGGTTGGCGATCGATCGCCCATTCCAGGCGATCGATCGCGCCCAGGCAGTGGGCTTTTCAAGCCTTTGGCGATCGATCGCCACTCTTGGGCGATCGATCGCGCCAGGGGTGGCGATCGATCGCCGAAGGGTGCAAAATTTGGTACTCGGGCAGTAGGGTTTGGCGATCGATCGCCGTGATGGGCGATCGATCGCGAAGGCCAAAATTTTGTATTTTTGGATTTTTTTGTGGGATTTTTGGTATTGGACTATTATTGGGTTCTAATATTGGTATTTGTGAATATGTAGAACCAACCCAGGTGGCAACACAGCCAAGGCATTGAAGTCCTACCATATCCTACATTTTGGAAAGGTACGTAGTGGACGTACGGGCACCCAACGGTAACATGTATTTTATATACTCATTGATTATGCATTGTGGATGCGGGTATATATGTGGTATTGCATTGTGGATGCATATACATGTTGATTTATGCCATATGTGGTATTGCATTGTGGATGCATATACATGGTAATTGATGCATATTGATGATAGATGCATATTATGATTATTGGATGCACATCCCATGAGTCGTGGTCATCCTTTGATGATTTTAATGCTTGCCGCTTTTTGTATTGGTTCCGCTAAATGTGAAGCGAGGGGTGGGAGCGCCGCATGTCACATTTGAGCGTGGTTGTCATATGGGGCGAGGAAAGGGTATTTGCCGCTCTCTGTGAAGCGAGGGGTGGGAGTACCGCATGTCCATTGTAGCGAGGTTATCCTATGCCACCCATATGAAAATAAGCGAGGGGCATTAAAATACACTGTGATGGACAGACTAGGGAATGGTGACCAATATTTGGTACTGTTGAGATGGTATATGATGTCATGACATGTTTTGGCCATTAAAAATAATCTGTTGATTATACTCATGAGTTATGGTACAGGGACAACCAAACGGGAAGCGTTTGAAATGCATGGAAAACAGGAAGTGTTTTATATTGATTATGCATTTACGCTTTATCTTCATATTGTGTTGAATATGAATGATTATTATTGCTCATGTTTGGGGGTTGTCCTTGTAGGTACCTTTTTGGCATGATAGCGAGCTTTGAACGGGTTGAGGTGGTGAGCTTGTGAAGCATTCTTTTGAGGATTAAAGGACAGGATTATTTTGTCTAGTGTCTACTCTAGGAGTAGTGTAAAACTAGTTGATAGCATTCATTGATGAGGAATGTAATTAATCCATTCTTTTTGGAAGTCCTTATTATTATGGCATGTAATGCTTAAAGCTCATAGACTCAACATGTTCTTTTCTCACTCTGATCATTATATTAGCTCTATTATGCCTTGTTTCCGCACTTAAGGATTAGGGTCCTTACACCTCTGCCCCTGGAACTGCCTCCCATTGTCTGAAACTAATTTCCTGGGTACTCCGAAACGGCAAACTATGTTCTTCCATAGAAAATCTAGCACATTCTCCTCGGCGATCTTGGCTAATGGTTCGGCCTCGACCCACTTTGAGAAGTAATCTACAGCCACCAACAGAAATTTCTTTTGTTTCGGGGCAATCGGGAAGGGTCCCACGATATCCAAACCCCATTTATCGAAAGGGCAGGCCGATGTTATCGCTTTCATGAGCCTTGCTGGCCTTAACTGGAACTTACTGTTCCTCTGACAACCCTCACAAGTGACTACAGTCCTGATCGCGTCATTCCTCAGGGTCGACAAGAAATATCCAGCAAGGAGGGTCTTTCTGGCCAGAGCCAACCCCCCAAGATGGTCTCCACAGCATCCCTCGTGAATTTCTCTGAGCACATATTCTGCCTCCTCCGCGCTCAGACACCGGAGCAGGGGTCCGGCAAAGGACCTCTTATATAACACATCCTCTATCAGAACAAAACGGAATGAATGCCTCTTCAACCGCCGGGCTTGGTTCTTATCAGCAGGCACTTCAAGCTTTCTCAAGTAGTTCAAAATTGGGGCCATCCAACCTAGGACCTCAGGGGACTCTGTGGCGGGCTGAGTTGACGGAACCAACTCAGTTTGAAATATGAGCTCCCTTTGGGACAAAGGAACTAGGGATGTTGACCACTTGGAGAGCTCATCAGCTTCGTGATTATCCTCCCTAGGGATCTGCACTATGCTCCACTCCACGAAACTTTCTGACATCTCCTGTATAGCCTTCAAGTATTCTATCATCTTCTCGCTTTTGGCTTCGTAATTCCCTTTCACCTGCTGAGTGGCAAGCTGGGAGTCCGAGTGAAGGATCACCCGGCTGGCACCGACCTCCTTTGCTAACCTCAGCCCGATCAGTATGGCCTCGTATTCTGCTTCATTGTTAGAAGCCCGGAAATCCAATCTGATAATGACCTTCATCTTTTCACTCGCGGGGGATATCAGAACAATCCCCACTCCACTGCCTTCACTGTTTGCTGCTCCATCCACGTATACTTACCATTGCTCCTCAGCCTCAACCTCTATCATTTCCGCGAGGAAATCTGATAAAGCCTGGGCTTTAATGGATGACCGTGGTTGGTAGGTCACGTCGTACTCGCCGAGCTCGATTGTCCACTTCACCAATCTCCCTGATACATCAGGCTGGGTCATTATCCTCCCCATGGGGCTGTTGGTTAGTACTGAGATGGGGTGTGACAAGAAGTAGGGTCTCAGCCTTCTTGCGGTTATGACCAAAGCTAATGCCAACTTCTCAACCTCTGGATATCTGAGTTCCGCTCCTCTCAGTGCATGGCTGACATAGTATACCGGCCTCTGGTCCGTGCCGTCCTGTTTTATCAGTACTGAGCTGACAGCACTCTCCGTGGCGGACAAATAGATCCATAATCGCTCGCCGGGCTGGGGTTTTACCAGGACGGTCAGCTCGGCCGGGTGCTTCTTCAAGTCAGAGAAAGCTCTCTCGCATTCGTCGTCCCAATCGAACTTTTTCGCCTTTCTTAGTACTTGGAAGAAAGGGTAACTCCTATGAGCCGACCTGGAAATAAAACGAGCTAAGGACGCAATCCGCCCTGTCAGTTTCTGTACCTCTTTTATACTGCGAGGTGAGGTCATTTCTTGAATTGCTCTGACCTTCTCCGGGTTGACCTCGATCCCCCTCTCGGTTACCATGAAACCCAAGAATTTCCCGCTCTTCACACTAAATACGCACTTAGCCGGATTCAATTTCAGACCAAACCTGCTTAGTGTGGCAAAAGTTTCCTCCAAGTCGGGCAACAGGTCTGCCTGGCCCTTAGATTTTACCAAAATGTCATCCACGTAAACCTCAATGTTCCTTCCCGCCTGGTTTTCAAACACTTTGTCCATCAACCTCTGGTATGTGGCCCCAGCGTTCTTGAGGCCAAAAGGCATGACCACATAGCAGAACGTTCCATCCGACGTGATAAAACTGACCTTATCTTGGTCCTCTTTTGCCAAGGGTATTTGGTGATATCCCTGGTAGGCGTCCATGAAACTTAACAACTCGTACCCTGAGGTGGAGTCTACCAACTGGTCGATCCGGGGTAGGGGATAATAGTCCTTGGGACAGGCTTTGTTCAAATTACGAAAGTCGATGCACATCCTTCATTTTCCGGCCGACTTTGGAACCAAAACCACGTTAGACAACCAGGTGGGGAATTGCACCTCCCTTATCTGTCCGGCCTTCAGCAAGGTCTGAACCTCGGCTCGGATAATTCTGTCTTTATCTGGTCCAAAATGCCTTTTCTTTTACCGGGTTACTTTGACCTCTGGATTGACATTTAACCTGTGCTGGGCTACCGTGGGCAACACCCCTGTCAGCTCGGTGGGAGACCAGGCGAATATTCCGGCATGCTTGGACAGGCATTCCACTAAGTCGTGCTTCAGGACGTTGTCTAGGTCAGCCGCTACTCTTGTGGTTTTATCATGCTGTCCTGGAACTAATATAATTTCCTCTTCCCCGTCCGCATCGCCTGCACCTCCTGCACCATCTGTACTCCCCTATCCTCCCGTCCTTCATCACCGCCCCTTCGGGATCTTTTCACCTCTACCCTTACAGTTTCAGCGTAGCACTTCTTGGACGAGGGCTGGTCTCCCCTAACTTCCCCCACTCTTTTTCCTACAGGGAATTTTATCTTTTGGTGGAAGGTGGAGGCCACGGCCCTGAATTCGTTCATAGCCGGTCTCCCCAGATTGATGTTGTACGAGGACGTGGCCGCCACAATGGTGAAGGTGATCAACCTTGTTTTTCTATCCTCATTAGATCCCAAGGAAAGGGGCAGGGAAATCTGACCGAGCGGGTACACGGTGTGCCCAGCAAAACCGAACAGGGGGGGTGTTGATTGGCTCGAGGTGATATCCACCCAAGTCCATCTGCCGAAAGGCTTCGTCAAACAGCACATTCACCGAACTCCCTGTGTCTACAAACACCCTCCCGACTTCATAATTGGCGACATTGGCTCGTACAACCAGGGCATCATTATGGGGTGCGCAAATATTTTCCAGATCCCGTGGCCCAAAGCTGATAACCACCTCTTCCTCAGCACCGCAAACCCCTCCTACACTCAGGGTCTCTCTCCTGCTGGCAGCCTTCCTGGCTCTGTTGGAATCCCCATCCGTTGTGCCGCCCGAGATCATGTTGATGACTCCCCGTGTCGGCGAATCGACACGGGCAGGGTTGACGTTATCCAAGCTCCTTGGTGGTCCTTGAGCCCGTCCTCTACCACAAAACGGAGGACAGAAGTTGGTCCGTCCCCCTCTCCCTCTTGTCCATGACGGTCCTCGACCCCTTCCCCGAGGAAGATTATCCCCTGGTGGGACGGGTCGGGACAACAACTGCTTGAACTGGGAACTGTTCTGTATTGCCTTTTCAAGTTCCTCATCCAAACGATGGCAATCTTGAGTGGTGTGTCCAGTCGCTCGGTGGAAGATGCAGTATTCATCCGAGACCTCCTTGCTCGGCTCTACACTGGTTGGCGCTGGCTTTTGCAACATCTGTTTGTCTTCACATATGCGGACGGCCTCCTCCTTGGAGACTTTCAACGGCGTATACTGGGCAAATTGGCCGAGCTGCGCCCCTTGACTGGCCTTTTCTCGCCCTGGCTGATCCGCTTCTCCCCAGCCCGCCGCACTTCCTTCCTCCTCAGTTGTTGGGCCTCCTCCACGTTAATGTACTTTTCCGCTCGCGTGAGCAGGTCATCATAAGTAACTGGAGGCTTCTTTACTAAGGATCGGAAGAAGTCTCCTCCTCTCAGACCTTGGGTAAAGGCACTGATCAGAATCTCCGCCGGGCAGGCCGGTATTTCGAGTATCACAGTGTTGAAGTTTTTGATATATCCCCGCAGTGACTCATCCTCGGCTTGCCTCATCTCGAACAAACGCAGAGAGGTCTTCTTATACCGCTTGCTGCTGGCATACTGGTGTAAGAACGCGGAGCTAAATCCAGCAAAGGAAGTAATAGAACCAGGCTCCAACTGGTTGAACCACTTCTGGGCCGATCTTACCAAAGTGGTCAGGAACACTTTGCACTTGAGGCGATCGGAGTAACAATGCAGCATGGCCGCGTTTTCGAACCTGCCCAGGTGTTCTTCCGGGTCCGCGCTCCCATCGTATTCCCCAGCATTGGGGGGTCGAAAGTTATTCGGGAGCTCCTCGCTTACTATTTCACCCGAGAAAGGGGTTCCTCTTCGGATAGAGGTACCCCCCATTCCCTTCTTCAACTTCTGGACCTCGTCTTTCAGCTCCTCCACTTGGCCCTCCAGATCCGGAACAACAGCCACTTTAGGACGGGAGGTTGCTCCCTGTTCATTCTCCTTCATCTGCTGGGAGCTTTCCCCGAGCATGCCCTCGGACGAACCTTCTTTTCTCTTCATGGTCTGTTCCACTGTAACTGCAATTAGCCGGGTGAGCTGTTCCAGTGTTAAAGCTCCCACTGTCATGTTTACCCCGGGCGGTGACTGTTCCTCGCCATTGGTGGAAGCATGGTGCTCTCGGTTTTCCTCCGCATCGGTTCTCCTTGTTCTCACCATTGTATCAACATCCTTCGCTCACTTTTCCCACAGACGGCGCCAATTTGTTACCTCTCTTTTTGGTTCGCTTTGATAACAAATGAATTTATAGGGGAAGGGATGAGTTGTTTCGTGAAATCACAGTTTAGGCCGGAGTCCGTTAGGATCCTTTTCTCGTTTAGGATCTCCGATGATCAATATTGGTTTCTTTTTTTTAGAGGAGGGCTGACTCTTTTCCTTCTTGTCAACCATTCTCCTTTTTATAGGGGGAGAGATGCCAATGGTTTCGCCTTGCCGGGGATTCTGGGGACAATGCCTGAAACTGAGGGGGGGGACCACAGACTGGGGACCATCTACATCTGTTACCTACCTCGTACGATCCTTTTGCTCTGGTGATTCTCTGCGTCCGGGAATATGCTTTTCTTACCTATAGTGCTTGACCACCCTTTGATTGGTTAGTAGGCCTAGCCTTTGCTTTAATAGGTATCCGATTCCTAGCCTTTGCTTTAATAGGTGTCCGATTCCTGCAACCCTAGTCCCGGTATACAGGACCACCATAGGCGGCCTCAGCTCGGCTGTCCGGTCCAATGACTGCCCGTCCTGACCTATTGAGGAAACCTCGCCTCAGCTTGGTTGTCCTGTCCAATGATTGCCCGTCCTGACCTATTGAGGAAAACTCGCCTCAGTCCGGCTATCTTGGTAAATACAGCCCGTCCCGACCTATTGAGGAAACCTCGCCTCAGTCCGGCTATCTTGGTAAATACAGCCCGTCCCGACCTATTGAGGAAACCTCGCCTCAGCTTGGCTGTCCTGTCCCATGGCGGACCGTCCCGGCCTCTTGATGTACTTTCTCGCCGCCCCGGCTTGGAGGCCGGTCCGAGGATTGCGGCCCAGGAACACTAAATAGGGCCCTGCTCGGACACGATAGTGGCAGCTAGCCAGAGGTGATCGTGCCCGCGATAAACTCGGGTCGGGCGGCGAGCTCGATGAGGACATCACGGTATCGGCCCTAACGACTTCCCTTGTTGGTTAAATGGGTCCCCCACTGACCGGGCCCAAATAAAGTTCGGACCCTCAAGATCTACTGGGCCTCCAGAACTAGGGATATCATCAGTATCCCCCCCAAGTCGAGCTAGAGTAGTGCTGCCTCGACTAATGGGCTTGTGGCGAACTTTATTGGTTCCTGACCCCGGTCCTTTGATTGGACAACTCCTGGTCCCGGGGTGACAGTTGTCCCGTACCAAACTGTTGGGATCAACAATTGCCTCTGCTTTGTGATCGATCGAACACGTGGCGCTTGTGCCAGTGTATGGTTGAAAAGATTGATGTTGCTCCATTACCCTTAACTATAGTTATTGGTCAAGCGGTAAGCGCTCGATCCAACAATTGGTATCAGAGCCAAGGTTGCGTGTTCGATTCCCATGAGTTGCAGAGAGTGCAATTATTAGGGGAGGGATTGTTGGGGTTCAACAATTGCCTCTGCTTTGTGATCGGTCGAACATGTGGCGCTTGTGCCAGTGTATGGTTGAAAAGATTGATGTTGCGCCATTACCCTTAACTATAGTTATTGGTAAAGCGGTAAGCGCTCGATCCAACACAAACCCTAGTAGGTTGTCAGGCCACGTGCCCTTATCTGGCGCTCCGATCGTTCAGATTCCTTCATCTGCATCGTTGGTTTGGGCCAGGCTTTCCTCGGCCCACGCACCATATCTTCTATAAATTGAGGCCCTCGAGTCACTTTCATTCATTTGCGCTCTAGGTCGGATCAATCGTCTCTCCTTAAAACCCTGTAAGTCAGCTCTGCTTTCCTTTCTGTTAATGTCACACTCCACTTCTTCCACTTCTGGTGCTCTCTTTCGAGGGGGGGACGAGGAGGCCGAGGTGTCTGATCTACCCAGCCCCTCGGGTCGGAGGTCGGATGCTCCCGAGGGAGACATTCCCGAGGTGGCACCCCTCCGACAAGTCCCTCCTAAGGTATTTGATCCCTCTCTCCCCACCTTCGAGGTTCTCGACCCGAGGAGCCTGGCCCAGGCTGGACTTCCCTTGTACGAGATCCTCGACTCGTGCGTTTCCCCTGAGGCCGAGCACCTTCTCCGTACAAGGTTTATCCCACTGGATCACGACGTCCGGGTCCCTAGGGCTGGTGAGCGTTCGCATCTCCCCCCGCCCGGGTACTTTCCCTTCTTCCTTGAGCAGCTTAAAAGCGGACTTCGCTTTCCTATCCCCCTTTCTTTCCAGGAGTTCTCCCACTTTCATTGTGTCTCTCTGAGCCAGCTTACCCCCAATTCCTACCAGAGCCTAGTCTCTGTCACTGCCCTCTTCCGATCCTTGGGTCTGCCTTTCTCCCCTACCCTTCTCAATTATTTTTTCCAGGTTAAGAAAACCCCATCTCCCGTGGTGTTTTACTTTGGTGCCCGGACCTTTTATAAATTTTTAAACAACATCCCGAGCTCCCGTAAGGGATGGAAACAAACCTATTTTTTTGTCAAACCACCTCGACGCTGGGCTTGCCCAATGGCGTGGCGAGATACCCTACCTACCCCCCGATCTTTGCCCAAAAAATATAAAGAGGACATGTTCTTCCAAACGGTTATCTCAACCCTTGGGGGTCGGCGTTTTGATTCAGCTGCCCTGATCAGGGAGGACGTACTCAGGAGTTTTGGGCTGAGCTCCTATCCAGACGTCCCTGGTGGTACGTTCTTCCTATCTGGCCCCCGCTTATTACACTTATATTTTTTTTTATGTCTGAGCTGAATCCTTTCTCTTGCAGATAACATGTCTCTTCAGCAGCTGCTATCTGCCATGGCGTCTCAGAAGAAAGCGGGAAAAGGGGCGGTCGGTGCGGGCCCTTCGAGCCAACCCCCTAGCGCCCCCGTTGCCCCCCAAACCCTCCATTTTCAATGGCCAGCCCTCCTCGCACCGAAGAGGTTAGGGAGGAGACCGGCCTGAGAAAAAGGAAAAGGGACAGAGGCGCAGCTAGGATCCCGACTCGGGAGGAGGTGGCTACTTCCCCGGTTATTCATGAGATCGACACCCCACCTGCTTCCCCCCCAAGTCATCTATCCGCTGCTCCCACCGACCCGGGTTCACCTGGTGTACCGGTGGGTTATACTCGAGAAGTCAGCCTGATCAACTCTGCCTCCTCAGGTCTATCTGCCCGAATCGTTGAGTGTCTGACCTCCTCCACTGCCCAATGGACTCTTATAGCAACTACTTTGTATCCGTCCTCGCTCTACGAAAATGGTTAACCCAAGTTGCTATAATAGTCCATTGTAAGCCTTTATAAACAACTTTAAATTTTCATCCACAACCAATGTGGGACAAGGGTATTACAATCACCCCTCCTTTTGAGAACGCGACGTCCTCGTCGCGACCTAACTCATCACCGGCACCGGGAATCTAGAGATGGCTCCTACAGGTTCAAGAGGTGGCTCCCGTCATGTAGCACTTTGCCCCGCAGGTTCAAGAGGTGGCTCCCACGCACGTGGCACTTTGCCCCGCAGGTTTAAGAGGTGGCCCCCGTCGTGTAGCACTTTGCCCCTTTAGGCTCAAGAGGTGGCTCCCACGCACGTAGCACTTTGCCCCACATAGCACTTATCTCCCGGTGTTGCCTGCCGGTGATCGGCTCAAATACCATTCTGTCACGCCCCGGGCCCAAGCCCGCACAAGCGCGACTGCCCAATGGACTCTTATAGCAACTACTTCGTATCCGTCCTCGCTCTACGAAAATAGTTAACCCAAGTTGCTATAATAGTCCATTGTAAGCCTTTATAAACCACTTTAAATTTTCATCCACAACCAATGTGGGACAAGGGTATTACACATATGGCTTAAATTAGAACAATTGTATATGACAAAATCTCTCAAGATATGATATATCTAAAGAGAGTTTTTTGGTTACAAAATGAATGAACCCTAGCCAGTAGTCAGAATTTAGATGAGTTTAATAGACTCATTCTTGATCTACAGAATATAGGGATTAAAGTCGATGATGAGGATAAGGCTATTATAGTGTTAAATTCCCTTCCCAAGTCCTATGGTACTTTTGTTAACATGATGAAGTATGCTCAGTGATGTTCAATGTGCCCTTAAATCTAAAGAAACAGAGAGCCTAAATGAGATAGAGACGAAGGACATAGGTGATATTTGTTCACAAAGGAAATGGCTGATAAATGTGAGGTGTGTGGTAAAGACAAAATAAAGTCAAAGAAGAAAACAAAGGACAAGTGTTTTTATTGTCACAAGGAGGGACAATACAAGAAGTAATGCCCTGAACGAAGAAAGATCTTGAAATTTCAAGAGGGCATGTTGAAATAGGGGCCATTGTGGACGAATAGAATTATGCAGAGGTGCTATGTGTGACCAAGAAAGAAAATGATCAATTATGGGTTTTGGATAGCGGTTGTACATTCCACATGACACCAAATAGGTCATGGTTTGAATCCTTTAAACTGGTAAAAGAAGAAAAGATTGTGCTTGGAAACAACAGAACCTGCAAAATACCAGGTATATGAACCGTGAGAATAAGACTATCTGGTTGGGTGGAGAATGTTTTGCACGGTGTTCTCTATGTACCTGTGAAGACCAGGGATTATAGATGTTAATCCCGGAGTGTTAATAACCCCTAAAGTTGTTTTACGTGGCGATTTGGAGTTTAATCGCGGTGTTGGGCCTTCTGGGCTCGTTTATTTGGGTAGTTGGGATCGTTGGATCCATAGGTTGAGATTGTATTCTCATTTGGGTGAAAAACCTAAGAGTTGGGTTTTTGATGTGTCTCGGGATCTGGGGTGCTTTGTGTGGGCACCGGTAGGGGGTTTTGGAGTTAGAGAGAGAGTTTTTGAAAACAGATGATTTTTAATGAATCATGATGTATTTGTGAGGCTATTAGTATTTCGGGGTATTTTTGCTATAAATACCAGTTGAACCCGGGATTTTAATTTTAGAACTCATTTTTCCCCTCCAACCCGTCACCCTCTCTCTCTCCCCGTCGGCCCCCGATTTCCCCCAGCCCCCGCGCACAAAAGCGGTGCACCCGCCGCCGTCCGGCGCGTGCGACCCGCCACCGGTTTCGTCTCGTCGAGGCGCAGCTATCCCCTCCGGCAATTGAGAGTTTCGTCGCGTTTTGAAGTCGGATTTTGCGGGAAAGCGTCGATCCCCAATTTCTAGGGTTTATCGGATTTCGACCGATTTACTTTCGATTTTCGATTGGGTAACCTTTCTTACCCCTTTTTCATGCTTCTCATGTAATTCCCTGCTAAATTTGGGTGGTTTTGGTTCGAATTAATTCTCGATTTTCGTAGGGTTTGAGTTCGAAATTTGGGGGTTTTTGGCAAGGGATGATGATTCTTGTTGTTAATCGATTATTACATGTTTTAGATGTATTATGATGCTTAATTGGGTTCGATTTGTGAGATAAGGGTTCGAAATTTTGTAGGGTGTTCTTGAACAATTTCGATATCGTCTCATTTGTTTCCCTCCCTGCATGTACCCTGCCCCGGGTTTTTTAAATGGTTAATTGTCGTGTGTTGACAATATTTTTGAGGGTAATAGGTGTGCTTGAGCATGGGTTACATGTTCGTAAATAATTGTGAATTATTTATCGTGTTAGCACATCGTTCCTCGGGGCATGAAACTCGAGCAAGGTTTGGCTCGGACTTCGGAGATGTAAGGTACGTTCGACGTACGAGCATTACTATATATATTAGAGCATTGTGAAATGCATAATGTATTTTTGATTGCATTGAATATTGTGCGTATGGTTATATATATATGTTGATATAGCCAAGGAACGACCAAATCTTGATATCGCCGCTTGTAGCGTGCGTGACACTAGAGTAGGGTAACTCTTACATGATATATGGGGTACTGGGTTAATATGACTATTGTAGGGCATTTGAGATGCCTGAGAATGATCGTGGGATCATGTATTCATTATAAGACATTTGAGATGTCTAGGTATAATGGGGAATTGGTAAAATAAATGCTAGGCATTTGAGCTATCTGTGATTGATAGCGAGGTTGTGAAATCAGTATTAGATATTGAGATATCTATATTTGCATGTATAATGAATTGGGAATCACTATCTATTGATACTCGAGAATTAGGCATGCGATGAGTTAATCAATGTGTTGATTTACTGATGATGATTGTGAGAACAGGGACAGTACACGGAATCCTGGATGAGGATGTTGCCATCCAGGGAGTATCATTTAAAATTCATTAGTATTTACTTTTGTTGTAGATTATGAATTTCATTATTGAGATTATGGGATTTTGTGTATTGGTATGCTCACCCCGTTGGGGGCTGTCTCTGTTGGGGCAGGTGAACAGGTACATCGATGGCTTTGGAGTTGAGCTCGAGCTGTTGATTGGATTTACTCCCAGGATCGTGGTACCAGGACTTGATGGAGCACGGTATCGTATAGAGTACCTATATACACCTGAGGGTTATATACATATTCATGATGCTCGCATGTGAGCACGATTATACTTGTATATGGATTGTATATAAAGGCATGAGCCTTTATCTCTTTCATTTGATGTTGCATGCAATTAGAGGTAGAATTGCTAAATGATATGAGAGTCATTGGTGTATTATGTGGGTGTTGAAACCCACTTTTGTCGTCATATGTGTGGTGTCTTCCCTGGCTGGGAATTTACTTGGTATTGCTGCATTCTGATGAGTATTATGTTTTCCCTGGCCGGGAATTATGTTATGTGTTGTGCTTTTATTTTGGGTAGCTCTATTTATGGGGAGACTCTGCCCAAATTTTTATAAAAGTCCACAATGTAAAAAGTGGCACAAAGGGGATGGTAATGAGCGAACTTTATGAGTCTATTTGTTGTTAGGCTGATGATCTTATAACATTGAGTGTTAATGGAAATTTTGTAATTGCCATGCAATGATAAAGTATCATCTGAGCTTCCCGGTTGACTTTTTATTGAAAGCATGTGCCACACATAGTGGTTAATACACAAATCAAGGGTTAAGGGCTTGGGGTCCTTACAGTACCTGAACTTAGAAATCTAATTTCTTTGAGGCTGCTTGATCAAACTGGTTTTTTCTTCAAATCCAAGGATGGAGTGATTACTGTCATGATCCGAAATTTTACACAATCATCCATTAGCATTGTGGCATATCTATTGTATATTTGGAATACATATGGGTAGTGTATAAATTTTGAAAGGTGTATTGAATAGATTTTTAAAGATAAATTTGTAGCCAGTTTACAGTTTCTCGAGGTCCAAGAACCTTATTTAGAGGCAAGAAAAGTGGATTATATATTCTTGATGGGAGTACTAAAGTCAAGGTGGAGGCTCTGGAGAGTGTATCAGATGAATGCATGAATGATATTGAGCAGGAAATAGCTTTGGGGAAGCTGGGTTCAAAGTCTACAGATGCATTGGTCATGAAGTACAAAAAACCATTTCGTGCAACTCAAAGGAACGTATGGAGGAGAATCTCTTAACAACCAATAGATAGACAAGAGCAATTTAAAGATGATGACATTATCTTAATTGTTAGCTCAGCTGAAAATGGTGGTGAACCAGAACAACTCAAGGCGGAGTTGAAATCAGTTATGAACTATTATGGAAGAATGAGTACCAAACGCAAATTCACGAGCTTGACCACTAATCGTTGGAAAAGTTAGAAAATGAGTGAGACTGGTTGGAGAAACCAGTACTTTACAGCCTTAAGCAAAGGCAAATGGAGATATCGGTGGGCAGGATTGAATAAAAGACAAGGTGGAGAATTGTTAATATTGTTAGGAGGGTATCCGTCTTGGCATCACCATGTGTACCTGCAAAACAAATACAAATACACTATATGCAAATATAATACTAATATCAAAAGGATATCGAGGCAGGCTCAGATCTGCTGTTTTCCCAATCTACGTCATTGAGAGACTCCAAGGTAAAGGCCGGAAGGTGAATGGCAAAACCCACAAAGAGTTCTGCCCGAGCACCGAGAAACACACGCCCAGCCTGAGCACCGAGAAACACACGGCAACACTTCTCACACGGCCAGACCACAACTCACACGACAAAGCTCACGGCCACCTTCACTCACCCACCGAAATACACACATCAATAACGTCTGGAACCAACCTCACAAGGCTCACTGCCAGAAAGGGATGCACAACACTCACACCAAGGGCACAAAGCTCACGGCCACCACTCACACGCCACCACTCACACCAGAAGCACAAAGCTCACGGCCACCACCTCTCACCGACGCCAAAACCACCGCGAAGCACAAAGCTCTCGCAGAGGAATCGGAATAAAGAGCGAGAGAGTGATGAGGGAAGGAGGCGCACGTTTCAGAATGAAGGAGGCGAAAATAATCACGAGAGAGGCGCTTCACTTCAGACGTAATTAGGCTTAGGGTTCGGGTTTTAAGTGGGGGATTAGGGTAGGTTAAATAAATGGTTAAGGATTATGGGCTTGGTTAATGCTTGGGCCACAATACCCAACAAATCTCCACATTTGCCCAATACCGGTTTCTCTTCAGACGTAGGGAAAACATACAAGCAGACATCATCATCGCCTTATGGTCCCCACAATACACAAAGTAATTGTGTGGACCAAGTTCATGTCAAAACACAAAGTAAAGACAAGGAAAACAATAACAAGCACACATCAAGTTAAAGTGGGAAAGTAACCAGGGTAACAATTTTATAACGAGCACACAGCAGGTTATAAAACACTAACCAAGGGACTAAACATGCATCAATCACCAGTATCAAATTTTAAAATTTTTAAATATGATTGAAACTTACTAAGGGACAAACACTTAGTACACTTATCAGCATGATTAAACACATAACCTTTGAATTTAACAATTATAGACAACAACCATTTACTTAAGCAACTAACAGCATAAGATATAGCATGCCAAGTACTAACCATCAAATACATAACATATCTTATATCATTTGAATAAGGCACATTCTTCATAGAATCAAAGTCAAAAACAGATTTAGGACATTGATCTTTACTCAACAAAAAAGGAGCAGCTAATGGCACATTAACAGGCTTAGCATCAGTGAAATCTACACCTTATTTTTCAGTAAAACCTTTAGCTACAAGCCTAGCTTTGAACCTAACAGAATCATTTTCATTCTTAACCTCAAACAAACATTTGCAATCAACAACAGAGCAATTAACATGTTTAGGAACAAGAATCCACGTATGATTCACAATCAAAGAATGCACTTCCTCTTTCATAGCACACAGCCAGTCATTAGCATTTTTGGATTTCAAAGCTTCATTGTAGGTTTTAGGTTCACAGTTATCAATTGATTCAAACACATTGAACACATAAGAAGCAAGGTCAAAGTCACTTAGCTTAGCAGGTTGTCTTATGTTTCTCCTAGCCCTATCTCTAGTCAATTGATAATCATGCAAATCTTCCTGTTCATTAGCAACCAATTCATCATGCACAACAGGTTCATGTTCAACAACAATATCATGATTTTCAGGCATTCCATGAATCTCAGGTTCATTAACAGGAAGCACACCAGAGAAATGCTCCACCTTGCTAGGAGTAGCATTGGACTCAGACTCATCAATAGGCACAGAAGGAAGCAAGCAAGGCATTTCATACTCGTTGAAAATTACATCCCTACTTATAACACCTTTAAAACCAGGTTCACTTCTTAGCCATAGTCTATATCCCTTAACTCCATCGGGATAACCTAGGAAGACACATTTAGTAGACCTAGGTTCAAGTTTATCACCTTTCCTATGCACAAAAGTAGAGCAACCAAACACTTTAATATTAGAAAAAACAAGTTCTTTACCAACAAAAACAGATTCAGGACACAAACTATTTAAAGGCACAGAAGGAGATCTATTAATCAAGTAAGCAGCTGTCACAACAGCTTCACCCCAAAACTTCTTTGAGAGGCCAGAAGATGCAAGCATACTTCTAACTTTCTCAATGAGAGTCCTATTCATCCTCTCAGCCACACCATTTTGCTGAGGGGTATAGGGAACAGTCTTGTGCCTTTGAATCCCAGATTCATTGCACAAATTGTCAAACACAGAACTACAGAACTCCAAGCCATTATCAGTCCTAAGTTTCTTAATCTTTTTACCAGTTTGGTTCTCAATTAAAATCTTCCAATTTTGAAACTTTTCAAAAGCATCTGATTTATTTTTCATTAGAAAAACCCATACTTTTCTAGAAAAGTCATCAATCACAGATATGAAATATCTATTACCACCTTGTGTAGGAACACTAGAGGGACCCCACACATCAGCATGCAAGTACTCAAAAATCACAGAACTCTTAGTCACATTAGGGGAAGGGGAAACCGGGAATTTAACTCTTTGTTGTTTGCCATAAACACAAGAATCACAGAAAGGCATGCAAGACAACTTGTCTTTACCAAAACAACCTTTTTTATGCAAAATCTCTAGACCTTTAGCGCTCATATGACCTAATCTTCTATGCCACAGATTAGTCAAGTCACCAGTCACATAATTCACATTATCATACACATATTCAGTTTTGCAAACATACAGGTTTCTTTTCTTTTCAACTTTGAAAACTACCAAAGAACCCTTTAAGATTTTCATAACTCCATTTCCCCATCTACCCTCAAAACCACCAGATTCTAAAGCAGCACAAGACATCAAATTATTGCACAAAGTAGGAACATGTCTTACATCTTTTAGAGTCATAGAATAACCAGAATCAAACTTCAAGTAAACATCACCAATGCCAACAACTTTACAAAGTTTCTCATCAGCCATAGACACAGAACCATTTTCAACTTCTTTATAATTAGAAAACAAATTTCTAAAGGGTGACATGTGATAAGAGCAACCAGAATCAATTAGCCATTCATTTTCACACACAGTAGATGAATGCACAGAATTCACAGCATCACATAAATCATTCACCATAAAGATATCATCCGAGTTTTCACCCGATGAGGAAGCATGATTCACTTGTTCATAAGATTGGTTGTTATCATTTTGTTTCTGGTTTTTCTTTTTAGGACAGTCTTTAATAAAGTGATTAGGATCACCACAGTTAAAGCACTTTTTGTTCTTAGGCCTAGACTTAGACCTAGTCTTGTTATACCTATGTTGAGACCTACCTCTAACATGCATAACTTCATCTGAATTTTGCTTACTACCTTTGTTCACTTTTAAATCTAGTTCTTTACTCTTAAGACCACTAATCACAGTGTCAAGCGTAATAGAATCTCTACCATACTTAATAGCAGATTTGACATCACTATATGTCTCAAGAATAGCATTTAAAAGCACAATAGGAGTATAATCATCAATATTTCTATCTCCAGTTAACTTAATATCTTGAATCAATTTAGTAAACACATTAAGGTTCTCATCAACATCTTTTTTCAAGTCAAGCTTGAATCTGAAAAATTTTCAAGTAAAAATAATTTACTAGGCAAAGAGGTTTCCGTATAAAGCTCTTCTAATTTTTCCCAAAGAAGTTTAGCAGAATTTAGTTTACCACATTTTCTGAGCACAGAGTCAGATAAGTTCAAGATTATGGAAGAGTAAGCAAATTCATCATCTTCAGCTTTTTTAGCAGGGGTAATATCATCAGCATAATTACCACATATAGCCTTAAACACTTTCTGTTGAATTAAATTCCTTTCATTTTCTGTTGCCAAATTGAAAAAATCCGATTTTCCATTAAATGGTTCCATGTTATAGCCAGAAATAGAAGCCATTGCACACAAGCAAAATTACGCACACTAAATCACAGGCTACCAAATTACACAAAGTAAGCAGCAGAAGCAGGACCACACAAAACAGGCACAGATAACGAAAAAACTGAAAGTTTTAGACAATTTTAAAATTTCAGTGAGCCACACTGAAATACACAGAAAACACTGAATCACACAAATTCCTAGTTTTCTACCAGCAAGCAAGCCTCAGAACCTATGACCTAGACTATCAACAAAACTGTAAAAGTTTTAGGGTTCAAGCCAATCACTTACAACCCAGAGGCCAACGCTCTGGGGTTTTTCCACCGAAAAGCCGAACTGGCACAGAATCTGAACCGCCGAACAGCCGCTGCCCGAGCGTCGCTATTCACCCACCAGGCGCGGATAGCCGCTCTGATACCACTGTTAGGAGGGTATCCGCCTTGGCATCACCATGTGTACCTGCAAAACAAATACAAATACACTATATGTAAATATAATACTAATATCAAAAGGATATCGAGGCAGGCTCAGATCTGCTGTTTTCCCAATCTACGTCACCGAGAGACTCCAAGGTAAAGGCCGGAAGGTGAATGACAAAACCCACAAAGAGTTCTACCCGAGCACCGAGAAACACACGCCCAGCCTGAGCACCGAGAAACACACGGCAACACTTCTCACACGGCCAGACCACAACTCACACGACAAAGCTCACGGCCACCTTCACTCACCCACCGAAATGCACACAACAATAACGTCTGGAACCAACCTCACAAGGCTCACTGCCAGAAAGGGATGCACAACACTCACACCAAGGGCACAAAGCTCACGGCCACCACTCACACGCCACCACTCACACCATAAGCACAAAGCTCACGGCCACCACCTCTCACCGACGCCAAAACCACCGCGAAGCACAAAGCTCTCGCACAGGAATCGGAATAAAGAGCGAGAGAGTGATGAGGGAAGGAGGCACACGTTTCAGAATGAAGGAGGCGAAAATAATCACGAGAGAGGCGCTTCACTTCAGACGTAATTAGGCTTAGGGTTCGGGTTTTAAGTGGGGGATTAGGGTAGGTTAAATAAAGGGTTAAGGATAATGGGCTTGGTTAATGCTTGGGCCACAATACCCAACAAATATTATGTCTAATATTCAGTCCACTTGATTACAAGAATTCTTCTCAAGCAACGGGATATAAAAGGGGCAGTTGAGAGTTTGTTATAGGACTTCGGAAACTGTCATGTATAGAGGAACCGTTATCACCTATCTGCGGTTCATCAGTTAGAGGCAAAAAGGAGTGAAGTATATGGATAAACAGCACAAGAGTAAAAAGATTTGAAAAAAGAAAACAACTCTTCAACAAAACAAGATCATAACGAAAAGCAGGAGAAGAAAAAGATACAGGAGAGCAAAGAAAGAGAGAGAATTCTGGAACACATTCATTGTAATACATAGGAGTGAATGTAAGAGAATTCAATCAGGTTTGTATTGCTTTGTATCTGGATTTGTAATCAATAAAGAATTGGTGTCTCCCGTGGATGTAGGCATTCTTGTCGAACCACGTAAATCCCTCGTGTTCTTCCCTTTCTCGTTTTGGGTTTCTGTTGATATTGCTACTGTCAGTGCATTTTCTATGAATGTGTTGAGCGAAAGTCACAGAGGTTTGGTTCATGGAGTTATACAAATATTAGTCTGATAGTTCTTAATTGATGTGGTTAATATCACACAATCAAGAACCAAGAAACAAATTCATATAGCCATCTGTTGTGCATCATCACAGATTCTTGAGTACAGGTTCATAGTTCAAGAATAAAGATTTCATATTCAATTCAAGAATAAAGGATTGAGGAATCATAACAGATTTTAATATCAAATGCAAATAATAAGAAACAAGGGAAAGCTGATAGCTTTGGTGAATAAATCTAGCCATGGTAGGGGATGAAAAAACTCGTGGAAAATCAGATGCAGCAAACCCAACGACAGCATAACAAGATGGTGCAGATTTTATACTGTCAAGAGCTTGGGGTTTTTTTTACTTTGTGCAAATGTTTTATGTATCTGGGTTATATTTGTAACATGCATCATATTATGCAATAATAATGAGTTCGTGAATACTCCCAGTTTGTTTGAATGTGTATTTAGAATATATTTATGGATTTTATTTTATTAGGTTCACTAACATCCTAGTCGTTATAGTCATTGAGGATTACCATCTGTGCTACGCATACATAGTACAGATGGGAATCCTCACCATTTTCTTAACAACAATGCAGAGTTGAAGTAACAGACAAAAACTAAACCTTTGGAGCTCACTAATGATTTTTGGCTATGTTCCACATGAATATCGCAAATGGGAATCTCCAAGTCCTCCAAAAATAACGAGGAATATTAATTTATTCTGGTATATCAGGGGACAGAATAATGAAATTCGACCGAAAATATAATCCATAAACTAGTGTTTTTGCATTAAACGTAGGCAGGAAGAGGGCACGTGGCTGTAAAATATATAACAAGAATCAAGAAAATAACATGTCATATTGTTTGTCTCAGCATTTCGATTTTAAGATTTTTTTTGTCTGTAAACAAATGTGTTTTTTGTTTGTTGCTATTTAATTTTCATTTGAAGATAGGGTGTCCCCTACTTGTTTGAAAGTGAAATGATGGAGATAAGATTAGGGGATCCCGTATTGTATAGATTATCATACCGCGAAATTTGTACGTCTTAAAACACATTATGGACCAAAAATTTGTTGTTATGCCACACTACTGGATAGGTCCGGGCTGGGGGCGGACTAAAGGACATGATAATATTTCTTGAATAAACAAATTTTCCTAAAATAAATACTTGATATGTGTTATATCTAAGCAACAGGCATGCTATATGGTACAGAAAACATGTAATAAATCGACAACTGAGTACCAGAATGTTGTTTATGACAATAATATAGCTTTAGCAACAATGTTGCATTGGTCTACTAAATTTTCATTCGTTTACATGGATCAAGTAAGTGGTAAAAATCCATAATCTTTACAACTTCTAACAGCATGTTGGATAATTTCTTGAATGCAATAGTTGTAACTAAATCCTAAATCTCTCAACTTCTTGGAAGATATCTCAGCAGGGACTGAATCATGCTGCTTCTTGTCAATGCTGAGACAAAAAAAAATTAAAATATATACGTAAAAGCTAAAGATTTATTAGAATTTTAGACATCGTTTATAAAAAAAGCTATGCACCTATGCGTGTCTGCACAAGGGTATTCGTGACTTATATGCTCGATGAGTTCAGACACTGCACAACTATTTGTACAGCATAAGTATCTACCCTTGGCTTTGGGGTGCTCCATGAGAAATATATGTGCGTTGCATATGTCGACGATATGAACTAATGCAATTGATCCCATTCTCAGGTTCACGGCTTCTAATATGGGGAGCAGCTTAGGATCACCTAAACCAATTGAAGCAAAATACTAAGAAACTTCATACAACTACTTTTAGGACATGTACCTGATCATAGATTTTGTGACGATTTTCACTTTTCATGGTTCTTAAAAATCATAAAAGTTACCAGTTACTGGGGACAAGATAACTTGAATGCTTGCAGGAACAGTTGGGGTGAGGAATGAACCACCCACAGTAGCTGTTATCACAGATATCAGATCAATGCCATTCTCCTTGGCAAACTGCAACGCCGTCCCTTCTGTAAGAAGCTTTGACAGAACATAAATCTACAAAAAGTTTTCACTTGCAAATTACTACAAAAACTCTAATGCAGTTGAAGGGAACACTCGAATATGTAACAATGTACCCATCCGTTAGCTTTAGTTTCCAGGACATGTTTGACAGGTGTCTGGCACGATTCATCAACTTTCAATTTCCATCCCCCGGAGCTGTCTTTTGCAGTCAAAGTACTCACAGATGATGTAAAAACGATTCTCTTCACAGTGTCCGTTTTCAAGCAAGAACTGAGTACGTTTAGCGTCCCTTTGATAGCGGGATCTACGATATCCTTCTTAACGTAGCTGTCTTCAAGAGGAAACAAATCGCTGTAATAAAGGAGCTAGCTTCCAAGACTTCATTAGTGAAACAATGTTTATTACCGATTAGCCACATAATAGGAAACCATGCCTGTTTATTACTAATTGTTATTCTATTAACTAAGCTAACATGTCAAGCTTCCATCATGGTATCTTGAGCAACGAGAAAGTCGGTGTGATTGTAACATAAATAGAGTATCATCTTTGAATTATGTATTACCAAGATTTTCTGCAGCTGGAACCCCAAATTCCATTGATGCTGCAACATGGAACACACCGTCACAACCTCTTACTGCCTCATCGAAACTTCCATCTTCTCGTAAATCGGCCTTGAAGAGACTCAACCGATCCCCACCGTCCGACAACTTGATAAAATGGGACGCGTTCTCTAGAAAATGAGAAGCCCTTAAGTTGAAATTTTCGATTTTTCATTAGTAAAAAATACAGGCCTTTTTCTCAAGCATCTGCATATCATTCGATATGACAAGTTTCAACTAACAGCATTTTTTCACATGTCTATCTTGCTGTATAATTACAAAACATAAATAAATGTGCATCTTCTCACTTAAAGATCACTTTCATCAGGATCAAACTGTAGCTGAAGCTACCAGAATTAGAGCTGTGAAATTCTAATCAGTTGAAACTGATTCTCTTGATCGAGTCCAATACACACCCAAAAGATCAACGAGAAAAGTAGAGAGTATTAAGATCAATTGACAGTACAAATTGAAGTGTTGAAGAGAAGGATTGAGTGACCTAGATTTCTGAGAGTGGCGTGAATCTTGCAGCCTCTCTGGAGGAGAGATTTGACGAGCCAAGATCCAATGTAACCTGTCGCTCCTGTCACACAGTATGTTTTCAATCCATTTTCTTCTTCCATTGCACCAAACTCTTTCTTGTTTTTAGTGTACTATAAAATATAATATAATGATATTTCTACAATTTATATCATTATATATGTGTGTGCACGCGTGTATTAACAAAACTAAAGGGTTTGAAAACGTAGGTGGGATGGGGAAATTTTTGCATCGACTGGATGTGAGTATCGGTTTATGCATCAACACACTCGATCCATACAAAAAAATTTCGATACGATGCTTCAAGTTGGTGAGAATACTTGCATTGGAAACGTAAAAGAATTATTTAAGGAAACCACAAATTAAAAATCATTTTTATTGTCTGGGTTTGTTGTCTGCATGTGAAGAACGACACGATTTGTTTACTTACTTTGGAATCACCAATTTGAGATATTAAACTTCACCAAATTTAGAAAAACAACGTGTTTGAGGCCAAGAATTAAGTTCTAGTGTTGCATGATTCTTATAGATGAGATCACTGCAAATATATGTTTTGTTGAGGATTGCTTAAAATCTCGAATCATTCTCTCTTGAAAACTTATGATGATTTGCCAAAGATATGATTTTCACAGTTGCACTGAAATGATTCGCAAGTTACATGAATTGAGATTTTCATAAGATTGCTGGATTTGCATGCTCAAGGACAAAAGAATAATATTTAAGCTTATAAGTAAACAAATGGGTATCAGACACTACAAATACTAAGAAAAAACCTACGCAGAAGCAGAAGAAGAAGCAGAAGCTTCTTCCATCACTTTCTCTCTTTCTTTGACGGCTCTCTTCCAATGCTCTGCACTATCGATAATTTCGCCAGTCTTTATGAGGAAATCGACACACTTTCCATTATCAAGCATCTTATGACCGACCCTGCTTACCACTTCCTTCTCTTTGGAGTAAAGCATCACATTTGAACTGTGAATAGGCGCTTCAATCTGACAACAGACCCGAATCATCATCTCTAACTCAAAACATTACTAAATGCATGATGGGAATATGTAGGCAAAACAGATTCTCAGAAGCAGATAGATTAATAGGTGAATAGTAAACTTGAGAGGAGGAAATTGACCTTTATTATCTTTCCTGGTTCTTCCTCTCCCTTGCTTTTTACGTGCTTGGTCTTCAGGTTAATTTCTTTCACTAATATAGTGCTGTTATGCTTAATAACAGAAGTAACCTCACCAATTTTATATATGACTTTTATCGTATCACCAAGTTTCACGTAGCATTTTGTGTAGCACTGGTAAGCTGTTTGCCTTGCACTCTTTCCGCTCCCACCACTTAACCTACAGCGAGATTTCAAATATTGTCCACCCAAAAGTCTTAAGAAAATTATCAATGAAATTGGTACGTAATAATGAAAATCTCACCTCCGCTAATCTCCAATGTCCAAAACTGTCGTATCAATAATTTTTTCTTTATCAATATATGATCATGCTCTATGACTGTGAAAGACATCACTAGGAAAACACACTCAAAAGAATACATTTACTTCTTTCATTTCCATCAACAGTTTAACAAGACAAAGAAATTATAAAGCAAGAATGGGAAGTAGATTTCAGTTTTGATGTTCTTTCCCTGTTTCTTTCTACCCACATGCACCTCGGCCAATCTATGAGGCTCAAAGTTTGAGTATGACTAATGAATCCATAACACGAACCTTTGATAATATCAGACATGGCGGTTCTGTAGATTTAACCTGCAAATTGAGTTGAACACATTAAACCAATAAACAATATTGCTTCCATGCTCTAACTATTTGCCTATTTGGCATATAATGCAAACAAAAAAAAATACCATTAATAACAAAAAAGAAAGAACTTAAAAGCTGAAAATCAAGGTCAGACACAGATTTGAATCAACAAATATCAAGATGCAATAAGAACAAATTATTCAGAAGTTTATTGAACAATATACCAATCTGCACTGTTATATCTAGTTCAAATCAAGTAAGTAATCCCACGTAATTATAATTTATCAAGGACACATATGTTATACAACTTCAAAAACAACACATTGGAAAAATTCAACTCGTTATTCTTTTATTAGTCCCTTTTACATTTCGCATTACCTCAGGCAAGTTAAGATGCAATTATTATTATTTTTTATAAATAGAAACAACACAAAAGCAATAAAAGCTTGTTTGGCAATTTCAATAAGCAAATTGAAATTGCCAAACAAGCTCTAAGAACAAATCCTAATTGACATGTGAAATTCAGTTAAGGATAATCTTTAGGTATCAGATGAAATATTTACATGCTTCCCAAGGCCTACGGAACACGATTAATGAGATAGGTTCTCATGTGAGACCACTCGTCAATACTTTCAATGCTCAGCAATTTGCTCCTGTAACATAATTATGTTGTGACAGAACACTCAAAAATAAAGTGCAAACATCATAAACACCAACGAACGCCAAATTTTACGTGGTTCGGCAATCGCCTACGTCCACAGGAGCAAACACAGTTTATTGGAAATTTCATACGAGAATTACAAACTCTACAGGATAACCTCACAACTAACGTATACTAGTACAGAAAACTCAAAAACTTGTTATAGGAAGAGATTATAGATTTGAAGGATGATTTTCCCGAGGAGTAATTGAGGTGTTTATATAGGCACAAAATCCTTCGGTGAACAAGTTCATCTTGAACATGCATACCTCCATTGTTGACTTGATTCAAGGCCACCAAATCTACAGGATTCAAAGCTTCTGGATAGCCTACAATGATACAGGTACAGACAGCTAAAAAACCTATTATACGAGAGATCCTGAAGAGTTTGTAATTCTAGTCCTAAATTTCTAATAAATTGTGTTTGACTTCCGTGGACGTAGGCAATTACCGAACCACGTAAATATTCGTGTTCTTGTAAGTGTGTATGATGCTTAGAATTCATCTCAATTAGATTAAGGGCAATGCTCATAAGCTCAACGATAACATTTCTGATCTTTCTTGCACGTCGAACAAAGAAATATAGATACCGAAGACCCATTTACCAATATTTTGCAAAAAAAAAAAATTGCGGATGCAGTTAAATTTAGGATATAACTTCGTATTCAATTTAATTTCGTCTGAAAGGAAAAAAAACACAAAAAGCTGGATGATAAAGTAACAGCACAAAAACCCAATCAAGGATATCAAACATTTTCATCCAAATTTACGGGTAAAAAGTTCATAATATATGAAAACAAAAGAAGAAAAGTAAGGACAGACCAGTGTCTGGTAGAAAGAGGGAGAAAAGTTTTGGCCCAAGAAAGAGTTGGATGACAGATTTAACTTGTAAAGGAAGTCTGCAGACCAGCCATTGACACAATTTAATTTTCTCTTGTAATGCTTTGGACTTGGGAATCAGGATTGCTACAATGGAAAGAGAAGATAAAACTTTGGTGCAGTTGGAAGGTGAAGGTGAAGGTGAAGGTGAAGCGTATGCTATTTCTCCAGTTCCTTCAAATTGCTATCGCATGGCTAGATGCGCTTTTCGTTAAGTTACAAGGAAAACAGAGTATAATTTTCTAAAACTACATACATATTCACATTATAATTTTCAGGTACATTTACATCCCATCGACTTTGATCAATTTACAGAAAATCTCCACTCGACTTTAAAAAATTACAGAGATATCTCCTTCAGATATAACACCGTCAAAAAACAATTAACAGAATTCGCGAAATGACGTTTTGCCCACTTGTATATTTAATATAAAATTATCAAATATTACATATACACCATCTAGATACTATATTTTATAGTTAAGCCCCTATTGTGTCATATTATTTTCATTTCTTTCTTTTATTTTTTTTTATATTTCCTTTTTCCTTTTTTTTTTTATTTCAAAAAATTATTTATTAAATATTTTTAACTATAAACTAGCATTCATATTAATGAATATATTTTAAAACTACTTATATATAAAAATACATTCAATATTATCTAACTGTATTATTCTCATAGTATTTTTTTTTGTAATTATAATGATAAAATGATCTTATTTTAGGCCATGATCTTTAATGATAATTATATGTTTAGACGTTGACTTTAAATTATATGTCTTAGGCCATGAATCTTTAATGAGACTCGATGTTTTATCGAATCGGTTTATTCAATTTAATATAAACATCAGCCACTTCAGTTGGCTGAAAAACAAATTTGATCGGTTCAATTTAAAATTCGATTCTGAAGCTCACTCCTATTTGAACTCGTATATGGGTAGTTTGTTTTCTAAATTCAGATTTTTATCCCGTTCCTCAAATTATTAATCATATATTATTTATATTTTAAATCATTTAATGAAAAGTACGATGATTAAATATTATCAAGTTCGGTATTTTTTGGCTGACTAATATTTATTGGCGTCAATTTTGAAAATGTCAATCGAACATATTATTTTTTAATTTGACTTTCAATTCGATTTAATTCAAAATATTACACAATGTCGTTACTTCTAACAAAAGTTTTTAAATGATATATATATTGATTATTATGGTATATATTTGAAAAATAAAATAATAGTTTTATTACGATCATACCCCTATAAAATATCATAATTACAAAGACACCCCGTCTAAAAATTTAGGTCAAAATAGTGGTCAAAGTTAACCAGTGGCAATTTGGGGTTTCCAATAAAAAAATTAGGGGAGGTTTTGTAATGGCCGTTAACTTTACTAACGGCAGGGGATGTCTCTGTAATTTTTCAAAGTCGATGGGAGCTTTTTGTAAATAGGCCAAAGTCGAGGGGGTGTAGATGTAATTATCCCTAATTTTTATATAATCAAAATATATATGTTTTACTTTTCTCAATCTTAGCAAATTATCTCGAGAAAAAAAATATTTGAAACTTTAAATAAAGAAAAATATATTGTATATTGACATTTTCAATATAATTTCATTATTTCACATATACAATAACTACTATTAATCATTTATTACCAATGAATTGAGGTAACCTACATAAACAATAGAGAGAATCAAATTAGATCGGACACGTATATTACAAAACATGCCAATAAGAGCTTTTAAATTAAAAGTTTAACATCTTGTGGGTTTTCAACTTCTTAAATTTCAAAACCCATTAATTCTTTACATTAGGTTTCAACTTCTGTAAGGCCTTAAAACCATATTTATGATAACATAAACATAATTTGTACCATTGATCAAGGAGTTTAGTCGATTAATTACATAAACAGTTGTATTGCGTCATTACATGCCATCAATAAAATACAACAAAAGTGCTTCTCATAAGCATCATTTCTTCTAACTTCTACTAATACTCTATCGTCATTGCAGCAAAATGGACCCTAAATCTTGGCCTCGCTCGCCTCAAAGAGTTCCTACATAACAACCCACAAAACATGAACACAACCGATACAGATATATATCACAAATTAACAACAAATTCTACTAAACAAGTGTATGAATACAGTAGTTACAAATACTCCATGTATTCCATATATATCTTGTGTCTCATTGGGTTGTTCCTGTGCATTATTTCATGATAAAATGCATATGCCATGACATGTGACAATCCCATCTCGATCATATTCTGATCATCATCTCAATTACATTCCAGTGAACACCATTTCCTCATTAATTTCCATTGGCTGCGTATGATATCATTACTCCTTATATGAGTAGCACCTTTAACATTGCTATTACGCTCAATATGATCCAATCATATTCGTAGTCAATGTTATATTGCCTTTCAACTCCATATAAGAGTCTCAGATATTATATTAATGCACGCCTCCCATCAATACATAATCAAGCATCAATGCGTTGGTATTCACTTAATCACCCTCATACATGAATCACAATAATGTATGATGCAAAAGGGTGTTCGTACGTCCCACGCACTTGATAATATCCAAAATATATAAAGCTATCACCAACAAGGAAACTTTCACCCTGCTCGATGTCCGGTAGTATGTGATGGCTTTACACCCATATCAAATATTAGTTTCATTCTATTTCAATATCTTACTCTCAATAATTATAATCCAATTTATAATGAAAATGTACAACATAACATATATATTCATCCAATAAATCAGAAATAGCAAGAATTTGAAAAAAAAAATCCATTTTATGTCTACCGATAGATCGGTGACAACAACCGAACGATTAAGTAGACTTCGGCGATCGATCGCCCATCTCATTCGATCCATCTCCCATTACAGAAAACTCGACCGATCGATCGGTCAGTCTACCAATCAATCGATGACTCCTGTAACCCAAAAATTCACCATTTTCAATATATTTTCACCTCTACCAACAAACATACACCAATTCCTTCAAGTTTTTCATTCATACCACATCCAAACATCCGCATAGAGTTTCTCACCTTCATATCATAATATTTTCACTATAATTCTTCCCAATTAGCCACAACAAGAAAGAAAATATACCAACACCAACTACCTACACACACTTCATATAAATTTATCACTAACAAACATAAAAGTAGAGTTTCACTTACCCAAACACTTTCCTTAAGCTTTCAACAACAATTGAAGGTGAGTTTGCTTGAGAATTTTCAGAAATCAAGGAAGAAGTTTGGTGTAGAAGAGGGGTTTTGATTTTTCATCATTATCTCAATTTAGCAATCAGATTTGGGGATTTATATCACTCATTTGCACCTAAGTCCCTTTGACCCTCCCCTAAATTGCAATTGAATCCTTCCAATTTTTTCATTTACAATTAAGTCCTTCATCTATTTTACTCATATTTTGCAATAATTTCATCTTCACTTCATACCATCATTTTTGTCATTGTTTATTAACTTTAATATACATGAATTACTTAGGGTGTGTTTGCAATTGCTTATTCAAAGCACTTCTATGTTACTTTTACTTAAAGTTGGAAAAAGTTACTTTTAAGCAAAATCATTGAGTGTTTGTTATTTAAATAAAAAATTAGCTTAATAAACTTCAATTAATTACAAAATTGCCACAAAACAACTTAAAACAGTCAAAAGCATGTCATGACCTGCTTCTCAGCTTCTGCTTTTTATGCCTATTTTTAGAGAAGCAATAGCAGAAGCAAGGAAATAAAACACTCAAATTCTATTCTTTTATCTGAACAGCTGATAAGCAGTTTGCAAACACCCGATTAATATGTTGATTATGACTTAATATGTTGCTTTATCACTTAATATGGTAATTAAGTATCAAATTAATATGGGATATCACAACTTCAACCCTTTGATCCCCTTTTAAAAGAAAAAAATATAATAAAATAAAATAAAATTTAGAAGGGTGAATTACGTATACAACCCCTCTAGTTTTAATAATTGTTATTTTAGCCCCTCTAGTTTTAAAAAAAAATGTTTACTTCCCCTGCTAGATTTGTAGGTTTGACTTTGTGTAAAAAACTATTTAATACCCTTATATTTTTCAATTATAATATTCCTAAAAATGTAATTAATTCAAATGATATTTTTACCCTTTATTCAACTAATAATTATCATGTATTTAATCTCTTTATTTACCGGTCAAACACCCATCTTTTCCAAGTTTCACTTCCCGCTAAAAAAAGTTGATCTCTTTCCCAAGCCCTCAAATGTTGCCCTCTTCACTACTACTCTTGGATGCCTCTGGTTTTCAGGTTCCTTGATTAGTTGTGCGCCTATTCTACCCACTCATTTTCCATTGTTAATTAAAAATCTTGGCATTCCTCTATCAATTTCTTTGGCTTGGTCTGATTTCATTATGTTAATTATTCAAAGAATCATCAATTATGAAAAGTTGGTGGTTCTAATTCGAAGCCTTGGTGTCTTAATAAGTTAGATTCTCGGATGTTTTGAGAAATTTTTTATTTGAATTTTTTGGGGATTTTGTACCCGGTTGTTATGAGGAATTGTTTTATATGAATTTTTTGGGGATTTTGTACCTGATTGTTATGAATATGGGTTGTGTTATTATTATTATTTTTTTTGGATTTTCATTCTTCTTGCCTGCGATTATGACCGCACTATTGATCCCTTTATTTTGAGACAAAAAATTAATTTTTACTGGGCTTGAGTCATTTGGTTTGCATATAACACTGTTATGCTATTATTGTTCTGGAAGTAGTTAATCTGCTGGAGATTGTTCATTGCATGAGAAACTTGTAATACTAGTTAGAATTCACGATAGGTGAACATGGTGGGAAATTTTGAGGTTGCTGCTTAGGAGTACCACACAACCCAAATAATGACAAAAGTTATACTAATTTTGTATACTAATGATTCATATTATGTCTTGGGTTTACTGTAGTAATAATGGATCACTGATAGTTATCTATAATTATTTAATAAACATTTACATGGATTTTAACACAAAATTTGTATCCACTGGAGTATCAGGGATCTACATCACCCCTTACAAAAGAATTTTACAGCACATTACTAAGAGGATAAGAAATTGCATCAACTTAAAAATGTACACAAAAAATAGGGTTTAGTTTTTGCTACTTTTAAGGGCGTCTTAAGGATAATGATTGCGACACAACAAACCATGTATGATCACGATAGAGGATGATTATATTGATCAGGACTTGTGCGATCTATTGTTTGATCTAAGTCACGAACCTGTTGAAGAGTATATGCATGAAAGTGAAGATGAGGTATTGGGGTTTATAAGGACTACAGTAGTGAGGAACAGATACTAAAGAGACAATGAAGATGAATTTGAGAGAGCAAATAATGAGAGAACTAATGAAGAGTGAGTAAATGAACCTGATGCAGAAGATGAAAGTAGCGATGATGAATTTGTTCAGCATAGTAATGAGATATGACATGTTGAATTTAGGCCTATTGGTGGAGAGGGCAGGATAGAATTTGAAGTCCGTATGGTCTTCAACAATGTGACTAAGTTTAGGAATAACCTTAGAGATTATGTCATCCAAGAGGAATTTAAGATCTTTAGAGAGAAGAATGAAAAAGTTAGACGAACAGCACATTGTGCAGCACCTGGATGTCCTTGGAGAATTCATGCATCTATAATGGATGATGAAATAACTTACATGGTGAAGACGTACAATAACATGCATGCATGTGTCCGAAAGGTAAACACAAAGGAAGAAACTTCTACATGGTTGAGCATAAAAGTAGTGGCTTCATTGACAAAAATCCAAATACTACAACTAAAGAGTTGATAGATATGGTGAATAACAAGTATGGTTTGAAGATACCATACATGAGAATGTACAGGGCAAAGTGCAAAGCACTAGATATTATAGGTGGCAATCCTGAGGCAGCTTTTAAACTGATGCCAAGCTATGCTGAGATGGTCAAAAAAACTAACCCAGGCAGTTTAGCAGAGTTGGAACTTGAGTTGATTCATAATACAATCCCATATAATCATGTTTTTAAGAGGTTTTTCTTGGGTTTAGATACATTGAGAAATGGCTTTTTTAAACGGATGCAATCCATTCTTGTTCTTTGATGGATGTTTTCTAAAGGGACTTATGGAGGAGTTCTACTGAGCAAATGCCAACTGTGGGATGTTTCCATTAGCTTTTGTATTTCCAGAGCCTGGGAACAAGGGAAGTTGGGGATTTTTTTTTCATTGTCTTGGAAATTTGGTGGGTGGATGGCAATGACAGAAAAAATGGAGATTCATGACAGAGACATAAGGTAAATTCGATGTAGCTTTGATAATTGTAAAGTGTGTAATGATACCATTGTTAATAATTGCATTAATAATTGTGAATGCAGAGACTTGATGAAAGTATTAAAGAAATGGCTCCAAGCACAACGAACAGAAAATGTTTTAGGCACATATATGCCAACTTGAAATTGAGGTTTCCCTATGAGGAATGCAAATGATATTTTTGGCATGCAGCAAATGCTTACACACAATATGGGTTCAATGAGGCAATGACAAGACTGAAAGCTATAAGACCAATGCTCATACGTATTTGTCTAAGATACCTACAAATTTGTGGGCTGGGCATGCATACGATCCATATGCTAAGATAGATCATAACACGAACAACATGGGTGAATGTTTCAACCACTGGGTAGATGATCTAAGATCATTGTCAGTATTGAATCTATTTGAGGGACTTATATCACATATTATGAAGAGGTTGACTTATAGAAGACAAAAGGGTTTGACATGCAATATGGTAGTAATGCCAAATTTGCTAAAAAAAAGTAACTTAATGAATAAAGAGTCTAGGATGTGTAAGATTGTGTCTTCTGCAGGCAATATGTTTAAAATTGATGGCTACAATAAAAGGTTTGTTGTGAACTTGGACAAAAAATCATGTGACTGTATGGCGCCTTTCATGTTTGAAATTGATGACTACAATAACAAAACCCATTCATAACAATCAGGTACAAAATCCCCATAAAAATAAACGTTAATGTACGTTCACATTAATAGTAAAACATATTCTAAGAAGACACAATCTTACACATCCTGGACTCTTCATTCAATTTCAAATACCATTTTTGTCCAATACCATGTGATTGTAGGGTGTTTCAAACATGAAGCATTTGAAATCAAACGTCAACTCATGGCTCTACCATTTTTGCTCTTCGCAATTCAAAGTTAAAAGAATCAAGTATTAAACTATATACAAAAAGGCTTTTGTTTTAGCTTCACAGGAAAGGCCACCACAGAAACTGGTTTGAATCCTGGCTGAAGCACCTCAAATTATGTTGCAGATCAAGATCCAAAATCAGGGCCAAACAAAGAAGTCAAAACCTTCAGTCTAAATATCAAATGAATCAGTCATGGTGTCCAATGATTCAGCTGGCCGATGTTCTTTTTGGTGCATATTGATTATAACTTCATTTTCTAGGGTAGTTGATGGATGCTTCTTACTTTGTCTGGATTTAAGAATCCTAGAGAGAACCTGAACAATGTCCCTCGTCGATGGCCTTTTTCTTGCAATAGGAACAACGCATTTGTGCGCAAGATCAACCGATGGTCGGTATGTCCCATTCGAAAGACGTTCTAAAATGACTGCTTTAAAAAATCGATGAATTCAATTTTTTTTTTGTTTTTTTTTCATTTATGATTTTGTTACCATACATTTTCCCACTGCCGACACTTCACAAATATAGCAATTCTTTGTTTGGAGTTTATTGTATTCATTCCTTTTGTCTTATAAATACATATTTTTGTTTTGTAAATGCATATGCTTATTAGTTATTTTATTATTTCATTTTTCCATAAGTAAAGTTACTAATTCAAATTTTAATGTCAAAAGCTTGAAATTATGATAAATATATGTTATATATATTTTTGGCATTGTTTGGAATAATTTTCTTTCTGGATATTGGTTGTTGTTATTGTTTTGGACATTTTTTTTTAATGTTTATTTTTATTTTTTAGATATCGATATTTTTTTTTTTGAACATCAAACAAAAACTAAATTAACCAACAAACTTGTACAACACATACAGTTTCCTATCGTAGGGAATGAAAAAGATGAGTTGCCTTCCAATAAGTGAAATTATGTAACATCATAATTGCAAAAATTTGACTAGAGAAGACCGCCATGACTAAATTAGGTCATTCAAACCATTAGTTTTAGGATGAAGTCAACAAAGGAAGTTGCCTTCCAATAAGTGAAATTACGTAACATCATAATTGCAAAAACTTGACCGAGAGAAGGCCGCCATGGCTAAATTAGATCCCTTGAGGATGAAGTCGACAAAGCGAGCTGTCTTCCTATAAGTGAAGGAACAATATAGATAGTCGAGAGACGAAAACTAATAAAGATCCACAAACGAGCAAGCTTTTGAATCCAATTCCCAAGCTGAAAGCCATCGATTAATAAACATCATTGGATGGTGCACAAAACCGAGAAGCTCAGAAATCATGGCCAAGCGATGCCCATCAGCGAAACATCACCAAAAAAACACCACCAATAGTGCAACATGGTGTCACCGTTCACAAAGAGCTGTCTAGTCAAAATTGGTATAATATACCAAATAGGAAGAAAGACAAACCAGAGCCAAAATGGTAGAAAGCTGGAGATAAACACTCAATGACAAAGATGAACAAAAGTAGACCCACCAAACAACACATAAAAGATATAATGATAGATTAGATAAGGATATATTATAACCACAAGTGGAGAGCTCGTACGACAAGTCAGTCACAAGCAAAAAGATGCACGGGATGCTCCCAATCCCACTCATGCCCACACAATTGCCTCATGCGAGCGGTATGGTTGCAACCGCTGCCAATAAATAGAGAGACGCCAAAATCATGAAGGAAAGCCACGACGAAAATTTGGAGACCGAAGGAACTCTGATCCCCAATGGAGCAGGGTGGCGGCCACCGCCAAAGCAGCATGGACGGGCAAAACTCCCTTGTGCAGAAAACAAGGAGCCCAAAGACGATGCTAGTGGGTGAAAGCAAGCAGACATCCGAGTACCACACAAACCCTTGGTGAGAACCAGAACCCCTACTGAGCAGTCGGTGCGAGGCTCATTGTGCATACTACCATGAAACCCCCACAGCCTTCAAAGACAAACCCATGGGAACGAGAATGCCACCAGCAGAGGATAAAGAGAACCAATTGTTGTTAGAGCGAACACCCAAACCCCAAAAACGGAAGAAGCCGCCATGACAGGAGGAGCAGAAGCTTCACGAGGACGTTTAAAGACATTTCTTCCCATAATCACCAAATTTTATAATCACTTATAAATTTTAGTTATCGCATTCTACGTTGAATATTTTGTTTGACGCGATTCTTTCAACTTGAATGTATTATGTTGGCAGTTTAAATGGTGTAAGTTGTAACAACTCCCAGCAAACGGCTGACTTTTCTTTCTCACATTTTGACCAGACGCGTTGCCACGTCGAGTCAAATTTGTCAAAGCTTGCTTAGATGTCTACCACACGTGCCAATCTGACTCCGGAAACCCCTGACGTCATCTTTACTCAATTCTGAAGCGCTTGCGTTACTCATTTTGTGCTCACTAAATTTCCTACTGCTAATATTTATAAATAAATTTACCATGTATTATCAGTTACACTAAACACAATATTATATATCATATTTTACTAATCATATGCACTAAACACAATATAGTTTATCCATTAGTTTCTTTATCATCTCATTATCCACCTTTATATCTATCCATCACTTATTCTATAACAACAACCAAACACAGCTTAAGAGTTTACTAATAATATTACACATACTGTATGCGTACAAATTACCTTTCTTTTTTTATGTAATGTTTTTTGATGAAAAATCCAAATTTTATATAAATTTGAGAAGTTTACAACTGATCTCTCATAAGACTTTTATAATTGATTAAAATAATTATTTAAGTAAGATAATTTTTTTTAAATTTATTATATTTTATAATAATTTTTTAAATCACGAGTGGTATGATAAGTTAAATTTGTTTGGAACAATTTTTTTGAAGCTAAATTTGATTAACATTGAAATAGTTTGTATTTTATTGAATCTATAATAATATAGGTTTTTTAACTGATTTATAACATATAAATTTGTGAAGCACTCAAAAAACAAAACATGACACGTGAATTGAAATTCTAACGCCTTCACACTAAATTGTAGTACATATTTGATACATATCAAAAACTTACAATTGATTATGAGAGGGAGTTTTCATGCTACTCCCGAGATAATATCATTGATCTGGAACATTACAGATATATGATTGAGCTAGTGGCAAATAATCCACTTGTAGTTTGCCAAATAAGCAAATTACCCACATGGTTTGAAAATAAGCGTTTTACCTCATGTGGTTTACAAAATGGGTAGTTTACCCCCCTGTGGTTTGAAAATATGCATTTACTCCCGTGGTTTGTGAAAATATGCATTTTTATCTCATTATAGTTTGTGAATAGATGCGAAATACACCGTACACATAGGGGGTAAACTGTCAATTTTCTAAATCACATGAAGTAAAATGTATATTTTCACAAACCACAGGGGTAAAATGCATATTTTCAAACCACAGAGGGGTAAATTGCCTATATTGTATATCACATGGGGTAAAATGCCTATTTTCAAATCACATGAAAGTAATTCGCCTATTGGGGAAACCATAAGAGGGTAATCTGCCAAAAACCCTATATGATTTGATATATCTCTGATGACAGTGTCTTTGTGGGGATAGTCACCTGGCTTTTGAACTTCAAAAATAAGAAAAATACTTCTAGCTTGAAACAAATAATTAACTTCTAAAATCCATAAATTTGTTTCAGAAGCTGAAAAAGAGGTGTAAGCACTTCACATAAATAAAAGGGAAATATTAAATTTACAAAAACACTACCAACATACTCTCACCACGTGCGATTCATAAAGTTGAGGTAGTAATAGGCTGGAAGCTTCTTCGTCGCGTCAACGCGTAGGTTGACGAGGAGACTAACCCGTTAGTATATTGTGCTGACGCCAAAATTCACAGTCAGCCCCAACGGTTGCCGTAATTTAATAGAGTTTCAACCCACCATCGTCTGCCTTATCGGATTGCTATTTATTTAACAGATTATCTTGTCTTCCGTCACATACTTTCATTCGTGCATTCACACGCCAACAATTAAAAAAAGAAAGCAATCTTCGGATCACCATCTGCAAAGGAAATCAGGTACAGCAATTTTCACTTAATTAACTGTTTCTGCGTTTTGCTTGATGTGTTTGTTTGTGCTGAATTTGAATATGTTGCGTTAGGGGTTCATTTATCGATTATCTGTATGCTGTGTATCTTTTTTTTATGAATGAAATTCAGAAGTACCCAAAGGGTTTTGTCTACTTATTGTCTGACGTTACATTGATCCTTGATGAAATCCCTCAAGTTGAAACTTTCTATTTTTCGGACTGGTCATCTTCCTTAAAAAATTTATTGTTTTTTTGTGCTTTCTCTAGTTCTACAGGGAATAGAGAAAGGAAAAAAGAATATTGATGTGCTGGTTAAGAGATTATTTACGCTCTTCACAGCTTATCTTTTTGGTATTTCTCTGCAACTTTATTGTTCTTAGATAGCAGTGGAATTGAAAAAAAAAAAAGGTTCTTATGTAGTCTGAATATGGGAAGACCAGATCTTTGAATGGTTTCTTGTGTTTTTTTAGATCTAAAATGCTTGCTTATCCTTCTCCTTTGTCAACATGAAATTGTTCAGATGTGACTTTCTAGAAATATCTATGAGAACAAAACTTATCCTTCAAAAAAAATTACTGATAAAAGTAAAATTCCCAGTTTTTGAGCCTTGGAGTTAGCCCTTAAAGTCTACGTTGAAATACTTTATGATACCTTCTTGATGAGTACAAAGGAGAAACAAATAGAATAACATTGATATCAAAGTTAAAATCTGTTTGGTTAGTAGTTTAGTGTAATTTTTTTTAAATTTTTAAGTGAATCGAATTGTATCTAATGTGAACTTTGTGGATATTTTTCGTGAGCTTGTCTAGCTTACCTGAATATTATAAGCTGCCAAATTTAACTGTAAAAGGGTGGGATAGCAATGTTGAATGGGTGCTTATGTTTGAATTCTCGATGAGAAAGAAATGAATTTTCTGATGTTGCCTTGTTGTTCTCTTCTGCAGGTTTATATTTTCTGCTAGATAGATACCTTCGAAGGATTGCATAAAACAGATTTTACTTGTTTGATGGAATCTAATTATATTGGGTTTAGTATTACTGGTGCAGATTTTTCTTCTTATCCTACTATTTCTGCCTTGCCAGCAACTCTGTTCAGATCCTTGGAATTCGATGCAAGAAACTCGTCTAACTCGCCTTTCTCTACCCATTCTGATACTTATACACTCGGCGTATACAAGGATAATCTAGAGCAGCAAAGTTCAACCGATAATTTTTACGAATCCACCCCTTCGTCCAATTCTTCGCCTTATTATGAAGAGTATCTTCAACAGTCGAGGCCCTCTCCCTTCTGCCGTCAGGATAACCTATTAGCTTGTTCCAGTGGACCATTTTCTCGTCATAGTGCTAATCACAATCAGCACATAAGGCGTGCTTTATTGGAGTTGGAGAGTGTTCTTATGGGTCCCGATGATGACGAGGAAGTGGCAACATCTGAACCATTTATTGGAGGAAGTAAGAGATCTCAGGCACCTGTCCAAAGGTCACGAGGCTGGAACCATGAATCCCCGGGGTCTCCTTTAAATCATTCTGATTCATTTAGCAGCTCAAGTGGCGAACACAATATGCAGAGTCGCTACAAGGAAATGGAAAGCTTTGCATTGCAAGGTTTCCCTCCTAATAACCTCAAGCAACTGCTGCTTGCATGTGCCACGGCACTTTCCGAGAATAAATTAAACGAATTTGAAAAGTTGGTACCCCATGCCCATGCATCCGTATCTATTACTGGGGAGCCGATTCAGCGTGTAGGTGCATACATGCTTGAAGGATTAATAGCAAGGAAAGAGCTATCCGGCACTAACATTTACCGGTCCTTGAAGTGCAACGAGCCAGATAGCAAAGACTTGATGTCTTATATGCACATTCTATATGAAATATGCCCGTATTTGAAGTTTGGTTACATGGCTGCAAATGGGGCCATTGCAGAGGCATGTAAAAATGAGAACCGGATCCACATCATTGATTTCCAGATTGCACAAGGGACTCAATGGATGACTCTCTTACAAGCACTTGCAGCAAGACCTAGTGGTGCCCCACATGTTCGCATTACTGGGATTGATGATCCCGTCTCAAAATACGCTCGTGGAGACGGTCTTGCTTTAGTAGAAAGACGTTTGGCAGCAATTTCTGAGAAATTCAGCATCCCTGTTGAGTTTCCTCTGTTCCAGTTTTTGCTCCTGATATTAGAAAGGATATGCTTGATGTTCGACCCGGTGAGGCACTGGTGGTGAACTTTCCACTGCAGCTTCACCACACACCCGACGAGAGTGTTGACATGTCAAATCCAAGAGACGGGCTTCTAAGAATGGTGAAATCGCTTTCTCCAAAAGTGGTCACTTTAGTGGAACAAGAATCGAACACGAACACTTCCCTTTTTCTTCAAAGATTCATTGAAGCTCTAGACTATTATTCAGCCATGTTTGAGTCCATAGATGTTACAATGCCTAGGGACAGTAAAGAGCGTATCAACGTGGAGGAACACTGTTTGGCTAGAGATATAGTGAACATCATAGCTTGTGAAGGGAAGGAACGAGTGGAGAGACACGAGCTCCTTGGCAAGTGGAGTTTGAGGTTCATGATGGCCGGTTTACGAGCATACCCCTTAAGTTCCTATGTGAATTCAGTGATCCGGGGATTACTGCGATGCTACTCGGATAATTACACCTTGGTGGAGAAGGATGGAGCTATGCTGTTGGGATGGAAGGACAGGAATCTGATTTCAGCTTCTGCTTGGCATTGATGATGTAGCCATATTTTAAAAGTTTGTAGTAAAGTGTATCATTTCTGCTTTTGTAAAATCCAAGTTTCAGGTTATGTGATATGAGATATATCATCTATCCATTTTAAATTCAGGAATCCAAATGAAGTCTAAATAAATTCATTGGGTTTCAATGAACTTTTAACTATTTTTTTATTGCTTGATAGGACCAAAAAATCCCTTACCGCAGGATGACGATCGTGGCAGTACACAATTGCGATGAACATGTATTGTAGTAGGAAGTATCACATTGTTAGGAAATTCTCTATCAAGTCTTTAAACCAATCAAGAATTGATCGTAGAGCCAAGATCACTTTACAGTAAACTAGAATGCAAATGCCGTAAAAACCAACTCCAAAATGTGTACTTAAATGAATCTTGAATCATCAGTTATCATTCTTGGTCAATGGACAAAATGGCACAATGCATAACTAAGTTCATTAGCAGTAAAAGAAAAAACAAACATAAGCATCAACAGATTATTATAAAATGGCAGAAAGAATATACGAAGAACACGACACAACTTTTACGTGGTTCGATCGTAAAATGATCTACATCCACGGGAGGTGCATTTTATTGAACCATTGAGCATACAACAAATTACAATACATGAACTCTTCCCCTCAATCCACTCCTATGATTTACAATGAATTGCACTCCAAGAATTCACTCCTAATTTGCTTCCAAAAAACTCAAAGGCTTCAACCCATTTCCCTCTCTGTTTTTCTCGTGCTTCTCTCCTTTTGTCTCTCTGAAAAATGACTGCCTCTCAACCTTGCAACTCAGGTTTTCTGTCCATTTATAGGGCTTGATCCATGCCACCTAATGAGCAGGTTATTTCTCCTCTTTTGACCATCTACAACAGGTTACCAGTCAACTTTATCTCTGGTAACTGCCATCAACCGCTCTTTCTTGGCTTGAAGTGAACCTGCTTCCACTTCTTGATTGCTCGAACTGCCTTCAAGGATGAATAAATTGACACTACATTAACAATCTCCACCTTGTCACTTATTCATCCTGTGATCGCTCCACCTCGAATCTTGTCAACTTTTCAACACCAAGATGCCATCTCATGCGTCGGCGATGATTTCATTTCGAGCACCAATCCAAGCATTGTATCAGATCACATTGCACTCACAATATCTCCCATTTTCTTCCTCCCTATCGCAACCGATACAGGAAAAAATGTCCCAAGATATTACCCCGGAGTGATCATGCTACCAATCTGATTTCCTCAATCTTGTTTCTCGTTCGGTGCCCTCCATAATGTCTCGAAGGAACTTCCTATTTTCTGTTCTTCTTTCTTTCTGGTCTCTCCCAAAAATCGAAGAACATGATGCCATTTTCTTGCCCTTTTCTAGAAACAGCTTGCACTCCATCTTTGTTCTTCAAGAATTTCTATTCAAGAACTAAAATCTGACAGCTTCTAAGATATCAACATTCTGTCTTCTCATAAAGTTTGCTGCAAATATTCTGTTTTCTTGGAATTAAATGGCCCCTTTGGTCAAGAAATGACTCTTTGATGGATTAAGCTTTTCGGACAGAAAACCGCACGTCATTCTCTCCTCAATCAAGAACATGTCTCGATCTTTGGTTGCATAATCCTTGTTCGAATTTCCCTCTCCTCATAGTCGTGGTCTTGTTCCCACAGACGGCGCCACTTTTTAGGAAGTTCTCTATCAAGTCTTTAAACCAATCAAGAATTGAAGTGCCGTAGAGCCAAGATCACTTTTCAGTAAACTAGAATGCAAATGCCGTAAAAACCGACTCCAGAATGTGTACATAAATGAATCTTGAATCATCAATTATCATTCTTGGTCAATGGACAAAATGGCACAATGCATAAACTAAGTTCATTAGCATTAAAAGAAAAAACTAACACAAGCATCAACAGATTATAAAATGGTAGAAAGAATATACGAAGAACACGACGCAGCATTTACGTGGTTTGATCGTAAAATGATCTACATATCCATGGGAGGTGCATTTGTTGAACCATTGAGTATACAACAAATTAAAATACATGAACTCTTGCCCTCAATCCAATCCTATTATTTACAATGGATTGCACTCCAAGAATTCACTCCTAAATTACTTCCAACGGTTAGCTCTAGTAAACTGATGCACCGATAATAGATTTTTATGAGCAGCAGGAACACATAGTACATTGGACAGTGTAAACGACAGAATGGGAGTTGAAATAATAGAGGAACCAATATGAGAGATGGGCAAACCTGTACCATCGGCAATTTGAATATCATCTGTTCGTATTCAGAGTGGATAGAGAGATTCTGGAGATCGGATGTTAAATGTGAGATGCACCGGAATCAACGAGCCAAGGGGTGCGACCAACAAGTTGCTGATGAGGGGTAGGCGAAACCACAGTATGTGCCATAGGCTGAAACTGACGACAAGTTCTGGCCCCATGTCTCTGAAAACCACATAATTGCCACATAACTGGGGACGATGATTAATATTAGTACCACCAAAAGGACCCGGAGTGCGATTAGGATTTTGTTGATTTGGTGGTTAGAGCCATGCTCCCGGTTTGACTGCCCGCGGTTGCGACCCTGATTTCCACGGTTCGACGCAGATGAGTTGTTGTGTGAATTGGGGCATGGATTAAAGGACTCCTGATTTGCAGTAGCAACCAGATGAGAGTTTGATGCATCAAGACGATGCAAATACATTTCGTGGCCGACGAGTAGATTGTGTAACTCCTCAAATGTGAGAGATGTCTCTTGTTATGATTTAGGGTTTCCGATTAATATGTTGGTTGTCTTAATTTATTTTGTTTTAATTGTTTAATTATTGTAGTGAAGTCATAGTATGTAATAGGTAAATGGTTTAGTGGGATAGTTAGTGGTAAACATGGATCAAGTAGTTATTAGTTAGTGGGCCTTTATCTTGGGCTTTATGGTTATGGAGTCTGTATAAAGAGTAGGAAGTTGATAAATAAAAGTAACAAGAGATTATTCAAAACCAGATAAATTCAGGAGGCTTTTGGTAACCTCGAATTACCAAATCAGATTTAATTGTTACCTCTAAATTGATTCTTTACCATAACAGTGGTATCAGAGCAACGTTCTTGCGACCATGGCAGAAGGAACGCGACAGGCTTTACTGGCCGATGCTATTGCAGCTCTAAGGGAGGAAAATAGCAATCTGCGAGAAGAGCAAATAAGGCAAAAGGATATGTTATCAGCCGTTTTACAACAAATGGGACAACTGGCTTCCAGTTATGAAAGTTTGGCAGCAAGTCAGAAATTTGAAGGTGGTTCCTCAAATTCGAAGGTTAGTAATAATCCTTTGTTTGAGGGAAATGAGGGAATTCAAGTTAGATCACTCAGGTTGGATTTTCCTAGATTCGATGGCATAGATCCGGAAGAATGGATTCAAAAAGCACAGCAATTTTTTGAATATTATAATACCCCTAATGATCAAAGGTTGCAAATAGCCTTTTTTCATATGGAGGGTAAGGCACTTTCATGGTATATTTGGTTAAAGGAATCAAGTCCAGTGAATTGCTGGGATGATTTTGTTTTAGCCTTAAAAATAAGATTCAGTCCATCCGCCTATGAGGATCCGGTGGGTGAGTTTACGAAGCTTAGACAGACAAGCACAGTTGAATCATATCAAACACAATTTGAAATACTGTCTAATAAAATCAGTGGGTTGTCGGAAGAGTTTAGAATTAGTACCTTTCTTAGCGGGTTGAGAGATGATCTTAGAATTATTGTAACTATGTTCAAGCCCTCAACATTATCTGCAGCATTTGGGTTAGCCAGATTACAAGAGGAAGAAGTCAATAGACGTGTCAGAGGAAATCCAACCAGATTTCCCACATTCCAAAATATCAATACCACCATTCAGACAAAAAATCCACTCCATCAAAATACCAATACACACACGCCTTTTAAACTGCCAGTTTCACAAAGTAAAACCAACACCAGACCTCAAAATTTCAACAATTTCCGAAATAACAGTTTCCCCATCCGAAGAATTAATCCAACTCAAATGCAAGAAAGAAAGGAAAAAGGGTTATGTTGGTATTGTGATGAGAAATATCACCCTGGGCATAGGTGTAGCAGACCCAAAATTTATTTATTAGAGGGAATGACTGGAGAAGAAGAAGTAGATGAGGCAGGGGAGGATGAGGAAGAGACACTTGCTGTTATTGATACTAATAAAGAGGAAACTGGAGAATCACTGAAAATATCTTTACACGCGATTGCTGGATCCTTAACAGCTAAAACTATGAGGTTATTTGGTGAAGTAAATCACCAAAAAGTATTGGTCTTAATTGATACAGGGAGCACTCACAGTTTCATAGATCCATATGTAATAAGAAAAACAAAATTATCAATGGAAGTAAGTCACTTAACAGTTCAAGTGGCAAATGGGGCCACTATTCCTTGTCTTGGTTATTGTAAAGCAGTCATTTTAAAATTTCAGGATTATCAATCTAAGGCAAATTTATATGCATTGACACTATGTTGTACTGGGAGTAGATTGGTTAAGTAGATTGGGTCCAGTTTTGTGGAATTATTCTGATTTAACGATGAAATTTCAGTATGAAAATCAAGTTATGCAGCTGCAGGGAATTAAAAGACCAACAAATAAGATTGTGGAAGAAGACTACAACTCTAAAGTAAAAAAAAATGCTGAAAAGGGCATTTGGCTACATATTTTGGATGGGAATAATAACAAGGGTGGAATAAAGTGCCCAGTTGAGATTCAACAAATTGTAGACAGATTTGGAGGCGTTTTTGACGAACCAACAGGATTACCACCGCATAGAAATCTTGATCACAAGATTAAGCTACTGGACAGTACTAATCCTGTGTGTGTTAGACCCTACAGGTACCCATATTATCAAAAGGAAGAGATAGAGAAGATCGTATCTGAGTTGTTACAAAATGGGAGCATTCGGAGCAGTCAAAGCCCTTATTCTTCTCCTGTGTTGTTGGTAAGAAAGGCTGATGGAAGTTGGAGGATGTGTGTTGATTACAGGGCTCTTAACAAGAACACCATCAAAGATAAGTATCCTATACCTAACATTGATGAGTTGCTGCATGAGTTAGGCAGGGCTGAAATATTTTCTAAGATGGATTTAAGATCGGGATATCATCAGATACGAATGAATCTTGATGACATTCCTAAGACTGCTTTTCGTACACATGATGGTCATTATGAATTTTTAGTAATGCCATTTGGGCTTACTAATGCGCCATCCACCTTTCAAGGGATAATGAATGAAGTGTTTAAGCCCTATTTGAGAAAATTTGTGCTGGTATTTTTTGATGACATTTTGATCTATAGCAAGTCCATGCAGGAACATGTACATCATGTAACCAAAGTTTTTGAGTTACTGCAGGCTGAACAATTCTATGCAAAATTTTCTATATGTGTTTTTGGCAGTCCGGAGATAGAGTATTTGGGTCATGTTATATCAAAGGAGGGAGTCAAAGCCGATCCTCAAAAACTGATGGCAATGCAAGAGTGGCCTACCCCTAAGAACCTCAAAGCACTAAGAGGGTTTTTGGGACTTACTGGTTACTACAGAAAATTTATCAAAGGTTATGGAGCTATAGCTGCCCCATTAACCGCTTTACTCAAGAAAAATTCTTTCTGTTGGAATGACCAAGCACAACAAGCGTTCGAAAGCCTGAAGGAAGTTATGGTAACACCCCCTGTATTAACATTACCTAATTTTTCTAAAGTTTTTGTGGTGGAATGTGATGCTTCAGGAGGAGCCTTAGGAGCCGTACTGATGCAAGAGGGACAGCCACTTGCGTATTTCAGTCAGGCTTTGAAGGGTAGGAATCTGAACCTCTCAACTTATGAGAAGGAACTTTTGGCAGTAGTAATGGCAGTGAGGAAGTGGAGGCACTACCTAGTAGGACAGACTTTCAAAATACGCACTGACCAACAAGCACTCAAATACTTGTTGGAACAGAAAGTAGGCACCCCTTCACAACAGAAATGGATGTCTAAATTGATGGGGTATGATTTCACAGTGGAATATCGAAGTGGGAAAAGCAATGCGGCAGCAGATGCTCTTTCCAGAGTTTCATATATAGAAGAACCAACCCCTGACAGTAATTACGAACAAAATCCCACCCTAAACACCAGCCAAACCACTAAATCAAATTCTCCACTTACATTTACAGAATCCAGAAACCTCAACCCAAATTATCCTCACCAACCCATACAAAACCAAGCAATTAGTGTGGTGCAAGCACCATGGATGGAAGAGTTAAGAAAGGCTTACCAACAGGACCCCATGTTACAGCAGCTCACTGACCACTATCAACAAGGAGCCCTTAATCCAGATGTTTATCAAATGCGAGGTGATCTCGTATTTTATAAAGGAAGAATGCACCTTGGATCTCTGGTAAGTTTTCAGCAACAAATCCTGCAACAATTCCATAGTAGTCCATTAGGGGGTCATACAGGAGTTCAAAAAACTCAAGCAAGGATTAAAAAGGAATTCTACTGGCCTGGAATGAAAGGTGATGTTAGACAACATGTCAGAGAGTGTGATGTATGCCAGAGAAGTAAGGTGGAAAACCTCCACCCCGCAGGGTTGCTCCAACCGCTTCCCATACCTAAAAAGAATTGGGAAGATGTTAGCATGGATTTTATAGAAGGTCTACCACTTTCAGGAGGAAAGAATGTCATTTTGGTGGTGATAGATAGGCTGAGCAAGTACACCCATTTCATAGCTCTTACACACCCATATACAGCCACAACAATAGCCAGGAGCTTTATGGATAATATATTCAAATTGCATGGAATGCCTCAAACTATAGTAAGTGACAGGGACCCCATTTTTACCAGCAAATTTTGGAAGGAATTATTTAGGTTATGTGGGACAGAACTTTTACTCAGTACGGCATACCACCCCCAAACCGACGGGCAGACAGAGGCTATGAATAAAATATTGGAATGTTACCTCAGATGCTTCTCAGGTGATAGACCTAAGGATTGGGTAAAATGGTTACCTTTAGCCGAGTATTCTTACAATACCTCGGTACATACATCAACAAAGGTATCTCCTTTTGAAATTGTCTACGGACAGAACCCACCTCGACTGATGCCTTTTGAAGCTGGATCTACTATGGTACAGGCTGTAGAAGATGAACTCAGAACTCGAGAGTTCATTGCTAAATTGATACAGGAGAACCTACAAGAAGCACAAAATAGAATGAAGCACTATGCAGATAAGAAAAGAAGAGATCTGGAGTTTGAAGAAGGGGCGTATGTTTACCTACGATTGCGGCCATACAGACAGATGAGCATCGCTCTGCGTCGAAATCTGAAAATCTCCCCTAGATACTATGGGCCGTTTAGGGTTTTACGTAGGGTGGGAAAAGTAGCTTATGAGCTGGATATTCCAAGGGAAGCAAGAATCTACCCGATTTTTCATGTTTCTTGCCTCAAGAAGAAGCTGGGAGATGGGGTACAAGCTTGTATCGAGTTACCTAATGTAAATGCTGAAGGTGTTCTAGATCCAGAACCACAACAAATACTGCAACGAAGACTGAAGAAAAAAGGGAATAGAGCTGTAGCTGAAGTACTGGTACAGTGGACAGGTGCTGGAGAAGAGGAGGCGACTTGGGAAGACTGGGAATCTTTAAGGCGGCGATATCCTATCTTTGTGGACAAAGCTTTTGAAGGAAATGGTGATGTTATGATTTAGGGTTTCCGATTAATATGTTGGTTGTCTTAATTTATTTTGTTTTAATTGTTTAATTATTGTAGTGAAGTCATCAGTATGTAATAGGTAAATGGTTTAGTGGGATAGTTAGTGGTAAACATGGATCAAGTAGTTATTAGTTAGTGGGCCTTTATCTTGGGCTTTATGGTTATGGAGTCTGTATAAAGAGTAGGAAGTTGATAAATAAAAGTAACAAGAGATTATTCAAAACCAGATAAATTCAGGAGGCTTTTGATAACCTCGAATTACCAAATCAGATTTAATTGTTACCTCTAAATTGATTCTTTACCATAACATCTCTCGAGCACGAATAGGTGTGGCGATTTCACGATACGCGACGCCTAAGCCATTGAGGACATAAAGAGTAATGTCGTCATTGGATAATGGTCGATCAATAAGTGCAAGTTCATATGTCTTCATCTTGACAGATTGGAGAAAGGTAGAAACTGATTGCGAGCCAATGGTAAGGCTGGAGAGATCATCTTTTAGTTGCATAACACGAGTGCATGAGCGGTTGGCAAACAACCATGACAGAATGTTCCAAGCGTCGGCCGAAGAAGACGCCGAGGAGATTAGCGGAACTAATTCCGTAGAAACCGAGCCGAAGAAGGCCTATAGGAGCAGCGAATCCTGACGCTTACAGTGGATGTGTGCTGCAACAGATGCTGGATCAGACCCTAGAGGCGGGCAAATGTATGAACCATCAACAAATCCAGACAGACCATAACCAAATAGGAGATGGTTACCTTGTGCTCGTCATGAAGGAAAATCAGAGGCTGTAAGTTGGAGTGGAAGATTGGTGTGCGTTGATGGGAATGAGAGAGACACCAGAGGTTTCCAAGAACGAACTGGCAGTGTGCGAAGTCGGTGGTGGTGTGGTGTTGGCGTCACTTGTGGCAGAGTGAGAGGGTTGGTCAGCGGCCATGAGATCGAAGGAGGAGAAGAAAAAAAAAAAAGGGTTGGTGTTGCTCTTTAAAGATTTAGATGGCTGTGATACCATAAAAGAAATTAATTTGCTGAATGAATTTATTTTCATTATGTCAAGCCTTTAAATAAGATTACAATTTACAAAGGTAAAATAACTACAAAGATAGTAATCTAAAATATCAATCTAGATATCAATCTTGGATTATTTTGTAGAAGATTTAGTGCAATCTTCTACTAGGTTAATATATTACATTCTTATGGTTTTCAATTAAGGACAATTATACTCCCTATTATAAGAATCCCCTTATTTTGAGATCATTTGACAAATTGGTATCAGAGCCTAGGCTTATTCTGGAATTATTATAATAATATTTTGAATATTAATTATTATCATGAAGGAGAAGACACCACAAGAAATAAGGATCCGAATGTATATTCGATATGTCACTTATACAGGTGGTACTTCCAGAAATTTGAAGAACTAAATCAAGAACATCTGGTCGAAGCTCAACGTGTAAGGACCCTAGTTCCTTAAATGCGGATTAAAGGCGTAAATAAAATTTTCATGCATAAACGGAGTATAAAATCGTGTTGATGCCTTGAGCTATTAGATTACAGTGACAAAATAAAGTTCCAAAAGGGATTAGTTACATTCCCAACCAATGAATGTTAATCATATAGCTTTACACTACTCCTAGAGTAGATACTATACAAAAGAATGCCTGCTACCAATATCACTCCTCACTAGCTCACCGCATCAACTCGCCTTAGCCCGTCCGCCCAAAAGTACCTACAGGACACAACCCCAAAACCATGAGCATGTATATAAATCATATTCACAATAATATGATTGTAATTTAAATGCATAGACCAAAAATACAATCTACTCCCAGTATTTAATACATTTAAAAGCTCCATTGGTTGTTCATGTACCACAATCATAATCAATAGATTATAATACCAATAATGTATGTCGTGACATGCACCGATTTCCATGTATACCGTGTTCAATTCCCGAGTCTCATTATATCAGTGGCATAATACCCCTCGCGTTAACATGACAGCGGAAATACCCCTCGCTTAGACAATACCAGCGACACTAATATCCCTCGCTATGAATATGACAGCGGTCGTGTTTTTCGCTTCATATTAGCGGCAAATATTCTCTCATCGCTACGGTATGACAGCGGCAGGTATTCACATCGCTACGTCACTGGCGGCAAGTATTCTCCATCACTGGAATATAATCCCGACTCACAATCACATGCACAAATGCATCCCATATACACATGCAACCAAAATGCATGACCAAACCATGTATGCAATCCATGATGCATAACAAGACCACATATGCAACCAAAATGCATAATAAATTCCATGTGTGCAACCATAATGCATAACCAATTCAAAGCGTAATAAATACGTTTTACCGTCCGATGCCTGTACGTCTCACTACGTACCTTAGTTCTAAAAATGGAGATGTCGTGGACTTTATCTCCTAATCTGTGTGGCCACCTGGGATGGTTCTACACATTCACACAAATCAATATTAGGAGCCAATAATAGTCCAATATCAAAAATTCCACAAAAATATCCAAAAATACCACATTTTGCCTTTCGCGATCGATCGCCTGTGACGGGCGATCGATCGCGAGACCTTACTACCCGATTCTCAATTTTCCTGGCTTTGGCGATCGATCGCCACATTTGGCGCGATCGATCGCCACATTTGGCGCGATCGATCGCCAGCCTCGCCGATCGATCGCCCAAGAGTGGCGATTGATCGCCTGACACTCCAAACGCGCACTGCCAGCGCGCGATCGATCGCCTGAAATGGGCGATCGATCGCTAGTGTCTGTAACCCGAAAATTCACCATTTTTGCTCCAAAATTCCTTTCCAATCCATACCAACTCTCCTACCTTCAAACCAACAACATCAAACACATAATAACCTTCAAAATACACTTAAAACATCCCAAAAATCCAACATCCAACCAAAATAATACCAACCCAAAACAACCCATTTCAAAACCATAACAAACCCAATCCAAATACAAGAAAAACAACAAGGAGGTATCCATACCTCTTGGGGACTCCAAATCTCCCAACAAATTCCACAAATCAAGTTTTTGGAAGAATTTCTCTTCCACTTTTTGCCCAATTTCAAGAATGAAGAGGATGAGGGTTTGGATGAGTGGTTTGGGAGCAAAATAGAAAAGTGATGGGTATAGTGGGGGTTGGGGGTATAAGTGGGTTATTAAGTCAAATTGTACTCCCACAATTTTCATGGTGTATAAAACACCCCAACATGATATTTTAAAAGCATTTACCAAAATGCATCAAAATCCCAATTAAGATCATGCTTTACCAAATAATTATCAATTACCATAATCAAACCATAATAACCCCCAGTTTCCCAACATGCATAACATGCACCCCGAAATGCACCACCGGGTCACGCATACCATGTGACCAAGCATTTCACCAAGATAATTAATTCCAACACATATATTAATTATCACCATAAATAATCACATAAACATAATTAATGCCCAAATTGCAATTAATTATTTCGGGGATATCACACAACACTTCAACCAAAGATGAAAAATTCTACGAGGTGCAAGTGCTAGCCTAGCTAGCATAAACCGATACATGAAAATGGAGAGGATGGCTAGGAGGCTTCATAGAGTGAACCTCACATTACAGTTCGAGTTAGCCGAGATTCAGGATGAAGACCATCCTGAACACCATTACCAATTATAAAAAAGAAAACAAAATGGTAGGACAACCACTTTGTCGAAAGTAGAAGGGACCACAAGATACCAACAAGAATGAAGACGCATACAATGACGTCTGATTATAAACAAGAATTGAAGTCTAGATTTCACATCAATTTCCAGACTTCTATAAATACATAGGCTGAAGGAAGCAGAATGCATCGCTCATTCTTCTCAGTTTTCTTACAAAATAAATACAATATTCTCCAATAACGTCTTGTAGATGTATTAAATGAGTATGCGGGTGCACTTACTTCACATTCTCCAATAACGTCTTGTAGATGTTGGATCACGTTTCTTACGTTTCAAAAAAAAAAAATTCACACGACATTTATGAGTATGTTTGTCTGTGAGCTCACTGTTGTCTGAATTGTTTTTAATTTTTTTTTTTAAAAAGAGACGCGATCTGTACAAATCGCGTTTTACCTTATTTTCGTAAAGTTTTTCTTTTAAACCTTATTTTTTGAATTTCTCTTTATTTTTATATTATTAATTAATTTAGCCCGTTTTAATTGGGTTGATTTTCAAAATTATTTGTTAAAAGCTGACCGTGAACCGGCTTGGCGGTGCTCAGTCGGTTGTTCTGTCGGGGTTTAGAGAGTTTGCCAGCTTGAACACTGGTCATGTAAATGGGCCGGCAGGGCTGGGAGCTCCACGGTGGCAGATTTAGATTGAGTTGTGTTACGCGGTCACAAAATTGCCAATATTTCATAAAAAAATGATGTTAATAGTTACAATGCCGTTTTAGCCTAAAATTTTACCACGATGACTACATTTTCACTCCTGATCTTGTGAACCATGGTCGGTTCATGACCTTTTTTCCCATGGTGCTTGATTGGTTTGTAGCCTAACTCTTGAGTCCTTATTTTTTTTGTAAACAATAAGGGAGAATGAAAAAGATCCCTAAGTACATGTTCCTACAAAAATAAAAAACAAGAATATAAAGAAGTAGAAATATGTCTATGAGAAACAACACGAGACGCTAGAACATGAGCTAATACATTCACAGATAGCCTGCAATGTGAAACGATAAAACCATGATTCCTATCACAAATCTGACGTATAAAGTCAATGATCGAAGCTTCAGAATGAGTTTTCATAGGATGGTTGATGGCATGTGCTACCTGTTCAGCATCTGTTTCCACTACACCACAACACCAGTTATGTTGGCGGGCCACCATAATACCTTCATTCTTTTCAACGCATCTTTATAAATTAAATAATGAGATGATACAAAATGTCCTTTGGTCAATTCCGGTTCAAACACTAAAATTTTTCGTGTCCTTGTTTATTCCGTAAAGTTTTTAAAAATTTCTAGGTTCAATTAAAATTTTAAATCGGTCGTGAGAAGTAAACACAGATGGATTGATTCAGGAATATTTTTAAAATTTTAGGGACAAAATTGGGCTGACTTGTTCCTAATTAAGTCCCTAAAATTTTAAAACATTTTCGATTCTCGTTTGCTTCTTACGGCGGACTTAATGTTGAGAACTAAATTGAGAAAATTTTAAAACTTTCGAGATAAAATCAGGTCATTGAAAATTTTAGGGACTGAACTGAGAATATTTTAATGTATTATCTCTTTAAGAATTAGTACACACTTGATACTCGCCTTTTTAATATAGTGATATAGATAACACAAACAATACTTGCTGTCAACCTTACTTAAGTTGGAAAGGTGATTTTGTAGAATATTTATTCACGCTTTTCAAAATTAGTTATATATATATATATATATATATATATATATATCATAAATAACTCAACTTATTGGAAAATTTATATTATGTTTTTATTATAAATTATCCATATCCTAACATAAGGTAGCTTGGGAAAACATATTTTCCAACAGTAGACCCTATATTTTTCTACGATTCAATGCAACATTCATCACTAAAGATGCTTGCTTGAAAGTTGAAAGTTGGAGCATTGAGTAGAGAACATTGATGTGTTCCAAGAAGAAAAGATCAGAAATATACAACACCAACCTGTACTTATTTACATGAATCTAATTGTTCAGGAAATATATTAAAACATGAAAGGCGTTGGAGGGAATGCTGCAATCATGGCTGATAGTGGAGCCTCCCTGTAAAAAAACAACAAACAAGCGAAGGAACATAATGAATATTATTGGATAACCCGTTTGAAAAAATTGAATAAATCAGCAAAGAAAATTACAAAAGAATTATCAAAAAATAAACAAGGTACTGTGATTTCTCAAGAATAGGATCGAAATAATTACCTGGTGTGATCACGATCTAAAGAACGGTTCCTATCTCTTTCCGAAATGGATGAAACCTTCCTCTTGAGACTCTGTCGCCACCCCGAGGCCACCGGGGTTTCTATACTATTACCCCCCTCAGCTGTCATCACTTTATCTTCCGAGATTGAGGAGAGACAAGGCCGCCATTCGTGCCTACCCGTCACCCTCCCTCGCTTTCGTCCCACGCGGTGGCAATGCTCCTGCACCATCAGCATTTTGGTCTTCTCCCCCGGCGGCTGTCGAACCCCCGACGAGGACGATCCATAACACATCACGAAATCGAAGAAAAACTTCATATTTATTTGCACCGATAGAAAGAAAGAAAAGAGAGGATTAGATTAAATCGAACCGAGTACTGCATACGCATATCTGTGAACATCACGCCATTGAAATGAAATCGTTTGATTATCTCCACAAATTTCCTCCCTTTTGAAAGATTATTATTGTTATTTTTCTCGTTCTCGTGCGTGCTTTCAAGTTGCCATTTTAGTGTGTATTGTTGGTACTATAAATAGTTGACAGGATTTGGGATCTGGACAGATGTATTTGTCCTGTATTTTCTAAATATACTATAACTTACTGGATAATATTAAATGTTAAGAATAGATCAGGTTCCAACTTAAACCAATTAACTATAAGTTAAGTAACCGTATATTTTATAAACAGCTAGGCGTAGCTTCTAACTCTCAATGTGAGATAATTTTCAACATATCACCTCACGTGTGACATTATATAAGTCAAATATGCGAGCGGAGTAGCCATGAGAAATTTGGCTCTGATACCATTGTTAAGAATACATGGGGTTCCAACTCAAAACTAAGTAACTATCAATTGCGTAGCTCATGTATTTTATAAAGAGCTAATCTTCTAAATTCCTAAATGGAACAATTCTCAACATTAAACTAAACCTAATACTGAATAAATATGGATAAGAATGAATATTTTATGTATAAAATTATTCTTCAAAATGATAAACTATGTCAAATTCAATTTCTTTTTGACTTCATAGGACTGTAGAATGTTAGAAATCTAAAGAATTCTGGAGAGAGAAATGTGTTTGTGTTGCAAATACAATTAAGTGGTTGCCTTGAATGAAAGGAATCAAGCTGAAAATATTAATTTTCCGAGTTAACTCCTTACGACGCAATTCCTCCTCACCTATTGGTTCTCGTATGCCACTTGTGACCCCCAATAATTCCTCAACGTCGAGTCATTGTGTTGTCATTCCACATTGAATATATCGTGGAATAACGAGATACTTCTTTAGCTTGCATAATGTCACGGGGTCAGAATTTTTGCGTAGACACCATGTGACGATCCCGGATCTCCACCTTTCCGAGGATAACCCTTACTCCACCTCCGATATTTACTGGTTTCGCTTTCACATATGATCATCAAGGAAGTTAGAATAGCTCTCAACCAGTTTAGTGCCTAGATGTCACGCCCCTCCATCATAGTTAAGTCCAAGACCAGCGACAAGCTCCCCAAACTCAATTCGGTCGGCATGCCCAACTCGGGGTAGGTGAGCATCTAAGACACATACTCGACTCTATGAGCCATCACATAATCCCATATTATAATCAACCAGCAAGCATCACATGCATGTCTGCATGTCATGATCTTTGATATGTGACATTGAGCTATCTTTGTCGACAAAAATAACTTAAGAAAGACCTATCATCGAGTTTGTATTCATTTATGTCAATGATACATGTGGTTCAAACTCAAAACCATTTGGTAATGAGTGAAGTAACTCATGTATCTTATAAAGAGCTAACATAGCTTGTAAATTCTCAATGTGTGATAATTCTCAACATGTCCCCTCATGTGTGACATTACATAAGTCAAACACGTGTATTGATAATGCTGGTGACAGTGAGCATGCAGACGGAATACCAATCACATGAAAAGTCTGCTATGTTACCATATTAAGAATACATATGGTTTCAACTCAAACCAATTGGTAATGAGTGGAGTAACACATATATCTTATAAATATCTAATCTAACTTGTAAATTCTTAATATGTGACAACTCTCAACATTTTATGACTTAGTTTATGTTATATATCGAATACTAATACATAAGTATAACCTTCTAGATATGACACATATCACACATCAACTTCCTAATAAACTAACTCTAGAAGTTGCAGGATGTGTATTCTGTTCTGTATAGTTCTCGTCAATTGAGTGCCAAAACAGTTGGTGTTGAGGAATGAGCCAAACCGATGGTGAGCTCAGATAATTGAGTTAGACGCCCCATGTATGCTCTGCTTTCAGTCTGGGACCTCGAGTGTCAAGTATTCTAGGTTAGCGAGTCAAGCCCTAAGTCACATGATGAGGAGGTGTGGGTGGATGCGGATGCACAATTGCACCAATCTTCAAAATATTTGAGTGTAGATATGCCTTAATGTCTCTATTAAAAAATTATATATATATATATATATATATATATATATATATATATATATATATATATATATATATATATACACACACACACATGCACACACAGAGAGATGAAATAAAAATTAAACACTCCTAATACACATCTTATTCGATAAACTTATATCATTTTTATATTATTTACATTGCAATTCAAATCTTTTTATTCGATCACTCTCCAAATAAGAATAATTATTGTTCTCCGAAAAATATATTTTAGAGAATGAAAAATGAAAATGAATTATTAGTATATGAATTCGAAAAATGAAACCGAATATTACCAATATATTTCAAAATGTTTTGTAATAGTATGAATTTATTAAATTATTTATATTATTTTTGGAGAATTAAGAATGCTAACATTTATGTTCACGACTGACTTGGTAAAACTTAATATGTGACTTAATAAAACTTAGTCATAAAGCGCATGTAGATCACGACTAGAGCGTCAGTGTGCGACTTAGTAAAATTTAGTGCGTCTTAAAATGTCGTACAAATACTTAATTTGTCAGTTTGTGATTGGAGCATCAATACATGAAGAAGATAGGATGATTACGTGAAGCCATTTGGTTGAGGACCTGAGAAGCTCGACTAAATCTGCTTACTAATATTAAACAAAGTGAATGATGTTGAATTGAGATATCTTGTTCCAGGTATAGGGATGACGTGGATCTTTTGGGTATTAATCATTTATTGCATGCAACATCAATATTATTTTTTAAAGTACGAACATTTCCTCCGCCTCACAATCTAACACAATCTACACAAATTCTTTTTGTTTTTTTTTTTTTAAACAAGGTATTCAATCTTGCATTTGATTAATTTTTGGGTGACGATCTAAACCTCTCAGAACAGTCATCAAGTAAATTGAGGGATACACACAGATGACAAGTTTCTAAAGTAGTTGATCAACATGATCCGAACCCAGAATAAACCCCCACAATATTTTAGTGGAGAATTTGTTCCATATGAGATTCGAACCTGCGATCTCAGAGGAATCCTCCATATCACCCAAACCTTTACCAATCTGTCTATACCCTTGTAGGGTGTTCATCGGTTCAGTTTCAAACCGAACCGAACCGAAATTTCGAAAATTCTGAAAACCGGAAATCGAATCGAAATTGCTCGGTTCGGTTTCGGTTTTAACCAAAAATTTTTTAACCGTAGTTTTTTTTCTTTTTTTTGAAAAAAAATTTTAAGTTTTTTTTTCCTTTGAAATTTGGAATTTGATGGTTAGTCGAAAGAAAATCCAACATAAATATAAATACTAATACATCACATATTGGACTAAAAATGATTTTTTAACATTTTAATTCAAAAGTTTTAATATTATTTTGAAGTTATTTATACCAAAAAGTCGAGTTTAAAATAGACAACAAAATAAATTATATTATAATTGAAAATAATAGTTAAATTACGAGTTTTTATTCATGCGATCACGAATGAAACCATAAAAAATATTTATTAAGCATTTAATTTTTTTTAAAAAAATTTAAAAAAATTAAATTTTTTTAAAAGTTGGGTTTGTTTAACCGAACCCTGGAACCGAAAACGGTTTTTTTTTTTTAAAAAAACCGAAAATCGAACCGGACCAAAATTTTTTCGATTCGGTCCGATTCGACCGGTTAACCGAACCCGAGGGCCTGGCCCAACCCAACCCGCCAAATAGGCGGGTTGGGCCAGCATTTTTAAAGCCCGCCAGCCGGAGGGCCTATATGGGCTGGCCCAAACTGGCCGTGGGTTTTGGCAGTTTTTATTTAAAAAAATTTTGTTATTTCTTTTTTAGGCTCAATTCATAGATAAAAACTCAATATCACATTGAAGCATTCCACCTACTATATATTTTCCGCTTGGTCTTACTTGAAAGTTGCAACAAGTATTTCAAAATTGAGTAAAATATTGATTCACTAATCAAGTTTTTTTAGTAGCAATGTTAATACCTAGATAAAACCTGAAACAAGTTTCAGTATTCTTATAGCATCAGTTCCAGGTTCAGGCAAGTTTTGTTGGAAATATTTTTTTAAAGTTTCTTTAAAAAATTATAATTAAATTTTTTTTTTAAAAAAACTAAAATTTAAAAAAAAAAAAAATTCGACGGGCCAGCCCCCCCAACCCGCGGCCCGCTTCGGGTCAGGTTGGGTTGGGTTTTCCCAACCGCCTGGAGGCGGGTCCACGGGTTGGGTAGGCTAGCTCGTTTGAGTTAGGTTGGCCCATTCTGACAGCTCTACCTATATCCTTGAGCCTAACCACAAATTCTAGATAGGATAACTGATCAAGGCATGACTCAAGAATAAAAAAACGTGTAATAAAAGGGCTTGTTCTTAAATTAATTACACCCACGTAAGGTTGTAGACTGAAGTCGTTCATATTAATTTTAATAATTAATTTAGTGGCGATAGCAATTCCTTTTTTATATAATTTATAATGTAAGATTGTATAAACAATTTCTAGTCAAGGAATGGTTCCAAATATATTTTAACTGGAATTAAAATAACAACAATTTCAATCCCAATGGATGAGATTAATGTTTGCCAATATATTATAAGTGGAATAAAACAAGAATAATTAAAATTTTAATCTATATAGATTAGATTCATAGATTTTGATCCTTTCAAAGAAGAAAATAAATCATATATTATATTTTTTAATCATTAAAGATGTGTTTACTTCAAATGATAGATAATATTGATAAGTTGTATTATGATTATTAGTGTGATCGATATGATATGAAATAGTGTTGAATAAATAATAGTATTTTACTTCGAGTGATTACATCGATATTGTAAACATGATTATATAATGAATTATTATTTTGCCATCGATCTTTGTTGATGATATTTATCATAAATTTTACAGCAATTTATCTTGTCAACCTCAATAAAAATCTAATTTTAATGTATCATTATTTATTATATGATCTATTTAATTATTTTAATAATCATAATATAATTTATTTATATATTATCTTTTAAAGTCAAATAAATCACGTTCTCGATCTAACAATATAAACTATACGTTATTCAAAAATTACACTACATAATATTTCACAAAACAGGCCTCATCTCGTTCGTTTGGCACCCTCCGTTCCCCCATTGTTCCTTTATTTGCCTTCGTTAATTCATTCTGCCGCACACTAAAGATAAAATATTTTCTTGAATTCTTATTTCCAATTTTTACAATACACGAAACCCTGCAAGTATTTTATTTTATTTTTTTCGAATTAGTTCTACTTTTTCAGATCGATACAGTATATATTTTCCTGATTAATATATACACATGAAGCGTGGATACGATGAATCTTCGTCGTCGGGTCTTCTTGGACCTCCTCAATCCAAATTTAAATACAACCCTGAAGGTATTTCGTTTTTATTGGGTTATTTGTTTGAAATAGATAGGGATTTGAGCACCGCCCAGAAGTTCCTCCTTTGCCTTTTTTTTTAGAATAAATAGTGATTAAGTAATTTTTTTTGGGTTGTACTATTGGCAAAAGGAAGAGCACCCAAAGTTCCTCATTTCTTTCAAGAAAAAAAGGTGATTACGTAAAATTATGGTGTTTTGTTGGTTTGATTTTAATTGGAATCATTGTTACAAGAAAGAAACTTTCAATTTTTGGCTGCTGATGCCTGATAGTGAATTGAGCTTGGGGTAGTAAGAATCATTGATAAGTTTTTGGGTTAGTGTTGTGTCCAATATCAAAAGAGTATGCTCAAACAGCTACTGGAATTATGCGAAGGGGGTGTATCGGTTTGTGAAGCATTTCTTATTCGTTCGGGGATTGGAATTAGAAGCTTATTTGTCAGCATTTGCATTTTACATTTGTTGTTTAGGCGATGCAGAATTTTTAGAGGATGAAAGTACTAAGATATTTGCAAGGAAAGTTGCTGATCATTACAGTGCAAGAACGAATCAGACATTGGAAGAACGGGAAGCGAGCCCTATTATTCACTTGAAGAAACTCAACAACTGGGTATTTGTTGATCTCAAATTCTATACACAATTTGTGGGCATTGATATGTTTAACTGTGTTTTAATTTATCCCGTGAATCAATTAATAGCAAATATAGTAACTCTAATGAAGTTGTATATGTTCTTGTAATCAATGCAATGCCTCCTTTCGGAGCACATCCTACGACACATGTCCATCTTTTGTAAAAAAAAAATAAAAAATTAAAAGAACATGTGTTGCTTGGAGCGGCGTCAAACAAACCAAAAAAGAGAGCTAGTGTTGTACTTTTTTCTGATCGCCAGTTATATTCAACAGATAAAGAGTGTCTTGATTCAGCTATACACAAAAAAAGGGGATGCAGTTCTTGATCTGGCTTGTGGAAAGGTGACCAATGAGCTGAATATTATGAGATTAATTCTAATTATGTGTGCTTATGTTTTCATTCTGAAAATCTTGTCCTATATTTTTACTAGGGCGGTGACCTTATCAAATGGGACAAGGCAAAGATTGGTTATTATGTTGGTATTGATATTGCTGATGGTTCGGTACGTTTCTTTCATATTAAGCTTGGCGTTGTAACTATTATAGAAATGTTCTCTTTTAATATCAAGGATTACGTTATCTTCTTTGCACCTTCTACTTTTGTATTCTTGGTTAAATTTCCTTAATTTCTTGGTAGATTTGTAGGTTGTCAAAAGGATCTCAATATTGCTAAATATTCATAGATTATCATCTATTGATATCACGATCCCTGATTCGATAACAGATGGAAGATTGCCGCACGCGATATAATGGTGATGCAGACCATCACCAACGCCGCAAGAAGTTCTCCTTTCCTGCCAGGCTCTTATGTGGAGACTGCTATGAGGTAGATAGTTAATATAGCTGGTTTAAGACTTGATATTCACATATAGATGCTATCTCACACATATATAAAATTGATATCATACGTGTTTATAGCAGCAATTTCCACTGCTGGATTTGGCTGCCTGTATGACATATGACTAAACTATAGCGCTTAGGCTATTATAGTAGTTTAAAAGTTTGGAGTCGTACCACTATTATAAGCAATAATTTTTGGTACACAGGCCAGCGCTCGGCCATGCAATATATTATCTATTTAATATCTTAGATTTAAGTTGATGGCTTCTTAATATTTATACTAAATAAATTAAAAATTATATAGTTAATGAGTTGGTAGCTTATGGCCAAGGACAATGTCTACTAGATTTACAATTAAGCAATGCAAGTCATCGTTTTGAGTGATCCATCTCTTCATATTGTAGGTTCGACTGGATAAAGTTTTGGCAGATGATGCTCCATTTGATATCTGCAGCTGCCAGGTGAGGAAGTTACTTCCCAAGCCCCCATTATTCGATAATTTTATTCAAGCCATCTTCCTAGCTCCCCTCCCACATTTTTCCTGCAAGAAGAAAAATTAAGCCTTCTTAAACTGCAAAATGTTTTAGAAAATTTGAACATTGACACCATTTAAAATTTAAAAGGTGCAAAGTGTCTGCTCTGTAAATTTGTATTGTAATATGTTTGAAAGGCTCTGAAAACCTTGATCACAAAAATTTTACAAATGATAATTATAATATTAAATGTTTATATTCCAAATTAAAGAGTCAATTTTGAAATATTGCAGTTTGCTTTGCATTACTCATGGTCTACTGAGGCACGTGCACGGCGAGCCTTGGCTAATATATCAGCTTTACTTCGACCTGGAGGCATCTTCATCGGAACAATGCCAGATGCCAATGTTATCATCAAAAAGCTTCGAGAAGGTTTGATTTGCGCAAAGCTATTTAAATTTCTGCCATGCACCTAACTTGGAAGCTGAAATATCTCATAAATATTTGATTTTATTGTTGATGTCTGTTCAATCTTTTGCAGAATTTAGATGTTACCCTATATTTTAAATTGCTCAATTGATTATGATTTAAATGACCCTGATGAGGAACTTTTGAGTGTACATTTTGTTAACGGACCTTTGAACATTCTATGCTGCTGATGGACTGGCTTTTGGTAATAGCGTTTACTGGATACGTTTCGACGAGGAATTCGAAAATAAGGTGAATTTGCACGCTCTCTCAGAAATTTTTTTTATTGAAATATCATGTTGATCATTGATTGGGTTTTCCATTTTGTCTTGTTCCAGAAATTTAAATCTTCAAGTCCCTTTGGGATCAAGTACAAGTTCCACCTAGAGGTATATTATTCTTTGCCACTTGATTTTTTAAATCACTTTTTAAATACTATATTGTGAAGCGGAATTTAGTCCTTTTCATCATTATAATAGGCTGAGTATTACTTTTGCAGGATGCCGTTGATTGTCCCGAATGGGTTGTCCCTATTGATGTCTTCAAATTGTTGGCCGAAGAGGTATTAATTTATTGCTTATGGATTAATCGGTGGAGTTATGTGTTGGTAATTGTTTTCAGGTGCACAACAATCTTATTCTTATCCCATTAAAACATTTTTTAAATCCTGAACTCTGCAGTATGGATTCGAGTTGGTTTTTATCAAAAACTCTCACGCATTTGTGGATGAATACTTGAAGATTCCTGAATATATTGAGCTCATGCGAAGACTCGGTGCTTTGGGTGATGGAAAAGATGACCAAAGTGAGTTCTAACATAAATTTATGACCAACATTCGAACATTCCATTTACTTTTATGCTAGAAGCAATTTTTTTTTTTTTTGGCAAATGATATATCTAAATCTTGCCTTTAGGTACATTATCACCAGATGAATGGGAGGTCGCCTACTTATATTCAGCCTTTGTCTTGAAAAAGGTGAACAAAATTATTCTCGCAAAATCAATAGAAGACTTAACTGTAATTATCTACCGTTATGTTACCTCTCTTTCTTTCAGCGAGGGCAACCGGAACAAACCCGAACAATGAGTAGCAAACGGGACAAAGGTAAAATGCATCTGTTGAAGCAGGATATTATGTACATCAGTGATGAAGTCTAATTTTACTATTATTCTTTTAAAGATTCACTTGCCATAATCTCAGTGTCATAAAACATTTGAGGATTCCTTTGTATTAGAAAAGGGTAATGAATGAAGCCTGCAAGTTGTATTATACTCCATTTGAATTGAGTGATTGAATATTTTGAAATCATTCTTGTAGAAGCTGCCTCTTTTTTTCTGCAGCTTATGGCCATTTGTTTATTTCTTACTTGAAATAAATAGTATGTTCTGCCTAACCCCGCCAACAACTGTCTTTAATTAAAAAAAACCACCCACAGTTATGAGCCCACCAGCACCTAGGTAAGTCCCCAAAAAACCCATAAACAAAAAAACTTTAAAAACGAAAATCAGTTCAAATTCGTTGATCCGCCTGAGGCTTTAGTTTTTTCTCTTGGACCTGACGGATAAGATAATAATCCAAGGAGCCAAGGACGAAGAGGAGCCTTAAATGCCGCTGTCATAGGGCACGTGTGGGACCCATCGCCCCCACCCCAAGCCCCAAACATTTCATAAATCACAATCATTTTAATTAATTATGCACATGCTATGCTCCATCACACCATATTCATTCAAAATAGTGTTATTTATAAAATGGGATGGTATCCAATGCCTGCAAATGAAACCAACCCGTGACCCTTTTTTGAGCAAAGTCTTAACTAAAGGAAGCTGACCACCTACTGATCCCATTTCTAGCATATTTGGTTACAGACAGGATGCAGATTGCAATTCTATTATTATTGAGTTGGTATTTTATCTTTCCAAGTCCAAATCTTATAAAAAATGATATAAGCCAAACGGAACAAAACTCAGAGATTATAATTTCTCGTTTAATCAGGAGATCTGATACCAAACATTTACACATATCAACTTATACAAACAAAATTAAATTACAAAACAGTAGCCACCCAGTTTTCAAGAGCTCCATCTTTCCTCAACAGATCCCTTCTCTATTCTGATCACATCCTTCAGTCCATCTGCATTATTGCCAAAATCATAGGATCTTTCAAGTATTCTAGAAAAGCACAAGACTCAAAACATTTTTTTCATCGTACTTCTCAATTATTGTTTCGAATGATATTCCGTAATAATTAAGGAGAATAAATTGGGTTTTTCTTTAGACTAACTAATTTCTGGAATTCAAAAGGACCACCTTGATAAGGCTAGAAATATGGTAACAACATTTTTGCTGCAGCTATGCAGAGTAACCAAAAGTTTACGACAAAAATATACACAAAATAAAGGAAACGAACTCACCATTTGTGCTGCAATCAGGTGGATCTTCGAAGAGTGATAAAGAAAGCTGTTTGTGCGCAAGCCCGATATCGAAAAGTATAATCCCGGAGTTGGGGTCATCGACGATGATGTCTTTGACCGGAAGCCATAGAAAGAGCTCTTCCTGCGAGAGGCCATGAACGCCGGTGAGGCTACCGTAGGTGAGGTTAGCACGCACCTCGCTCTCGTAGAAGGCCATGGTGTCGAACTTGGTCAGACACGGGCCGTCAAGAAATACTTCGAGGAGGCCCGAGCCCGAGAAATTGTAGGACTTGATTTGCTTGGGTAGCAAGCCGGCCGGCAGGCCCATGGACTTGAGGAGCTCGTGTATGGAGGAGTGGCAGAGTTGAAGATTGATGAAGATGAAGAAGAGATAAAGAGGGAGATTATGGATGGACGCCATGGATGAATAAAGTAATAATACTGGGAAAAAAAGAAAGAGAAAAGTGAGGTTTAAGGAGTGGTTTAGGGAAACGTGGAGGGGAGGAGTTTGGAAAGTAGAAAGGTATCCGATCAATATGCCACCGCACATAAATTATTATCAAACATCATTTAAATCATGATTGATATTTTTTGTGTATTGGTACATGGATTGAGTCACATTCGATTCATGCAAGAATTTGTTGTTTAAACAAGGAAGGTTAATGCTTGTTATTGTACTAAATTGCCCCTCTCTATTTATTGATAGGTTTCTCGGGATAGTTTGAGAAACGATATTGGTCAAATATTTTTTGATTTGTGACCTTATTTAAAGATTTTTTTTGCAAAATGACCTTCAAATCCAAACAAAAAACAAATGTCGAACAAATATCAAAAGTTAAAAATGTTATATTTTAAAATCATGGTTAAATAAAGATTATTTGTTTAAATAATCCCGAGGTTTTCTCCGTTCCTAAAGCGATTAGTTCTTCCCAAAAATAAAATGCGTGGATTTGAGGTGATTTTCGATTATGCCACTGAGTTTTCAGCATGCAGTCGCGGACACTTATTAGCGTACCCAAACAGGGGACCTTCGATTGGTGACCTGTTTTTATGATATTTAACACATGGGCCCTGAGTTGAACCCTTTACTCTCTCTTCCGGTTTCTTTTTTTTGTTATTTTTAGGGATGACAATTGAACGGGTCCAAACTCGGACCCGCGATAAACTCGCCCCGTCGGGGCGGGTCTGGACCCGCTTCAACCGGGTTTGGAAGCGGGGCGGGGCGGGTCCTGGGATTGGCCGAACCCGCCCCGCATTACATTTTTAATTTTTTTTAAAAAAAATATGATATTGATTATATATTTTACTTCTTTAATTGAACAAGAGAGTGTCATTATTTAATTTTATATCAAAATTCATATGTTCATGTTAAAGAAGTTGGACATTTTGAAAGAAATAAGAGTAAATTAATAAATATTTAGTAGTTTAAAGATAGTTTTGCAATGCTTATTATAAATATTTACTAGAGAAAACATAAAATTTAGTCACAAAACTCAACTTTTGTGTTTCAAAATTGATTTGTAGCTAAATTTTTTTTTTAAAAAATAAAAAAAAACTGGAACCGGGGCGGGGCGGGTAAACCCGTCGGGTTCGCGGTTCTAAGCGGGGCGGGGCGGGTCCGAGTTTTATGTGTAGCGGGGCGGATCCTGGGATTGGTCAAACCCGTCCCATACTCGACCCGTTGCCATTCCTAGTTATTTCCCAACTTTTTAAGGTTACCATGTTTGGAATCAGTTCACCTTAAAGTCCGGTTGCCGGTGAATAATATGGTCCACGTTTTGTTTTGATAGGCCAAATAATAATGTAGCGTGCAAAATATTTAGAGATGGCACTCGAATTAATTTTGAAATGATATATAAATATAAATTTTGAAAATTAACATAATGTGATGTAGCGTAACAATTATGTAAAAATATAATATAATAATTGGTATAAAAGTTATGAAAAAATAATAATTTGGTAATTTATGTTTTTTTTAGTTCAAAACAGATTTTTATAATAAACATTTCGGGCAGAAAATATAGTACTGAAGGTGTAAAAATAATAATTTAATAGTTTCTTTCTTATTTATTTGTTTATTTTATAGAGTAAATAGTTGTAAAAATTCAATGTACCATAGCTGGATCGCAATTATTGAAAATTGTTAGATGAGTGTTAGATGTTCTATGAAAGAGACAGTCATCATAAATGTTAGGAAAATCGGGGATGCACCCAAACACTAACACACAATATTATATATGTATATATGTGTATTTTTGTTGGTCTTTAGCGCATCGGGTATACCAAAGAATTTCTCGTAAATGTTTATCCCATAACAATACATATATATGTTACATGAATTTAATAATTAAAGTTCGGCAGATCAGAGCCACGTTGTAAAATCAGACTTCGAAATACCAGTTATAATTGTTTATTTAAGTAAAATAAACTTCAATGTGTCGTAATATAGACACTTGGATTCCATCTCTACCAAATTTAAAACCTCCATACAATCATCTTGGATGTGAATTAAACCAAAAGTTCATGACATCCAAATTTAAAGATGATAGGTAATAATCAATCGGTAATAACAATGCGATTATTTCAAAAAATTGACTTGCTTGATTTCAAGAGATAATACACTTACCAAATTTAATTGTAATAATACGATTATTACAAAGTTTGGTTCATAAAAGAACTTGCTTAATTTCAAAAAAGACAATAGTATCTTTACATGTTTAAGAGACTCATTCTTTTCTGGAGAGAGTTATAAAAGTGCAGATAAAGTACTTTATGATGATATGTTTTTGGTAATTTATTGGTATTCACAAGAACATAGACCCGTGTTTGTTAAACCACACAAAATAAACAACAAGTACATTGACCACAATGTTAAAATACTTTGTAACAAAATATATAAATAATACATTAGCCTTGTTCCCAAAGAGAGTTGAACTCGAATAGCAGAATTCAGGTCACAATGCCCTCACCACTATACCATGGGCGATATTTGTTGAATTATTAGTAACAAAATATATAATAACAATTTTTTTGAGGGGGCAGCTGTAAAACAAATTTGGTGCATATCCAAATGGAACTTCAAGTTGAATTAACTTGCTGAAAGACCCTTCATGGCCTGGTTGGATTTCTTAATCAATGGGGATGTCACCTTTTTGGAAGGAATATACTTCCTTGAATTCATGATATTTTCAATTTTCAATATGGAGGAAATTTGGGCTCTGCATAATAGGATTCGAGTGAACAATCATGGTTTGAAAATCCATAACCTTATTCGAAAAAAAAAAATGCTAAAGATGCTGATCACTTCAACTCTCAAGCCCCTCTTTTTAAATCTAAGAGTATTCCACATACTTGAGGTTTCCACTTGATTTTAGTTGGCTTACGTAAATTCTAAGTCTACCTTTTATGCAGGAAAATCGGTGGTTGCATGGATCATGCGTGACCACTAGGAAGCTATTGTTAGGGAAGAAACATCTCAAACTTACACTTATTATAGTACTGACATCGAAACCAAAATATCTTATCAATGCTATGAATGGTGCACATTGGCTTCAACTCTTAAAATTTTTTCTTTGAGTTTGATTCGGAGGAAACAGTGCGGCATATACTCAAGTTTGATCTTGTTCCTTGTGGATTACCCGACCGAAAATTGTTGCTGCGCAGAAACTCTTACATGTCAATCCAATTTGAACAATTGCTAGAATCCATAGAGAAGTCAACTCTATTGCTCACAAGCTGGTGAAATGGTCGCAAGAAGCAAGTGCTTTTGGGATTGTTCCTACTTCTTCCCCCCTTGTGTTGGATATATTCATTTTTTATCCGCCTTAAACGTATGCCATGTAATTTTTTTGTCAAGTAGGTTCGTACCACTGATCTTGTTGACTTCTTTTATGTATTAATACAAAATTCCGTACCCAGAGAAAAAAAAAAACTAGAAGAATTTGATTGATATTGTTACGAATACAGGGGTCTCTTTTACACAATGCATGTTTGAACTACGGGCAATTTGTGAAATGAAGATTGAGAGATAATGCATATAATTTTTTAGTTAATTCTGAATATAGATAAATTTTTCAGAATAAAACTAAATTTAAGTGGAAATATGATTTACAAACATCTAAACAATGTATATTAATTAAGAAATAATCCATTAATTATAATGACATTTACACTAATTGAACTATTAATCTATCATCTTTGTAAAAACAGATGGAATTTTAAATAATAATTAAAAATAATAATAATCATGTTCGATTTAGGCCCAGCAGTGCACATGTGCGTCGAGTGTAGTCCATGAATTTCGGCCAGTTCACGAGAGCGAGAGGAGGATCGAAGAAGACATGACTCGAAGTTATACGCAAAGACTTGGAGTGCAAGGGGATTACAGAAGATATGTTGACTGATAGAAGAGTTTGGAGAAGGCTAACACATGTGTCCGACCCGACTTAATTCTTTTCATTCCATTGTTCATATAGTCTACCCTTTGAGATTAAAAGCTTACTTATTGTATTAAAAAAAAAAGAATAATGCAGGGGCATCGATCCAAATTATGATTTTGCCTACTAATTTTTGGCAGTCATTAAATGGATGGTCTAATATTTTCGAAACGTATATATTACAAACACATGACTTTATACGCAGACAAGAACCTTAAACATTTCTCATGTTGATGAAGTTAGTTTGAAGCTGCTTTATTTTGTGATATTATTTGAAAAAGGGCAAATTGATGCATGAAGTTCTCGCTATGCGCGGATACGGGAAGAGGTCGGGACTCGGATTATTTGATCATCAGTCAAATATCAATGCACCCAACTACTTGTTTGTTGTAGCAGCAGCCGACACATGTTATATATATAGCACATGCTTCCATTAATGGTGAACTAAATGGTTATTTTGGAACCATAATACAGCCTACAGGGGAGAAGATGATATTATTTATTTATTTGCTTGTTTGTTTAGGAGATTTCTTTTGCTTGAGGGTTAGCATGCTAAGATTCATGGAGAATGGATTCAATGGGAAAGAGCTAGTAAGATCAACCATCGCAGCATACTCTAAATTCAAATGTAGTTTCTGGATAATTTTTAGGAATTTTGCATTCAAATATTGAAGATTATAAATTGTACTTCTTTCCCTCTACTTAACTCTTTTAATTGACTTACAGGTCCTAATCTGTTTTCATAGACAGGGTATTGTGGGAAATTCTTTGGTTCACCCTGTGCACAAAAAACCAACACACATATACATCTATACATACATATACATATCGAAGGGGATCAGTCAACTCAAACCCTAAGCTTAGATCCGGGTCTAGTGATAGTGATTTCTGGGCCATTGTAAATAGGCGGCTTTAGTTTAATCGGGGCATTACCCACTCACATACTTATACGCGAGTGCATATGTTGGTATCCGCATACGGTGCATGCAAGAATTGTCCTTTAATTGGGTCGTCCCGCTTGTGGGTTTGCTACGACCGTTTGGTGTATTTATGCTTTTGAATTTGGTTTCTACATTAGGCGATCAAATAAAAACAATGAGATAGCTGATCTTGATATCCCGTGGACTAAAGGCAAAAATAAGTATTTTCTGTCTTTTGCTAGCAGGTATGTCCGTAGATCTTGTAATAATCTTATGCATAGATCTGCTTTTTTAATGTATTGTGCTCGTTTGTTTGATCAATGAAGTTATTATATTTTATCTTTAAAAAAGTATAGTAAGCCATAATTTGTCTATGTGCCTTTTGGTATCCATTCAAACCCCTTTAACCACAAATTAGTCACGATATACTTTTATATGTCTATATGTGCATCATATATTGGATAATATGGATTTCTATTACTTTTTTTTTTTTTTGACAAATTACTAATGCTTGTTAACTATACCGACTTGAGGTAAAATTATTGATATTAAACTTTTCATTATCGAGCAAAATAATTGCACTCTAATGCAATGACTTTTTTATAAATAAAAAAAAATTAACATATCTTAGAAAAAATCAAATAGATAACCATACTTTTTAAAAAAAAAATTAAACATACTTTCGAGATACACAAAAATAATAAATTTTTAAAATAATATACTATATTGAGTGATACCCCTTGATAGTAGTCACCACGTGATGAGCTGACCTTGTTCCATTACGTCTTAGTTGTCTTACTTTAAAAGACCTCGCATGTTCTTCCGACCTCTTTGGTGTGGACCGACATGATTGGCCGACGTGTTTTACCTTACTTGTTTGCCCTCTCCAAACGTTCTAGCGAACTCTTTTAGTTCCCGAGCTCATTGATCGAGCTCTTCTCATGACTTGCTTAATGCATGGGCGCAACAAGGGAACTGTAACTCCTAAATCAGGAAATTGCGAGATCTGCGGAGCAAGATCTAGGATTTGATTGTCTTCACAAGATCTTATAATATCCTGAGAAGATTTGGATAAACATGGAAGGAATTCTTGATACATGGTAACTCTTAGTTCTCCGCCTATAAATACCAAGTTCAATCTACATGTTTGGACATTCATACTTCTCACTTACTTTACAAGCATATATTTTCTCGTATTCTGTCGCATGACTTGAGCATCGGATGGGACATACCGAAAAACTTCTGACCCCCTTCTCACATTTATTTTGTGATTCCAGGTATCTATGGCGAGGATCATAAGCATGATTGATGTTATTATTTGCATTGAAGAATATAAAGATATTGTCTTACCTTATTATTGATATTAGAAGGTGATAACATTTTTTTGTGATATCATTGAGAAAACTGTCATTTACAAATAGTAATATTGTCCTCACTCAATCTCTATGCCTAAGAAAATAGGGACTTGAACTTTCATTCAACTGTACCTTCAAGTAGACCCGAAGAGTTAAAATGGGTGATTCTGATAAGATTAGAAAAGGGGAGGGGAGTCTTGAATTTTAAATTGTGGATCACAAAAAGTCTTCCTCCCACCCGAACCCGACCCAACCCTATTTTAGTCAGCCCTGTACTTGGTTCATTTATTTATTCTGGTCCTTGACATGTCGCCCCCTCATAAAATAAAACAAATCTTCGGGGTAATCAATGTCTCTGTGAATACGTTGCACACACCTACCTGCTTTGTCAATATTCACACCTCAAGCTGGCGTCATAATTACCTCATTTTCATTACAAGGTTAAATAAGAGTTTTTTAATAAAATAACCATTTAAAAAATAAATGAACAAAATAACCTGAAATATAACAAATTTCCAAAATGACCCGACACGTCAACTTGATTGACGTATCCAACTGAAGACGCCAATTGAGTTGACGTGTCCAACTTTAAAAGTTGGACACGCCAACCAAATTGGCATGTCCAACTCTTTTTTATTTATTTATTTTTTTGTTAAGTTGGGCATTTCTAACTCTTTTTTATTTTTTTAAAAATAAATTCAAAATTTAAAAATAATATATTTAAACATTTGGTCTCATGTTATCAGATATATTGCAAAAATAGCATCTATATTTTTTAAATTTTAATTAACATTTTTAATAATTGTACAATCGAAAAAGATAAATATGCAAAAAATTAGAGTAATGCCTCGTCACGCGGATACTGATTCCGTTCTTTGGTTTGAAGTGTAACTATATGCTGTGTTTCACATAATCAATTGTTAATAGTAAGGTGACGAGGTAAATATATAATTATATAAATTTTATGCTGAAAAAATCTAAATTCAGCGACGGTCGTTCTGTGCAGCAAAATAGTCGTTTCGTTCTGCGACGGCCGTGAAACACGACCGTGGAATGGTCAAAACGGAAACCACAAATGTTTCACGGCCGTCGCGGAACGGAACGACTATTTTGCGGCACAGAACGATCATATGACTCACCCCACCTTTAGTATACACTCACTCCACCATAATCAGATCGGAGTGTGGTAGACGAGAAGGAGCATCAGCAACTTTGGATCGATCGATAGTCTCGTGAGTGAGAACCGACTGATATTATTAACTGTATTGTTGAATTTTAATAGAGTTTACAATCTTATAAACGAAAACGAATATTGACCGCTCATTATCAGATAGATCAATCTCCAACTTCTTTGTTTTAGATTGCTACACCCTACTATTTGGAGATTTAAGCAGCCAGGATTAAAACACTTGAAGAGCAAGAGAAAAACCTAAGTATATGCGAGCTACTGGATCTACTTCTTGAATATATATTAAAATGAATCATATATGTTTATTACATATTATTTTAATTAATTTTCTGTTAGATTTAAGATTTATTTTAACTGTGCATATCTCAACATGCACCGACATATACAACTATGACCAAATACAATAACACATCCATAAATTAATATTCGATACATTAATAATCTCTCAAAAATAATATCATTCTCCAATCCCAACTTAGTCTCAACATTATTATTAATTTAATACTCGATAAATTTATAATCTTTCTCAATGAATAAACTTTTATGGTTACTGGGGCAAGATATAGAACTATGAAGGATACATTCTAATTGCCGGAGTGAAAATAGATAAAGATGCTTATGGCGTATAGCTTATCTGACATTTTTCACAATTGTGATTCGAAAGTCTTATGTTCGAGTCTCCATCATTGTTGCTTAAAAAGAAAATAGATAAAGAGAAGCATGTCATTTATGTGCACTAGTATCAGGGGTGATCGATTAGGATTGATTCAATATTTGGAAAATTTGAACCAAATAGTTTATCGATTTTACTAAATAGTAAACCAAATCATTAAAAATTAAAATAAACCAAATCAAACCTAAAATTTTGGTTTAGTACGGTTTTAACTTTATTTTTAATGATTTGGTTTATTATTTATATACATGTTAATAAAATCCAGGAAATAATGAGGGATAGCAGTCGCTTTCAGGCTCTGACTCATACGACTAGGTGGGACCTGGGACATCGCACGCGCATTTACCGCGTGGACCCACTCGTTGACATAGCCTAAAAATACTCGTGTGTTGTTGCTGTGCTACAGCGTCAAACGAACCGCCTCAAACATACCCTAATTTCAGTCCTGCTTTGCCCAGCCGCCATCTCGCCTTTAAGCATTTATTATTATTAATTAATACCATAATAATTATTATAACCATAATAATTATTATAATAACTAATTAAGTAAATTATCATTTTCTTGGTGGAAATCAAATTGACCTCTTGTCTTATATTGTTGATTTCTTTTTATTTTATTCGTTGCTTTTTAAACTTGTGATGAGCTCCGTGGACGAATCCGACTATTTAAAATAACTTATAAAAACAGAAAATTAAGTGGGGTAACTCTTAAATTACGTTTTAAATTTTGTTTAAGAATGTTAATTATATTCCACTAGACCTTTCAAAAACACCCAACATGCAATAATCTAGCTTATCATCTTTTGCATTCTCTAAATATGTGTTACAACTCTATCTCAAATTAAGTTTATTGTAAAGAGATATTTTCAATATTAGTCCTGCACTTTTAAGATAAATCAAATATAGTACAACATAAATTGTGTTAATCAATATAAATCCCAAACTTTTAGAATTAATCAAAGTTTAATCATACAAAAAATTGTATTTTATTCTCAAATCTATATTAAATTAATGTGAGATTACATTTGATTAGTCCTAAAAGTTTAAGACATGTATCGATTAAAAATAATTTATATAGTACTACATTTGACTCTTGGTGAAAATCATTATAACTAATTTATTCTTTGAGCCCTTCATGTGTAAGATAGAAATATTTTAAAATCCCCTCTTTCCTCATCAGTCTTACCCATCTTGTTTTGTTTTATATTAGTTATTTGATGAGTCACCCAATGATTCTCTATCACAATAAAAGTCTCTTAAAAACTTGTATAAATGTCATTTACACTATTAGCTTATGATATAAGATTAAAATATATCTCGTTTATTGTTTTAAAGACAAAACACATATGCTTTAACGTATCACTCATATATATATATATATAACTATTGAATGTGATATCTTAAGTGATGAAAATATTGGGCAAGGTATTATGTGGATGATCTTGGAGAATATGACATGGTTGGCTTGTAAGCAAATTATGGTTGAGACAATAGTCGAAGTCTTTGTCCTTAAAATATTATTGTCCAGTACTGATGCTTATGAGTGAATACATTTTCTAATTTAAAGTTCGTGTTTATGAACTCGGATTATTTAAACATCTGAATTCAGGATTTTGTATATTAGGAATTCAAATTAAGTTTCATAGCTTAAGAACTCGGGATAAGAATGTAAATTGAATTGGCAGCCATCAACAAAATATACCACGATAATCCACTCACAATAGATATACTCATCTAAATTATTTCTGTATCAGTTACATAATCCATTCAACTTATTCAAATGCTTATATATCCTTCAGTTGGGACAATTCTTTTCTCTTAAAACACATTAGCCTAAACTAACACCAATGTGATAATTTTGTTTTAACCCATTTTTGTAACAAAAGAGGTTAAAATTGTCGTCTTTGATGGAATGTTATGTTGAGAATTTGAAACTCCAAATTCTCCCCACATGATCTGCATTTTTTATGATAAAAAGCAAGCACAAAGAGAAATAATAACGACACAAGGATTTAACGTGAAAAACACCCAAATCAGGAGAAAAACCATCAGGATCAGAGAAGAAAATACAATATATGAAAAATATTGTAACCACATAATTTCTCTTCTCACCCAAACACATCCACAAAACATTCCCACTAGTCAAACTTTATAACTCACACATCTCCATTTTAAAGAAAGGCACCTAATAAAATCTTTTTTGATATGTAAGATCAGCCACAACTACAACCATATGGTATACTAAGAATTTTATAAGATTCTAAAACCAGAGAAATTTATCTAATCTAAAGCCAAAATTTACTAAACAAGCTATTGACTGGTGAACTTAAAATTGAACGCTAGGCCTTCTTTTATATCCAAAGGATTGCCCAACTTTCCTTTATCCCATCGATATGGACCAAAATCACAACCCATCATGTTAAACCATAAAACTATTAGCTAGTAATAGTAAGAGGCCGTATGTTTTGAGGAATATTATTAAAAAAATGTAATATCAGAATAGAATACCAAAAAGAAAGTACGAAACACATTCACCTAACTATGAACCCTAAAAAAAGGTCCGAGAAAGAAGAAAAAAAAAATAGTAATGTATACTTCCGATAATGGGTGCGTGGTCCTCCAAGTTGAATGAAGTCATGTTACTATCTGCCACAAGTTGTAAGATTATTAATGACAAAATTGAAACTTGAGTTTATGTTTCCATTGTCACCAATGGCCACATTCAGGTATATGTGATTTAGATTATGGCTTTTGTGAATTCAATTTTGTGTCAGCAGTCACTGACGTTGACTCCACCACTATCTATTTATCTCATCAAATGGGAAATTGGAAACTGGAAATTCCCTACACAAAGGGAGAGATCCCAAAAAATCAAAAGAGGTGTCGATTATGGATAAAGTATTTTAATTCCCAGAAAACCTATTACTGGCTCGTCCCTATCTATAGATGAACCCATTTGTCTTCACGTACATCCGCCCCCTCCATGAACGTACATAATACTAATCTTTCGTCAAGCACGATAGTGTCTTCTTTTGATCCAAGAAGCACTCATATCTTATCGTGTGTGATTTCTCACAAAGTTTAAATTCTATATCATTCTCTCAAATTTTATTTGTTTTTTATATTATATATACTACAAAATGCAGCATTTTATAACACTGTTGTATACTCGTTTAGTTTGAATCTGTTATAATTAATGGGTTTTAAACATTAAAAGCCCAATATTATTATTAATTTTGTTAATGAGAACAAAATTATGGTAAGTTAATTGCAATTAGGCTAAAGAAATCCCACATTGAGTAATTGAGGCACTTATGGTTTGTTTATATTGAGATACAAATCATTAGAGTGTAGTTAAGTAGTAAAGATGGGTGCCCCTCGCGCGCCGTCCGTCCGCTCCGCTCGGCAAGGCAGTTCTATCTTTTTACTACACGGATTTCTGAAATGACTTTTCACCTGCCTGACTTTTCATATTCTGCTGAGTATTAAGTTTGAGACTTTTCACCTACCTGCAGAATTGATGTCAGATTTAAGTGTGAGACTTAAATCCGAAATGAATCTGATGTTAAGTGTTGAGACTTTTCATCTAACCCACTATGCATTGTCATTTAAGTTGTGGCCTTTGGTAGGCCTGCTGTTGCAGCTATATAAGCTGCTCCAGCATCATTCTTTATCTCATCCCGAAATTGCATTTCATATCATATCATATTATCTTGAGAGTACTACACACTGTTCAGTGTTCGAGTGAGTCTGTCTGGGTTTCTGCTTCAACCCATACAGAGGTGTTTGGGACGTTGTACCTTGGAACTCTCTTGTCCAGGAGGCCAGAAGTTGTAGGCGGGCAATTTAGAGTTTACGGGCACACGGTTTACTGTGGCCTCGTCCAACAACAAAGTCTCTGCCTAGTTTATTTAAACTGTTTGTTGTAAGTTTTTACTGTTTCGAGTATTTTTTATAACAGAGTATTTGTGATCTTCTTATGCAGTTGTCTATTTGTTTTTCTAAGAAACAGAAACAACAATCGTAAACTCTAAATTTCTTTGTTTGTTTGTTCTGTTTTATCAAAACTCAGCTTTCATATTTACTTAAGATTGTTCATGCTTTTTTCAAAGGTTTAAACATACTGTTTTAAAACTGCTTTGATATTATTTGTGCTCTCCTATTTGTGTTCTGTTTTAGCTAATGCCTGACCAGTTTACCCAACCACCTGCTGTGAATAATGAGATTCCGGTGATCAAAGCTAGCGGTACTGAGGCCGCAATGCCAATTCTGAGAAGTCCAATGCCATTTTCTCAATTTGAGAAACCGGAAAAGTTCAAGGGTTCCAACTTTAAACGTTGGCAACAGAAGATGATGTTCTTCCTTACCACCTTGAACTTGACCAGGTTTCTGAAGGAGGAGAAACCGGTAGAGGACAAAGAGGATCCTCAATCTGCTGTGATAGTTGAGTCCTCGATGAGTGCCGACTACCTTTGTCGTAACTACATACTGAATTCTCTTGACGATGCACTTTTTAATGTGTATTCCCCCAAGGAGACTGCTAAGAATCTTTGGGAATCGTTAGAGATAAAGTACAAAGTTGACGACGCAGGCGCAAAGAAATTTGTAGCCGGGCGATTCCATGACTATCGAATGGTAGATGACAAGAGCGTTGTTGAGTAATGCGAAGAGCTGCAGCTGATATATCATGAGCTTGCTGCCGAAGGTATGGGGCTAAATGATGCTCTCCAAGTGGCGATGATGATTGAAAAATTACCGCCATCTTGGAAGGACTTCAAGAGCTACCTAAAGCACAAGCGAAAGATGATGAGTCTAGATGATCTTATCAGGAGGCTGCGCATCGAGCAAGACAACAGAAAAGTTGACAAGAAATCATTTGGAATGATTTCCAAGGCCAACGTGGTTGAAGTTGGGGACAACTTTCATGCGAATAAGCGCAAACGTACTTTTGAACCCAAGGGAGATACTCAGACAATGAGGTTCACCGGTGACTGTTATGTGTGTGGTAAGCCTAACCATAAGGCCAAGGACTGCACTCAACGTCAAAACAACTGCACTCAACGTCAAAACAATGACGGTAAGAGAAAGATAGTCCCTTACAAAGGCAAAGGCAAGAGGCCTGCACATGCCCACATTGCTGAGGACAATCTGAGCTCTGACATGGATGACATGCATCTGAGTGCTGTGGTATCGGAGGTGAATCTTGTTGGAGGGAACTCCAAGGAATGGTGGGTCGACACTGGGGCTACTCGCCACATTTGCGCCAACAAATGGATGTTTAAGACCTATCAACCGGTGAATGATGAGAACTGCTACATGGGAAATTCAGCAGTCTCAAAAGTTGAAGGCAAAGGGACGGTTGTGCTAAAAATGACTTCCGGAAAAGAGTTGACTCTTACCGAGGTGCTCCACGTGCCAGAGATCCGAAAGAATCTCATCTCCGGAGCAGTGCTGAACAAGAAAGGCTTCCGGCTTGTGTTTGAGTCCGACAAAGTCATTCTGTCCAAGGGTGGTATGTTTGTGGGCAAAGGCTACTTGGCCAATAACCTCTTCAAGATGAATGTAATGACTTTAGCTCCTAAGGCTAAGTCTAGTGTAGATGTTGAGGTTGATGTTAATGCAGCAAATGAGGCTAGCACAAGCAAAAATAATGTAATGACTGTTGCCAATGTGGCTAATAAAACTTTAAAGTTTGATTATTCTTGCGAGTCTTTACATTTGTGGCATGGTAGATTAGGACATGTGAATTATAAGTCCTTACAAAGGCTAATGTCTCTTAATCTATTGCCTAAATTTAACATCAATCATAAACACAAGTGTGAGACTTGTGTAGAGGCCAAATTAGCCAAGTCATCATTCCACTCAATTGAGCGAAGCACCGAACCGTTAAACTTGATTCATACGGATGTATGCGATCTAAAGTATGTACAATCTAGAGGCGGTAAAAATTATTTCATAACATTTATCGATGATTGTACAAGATATTGTTATGTCTACTTAATGAGAAGTAAAGACGAAGCAATTGATATGTTCATTCACTATAAGAATGAAGTTGAGAATCAACTTGATAAAAAGATTAAAATTCTTCGAAGTGATCGAGGCGGTGAATATGAGTCACCATTTGCACAAATATGTGCTGAGAGTGGCATTATTCATCAAACCACTGCGCCTTATTCTCCCGAGCAAAATGGTATTGCTGAAAGGAAGAATAGAACGCTTAAGGAAATGATGAATGCAATGCTTATAAGTTCCGACTTACCTAGGAATTTATGGGGAGAAGCTCTGCTTTCCGCCAACTATGTGCTAAACAGAGTACCACATAAGAAGTTGGATAAAACGCCTTATGAATTGTGGAAAGGTCGCTCACCTAGCTACAAGTTTTTAAGGGTTTGAGGCTGTCTAGCAAAGGTACCAATTCCTCCTCCTAAACGGACTAGGATAGGACCTAAGACAGTAGATTGTGTATTTATCGGATATGCACAAGATAGTAGTGCCTATCGTTTTCTAGTGCATAAATCAGATAATGCAGAAATGCATGTAAATACTATCATTGAGGCTAGGGATGCTTCGTTCTTTGAGGAAATCTTTCCCCACAAAACTCCGACAATGCCTGAAACCAATGTTGAGAGAAATGTGGGGGATAGAGAATCTCAAGAGAATGTAGAATCGCCTAGACGAAGCAAAAGAGCGAGAAAAGAGAAATCTTTTGGCTCGGATTTTCTAACATATCTGTTGGAAAAAGATCCGACTACTTTCAAAGAAGGAATGTCTTCACAAGACTCTGATCTTTGGAAAGAAGCGGTGAACAGTGAGATAGAATCTATCTTACATAATCATACTTGGGAACTAGTGGATCTTCCTGCAGGTTGTAAACCACTAGGCCACAAGTGGATCTTCAAGAGGAAGATGAAAGCTGATGGTACTGTAGATAAGTACAAGGCTAGACTTGTAGTAAAAGGCTACAGACAAACTGAAGGTGTTGATTATTTCGACACATACGCTCCTGTATCCCGGAAAACGTCTATAAGGTTAATAATTGCATTTGCTGCATTATATAACTTAGAGATCCATCAAATGGATGTTAAAACGGCTTTTCTAAATGAAGAGTTAGAAGAGGAGGTATACATGGAACAACCTGAAGGGTTTGTAGTTCCAGGTAAAGAAACGAAGGTGTGTAAACTTGTGAAATCCTTGTATGGATTAAAACAAGCACCTAAACAATGGCACGAAAAATTTGATAGCGTCATGCTTTCAAATGGGTTTAAAACAAATCAATGCGATAAGTGTGTCTACGTGAAAGGAGACAATACAAACTATGTGATAGTATGTCTATACGTAGATGACATGATAATTGTTGGTAATAACGATAACATCAAAATTACCAAGAAAATGTTGTCACGAAATTTTGAGATGAAAGACCTAGGTCTTGCAGATGTGATTCTTGGAATGAAGATCACCAAACATGCAGATGGATATTTTCTCTCCCAGGGTCATTATGTCGAGAAGATACTTGACAAGTTTGACAAGGGAAATAATACCATCGCTAGAACACCTATGGAAGTGGTGTCAAATCTTTGCAAGAATCGCGGAGAAGGTGTGCAACAACTTGAGTACTCTAGAGTCATAGGCAGTCTCATGTACCTCATGGATTGCACTAGACCTGATATAGCTAATTCTGTCAATACATTGAGCAGATATACGAGTAATCCCAGTTATGAGCACTGGAAGGCAGTAGTTCGAGTTCTTAGATATCTAAGATATACTTCTAACTACGGACTACATTATACGAGATACCCAGCAGTAATTGAAGGGTATTCAGATGCGAATTGGATATCGGACTCCAAAAATATAAAATCTACGAGTGGATATATATTTATAATTGGCGGTGCTGCTATTTCATGGAAATCATGCAAACAGACATGCATTGCTAGATCAACTATGGAATCTGAGTTCATAGCTTTAGATCTTGCGGCAGAAGAAGCTGATTGGCTTCGGAGTTTCTTGGAGGATATTCCAATGTGGTCAAAACCAATACCACCCATTAGTTTGCACTGTGATAGTCAGTCAGCTATGGGAAGAGCACATAACAATGTGTATAATGGGAAATCAAGACACATTCGTCGGAGACATAAATCTGTGAGAAATTTACTAAAAACCGGTGTCATTTCTTTAGATTATGTGAAGTCTAAAGAAAACATTGCAGACCCATTTACGAAAGGTCTGACGAGAGACCGAGTAGAGGTTTCATCGAGGGGAATGGGGTTGAAGCCCATGAAATTGATTTCCAACCATGATGGCAACCCAACCTGAATTGTAAAATCCAATTTGCAGGTTCAATGGGAAAACCGAATTGTGGGGGGGATCGAACAAAGCACTCGGGAAATTGAGTTCCTTACCTATTCCTGTGATGAAAGAGTGATAGACCTGTACTTTGGGAAGGCTGAGCTCATGCTCTTAATGATTCTTCTATCTCGAGATGATAAAGTGGGGTATTACAGGATACTCTTTAGGAGAAATCACCTATGTCGAATGTGAAGGGGCCGCTTCTATGAGATGACCTGAGGGCTAAATCTCTAGAGCATTCGATGAAACATCCAAGGCAGTCCAGGGCCAAAATGGACAACAACGAAAGAACCAATAATAGTGTGGAGATGAAGCTGTGTGAGTATTGTTGTCTTGTTATACATAAAACGTCGAACAGTTCAAGGCATCGCGTCCACTGGTTGACAAGTATATCCGATGATACTTTACTAAGGAAGGTTCAAGGTTAATCACCACCTATCCTGATGCAGTGGATTCTCAAAGTACTCTCAAATCTTCATCTAAGTGCATTGTGTAATTTTTTCGCCATATTGCATTCATGTGGGGGATTGTTAGAATTAATGGGTTTTAAACATTAAAAGCCCAATATTATTATTAATTTTGTTAATGAGAACAAAATTATGGTAAGTTAATTATGAAAGGCAATTAGGCTAAAGAAATCCCACATTGAGTAATTGAGGCACTTATGGTTTGTTTATATTGAGATACAAATCATTAGAGTGTAGTTAAGTAGTAAAGATGGGTGCCCCTCGCGCGCCGTCCGTCCGTCCGCTCCGCACGTCACGTCACGTCACGTCACGTCACGTCTCGCCTCGCCTCGCCTCGCCTCGCCTCGCCGCGCCGCGCCGCGCGTGTCGCTGCCGCGAAGGCAGTCCTATCTTTTTACTACACGGATTTCTGAAATGACTTTTCACCTGCCTGACTTTTCATATTCTGCTGAGTATTAAGTTTGAGACTTTTCACCTACCTGCAGAATTGATGTCAGATTTAAGTGTGAGACTTAAATCCGAAATGAATCTGATGTTAAGTGTTGAGACTTTTCATCTAACCCACTATGCATTGTCATTTAAGTTGTGGCCTTTGGTAGGCCTGCTGTTGCAGCTATATAAGCTGCTCCAGCATCATTCTTTATCTCATCCCGAAATTGCATTTCATATCATATCATATTATCTTGAGAGTACTACACACTGTTCAGTGTTCGAGTGAGTCTGTCTGGGTTTCTGCTTCAACCCATACAGAGGTGTTTGGGACGTTGTACCTTGGAACTCTCTTGTCCAGGAGGCCAGAAGTTGTAGGCGGGCAATTTAGAGTTTACGGGCACACGGTTTACTGTGGCCTCGTCCAACAACAAAGTCTCTGCCCAGTTTATTTAAACTGTTTGTTGTAAGTTTTTACTGTTTCGAGTATTTTTTATAACAGAGTATTTGTGATCTTCTTATGCAATTGTCTATTTGTTTTTCTAAGAAACAGAAACAACAAAATCGACTCCTCAAATGTAAAAAAAATAATTAAATTCCTTTCAAACTAACAGAAGTGAGTAAATACTATTTTAGGTCAAAGTAATCGTATACATTTTTACAATACATTCAAAAAAGTTAAACAAAAAAGTAAGCAGTCATGAACTGATGAATCAAAATAGATTAAGTAACATAACATGATATGTTTGAAATTAATGGTGTACTGAGATAACCAAATCAAGTAATCCAGCTACTTTATCCATCAGTAAATGGTTAATTTGATTTAAGCAACTTTTTTGTGCATCTTTACTGATGCTTGGAATAAAATTTAAAAACATATGAAAAAGTGTGAATTTCCCAACAAATATGAATAATTTTCCAAAGATGATAATTTCGATATATAGTTGATATGCGAAATAAAGTTTTGGAAAATCAATCAAAATCTATATTATAAGAGGTGAAATGTTATTGTCAGAGCAGTTATTGTTGCTGGCATTGTTCTGACAATATCATAATACTTATACGAGGTATAATGATTTAACTGTAGTTTTGTCCATTATAGAATAAAAAAATTAATAGACTTTTTCTTTAAAATATTTTTCAAATGTAAATAGATATAATTTGTCTGTATAGCAGAGGCTTCTCAAACAATTGTAACAATCAGTGTTATTATTAAACACTCTTAGGGATTGATAAACACAGAAGAAAGTACTTTTTTGTATTTGATTGTATATATACATATATATATATATATATATATATATATATATATATATATATATATATATATATATATATATAAATTGGCTAAGCAGGGAATTTTGCTTTCAAAATGACTTCTCCTATCCTTTGTCACATCATCCCAAAAAAGTCAACCACAAATTCTTCACCTTAATTTCAACAAGTTTATGATTAGTATAAATATTTAGAGTCTTAGGACACAAAAACAAATAAAGAGAGAGAGCCTTCAAGCGTAAGCATCTGTGGAGAAGTAGTAAAGGTGAAACTCAGAGCAAGAAAATTCTGATAAGAATTTCAGAAACGGGTCTATAGCTATGTCAGATGAATTTCATCCGGGAAGCGGAAACTGGTGGGATTCCAAAAGAAACAGAGTTGATGATACTGGAACAACACCGGATTCGGTTTCTGCGATAACAAACTTCGAATGGCCGACAGATGTGGTGAATATGAAATCCAGGTCTTCCATGGATTCCGGAGCTGCATCCGGTAGCTCTATGGTGTTGCAAACTCAATCCTCCGCTAACTTGCAAATGATGGGATTAGGCCTTTCTTTTCAAGGCATGGACTGGAACCCGGCTATGTTGTAAGTTTTATATACACTTTTCATAATTTTCTTGAATCATAATTTTTCATTTGCATGGATTTGATACTATTTTGTACTCTAATTTTGTTTGTGATTATGGTTTAATTGATTTCTTGTTTATACATATATATAGTCGAGACCAAAAACCTGAGAGCAGTTTCCGTTCTATGCTGCAAGAAGATTCAAATACCAGCAATTTCCTGCAAGAATCTGGGACTGCTGCATCTTCGCATGAACATTGGCGGCACAAAATTTATGCCGGTGCTTCATCTGAAGATTCATCCGCTAACGATTTTAAGCAAATAAATCGGGGTTTTACCTTAGATCGTCAGTCACAGTTTAGTTCTCAGACCAACTCCAATGACAGCACAATAACATCCCAGAATCTAAACACCGGCGGTTATCAGGTGGATTCTGCTGCAGCCTATGGTTTATTAATGTCTGAAAACCAGCATCAGAACTTCGAGAATCGGTCCATGAACTATCCTTATCCTCCGGGTGGTTATGGCCACAACTCAGGTGACATAATGCCCTCCTGGAATAAATTTCCACAATTTTTGAGAACATCGCCCCCCAAACATCCACAGCCGCTGCCGCCTGGTGCTGGCAGTAGTCACCTGCATTTCACCAACAATACTCCTTTCTGGAATGCTTCCACCCCCATCAATGATGCTCGATCCGGCTATTTTCCGGCTTTACAAACCCAGATTCCCATAGCTCCACACTTTGATGAAAACCCGAAGGTAGACAAGAAAAAGAATAAGAATCTTACATAAATTCACACATGATTAAGTTTTCGTAACATTACCATACTTTAAAACTCTAGGGTTTAGTTCATTAATAATTATCTTTTTTTTTCTTTTTGCATTCTCAAGAATACACTGGAAGTTCGGGATTCGGGTACAACAATGAAGAAAAACAACACGGAATCATCATCAAATAAAAGAGCCAGGAACGATATGCCCTCAATGTTAACGGCTTGTAACAAGGTATTATACACATTAATCATGATTTTTGATTAGATAATTAGGAAAAAGATCACTAACCATAAGACAACTGGCCTGGTTGTCGAAATGTTTTTTTTTTGGTACTATAAAACAGATTAAATGACATTTATAAACACATAATTTTTTTATAAACACATAATTTGCTCTTGATTAGGTGAGGAAAGAGAAGATGGGAGACAGAATAACTACACTACAACAATTAGTCTCACCTTTTGGAAAGGTAACTAATTAATTTTCTGAAAAAAATTCATTACTTTCCCTCAAGTGGATTCCACTAATCAATTTGTTTAATCTTATTAGTAGCAAACAACAAAAATTCTGACATTATTCATCTAATTAACCAAATGCACTTTCTCAGACTGATACAGCTTCGGTGTTATCTGAAGCCATTGAATACATAAAATTTCTCCATGAACAAGTTGGTGTAAGTCCCATTTGACTTATTTCCATAATAGTTTTACAAGAAATTTCGAAAATTTTGGTAAAGTGATTTCGTTAATTTTTTGTGCTTGTGTCTAATATCAGGTCTTAAGTACTCCATATATGAAAATTGGAGCCCCCGTTCAGCGCCAACAGGTATACAACACTTCTGTTGCTTCGCTTAACTAGTGATGAAATGAGAGAAATCTAACCAACAGATGACATATATTAAGTTTCATCACGTATATTATCTTCGAATTTGCAGATTTCAGATAAATCAAAGGATCCAGAAGGGCTTGGACAAGATCTTAAAAGTCTAGGGTTATGTTTAGTACCGGTTTCCAGCACCTTTCCTGTAACTCAAGAGACAACAGTTGATTTTTGGACTCCTACTTTAGGAGGAACGTTCAGATAAGCTACTATGACGATAATTCATAGAAAAAAAGTTTTTTTGTGACCAAGTACTGATTTTTATCGCATTATTCTGGTCACTAAAAAGCCTGATTTCATGTGGTGGTAGCATGTTACACTTATCAAACTCTAACAGAGTAGAATCTTGAAAAGGATACGAAAAAAATTTAGCCCTCGTGTCCTTTATCAATCCAGGCGATGAAAGAAGCAGAAAAAAAAATCAGAAAGCAACTAAAAGAAGTTGATTAAAGGAAAGGATTGAAAAGGGTTGGGGCATGGCTGGCGACAACCAAAATTATGCAGCTTATTCGGCCAAGATTTTAACTCATTGTATGCAGATATTTGAACTAGTTCTGTAATAATTCAAGAATTATATCAGGTGTAGATTAGTTTGAATAGGATTGATTAATTTTTGTTGTTTGATGATTTGTAGCTGAATTAAGAACAAGGGAAGTGTATACAGGAGCTTTTGGTGATGTAGATGAAAGCGTTATTTGCACACAGACTTTAATCTTCTTTGGTAAAGACATGAAAGGAATAAGGAATTTAAATGCATGAGTGTATCAGTGTGGGGAGATCAATTGATTGGAAATCTGACTTTTGAATTGTTTATATGTCTGGAATATGTTAGTTGGAAGTCAGAAGGTGGCCCCGAGCGGTGATCGAACTCGCTCTTTTAGTGTGTCCATTCATTTTTGGGTGTGTTTTTTCATTATAGGATGCCTCCAAATGATGTCTTTTGGACGTATCTTTTGGTATACCATAAATATAATAACATTCCCTCGTTTAAAAAAGATTTTCGAAAATCAATGCAAAGTTTTGAGACCAAACTTGAGCATTTTGTGCATCTTTATCAATGTTCTTATTGAGTGTTTTTAGACCTTGTGGTTTAAATGATTTGTGAATTGAAGTGCTTCTCTCAAAAATCGTGTGTCGTTGTATCTTGAGAGATAAATTGTCATAGAAACCATTATCACCAAGGTGGAGCAATATTTTCTTAATGACAAAGAGTCTAACTCTCTTCTCGACTAAGTCATTTTCGTCCCTGCGTGTTTTTGTGCCAAGATACATACCCAGAAACATTTTGCACTACAATACCGAGTCACTCCTTAAGTGGAGAGAGTTGTTTTATCAATTGAGCTAAGCCCATAGTTGTTAGGGTTTTCTTATTTTATATATTCTTTCTAAAGAAAATAAAATATAAAAAAGGCGTCAACTTGAGACTCAAAATTTTAGATGAAATAGATTGGGATTCTAAAAAGACTAAATTGTATTTTTATTTTTTAAAAAACATTATAAATAAAATTAAAGATATTTATTTACTTAAAAAGAACATTTGATTTTAAAATTGTTCCTGTTGAATGTTCTCATGATACCAGAGAGAGCCATCACTCATGCCTGTCTTTGTGCTTTGCATCGAATGGTCACTTTGAACTGCTTTCATTGGTAAAGGGACCTTATACACTATACCGACCAATAAAGTCATCCAGTATATGTAATTTACATATACATTATATACGATATTCAAGGAAAAAAAATTAATTGGCTCCATACTATGATGCACGAACACTCAGAAAAATTATTCAGTGTAGTATCGACACTTCTAGAATACCGACATCCATCGAACATGTATCGTACATACCACAGAACCACATGTATATTTGATGCTAATATGTGTGATATAATGATGATGTTAGTGGCATATTATGCTTCTTGAATTTAGTAATAATATGTTGTTGCTTTTACATGATTTAGAAATTAAAAAAATATGAATTTTAGTATTTTGTAATATTGTACAAGTATATATACACACACATGTGTCCCAGCCGTGTCGTATTCTGAATTTTGAAAATATGTGCCGTCGTATTCGTGTCGTATCGTGTCTGTGTCATCATGTCAATGTTCATGCATCCTAGGCTCTTTATATTTACATGTTCTATATATATATATACTTTGAGTAAATTTTTTATAGGAACCAACAGCTAGGCCCTAGCTATCAAGTATAGTATGGTGGAAAGGGGTAGCCGTATTAGCTTTACTTAGAAGCATAAACGAGGACAAAAAAGAAAGCATCTTGCACGTTGAATATTGAGAGAGAAGAGAATCATCATGGGATTAATTATTAATCAACTCTATAAACATCAAACTAATATTTTTGTTTTGTTGGTAAGATTGCTTATTATTTTGATAAATATTATGTATATGCTTATGGTTTGTGGTATATATACTACTAATAATATCTAAGGGACTCTTTGGTCCAACATGCTTTGACACCGATAATATTTTACCATTTTACCTCTTTTATTTGGTTACAATTTACATATTATCATTGCCAATAATAATAATTATAATTGTACCTAACTTCAAATTATCATATATCTTTGCTAATATATGTAATTACAAAATTATCTTAATCACAAATTATCATATTGCCCTAAACAACTCCATAAAAAATAAACCATTTTATTTTCTAAATTAAATTAAAAATACAACTTCAAAGTTACCACCAAATTTTATTAAAACAACCAACTGTATATACGCGTGTATTCACCCCCTAAATTTTTTTTACCCTCAATCCCCCGCTGAGCCTATCATGCCCGTTAGATGGATTGTTGGGTCCATTGCTGCTGCAGCGTATCAGAGAGAACAAGAAAAGAGTTATAGATGGACTTTTACCTTTCATATGGGTGCATAGTCTATTTGTAGCAAAGAAGCACCAAAGCATCAAGTATTACATTTGCCAAGAAGATAACACCTTTGTCTGAAAGTAATCGAGCACTAACTACAAAAGGTTGGCCATGAATTTCGATCGAAACACCTGAAAAAGATTAAGGATTTGTATCGAAGACAGCGCCAAGCATGGTAATTCTATCCTGAGCAGAAATTAAAGCCTTTCAAGAAAAGCTACTTAACCAATGAAGAAGCTAGTCATGTATCAGAATAGTGTCTGCTATCGGATTAAAGAATATCTGAAGCTTCTTTGACCGAGAGATTAGCATCAACAACGACACAATATCATCGCAAAGTTCAAAGATATGTGTCGGAATGCAAGTTGTAAGGGTGCATGTCAGCATGGAGGGTGGGGTTTTTCAAGTTTGAGACATGCAAGTTGTAAGGGGTGCAGTGAAGCCGGTACACCATTTCATTGTAATAATGGAAGTGAATGTACTGATTCATTTCAGTTCAACTCCACAACAAAGATTTGGACACTTTATCAATCCAATCTATATGATGAAAATACAGGGAATCAACACTTTAAAGCAGTTCACAGTACCATTACCGAAAGTGGACAAACTTTTGACCTTGGCATAACACTGTATTAAGAACAAATAGATGGGAACATCATAACAAGTGTTACACATTGTTACGGACTAAATGTATTGTGAACCCAGCCCAAGAAGCAAAAGAGACAACAAACAAGGCCCATGTGGGAAAGCCCATTATGATAATAGGAAGGGAGCACGTGTTATGGGGTGTTTGTTAGCAGGGCAGAGAGGATAAAAAGAGGCACTGAGAGCAGTGTTAGGATATCATAATTTTGTTAAACACCTGAGTGAGCAAGCAGGAGCTTGGGCAGAGTAGAACACCTCTTCTCGGAGTAAAGTAGGCTGGAGAGTTCTATATTCATTTGCATTGCTTTTCAGAGTTGTTTTGTTGATACAATCCAGTACATTTTCTTTCAGAATTGAGTTAAGAAGTCCTTATATTTCAAGTATATTGAGTATTGTGAATTTGGTTCACAACACACATCCATGTCATGATATTATATCAATAGGAAAGGGAATAAATCGTAAAACTACAAACAGTATGTTGTATATGGAATAGTTTAGGCGGTGGTTTTCTTCAGTTTCTTGGCGACGGTGGCAATTAACTTGCCTTGGTGAAAAGCCTGCTGTATTTCAAGCTCGGATGGCTGCCTTGAACCATCGCCAGCAAAAGTTCCAGCACCATAAGGACTTCCTCCTTTTATTTGCTCCATTTCAAACATGCCAGCTCCGAATGTGTATCCAATGGGGACAAAGATCATTCCATGGTGCACAAGCTGAGTAATAGCAGTTAACCTGCAGTAAATCATAGACTCAACTTTGTGCTCAATATTTGGATGATTTTAACAATAAAGAAAAAGATGGATTGCTGATGAGTTTGAAATTTTGAGCAATTTCTTGTTTTCTACTAAGCCATAGGGACTATCAATCACGAATGGAATTACGGCGTAGTTTCTTGGCCACCGCCTTGACATCCAGTGCTGTAGAAAATCCCAGCTGGCTTTCCAGCAAGTTGCTGTGTTCTCCATAGACCTCCAGTCGCATCAAGAAATGCTTTGAATTGGGCAGCCATCATTCCGAACCTCGTAGGGAAGCCAAAAATGAAGCCATCAGCCTCTGCAAGTTCATTAGGCGTGATAATATGTACATCACTCTTTGGAGGCGCACCCATTTTTGCAAGAACATCGTCTGATAGTGTCTCAGGGACCTGGAACACAGAATTCAAGTAAAAGCTTAAAAACGCCTTTATTATAGGTATGTAACACTCTTTTTTTTCCTTTTTTAAACAATAAAAATAAAGATACTTAATAACAAATATTGATATTGTGCAAAAGCATGTATAGGAAATACTTTATTTTTCTCAAATATAAAAATAGTCATCATGAAAATTGAAACTACGCCGAAGCACGAAATCATTACTGTAAGCCTTGGGATACACTTGGGGGCCAACAGAAACTTCAATAAATACATGCAATAGTACAAAAAAATTTAAATTAATAAAATTCAATACATAGATAAAAATTTGTCTCACACATGCATACGTTTTACATCTATTCATCTTGTTTCCTCTAAACAAATATAACGAGATAATAGAGGAAAATATAGCTCATACCTGCCATAGTTTGGCCTCAACTCCTTCAACAGATGCAGCTCCCTTCTTTATCTCTTCAGCCAGTTTCTCCACGTGACCATACATAGAATAGTACCTATTTGGTGAAGTTTTATCTTTATTTTTATTCATAGCATTCCCAGAAGAATTTTGCTTGCCTCATGCCCTCCCATCATACAGCGAAAAAATCTTTGAGAATTTGGTCTAACAAAGGACTAAAAATAGCATCCTGACTAAACTAAATGACAGCACAGCTTCTGCCACTGTCACTATTTCACAGGCATATATCCTAAAGTTTCTATATAAATAGAGACTTTCTTTGTTGTCCTGACTAAACTAATTGACAACACAGCTTCTGCCACTGTCACTATTTCACAGGCATAAATCCTGAAATTTCTATATAAATAGAGAGTTTCTTTGTTGTGTTACCATTGCCAATACGCTAAAAACGTCAGTGTTTCTTCTGCCACGGTCACTATTTCACAGGCACATATCCTAAATTTCTATATAAATAGAGACTTTCTTTGTTGTCCTGACTAAACTAAATGACAGCACAGCTTCTGCAAGTGTCACTATTCACAGGCATACTAAAATTTCTATATAAATAGAGTCTTTCTTTGTTGTGTTACCATTGCCAATACGCTACAAAATGTCAAGTGTTTCCTTAAAATTGGGGGTCGTTTTTCCCGGGCGGGGTGTGGGGGTGGGGGGTGGGGGGGTGGTACTCTTTTACCAATTCCGGGGAAACATTTATTGTGAAGATACTCCACCTCTAACCTATTGCAATTTTTCCATATATTTCGAAGTACTAATACAGGGAAACCAAATTCTTGAGAATTTACATCTTCCAGAAAACAGAGTCCTATTCTTGCCCAATACGCTTTTACATCGAAAATTTCAGGCTTTTACCTTTCCATTTGATGAATCAAGATTAATAACACAAGAAACACAATTAATATTAAATATTTAAGCATTAAATCCATTAGAAACAACAAGATTATATATTAATCGAGAAAGCATAAGCAAACTATGATAGTTAGTATATAAAACAACCTACCTACTCCAAGTGGTCATTAAATAGTTAGATCAAACGCACTACAGAGGTAAAACACATGAACACCACATAATTAATGGCAATCAAATAATCTGAAAAGTGAATAATATATTTCTTAACAATGATAAACTATATCAATATAGATGCGTAAAATTTAACAAAAAACATAATTAATGAAAAACTGGTGTAAGTATCATTATAATCACGGCCGTGCGTATGATATTACTGGTCTAATCAATGTTTTACAGTTATTATCACTAACCAAATAAACCTAATAATCTGCGGTCAATTCCTTTTCTATTCATAATTTCAGATTGATGGTGTAAATTTAAAGCAGTCATCAAGGCATTAAGAAGATAAAAGCCAGAAGATTTCAGCTATCGGCTGTTTACTGATAGTACCAGTCATTTCCAACAGGTCACTAGATCAATCGACTTGACCCTTAATAATAAGTGGATCAAAAAATTGACATGGAAAACATGAAAACAAAGACAACCCCATTAAAACCTCGAGAATTGCAGCATTAACCCTTCATACAAGTTTAAGAACGCAGAGACAAATTAATTTCGCGGAGTTGAGGAGAAGTAGGAAACGCATGAGATTATTGTAAAGGGGGGAAGAACTTGAATATCAGTCATACTTACACAACGTAAATTTGGGTCGCCATTGGTAACACAGCTACCCTCGTTAAAGATTTAATCTTTTTTTTATAATAAGAAATGGGTAAAATGAAGCTGACAGAGAAAAGATAACTGGTCCTCCTTTATTATAGTGCAGAACCTCAGATTCGTTACGTTTCCGCCGGATTTGGAGTCCTTAAATAAAAGCAACAATTATCATTGTTCAACAAACGACGTCGTCTGATATGTTATGGAAATTTGAAGCTGAAGGAACTTCTATGACTTGAATGCTGATGGACCATGGACGACAAGGGCAATAGTCTAACGATCGCCATCCCTCTCCTTCTAAACGACTCGAATTTAAGATCTTTCCTTCCACTAATTTACGATTTGTAAAAAAAAATTGATGAACTATGGCCACCCTCATCATCATTTTATCCATTTTCTTTATTAATCTATAGCTTCACTTGGAGGGATTCTAGACAAAATCATGGTTTAATCATTTTATAAGAGGCAAATATTTTGTTAGAGATGGATCCAGAGGATTGGAACCAAAAATCAACACTTTGATGATTCGGTTTCGATTCATTTTAAAAATATCGATTAACGATATGACCGATTAAACATATAGTTTAAATCATATTAATTTTTTTTTATTTTTAAAATATCATCGTTAACCAATCGAAATAATCGATATTTTATCAATTCGATTTGTTAAGTTTTAATAATAAAAATCGGTCGGTTCAGTTGGTCGACTTAAGTACTCGTAACTGAGGTGGTTCCCATACAGAGCCATCAAGAGAGTAGTCATGTGATCGCAACATATAAACATATACATACATATTTATATATCTTGTTCTTTACAAACAACATATTCGTATAAATATTTTCCTCCTACTAATAAAATTTCATGGTTGCTTGCACAGCCAAAAAAAATTGATCAATTGTTTCCCTTTGCTTCTTTCTTGAAACTCATTCTAGGTATGTGATTATTATGTAAATACAGTATGTCGACATGTGTTTCAGAGTAAATAATAAATAACAGATTGACATGGAACTAAAAATTCTTTTAGAAACATAAATTACCGTTAGTTATTTTTTAGGGGCAACGACCTTCGATCATGTCGTATGCCAATCCTATCCTTCTCAGAACTTGCTCATTGAAAAGAAATGAAGACTTGGAAGCTTGAAAATTGTTGGGATTAATAAAGGATTAATAAACTAATTGGGTTTTAATTATTAAAAGCCCAATTTATTGTTAATTTTGTTAATAAGAACAAAATTATGGTAAGTTAATTATGAATAGTCAATTAGGCTAAAGAAATCACACATTGAGAAAATGATACATTTATGGTTTGTTTATAATGAGGTACAAAATACAAATCAATAGAGTGTAGTTAAGTAGAAAAGATGGGTGCCCCTCGCGCGCCGTCCGCTCCGCTCGCCGCAGAATTGAAGTCAGATTTAAGTGTGAGACTTAAATCCATATTAATCTGATGTTAAGTATTGAGACTTTTCATCTACCCCGTTAAACTTTACACTTAATTTCTGAGACCTTTGGAGTGGTCTGCTGCTCAGCTATATAAGTTGCATCAGCTCTATGCTTTCTTCATCCCGAAATTGCATTTCATATCATATCATCTTATCTTGAGAGTACTACACATTGTTAAGTGTTCGAGTGAGTATGTCTGCTGCTCAGCTATATAAGTTGCATCAGCTCTATGCTTTCTTCATACCGAAATTGCATTTCATATCATATCATCTTATCTTGAGACTACTGCACATTGTTAAGTGTTCGAGTGAGTCTGTCTGGGTTTCTGCTTCAATCCAAACAGAGGTGTTCGAGCGTTGTACCTTGGAACTCTATTGTCCAGTAGGCCAGAAGTTGTAGGTGGACAATTTAGAGATTACGGGCACACAGTTTACTGTGGCCTCGTCCATTTCAGATACTACACAACAAAGTTTCTGCATAGCATATTTAAACTGTTGTTGTAAGTTCTACTGTTTTCAAGCATTTTATTTATAAGACAGTGTTTGTGATCTTATTAGTTTTTCGTCTACTTGAACAAAAAGAAAAGAACCAACAAAAATTACATAATAAAATTCATCTGCATAGGTCAAATAAGTGAATTATATAAGCATAGCATAACAAATGAATTTAAGTATCATAATTTAATTTATTATATAACAATTTAAATAACTTTATTTTTTTTTTATTTTAAAAATGTTGTTGGTTAGCATCAAATCTTTATTCTTTGGAGAACCAATAAAATTGAAGAGAGTATTTTATTGATTAATTAATGTTAGAACACAATTAAAATGAATTATACGAATAAGATTTCGATCTACACATTTATGTATTTAAATAATAATATTCTTTATTCAACTTAAATTTATTAATGATATTATACATTTGGATGCTCCCAAAAAAACTCCTAGTACATCTCTTGTTAATACATATTGAAGAGAAGTGTTGGTGTCCCAACTTACGACTTTACAAACTTCTCAACTTAATATATATATATCTAATTCACTTTATGATCTTTAGAATTATGCGATATTTATACCGCAAACTAATGGCTTTCAGATTAATATGAGATAACTCTCAATTGGAATCAAGACTTTTTCAAAACTTAGTTAACTGGGGGACCTGAAATAGGGGTGGAGTGGTTGCTACCTAAGGGCAATGTTTTGAGGGATATCAACTTTTAGATGATAATATTATGATATAAGGGTTTGATGTGCCATTTAAGGGCACTGTAATGACAGCATCAAAACCATCCAAAACAAATTTACTACAAGTGGAAATATGTGCACAATAACACCACATTGACTCCAGAAATGATCGTGGAATAAATTTAAGCTCCTCATATATCTTAATACACCACTCGTTGTTCTTGTATTTATAACCTAAAATCGATGCTCTTGTTAAGAACCAAATCCGATGTTTGTTATTCCCATCCATATTTCAAACCTCGTAAAAAATGTATCAGATGGATAAACAAATCATTTTTGTGGATAAATATATAAGTCACGGCTAGCAAATCATGCTGGTGAAGTCCATCACACAAAATTTTACAAGATGAAAAAAATTGGCCCGATCAATCTTGTTACATCTTATATAGCTCACCAACAATGAAATCAATTACTACAACCGATGTTCAACTTATTCTCGAAATATTTCTGCGGTTTACATTATTTGTGCATATAAGATGACGATACACAACAAATGTAAGTCAAAACATAAGCACAAAGAGTTGTTTGCATCAAAAGGAACCAACTAGATATCATTATTCCTTACTCACTTTATGCATATTTGAATCCAATAATCGCATACAAAACTCAACAATAGGATTGCGTTTTTTATCAAAAACAAAAAAAAAAAAAGTTGAAATAATTACAAACGAAAGTCAAAGTATTGGGAACCCTCTTGCTGAAGAACCTCTTCTAACAAAAAGTGGGACTCTTCCATCAACTCGGGGCTCAATCTGAACATTAACACACAAAATTCCATCTGATTTAGCGCTCCATCTCCGTCAAAATCACCTTCTTTAATCATATTATAAAGATCACCATCAGAAAATCCTTGAAGCCCCAGTAAAGCAGCGTTCTTTTTAAGACTCTCAAACGTGATGACCCCTTTGTCAGAATCCATCAATAGCTGAAACCCATTGCAGAGTTCCCCAATCAATCCATCCCCACCAAGCTTTTCCGCCAACAGGGGCAAGAAATCTTGGAAATTGGATTGACCTGCAGACGCCATTAAAAGGCTTGTTTTTATCTTCAGAGAACGGGGATTCAAAGTCCGTGAGTTTGAAGGAATCGGATTCTTCTGTGATGGCTGAAGTATCGTTAAGGAGATGGAATAATATAGAGGGGGAAGGACGATGGTGGGTGAGGCTTATGAGAACGAGAGGGACATTACCATCCAATAGCCGCATAGAGGGATGCGTCAACCCCGTAAATTTTACTCGCAAAGAAATGGTCAGACAGATTCGCTTGGCTTCGGCGAAGTTGCAATTGACCTGGCTATACTTCCCTTCTCTGGCGGTAAGTCATATTCTGGAAGGGTAAAACGGTCAATTCAAAAGCCAAAAAGCCCAAAGACGATCTTGCTTGTACTCGAGAAAAAATATCGAGTAAAAATTTTACTTATTATTACGCTCGACAAAGTATACACGATGAATTCACAGAACTTATAAATAGAGCTGTCAAAATAATCAGTCTGATCCAAATGAACTAGCCCGCCTTCAGGTGGATTGGGAAAACCTCAACACAATCCAACCCAAGATAGGTTGCATGTTAGATGGACAAACCTGCCAAAAAATTAATAAAAAAAATAAGGACCCGAAAAATAATCACGACAAAAATCAAATTTCAAAGATAAGCAATACTTTTGGAAATAAGGCAAATAATTTTGATCATTACACATAAACAAACATTAACACGAAAGCATATACACCTCAAAATAAAATAAAGTCTTACTTCGATCCTTGGATTGCTATGTTCAGAGTCTGCTAAAATTGATAGAAAATTATTAGTGTGTATCATTATTAGTGTGTATCATTGTTTTAAGAACCAGAGCATGTGAGCCGACAAGAAAAGCCATCATCACTACTAAGTTGGGACTTGGGAGAGAGTGAGAGAACTTACTTGAGAAAGCTGCTATACGATTTTGCAATAAGCAAGAGAAATGGTGCCTATTTGATATCGAAGCTTCTACGCTTTGTGTCGCTAGGAGTGAGGAGGATAAAATGAATCTGCTACAGCCGACAAGCACAATATTGAGGAATGAGAAACTGGAGAAGTGAAACAAAATTAGATTAGGTTAATTAAGCCCGCGGGCCAACTCGCCTTAACCCATGATTCAAATGGGTTGTCCAATATAGACCGTTTTCATGCGGGCTCAAGAAACCATGGTCTAATCCGTCTATTGGCCGGATCGGGTTGGAATAGCCTGACCGGGTTGGGTCAACCCAACAGACTCAGCCGATTTGATACCTCTACTCACAAAGAGTCTTTCTCAAAAACTATCTCAAAAACTTTGGCTAGCATTAGGGGTGCTTATCGGGCCGGGTCAATCCAGACCCAGCCCGGTTTTGAAACTGAAACCGAGCTAACCGATTCCGAACCGCCCCGAAACCGGTAAGAAATCAGTTTGGGGGCTTGATGGTGTTTTTTTCGTGTTAGATGTCATGTCATGTTATTAATTTGGCTGTTAAAGTTGGTTATGAGGACAATCACTCAGCATGTATCGAGAAAATGAAATACTGCGCTAAATGGTTACGCACGAGCCGTGTTAAGTGTGATTGGAAACAATTATGTATCTAATGGTTTAAAATATCTTCTTTTTCCATCACCAACAGAAACTAGGTGGAATTCGTTGTACAATATGTTGAATGATATGTTACCTTACAAAGATATTTTAACTCCATTTTATAATTCATATCAAATGTCTGATATCGATGAAAGTATTTATTTGACTGATGAGAATTGAGAATTTGTTGCAAAAATGTATCATTGTTAGGTACTTTCAAAGAAGCGACGGAACGCTTCTTCGATGTTACTTATCCAACTTTCGTTTATTTTATTTCTTTAGTATTTAACATGTTTGATAAGTTTATAGAATTTAGAGAGGACTACGACTTGCATGTTTTTGTTAGTGCAATGAAAACTAAATTTATAAAGTATTGGGAACAAATCTCAAACGTGCACTGAATCACAACATTGCCAGATCATAGTCATTGTTTAGCTTCATTTGAAATATTTTTGAATATTATGCTAAATTTTTTGGGAAAGTTGTTGACGATCAAAAGACGTCTACAATGCAATATCTCCAAAAACATGTTTAAATTGTATTATAATCAACATGCAAGTGAATTATTGCAACAAAGGAATGTTGAAGAACAACCCAAGCTCAATCTAGAGGCGGGATCATCAATTTGCTTAGGATGCTGGGCATGAATAATTAAGGACAAAGGACATTCTAGTAGCACGTCGACTGAGTTGCAAATTTATCTGAATTATCAATTTCTAATGGAAGACAACTTCGACGTCTTACAACGGTGGAAGACAAATGCAGCACAATTCCCTATCTTAGCCAAAATGGCCAGAGACGTGTATGCAGTACAAGCTTCAAGCGTCGCTTCTGAATCGGCATTCTCAACATGTGGCCGAAATATTGAAGAATACAGAAGTAGTCTATCTACTGATTCGTTATGCATGCTCACATTACTTAAAGTTTGGGTTGAAGCATAATGTAAGAATAGAAGAGATGTGGCGTTGACGAATTCGTAAATCATTATGACGAGCAATAAGAATATAAAGTCAAAACAATATTTATCAATTAAATTATGAAGAGTGCTAATTCAGAAAAAAATTCAAAAAAATAAAAAAGGATCGAACCGGATCGGTCTGGAACCGGACAGGTTCCGTGCTTAACGAATCCGGAATCGGCCGGTTCTGAACCGAACCGGTTCGATCCGTTAAGCACCCCTAGCTAGCATAGATTTGTTCCCACATATCGTAGCCTCCACCTCCTTTGGTCAGCAAAGTGATCAAAAAATAGATGAACGCTTAGAATTCCAAAATAAAGTACGCCATGTAACGATTATCATAATACCATAAGAAATGGGTAGTATAGACTTCAGGGTATTAGCCAATTCTAGCACAAATTAATTATGGTACTAATAATTTGATTTGTTAAGTTATAAAAATATTATTCTTATAAAAAAAGTTTTAACAATATTAAAAATTATAATATCTGCACTATGGATTTATATAATTTAATAATTTGAAAAATTATAATTAAATATTCTATCAATAATCTAAAATTAGTTTTATATATATATATATATATAATTTAGTGCTTTTAAAACTTAAAACTTAATATATTCTATCAACAACTAAAGATAAAGATAATTATGCTAAAAAAAAAAAGATAAAGATATTTTACAAAATTTATTCTCATATTTTAGTTACTCTATATATGAAACTTTAAAGTTTTTACGAAATATATAATAAATATACTACTCATATTAAATATGGGAGTTTTAAAAACAAGCCAGTGAGCCACTGTGTTTAAAAAAAGAAAAAAGAGAAGGAAAAAATTAATCAGAACTGTGGATAGAGTCCTCGGCTCCCTGCCTCTCGGAGGCTTGGGTTGTTCCTACATCAGAGATAATGTCATGAGATTGCAAACACACTTGTATGAGTTTTCATCCCAAAATTGATAAACCCTTGAAAGAAAAATGCGGTGATTGTAAAAGGTTGCACGTCAAGAATCCGAAAGTTGGGTATAACAGTTGTCAGTAATGGTTGCAGGTCAATGAGTCAAATTACGGTTTGTTTGATGATGTCATCCATTCATTTGGAATCTTTTTTTAAAAGAAAAAAAAGATTCTATATGGATGGTGGCTGATGCCCCTAAGAACAGTGCCCTTCAGGGCAGCAACCAACAAACCGTCAAATTACCCCACCCCCAAAAATAAAATAATAAAACCGAAGAAGCATTGTACAAAATCATCATCACCAATCAATGTAGGTGACTGACTGCTACCACCGTGTTAGAAATACTTTTCAACATAAAAATCATAATATATACATGTCGAAGAAAAGAGACGCGGAAAATAATATTATAATAAATTTCGCAGGGTCTGAAAGGTTGACCGACCGCTCTGGAATAAACTGAATTAGCTGTGCCCAAATAAACATTAAATTTGAACACCTCCTCCATGTAAAGTACCAGCAGCTGCAGCGATGAAAACTTTACAAAAGGGCCTACCTTTGGTACTTCTCCTCATTATTCAGACAACTTTTGGTGCAACTGATACAATAACAAGTAATCAGATCATTAGGGATGATGAGACCTTGGTGTCGTCAGATGGAGTTTTTGAACTGGGATTTTTCAAACCAGGAAAATCAATGCATCGATATGTGGGCATGTGGTACAAAAATATACCAGATCGGAAATTCATTTGGGTCGCCAACAGAAACGCTCCGCTGACAAGCGCAGGAGGTCTATTGAAGGTTATTCAACCAGGACTGTTGGTGCTACTCAATGACAACAATGACACCGTCTGGTCATCAAATAAGTCTAGGCCCCTGCAAAACCCAATTGCACAGTTGCTAGACTCTGGAAATTTAGTCGTAAGAGATGCGAACGATGATAGGCCCGAGAATTTCCTTTGGCAGAGTTTTGATTATCCCACTAATGTGGATATTCCTGGTATGAAGTTTGGATGGAACTTAGTAACTGGGACAGAGACTTACTTCTCAGCATGGAAAAGCGATGATGACCCTTCTCCTGGAGCAGTAAGCTTTCACTTGGATCCAACAGGATATCCACAAATTCTCCAGAAAGAAGGTTCAAAAATACGGTCTAGGATAGGACCTTGGAATGGGATAACTTTTAGCGGGGGCCCAAATGATTTTCGAATTCCTATGTACAAGTTGAGGCTTGTGATGAATCAGAAGGAGGTTCACTATTTGCAAGACACCATTGACAAATCATTTATTGCTATAGCTGTGATTAACCCAGGTGGTGTTGCAGAACGTTGGGCGTGGGTTAATCGTACTCAAAGATGGATGATGTACCTCAGTTTTCCGGCAGATAACTGTGATACTTACAGGTTATGTGGTGCACATGGTACTTGCAGTATCGCAAAGTCTCCATTATGTACCTGTATGGATAGATTTGTACCTAAAGATCCAGAAGGCTGGGCTACAGCTGATTGGACTGATGGATGTGTTCGAAGAACAAATTTGAGTTGTCGGGGAGACGTATTTCTGAAGTATTCAGGAATCAAGCTGCCAGATGCAAGGTATACTTGGAACAATGCAAACATGACAATAGAAGAATGCCAAGCAAAATGCTTAAAGAATTGTTCTTGTATGGCCTACACACAGTTGGATATACTTAAAGGTAACGGGTGTCTGATTTGGTATGAAGAATTGATAGACATCAAAAGTACAGCTTCAGATGGACAAGATATTTATGTCAGGATGGCTTCAACTGAAGCAGGTAACAATTCATGGCATCAAGAAATTGTTCAATAGTTAGCTAATTATGCTGCAATCTTTGATCTCTTAATCATGCTTGTAGTGATATTATACTTTTAATTACATAGAAACTGTTGCTGATCCTGGAGGAAAGAAGAGAAAAGCAATACTCATAGCAAGTTTTGCATCAGCACTGGGGATAGGTCTTATAGGATTGAGCCTCTCTCTTTATATTCGGAATAGGTCCATTGATCCAATGATCAGTACACAAGGTAAGATAACTGTGGAGCCTTACGCTGAAGAAAAGCAGTAGTTAGAAAGAAAAGAAAAGTAAGTTTAATAATCAGGAGATCAAAGAATGAGTATCCACTTTCTATTGCAGGAAAATATCTTGCAATTCAAGAGAAGAACGTGGAGCTACCGTTGTTCGATTTATCTTTTATTTTGAAAGCTACGGGTAACTTTGCAATTGACAACAAGCTCGGGGAAGGTGGCTTTGGGCCAGTTTATAAGGTAAAATTTGTTCAACTATTTACAGTTATGTAACCACAAATTTATCACACATTTTTAAATCAGTGTAGTTTTCAATCATCAAAAACAAAAAAGAGAACACTTTGATTAAGTAAATCTCACTAGACAACATGTGACTGAGATTAAAATAACCTGCACAATGAGGCTTTCTCAATGCAAATTGTGTGAAGCGAGATACGTAACATCTTTGGGTAAGCAAACTTCTTACATATGAAAAAATCTGCACAAAAGTAACAAGAATAGTAAAAATAGTGATAAGGTTTGAAGCCTGGTAGGCACACAACTACTTCATATTCAGTAACGACCTTTCACACAAATATATTGTGAGCTTAGGGCATGCTGGGAGAAGGACAAGAAATTGCTGTAAAACGGTTATCCAAGGACTCCATGCAAGGAATTGATGAATTCATGAATGAAATCAGCTTTATTGCCAAACTTCAACATCGAAATCTCGTCAGGCTAATAGGAGGCTGCATCCAAGGAGAGGAAACCATGCTGATATATGAATATATGCCCAACAAAAGCCTGGACATGATTTTGTTTGGTAGGTATTCCAACCGTATTCAGTCAGATCGAGAATCAGACTGCATTAGAATTATGGACACAGCAATAGTCTTAAGCAATTGGTTAGGAAATAGTTTCTTTATAAAATGAGTGTTAATTATTTTGGAAAGCACATAATTCTATTGCAAGTATAGAGGAAAATAAAATATTACATAACTAGAGCAATGATCCATTTAACGAGCACATCTGCAGTTTTATTTCAGCGAGAATGTTCGCAGTGTCATGATATATAAGTGGTGGATTGTAGAAAGTGAAGTCTATTATTGATGTTCCAGCATTGAACAGGAGAGTACTAACCACATGAACACGAGAGTACTAACCACATTAATATCTTGGACAGACCAAAGGAAAAAATACCTGCTTGATTGGGAAAAGCGCTTCAATATTATAAACGGAATCGCTAGGGGATTGTTGTATTTGCATCAAGATTCCAGGTTGACAATTATCCATCGAGACCTCAAAGCTAGCAATATATTACTAGATTCTGACATGAACCCAAAGATATCAGATTTTGGTATCGCTAGAAGTTTTGGAGGGAATGAGACTGCACTTAAAACACGCCGAGTTGTTGGAACATAGTAAGTATCTAAAAAAATCCCCGAGTTAGTAATGGCCTTTCATTGCTTGTGACTGTTTTTTGACTAATACTCTATTACAGTGGATACATGTCCCCAGAATATGCAATAGATGGTCTGTTCTCTGTAAAGTCAGATGTATTCAGCTTTGGCGTTCTAGCTCTTGAAATCGTGACGGGAATGAGTAACAGAGGATTTACCCATACTGATCACAACCTCAACCTCCTGGGCCATGTAATGTTGTTTCTTGGAGCTATTATTATGAAAAATATAAGTAAATTAGTTCCTAATACACTAAATTCTACAGGCATGGACACTTTATAAGGAAGGAAGGTCAGTGGAACTAGTTGATCCTTGGCTAGCTGAACCATTTCACTTTTGCGAAATACTAACAACGATCCATGTTAGTCTGTTATGCGTGCAACAAAATCCAAAAGATAGACCAAGCATGTCAACTGTGGTAACGATGTTGAGCAACGAAGGCTACTTTCCTTCACCCAAGCAGCCTGGTTTCTTCACTGAAAGAGAAGGTCTTGTAGCTCAGAGTTCAACTAGAGCGAAGGCAGTGATTTCAGCAAATGAAGTCACCATTACATTGCTGGAAGCAAGATAGGAAACTATTTGTATAGCATGAATCCTCTTATCCACCTGTTGACTGTTCATTTAGCACAAATATTGCAATTTTGAATTCTCCAACATGCTGGTAGAAGGCAAATATGAAACAATATAGGTTGCTTAACGTTACACTTCTGATATCTTGGATCCCCCTTTATTTTTTTTATAAAAAAAAATAATCTTCGATCCCCCTTTTAAAAATACAAAATCTTGGATCCCCTTCTTTTTTCATCTATACACTGGTTTACTTGGTTTTATATTGATCTGCCAATCATGTTCATTGTGGAAAATAGGTGGTGCAGTACATGTCCTCACCGACCAGTCTGTATTCAAGGCTATTACCAGACAAAAAATATGATTTTTTAGTTTATTCCCTGCTAGTTTTGTAACCGCTGGAAAAGACGTTTCTCGTGAAGGGGGGAATATTAGTGAACCAATAGGCTTAGATCACAACTTTCTAAAATAAATTTCTGCAGTCAAATTCACAAACACGTAACACGCATTGTTCAGTTTCTCCAACAGCCAACAATACAATAATTATAATACTGCTATGTGATAGAAATATAATCTTCAACTAACCTCCAACCATCCGTTAGTTCAGGGATCGGCCTTTGGAATTGATGGGCTCTTATCCGTGAACTCATTGTCTGTCAAAATATTGAGATCGAGAGAGAGGGGTTAAAACCAGAAACTTCAGTTAGCTCAAATACAGCAAGTTCAGCAAATGAAGTGAGCATTACATTACGAGAGACTCGATGGTCTAAGTAGTTGTGGGATCTGTGGTATACTTTCAATTTTATTGTGAAGGAATATAATGTATTGCGAATGCTTCAGTTAGGAATGGAGTTGTAAATGCGTATGTATTAGACCGACACACCAACCCACATAAAGATATGTATGTTTGTGTATTAATGTATGATAGGACCCGATCCATACAAAAATTTCTCATTTTCAGATATTTCAGAAACACAGACCGAACTTAGACTGCATTAATAAATGGAACCCCGAGTGGAGTTCCCCGGGGTCCAGGGGTGGATGCATGAAATTAGTATAGGCAAAAAATATTAAAATTAAAAAATGAGAGCAAAAAAGTAAATTTGATGGGTCAAAATATAAATTTAGGGGTACAATAAATAATATTTGAGAGAAATGTATTTTGTTATAATTTTTGGGGTTTCAAATGTATTTTGTTAGAAAAAAAATTAGGTAATAAATTTTTTTTTTTCTTGCATGGCGGCTTGTCCCCTTTCCCACCGAAGGTGGCTCCGCCCCAGGTTTGCCTATGTCGTTAATGTTTGATTCACGAACACGATTTGAAATACATGGCCTTTAGTTTTACAATAATATATCATCTAGATATTTGAATTATTTAAAAATATTGTTTTTATTTAAAAAGCAACAAAATACTTAGTTTTAAGTAGACAAGTATGAAAGCACAAATAATTGGAATTCAGGCCTAATGATATTATATGATTAGTATAATATATTTAATACAATATTATGTGATTAGAATAATAGCAAATTGAGCTTATCTTATAATATTATAACAATATATTATATAATGGAAAGACGAAATTTGATTTATAATGCACCAAAATCAGTATAATATAATTTGGATGAACTCATTTTGACCCCTCTAATTTTTATAATTATCGTTTTAGTCCCTCTAGTTTGAACAATAATATATATCCCCCTACAATGTCTTTTCATGTCAAATCATATGAAAGTAATTGTAATTTTTCTTATATATTTATAAACTAGGTGTGATGTTATTGTAATACAGCTAAGCTAAAGGGAGAGTAATTGAGAGTGCAAGGCATATGAAATTATCCCAATATAATTGTAGTCTTTGATGATACTAATTATGTTTAGAATCACAAACTTTAGCTTTCTAAAATCCTTTCAATTCATATATTTTACTCAAGAATTTAATTGTGCTTAGACTAGGGGTGGTTACCGGTTCGAACCGGTCCGGTCCGGACCGAAACCGGCCGGTTCCGGGCCCGTTATGGGCGGAACCGGTCCGATCCGGTAAGGAACCGGATCGGATCCGGTTCCGGTTCCACCGGTTCCAGGTTGGACCGGTTCCAACCCGGAACCGGATTTTTTTTTAAAAAAAATGGAACCGGTTCCGGTTCAATCCGGATCCGTTTGGTCCGGAACCGGTAAGATACCGGATCCGAAACGGTAGAACCGATCCGGTTCGGTATCAAACCGGTTGGGGACCGGTTAGTCCGGTTCCGGTTAGTCCGGTTCCGGATCGACCCGGTCCGATAAGCACCCCTAGCTTAGACTCATAATAAAGTCTAATCATCAATAGAATCAACATTAATCTGGCAGATCAAGTGGTGCTAGAAAAGGCTTCAATCTTTTATTGATTTTACTGCGAGTCTTTGACAGAAGCTTTGTTAGCTGCAGCCGCTTTCTGGTGATATAGCTCTCCCTGTACTAACAGTACAAACCATTCATTATTTTCCTTTCCTTTTTAGCATACCATTTTTATTTACTTTTCATGTTTTCAAAAATATTATTAAAAGTGGTTTATATCTTGAGTACCCCGATCCCCATTAATTTAGAGAAAGAGGTCAGTGGTAATTCTTGTGTTTCAGCACTTACATGGCAGAAACGAACAATGGGGAGGCAAGTTTCAATGGCTTCTCCTTAATTAGCTACCTGTTTCATAGAATACATGTTCTTGGTTTTTCAAGATTGCAGCAATGCTATGGAAATTGTTTTAACACTCTTAAAAATATATTCCAAAGCTGAAATAATAATTTCCAAAAAATTATAAAGAGGGATTGGTGCGGGCACTTGTCCCAAAAAAAAAAATTTTACCTTAAAAAATATTTTTTAAATATTTTTTTAAAATTTTACCATAAAAAAATATAATTTGTGTTTTGACACGTCTTAAATTATATTTTGACCCCAACAATTTTGTTTTAAAATTTTTTTGCCCCTTTCCCAGCGTCCGCCACTGGGTGCTGGCCCGTGATTTTTAGTGGGCAGCGTATATAAATTTATAAACTGTGTAATCTTCTAAGATTTATTGTGATCTACAGTTTCATGACGTAAGTTAAGCATGAAAATCCATTTAAAATCCCAACACTGCGAGACATCAGATTAAGAAACTGAAAATAATAGAGAACGAGACATGGTGGATCCTAAAAAACTCAGAAAATGTATTGTCCCAATCTGGAATTAAAATCAGTTTGACAGCCAAAAGGGTAAGCATAAAGCTATATTTTGGTTCTTGATAACTGGTATTTCACAAAAACTTGAAAAGACAAAAACTAAGAACAGATAACATCTTTAATAAATTCCTGCATGCTAATAAGAAAGCTTGAGAGACAGATCAATAGAACCGGTGGAGCCATCAAAACCAGTTAGTGCTGCAGTGCTGCTGGCTCCACAACAAGATTGATCTCCAATATTCAAAGATTCTGAACCCCACCCGGCCATTAGCTTCATCATCACATACTCATTGTTGTTTGAGTTAATGTTGCTTTTCATACATTTACCAGATGGAAAAAACTCATACTCCATCACCGAAGTCTTGCCAGCTTCTGAACTTGATGTTGATGATCCTCTCTTGTGAACTGCCACAATCTCTACACCCTAAATATGATTATGAAATTAATTCTCTCGTCAAAATATTGACGTTTTTTCCATATTAAGCATGCAATATAATGTATTACTACATTCTGATCAATTTATATATATGCTCAAGAAATTATATGCAATTGTTAGTATAAAAGAAATCTTGGAAGAAAAGGGTCATTAACCCAGGCCGTATTAACGATGATTTAGTAATTACCGGTTGGCCATTGTGAATGGTATATGCCACATTAGGTTCCGGGCGTATTTTTGTTGCAAGTCCTTGATTTTCTCTCTTGATGTAGGTATTGTGAGTTTGTCCAACATTTAACCCCAAGAATCCACACCCACTAACGTCTGGTTTCATTCTACAGCAGCTCAAATTTTGGCCATTAATTCTCTTTTTCTGCAAGAATAAAATAACTGATCATTTGAATGGATCAATTTATATATATATTTTAGTGCTGCAATTTTTTAATTGTTAAATATAGATATACCTCCTGGCTTGCACTGCAGAGTTTAGTCAAGTTATTTGATCCCTTAAGTCCAAACAAATCTGCTTGAAAATGATAATCAGACGCAAAACCTCCAAAACCCACCTGCCTATTAAACCCAAAAAATGTTTCATTTGGGTTACTGAAGCCCATTTTTCCCACAGCGGCATTCGAAGAAGGGGCTACGGGAAAGTTAAGTTCCTGATTAGTCGTCTTCTCAGTCATTTTCTTCCATTCTTGCCATCTGAGCTGCTCAAGTTGAGCCACCCCCATCCCTCTCTGCGGCTGCTTTTTCTTCTGTTTGGAACAAGACTCGCCAGCCTTCAACTTTCTCCGGCGAGACCGCTGTATTGGCCGGTGATCACGGTCTTCCGGCATGGCCATACAGATGTCTGTGTTTGGATCAGAAACCTTCATAACAGAAGCAGCCATTGTTTAATCAAGATTGTATATATATGATAATATGATGAAGAGAAGTGTTTTCTGTAAGTTTATACAGAGAAAAGAGGATAAAGAAAGGGAAAAGCAACCAACCAGAAGTAGAGGTACAGCTGAGAAATGCAAAATGTGGGGGTTTTTCATGAAGTATTTTGAGAGTGTGTCCAAATATGTGAATTATATACAGAAAGTTTGATGGTCTCATGTCCTTTTTAACTCTTGTCAGAGTTTATTGGCATTTTTCTTTAGTTAGTTAAAGCTTTTGCAGTCTTTATTTGTTGTTGGCTGATCTTTCATCATGACTGAGATTTGTAAACTTAATTTGGTTGGCTGCAATTTTAATTTATTGTACTTATTAATTGTGTTAATCTTTAAATGTTCGTCATTTATTATAGGGTAAATAGAGGACATCCTAATGTTTATCTGCTTTAGCACTTCACCATTTAACCTTTCAAAACATGTATTTAACCTCTGAACAATTTTAAGTTGAGCACTTAACCCCTAAACAATATTTGAGAACAATTTTCTTGAATATTCTGCCTGTAAAATCCCTCACAGCCGTCTCACATGCCACAATCGAGGGTGTATGTGTCTTTTTATGTATTTTCTACAGTAATTTTACTAGTAAAATTCATCGACCGTTGATATACTCGTAATATTCATTTTCAGGTATTTTCATATGGGTATACCGTAAAATTTCTGCGGAAAATATATGAAAAGACATGCATACCCTCGATCGTAGCATGTGCGATGCACGTGAGGGAATTTACAACCAAAATATTAGGAAAAATTTTTCCCGAATATTGTTTAGGGGGTTAAGTGCACTATTTACAATTGTTTAGGAGGTTAAGACACGTTTTGAAAGGTTGGGGTGAAGTGCTAAAATGGGTAAATGTTAGGGGTGTCCGTTATTTCCCGAATTTATATATAATTTAAGATATTTGTAGTAGCATTATATAGAATCTAGGAACTATATGTCCCCATAGCTGGTAGCGAAGAAATCAATAATATGTCAGGTTAAAAGTTTGGACAAGTTGAAACAAGGTCGATTATTGGGAATAATTAAGAAAAATATCATTTTTATTATATAAATATGAGATCAAAGATTTCTCGTTGTTTTATGTAATATTATATTATATATGCATGTGGATTGATCGATCTACTCTATGTCTTTAATAATATGATGAAAAGGCCCATGATCTAAGTTTTTTTCCATATTCTTTATTGCATGCATAATATTCGATAGATCACCATATAAACATGATTGTATAACATACAATATTTGAAACGTACATATATATGGCTAATTTGAATATATAATAGCAGTTTATTGCATTGAAAATAAACAATTTACCACATGTAATTTGTAAATATATGCAAAATAAATTCCTATTTACAAACCACGTGAGACAAATATCTATTAGCGATATTACAGGACTAAAGTGCCTATTTACAAACAACTGGGGGTAACATGTTTATAATCGATATCATATTGGGTAAATTGCTACTGACACCAGGTAAACGGTGTTGGATTTTGAGGCTTAATGAACTAATATTAAGCAAGATGAAAATATGCTTAATGAATTGAAATTAAGCAAGCAAAAATCGAACGAAGAAAACGAAGTTTTTCCGCCACAAAACGGGTCACTGAAGCTGCCCGGGAAAAATCCCGGGCAGTAAGGGAGGCGCCTGACTGCCTAGAAAATTATTTTCAGGCAGAAGGGTCTGCGCCTAGGCGCCCGTCGGGTATTTTCTGAATCAATGCACCATTTGGCATGCAGTTGTGTTTTTCATGAATGATTGCGTCCAAATTGAGTCTTTTGATGACAACATATGGCCTAGTATTAATAGAAAGGCATGATCAAAGTCATATCATCATCATATTCATTTGTTCTTGAAAGAGAGAGTTTGCAACATTTATGGTTGATATTCTTGTGATTTGTGGTGCTACAATCACAAGAGAAGTTGTTGTATCTTGGGAGAGAATTGCCACAAAGGCACAAACCGAAAGCACCTTGTGCGGGGCAAATTTCTTTTAAGGACAGAGTGTTATACACTTGCCTCGACTTAAGACATCCATCGTTTTCTTTTCCAAAAATAGCGCAGACGAAACCCCATAAAACGCAACCAACAAACGGTAATGTTTTTTCGTAATGAAGTTAAAAGTGCACTATTCCAAAAGCTTGAGGCGATAAATATGGATTGGGTCATGCATAATTCAATAATAACTCGTGCATACTTTTCCTTTTGAATTTATAGTAATTGTTTTCTTCTTGGGTGGAGAATCCTCAAGTTCTTAGGACAGCAAAAGGCATGATCCCTAAACAATAGGCCTGAGTTTGCAAGGGTCCAACTTATTTTTACTAGTTTTGGGGGTTTTCTGTTGCAAGTTTTGCTACTGGATGTGTGTACATTTAAAGCAACACATAAAAACAATCATATACACTGAGATTTGTTTCTGTTCCATCCATATCGACCAATACATATCTTTTGTATGTACGTATATTTTATAATCATAAATATTGTTTGTATTTCGTAACATATATTGTACACATCCAAATTAATATATAGATAAGGTACTATTAAGTATGTTTAATCCCTCAGAGCTTGACACCGTTGAGGCAACTGTCACCCCTTTTCACGTTTGAGAATTGCTCGAGCTCGAGCCTGGGTGTTAACAAAAAAAATCTCCACACCCCTTTGATAAAAAAAATAAAAACTTTCCTCAAATATTTTTAGTTATTAAAAGTAAATGCCTTAAAAATAACATTTCTTGCAACAACAAAACAAAAGGTGAGCACACCCATGTGGACGAAATCGAAAGTTTTTGCACAATAATTAAGATGGTCCAAATTTTGTTTACAGTATAATCTTCTTTAAATATCTTCCATTTCAATTTTATAATATGAAGTTGGACTGGTTAAGTTGTCAACGAACATATTATAATAATAACATCGGAAGATATAAGTGGGGATGAGTAGTTAAATATTATAGTACATCACACTCTTATCAATGTACCAAGCGATGCCAAGCTGTTGGTGAAGCATGTGAAAATGGCATTAACGATAATATTAATGCATAAAATATTGGAAATAATCTCATATGATCCATTTGAAATAGAATGGTTGCACAAATAACTTATTCTAAGTTTGATTTACAGATTTTGAAATAATATGAAACTCATGCGGAATTAATGGAGAATCATATTTAATATTTTTTTTCGAAAATTAATTAATAAAATACATTTTATTTGATTTAACATAAATTAGAATTATTTCAGATCCATGTGAGCTCTAGCTTCCCTCACAGAAGCCAGATGGACCCAATTTTTACTCCTCGTACGAGTAAAAGATTCTCCAACCCCACCCTAATTGGAAGCAGGTGATAGTTAGGGGACCACTGGAGATCAATCATGCTCTTACTTTTTAAGATATTCGTGGCTTCTAATATTACAAGATCGACACAATATCTTAAACAAATTTGTACATACAGACGTAGGTATAGCATGTTGGTGAAAGATAATTGCTGAATTAAGATTAAGTATCTGAGACCAACGAAATGAATCTATACGCCGGACATTCTGAAAACCTTGATCGATCATTGTTTAATGGCGCGATCGATCGAGATATGTGAAAAATGGGCACAAAAATTATTCCTAATGCGATCTGAGCAGATGTGTTGGTTGCGTGAGTCTCTTCATAGTGTATATGATCTTAAATAATGTTGGGTAACTTCTTGCGAATTCCATAATAACAAGCACACAGAGGAAACTAGCTATCCTCTTGCTTTCTTCAGTTAATTTATCAAAATAATGTTAATGAATGGTTTGATTAAATACTTCCTCACTGATGTTATAGGATAAACCAATTTCTTCGGTAAATTACAAGCAAGCGCCGAGCAAGAAGAATCCCGAGCAAGAAGAATACTGAAGAAGAAGAAGAACCTTGCTCTGCATATTGGTCAAAGTGTAGCGAGAAACCCGGGAGTAACTGACAAATCACCCGGAGCGGACGAACGTGCGATAATGTAGGCGAATTTCTCGGACATGTCTTGTACCAATAACGCCACGGATAAAGGAGATCGTGATCCAGATTTCATGCACATTAATTGTCAGAATCGCCACTATAAATACATCATGTTGGTCTCAGTTGAGGGGGTTGGATTTTTAGGCAAGAAAAGACTCCGAGCAATATCATATCTGTTCGGTCTTTTACTCTTATGTTGTGCCGAAAGTTCTTATTTGTGTCCGAGTCCTGTAAATCCATACAAGTTCATAGTGAAAATTTATATTGGATTAGGCCTAGTTGTTTTTCCTTCGATTTGGAGGTTTTCCACGTAAAAAAATGTGGTATCTTCTATCCTATTTTTTGTAACAAATATTTTACCGAACATAGAAATAGCGGATCACATCACTCATATTACTCAGCAACAAAATTTTTGAATAAGATAATTAAAATTTTCTAATATATCTTGCAACTTATTTAATTAAAGGCTATATTTCATTCTTGGTTCAAGAGATTGATCAATAAATGCATCCATCGCGTATATGTCATTTACAGTGGTGGAACGAAAAGGGAGCAACGATGATTTTCTGATACGGGCTCAATCCATCCTTACAAAATTGATTATGAATAAAGAAGAATATACCATGTGATGACCGTAATAAATTATAAATATTTATTTGTTGATAATTGAAATAATTATAAGATAATTATGGAATTCAATTATTGGGAATTTTATTGGGGGCGGAGTTGGGATAAATGATTCCGGGATTGAATTTATAATACTAATTAAATTTCATGGGGATTCTATTAATAATAATAAGGATTATTTGAGTTTGAGATTTAAATAAAAATTTTAATCAAGGGATGAGATGATAATTAGATGGTGTTTATTTAATCTAAGGTTAGATTAAAAGACTCACACACACCCCCACTTTTACACACATACACAAAATCGATTAACCCCTCTTCTCCCCCCAATTCTTCGACCGCCTCCTCTATCTCTCCCATTTCGTTCGACCTGCTATTCTCCCTCAAGGTTTGTGAATGATTTTTATCTCATTCTTGTCGTCGTTATCCCTTGCTTTTCCTTGTTATTTTGGATGATTTTAAGTGCGGTTTGTGGATCGAAATATACTGCTGCGTTGAGTTGAAAACATCACCATGATGTTCAAAAATGCTGCTCGATTTCCTTCTTGTTAGACTCGACTTTGTTGTTGTACTAAGATTCTACGTGATTCTCCGGATGTCGGGATAGCTTGATCTTGTTATCGACTTTAAGGTATGTGGTGACGTACGAGCAGGTATAATATGAATTATTTCATATTCCAGTATTCATAAATTGTTGAATTGTGATGACTGAATATAAGGGAACGAAAAATGTGAATAATTGTGATGACTGAATATAAGGGAACAGATATGTGAATAATTGTGATGTCTGAATATAAGGGAACGAATATGTGAATAATTGTTTGACTGAATATAAGGGAACGAATATGTGAATTGAGTTTGTTATATGTGGTATGGTGGACACGTAAATGTACGTGGTCCGGACATGGAGTTGGGTATGGATGCCTTTGGCATGACCAGTATGAGAAAGTATTGAGTGATAGATTGATAGACAGAACTGCATTGATATGGAATTATTTATGATTGAGCATAAATAATAGATTCTTGTTGTATTGAATTCATCGTGTGGTTGAGTATCATATTCTCAGTGACAATACTAAACTTGATATTATGAAAGCGTGTAAGCTTGAAACAGGAACATTGCGTGGAAACTGTACAGATTCAGAACTTCACAGGGAGTACATCTTATAGATTTTTGATACTATTAAATTGTGATATCATGATCTTTATGCATTGTTATGATATGGGTAGTATGATGCTGGTATGCTCACCCTGTGTGGTGCTGTTTCTGTTGAAACAGGTAGAACAGGTACGACATGTACTACGGCGTTTTGGGATGGTAAGCTCGAACTCGTTGAACGATGTTGCTTCCTGGAGTGTAGTTTGACTATGGGTTGAAGGCATACATTATTTATGCATTTAATTGGTATTCATTTATTTATTGCTCGTATGTAAGCATCTGGATGCATGTATATGGATTGTATAAGGTGTTGAAGCCCCCTTTTGATGTCTTCTTAGTATGGTGTTTTCCTTGGCTGGGAACTTACTTAGGGTTTTGGTTTCTTTTAAGTATTTTGTTTTTCCCTGGCTGGGAGTTATTTTGTGATGTGTTTCATTTTCGGATGCTCAATTTATGGGGAGACTCTGCCCAAATTTTTATAAAAACCCACAATGTAAAAGTGGTGCAATGGTGATGATAATGGGTGAACCTTGAGTCTTATTGCTGGTAGAAGTGATCATTCCATGCTCAGTATTTTTTATGTCATGGAGAATATGTGAAGCATGTAATGATTCTTTTAATAAATGAAATTTGTTTATACTCATACGACGTCATAAATGCACTAATGATGAGTTAAGGGGTTGGGGCCTTACATATCATCATGTAAGTTGGTCTACTATTCTCTTCCAGACAGATGCCCACTCAACCCACTCATGCCCTTGTGTGTCGTGGACCTGAACAAGTGTCGGTCATTCCTCGGGACTCTCCTCTCTAAAATATTTCTTTTGACACTTCATATTGAATTGTCGTCTCATTTAAAAACATGAGCTTTTAGAGAGATTTTGCAATTTATATATATATATTCTCTGACACTTCAATGAGTCAATCCTAAGTATTGATGACTTTCCTATTGAATATATGCACCAAACCAAAAACAAGACCTCTCTCGTTCATGCTAATCTAACATATAATTCAGCACACTTCCAAGTTTAAAAAAAATTAATCAAGTACCTAACATACGTATATAATTTGAGTAATATCTCGTATAGTAGAAATTATATTTAATTTGTTTATAGATTTTATATAGGGTTTTTTTTTAATTATATAACAAGTATTTTAATAGTATTTATAAAAATAACCCGAATTTTTTTCTTAAACTAACCGATGTCGCCAACTCAGCTGACGACAACACTAAAAATTATATTAATGTCGTCATCTGAGATGACGACAAAATAAAAAAAATTATTTTTTATTGTTGTCGCCATCTCAGATGGCGACAACATTATTTTTTTTAATAGGATGGCGACACCCATTAAATCTGAAAACACAAATAAGTTTTTTAATGGGTGTCGCCATTTAAGTTATGTTTTTATTGGTGTCGCCATCTCAGATACTTTAGTTTCATTCGGCTCCTTTATGGAAGATGAGTCAATCCATACATCTAAGATGTTAACAAAATTCTACCCTCCTTTTAATACTCGCCCGCTGCTCAAACTCATTCTCACATTCTAACGAAATTACAGAGCATCTGCGAGGCAGGAACTTCCATTTCTTTTCCAAATTATTGAAGGTAAGTTTTTTATTCATAGTTGATTTTAGCTAAATTATGATGTTGATATATATATTGTGAGTGTATTTTTTGTTGGTGTATATTTTGGCGATGTGGATGGTGAAAGGTTGGCTCCGGAGGGAGGCGGCCGTGAGGCGGCTGGTGCGGCGGGTGGCGGAGGCCGGTTGTTGGCGGTCGGGGCCGCGACCGTGGATAGCCGGTGGGTAGTGGTTGTAATGTTGAGATTAATGTTGATAATTTTGTATTATATTTCAGGATGGATCAAATGAGACAACCAGGCCCTGTTGACACATATCTTTGTCATTGCAGGCTTCACATCGATGTGAGGATGTATGGGGAGATGATATGGATAGCATACTGCGTGCGAGAAACCCAAATAGCTATTTTTGGGATATGTGCCCACTAGATATACGTGTTGTTAATTTGTTGCACGTGATTGTATTTTATGGTATATATATGTGTGTGATAAGATTGAGCTTGACATGCATCTGATCACGGTTTTAGTTGAGAGATGGCAAAGAAGTCGTTCAACAACGAAGAGTTAGAAGACAGACAAATCCTCCTGCTTGTGGTACTGGAGAAAATTTAGCTCATCGTCGTTGAAGTCATCATTTATGTTGTAAATATTTATGAGTTATGTTACATCAATTTGTTTGTGTGTGTTTTTATTATGTTACCATATAGCACATTATAATAAAATATTATCAACGTAAAAAATAATAACATAACATATTTTACTCGAACAAAGTACAAATTACATTACTTGAACATCATTATTTTTTACATTACTCGAACAAATTACAAATTTACTGATTTCGCGACGAAGTTGAGCCCATCTGTCGTCTTGCTCGGGCTTCTTGCCAATCCATCTCATTTTGGATACGTGTCGTTCGATCACGACCTACCCGTTTAGACTTACGCAGAGTGGAGTTGTGGAATAACTCAAAGCACGGGGTGTCACAATACTGCTCTGCCCACAGTGGATTGAATTGTATTTGATATATGTTCCAGTATTGAGACATATTATAATATTGGTTGTCAATTTTTTTTTGCATTTAAGCCATAATGTCGACACACTTGTATCACATGTGAATATGGTATGCCGAATTGTTTCCATTTTCCGCAAGAGCATTCTGCTTTGAGGTTGACAACGTGAGTATTGTCGCATCCTGCTTGCTCCCTAATGATTACAGAGGTGGTTAATTGTCTTCGATCGAACATCCAAACATCATGGTGAATGGAATGATTATCAGCACGAGCATATTTTTCAAAGACATAATCCAGCCAATCTTGATTATTCTGGATCATTCGTTCCGTTTTCTTAAGTCGTTCAAGAAAATATAGCACACATCGATCAAAAGTTAATTGCACAATGGCGGTGATTGGAAGGTGACTAGCACTCTTCATAACTCCGTTATTGCACTCGGACATATTTGACGAAAGAATACCACAACGCCATCCACCATCATGAGCAAGAGTCCATTTTGACTAGTCAATCCAATTCAACTAATCAAATGCTTTTGGTTCAATACTTTTATTTCATCCATTGTAGAATCAAACTTTCTAAGCTGATTTTCTGATCCAGCTTTCCAGCATAAGTCTTTCAAATGAACACTTTTGAATCGACTATTAAAGTTTGAGCACACTTGTCTCAAACAAAATTGATGCACTCCACGCGAGGAATTGAAGTCGGTAATACATTCAGCGGCTGCAATAAGGCCCGGATGCCTATCAGATATCAAGCACACACCGTCAAATCCTTTAACAATGTGCTTGCCAATCAACCAAAAACCATTTCCATGACAAAAATCTTTCCTCGTCAATGATTGCAAAGGCCAAAGGTAAGACTTGATGTTAGCATACATGGCCACGGCAATCAACATCTTTTGTTGATATTTTGTATACAGATGTGTTCCATCTATACTTATAACTTTTCGGCAGTGTTGGAATCTATCTGCACATGGTTGGAAGACCCAAAACACATAATTCAAAGTCATCTCTGTTGGTTTAGCATTCGGTAGGTGATCACATTCGACGACTGTGTCTGAGTTTCATTTTTGCAAAGCTCCCATGTAATAAGGCAACTTTTTCACAGAGCTCTCCCATGTTCCATACACATTCAACCGCACGTCTCAAACTATACCAGCCTTTTGCATATGAGATCTCAAATCCATACTTATCTTTAACAGTCTGAATAACATACTTTATCTCATATGATGGATAATGATCGCTATTATTTTAAACAGTATTTTGCAGTGTAGCGATTGTGTACCGCAAGTGCACGGTGTCAAGTTTTAGTATAATGATATGAAAAGTACGGATTGTCGAACCCACGAGGACTAGGAAATAATTACCAAACTCCACTAGTTTAACTATATTTAGTCTACGATAACTGGTTGTGATTAATTAACTAAATTGACTAATGAACTCAAGATTAACCCAAAAACACAAGAACGAATAAGAATAAAGTCAGAAGAAACAATTATCAAGACTTTCGGTTCACCTAAGTAATCCCCCACAATTCACCTATTAGTTAAGAATTGAATTCAAACAATCTAAGGTGACGAGTTTTCCAAATTTATCCAATATACTCTCTCGAGTTATATTAAACCTAATATCAAATTGCAGTAAGTCACTCTCGTGTACTTATTTAACAACACAATATTGTATTAAGATCCGTGAAAACTTCTAGCTTTCGATTACTAGATATCTATAGCTATCACACGTGTATTTGACTTCATCTCTCGATATCAGTCTGAAATCCACGGCGTAAATCACTATATCGAATCACAATTTTATCTCTCGATATCGATTGTAATTTAAATATCATTCAAAGATGTCCAAACCCTTAAAAGCATGAAGAACAATGATCTAAGCACTTAGATAATAAGAATCAATCAAAAACATTCAATTAAAATCATGGGTTCATACAAAGGATCCCCTAAGTCTTGATAACAAACCTAGCCGACAATCTCCATCAAATAACAATGCATAAACATGTTTTGCAACATTCTAAACATTAAAATCTAATGAAAATATAGAACTAAAGTTAGAAATACGGAAATAACGAGAGGCGTTGACTCCTTGCGTTGCTCCGTCGTCCCGTCTCTTCCGATGTGTCTCTTCTTCAATGGTTATGGTGTATGGATGGTTGGAGAGGATGATGGGTGATGGAGGCTATGATGTCTAGGTCTGAATTATAATGTCCCCTTGAGTAGGTCTCGTCCGTCCCTTGTAAAAAAATCCCCTGCATCAAATAAGGAAAGCAGTCCAAAATTTCCAAAATTCATCAGGCGTAATTACGTCTCCGAAGTGGCGTAGTTACGCGTGTCGACGTGTCAACAAATCTGGCTTCCCGCGTGATAGGCGTAATTACGCCTCCAAAGTGGCGTAATTACGCCAATTAAATTTTCAAAAGCCGTGGGCTAGGCGTCGTTACGCCTCAAAGTAGGCGTAATTACGCCTGTTGAATTAATTCAATGATGTTTCTTCGCCTTTTTTCAGCTTCTGGCGAGTTTTGTATTTTGGCCATAACTTTCTCATATGAACTCCAAATTTGATGAATCAGCTGTCCACGCGAAGATAAGAGAAAGTTCTACAACTTTTATATGGACCACATTTCCAAAACATGGCTCGAACATATAGTAATGTGAGGAGAAAGGAGCAACATGTGTCTTGGATTCTGGTTTTTTCCTCTTTTCTTCAACTTTATACATTCTTTCATCATTTTTGGTTCATTTCTTCTACTTTTATGCATTTCAACATTGATTCCTGAAATATAGAAATATAAATAAACCGTAAAATAATCCAAGAATCAACACCAAACATATACATATCATAGCCTAAAAACGCGTAATATTCAACCCTATCAACTTCCCCAAACTTAAACTTGATCGTCTCGAGCAAGAAATAAGATCAAACAGTCAAGTTCAACATTGAAGATTCAAATAAACCAATTCATAGTCAATCATGTAGCTCAGACATCTCACTTACAGACAAACAAAAATAAATCAGAAAGTTTAACAAGTTGTGTTTTCTCCTAGATCAAACAACATGTCTTCGAATCAGAACGTGCGTGTGTGCTATTGTCACTCTCAAGTTTCATGCAATTTTCATAGATCAAATCATGCTAGGTAATGAAAGTTAAGATTATCCTTGAGTACCCCATATTTCTATTTTCAAACACTTCTCCACTAATGTAGTCACTCCCTAGACTTGGATCAATAGGTCTTTTTAAGCTTATAGCGTTAGGCCTAGGTGTTTGGCTTCAAAGAAAGGATGGGATAGCAAAAAGAAGAGAGTATAAGCATGTAATGTTCATATTGTTAGCACAACTTGAGCTTCTCTTCTTTTTCTCTTTTAGCCTTGGCCACTTTGGGTCTTAGTTCGATAATAATTTTTTTTTTCTCAAGGCTTTTTCTGTTCTTTTCTTTTCTCATTCATCATCTTTTTTACAATAAGCTCATCAAAATATAGCAATTCATGTGCATCTAATGAGAATCATTATACTCCCTTAGGTGAAGATAAAAAATTCAATTTAGGCTCAATTAGGTGGGTATAATGAGTTTGCCAAAGAATGTTGAATGGGGGCTAATAGTATGTTAAACATACTCCATTCTTTTTCAGTTAGGCTCAAATTAGGATACTAGAGATTGATGTAAACATTGTAAGCTTGAAAGGCTCAAACGGTCCAAAGATCGCCTAGATCATCTCCTAATCAAGTTCATGACTATAAAATTTCGCCTCAAAGTGTCATCATAAAATAGTCTGAGGTACTCTAAGATGCTCAAAACAATTCATCAAGTTCACAAAAAATTTCACTACTACATATGCAATTCACAAGATTATGACTCAAATGTGCTCAAAATATTCCTCATCTTTGACATGCTACTCAAAACAAGATATTCACAAATAAGTCTTACAATCATCAAAACTCAAGTTGACATGCATAGTGAGACTAATATCATCATGGAATAGAGACCACTACTATGATTTATTCTTATCTTACTAATTGAACTCATTTTCAAGAAATTTTTTTGTTGGTGCTCCAGAAACGATCAATTTCCAAATAAGAAGCATGACACAGTAATGCACTCCCCCAAACTTAATTCATGCATTGTCCTCAATGTAATAAGCATGGAAAGTACGACAAAGCATGTACCGTTGACAACGACCGTCAGTGATCGTTGTCCAATTCCTCATCAGCTCGTGGGGCATATTGTTGGAACACGTCACAGCACGCATGGAGTCTCTCAAAATCAAAAAAACAAAAACAAAAACAAACCAAAATAAACTAAAACAAAGCGAAAGGGATAGGAAAGAGTTCTTGATTTATAGTCCCAAACTGGACTTTTTACCATTTACGCTCAAGTGCCGCAAGGGCCAGTGGGGGACGATTTTCCATCCTCCATGTGGTAATGTCGTAACCACTTCTCTTTCACAGTGAATAGTCCCCCATGGTCATCTCTCAGTTTGAAGGTGTCGAATGGTAAAACATCGACAACTTTGAATGGTCCAGCCCATGGTGCGTCAGACTCCCATGGAAAAAATCTCATCTTTTTCCTATTCATTAATACCGAGTCTCCTACACCAAATTTACCTCTTCTTTGTTGGCCATTCGATGTGACCTCCACCTTCTTCTCACTCTTACCCTGCATCGCATCAACAGATAGTGTATCAATTATATTGACACTAAAACATCGGTGCTCAGTGCGTGTAGTGTTCACAACTTTGAACATATCATAAAGTAACTTGATCCCCCCTACTCGGAGGATCAACTTCCCTTCTTGGACATCTATCAATGCCCTTCCAGTAGCTAGGAACGGTCTTCCGAATATCAATGGCATGTCCGCCTCCTCCTTTATGTCTAGCACCATGAAATCCACCGGAATGGTGAATTTGTCAACCTTTACCGGTACATCCTCCACTATCCCATGAGGGTACTTGATGGACTTGTCTACCATCTGCAATGAGACATTGATTGCTTTTAGCTCTCCTAAGCCCAGCTTCCTGTACACAGACAAAGGCATTAAATTAACACTTGACCCCAAATCACATAAAGATTGATTAAAAGATTTAGAATTTATTTTGCAAGGTATAGTGAAACTCCCTGGATCCTTTAACTTTGGTGGTGAATCATTTTGAATGACAGCTGAACACTCCTCGGTTAAGTTTATCATCTCATGCTCTCCCAGTTTCCGCTTTTTCGATAGAATCTCCTTTAAAAACTTAGCATAATTCGGCATGTGCCGAATAGCATCTATGAAAGGCATCTCAATATGAAGATTCTTAATCAATTCTAAAAATTTAGCAAATTTAGCATCGATCTTTGCTCTCTTATACGCAGCGGGGAATGGGGGTGGGATATCTACCTCAGCAGGTGTGATGGGTGTAGAGGTCTTAGTAGACTTACCTTTGTCGCGTGTTTGTCCCTCTTCTTGCTTGATGTCCGCCTCGCCTCTTAACTCTACGTGCACATCCTTCTTCTCAGCGACCTCCTTTCCACTCCTCAACGTGATAGCATGTACTTGCTCCCTAGGTTTCGTCTCAGTGTCACTAGATAGTGATCCTGGTGCTCGTTCGGCTACGATCTTTGCTAATTGTCCCATTTGGACTTCCAAGTTCTTTATCGATGCCTCATGATTGTTCATCCTTGTTTCAGCCGATGATATGAACTTAGTTAGCAGCTCCTCCATGCTTGGCTTTGGTGCATACCCCGATGGTGGTTGGGGATAGTTCCTCGGCCCAGTATTGTACGTATTTGGGTAGGGGTAGGTTTGTGGTGGTCGGTTCCCTACGAAATTAACAGCTTCATTAGTAGTAATGAATGGGTTACCAACCTGGCATTCAGTGCTCGGATGTCCTCCATGGCAAAGCTCGCATGTAACAGTTTGGACTTGCATTGCATGCATGCTCAAACTATCGATCTTCTTGTTCAACGCTTCCAACTGGGCAGCTAGGGCAGTGACTTCACTCACTTGATGCAATCCGACTTGCTTCTTTGGCACGTTCCTCTCAGACTGCCATTGACAGCTATTAGCAGCCATCTCCTCCAACAGTGTATAAGCTTCCTCGGGCGTCTTCCTCATCACTGTTCCTCCTGACGCTGCATCAATCATAGAACGATTATCAGAAAATAAACCGTTATAAAATGTTTGTACCTGCAGCCAGATAGGGAGGTCGTGATGTGGGCATCTCCTCAGTAGATCTTTGAAGCGCTCCCAAGCCTCATATAGTGTCTCTGGATCACATTGGGCAAAAGTAGTGATGTCATTGCGCATCTTGGCCGTCTTGGATGGTGGAAAGAATTTTGACAAGAACAACCGCGCCATTCCATCCCACGTGGTAATAGATCCTGCAGGCAACGATTGTAACCAAGATTTAGCTTTATCACGTAAAGAAAAGGGAAACAAACGTAACCTGATGGCGTCGTCAGTAACGCCATTATGCTTGAATGTATCACAAATCTCCAAAAAGTTGGAGATGTGATCATTTGGATCATCTGTAGCAGCTCCCCCAAACTGGACCGAATGTTGGATCATTTGTATGATAGCAGGCTTGATCTCAAAATTGTTAGCCTGTATGGTTGGTCTCGTAATACTCGACAGTGATCCATGGAATGCAGGGTGGGCATAGTCCATGAGTGATCTTGCAACTGGTGGTACCAGAATCTCCTCGGTATTAGCCATATGTGCTCTTGCTTGCCTTAGCCTCCTTTGACAAGTGCGTTCAATCTCGGGATCAAAGGGCTCAAGTGTAGGGTTGCTACTCCTTAGCATGCACCAAGAGATAGTACCCTGTAACAATCAACCAAAACAAAAAGAAACAGTAGAAGAGAAAAAAATCGAAAATAATAAAAAAAAACAAATGACTAAACTACAATCAACTAATCTCGTTTGATATTATTAAAACTAGTCCCCGGCAACGGCGCCAAAAACTTGATCGCTATTATTTTAAACAGTATTTTGCAGTGTAGCGATTGTGTACCGCAAGTGCACGGTGTCAAGTTTTAGTATAATGATATGAAAAGTACGGATTGTCGAACCCACGAGGACTAGGAAATAATTACCAAACTCCACTAGTTTAACTATATTTAGTCTACGATAACTTGTTGTGATTAATTAACTAAATTGACTAATGAACTCAAGATTAACCCAAAAACACAAGAACGAATAAGAATAAAGTCAGAAGAAACAATTATCAAGACTTTCGGTTCACCTAAGTAATCCCCCACAATTCACCTATTAGTTAAGAATTGAATTCAAACAATCTAAGGTGACGAGTTTTCCAAATTTATCCAATATACTCTCTCGAGTTATATTAAACCTAATATCAAATTGCAGTAAGTCACTCTCGTGTACTTATTTAACAACACAATATTGTATTAAGATCCGTGAAAACTTCTAGCTTTCGATTACTAGATATCTATAGCTATCACACGTGTATTTGACTTCATCTCTCGATATCAGTCTGAAATCCACGGCGTAAATCACTATATCGAATCACAATTTTATCTCTCGATCTCGATTGTAATTTAAATATCATTCAAAGATGTCCAAACCCTTAAAAGCATGAAGAACAATGATCTAAGCACTTAGATAATAAGAATCAATCAAAAACATTCAATTAAAATCATGGGTTCATACAAAGGATCCCCTAAGTCTTGATAACAAACCTAGCCGACAATCTCCATCAAATAACAATGCATAAACATGTTTTGCAACATTCTAAACATTAAAATCTAATGAAAATATAGAACTAAAGTTAGAAATACGGAAATAACGAGATGCGTTGACTCCTTGCGTTGCTCCGTCGTCCCGTCTCTTCCGATGTGTCTCTTCTTCAATGGTTATGGTGTATGGATGGTTGGAGAGGATGATGGGTGATGGAGGCTATGATGTCTAGGTCTGAATTATAATGTCCCCTTGAGTAGGTCTCGTCCGTCCCTTGTAAAAAAATCCCCTGCATCAAATAAGGAAAGCAGTCCAAAATTTCCAAAATTCATCAGGCGTAATTACGCCTCCGAAGTGGCGTAGTTACTCCTGTCGACGTGTCAACAAATCTGGCTTCCCGCTTGATAGGCGTAATTACGCCTCCAAAGTGGCGTAATTACGCCACTTAAATTTTCAAAAGCCGTGGGCTAGGCGTAGTTACGCCTCAAAGTAGGCGTAATTACGCCTGTTGAATTAATTCAATGATGTTTCTTCGCCTTTTTTCAGCTTCTGGCGAGTTTTGTATTTTGGCCATAACTTTCTCATATGAACTCCAAATTTGATGAATCAGCTGTCCACGCGAAGATAAGAGAAAGTTCTACAACTTGTATATGGACCACATTTCCAAAACATGGCTCGAACATATAGTAATTTGAGGAGAAAGGAGCAACATGTGTCTTGGATTCTGGTTTTTTCCTCTTTTCTTCAACTTTATTCATTCTTTCATCATTTTTGGTTCATTTCTTCTACTTTTATGCATTTCAACATTGATTCCTGAAATATAGAAATATATACCATAAACCGTAAAATAATCCAAGAATCAAACTATACCAGCCTTTTGCATATGAGATCTCAAATCCATACTTATCTTTAACAGTCTGAATAACATACTTTATCTCATATGATGGATAACGTCGAACGATTCCCACTAACAAACTAGCAATCATATTTTTGTCCAGATTTGCATGATCGATCGATAAATCACTCAAAAGACAAGTGTGAGAACCCACATACTTTGTTATTTTGAATATTCATTTTTTTACTCAACGAGGCGCGTAGAAACCATCTGGAAGGCATATCTGGTGTACTATGTTTGCACACCACTTTTCATAATGTTTTTGTACTTTTGACAACAAGATACTCACGTTTTACAATCCGTAACGAGTAATCCTTCACAGCTGCCTGAAGATGACCTTTATCTTTAAATAGTATGTTCAGATGGATATTTCATTTGGAATAATCATAGTAACTCCCCCACTTACCAGTTGGAAGGTCGATCGAATCTCCAAATACGTCTGGATGTGTCGTGGAGAAAAAATGGAATTGTTTGATAAATGTCATGGTCATTTGTCGTGGTTGTGTCTGTTACATTAACTGGCACTTCTTCAATAACAACCTCATCGTCATCAGACTCATCCAGATGGATCCCATCCGGTTCAGACTGAATATCATCTCCACAATACATGTCTGCTAGTGGCTCGGGAACAATATTGTCAGCAACTATTGGAGCATCATCTTGAATCCTAGAGGTAGTTGGTCTTTCTGTAACTACTACAAATGGGCCATTACCACTTGTTGGCATTTCTGTAATAAAATCATAAGCTCTTTTTTCTGTTTGTATATACATCTCCAAACAACTATAATTTTGTTTAGAATACAATAGCCATGCTAAATTGTACTCACTGTCAACGGGAAAAATTGTTTGTTTCATCCACGAAAAATCACTGAATATATATTTACAATATATTTTCAGAATGAACTGGTTACGCTCGATACCAATAATATCATATACGTCGTTCAATAACTGCAAATAATTAATAGTGCGAGATATTGTCATGCCTTTTGAAGGACCACGATTATATCTAACAGATTCTGAATCTTGTAATATATTGTCTCCCCAATACAACAAAACTTTAATTGATATACCTTAAAAAATAAAGACCAAATTTATAAATTAGTGCATTATATATAATGTTGTTAAATTTGATTATTTATATAACAACAGACCTGCAACGTGCCGACCAGAAGAAACAACTGGAGGAAATAATGAAGATTATGGTTTACCAATTCTGAAGATAAAATGTTTACGAATTCTGAAGATATTTTGGTTTACGAAATGAGCAACATTGTGTTCGATTATATAGACGAACAAATTGATTGTTGTCGCCATCTCAGATGGGGACATCAAATAATAAAAAAATTCATTGTCACCATCTCAACGTTTAAAAATAATAATTTTATGTCGTTATATACCGACATCGGTAGAAAAATTATTTTTTTTAAAAAAGATGTCGCCATGGCGACATAAAAAAAATGTTCATTTAAAGTAATCGCCATGTCAGATGACGACTTCAATTGAAGTCGCCATCTGACATGGCGACATCAAAAAAATATGTTTTTTTAACGAAGTCGTCATGTCAGATGACGATTTCATTTGAAGTCGTTATCTGACATGTCGATTTCGGTTAGTCTACTAATAAAAAAAAATTGGGTTAAATTGTTAAATAATGTTAAAATACAGGTCAATTAATTAAAAAACCCTTTTATATATGTGTAATTTTGTTATAAACCTAAGACCAAGTACCCAAAAAGGAGTATTTACCTTGTCGTCAACTTAATTTCTGGATCTCCACACTCCTTTTCTTGACTTTGGTCTATATATATATATATATATATATATATATAAATAATGTAAACAGTGAAGGGCTTCTACTTCTTCTTTTTGCTGGTTTTTTTTACTCGTGGGCCTTGGTTCTTTTGTTTTTTGTTCTGTGTCTTGGTTTGGTCTTTATCCGCTTGCATTCAGAGCCCCCCTCTACCCTGGATGTGTACATCTTTTGATCTGTACCTTGGTTGGATCTTTACCCGCTTGCATTCGAATATCTCTTCTACCCTTGATATGTGGTTGTATGTTCCGTGTAGCGAAGAGGCGGACGTTGTGTATCGAAGAGGCGATAGTTTATTTCGTGAGATCCTCGCTTGGTCACGCGGAAGGGGTGGGGATGCATTAAATGCTGGGCTTTTCTTTCTCCTCTGTGTACAATGAAGGGGCGTCGATTGCTTGCGATGTTTGGTGATATCTCTTCTATGTTTATATTACTGAGCCTTGCGTTTTCTTGTTTTTGTTTTTTTTTTTTTGGGCTTTTGATTTGATGGTTCGATCAATCTTTTAGATCCTCCGCAGTTACCCCTCCGAAGAATCAAATATTGGGTTTCTCGCTGGTGAGTTTTGTGCAGTCGAGTTTCCATTTCTTTTTTTTTTTTGCTATTTTGCTGAGTTTTCTTGATTTCCCGACAATTTTTTTGGCGGAGAGCAGTAGTAGATGTCATTTTCAACTATTATAGTTTGCTTTAGCTGGATTTGTTCAACGTCTCGAGCCTCTAATGGTTATATCGATCCAATTTCTGATTACTTTTTGTTTGATTGTTGAGGAATAAATATTTTGGTGATTTATAAGTGTTGCCGAATGGAGTCCGAATATTGGCATAGGCTAAGCTATCTCGAATTTTTTATACTTTTTTATTGACTCATTCAAATTTCTGCTGTTTTTTAGGTAATTTTCATCGATTTTCATATTTTGTTACTGTATAAAGCTAAAGATGGTAAAACCTTTTGCTAATAAATGAGTCCGACCTTTAATATTAGCTTGCACCAGAGTTTTCGTTATCTAGGACAACCATGAGAAGAATGAAATTTCAGCAGTCTTATCATGATTTTATGTTTTCTATCAGCAAGTAGACATTCTTTTCTCTATTCCTGTTTTAATTGGATAGTATGGAAATTGAAACAACGGTCTAGTGTAGTATAATCATCAGCTTGTTTCTTTGATAGACTCAAAAAGGGAGGTGGAGGAAGGATTCGTGACACAAATATGAAAAGAGTTGTTCATAGCTTTGTCGCTGGTGAGTTTTGTGCAGTCGAGTTTCCATTCCTGTTTTTTTTTTGCTATTTTGCTAAGTTTTCTTGATTTCCCGACGATTTTTTTGGCGGAGAGCAGTAGTATATGTCATTTTCAACTATTATAGTTTGCTTTAGCTGGATTTGTTTAACGTCTCGAGCCTCTAATGGTTATATCGATCCAATTTCTGATTACTTTTTGTTTGATTGTTGAGGAATAAATAATTTGGTGATTTATAAGTGTTGCCGAATGGAGTCCGAGTATCGGCATAGGCTAAGTTATCTCGAATTTTTTATACTTTTTATTGACTCATTCAAAATTCGGATGTTTTAGGTAATTTTCATCGATTTTCATATTTTGTTACTGCATAAAGCTAAAGATGGTAAAACCATTTGCTAATAAACGAGTCCGACCTTTAATATTAGCTTGCACCAGAGTTTTCGTTATCTAGGACAACCATGAGAAGAATGAAATTTCAGCAGTCTTATCATGATTTTATGTTTTCTATCAGCAAGTAGACATTCTTTCTCTATTCCTGTTTTAATTGGATAGTATGGAAATTGAAACATCGGTCTAGTGTAGTATAATCATCAGCTTCTTATATTTCAATTGTTTCTTTGATAAACTCAAAAAGGGAGGTGGAGGAAGGATTCGTGCCACAAATATGAAAAGAGTTGTTTATAGCTTTGGTGCAGGTTAATACTTTTAAAGGAATGTCGGACTTGTTCATGTACGAGGTAGGTTTCCTCCTTACCTCGTAAAGTAACTCGTGATATCTGTTTTATGATCATCTGTTTTTAAAGTAATGGAACTTTGAACTTATTGATCAAAGTATAGTTGTGGTGTTTCACTCTTTTGTTCCTTTTTTATGCTTATAAATTTTGTGCGATTGACTTTTAATTGCACCAATATTGGATCGTTAATTGCATTTAAGTTTTAATCAGTTTGTATCATACAGTGCTGTTTTAAGGTGCCAATCATAAATCATGAACACATAATTATTTACTAACAACTTAAGATCCATATAGTACCAAAAGAATTTGTGTCAAAGCATCTCCAAGGCTCACCAAACGTACAGGTCATGTTGGTCTTAAAGTCGTTGCAGAGTAGGAAGGCCAACTCTGATTCCAATAAGATAATACAATTAACAGATTCTATGAAGCAACAAGTACTATACATTAAAATGTAATTTTTAATGTATAGGCGAAATGAATTTTATCAGTAAATTTTTTTATTGGGATTTGTTGATATATTGTTAACGCCATTTCCTTGGTGGCATATAGAGATGTCAAACGGAGCGGACGGCACGAGGCACGGCACGAGCACGGCACGTCACGGAGCGGCACGGCACGACACATTTTGCACCGGCACGACACTGTAGCATGGGCCATGCCGGGCCATAGGGTGCTGGCCCGTGGGCCGGCACGGCACGGCGCGAATAGCAAAAATTTTTTTTTTTTTTTAAAAAAACTGGTAGCGATCGATCGCCAGTTAGGTGGCGATCGATCGCTACACCAAAAAATAAAAAAAAATAAAAAAAACTTGAAATGGGTCGTGCCGGCACGGCACGGCACGAAGCACGGCACGTAGGGGCCGTGCCTATGGGCCGTGCCGGGCCCGGCCCCTTGTGGAAATGGGCCGCACGGCACGGCCCATTTTCGAAACGTGCCGGCACGGCACGGCACGAATAGTGCCGTGCCGGCACGATTAAACGGGCCGTGCCGGCACGGCACGACCCGTTTGACACCTCTAGTGGCATATAGTATAAGTAATCCATCGATGGGCCATATTTACAACACCTACAACATCGGATTGGAATGAACTATTTGGAGGCATAGTAGTAGTAACCGATTGGAAAGGGTGCCATAGGTGTTCTAAATATGTCAGTTCGAAGTGCCAGGTATAGCTGCTATATTTGAACCATTTTCGTGCGTTTATCATTATTTTATATATATCAAATAAGATGATCATTGGCACCGTGCTTATTTATTTAATTTGAAGCTTGTCGAAGATTTTAAAAAAAAAACATGATGAAATTGCTTTAGTGTGGCGAAAGCGATGATAAAGTCTAGAAAGTAGAGACTACACCTTAATGCCAAGTTTGCAAGATCTTACAACCTCTTAGGCGTGCTAGGTTGAGGATATAGTTTCTGGGCAGGATCAAAATTTTCATATATGGGTCATCTTCTGCTCAAGTCGTAGAGAAGTCAAATTTTCCAACAAATAATAATTTAATATTATTTCATTTTATCTTGCATGTATCCAAATTGTGACGTGTAATATATTGATATAAAAAAACAGGGCCTCATCAAGGAGCCACTTTAAAAAGAAAGACATCCATTTCCACTTTAATATATTGATCTAAAATTTTACGATATCATTACACAGACATCAAACAAACATATGTATAAAGGGATTAACGAGAAATAACAACAAATTGTGACGATGATTTATGAGCACAATCCCTCTAATTACATCTGTTCTCGCAGCTTTTCAAGGAGTCTCACGCAACAAAAAGTACACATTAAAAAAATTACACAGTACCACTACTTGCTAGTTCAAAAAACAAAAACAAAATTCCAAGTTCAGGTTATTATATATCCATTGTTCGCAATATCGGTCGAAGAACGACCGTCCTGTTACTGGACTGGCCGACATGGCAAACGACGGTTTCACATCGCGGAGTGGTTTCAACTTTTTCGCAAAAGATCAATGTAACTGGAACAATGATCTCCATTATGCACTCCGCGCTATTGTTTCGGCGAACATGAATATATCTTCTCACACAGGAAATTAATGGCTGTAGTACCCTGGGACGATCCCTTTCCAGCAGCCCTTCCGTGATCACTCTTTTCTTGTCCTCCTCCTAGTCAACAGCGTCGTTCAACAACAAGTCGACACTACTGGCTGCGCTTTCCGGCCGGAACATCCGATGGCGGTGGCATGAAGAAAAGAAAAGGCATGATGAAGTGCAAGTCACAGTGGCAAACACCTTGCCCCAGAAAACCAAAGCGACCAAAGAAATAAAAAATATGCACATTTTAACTGCACACCCACACTTTTCACCATCCCTTTTTATGGCTTGTGGATTCAAGGTTTGCTTGGAATCCAATGAAGATGCAGATCGTTTGATTCTTTCCGATCCAGAGCGCGAGTTTGATGAGATTGAAGAGGACCGGGACGACGATCTTGATGAACTTGTGACACTGCGTGAGAATATTGAAGCTGAATTTGTTCGTGACAGTAGTTCCTCAGAATTCTTGTTGGTATTTACAAATTTTGCATTTGCTGATGATGATGAACAGTGACTGTTTGATCGAAAGGGATCTTTCTTGGATTTTTTGTTTCGAAATTTCTTGGCCTGTTGATTAAATTCAATGAACAACTTTAATAAAGAATCATAATCCTGATTTTTCTATTTAGTGATGGATCACATCAAGAAAAGTAACTAAATTAACAGACAAGAGGGGAAACAAGTGACAATAAACAAGAAACTAATCAAGATTCAAACCGCATGGAGACCAAAACCACATCATTGAATCAACGAATGATCAAGCCAAAAACAAAACAGTTAAAAAAAACTAAATAATTAATCAACCCTTGATGCTTACCGATGACGTCTTGAAGAAAACGGCCTTCATCGCTGCGGAGAAACCCCGGCGAGCCCTCTTCTTCCTTCTGACAGAGCTCTCCGAGGCACGGTCAGGGTCATCATCAGAGAAAACTTTCCTCCCCCAATTCCTTACGTGATCCATTCCATGCATTTAAAATTTTGCAAATAATGGGGAGAAGAAATGGAAAGAAACGGTAATCAAAAAACAATTTATTCAAGTTTCAAAAAACAATTTTATCCAAAACCTGGTAATAGGAAATCGAGAGATTTGTTTTAAGGAAAAAATCAAGAGATTTTGGTTTGTAAAAATAGTGGCGAATATTCAGGGGACGGGTGTCTGAGAAAACTAAGGGACGTGTTTTGTAGTGAGTATAGAGGAAGGCCTGCTTTGCTTAAAGGGATGGATCGGGGAATTGAATTTAAGCTAATTCGTGTCCGAGGAGACATATAAAATGAGGACAGCAATGGGGTGCTGGCTTTTATCCAATAATAAAATATATTTTTACAAAACTCCTATACCGACTTGGGAACCTTTCTTGTTTTCTTATCCGTCCATGTGTTCGCTATCTCGAGATTAAACAGTATTTTAAAATAAGTTTCTAAAAATTAAAATAATTGTTTGTATGCCCAATATTTCAGAACATTTATACATGGCCAGATGGAACGGATCAATTAAGGTGGTCAAAGTTTGATCCGTTATGATGTTTACAATTAATTATTCAAAATATTTTATATTGTTTTTGTTTAAAATGTGAAAAGTTTTTTTTTAAGTAAAAATATTTAGTGTTTTCTATTGAAATAAAAAAGCTTATTAATGAACTTCAAATTATTACAACATTGACATAACACAAATAAAAGCAGTGAAAAATGTCTCATGGCATTCTTCTATACTTCTGTTTTTACATGCTTATTTTAAAGAAGCAATAACAGAAACAATGAAATAAAACACTCAAAATCTATTTTGCTAGTCTGAAAAACAGATAAGAAGTTTTGAAAAGCAACTGCAAACCCTCCTATGTCGCGTTTGATTATGTAATAATGGATTGGAACTGCTCATCCAATTCACAAGCCATAAAACAAGGAGGGATCAATATGACTCATCATCAACAATCAACAACCAACAACCAAGTTTTGATATCACTAAAAAGCGCGACGACATCTAGATATCAAGAGATGAGATATTACATCTCCGTTCTTTAATGTGTGTAACTAGTCTCAAGATGATCTGAAAGCGGTAACCAAACATGATAAAGGGGTCGGAAAGTTTTTCCGGTATAAAGCCTCCGACGCTCAAGTCAAACGAGAGAAAATAGGGAAAATAGGTGTTGTAAGGTAATCAAAATTTGTTGTCAATGAATCAAAATATCGATCAAACCCGGTATTTATATACGGAATTATGTAGATATCATTCTTCCTATGTTTATCATGATCTCCCAAGATATGGATAATATCTGATAAGATCTGGTAGATCCTCGATAAGATTGAACAAATCCCGAAGTTCTCGCTTCCATAAATAAAAGATTCGGTTTGCAAGGATACGAGTTTTCCAGACGAGAGGGACATGCCCTCAGCTGAGATCATACAACCATAGCTTAACAAGTCAGGTCGTCCAATACGATTGGTACAGAGACAGACCGATTTCGGAGCTTGGCAGGTGGGCACTTAACATCAGGTCGGCCGGAGTATGGAGGTCGTCAAGTCTGTAAGAAGTAACAAAAATGTCAATAATCAGGCCGGCACTTTAACATGTCGGTCCCAAAATATGATCGGCACACTCATGCTCTCGGCAGTTAAAAGAATGTATCACTTTTCAATGTATCTTTCAACTAAATCTCTCAAAAAAATCTTTTAACTAAATACATCTTTTAGAAAACTTATTTCAAATAAGTCCATTTTATCAAACCATATCTAATTAGTCCATTAATTATGACTAAAATACTCTGCTCTACACCTTCTTCCCCAAACATTTGCCCACATTCCATCATTCGTGTTCTTTATCGCTGGATATCTAATTCAACGCAATTTTGCAAATTAATCAAGTCTGTGGTTGAATCAATTGCCTCTTCTTTTCATAAGTGAGGTTAGTTTAGTTATTGTATTAAAAAATGAATTTAGTTGAAAGAATTTTTTTTGGATGATTGAGCCGAAAAATCTTTTATCTAATGATATCGACCCAAAATTTTCTATTTTAGATAATCCTTACTCATTAAAATTGTACTTTCGTATCTTGCATGTCCAAAAATATCCGCACCAAAAGCAATATGTACACGTAAGGCTCATTAGAAAAGTATGTCGGTAACTAACATAATGATTTTAAATTGCAAGACGCGACTAAATACAGTATTGGGTTTTTCTTTTTAGTGGGCCTTCAATTTTTCAAACTATCGTTGGGAATTTCCACGTTCTTTTTTTGTAAGTGGGCTGTGGGCTGTGGGTGTCGGGGGAGTTTCTTTTGTGGCCCGCCCGTCAATTTATTTATTTATTGGGAAAAAATCAGGCCGGTACATTATGATTGAAATTTGTTGAAGCTAGTCTAAGAAAAAAACATTAAACTATTTAGGTCCACTTTGTCAGGCCGGTACATTTTTTATAGTATTGTCTATGCGAGAAAACGAAGATAATTGATCCAGTGGATGCGAATCTGTTCCCCAGATTCATGAAATGGAATCTCATAGATTTGTACAAAAAGCTAGGCTCAATTGAATTGAAGGATCTAAACCGTGAATTTGTAAGTGGTGCATTAAATCATAATGGGGAATTTAAATCATAACTGTTACATGTAATTATGTAATTGTAGTTGGTGCATCTAAATTATATAACTGGTGCATGTAAGTTATATAACTGGTGCATGTAAATTATATAACTGGTGCATGTAAATGATAACTGGTGCAAAATCATAACTGGTTCATGTAATCATTACTGGTGCATGTAAATCATAACTGATGCATGTAAATGATAATTGGTGCATGTAAATGATAACTGGTGCATGTAAATCATTACTGGTGCATGTAAATCATAACTGGTTCAAAATCATAACTGGTGCATGTAAATCATAATTGGTGCATGTAAATCATAACTGGTGCAAAATCATAACTGGTTCATGTAAATCATTACTGGTGCATGTAAATCATTACTGGTGCATGTAAATTAAAAATTTAAATTATAACTGATGCATGTAAATTATAACTGGTGCATTAAAATCATAACTGGTGCATGTAAATCATAATTGGTGCATTTAAATCATAACTGGTGTATGTAAATCATAACTGGTGCATATAATGATAACTGGTGCATGTAAATTATAACTGGTGCATGTAAATGATAACTGGTGCATGTAATTCATAAATGGTGCATGTAAATGATAACTGGTGCCTGTAAGTGATAACTGGTTCAAATTCATAAATGGTGCATGTAAATCATAACTGGTGCATGTAAGTGATAACTGGTGCATGTAAATGTTAACTTGTGCATGTAAATCATCACTGGTGCATGTAAATCATAATTGGTGCAAAATCATAACTGGTGCATGTAAATCATAACTGGTGCATGTAAATCATAACTGGTGCATGTAAATTATAACTGGTGCAAAATCATAACTGGTTCATGTAAATCATTACTGGTGCATGTAAATCATATATCTATGCATGTAAATCATAACTGGTGCATGTAAATCATAACTGGTGCATTAAAATCATAACTGGTGCATGTAAATCATAATTGGTGCATCAAAATCATAACTGGTGTATGTAAATCATAACTGGTGCATGTAATGATAACTGGTGCATGTAAATTATAACTGGTGCATGTAAATGATAACTGGTGCATGTAATTCATAAATGGTGCATGTAAATGATAACTGTTGCCTGTAAGTGATAACTGGTTCAAATTCATTACTGGTGCATGTAAATCATAACTGGTGCATGTAAGTGATAACTGGTGCATGTAAATGTTAACTTGTGCATGTAAATCATCACTGGTGCATATAAATCATAACTGGTGCATGTAAATCATAACTGATGCATGTAAATGATAAATGGTGCATGTAAATCATAACTGGTGCATGTAATTATAACTGGTGCATTAAAATCATAACTGGTGCATGTAATTCATAATTGGTGCATTTAAATCATAACTGGTGCATGTAAATCATAACTGGTGCATGTAGGTGCATGTAAATTATAACTGGTGCATGTAAATCATTACTGGTTCAAAATCATAACTGGTGCATGTAAATCATAACTGGTGCATGTAAATCATAACTGGTGCATACAATTATAACTGGTGCATCATAATCATAACTGGTGCATGAAATATAACTGTTGCATGATATATAGCTTTTGCATGAAATTTATAATTGGTGCTTGAAATATAACTGGTGCACCAGATATTGGAAAGCTTTTTACAACTGACAACTGAGGAAGCTGAACTCCTGCAACAAGATATTGAAAATAAAGAACCATCTGTGGCAGAACGACAAGAACATCGAGCTGTAAGTCTTAATGAAGAACCCGAATTTGACTTGAGAGAATATGAAGAAGAAGAAGTTGCATATTTCCCTGATGCAACAATTGCTGAGGTACTGCTTGATCTTTCTGAACATTCACGTGGCGAAAATTTATATGATGATGTTGACATGTCCAATGAGGATATGTTGGTTGAAGTGTTTGTTCATAACGAGATGGAGACGCAACTCTTTAATGTTGCTGACAAAAGCTGTGGTGAGGAATTTTTGATTGCTACTGATGGAGAAGAAGATGAATTTCATGAAGATGTGAATATGGCAAGTGAAGAACCAATGGATTCAACTCAAAATCCAGATTTTATTCAATCCGCGGAATTGGCCAACCAACTCCAAGAAACAAAGCAGGAACTTATGAGAAGGGAAACTGAGTTAAAAGAGTTGCAGGTGAAATTTGACTCATTTGTTTCTGAGCACGATGTCCAGTGGCTCGACAATGCAGAATTAAGAACACAGCTGGAAGAAGCAAGAACAATGATCATGCTGAAAGAAGAAGAGCTGAAAGAATTGCATGCCAGAAATAACGAAGTTCTGAAACAAAAGGAGGAGCTCGACAACATCGTTGCACAGCTACATGCTCGAATCGAAAGTTTAAAAAAGGATAAGGAAGCAGTAGACAACGACTTGAGCAGCACAAAAACAGCTGTAATGATGTTGAGCGAAGAAAATGCAGAACTCGTGAAATTAAACGAGGCACAGACATCAATGGTGAAAAGAATTAAGAACAGATTTGACCGAATGGCCCATAAAGATCGTGACCATACGTACCCCTCTTTGAAAAGGGCTAGGAGGTCAACAAAAAAAAGCTCCACTGCAAAAGAAAAAGATCAACCCAAAAAATCCAGTAAAGATATAATAGCATTGCAAGACGATGATAATTTTGAGGTTGCAACACGCGTTAAAGACAATAAGGATGACGAACCTTTCAAGTTCAAACCACGAAATGTCATCTTCAAACGGTTGACCAAAGAAGAAAAAGATTGGTTACTAAAATTCAACAAGGATCATGGACAATGGTATGACTTGTTTTATTTTTTTAAAAAGTAAATTAATTCAACTAGATGAAACCAATAAATGTTGCAATTTATCATTGTGTGCAGGGGAGTGATTTGGCAAGACAATATGGCAGCAAAACAAATACCTATTAAATATATTGGAGCCATACTTAACGGACTTTCAATTCCTAACGATGTAAACGGTTTATCAAAAGAGTTGTTCACTTGTCTATTTTCTTGATATTCAATTAACTCATTGCAAAATGTCTGATCACACCTTTCAGATTGTTGACTGCTGGAGCATCCTTATTGATAGGCAGCTTGAGAAATTAGGGCAAAGGAAGACTTACTACGTTTTTGATTGCTTGTCTTGGGTAATAAAACACAAGTTATTAATTTTAATTTCTTTTAAAAATCATGTTTATTAAATTTCTTTGTGCTGCTTGACAGCATTACGTTGCAAGGAGATCACGAGAGCTATATTGCGAAGAGGCAGCAAAACACCAAATAAATGGAAAGATTGCCCAAGCCATGGAATATAGATTCCTTATTTTTCCTATAAACACATGTGGCCGTGGGGATCCATCGGTGACTACTGGCTACCATTGGACATTGCTCGTATTTGACTTGCAAGAATCGAAGTGGACACACTACAACTCAATTAACTCATTGCAAAATGTCTGATCACACCTTTCAGATTGTTGACTGCTGGAGCATCCTTATTGATAGGCAGCTTGAGAAATTAGGGCAAAGGAAGACTTACTACGTTTTTGATTGCTTGTCTTGGGTAATAAAACACAAGTTATTAATTTTAATTTCTTATAAAAATCATGTTTATTAAATTCTACGTGCTGCTTGACAGCATTACGTTGCAAGGAGATCACGAGAGATATATTGCGAAGAGGAAGCAAAACACCAAATAAATGGAAAGATTGCCCAAGCCATGGAATATAGATTCCTTATTTTTCCTATAAACACATGTGGCCGTGAGGATCCATCGGTGACTGCTGGCTACCATTGGACATTGCTCGTATTTGACTTGCAAGAATCGAAGTGGACACACTACAACTCAATAAGGCCACGCAGGGAAGATGAAACTGATCACTACTTCGAGAAGACCAAAATACTGGTAATTTACGTTACATTTTAAGAGTTATTTTCTAAATTATTATAAGTATGCTGACAAAAGAATTTGAACTCGTACCCAATTTACAGAAAGAATATGTCGAATAAGCTATGCATAGAGTGATTGAGGATGACCCTATATCAAAGGGTATACAATATACTCCTAGTGAAAAAATATTTCAAATTGAGTCATATATAGAAGCTGCACAACAGAAATCTGGGTCCGTCGACTGTGGTGTCTTCGTTTGCATGAACATGGAAAAGATTATGAGAGGACAGCCGGTGCCAAAGCATTGTAATGTGGACTACAATACAGATTACAGGGTAAAGATGGCGAAGATGATTATTCATGATTCAAATTTGTTACAAAAATGATAAACAGAATCTTTAGCATGTGTAAAATAAAACTGGTGCATCTAATTTTCAATGGTGCATGTAAATTATTACTGGTGCTTGTAAATTTCGACTGGTCCGTGTAAATCATAACTGGTGCATGTAAATTGTAACTGGTGCATGTAAATTGTAACTGGTGCATGTAATTATTATTGGTGCATGTAAATCATAACTAATGCATCAAATTTTAACTGGTGCATGTAGTTATAACTGGTGCATGTAAATCATAACTTTTGCATGTAGTTATAACTGGTGCATGTACATAATAACTGGTGTATGTAATTTATAACTGGTGCATGTAAATGATAACTAGTGCATGTACATAATAACTGGTTCATGTAAATTATAACTGGTGCATGTAAATGATAACTGGTGCATGTAAATCATAACTGGTGCATGTTAGTTATAACTGGTGCATGTAAATAATAACTGGTGCATATAAATGATAACTGGTGCATCTAATTTTAATTATTGCATGTAATTACAACTGGTGCATGTAAATCATAACTGCTGGATGTAAATGATAACTGGTGCATGAAAATGATAACTGCTGCATGTAAAATATAACTGGTGCATGTAAATAATAACTGGTGCATATAAATGATAACTGGTGCATCTAATTTTAATTGTTTCATGTAATTACAACTGGTGCATGTAAATCATAAATGGTGCATGTAAATCATAAATGGTGCATGTAAATTATAACTGGTGCATGTAAATTATAACTCGTGCATGAAAATGATAACTGGTGCATGTAAATCATAACTTGTGCATGTTAGTTATAACTGGTGCATGAAAATATGATGTTGCCTAAAAATCATAACAGGTGCATGTAAATTATAATTGGTGCATGTAGTTATAACTTGTGCATTAAAATATAACTGGTACATGTAAAACATAACTGGTGCATTTAAATTATAAATGGTGCATGTAAATTATAACTGGTGCATGTAAATGAAAACTGGTGCATGTAAATAATAACTTTTGCATGTATTTATAACTGTGCATGTAAATAATAACTGGTGCATGTAAATTATAACTGGTGCATTTAAATCATAACTGGTGCATGTAAATCATAACTGGTGCATTTAAATCATAACTGGTGCATGTAAATCATAACCGGTGCATGTAAATTATAACTGGTGCATGTAAATCATAACTGGTGCATGAATCATAACTGTTGCATGTAAATCATAACTGGTGCATGTAAATCATAGCTGGTGCATGTAAATCATAGCTGGTGCATGTAAATCATAACTGGTGCATGTAAATGATAGCTGGTGCATGTAAATCATAACTGGTGCATGTAAATCATAACTGGTGAATGTAAATTATAACTATTGCCTTAAATTATAACTTTTGCATGTAAATCATATTGTATTTATAATACGCCTGGTGCGTGTGTATTATAACTGGTACATGAAAATTAATCGCTGCACTAAAAAATTTACATTTATAACTGATACACAATCATTTGTTAAAAATTACATTTGCGTAATTTTTTTCTTTTTTTTCGAAAATCAGCAAATAGGCTCTTTACAAGTTTTTTTATTGTGCCCATGTTTGTTACAACGACTACAACGGAACTGTCTAATGTTTTCCCCTTTAGATCGAATTCTTCTCTTCTTTGGACGACCTGGTTGCCTTTTTGTTTGCGGTGGTAAAATATTTGTTTCCATACCCATCAAAGGAACATTACCTTTGGTATGTCTTGGAACGGGTAAAATGACTCCTTCATAGCATAGCTTGTACGTACTAACATGGAAATATTTGTCAACTACTTCATCTATTTGCACTTTATTCCTCATGAATACAGCAATAGCATGAGGACATGGGAATCCATCCAACTGCCACTTGTAGCATGAACATGTTTGATTGTCAAGGCGAACAGTAACTGCAGGGCGGGAAAACACTTCAAAGTAGCAATGCGAAGACATCTTCACATTCCAAGCACGACCTTCATTTACATAAGATGTCCATTTCTTTCCCATCCGAGCACACAACACCCCACTCCATTTGCATGCCAGTAATCTTCTATCAGAAAACAAACACATCAACTTAACTCTAATACAGTCAACCATATGGGTAATAGGAAGACCCCTTGCATCTAAGATCCATGAATTGAAGGACTCCGCTGCATTTGAGTACATCTCTCCATATCTCATCCCAGTAGAATATGCATTTGTCCACTTATCCAATGAAAGTCCCTGCAAAAAATATTCCATATTTTGTCCGCCTTCTCGTTTTAAAATAGTGAGTTTCTCATTAAAAATTGCCACCGTCGGGGAATATGCACATTCGTCCAGCAGGAAACATAACCTCTCACGAAAATTGTTTGAAAAGTGTTTGCCAGAATATCTGTCACGCAAGTTGCACTTTAAATGGTATAAACAAAAAAAGTGTTTCAGAGAAGCTCCAAAAACAACTGGCAGCGCCTCCATCAAACCGACATTACGATCAGATATATATACAGCATCTTCCCCGTTATCTAAAATATTAGTCAAACAAGATAAAAACCAACGCCAATTATCATAGTTCTCAGAGTCAACTATAGCAAAAGCCAACGGGAACAAACCTACGAGATAAAACCATAAGTTATAACTGGTACATGACATTGGTATCTGATGCATGTAATTATAAATGATGCATCATAATCATAGCTGGTGCATGTAAATTATAACGGGTGCATGTAAATTATAACCGATGCATTTTAACTGATGCATGTAAATAATAACTGGTGCATCTAATTTATTTACAGATAGTTGGTGCATGTAACTGTTAACTGGTGCATGTAAATTATAACTGGTGCATGTAATCATACCTGGTGCGTTTAATTTATAACTGATGCATGTAAATTATATGACTGGTGCATGTAAATTATAACTGGTGCATGTAATTATAACTGGTGCATGTAATTATCACTGGTGCATGTAAATCATAGCTGGTGCATGGAAATGATAACTGGTGCATGTAATTATGTAACTGTAATTGGTACATCTAAATTATAACTGGTGCATGTAAATTATATACCTGTGCATGTAAATCATTACTGGTGCATGTAAATCATAACTGGTGCATGTAAATCATAAATGGTACATGTAAATCATAACTGGTGCATGTAATTTTGTAACGGTAATTGGTGCATATAAATCATAACTGGTGCATGTAAATCATAACTGGTGCATGTAATTATAACTGGTGCATGTAATTTTGTAACCGTAATTGGTGCATCTAAATTATAACTGGTGCATGTAAATTATATACCTGTGCATGTAAATGATATCTGGTGCATGTAAATGATAACTGGTGCATGTAAGTGATAACTGGTGCAAAATCATAACTGGTGCATGTAAATGATAACTGGTGCATGTAAATCATAACTGATGCATGTAAATGATAAATGGTGATGTAAATCTTAACTGGTGCATGTAAATCATTACTGGTGCATGTAAATCATTACTGGTGCATGTAAATCATAACTGGTGCATTTAAATGATAACTGGTGCATGTAAATGATAACTGGTGCATGTAAATCATAACTGGTGCATGTAAATCATAACTGGTGCATGTAAATCATAACTGGTGCATGTAAATCATAACTGGTGCATGCAAATCATAACTGGTGCATGTAAATCATAACTGGTGCATGTAATTATAACTGGTGCATGTAAATCATAACTGGTGCATGTAATTATAACTGGTGCATGTAAATCATAACTGGTGCATGCAAATCATAACTGGTGCATGTAAATCATAACTGGTGCATGTAATTATAACTGGTGCATGTAAATCACAACTGGTGCATGTAAATAATAACTAGTGCATGTAAACCACAACTGGTGCAATTTAAAACAGTCAATTTACCTTGATTCCCATCCTTAGCCGTAGCAGACAGAAGGGTGCCCTTGAATCTGGATTTCAGAAACGTTCCATCAAGGAATAACATTTGACGACAATATTTAAAACCGTCAATACTAGCACGGAACGAAACAAACAAACGGGAAAATCGGTTGTTGTCATCAACTTCAAGCTTTACAAAACTTCCAACATTTATCGTTCTCACCGAGTGAACGTATGAATTCAGTTCTTGGAACGACTCATCATAATTTCCAAAAGCAATAGATCTAGCTTTCTCAACACTTCTCCATGCTTTATTGTACGTTATATCCAAGCCGTAATCTCTCTTCATTAACTCACATACATCGATTGCAGAGAAGGTTGGATTTGAAAACACTCGTTCCGCAATAATTTCAGATATCAGAACTGAACTCATCCTTTTTGATTTGTTCTTCATCACTCTAAGCCCACATGTGTGCATGTTTTGCAATTTTCTTATGTAGAAAGACCTATCTATTCTTGATACACTAGCATTCACAAACCAACCACAGCCCTCATCATGTTTTGTAGCACACTCTGCAATTACCCTATCTTTATTGTTTTTTACATAGTTGAAATCAAACCCAACCTCAACCGAATATTTACTTAATTCACAGCGAAACTCTTCTACACCACCACTAAACTGTTGTCCAACCCTACTAATATTCGATGCCCAACTAGAACACAACAACAACTTCTCTTTGCCTTTAGAATTACACATTTGAAGGTCAGAATCATATCCTGCAGATGAGTTACATCCCTGTGCACGTAATTCACTTACATCACTATTTTGCCTAGTATCTCCGAGCACATCTGTCTCGCATGCACCACCACATTGAATCGGCACAGTGCCACCACCATCGACAGTCTGCCAATTCATACTTCCCGAAGAAACTCCATGATATGCATTTTTTTCATCATAAACATCAATTGTCACCAATTGAACATCTATAATCTTACACATAATAAACATATTTCTCATATCATCATCATTACTCAAACAACATTTAGGATGTCCAGGTACAGAATATTTTAAAGTCATTGCATCAGAGTTGTAATCAAACCATTTACCAATTGCAATAGATTTTAACTCACTGTATGAAAATGTGGGATTCACATTCAAAACTTGCGTTTCATCTCTACATTTCAATAGAATCATAAATCCAAGATCCATCGTAACATATACGAAAGCAAAAAAAATTCACAAAAGTATAAAATACCTTCTGTGACTTCCCTAAATCGATTACCAGGAACGAAAACCAGACAGAAATCGTAAATGCCTCGCTAAAACGATTCGATTGAAATTATAATCGATGTTTTTACTTGGAGAAACGATCGAACATGAACTCAATGCGCAGCCAATTAAAATTTCACACTGTTCCATTAGATTTTAGGGTTTACTCCTAAAAGGGTATTTTTGGTATGAAAATAAACCTTTAAAATCATAAATTTGAAAAGTGGACTTAAATGAGAAGATATTTTTCCACCATGCATTTATTTGCACACTTTTTTAAAATGGAGATTTATATGAAAAACTTGTTTGGTAAGTGCACCTAAACCTAAATTTCCCTATTTATTTTATCAAGAGGTGGAGAACATAACAATCATGACTCAAACTCGAGGAGCTCATTTTTGGGCAAGGATAACTGAATCAAATCAAACTAGAAAATCAAATCAAACCACCAGTTTCAATTACAATTTGGATAAGTTTAAAATTAATCAAACCGAAAAAATTGATTTACATCAAAGTTCATATCCAAGCCGATTTGGTAAATATAAATTTTTATTTTAATATGATTTAATCAATTACAGAAACTTAGTTGTTGTAACTGCTTTTTTTTCCCCCCTTAAATCTATTTATTTCTTCTGTAATAATTTTCTAGAGGATACTTGTTAATAGAGGTGACATCGGATGCTTGTAGAGTTTTTTAAAACTAAAATAATTTATTTTGAGGATTTATATTTTTATATTAGATTTGTAATGTCATGATCATACATTATATTGTTAAATACTTTAATATTTGTGTGTATATTAATATTTGTTTATCTATAATAGCTGATTTAGGAAATGTAAATCATATTTAAAATAATAAAAATGTTTTATTTGAAATATAAAATGAACACTTAAAATTGATCATCCAAACAAAATCTAACCAAACCTAACCAAAAATCTAGAATTGGTTTTTAATTGTCTATTGGTTTGTTATTCAGTAAAATTTGGTTTAATTTCAATTTTTATGAGAAACAGACGTATAATATATCAACGATGATGATATTTCTAACCATCAAACTAACTTTTGGATAACATAGACATACAATTTGATTTCCGAGAAGAGAGTGCTATCACATGGTACATGGATCAATCCCTTCAAAAATCTTTTCATTGCAAGCCTTATACAAGGAAAAAAATTGATGTTATTCTCAGAAGTAGTGTCTTAAAGATAATCTACTATTGATATGACATTCATATAATATTCCATATTAATAATGAAACTAACGTTGGATAAGATAGACAACGGAAGAAAGTGGTAAAACTCAGATTAACAGAGATTTGACACGACAGTCACTTTTTAAACCGACGTGAGGCTCATAGCGAAGGACGTGTAGCCACTCTTTAGTCATGGTCCATTAAGACACCCTATGATATTGTTTATTTTAAAATTTATAAAAAATCAACACCTTATAAATAGTTTTTTCCATAAATATTTAAAGTAAGAATATATCTGCCAAAATTAAAGCACTGTTTTTTTGGGTAAAAGCGTTAGAAAAACTATGTGTTATAGTAAATTTGTACAAAATTATTTTGTATTAATAAAATAGGTAAAAAAACCATGTGTTTTTTTAAACTCGATATGAATTTCTCATGTGTTATAGTCAATATGCACAAAACTCCCATATGCTAATAAAATAGGCAAAAAAAACCCCTTTGTTTTCTTAAACTCGGCAAGAAACACATGTGTTGTAAAAAATGCAAAAAAAAAAAAAAACCATCATTTTTTGAAACTTTGCACAAAACCCCACGTGTTAAACAAAATAGGCAAAAAAAAAACCATTTATTTTGGTAAATCCTGTACAAAACCTTCTTGATTGTCTAATATGCTCTCCAATTTTTCTGTATCCACATTATTTTCTTCTTTTCTGTCATGATTTGTTCTTTTAGTTTTTTTTTAAAAAAAATGTTCAGAATTTTAAATACAATTTGTGGTGTAATTTTACAATAGATTATTAACAAAGTATTCACTTTAAATTCTGAATGTTTTTCGTTTTAAAACTAAAAGAACAAACCATTACAAAAAAGAAGAAAATAATGACGATGCAGAACAATTGGAAAACATATTAAATGATCGATGATGTTTTGTGCAGAATTTATGAAAATAGATGGGCTTTTTTGTCTATTTTTACCATGGGTTTTTTTTTTTTACAATGCTCCAAAAAAGAAGGGGTTTCATGTCGAGTTTAATAAAATGTAGGGGTTTTTTTTGCAAATTTGGTTAACACATTTAGGGATGGCAACGGGGCGGGTTTGGGACGGGTTTGGCCAATCTCAGGACCCGCCCCGCTACACATAAAACCCATACCTGCCCCGTCCAGCTTAGACCCGCCGGGTTCGCGGTTTACCCGCCCCGCCCCGCAAACAATTTTTTTTTTATAAAAAAAAAAATTTGGTAGAAATTAATTTTGAAACACAAAAATTGAATTTTGAGATTGAATTTAATGTTTTCCTCTAGTAAATATTTATAATAAGCATCGTAAAACTATCTTTAAACTATCAAAATTTATTATTTAGTTTTTATTCCATTCAAAATGTTCAACTTCTTTACCATAAACACATGAATTTTGATATGAAATTAAACAATAACACATTATTGTACAATCAAAGAAGTGAAATGTATATTCAATATTAATTTTTTTTTTTAAAAATAAAAAATGCATTGCGGGGCGGGTTCGGCCAATCCCAAGACCCGCCCCGCCCCGCTTCCAAACCCGATTGAATCGGGTTTGGACCCGTCCCGACGGGTCAGGTTCAATACGGGTCCGGGTTTGGACCCGCCCCATTGCCATCCCTAAATACATTGGAGTTTTGTGCATATTTACTATGACAGATGGATGATTCATGCTGAGTTTAAGAAAATACAGGATTTTTTTGTCTATTTTATTAACACATTAGAGTTTCGTACATATTTATTATAATATTATGGTTTTTACGCATTTTATCCAATTTTTAGTGATAAAAGAGTACACATTAATATTTAATTAATATTGCACGTCCATATCATGACTCCACTATAATATTTTTTGTTGTCAATCCACAATACTCAATACCACCCAGCACCTTGAAACTGGGGCTAATTTAATTTAATTAAATAACATAAAAAAATCAAAAACAGTAAAATTATTTTCATTATCTAGTTGTAACCAAATTATACAACAAGCCTTAAAAAAAGATTGATTAAAAATAAATTTTTTTATTTAAAAAAATTGAATCCATAATCCCCAAATAAAAAATGGTATATGAGTGCAATTTTTATTTTTGATGATATCATATACTATTTTTTATGTGAGGATTATGGATTTTATTTTTTAAATAAAAAAATTATTTTAATCAAACCTTTTTTTAGGCTTGTTATGCATCAAGTCTCTCAAGTATCGGTAGAGAAGTTGAACACTCTGGGTATGAACAGATGTAGTCAATTGATTAATTTGGTAGCTAATAGAGGTATATATATACATGCTTTAATCTTGTGTTTGATTCTCGAAAATCTTCTCTTAATTTGTTCAGATGTTGTTATTTTTATACTAGTCCAAGTAATATCATCAATTTTTTTTAACAAACTGGATTAAAAAAAAACTCATGAACATTAAAAATCGCGAACTCGGTTCGCATTTCACCTTAGAAACGTAATTCTTTTTTTTTTTACTTTGATCTACTCGACCAAAAGCAATGCATCAAGCCTTTCAAGTATCTGTAGAAATGTTGAACATGCGAGGTATGGACAAATTGAGTCAATTGATTAATTTGATAGCTAATAAATGTATATATATATACATGCTTTAACCTTGTGTTTGATTTTGGAAATCAGTAAGAATCGTAAACTCGGTTAACGTTTCACCATAGAAACGTAGTTCTGTTTTTTTTTTTTTACTTTATTTTTGAAGTTTTATTTTATTTTTTCTGTTATTTAATTAAATTTGCCTTGAAACTGTGGGCTTTCTCCGTCGACTGTTTCTTGAATACTAACCACCACTATTCCTTTTCAAATCCCGATCTACATAAATCACAGCTCTCACCGCCTTTTGCTCCAAATCAAAATACAACTTCACTTGAAAACAAATCAGCCTTTCTTGATGGCTCTCTGCTTTGTCCGACATCTTCTTCACAATCTTTATATTCTACGTGGGTAAGGGCCAACAATCTTGTTCTCTCATGGCTACTTAATTCCATTTCTAAAGATATACGTCAAAGCCTATTATTTTGCATATGCTTATGATGTATGAATTGAATTACACGCCAGATTCCTAAAAGAAATGGTCCTCGAGTTTTTCAACTTGAAAAATCTTTAAGCACCATGCATCAAGGTTCACAATCTTTAACTCATTTTTTCAAGATTATTTGGGAAGAATACGTGAGTTTTAGGCCCATTTTTAGATGCAATTGTTTCAATCTCTTAGTCAATTTTTATCCAAACCTACAGAATTTCATTTAGCAGCAGCCCATAGAATCTTTCGATTTCTTAAAACTACTACAGGACAAGGTTTTTTGTCTAGATCTTTAGACTAACAGATCAAGGCATATAATGACAGTGATTGGGCAGGTTATCTTGATACAAGACGCGGTGTAACAGGTTATGATATCTCCCTCGATGATTCTCTAGTTTCATGGAAGTCAAAGAAACAACCTAGTAAGTAGATCATTAGCAGAAGCTGAATACATGGCTTTGGCCTCCACAACTTGTGAAGTTCAATGGCTTCTCTATCTCTTACATGATGCCTTGATTTATACTGATAGTAAATCGTCTTATTCGAAAGCCACTAACCCAATCTTTCATGAAAGGACAAAACACATCCAAATAGATTGTCACCTCGTACGAGAAAAGGTCCAGGAAGGCTTGATCAAAATTTTACACCTCTTAACAAAACCATTGGGGATCAGTTATTCCGTTCATTTACTGCCAAGATGAACATGAAAAATATATATGTTCACCTTGCGGGGACTGTGAAGATAACAATCCAGATTGTCACCAAAGTCAAATTAAAGATACTTCAGTTTCAACTTAATTTGTTAATCTGTTATAGTTAGTTGAACATTAGTTCTGCTAGTTAGTTGAACATGAGTTCTGTTAATCATAACCATCATTGTAATATTAGTATAAATAATACACATCACTTGTATTCACAAACTTCACTGTTTCATTCTTCTTTACTAATCTGTAAAGATCAGACTGTACATGAACAAAATTCGTTCTTCTTCAATACAGATTGAATTTCTTCTTCTTCCATTGATAATTATGCAAAGTTAACACTTCATATGAAGATATTAATTAATGAAGTAGATTATTTCTTCTAACTGTTGATGTTAAATCTTATTATTTTTTGTCCCCCGGCAAAATCGATGCTTGCATTATAGTTAGTTGCTACAGGATTACCCCTTTAACATGCTTGGTCGACCAAAAAAATTAAAGTCATAAATTTACTTCTGAAAGTACTATTTAACTAGCATAATTCATTTTCATTTGACCTAAATTTAATAACTTCTCGCCACATATATTTCAATGGGTTTTTCACATTTTAATAGCACTTAATGAGGGGTAAAAATATCATTAAATTCATAAGTAAAGAATTAAATAAGCACATGTTATCTTTATATATATAAATTGAACACTTGTTACTACTTTTACTGAGCGTCCGGGGCTTGTTTCTCTGGTTTTACGTTTATGTGCATGGTTATTTGAAAATAATGTACATTTTGATACTTGTTAATGTAGTTGTAGCACAAAAGTTTCTGGGTGTATATCTTAGGAAGGTAGCAAGCAAAAACAACAGATGACTTTATAATATGAATGTCGAGGCGAGATTTGGAATCTCCGTCCTTAAGACAATATTGCGCCGCTACGGTGCTAACAGTTCAATTGTCAATTTGTCTCACAAGATACAGCGATTTGTGATATGAGCACTCCAAATCACAAATCCGTTAACCACAGGGTTTAAAAGCGCCCAACAAGAACAATGATGAAAATGCTCTAAATGCTCAAGTTTTATCACAAAACATTGCATTGATTTTCGAAAATATGATTTTAAACAAGTAAGGGAATGTTATATTTATAGTATACCAAGAGATATGTCCAAAAAGACACCATTTGGAGTCACCATATCATGAAAAAATGCACCCGAACGAGAATGGACTCACCATTCTGCCAAAAGGTGTAGGGCGCGATCGATCGCACCCCTATCTCCAATACATAGAATCACGATGCCTTCTTTGATTTAATTCAATATTTTCAACAATCCCTCACATGAATTAAATTAATGCATGTATGCAATTGGGCACTTTTAACGAACTATTATGGCATCTGGAGAGATAGCTTGCGGCTTTGAATCTTCCGTAGTAGTATTCAATGGGATTTACTTGACTTAATAGTGAAATTATAGTCTTGAACTATTTAGTCGTTGGTGTAAACCTAGACAATTGAACTCACATCATAACAATTCCAACCTTCGTATTGGTTTTTTTACAGTTGTGTTCATTTCGGCCTTGGACCACGCTTGGTTTCATAAGTGCTTTCCATCTTTGAAGCAGCCACACTTCGCACTCACGTATGTGATCTCCTAGAAGAGTATCCCGCAATACTCCAACATATTCTTATATATCTTAGGAATCATTAAAGGTCTTTTGCCAATCCTCGTACCCCTTTTGCAGGCTACACCCCTGGATTTTTCTCTAACAACTTATAAAGACACTCGGTCGAAGAAGCTTTATATATTTTGCGTAGAGAATTTTCCAAAACAGTATATCTTCAGTTTTTTTGTAATCACTTTACCTCATTTACCTCATTTTATCCTTTTAGGATATTTTCATCATCGAATTTTAAACGCTATTTCTTACAAAATTCGAGAGGAAATACTTAACTTTAATTCATAATTCAAATTTTTAAGCGCATAGATTCTTAAAAATTACAAGTTCAAGATTCTATTACTTGCAAACTTGAAATTTAAGCGCAAAGATTAAAAAAATTTGAACTCGATTTAATCCTTGAGTTTTCATTCTTCAAATGTCTTGGAAACTTTAATTCCAAGTATTGTTCTTGATGCACACATATCAAAATGTCTCGCCAATATTTTTTCTTTGTTACTTGATGATTTCTAAATTGCTCCCCCAATGAGCATATCATCAATACACAAGCATACATATGCTTAGGTGTGTACACATTTGTCACACTCGTTAATCTATTTGACAACATGATTTGTCAAACTCTTCATGTCATTTATTTGGCGTTTGTTATGACTTCACTTTGGCCTTCACATTTCTAGTTTAGCCAAGCACCCCCACATTTCAAATATTGTAGGAAACTCCATTTTCCTTCAATCACAAGGTTTTTCGTTCTTGCCTAAATGTGATATTTAAGGATGTGTTTGACTTTTAGAATTTCAACCCCCCACAACTTCGGGATAGTTACGAATTGCACTAGCGTTCAAACTTTCGTGTTTCAAGTTCTAAGGGTTATCGTCTTACAAATCCAAATTAAAGATTTTATTTCTTAAAGTTTTTTATTTAAGCGTACATGCTTACAAAAGTTGAAACTTGGATAATATTCTCAAACTCGGTTCACAATTTGCAATTTAAGCACACTAACTTAGAAAACCTGAATTCAAGATTTTTATATCTTGCAAATTCATGTTTCAAACGTACTATCTTAGAAATTCAAAATGAACAATTTGAGATATTACAACGCCTAATCAAAATTTATGGCTTCAATTCATCACTTGTGTTTTAAGCATTCAAAGCTTAGAAACTCGAATTCAAGATTTTATAGTCTTGCAAATTCAAGCTTAAGCGTCAAATTTTTAGACAATACAAGTATAATCTACTCACAATTTCACATAGCAAACCTCATTTGCTAATTTTGATTGCAATCTCATTCTTGAAGTGTTTAAACACCTCATTGGCCTCGTTTTTGCTTCATAACAAAGAAGTCACAACAATATCATGTGCAAATATTGATAAAGTAACAAATTACTTTTTCCACATATCTAATTTGCACAATCTTTCCATCACAAACATCATTGTGAATTAACTCTAGAGACGTTAGGATTCTTCTAACAAATGAATGCCGATTTTGTTAGCTTAGTGCCCACACAAGCAACATATTTAACATTACAATTTGTGCAGCGAACTATGGTTTAAATGATCCTAACAATCATGTCACAAACCATAAGATTCAATACAAAAAAAGTAATAACATAAATTTTATTGCTTTCAACAAATATCGTCATTACATTTATTTAGAATCACTCCATTCTTGGAGTTTATAACTTTCAAAGATGATGTCAAACTTGCGCTTTGTTCGGACAGGTTTTTCCACTAAATTCACTCGTGCTTAATGTTGGTGCAAATTTTCCTTCCTTTCGGATATTCTGTTGTCCTCTTCAATCCACAATCGAACCACAAGGTCCTCAAGATTCACCTCTTTTCGTTTGTGCTTGAGATAATTCTTGAAGCCCTTCCATGATGGAGGCAACTTCTCAATCATTGCGGCCACTTGGAATGGAATCACTGAGAACCATTCCCTCCGCATGAATTTTGTGCATGATTACTTGCAAATCTTGCACTTCCGCTATCACCGGCTTTGTGTAAACCATTTTGAAATCCACGAATCACCCAACAATGAATTTTTTCATTACGGCATCCTCGGATCTATAATTTTTCTCCAAGGACTGCCACAATTCCTTGGCCGTCTTCACTAGACAATACACATTGTACAATGTGTTATCCAGTCCATTGAGAATATAATTCTTGCACAGAAAATCGCTTTGATTCCTCGCATCAACCGCAACCCTCTTTTGGTTGTCGGTTTCACTCTCTATGACAGTAGGAGCATCCTCATTGATGAACCATGTCAACCCCAAAGTTGTCAAATAAAACATCTTTTGTTGCCACAGCTTGAAGTCGTTTCCATTGAACTTCTCTGGCCTTTCACCATGATGAATAGGAGTCGTTGTTGCACTCGAAGAAGCATATATTGCTAAAAAATTATCTTAAGATTGTAACACAAAAGTTTATGGCTATGTATCTTAGGAAGGTAGCAAACAAAAACAACAAATGGCTTTATAATAGGAATGTCGAGACGAGATTTGGAATCTTTATCCTTAAGAGAATATTACCACGCTACGGTACTAAAGGTTCAATTGTCAATTTGTCTCCCAAAATACAACGACTATGATTTATGATAGGAGCACTCCAAATCACAAATCCGTTAATCCACAAAGGTTTAAAAGCGCTCCATAATGAAAATGATCTAAATGCTCAAGTTTTATCACAAAATTTTGCCTTGATTTTTGAAAATCTGATTTTAAACAAGTGAGGGAATATTATTTTTATAGTATACCAAGAGATATATTAAAAAAGACAGAGGCACCCTATCATGAAAAAAAGCACCCGAACGAGAATGGATGCACCATTCTGCCAAAATGTGGGTTGCGATCGATCGCGCCCTGTCTCAAACACATAGAAACACGCTGGCTCGCTCGATCAATCGCAGCATAAGCTGCAATCGATCCCCCAAAAATATATATTTTTTCCTTTGATTTAATTCAATATTTCCAACAGTAGCTAGTATGCATGCTGAGAATGGTAAAAACATCTGTCCATACGAGTTGATTAGAATCTTTGAGCAGTTTGATGAGCAAAGGGATCAAGTGACCGTGGAGCGTATTTTGTGGGTCGTATACTTGGATCCGTAGAGCCCTGATCTTGTAAACCGCGTTTTTTTTTTCGATTCATGTTGCGTGTTTTTGCTTCATGTTTGCCAATCTTTCCATCTAGTGGAATCCTCTTGTGAATCTAGGCACTTGAAACTGTAGCATCAGTTGGCTGAAGCTGATTCTGCGATAGAAACTCGGAAAAACCTCCAGCTGACACAGCTCCAGGGGAAGGCCTTGACACAGTGCTAGTATACCTTCGATACTATTTGATACCTGTTAACTGTCATGTGGCGGCGGGAATCGGAATTATTTCGATCTTTATGGTTCAGAAAATGCGTAGGTAGAAATATCTTGCAGGGCAGCAGGTTGAAGCTGTAGATGCTGCGTTGCATTGGCGTTCTTCAGTGGCTAACCTACTGCAGCTGATCTCTACCTTAAGTGGAATTCTTGGAATATTTCCAACTCGATATATGTTCACTTTGTTGGATGTACCGGGAGTAAAATGTTCCAAATTTGTAATGTGAATCAAGATCATTATGTGTGTGGCAACATTAGATTGTCACCAAAAATGATCCTTTTTTACTTTTGTCATACATTTTTACTCGTAAATAGAGTTTTGTTTGCAAGAATTACTGCTTTTCTAGTCAACTCCAACAATTATTTCAAGTAAATGATTACGGAGGTTCAGACTTGCACTGGTTTTTACGTGTTCTTTGTTCACCGACGAGTGTTACAAAATCATATATGTTAGAGATCACAAATTTCGATGAAAAACAGTTTTTTTTCTTATGTTACATGTCGACAAATGAAAAAACATAGCTCACCGTAGAAGCACTTCCTAAACCTTAATTTTATTTTTCCTGAAACAGTATCCAATCGAATCCACCAGATACAACGAAAAAAACAAAAGAGCAGCAAATACATGAGCCAACAATGGACAGTGGCTGAGGTGAAATGAATCACAACATAAGTATCAAACCAAACAGCTTAGGGTGAGATCGGACAAGGAAAATGCCTTCCAGATCCGAAGGAACAAAGAATAGACGAAGAGACGTAAACTGATATAGACAATAAACGTTCAAGCTCTCGAATTCCAATTCGTACTGATAAATCAGGGTCCGAAAACCATCACTGGATGACGCACGAAACATAAAAGCCCAGAAGTCATGGCCACACAGATTCACGACAGGAAAAGATAAACCAAATAACCATCCCCAAGAAGCAAAATAGTTTCGACACGCAGAAATGTCCACCAAGTAGTACAGACACATCAGGGATAAATTATGTGCGGGTGGAGAAGACTGAATTACCAAGCAAATCAACATAACAATTAGGAGACATCATAGTGCAGAACAGTCTCCAAAGATAGATATAACCCAAAAGCGTGGTCGGCAGTGAGACGAAACAACTATATAATATATAGCTAAGAGGAGGTACCAAAAGTGGAGGTAATCGAAAGCAACCGAATGCTTGGGATCCTCCCAATCCCCTAGCATTCCAACTAAGTAGATTCATATCAAATGACGGGGTTGCTGAGCGCCGAAAAACAGAAAATCAACATCATATATGCGCGAAAAAGCAGCAGGAAAAAGTGGGAAGCAAAAAACTTCACCAAATTTCTGCCGAGCAATTTAAAGCTCCTGGGTACCCTCGCCGGTGAACCACCAAGCGCCGAAATAGAAAAGGTCACAGTCGGGAGATAACACACACGACCCATCACGACCCCAGCAGTAGAGAAGGGAACAGAACCTCCACAGCGGAAGGCGGACGCACAAAACCGGCCAAATCCAGCAGATCTGGCAGAATAACCAGCGGAAACCAAAACGATAACTGCCCATCGTGAGTGACAGGGAAAAGAGAGAAACTCTCGGCCGCGAAGAACACAAGAACCAGAAAAGGAAGTGAGAGTTAACGTAGCAAGAAACCCCACAAGTCAGGGAACGAAGACTCCAAAAAGGAGAAAAGGCCATCTCCAGAGAGAGAAACTTTTCAAAAATAATCATTCTTCATTTCCCCGAACCTTAAATTAACACAGAGAACAAGGCCAAATCAATAAATTAATAAAAATCGAACAACAGGAGTGTACACGGAAAAACTTGGAACTTGGCTAAATATTACCATCAATCAAATCCAAGAACTGAATCAGCAGCTAACAACATTTATAAAACCATGGTCCGATTAACTACTGCTTGCTGTGCTTACAGAAGCATAAAATGATGTAATAAGAAATCATATATTCTCCGGCAACTGAAATTTCTGCGAACCAAAGATCTGATGAGATGCACTTTCCACGAAGACAGCAACCCCACATTTGGCGGCACTGAAGCCTTCCCACAGAGGAAAATTGACAGTCCCGGAGATAGTTTTCTTTGCACCGATATCCTTGACGGAGCAGAGCTTCTCCAGCCTACGGACGATGTAATCATTGGCCAAAACTCGGCCTTTATTGGGCCCGTTGGTACAATCTGTCACTAAGCTGCATTCGTACAAAGCAACCATAATATTGACACCTTGGTGTTCCACTTTTGTCCTTAGAGATCCTGTCAACGAAATTTGTAATGAATCCGATGCTGGCTTCTGGAATGTCGCCTGTAAAAGGAGTTTTCAATGTTAGACACATCACACATGTAGATTCATGAAATATGGTGGATATTTATAGCGATCGATCCTGGATTGACCTGGAACGTGGGAGCAGATACTCGGGGTGCGGCAGCAATGGCGGATATCAGAGCTTCCGAATCATTACCAACACATTGAGCCCTTCCCTGGATCACGATTTGGGGCGTGAACATGGTATCCAGATTAAGGGTCTCGACGTAGGCCTTTTGCCTGACGGTCCATTGGCTAGAGCCGAATGGATCTTTCCAACCCATGTAATCCCAGTAATCTACATGGTAGGCCAACAATATCAAGGGCACATCTAGGTTGAAATCGCCCCTCCCTAGCCGTGAAAAGAGCAGGTCCGCCTCCGGAGATGTGGCGCAACCCTGTGATGTGAAGAGCTCGACCACCACTGGGCCACCTCTCCGCTGCTCCTCCGTCGTTATATCTGCCGTCACGTTGTCAACGTGACGAGAGGCTGTGGCTGATTTCCCGAAGCAGCTGAAGAGACGGCGCGCCATCTCCGACGTACGTGTGGTCTTATTGGGCTCTTCTCTTATTTATTTTTCTTTGGTGAAAGATTAATATACAGAGATGAGAGAGAAATGTGAGTAAAATGACGAATGAAAGCGAAATAAAGGGTTGGAGAGATTGAGAGAGAAGACAACAATGGTGGCAAAGAGAGAAAAATGGCGAAGAAAATGGTGAGAAATGCCTGGATATTTCATGAAGATATTATTGTATTCTTCTTTTTAATGCTATAATTCTTTATCATGTTCAAAATCCAGTTTAATGAAGAGGTTAAATTTAGATTATGTGTTTTAAGTGTATCCAATTAAAGAAGGTATACGCACATAATTATCATTATTGTACTATAAATTAAAAGAAAAGTCAAATTATAGGACAGGTGCAAGGACAGGCATATGTAGTTGGTCACACGTTCTGTGTCAAAATTGGTGGGTTGCATTTAGTGGTGTCGGCACGGCCCGTTTAATCGTTCTGACACGATACTATTCGTGCTGTGTCGTGCCGGCACGATTCGAAAATGGGTCGTGGCGTGCCGGCACGATTCCACAAGAGGCAGGGATCGGCACGGCCCATTTCAAGTTTTTTTTATTTTTTTGGCTTAGCGATCGATCGCCACCTAACTGGCGATCGATCGCTACACTGAAAAAAAAAATTTATTGTTTCGTGCCGTGCCGGCCCACGGCCCGGCACGACCCATGCTACAGTGTCGTGCCTGGCACGGCACGGCACTGTAGCAAAACGTGCCGTGCCGTGCTCGTGTCGTCCGCACCGTTTGACACCTCTAGTTGCATTTATCAGAGGTGTATAATCTAAGGATAATACATGGTATGATCTTTTTTATTTGTACTCATTCCCGATTTAGTCATTATTGTTTGCACTGATCCGATTTAATCTCTATAGTTTTCTAATTTGTCACAAATCAGTCATAAACGTTAAATGCACCATTAAAACTAACGGAGAGAGACTGAATCGAGTCACTTAAAACTTCAGGGACTGAATCAGGAATTGACGTAAATATTAGGGACTGTTTCGGGCAATTTAAAAAGATTGGGTGACTTAATTCTTTAAATTTTGAATTATTATAGTAGTTAATATGGTTAATTTATTTATAATTTTGGTAGTCTATCGTAAATTTTTATTTAAATAATGATATAATAGATTAAATTCACAATAAAACTATTTTTTCACTCAAACAAAACAAAAGAAAAACCAATAAAATATATTTCAATTGCTATTTTACTTATTAAACAAGATATATTTTCGATTTAATTAAATTATGTCTATCAGATGTGTCATCAATTTATAAAATAATTATTTTATTTGTAATAAATTAAATATTTTTTTTGATAAATTAAATATATTTTTTGATAAATTGATATTTTTTTTGTATAACGGATATAATTGCCCATAAATTAGAATTATTATCAGTAAATTAAATAGAAATCAGGTGTTAAAAGCTAAAAAATGTATTCAATTAGTAAATACTTGAAGAATGAAATTAAAGTAGCTAGTGAAATTTTTTAACTAAACGTATAAAATATATATTCGAAGATATTCCAGATAAATGTAGCCAAAAACAGTAGAAATTTTACGAAAAATTTAATTTATCGAAATAATAATTAATTCAATATCAAATTACCCGAATCAGTCCCTAATGTTTACGTCAATTTTTGATTCAGTCCCTGAAGTTGTAAGTGATCCGATTCAGCCCATTTCCGTTAGTTTTAACGGTGTATTTAACATTTAGGACTGATTTGGGACAAATTAGAAAACTAAATGGACTAAATCGGGTCAGTGTAAACAATATAGACTAAATCGAGAATGACTGCAAACAAGAGGAATCATTTAATATATTATCCTTATAATCAATCTATATAAAATCATTTATCATTGCATGGTTGTCGGTTTAGAATGCTTCATAATCTTATTCATGGGTGTTTACATTACTTATTCTATGTAAGGCTAAATATGCAATTTGAGAAAAAAACAGTATTAATTAATGGTTAACCCTAGGATAATATTTTGTTCAATCCCACATTATTTTATGTTTTTGCAAAATATATAAGCACATTATCTATATTATACTATACTATATTATAAAGCAAGAGCACACTAGAATAAATTTTGGTAAAGCATTTTTCATAATTCCAATATTGACCATCATATTATATTATATCATCACAAACATATCAATCTAAATTTAAAACATAAGCTTCCTTGATAATTTAAAAATATAAATAATTTAAATAAATCAAAAATCAAAAAAATGTTATAATTTATAATTCGAATAAATAAAAGACAAAAAATTTATTAAAAAATAAAATAATTTTTTAAAAAAAATTATTATAAAAAACTAGATTAGATAAAAATAACCGATTGTATATGCACACAACGCGCGCAGCGATCGCTATTATATAATAATAATACACACATTATGGTAGAGACTTATTTTAAACTGTATTGAAAATATTTAAAATTTTATAAAAAGATGTGAGATGTGGAAAGAAAACAAATTGCAAAACACAAACAACAATAATTTTTAGAAATACTGTAAACCCCCAAAAACGTGTTTCTAGCATCCTACAATCCAAAAAACATAGCCGAGCGTAGTGGATAAACAAGAGATTATGCGACTTATGTTTACTCCATACAGATCCTTGCAATCTAATCATACTTTGTACACGATAACACAACTAAACTACGCTCATTGTTAATAAGGAAAATTAGCAGCAAGAACTAGAAGGGACTTTGTACAGGAGAGACGTATTAACATTTCTCCTCCAGTTGCTCCCCACCAATTACAACATTCAACTGTCTTCTGAACAACTGTGTTCTTGATGATCAGATTGAAAATAATACAATACACACGACATCACTTTTCTAATATTAAAATAACTTATAATGCGTGTGCAATTCATTTATCGGCATGGAAACTGAAATATCACGATTACAGAACTCTGGATCTCGAGTGACTTTCACCTACCTAAGTATTACAGGACTGTTACCAACCTCAGTACTGCAGACCTATCCGAAGTTGAGAGGAACATGAATCTTCTCGAAAAGAAGCATCTCACGGTCATTGCAATGTTGCTTAAAACCAATATGCAGAACACAATGATGTTAAAATCTTATACTTTTCTTTCCCCACCATTTCTTTCGGAGTTTCTCCGATTCAGCCAGCCCTAATCTGTATAATTTCGTCTTTGCTTCCCTTAACCGAACTTTGTAGTCTTTTCTCCATGTATCAAACCGGTGTTTTAGTCTCTGTAATTCCTCTACAGGATTTAACGGCGAATGCCCCGACTTGGCCTCAGTAATTGCTGAGGCTTCCTCGTTGAAATTTTGTTTCCTTTGTTCAAACTCCTTCACGAGGGGGCAGACTGCATAACCTCTATTTGTGTCCGTGTCATATAAACCATCATCGGAAAATCTGATAGGCGTGCTTGCAGGTGGATTTTGAGGTCCCATAAATGTATCCTCGGAATCTAAACGGGGTGGGTAGTCATTAAGCCTCACAAGATCACTGGTAGGATGGCCAGAACCAAGACTATTTTTGGCTGCAGCCAAACTAATCTGCGATACACCACAAAAAAGTTCAATATGGAAACAGAAGTATTCATTTCAAGTGACTTATTTGGGTCCATCTATTAACTAACACTAATTTTTCACATAAAGACACCCGAAGCTTGTGTTTAGACTGCTGCAAGACCGACCTCGATAATATCGCACACCATTTCGGACTGCAATTTGTTCCCCATACTTGGTCATTACAGCATGCCATGGGAGGCAGAATTGCTTGTGTTTCCCGCCGCCTCATCCTATACTAGGCAAATCCTGTACCAGTATAGTTCTAGTCTAATTTATTCATAAAGTGACCTCTCAATCAGATTTATTTGCCTTCTAAGAACCTCCATAAACACAAAGAATAACATATTAATCAGGTTCGATGTATATGAGTTAAAAAATGCAACATCAGTGCAATTTTGAGTTAGCTTTTGCTGGTTTCTTCCTACCTTACAGTGTTTCTGCTAAAAGGATCTTCGCAAACAATATAATAAACTCACTTGTAAAGATGTCATTTGCTTTTGCCACATCTCCTCCACAGATTTCATCTTGATTTCATATTCCAACCAGCGTGCCTCAAATTGTTGAACTTGCTCTCTCAAAGCTGCATTTTCTCTTTCCCTCTGTGCAAGTGTCGCTTCAGCCATGAATACCCTTTTTTGAAGTTCTTCAACAACCAAAGGTAACATTTCTGGTGGCAGATCCTGGTAAGCCAATAAAATTTGCTAACTTTTAATCCACAAATCAATGCATACCAAGCACATCAGAGATTTAATGAAATTTATACACGCAAAACCATCTTTTCCATTTTCTGATGACCAATATGTCATTGTTTTCCTGCCTTTTTTTTTCCTTTTCTGGAAACAGAGAAGAAGAAAGCGATCATCGCATACAAATACATCATTAATTTTACAACTACCCAATTCTTATTTCAGATTACACTGGAATTATGAGGCAAAGTACGAAAAAGCATACAGATGCATCTTTAAGTAACATTAGACAAAAGGACCTGACAATTTCCGTGTAAATAGCAATGAGAAATTTAAATCATTAACTTAGTAACACGTAAGAGAAAAATAGTCAGCCAAACCAAGGTCTTGGGCTGGTATTACACCAAAGCCTTTTCAACACTATACCTTGACTTCGGAAATCCTCTTTCCCGCTTTCCGCTTAACAGCATTCGACTGTTTCAAATTCTTAAGGCGATTAAAACGCTTTCGAACCAACCATCCACGAACCACTGCATGAGACAGTGAGCGTTTTATTGTGATTGAATGCATTATAAAGCAGAAAAGCTTTACCTGATTGAATTTGCACTACTGCCATCAGCCGCCAATTTAACTTTAGGTCAGGTATCTGCTTTTTCAACCCAAGTAAAACATCATACTCCTTTCTTGCAATTTCACCACGAACATCTGCAAATGTATGAGTTGAAATAATTTGAAGTGGTGAACTGTGACAGGTAATCGGATGATATAATCACATTTTGAAAAGTGCTTATTAACAAGTAAAGTACTGGCACAACAGGTGTTCTTCTTACATGATTGCAATGATACCACCACACTCTTGAGTTCATGGAAGTATCGACGGGCACGATGACCTCGAAAGCACTTTTGTACCTCAACGGTACCTTGGAGAAGTTGTTTTCTAACATCTTCCAGGGCACCAATCTGCAGTCCGCCACAACAAAATACCAGACATAGTTGAAAGATATGCAAACATTGTTCTATCAAATGAAGATGTTCCGGGGCAAAATAGCAGTGTATAGATAGAAATTTTCATTAGGAAACAATAAACCTTTAAAACAACAAAAACTCACTTGTCCAGCTCGGAAATATAATTTCGTATAACCGACTTGGTACATCTCTGGGAGGATATTAAACTGCTGAAGAATGGCAATGGAAGTACTCAATGGATCTTGACATGAATTATTGTCCATAAGTAAAAACCCATACCTGACAGTCATGACAGCATATTTTGAAATAGTTATAAAGTATTCTTACTGAATGCCATGTAAGTGTCGTTTGAAAATCTCAAATAAGATCTCAATTATGAAACAAGATTAAGGATATGGCACTTCACCACCTTCTTGAAAATTCTTGATGTGTCATCCGTGTGGGATACCCAGATCTCGAAATCCTAACTACTTCTAGAACGCCACAGCATCTAAGCTGCTCTAACACAAGATCTTTTTCGAACACCCCAGGGAGTTTCTTGTTATTTGGTTTTATACAACGAATGAAGTGTGGTGTTGTGCTTTCGAGTTGCTGCATTAATTTAAACAGCTGACTCTGCAACCACAGAAGAAATTATAAGAATTTTTGCTATGTGTCACGAATTATGGGAATTTTATTTGTGATGAATTATGGGAATTTTATTTGTGATGAGTTATATACAAAGAAAACATGGAAAAAGCTCTTTCTTCCTTAAATTCAGTGAATGATAAAAGAAGAAAACATTCAGAGATGTACGAATGCAAAATAATTAATAACTATTTTTTTTTCTGTGGTTACAGTTTCCTCATGTCCGTTTTTCCAATTTTCATCCTCCAGCTGTGCATGTGAATGTGTCAGGATTGAAAGTGGGTGAAGAACAAGCCTCTTCACCTTGAATTTTGCGGCAACACTTTGCTTTTGACGAGCAACTAGCCCTGACTGTATCATTGAACTTGCTGGGCTTTGGGATTGTCTGAGCAGTGCAGAGGAAAACTGAGGTAGTTGGATGCTGCATGATGACAGTAATTGAATGATTTCAGAATGCAACGTATCCCTGTTCTTCTCCAAGAACTCAGCTGTGTTATAAAGTACCTAAAAAGCATTTACAATCATAAAGATGTACCCAGTATTAATGCATCAAGTTCAATAATAAACCAAATGGCTAGCTTATGAAACCTCGGTTTCCTTTAGTTCAGATGCAAACCCACGTACTAGGTCATGAAACATCATAGTTTCAAGGGAGATAGAAGGTAAACTAGTGGTATAACCTAACCTTATGACATGTTAATTAATTGTTATTATTGCTCATGGTTCATTGATAAGACGAAATTTAATAAATCAAACTTTGTTAAGAAAAGTTGAAGTTTGCATAAGAGCTCCAATTCCCAACTAGCATGATCATGGGGCTCTGTAAGGAAAAAGAAAATAGAGAACTCTTCTGAAAGTCAAAATCAAATGAGACATGAATAGAATACACATATACCCTGTTCCACATTTACAAAGAGATTGCTACACTTCAGAAAGCAACACTGACAAAAAAATAACTGTTTCTGTCTAAATTTCCTGAAGATATATATTTATCATTATTCTGACAGGAGTTCACAGATATTCACAAGACTAAAGCTGTAAGAAAAACCTACCTCTCCAGCATAATGGCGAACACTGAATGCTCCACCTCTTTCTCCTTTAAAGCAATGAAAATCATTCAAGTGCTGCTTCAGCTTCGTAGAAAAGGTTATATCTGTAGCCTTGGGGAAATTTGATTCTTCATCCAATAAAGATAGCAGTCCAATAGGTTTCTGTTGAAGCACACCAGTGTAAAATACATCTAAGTTTCAAGAGACGAAAACAAATCAACATTTCAGCAGAAAGTATATATGCATTCAGATGCACGCCAACGGATCATCAAAACGCTCAAGCACTAAGATGGCTTGCCATCAAAAAAGTAATCCTCGAGGCCACACAAAAAATTAAATTGGATAGTCAATAATGAATAATAAGAGACTCCAGACTCACACCAAACAAACCCTTGTCCACCATAAGGACTCTCGAATACAGGATAAAATGGAGAACAAATACCTTCTCAAATAGATCCAAACAGTCTTGGTTGTCTTCAAAATCTACTTTTGTCCAATCAATTCCATCTGCCTCGTATTCCTGAAAACATTAGTATGTACCACATCATGATTTACATTTCTTTGGGGTTAGTATTCAATAGAATTATTTTAGAATCTTATAGATATATTAAAAAACTACATGAAGAAATTGCTTCATCTGATGGCAAGGCAGGTATTACGAGAGTCATAGAACATAGCAATGTCGACACTCAAATGTCGTGAAGTGTATATCAACAAAGAAATAGAATAACCAAGTCCGTGCTTCATCAAACTTGTTATGATCTATTTCGCGCTTACCTCTTGCTCGAGTTTGAAGAGATGCCGGTTAAAGTGTTGCTGGAGCCTCTCATTAGCATAATTTATGCAAAACTGCTCGAAGCTATTTTTCTGGTTCGAAGGAGAAAAAACACATAAGAAAGATAACAAAAACGAGTTACAATTACACATTATTACAAACTTCGAAAAGAGAACCAATTTTTACCTTGAATGATTCAAATCCATAAATATCTAGAATACTAATGGACCTCCCGGTATGTAGTTTGCCAGTAATCAGTGATAAATTGATAACTTCGACAAGCCAATCAAACAAGCCAGCATAGATGAATTTTGCCAACGCATCTCTAGAATCAATTGCCTAAGTAATGAGAAGAAAGTGTAGCTTTGGTCATCTGTGCATGCACTGAATAGCTTCAATCCAACCAAACAAATACCTCAGCAAATTTACTCTTTAGGTTAGAATGAATCCATATGTTGAAGGATTAGCAAGAATATTTGAGAAGTTTAGCATGTGTTTAATGAGTGTTCGAAAACATAAATTAGAATTTTTTTTTTATGAACCTGTTGCAATGTCAGCCTTTTGGAGACCTTATCCTTCCCAGCTTGTATATTACGAGTTGACAAAGCTTGAAGTAGGTCCTGTGTACCGCAGCCCATCAAGCTGGCTGCATAGGTTACAGCTGTAGATAAAGGGAAAAGTATTGACATAATCAAGTCAAAGGTTCAAAGCAGTTACACATAACCATGAATATTAAAGTACAGATATAATTTTCCATTTTTTCTTGAAAAGAGAGTTCTATGAAGAAAATTCAGACACTACAGTGATCTCAAAGTTTGTCAGCAGATTAATTCGAGCTAAATTTTTACTTGTCCTACAACTGATCCTAATGTCAGAGAAAAAGAAATGACCAACAGATTTTTTTCCCACAAATATATAAATAAGAGAATTGGACTGTTATCTGGTCCATAGTTGTTGATGTCTGACATAGATGGTGCTTGTACTGGAATCCCCTTGCAAAATTGTTTTCAAACAGTAAAATATCATTTTATGCAACTCAGAGATAGGTTTGCTCCCACATTACGTAACAAGGAACAAATACTAGTCATGAAGTGGTAAAATGTAGGAAAATTAACGCAAAAGATATAAATCACCTTCATCAGCGATAACCTCTATATGGTTTTCATTGTCAATCACATGAAATGATATGTTTCCCAGCCATAACACTGCAGCAAGCATCTCAAAGGCGTGCTCTTGATCTTCTTTGCAAATTCCGACAGTATCTAAGGCCACCTAGTTAAATAAAAGCATGACAGAATTAGCAACACTTTCTAATAAGCAATAACTAATGACCGAGGAAATGCCCCCAAAACATCGTAAATGTTTGGTAACTTAATTTGTGAAAGACTATGCCTTTTGTTTTAAGGCTTTTTAGCCAAGTAGCTCCAATCTTTCCTTCTCAAAATTCAAACCTCTTCAAATGGAACAGAGGATGAGGATGGTTAATTGTGAAGGTGAGAGTTGAACCAAAGCAGGTAGTCATTTTTACATATAACATAAGGTTGCAGATGCTGTACATTACCATAAGCATATGAAACTTCTGAACTTCATTGATGTCTTGGATCTCTAGGCAGTCACTCTGATTTAGATAGTTATAGTCACACGCATTTCTTAACTTCAACCTACCTGAAAACAAAACCATCCCAAAAGTTAAGGGATTATGCTAACTGATTGAAGTGTTCCACAACAGACTTAGTTACACATGCTTCCAACTAGGATATATAGTAGTCTCTCAAAGCTGGGGAATTGACCTCGGAGATTAGGAGGAGCACCAGCACAAAGCTGGTAGAAGATGTGGTATGACCTCTCTCCATTTGCCAGCTGAACAACTCTCGACTGCCCCAATGAGATTTATTGTTTCTAAACGTTAGTCCACAGAGGAGATATAGACTAGATCACATAGGAGTCAGCATCATCTAAGATAGGAGACTGACCTTTTCAAGGAGGACTATACCATTTATCAGAAATCAAAAAATGCACAAAAATGTAGAAATTGAGTCAGTTAATTAAGAATCAAGCAGAAGTCAACAAAATACTCTAGAGCCCAACTTAACCAGTATATGCATGCTTACAGGTCTGTATTTTAGCACCACATATTTTTCCTGAAGCACTAAAGTGTATTTCGATTAACTTCCCCTGCACCAAATTTGTTTTATCAATAAGCCACAAATTTATAATGTAGGTAGATTGAACAGGAATGACAAAAAATGTCTCATAAAGTAAAGGTTTAATTATCATCACAACTCAAACAACTCACAAAGCGACTGGAGTTGTCATTCCTGGACGTTTTTGCGTTACCAAATGCCTCCAGTATGCAGCTTGTCTGCAGAATTTCTGACTCTATCCCACCATTACCTCCACCAAGCGCAGCCAAGTATTTCATTGCTACCTTAGCTGTTTCTGTTTTCCCAGCACCGCTCTCCCCACTACAAATTATAACAAGAACATATATCCTTCTGATCTAATTCAACTATGTGAAAAACCATTAAAAATTCTACCCGGTGAAACAGGATAAAGTCAGGCACAAAAAAGCATTTGAATGGGAGTTTGCTTAAGAAACTGCAGAGCTAAGATGATAGAACCACCCAAACACACCTAATGATGATGGATTGATTTATTTGATCTGCAAAACCCACAACAAACGGAGCTTACAATTAGAATTTATCATCTAAACTTGAAAGAAATGTTAAGAATTTTCCGTTCCAAATACATTTAGGTATCATATAACACCTGTCATCATCTCATTGTATGCTGTGTCCGCAATAGCATAAACATGAGGGCTATCCAAAAGCTTTTGTCTGTAAGCCGTAACGAAGTCATTCCCATAGTGCGGAACATATTTGAAAGGATTGAATGCGACTAAAACAGGACCTGCCTTACTCTACATATAACAGAAGAAAAAAAATGTTCAAGAGAAAAGACACAAAATGTTGAAAGCTTGCACTGCCAGAAGTGCCCAATCAGTGCTTACATATATTCTATCTTGGCCATATCTGTACTGAAGATTGTGAAGAACTGAAGGCTCATTCAGAAAACTAAGTTGTATAAGATCATCAACACCCTCCAGAATGTCTGGATTGACAGGTAAAAGCTCTCGTGTGGAAACTGTCATAACCTAGAGTGATATCACATTAAGAACACTAATACTACAAGCCCAAGCACTTTAGTATCATCATAAACATTGAAATAGTAACAGGACACAGGAACTAACACTTCCATCTGACAATAGAACATAAGCTTTCTCCCCTGAAGTTGATTGTATTTGTCCTGATTCCCAATGGCCATTACGTGGTCGACACCAAACGTGCAGTTTCTGGAAAACAAATCAAAACTATTAGCTGGTGATGAGATCAGTCAACTGCATTGAGGTTTGACGTAATAGATGTATAGAAAAGCTAAGAACTCAAGCCTAGTGTGGCTCAAAAATCATGAAGCCAGCAATAGATCTACTGCTCTAATTCAGAAGTTTGAGGTTGATTTTGGTAGATTATTTAGACTATTGACTTATCCAACAATGATATTTAAGTGTTCGAAACCAATAATTGCATTTAAAACTAAGGCCAACATGGTGTGTCTTGTATTTTAGTGCTAATAAAGAAGCCTCGGTCAATTATGAGAAGTGAGAACATACGTTGGATTCTACCCCATCGAATAAAAACTCTTAACATCATAGCAAAAAATATGCAAAAGGGCATAAACATCGCTGTTGGAAATAAATATAAAATAAATTTTTCAAACATTAGATCTCTTAATCTATAGGAGGAGGAAGATCAATGAACAAAAAACAAAATTCGAAGACACTTTCAACCTTTTTTATGAAGTACCCCAAGTTGTCATCCCAATCACAGTCCTTAAACCTCGGGAGAGATTCTGGGGGAGAATTCGCGAGCTTGGCATCATCTCTCTCCTCCAATTCCTTTTCGTCTGATGAAACCATGACATAGGGAGATTCTTCCGGTTCCATTTCTTTAACCTTTTTAGCACCAAAACTATTGCCCCTAAATCCTTTGGTATCTTCCTTCTTGACAGGACGATTCAATGAGATGTTGCATTCCCCAATTTCGAAGCTTCCAGGCAGCGGCCGCTTCGCTGAGGGAAGACGAGCCCGTGACGTTGGCTTGGGCCGTGACGGGAGTTCTGGAGGCATATCTTTTGGCTTCTCGTTCCCATCTTTTCGCCGCAGAGATTCCAGCATGTCTTCCAAGGAGCTGCGAGCTAATGAATTAGGCGACGCAGACATCATTTTTTTTTATCAAATTAATCTTTGTACAAAACCCTTAATCTGACTTGCGCAAAAATGGCTTCTTTTTATAATTCCGAACAAAGTCTGTGGAGACGGACATTGTTCAAAACATGAACCTCAGACCATTAACGAATCAGAATCCTGTTAGCTTTCAATCAGAAGGATTAAATTACCCCAAAAAACGCAAATTTTCGGGTAAAAATGAACGAAATTATGAAACCACGGGTTGAGGCGAATAATTATCCGGAAAACAAAATCAAATAAACAGCAGAATGAAACTCCGAGCTTTTGCCCGCAAGGGAAAGGTCTGGGGCAAAACTCATTCCCCACAACATTGTCAGACAGATTCGTGGATAAATATGTACTAGGCTACCGTTTTTAATGAAAGAAATCGCTTAGAGGCTGCTGCATTGATGGCGACATTTAGAATCACATAATTTATCTGAAATAACAAAAGCTTTTAATGGATATCTGTTATATTTGGTAGGGCTTTAGATGAGATTTTGAAATATTTTTTCTTGGGGAGACGAGAAACCCAAACCGTTTGATCTTGTATCGTATCAGACACAAATTATGGCATAAACTTTAAATATATTATTTATATTGATGGTTTTGTAGGTTTTCTTTTTTTTTTTTTTTTGTCAAAGGATAATAGGTGATTTATGATGAATTCGAACCCGAGTCAGATTTCATTTATGGGATTGTGACAACCAATAGACTAAACATTTGACGTTGGTTTTGTAGGTTCTCAAATTCTTTGATTCTTTAAAAACATAAAAATTAGGAAAAATTACTGCATAAAACCTAACTAAAAAATTGCATATCCAAAAGAGCCCATATTGTCAAAAAAAGTTATGATTTTTTTTTCCATAAAATTATTTGTATTAAAACTGCTTCCATAATCAAACTCTTCAAATATATAAATTCATCCTCCATTTTTGCTGAGACTGAAATTATATACATGTGTGTTTGCCCCCTAAATGCTAATAACCTCATATTTTGCATAGATCCATGGCATCCCCGCGTTGATGCTGAAATTATTTTAGGTTGTATTTGAATTGAATATTTGATTTGCAAGAAATGATTTGAAAACTAATCATTTAAAATTCATAGATTTGAAATGGCATATAGTATATTGTTATTTCAAATCATTGAAAAAATGCAAAAGAATATGTATCGAAAACATGATAAATTTAAAATATCTGGTCAATTTCTTATCTAAACATAAATGATGGATTTGAATATGAATTTGAAATCTACACATTCAAATCTTTAATCCAAACATAGCCATAGAGTATTCTAAAACATATGAAAAGGACTATCATTTTAACCATGAGGTATGGGTGTTCATCGGTTCGGTTTTGAACCGAACCGAAATTTCAGTTCTTAAATTTAAAAATGAACCGAAATTTTTTGGTTCGTTTTGTTTTAATGGAACATTTTTTGTTTGGTTTGTTTCGGTTTGAACCTTTTTTTTTTGGAATTTGATGATTAGTTGATGAAAATTTAACATAAATACAAACACCAATACATCCTACATTGGACTCAAAATGGTTTTGAACATTTGACCTTTTTGTTTTAAACTTCTAATATTATTTTGAAGCTATTTATTTCAAAAAATCGAGTTCAAAGGAGACAACAAAATAAATTATATTATACTTGAAAACACGTAGTTAATTTACGAAACCGTTAAAAAAAAATTAAACCATTAAGTTTTTTAATTTACGAAACAGTTAAAAAAATTAAACCATTAATTTTTTTTAAACCATTAATTTTTAAAAAAAAATTTAATGGTTTGGTTAACTGAACCCTCTAACCGAAAACGAATCGAAAAGCTATTTTTTTTAAAATCGAAAATCGAATCGAAATTTTTCGATTCGATTCGGTTCGACTGGTTAACAGAATCAATGCACGCCCCCCCACCATGAGGTATAAATGCGGAAAATAAAATAATACATATGTAATGATATTACTACATATATAAGTTTAATTTTAATTCAATAGTGGGTTATACTTATTTCTCAAGTGAAGTCCTTAACATGTATTTGACGTTCGATCCCACATGTTGTGGTTGATATTTTTATATTTAAGCTAAAACTGCTTCTATAAGTAAAACAATTCATAACATTGATATAATTTTGAAAACTTTCAAAATTATATGATATTTTTACACCACATATACTACAAAACACCCAAAATATGTTCCAAATTCTTTATTTGATAAGTGGAAATATACTAAACAAAAACATCCTTCTCAACCAATCTTTATTTTATTCCTTCGCAATAATTTTCTCCTACATTTTCTAGAACGTTCAAACCTTTCTTACGAGAAACTTGAAGAAAATCAGAAAGGTCTTTCCCCCCTCCCCACGGCATCATTCCCCCCTCCCCACGGCATCATTCCCAGCCTCAAAAATTACAGTTAGCCTTCTCAAAATTGTATTTTGTGATGTAGAAACGCTGACACGACGACACGAATTTTTAAATTTTTTGGGATACAACACGGTTGGGACACGCCTATATATTTTTGTATACATTATACATGTACTATATTACAAAATACTAAAATTCACATTTTTAAATTCTAAAATCATGTAAATGTAAAAACAATATTCTTACCAAATTCAAGAAACATATAAATAAATGCATGTCACTGGAATCATCATAGTATCACTCACCAAATACATATTAACAAACACGTCCAAATAAAAGATAATACCAAAAATATTGTTACCAAATTCAACAAGCATATAAATAAATTAATGTCCCTGAAATCATCACAGTATCACTCACACTAACATCAAATGTATATTATTTCAATTAACATAATGTTTAACTAACACGTTCAAATTTCATTTTAGATATTAAATTGAACAATTAACCACCAAAAGTGTTCATTTTATATCGGACACGACCATCAGTAGTGTCCAACATGGGTGTCCGATTTAATTTTTTTACAAAAAAATTAAGGACACCACGCGTCTGAGAACTGTCGGTGTCCTAAAAATGTTCAATACTGTACCGAGTGATTTTATGAGTATCCGTACATCATAGACAATATGCAATACCATGCTTATTAGACCTAAGCGTGATATGCTTGCCATTTGGCAGGAGAGCAACATCCTTAACCGAGTCTTTTAAGTTGTGTTTGGATTGGATGATTTGATTTGGAGGAATGAATAATGGACTTGAAATGACATCCATCTTTGGTGTATTTCAAATCCATCATAATTACCATTACATCTATATAACTTAAGGAATGGGTGGATTTTTCAACATAAATTCATTCAAACAATCAAATAGATTTGAAATCCATGACTTCAAATCACTCAATTCAAATGGACCCTTAGAGAAGTACCTGGATTAACTTGGGGAATTTACAATAATGTTTTTATTAATTTTTAAAAAAATTGATGAGCAGCTAAATTTTATTAAAATGCTAAAAAAAAATTGATGAGATCCTAAATACGGATATAGATGAGTTATAAATAAGGATATAGATGAGTTCACTCAATTCAAATTTGTGATGACCTGAGATTAGGGATGTTAATCTCGGAGTATTAATAACCCCTAAAGTTGTTTTACGTGGCGACATGGAGTTTAATCGAGGTGTTGGGCCCTCCGGGCTCGTCTATTTGAGTAATTGGGATCGTTGGATCCCGAGGTTGAGATCGTATTCTCATTTCGGTGAAAACCTGTGAGTTGGGGTTTTAGTGTGACTCAGAATCTCGGGTGCTTGGTGTGGGCATCGGTAGGGGGTTTTTGAGTTAGAGAGAGAGTTTTTGAAACAGATGATTTTTAATGAATCATGATGTAATTGTGGGGATATTAGTATTTCGGGGTATTTTTGCTATAAATACCAGTTAAACCCGAGATTTTAATTATCGGAACCATTTCAGCACCTCATTTCTCTCTCCATCCGCGCGCCCCTTTCCCGATCCCCTTTGACCCCCGCGCGTAAAAGTCGTCGGCCAGCCGCCGTCCGGCCGCCGTTGGGCGCGTGCCACCCGCCGTTGGAATCGCCTCTTCCGGGCGCTTCTATACATACCAACAATTCGAAGTTTCGTCGAGAATCGAGCTCGGATTTCTACAGAAAGCGTAGGGTTCAGATTTGGATTTCTGTCCGATTTTTGGGGCGCGATTTTGGTATGTTTTTGGCACGATTTTCCTGATGTTTTTGGGGCGTTTTTAAGCTGGTTTTGAGTCGATTATTTCAGACTTTTTGGTTTGAAATTATTGGTTAAGTTTGGTTCGAATTTTCAGCTCGATTTTGGGAGTTAGGGTTCGAAAATTTGGATTTTTGGCATGAGGATGATGATTCTTGTTGTTATTCGATTAATTCATGTTTAAATGCATCATGATGCTTGATTGTGTTCGAAATTGAGGAATTGGATTTGAAGTTAGGGCTTGAATTCGAATTTTGGGGGTTTTGGCATGTGGGGCGATTATTGTTGTTGTTAATTGATTAATTCATGTGTTAGATGAATTATGGTGATTATTCGGGTTTGATTTGTGTTGGTTGGGTTCGAATTATTGAAGATGTTCTTAGGCAATTTTTCGATATGCCGCATTCGTTTTCCCTCCCTGCATGTACCCTGCCCCGGGTCTTTTAGATGTTTAATTGTCGTGTGTCGACAATATTTTGAGGGTTATGGATGTGCTTGAGCATGGGTTGCATGTTCGTAAATAATTGTGAATTATTTACCGTGTTAGCACATCGTTCCTCAGGGCATGGAACTCGAGCAAGGTTTGACTCGGACTTCGAGGATTTAAGGTACGTTTAGCGTACGAGCATAGTTTAAATGATGTTTTACAAGTATGATGCATGATCTAAAATACATGAAATGCTTTGCTATGATGGTATCGGGACTTGGTTACGATATGTTGTTTCACATGGTGGAATGCTCAGTGCCGCTATGAAGCGAGCCAATGATGAGGTGTGGTTGCTACGGAGCAAACACCCATAGTATGACGTTACCTTGAAGTAAGAAATGAAAATGTGGTATTTGATTAGATATCTAGGATATCTGTATTTTATTCCCTATTGGTACTAATAGGAACAGAGACGTAGTTAATCAGAGAAGTGATTAACCAGTATCGGAAGTTAAGGAAATACCAACATGATATCTAGAATTATGATAATTGCTAGATTAAGTAAGATGTTGTGAAAAGATGTTACGAAACGATGTTATGAAAAGATATTATGAAACGATGTTATGAAAAGATGTTATGAAACGATGTTATGAAATGATGTTATGAAATGTTGCTAATCATTGCTAGATAAAGTAAGATGTTATGAAAGGTTGCTAATTTGAAACTGACTAGGGTTAACCAATGTGATGATTAACTGCATATTCAGGATTTGATGATTTATCTGTTTTGAGAACAGGGTTATTACAGGGGTACGCTATGATGAGGATGATACCATCCAGGAAGTATCACATATGTTCCACAATATTTACATTTTCGTAAATTATGTATTATGTCATTATGATTATGAAATTGTGGAATTGGTATGCTCACCCCGTTGGGGGCTGTCTCTGTTGGGGCAGGTGAACAGGTACATCGATGGCTTTGGAGATGAGCTCGAGCTGTTGATTGGATGTACTCACAGGATCGTGGTACCAGGGCTTGATGGAGCACGGTATCGTATAGAGTACTTATATACCCATGAGAGTTATATACATATTCATGATGCTCGCATGTGAGCAAGATTACTTGTATATGCGTTGTATATAAAGGCATGAGCCTTCCTCTCTTTCATTATATGTTGCATGCAATTGTGGTAGAATTGCTAATGATATGAGAGTCATTAGTGTGTTATGTGGGGGTTGAAACCCACTTTGGTTGTCATATGTGTGGTGTCTTCCCTGGCTGGGAATTTACTTGATATTGCTGTTTTCTGATGAGTTTTATGTCTTCCCTGGCCGGGAATTATGTTATGCGTTGTGTTTTTATTTCGGGATAGCTCTATTTATGGGGAGACTCTGCCCAAATTTTTATAAAAGTCCACAATGTAAAAAGTGGTGTATTGGGCGAACCCTATGAGTCTGTTGTTGTTAGGATGATGAGCTTATAACACTGTATGTTAAAGAAAACTTAGTAATTGCCATTCAATGGTAAAGTATCATATGAGTTTCCCGAATGATTTTATGGAAAGCATGTGCCACACATAATGAATAATACACTAATCAAGGGTTAAGTATATGGGGTCCTTACATTAGTGGTATCAGAGCAGTGGTTGCTCATTGGGGCTGTTGAGGGCCTAGGAAGTTATTGATAGCACATATTTATGCATGATGGCATTAATGTTATACGATGACTAATTTTTTTATGTGCTTTTATGTTATGAAAAGTGGTATTGCTAACCATTGTGGTTGCAGGAATCGTGTGGAACACGATAGGATGGCATTAATAGCGATGTCTAACACCCTATATGCTACGTGCCAAGGAATCTGATTTTGGAAGAAAATCAGGGAAAAGAAAGATATGATGTATTGTCTGAGGACAGACTGGGTAGACAACCGACAGTAGAATACTTCGGTATGGTCTCAATTATTATTGAATATACTAATGCGTTTGTTCATGTAATGCCCAAGCAAGGAAGGTACGTAAGACGCATACGGGCATCGGACGGTAACACACTCCTAACTCTGACTATGCATTGAATGCATAAGTATTTATGATGTTTATGATGATGATGATTATGATGATTTTGATAAGTAAGTTTATGACGAATATGTTATGATGACGATGTTTATGACAAGTAAGTTTATGATGATGTGATACGATGTTATGATGTGGTAAGATGCCACGGGGTAAGATGCCCATATGGTAAGAGGCCATACTCCTATATTATGATCATACTATGATTGCATAAGAATTTACGATGCCATGATGATGTGTATAATGAATAAAAAATGATAAGATGTTTAAGATGATTTTATGATAAGTAAGTTCACAATGAAGATGATTTTATAATGAATAAAGATGACAAGATACTTATGATGATGTTATGATAAATGAAGATGATATGACGTTCACGATGACGATTATGATAAGTAATGATGATGTTAATACGATGTTTATAGAATGATATGATGTTTATAAGGTGGTAAAATGTCATAGGGTAAGATACCCATATGCATGAATATGAACCGGGGAAAAAGAAAAGAAGTTAATGAATAACTAGCAAGCTTACTCAACTATGATTTCGTACATTTACTGTTATATCTACAAGATGATGATGTTTATATGATGATGATGCTACAAGATGATAATGTATGTTTAACTATGTTACTTAGAATGGTTGAATGTCCGGTGGTCATTATGGGCAAGCGAGGAAGGTCTTGCCGCTCACATAGCTGATGAGCGATGGGGTACATCCGCTATCAAGGTGTAGCGATGGGTATCATCCGCTGATGAGCGATGGGGTACATCCGCTATCAAGGTGTAGCGACGGGTATCATCCGCTGAGCGATGGGGTACATCCGCTATCAAGGCGTAGCGATGGGTATCATCCGCTGAATAAGAGATACATCCGCTATCAAGGCGTAGCGATGGGTATCATACGATGTGTTATGTCGAGCGAGGGGGCCAATTGTGCCGCTGTCATAATGGAACCCGGACAGTCCCATTTCTAATTAACATAGTTTGTTGTGAGTATATATGTGAATATGATGTGTATGATGATGTTTATGATGAGTAAAGATGATATGATGATTATGATGATGTTTATGATGATAGGATGCCTCATTCCGCTATTTTACGATGACTCATTCTTTTATGAGGATTGACGATGATTGATGCCGCCGGATATGATGATAGCGATGCCTCATTCCGCTATTTTACGATGACTCACTCTTCTATGAGGATTGGCGATGGTTTATGCCGCCGGATATGTTAATAGCGATGTCCCATTCCGCTATTATGTGGATTTACGATGACTCATTCTTCTATGAGGATTGACGATGATTGGTACCACCAGATATGTTGATAGCGATGCCTCTTTCCGCTGTTATGTAGACGATGATTCAGGCTCAGGTGTATAGCGAGGTTTCATGCCACTTATTATATGACGAGGTATCATGCCGTCGATTCTATAGCGATGGATAGTGCCGCTATGTACTCAGCACAGGATTATGCCGCCTTCGAGCGATGAGTGCTGATTTCGCACTATTATCTAGCGACGGAGACAGGTATGCCGCTATCTTGTTAGCGATGAGGTACGAGATATTGCTATTCTATTAGCTTTATTGTAGCTGTATTGCGTTGATATACATGTTTTATTATGCCTATTTTACTAGCATGATGGTGGATGACATACGCTGATGTGCATGGACCGTCACGAGTTGACTGGGTTGTTTAGATGTCATTGTTGACATGTATTGTCACTAGTTGGCAATGCCTTAGATACCATGAGTTGGCCTGTGTCGTCACGGGATGGCGATGACGATGGTTTAGGAGATGTCTTATTAGACATGCATCATCGTTACGATGAACATGCGTTGAGTATACGTTTTCAGTTGTATGCCTTGGGTGCCAGTGTCGGGTACAAGGTGGTGTGTGCGTCACCGATTAACGTGGCCCTTATACCGAGCGGGTTGCTCGAGGAATGGATGGACGCTCTGTACAAGTGATTGTACCGCAGAAATTGTTTGAAGTAATCGTATTTCGAGTGGTGATACCCTTGAGGTAGGCTCGTTGGAATGGCTTTTGGCCATGTTTTTGACGACAGGAGTAATCGTGGAGGAATTACTCGCTTGCTATTGATAGGACATATGGTAGACATGGTCACACCAACCATGAGAATGTAAGATGGGTCCTAAGGAAGTAGGATCAGGTTATGTTAAGTGCATGGGGACATTGGAGTGTCCAGGGTATTTCAGCATTGGAGGAATGTTGGGTAAAGACCCACTACTCTATTGATTTTCTTCCCATGGTATGGTATGCCGTGCGGAAACGTCCATCTGATTGGTAGGTTTGAGGTGAAACCTAGTGAGGCAGCGACTAGTTTGTCTGCCGCGTGTATGTAGCACCATGATGGGCTTGCTAGAGCCGTTATACTGCTCGTTGGAACCAAGTTTGGTAAATCGTAAGGTTATACGAGGTGGATTGTGGTGGACTCTGGTAGTCACCACATCATTTGAAGTTGAAGTTGAGTATGCCTCACTGAACGTATAGATGTTTATGTTTAAATCTTGGTGAGACTTGTCTGGGACAGCTCATGATGTTGAAGTACCAACAAGAGAGTCATCAAGTCGTCGTTGTTTTGGCCTGGGAATCCATGTATTTGGGATGCATTGGGTTTATTGCATGTCCTTTCAAATTTGAAACTCTGAGGAGTCTCGATTGTTTATTTATGATCAGGATGTGATTCTTAGGATATCCGGAGGTGGACATCTTGTGAGATGTCTTTTATGTGAATCTGTGGCCGTGAGTTGCCCAAGTTGAGTTGCAATGATGCGACTGATCATTTGATGGAGGAGGTTTGGAAGTGGAACCAGGCTTGGTATGTGTACACCGTGGTATGCCAATGTTTCCCTCGTAACGATGTATGTTAGACATCGTGAGTCATGATAAGAGATGTCATTGAATGATATCTACGATGGAATCGGGAGCGATTCAGATCCTCGCAGTTTCAGTTGACTAACTGCTTTTGGATTGTTAGCGTTGGGTTGCGCTGACGCTTTTTGACGTTATGATGGATTTGGAAGTCTATTCCACTTCAGAGTTGACACGAGGTCAACATTCTCACGGTTGAGGTGTCATTCATGATGCGTTCTTACTAGTGGTATTAGAACGAAGGATGACTGTCCGATCTACGGTCATAAGTATTGGTTGTTTTACAGTCATGAGGGACTGACTTTTGGGATGAACCGCATCGAGGTACGTTTTGCCTCTTGGGTGATGAGTTGGTGTTGGTTTTGTTATGTCGCTCTGTTTCAGAGTTTGATGTGAGGTATTCTCAAGGTTTTTAAGACGATTCTGATATGGTCAAGAATCGAGGTTCTGGCTTCATGTTGTTGTGTAGCCTGGGTGTTATGTGATACACCGGTGCTAATTTCGAGGACGAAATTCTTTTAGTGGGGGATATTGTGATGACCTGAGATTAGGGATGTTAATCTCGGAGTATTAATAACCCCTAAAGTTGTTTTACGTGGCGACATGGAGTTTAATCGAGGTGTTGGGCCCTCCGGGCTCGTCTATTTGAGTAATTGGGATCGTTGGATCCCGAGGTTGAGATCGTATTCTCATTTCGGTGAAAACCTGTGAGTTGGGGTTTTAGTGTGACTCAGAATCTCGGGTGCTTGGTGTGGGCACCGGTAGGGGGTTTTTGAGTTAGAGAGAGAGTTTTTGAAAACAGATGATTTTTAATGAATCATGATGTAATTGTGGGGATATTAGTATTTCGGGGTATTTTTGCTATAAATACCAGTTAAACCCGAGATTTTAATTATCGGAACCATTTCAGCACCTCATTTCTCTCTCCATCCGCGCGCCCCTTTCCCGATCCCCTTTGACCCCCGCGCGTAAAAGTCGTCGGCCAGCCGCCGTCCGGCCGCCGTTGGGCGCGTGCCACCCGCCGTTGGAATCGCCTCTTCCGGGCGCTTCTATACATACCAACAATTCGAAGTTTCGTCGAGAATCGAGCTCGGATTTCTACAGAAAGCGTAGGGTTCAGATTTGGATTTCTGTCCGATTTTTGGGGCGCGATTTTGGTATGTTTTTGGCACGATTTTCCTGATGTTTTTGGGGCGTTTTTAAGCTGGTTTTGAGTCGATTATTTCAGACTTTTTGGTTTGAAATTATTGGTTAAGTTTGGTTCGAATTTTCAGCTCGATTTTGGGAGTTAGGGTTCGAAAATTTGGATTTTTGGCATGAGGATGATGATTCTTGTTGTTATTCGATTAATTCATGTTTAAATGCATCATGATGCTTGATTGTGTTCGAAATTGAGGAATTGGATTTGAAGTTAGGGCTTGAATTCGAATTTTGGGGGTTTTGGCATGTGGGGCGATTATTGTTGTTGTTAATTGATTAATTCATGTGTTAGATGAATTATGGTGATTATTCGGGTTTGATTTGTGTTGGTTGGGTTCGAATTATTGAAGATGTTCTTAGGCAATTTTTCGATATGCCGCATTCGTTTTCCCTCCCTGCATGTACCCTGCCCCGGGTCTTTTAGATGTTTAATTGTCGTGTGTCGACAATATTTTGAGGGTTATGGATGTGCTTGAGCATGGGTTGCATGTTCGTAAATAATTGTGAATTATTTACCGTGTTAGCACATCGTTCCTCAGGGCATGGAACTCGAGCAAGGTTTGACTCGGACTTCGAGGATTTAAGGTACGTTTAGCGTACGAGCATAGTTTAAATGATGTTTTACAAGTATGATGCATGATCTAAAATACATGAAATGCTTTGCTATGATGGTATCGGGACTTGGTTACGATATGTTGTTTCACATGGTGGAATGCTCAGTGCCGCTATGAAGCGAGCCAATGATGAGGTGTGGTTGCTACGGAGCAAACACCCATAGTATGACGTTACCTTGAAGTAAGAAATGAAAATGTGGTATTTGATTAGATATCTAGGATATCTGTATTTTATTCCCTATTGGTACTAATAGGAACAGAGACGTAGTTAATCAGAGAAGTGATTAACCAGTATCGGAAGTTAAGGAAATACCAACATGATATCTAGAATTATGATAATTGCTAGATTAAGTAAGATGTTGTGAAAAGATGTTACGAAACGATGTTATGAAAAGATATTATGAAACGATGTTATGAAAAGATGTTATGAAACGATGTTATGAAATGATGTTATGAAATGTTGCTAATCATTGCTAGATAAAGTAAGATGTTATGAAAGGTTGCTAATTTGAAACTGACTAGGGTTAACCAATGTGATGATTAACTGCATATTCAGGATTTGATGATTTATCTGTTTTGAGAACAGGGTTATTACAGGGGTACGCTATGATGAGGATGATACCATCCAGGAAGTATCACATATGTTCCACAATATTTACATTTTCGTAAATTATGTATTATGTCATTATGATTATGAAATTGTGGAATTGGTATGCTCACCCCGTTGGGGGCTGTCTCTGTTGGGGCAGGTGAACAGGTACATCGATGGCTTTGGAGATGAGCTCGAGCTGTTGATTGGATGTACTCACAGGATCGTGGTACCAGGGCTTGATGGAGCACGGTATCGTATAGAGTACTTATATACCCATGAGAGTTATATACATATTCATGATGCTCGCATGTGAGCAAGATTACTTGTATATGCGTTGTATATAAAGGCATGAGCCTTCCTCTCTTTCATTATATGTTGCATGCAATTGTGGTAGAATTGCTAATGATATGAGAGTCATTAGTGTGTTATGTGGGGGTTGAAACCCACTTTGGTTGTCATATGTGTGGTGTCTTCCCTGGCTGGGAATTTACTTGATATTGCTGTTTTCTGATGAGTTTTATGTCTTCCCTGGCCGGGAATTATGTTATGCGTTGTGTTTTTATTTCGGGATAGCTCTATTTATGGGGAGACTCTGCCCAAATTTTTATAAAAGTCCACAATGTAAAAAGTGGTGTATTGGGCGAACCCTATGAGTCTGTTGTTGTTAGGATGATGAGCTTATAACACTGTATGTTAAAGAAAACTTAGTAATTGCCATTCAATGGTAAAGTATCATATGAGTTTCCCGAATGATTTTATGGAAAGCATGTGCCACACATAATGAATAATACACTAATCAAGGGTTAAGTATATGGGGTCCTTACAAAATTAATATCATCCAAAATTATATAATCCAAAATTGTGGAACTTGACTTATGGGATTGAAGGACATGAGTTAAGGATTGTCATCTCCTAACTCCTACACTAGCCAAATTTAAACCCCACCACTTTAATCCATTATATCATACCAAAAAAGATAAGAAAAGGGGCTATCCTATCACTATCAAGAAATTCGAAACACACACACTACAAACACTGATATTTTCGAAAATCTCAAGGCAAGGAGGAAGAACTCTTGTGTTATTTCGCAACCCAGAATTCATCCTTCACATTCGTACATCCAACTATAAGTGGGTTTTTGCTACAATTTCATTTTGTTTTCAAAACAGTATTCATGATTTAAACTTTCGATTGAACACCAAACATGAGGATTATATTTCTAAATCTATCAAGCATGTGACATGATCATGAATGAAGGACTTTGCGGAGCAAAGTGCTACGTATGTATGAGTCACCACTTGATTCGGCGGGGCAAAGTGATATATGATGTGGGCGTGCCACATGCATGTGAGTCACCTCTTGATCCTTAAGAGCAAAATGTTATGCACATGGGAGCCACCTCTTGAATCCAATAAGTCGCCATGTGGATATGTGAAAGATATGTGTTTATGTGATTATATGCCAAGATCTATGGATTTGTTAAAGAAATGTTTAAAAGATTTTTTTTACTATGAAAGTATGTATATTTTCGTCTGTTCAATCGTCCCCTACTTGCTAGGTGTTTTCCCCAAACACTCACCCCCTTACTTCCACTCCCAGACAAAATCGAAGAAAAAGGTATCGAGGAAGATGAACAAGAGCAATTCTGGGAATGGTGATTCACTAGGAGCCTTCAAGAAGAATTATCATTTTATTAGTCTTCCGCAATTTTTATTTAGTACGAGATAATTGTTTTTCGTACTTGAAATTGTAAGGACAATTTAATTGATTATGGAATAAAAAGACTGGTTTTATCATAGATCTGTACACGATGCTTGTTGTATCCGAATTTTGTATTTGGATTCAACGTCGGTGTCATGCGCTCGGGGTTTCGGGGCGTGACAGATATGGTAATCATGATAAGGAACTCTCAAGAATCCTCAAACGAGACCCTGTTACTGTTCAAAATGTGAATTTACCTGTTTCCAGCACTTGCAAATTTGATCTTATAAATCCATTCATGAATGCCTTTGCAGGTATTTGATATAATATTAGCATATGCGTGTGTGCTTTTCACAAATTTAGTTCTTTTTCTACATTTGCAATGCTTTCTTATTTAACTTTGCTTCTGGGTAGGTTTAATGATGAGTATTTTTTTGTTATGAAGCTGGCTTATATTCGGCATGATACTTTTTTTATGACGTACTGTTAGTTTTTGTAATGTTCAGCTGTAACTATGTAATCGATAGCGGTGAGAAATTGTAGATTTGTGTTTCAAGAGCTCATCTATGTTTTTACTGTTTGTTATCGACTGTCAATGTGTTTTATTTCCAACAGATAAATACTCACATCCAAATGTAGTACTTCAGTGACACCATTACATGACAGAGCAAGCAATTGGGTTCTCATCAGTGAACAGTTGAGGCGCATAAGTATACTCCAAGTTGTACTTTGGAGGCCTATACTCGTTCCTATTGATGTTTCCTTTTCTTATCTTGTTTCTCATCCTTTTTCATCTTCTTTTTCTGTTTTCCTTCTTGTCTTCATCCTTATTTATTGGCTTGTTTACCAGGTTTCTTGTACACATAATTCACTAGCTTATCTTGATCAAGAACACCTTAACTTGATCATTTGCTATATTTGTAATCACATTCTACCCTTGAATTTCTCCAATTTTCTTCTGCTGTGCTTGATGACATGCTTTACAGTGCGTTTGAACTTTCAGCTTGACCGCGATCACTGGCAGAGGCTCATGATATGTTGAACCAGTACAGATTTACTGTACCATAACTGTATTGGTTTGCTTATTGTTTCTGCTGCTCCTGAACCACTCATTACCAAAGCTATCAACAGGAGGTTATATTAGTGGACAAAAGGATCAATTTTTAATGGGAAAAAATTGAGCCAGCACAATTTCATGAAACTTAATTCATTGAAAAAATTCTTCAATTACTTAAGTCAATTTGAAGTTAAAATTACAATAATACCCTAAATCTCTCTCACTCACATTTTCAATTTTCACTCATATTTCAAAACCCAATAGCCACCAATTGCATGGTTAGAGGAAGCTAACCAATGTATGGGCTCGGACCAATTCATGGATTGGATCAAAGAAATCGAACCCAAGAATTGAAACCCTAGGTTATGCAATTTCGCTCATTCCAGATCAAATTTTGGCGATTCTACAGCTACTCACGATGGATATGTGGTATAGAATTACCGCAATTGAATTGTGAACACTTTCGTATATTGGGCTCGTTGAACGGAGGTCGGACGGCGACGAACAAAACGATTTTCTGTGCGGTGATCCAGTGCATGTTTTCGCACATATTAGCGATTTTATAAAAATTTGAAATCAGTAAGTGAGCACGAAAATTGAAAATCTGTAACTGATACACGAAACATATAAAAATTATATAGAAAAGTTTAATCGCAAGTGGGTGGTGCACAAACCATACAATTAAGTAAATAAATGATGCAAGAACATTTATTTTTCTATCGTATGAATAAGACTTGCTGGTTTGTTGAATAACGTAACAGAAAATGGGACAAGAATCAACTGTACCCAAACGGGAAAACTGCAGATCTATCAAAACATAAAGAACCAAATAAACGGCGTTAGTACAGAAAAGTGCCAACATTCTTCTTCATGGGCTTTTTTACCATTGTATGCGTCGATGTCCAAAATTACAGTGCAATTGCAGTTGTTGCATTGCATCACACCTGTTTAGAAGGAGCCATGGTGCACGTACTGGTTCAAGGACTCCTGCCGTTGCATCCTCATCTCCTCATTAAACTTCTTGATGAAGGCCTCCACCCGACGATTCAACTCGTCCTGGCTCAATGATGGTTTTTTGTGGAGCTTCCCCGACCCTGGTGATGGTGTCATCAGTGGGCTCCTGGCATTTGTTCGTTCGTTGAAAGTTTCGTTTTTGGTCAAAACCACCTTGGGCGGATTCGTCTTCTCCCAGGTTTCGTTCTTTCTCAAGTGCCTCGTCAATGGCACTGCTCGGCCCTCCGTTATTGTTTTCCAGGTGCTCTCCAGTGTGTCCTGCTTCTTTGGTTTCGACACTCCTAACACCGCTTTGCCACCTGTTGTTCAACATGAAAATCAATTTAAAGTTAATTACAAAGGAAAAAAGTTACTGAATATCCGAAATCTTTTAACCTTAAAATCAATTTAAACTTGACTAATAATTGCTTAAAAAAGCAAAACATAAATGATCTCCATCCATCAGATTGGGGCCAACCAAAATCACCAACGGTAATAATCTCCACACAACTGGCCGTTATCGGCTCAATCTCGCCGGTAAATTCGAAAATACTAACTCACCCATAACTTTTTTAGGCGACTGATGTTCTCACTCGAAAGAAAAGCTAAGGAAAAGAAGTACCTTCAGGACTAGGTTTGAAATTTCTCCGGTTACCGAACCTAGCCGAGATCGGCGAATATTCCTTCGTATCCTTGCTATGCGGCGCATTCCATGTAGATTTCGTGATCATATATTCGTTCTCTTTGTTGCTTGTAGTATCATCTTCAAACACAACACCACCGTCAGATGTAGCATTTATGACTGATGGCACCACTGCTTCCACGTTTTCATACGGGTCAAATCCCATTCCTTTCTCCACCTTCACATCATAACTGCTGCTGTCGTTCAACACGACCCCGTCGTAATTGTACTCCTCTGCCTGTACCGTATCTTCAACGGCCACGGGCTGTGGTTGCGTGTGAACCATGCCATCTAACGGCTGCGAAGGAGTTGTTAGAGACTCGTCATCATCCTTCCTCGCCTGTAGCTTGGAGGAGGCGACTATGGAGATGATGATACAGTTGATAACGATGTACAGATACGGAGGCTTGAGCCAGGAGACGACGCCGTTGTAGATTGACGGCACTTCATAAACGGCAAAATCCGTAATAGCTGGGACTGAAAATTTCAGAATAATTCCAGCTGATATAAACATGGTAGATATCAACACAACTTTGAATGAATAGCTTGATGTTTGTTGAGATAGCATCGGCATATTTCCCGGAGAGTAGAATTATCTGGGATTAAGCTAACGAGACTAGGATAAGAAGAGATGGAGAGAGGGAGTTTTGGAACGGCACGGCGGCGTCAGCAGAGCGAAGAGGGTGTGGATTAGAACAGGGACGGCATTTATAAATGGGAGTAATGGCAAATTTTGTTTGATATCGCGGAGAAAATGGTAAAATGGATGCGGGAGTGACTTGAATATTGTGTTAGCTGGCAAGTGGTGGAACACGTGGCAAACTGCATATTTGGTTGTGACTTATGCGTCGCCTTTCTACCCCATTACCGGTCGCCATTGCCGACCAAATCTACCCACATTACGTTTATCGTACGCTTTCTGCCAAAACCTTATCATAAAAAAATTATTATGCACACTTATTATATGTTCTATGTAAATATTATTATTTTAGTTTATCTAGAAAAAAATTATTATAATTTTTAAACAATAATTTAAATAACAATAGATGATTTTTTTGTGGATAATTATATTACAATATTACTCTCTTTAGTTATATAAGAAAATTATAATTGTTTTCATTATGATCTGATATAAATACATAATATAGATGGTAGATGTTGTTATTTAAATTAAAGAGACGTAATTTATTAAACATGGGGGACTACTACACATCGATAACCACTGTAGCCTCACAAAAGTAAGATTAATGTTAATATTAAGATTAATAATATTCTTTAAATTAAGTAATGAAAAAGATTACCTTTTTCAACGGTAATATATGTGACCGTTGGCTCTTCAGCCACTGCTCGTGCTTCTTCTAAAACTTGTGTACGTTAGTGGTTGCTCAAATTTAAAAATAATAATAGAAATGTTTCTCGATTCAATCAATGGATTCGATGAGATGTGTGCTTATCATCATGGAATTGCATAAGCTGTTGGCTAATAAGTAAGAATGTTAAATCCATTAATTCTCCACAACTTCATTGTGCTGATTTCCCTATCATCTCATGGTTATTGTCATGGTACATTAGACTCTTGCCCTTTTTTTTTAAGAATTTTTTTGACCCCTTTCCCATAAAATCATGCGGCATAATATATATATAAATATATATATATATATATATATATATATATTAATGTTACGGATCGAGATTTTTTGAACCGTCGAATCAACGGTTTCGAACCATCAAACCAACGATTTTGAATCGTTGTCAGGTCTATACCAATGCTTATACATGTACAAACACATGTATGAAATAAAATATAATTTTATCCCTTTTATAGATATTTCATCCTAACCCGTTTATAACATCCATTCTTCCTTCCACCGCCAGATTTTCACATTTTTATTCATTTTTTCTTCGTATGCCAATTAGTCTATGACCTATTCCAAAAATATATATTTCATTGGCCTCAAGGTTGACTTTTGACAAGATCGATCAGCAGAATGGTCACGCGGGGATATGTTGTCAATCCAATTATAAATTGACAAGCACCCAGACTGGATTTCACATATATAGCAGGTGATGGAACAATTTCATTTAAATATTTATTTTTACCTAGTTCTGTACATGTGTCCCTTTATCTACTATCATTAGTAGGTATCGTGTTGAGTTAAATCTACGCGTTGTACGCAACAAAGAACACAAGTAAAAAAAAGATTTATATTTAAAAGATATGAATAACTTTCTTATCTTTACAATGAAAATTCATCAAAATGAATAAAAGAGTAGAGTTTTGTGCAGAACTCAGCATTTATTGTTTTGAGAATAACCCTCGAGTTAAAGAGGAAAAATCGTACTCTTTTCCGGTTTGGGGAGTTCCAGATGAAACTGGGGGTGTGGTCTGGTCGCTTGCTCTAACGGGTGTACTGCCATTACTAGAAGCATTGAATCCCATAGCATCTGTGCTGTAACAAAATTATGTTTGAAAAGGTAACATTCTAAGATTAATGTAAGCGAGTTATCCCATGATAACCCAGTTAAACTTCGAAAATTGCAAGAAATAGTGTAAAAAACAAGGTGAAAATAAGAGAGAATAAGAAAAAGTTGATGTCTTTACACGTGTCTAACTAGTAACAACAAAAATGATGCTGCGTGAGAGGAAAAATAAACCTCCATCAAGAGGTCAAAATTTGCAGGTGGTCCTGCATATACCTTAGGCTGTCGTGGTTTACAATAATAACCATCACCACCAAGCTTTTAATCCCAATGGATTGGGTAGGCTAGCTGTTGTGGTATGTAATGTCAAATAAAATAAGCAGTACATTTTCAAATTTATCTGTTTCTGCCTCTGATACAACATAAAATCAGCCATCATTAAGGAATTAGATCTTGCTGGTCACCCCAGTAACTGATGACAGAGGCTCTATTGGTATATGGAGCCAATTATAAATGGATGTAACACTACTCTGTTCCTGTTTCTGATACCAAGAGCAAATAGTTTTTGGACCGCTCCTCAGGTACTAGTTTGCAGATGATAAGTGTTTTTCTATATACCAGATAAATTTCTTTTATTATGAGATCATACTTAGCAAAAGAGTTAGGGAACATGAGCAGCACTTTTAAGACCACTTTTTGCCAAACAAGTTGCACATGGTTAACTCAGCCCATTAGAGAGCATCCAATGTGAGAGAAACTAATTGAAAAATGTTATACCACAACTTTTCTCCAATAAAAACATGAAAAGGTATGAGCACTGAGAACGTAACTGCAAAAATGAAAATTTTAAATTCACAATTATATAAATATTAAGTGCTAAACCTAAATGAGAATATTTTAATCTCCATACAAGAAAACAATGAAAACAGATTCTTCTGCAGTGAAATCAAACGGAGAATTAGACGCTCGTGCACTGGAGCCAATTCAAGTTCAACACTTAATTCCCCACCAAACACTAGAATTTAAATAAGTACAAAAGAGCACACTACATTGATAAGCGTATACCTGGATATTGGGGGAGTGGGAGTAAAAGAGTTGCCAACCGAATGAGTAGTTCCTACATTCCCCATCTGTTTCAGGAGCAGAAAAAGCAGAATGTGAACGTAAATTTTCATTGTTCCATGACAAGAGTACCATATTCAACTTTAATCTACCTGCATCATCATTCCAGGCAAATGAGAGCCCGCGTTTGACCAACTTTGGTTGGCCAAATTGCCATTCGATGCGGGTTGCAAATTAGCAGTAGCTTTTGGCAATCCACCAGAAGTATTGGCTGCAGCAGCCATTATAAGAGACTGTTGCTGAGCTAGTATAGCAAGTTGGTGGTGGTGGACAGAAAATGGTGAAACTATATTGGCCTGCAAAACGAAAAGACATCAAATTGATTGACTCTCTTTTGACAGTAAAGCAAAAAAGTGTTAATTTGAACCATCTCATCCTTGCAGATATAATCATTTGTGGACATCTCAGGTCACATATCAAATAATAATAACTTTTAGTGTTTTAGGAATTAATTACGGTTAGCACAGAGTACTTGGGGGCAGAACGGTTAATGACACTTCTCCAGCACAAAACATACCTTATCAAAAAGAGACATTATATCTGTTTTGACATCTTTTTGAGGTTTCCCTGGCACTGAACCAGGAGCAATTGATGGCGAACCTGTAAAAAGATCTTCAATTCCTGTAGGGGATTGGGTCTTGTTATCAAGAAGTTTTGTTTGGCCAATCTTTTCAATTGTGGATGATGATGCAGCAGCAGCTGTTGCAAGTTGCCAGATGTTACTTACAGAAGAAACATGTCTACCAATTTTTTAAAAAAAACACGAAATTGAGATTGAACTCCTGGTACCATGAACATTTTCTTGAAAAGAAACAAACAATAAGCAGACAGAAAATAAATTAGAGAATGAGAGCAATTTAGACATACCTTGAAATCCAGCCCATGTATTATCATCCCCAGATACCCCGGCAGAATTTTCAACAGAACCATCTAGTGAAAGCACATTGAAAAGATCAGTAGCATAATCAACTTTTGGGGGAGGAGTTTCTGCAAAATGCTTTGCATGTTCAGATGGTTCTGTTTTCTGAATCACTTGTTCAGTCACATGAGCTGGAGCAATCTGCATATAAAGATTTAGACAGAAGTAAGGGTCTAAAGTTTGGATTTTCACCCACCCTTAGAATAAATATCTATAACTTCATTCCATGTCAAAGTATCGCCAACAACAATGAAACCTGAAAAGAGTATCAATAGTTTTTCAAAAATCATCTCCCACACTGTTGATGGCATACTTCATCACTTTATGCCTACAATACGCAAATTTCCAATATTTGATAACAAATTGCATCCTCAACCGAAATAAATGAATCTGATTAAACAGGCATCACAAAGGATAATAATTTGGTTACATGGAATAAATCTTTGTTAATAGCATCGTGTATATGCAAAAAGATAAGTGGTCAAACTTTTAAGAAGACAGTTAAAAAGGTCAAAAGATGAAATTCAACATACTTGTTCTGGTCCTTTGGGAGTTCCAGACGCAGCAATATTTTCTTTTGTAACAGGTGCTGGAACTTGTTTTCTCTCATCAACTAAGTTCCCAGAACGGCTGACATGCCCATAGCCACTTTTATCACTTGGTTTTTGCCGCTGAACAGAAGTTTTTTCTTCTATCCTCCTAGGCGGTGACTTTGGATTCCCATCTTTGGATATCCATCTCTTTTCTTCGTACCTTAATTTGAGAAAGGAAAATATTATCTAAAAACCCGTTCATAGAATCAGACATATGAAAAGAGAAGATGTCCTTGAAAATAAGAAGCTCATACTTCGCTCGAATGAAATTTTCAATCCCAACTCTATCGTAATTTGGGGGCAGCCCTGCTTCCCAGTAACCGTTTGCCTTCTCGTTTCCCTTGGCTATGTTTACGAGAAGACATCTTTTATTAACATAATATTTTTAAAATATAAAATTAATATCAACCGAAAAGGTTCAGACTCCTGAAGTTATTACATTGAATAAATGAAACCTGTTCGGGAAGCCATGTGTCAAGTGTAGCAGATCTCACCTACAAAGTGATGAAAACATCACAACAATGAGAAATATCAACAAGCAGCATCATACATGATACTTGACTACCAGCCAATTACTAATCAAAAGTTAGAAAAGGAAGTACAACAAGAAGGACAAAGATATTCAAAAACAAAAGTTCAGATTATTGACCTTCCAGTCAAAAAGCTGGGTTTAAAAAACTAACTCCAAAAGAAATACCCAACTGCTAGACACAGAACCATCATAAGTTGGCAAGAGATTCGATTCAAATCATTTAAAATATCAAGATGATGTGTCCAATTTCAGATAACATCAACATAAGAGTTGAACTCTAGTACCGGTAAGTCTATTATTAATGAATAGATTATCTATAAGGAGCAACTTCCACTATTTCTAGATATATCAGCCGCTCTAAAGACACCATAGAAATTAAGTAAATAATACCTTGGAGATGTGCACTCCAAGACTTCGGTGGATCCCAGAGCATTGCATGCATATAAAAACTCCTATGTTCACACTTGCCCATCGAGGACCTCTGAATTTCAGAATAAAGTAGACAAACAAGAGAACGAGAATATTATAATTGAACTTGGTTCATGAAAATAAAAAAAAGTGTTTTATATCTAAAATTCCACCACAATGCATACTTTTGAATCAGCATAGCGTTTTTATTTACTTCTAAAGATAATGCAAACACATTTAACGTATTAGAGATACGCACTTGCTTTTGCAATCAGCACATTCCCTATTCTCTGGTAATTTAAGAAGTCCTTCCAAAACCTGGTAACACATAGAGCAATACAATCAAAAAGCATAACAAGAACCTAGGGATGCTGCCACTGAGCTAGAAATCCAAGAGCTTTGGGAGAAATGTAATCTTCATCGAAATAAAATTATCAAGAACAAAATAACACAAGTACGGGAGCAAAATAAATTGGGCCAAGCCATATACAATTACAAATGTATCCATTCTGATTTACAACTTAAAGAAACTACTCAATCCTTTCACTTTTTCCAGTCCCATAGCCAACAGTCTTCTAAGTAAGCTCGTAATAAACGGTAGTCCAGTGCACTGGTATTAGCAGATATTTCTGGCATATAGATTAAAAAATAACTACATACACCTTCAACTAATAAATGGTCTTCTAAATTTTCATTAAACCTTAGTAACTTAAGCTTCACACCGGCACCCTGAAGGAAGTTAAACTATCATATCAGTTATGCAATCTCAATAATACGAAACTGGCACCTTTGTCACATAATTATCACCAATGACAGCTACAAAATACCAGATCCAATCACTCAACAATCTCAAAAAAGGGGCCAGATTTTATAGTAACAACATCCTTAAAACATGTAAAATAGGCCCGGTATTGAGAAACGTAATCTTTCAACAATTAGGCTAGGGTAAATGACAATGAGAGTAATAATGAAAAGAGAAAACCATAAATCCAACAACAAAATTAGAACCTTTCGGTGCTTGAAATTGAGCTCCTTGGAGACACTAGCTTTTTCATTCATGGCTTCGATTTGATCTATTCCTCTGCCCCCTTCGGCCGTTCCTCCCACCAAGGACTGTTCGATTCAATTGCCGGTGCCGAGAATTTGCGTGGACAAAAGAGAGGAAACGGAGACCACCTAACTGGCTTTTCCTTTATAAATTGGCCTTCGTTTTGTTCACAAATCTGCTTTCTTTTACGTTCTTTATTTTTCCCAGTGCTTTAGGCGAAGTGCGTGTGAAGTGGATTGGTTGACGAAATATCATCCACTCTTACGTGTGACATATGGAAGGCGCCAGAGGAATGGAAATTGCCGTGTAAAAGTCTTCGATAAAGTTGTCTTAATTTAATATATACTAACTATATTCTACGCGTCATACTATTAGATTTTAATATAAAATATAATTTTATATATTATACTCAGATTTTAATATTTGAATTTTTATTTGTTATATTGTGTTTTTTAAAATAATTATATCATGGGAATTGGCAAAACTTTTGGTCTTTTAACATATAACTGTCAAAGGATTCAACTTACCTACAGCAAACACATTCTGTGTTTTAAATATTTTATGAGAATATAAAATTAGAAATAAATTCGTATTTTGGCCAATAATTTTATTTTGTAAATACTTGATAATTTTAAATTTGTGGCTTGTTATCTTTATTTTAGAAAATTAATATAATAATATAAAGGAATATAGTTATTTTAGACAAACCAAAGTTGATAACCAAGGTAGTTAGTTAAAGTAACTCACTTTTAATTGATTAATAATACATATAGATATACCAGTGATTTTTGGCATATATATGTGTGGACAATAATCAAAATGTTACAAGAAAAAAAAAATCTTATACCTTAACTCGGAAAACATTTACATATTTACCGTAGACCGTTAGAGAAAACGTTTTCTACACAAAACTGACTTATGAGGAAACGCTTTTAGAAAATCGTTTCTAAAACGATTTCTTTAGTAATTCAGTTTTGTGAGGAAAGCAGAAAACGCTTTTCTCATAAAGTCGGTTTTGTGAGGAAAGCGTTTTTTCCGGAATACGGGTTACAGTAAATGTGTAAATGTTTTCTTTTTGTAATATTTTGATTATTGTTCCATAGTATGTGTATGCACATATTAAATTTTAATATAAAGTATAATTTTATGTGAAATAAATTTGGTAAGGTGGAGTTTGGTAGTTAATGGATGTTGATTGACGGGTATATAACACTAGTTGACGAAATTATTTAAGATTCTTTATTGATAATCATTTTGTTATTTAACTGGAATAAAATTCTTAAGTCAGAAAGCACTCTATTAGAGCCAAGAACACGAATAAAATCTCGGTTTAATGTTTCTCGATATAAAAGATCTCGAGTTCGATTAATTCCTTTGTTAATAAAAAAAACAATGTGCTGGATAAGGAAAATATGTTTATTTATATCCAACACCCTTTTATGTCCTTGCCTGGTTTTTGTATTCCGTTTCCCTCTTAGTTTACACATTATTTGCCGAGCACATAGAATGGAACATTGGTGAGAATATAAGTGTTTTTTAGTACAAATCATGCATTTAAATAAGTAACATATAATATTATAACGCGTGTATAATCAAAATAAACTTATACCCGGAGGCTCAACTAGAGGTGTAAACGAATCGAACATATTCATGAACTTTTCAAGCCGGCTCGATAGATATTTGATTTGAATTCGAAATTCTCGAATTCGAGCCGAACTCGAACATGTTCTAACTTTTTTTCGAGCCGAACTCGAACCCAAATTACTTTGTTCGAAAATTCGCGAGCCGCTCGCGAACTTTAATATTTTATTAATATAATATAATTATATATTAAATAAATATATTTCGAATCTTTTGGGTATTTATTTTCGAGCAATAATTCGAATAGCTAGCGAACATGTTCGAACCTTACTCGAACTCGAACTTTGATTCGAGCCGAACTCGAGCCAAATTATTCGACTTGATTCGGTCCGTTTACACCCCTAGGCTCAACCATAAATATCTAATGAGCCAGTGGGTTAGGATAATATAGCACAAAATTGTAAGGGATTTATGGGCCGTAATGGGCTTGACGTACTAGTCTTTGATTGGCTAGAGCCCTGGAAGCTGCAAATATTTCCTTTATCCGTTCCGTATCCTCTCGCACAGGCTAGGAGAAAAAGATACGAAGCTCTGCTTGGTAACGTTAAATTAGGGCTTTTAATTCTTTAATCAATTCATTTGATCCTCGTGATGCTTATGCATAAATCTAGATAATTAATCCTTGATGGTTTGTACAGGTGGCATTGTGCGTGATGGAACCTGGGAGGGTTGGGTTCGGGTTGGAGATCACCATGAAGCAGATAGGGATTGATGACAAGAGGGCCGCAGTTCACGAAGAAATGAAGAGGATGAGCAGTCTTCCGGGTAACAGCAGTTACGCCAACCATCGTTTGAGGGTTTTGAACAAGATCCTGAAGCTTATATCTCTTCAGGTATGTGCGCCTGGATGATCGATTATGGTTCAATCATGATTGCGTCGTGTAATTATATCTTTTTACTTGCTATAAATTGTTGATTACTTTGGAATATGGGATTTGATTGGATATTTTTATGCAAAGAAAAACAAGCAGCTTTTGAAAAATGATAATCGTGTTCTCCAACAGAGTTACAGATAACAATTCTTTGATATAATAAATAATGACAAATAATCATAGGAACTGTTAAGTAGTGAGAACCAGAACCAACTTATTGTTGGTTGATCGAATAATGAAAATGACTAGATAAGCTGTGCGCGTGTGTGTGGTGGTGGTAGCGGGATGGGTGTTTAAATCTCTTGTAGGAAACAACCATAGCATCATTGGTTGTGTAGTAGGTGACGTGTTGGATCTCTGGTTTATGCTGAAATAATAAATGTCTTGTTCTTTCTTTGTTGGCAGAGAACCACGTCACAGGACGAAGAGTTGGAATTGCTTTTCGCAGGACTTCATATTTAGAGTTACCTTTTGTTGTGGTGTGCAATACCGGGTTTGCTGAATTACATTTATTTAGCAGTTTTAGCTCTAAATCTCGAGTTCTATAAATTCTTGTAATGTTTGCATTTTTTAATGCCTTCTTCTCTACACTTTTGCTAATCTTTACCAAATTTTTTGAAAATTAAACTTGTCATGACAACTTAGTTTTGTAACGTTGCCTTTTCAACTTCCAGATTTAAATCCAGTTACTAACCTTTTTTTAACAGTTATTGGTAAAAGAACCAATTCAAAATGCCCTGAACATTTGCTATCAACATTCTAAATGTAACCATGCGAGCTATTACTTCAATATGCAAGTGCAACTTACCATAGATATCATGATGTAGGATCCATTTGTTTACACTGGCATTTTGATGTAACTCGAACCATGAGCTTAAAATGGAATTGTGAGGAACCAACTTTTTGAATCATGAATGCTAATTAGAAAATTTAAAGCTCAACCAGCTAGAGGATACATGATTTTTAATTCTTCTCTGGTCCCACATTTATGCAGTGGTTACTGTGTTCTGATCCATGTAAGTGTTGTTCCTTCCTACATTGTGTTAATTTTCCTCGTCATTTTATTAGATTGACATGAACTTTATGATGGTGTTTCTATTCTGGAGACCTCGATGTTCCATGCCATTTTGGCAGAAAGTCACCAATATTTTCGAAAACCTATTGATTGAACATGGATGTAAAGTCTCTCCATCCTACTGTTCCCAAAGTAGGATCACAGTTTAGATACCAGCATGAGGAGTTTGAAATCAAATGCTTTTGTTTCTTATTTCCGTGCTTGTTTGTGCAATTCTTCATGGTTATATGGACTTGTGATTCAAGAAAGAGATTTTGTTAGAGTTTCCTTAGTTGTAGCAATTCAATGGCTCTAGTTGAGACTTGTTCTATTCTTTGTTTGAAGTGTTGAGAGGTTTGTCTGATACCCAAGTTGGCTTTGCTCCAGGATATTTAACAGTGACATGGATCTAAAATATTGCAAGTGATGGGAAAGCTAGCGCACGTATATTGTTGTGAAGAGTTTCAGGTTTGTGGTATGAAAAATTACTCGCCGTTCAGTTGTAACAATCCTGCAACTATGTCTCGGTAGGATGTGTTATTGGAGGCTAAAATGTGAAAATGTAACATGAAAATTTCTTCGGTTTTTTGATTGCATGCTTGTTGTGTTCTCATTCCTGTCCGGTATAACGCACTATCTGTTCACAATCAAATCTGCAGAACTTTTTGGAAATGTTTGAATGGGTTGACTTATGATAGGTAAATCCTAACCATTCAAGTACCTGATTAAAAGAATTAGATATAATTTATTTAAAAAATTGGATAATGGGTTTAGTGTATTTAATCATGAATTTGAATATCTTACTATATTTATTCAAATTTTTTGCTTTAATTAATGCGACCCATTCCCTCATTAATAGAAAAAACATTGTTTGTTTAGAAAGATATCATGAAATTATAATTTGTACAATTGAAAGGAAAACATTTATTTAGCAAATTTTTACTGGAAGTTCAGATAAACGACAGATTCATTCTGAAGCCATACATGCTGCAAAATTATTTATTCTTCAATACGCCAGCAGGTGAAAAAGAAGCTCCCATGTATACACTGTCACGCCCCGAGATCGGGGTCAATAACACCGTCATTGATTCCCAATAACAACTTGGAATCAATAAGCCTCGTAATACCGTATTCAATGAAAAACCAGTCTATATTCCATAAAAATAAATAATAGTCTTTACAATCGAATTTAAATTGTATAATCAAACTCTAAAAGTCTTAAAACTGAATAACTTAATGAAATCCTAACTAAACCAAAATTGATGTATTTAATTCATAGAAACGCAGCGGATCACCAACCTTAAAATTGGTGTTCTTTTTCAGCTTGAATTTCTTCCTCGTCTTTATCTGGGAAGGTAGAGTAAGGGGTGAGTGTTTTGGAAAACACTCAGCAAGTGGGGGACAATCGTATGTGACACAACATATAATTATAATAATTTTTCAGAAACATGTATCAAAGATCAGAACAGAAACTGATATGAACAAAACAGAAACTTAACAGATTTGCTCATCGGAGCCAGAACAGAACAGAAACGTCATATCAGAATCTCATACCATATACTAAAGTAAGCACAATAAAACATCTAGTTTCCTCATGGTACTGATATCAGTTCTCTAGACATAACCCACCTAGAGATGAGGTCAGAACATCGGATCACCCACGAATAAAGGGTCTGGACTTCCCAGAACAACGGTTAACCACTGCATCAGGTCAGAAAAACGGTTATAATCCCACCGCATCAGGGTCAGAAACAGAATTCGGAATTCCTTACCAATTGGATTTCGATATTTAAAGTGCTTCAGATTTCAAAGATCAGAATTTCATAATTTGAAAATAGTTCACATAACGATTGGATTTTAAAACATATACTTATGATTTAAAAAACGAAAGAATGATTTTAACAAAAGCCCACTTACCGAGATTGGAGATGAATAGGAACGTCATCGTAAATTCAGAGTGCGAGAACACGATGGAAATCCTTCCCTCCTTTGCTTGAATGGATAGAAAATTCTACGTGAGTGTGTTTTCTTTTTCGAATTTGGGGACTGAAATTAATTGCTCAGTTTCTCAGAATTCCGATAGCACCACCTTCGAACTAAAGGATGTACAAAGGCTGAAATTTTCCTGAAATAAGGCTGCAGGTTTCGAAAATATATGTGTGAAAGGGTGGTGTTTTAGAGTGTATATGTCTCGAAATAATGGCTGGAACAATGGATTGCAATTTTCGAAACTCGAAGGACAACTTTCGTTGGTGAAATTTTCGAAAGATTAATGCTGGAACTTTGAGGAATTTCAATGGCTGGCCCTCATATTTAATGGCTAAATTCCGAAAAACAAGGAGTGGCGATTTTCGAAATTCAAGATATGTATTTTAAAGACTTAGTTGGCTGATGTGGTGCTTAGGAGTATTTTATAATTTAGTGGCTTTGCAATTCTCGATACTTGAGGTGCAACTTTAATGTGTTTTGAGCTTTGAAAGTCAACTCTTAATTATTTATTAAAGATTTTATTAACCCATACTTATCTATTAGATATTTTGTAAGTTAAATTATTATCTATCTAATATACCATATTTATTAAGTGTATTTTTGGTACCATGAAGTCTCCCGAAATCAATCAAATTCTATCTAGCAAGGTGGTATGATAATATCATATTAATTTTATATTATCTTTTGATATAAATCAATATTATCCCTTAATATCAAGTAATTGAGTTGATTAAAAATACCTAGTTGTTTAGATGACCAAAACTTTAGTCATTGACTTGGTTGAAAAAATCGGGTTCTTACATAGACGATGGACTATCATCCCGGAAAGTGAAGCTACGTTCAGGGACCAACGGCTCTTCTCCAGATTCTTCTCATTTTCCTGGTCATCACGTAAGAGTCGCCTTTCAAGAAATTCATCAGTAACATTTTCGTCAGACAAATGGAGTTTGATTAATATTATATGTAGTATGTATCAAACATTGAAAATTAGATCACAAAACAAAGAGTAGTATACACACTTAAAAGGCTAAAAATAACACAAGAAAAATAGAGGTCAAACACAGCTCTCAAGAAATTCAGCACGTCTACAGACTGCTGAAAATGGAGGACACATTTCGGCCAGATCAACCATAAATTTCAGAACTGAAGTGGCCGCAACAGGTGCTGATGCCTCTCCACCCATCAAACGAGCAGCATAAGTTTTGTGCGTCAGAGCTTCGCCTTGGAGCTCTCCAGCTATGTCCACATGTCCATCTACAAGCTATGCCACGAGCCGAGCAACCAGCCTGAGATAGATTGCCAATTTGATGTGCAAGCATTAGATAAAAAACGGGATACTGAAGCTGCCCAAAAAACAATGAAAATATTGGACAAAAACGGGACATCAAAGCTGCCTGGGAAAAACCCTGGCAGCACGAGAGGCGCCTCCTTAGTGTCGCCTAGGCACCTATGGTGGCTCCCTAGGCGCCTGTGATGAGGTGCCTAGGCGCCCTCTGCCCTGAAAATTTTTCAGACAGAGTGTGCTGCACATAGGCGCAAAACATGTGCGCCCAGTTGGCTATCTAAAATGTTTTTTCCCCAGATTTTATGAAGGAGTTGTGTATTATTTGGCGAATATGCATCTAAGAGATGCATTTTCATGGCATCTAATGATTTATTATATATAGAACAATTCCCTTTTGAATTAAATAAACTTTAACAAGATTAAATCATATATTTGACAACAAATTCTCTGCATTTTCATCTTGTTAAATGTCTTTAAAACTTTGTAGTTTTATATTTGTGATTTGGTGTGCTCCAATCACAAATCATAGCAAACGAATTGTCATTGAAACTATAAACACCATAGCATGATAATATCGTTTTAAGGATATTGAAATCTTGCCGAGACATTCAAAACCATTTGAAATCTTGCCAAGACATTCAAAACCATTTGAGGATATTGAAATCTTGCCAAGACATTCAAAACCATTTGTCGCCTTGCTTGCTGTTATCCAAATATACACACCCAAAAGAGATACCTACAAGTTCAACGAATTTTAACTAGCTACCGTCACTTGGCATGAGTGCGTGAAAGTCGAGCATGCGGACTTCTGGTTATCTTGTATATACAGGCTTAAAAAATATTAGACAAAGCTGAATGTAATATATATAAGGAGAATCATATAAATTAGGCGTGGACGCTGCCGAGATGAGAAGTAGAAGAGGAGATGAAGAACTTGATGCAGTGTGCAAGAAGAAAATTTTGATGGAAAATTTTTTTGAAGACAAAGAAGAAGATGGGAGAATAGTAGGAAGGTGGGAAACAACTGTGGAAAGAATTAGGATTTTGGGTTACGTAATTGGGTTTCAGAGGGAACGGGTAATTTTGGCAAAGTTGATCTTACAATTCTAAATGAAGACTAAGTTTTAAAGATCAAGCTAAAAATTCAATAGAAAATAGGAAAAAAGGTTATATATTTAATTCTCCCAATAGTATTAGTACCACCCATTGACCGAAAGTGCAGTTTGTATTAGGTCTCACCTCCACTTTCAACCTTAATCGCGCTCACCGATTGCTCGTGAAATGGGAATTTGGGAGTTCATCGGCTCAACAACTGAGGCAGTGAAACGAAACGCACCAGATCTGACGCCGCTGAAGAATGCAATCAGGGCCTCTCATGATTATGGCTCCGCTGCGTACACAAGGATCGATCAGGCCGTCCGTACAAACGGTTTCCCCGGCCTCACCCAATGGATGCCGGAAAATAAAACCATCGGCCTCTACGCGTCCAAATTCGCCAAACATACCACCGATTACGCTTTCCAGGAAGGCTACAAATTGATACCTGGTACCTTTGCTCCTGGCCTCAGTCCATATTTTATCACTTTGTCGTTGTAAAGGTAAACCGGATTTATTGAGTTTGTTGTTATGTACAAAGAATTTAACTCCTCGGAGTTAAAGTCCAACTATGCATGGCTTTAAGTTTATTCTCCCTGATCTGATTGTATATAGTTTTTCAAGATAATTCATGAATCGAAGGTGTGTGGAGGAACATCTTCTACTAAACAATGTCTTGGGAATTAAATTGTTGAATATTGGGCATTAAACCTGATTGTTAGACGAAAACTTTTGGCTGTGGGCAGCATAGATTGTGCAAAATACCTTTCGGACTTAGTAATTAGTATGCCAAATGACTAACTGGTATGTTGAGCTCAATTTTCTGCTAAAATATTCAAATTGAAGATTGAAAGGGAAAAGGTTGAGGCGTCTCAAATTTGATGGTATTTTCGCTCTTTTTTAACTTGTGGCTGCTGTATTAGGACACGTACATAAATGTGATGTTTGAATTTTCAGGTGGGACTGCAGTTTCTAAGATTATAACCAACACACTCAATGACGTCAAAACGAGAATCTTAAAGATGAAAAACTCCAGGCATCATCACAAGAGAAAATTGTTACACCCTCAGTTGGCGGCAGGAACTTAATTGATGGAGTGGAGATGCCCAGCAGAGAAGGGAAAGAAATGGTATCTAACGAGGGATACCATTTAACTTTAGCCACCAAGAAAAACCCCCAGGAAAGGTCACAAATGAAGGGTTTATTGAGCAAATTATAAGTTCAAACTCAAGGAGTAGACCTTGAAACTCTTTATATATCATCTGATACTCTTGCTAATTGAGTAGTTGATTGAAGGTCCAGAAAATTAATGCTGAAGAGAAAAGAATTATACCGTTCTTGGACAATTTCATGTTCCTAATGTAACAAGAGGGAAGAAGTCGGGGTAGAAAACTCAGAACTGGGATGCTTGTGTTGCTCTTAAGAACTTATACTTGATTCTACTCCGTTTGTGTGTAATAAGACCTATTGATATTTCTACTTCCTTCACTATGTTACGTTTTTTAACGTCATTGTGAACTCCGTATCCATATAATTATGTGTATAATTATGCTCTTTGCTCCCATTTGACTTGTGCACGGTGCATGTACAATGTGTCCTGGTTGGGCATCTGCAGCACCTAAATTTTTTAGTACGTAGTGTAACCTACACTACTGGGGCCCGGCTCTCAAGGCCTCGGCCATCACTGATTTATATGTATAATTTTGCTCGTTAAAGGCACAATTTGGTCACATTTTACTGCTGTGTATAGTGAATAAGCTGAAATTCTGTACGTTCTTACCAAGAAAAAGGCACAACTCATTGATACAAAAATAGCTAGTGTAATGTAGCGAGTCCAATACGATGGCATGGATTATTTAACATGCAGTACAGAAGTATATTTTCGTCTATGGTAGTGATTGGCATTATGTACACCAGGGAACGGTAATGTTTCTGGGTAATTGTAGATCACTCTTTCTTCTTGTCACTTGTTACCAATCCGGTGTGGTAAGGTTCAGCAGTGTAGGCATATTGCATAAGTAAAGAGAAGAAAACCATCTCCGCTATAACTAAGATATTCTGAAGGGCTTCTTGGAGATATGCTCCACATCGAGCCAGAAATGGCTAGATTTAACTATCCCCAATGCTACAAGAATATCGAGGAAAAGTTTAAAGAACAAGAATCTCATTAATGATTAATAATAATTTGATTATTAAGCTGGGGTTTAGCTAATTGATACGAGAATTTTACCTGCCAGAAGCAGAAGAATACAATGCCTTTGACACACAAAAACTTTGCAAGTGCTTTATATGGCACCAACATGCTGCTTCAGCTGCACCCTACAAGTTTTTCACTCTAAATCTTGCTGAATTCGATTTGCTATGTATTGTTCCTTCTACATTCCAGTTTGCATGTAAATTTTGAAGTTGTTTGGTCCAAGATTGAAAGACGAACAGCAAGAGAAAACATGAAGAAGAGTGATACCTATATATCGGGTTCAGTACGGTATCGACCCGAACTCCATGAGGAAAACCTGACCCGTCCTCATTTCTTCTGACTCGGCGAGGATGACCCACACCCATCTCCCTCAAATTCTCGGTAGACAATCTCAGATAAGCTCAGTGTGCCAGTACCTCCTTAGCCGAGTTCAGATCAGCCCAGTACGCTAGTACGTCCTCAGCTCGGCACATCAAGTTTACGCCCTATTGACCTTAGCTCGGCCCATACATTTCATCTTAGAAGCCATTCGAAGAAAGGGAAGAACCTCGAATAACCGAGCTACCCTAACGCTTGGCTAAGTTGGTCAAGATCCTACTAAATCTGGAAATAAAAGCAGAGCCGGGACCTCGGATGTGGTACCCATGCATAATGATAACCCCTATAAGAATTAGTGTGGTCCATATCAGAATCAACCAAGACAAAGGTTGACCCCTAACAAAGGACCACACTCGAGAGAGAGAGAGAGAGAGAGAGAGAGAGAGAGAGAGAGAGAGAGAGAGAGAGAGAGAGAGAGAGAGAGAGAGAGAGAGAGAGAGCCAATCGGGCAATTATCCCACCTATTAAGCACACGAATCACCTCCCTGTACGAACAAGATCCCAAAAGCAACATATCGTACAAGGAGCGCAGTGTTTGTCGGTGGGCCTCATCTTTGGAATCCTGACCCTTAGTTGGCGGTGTATTGTGGTCCCCCCAGCCTTGTAGGCCATTACAAATTTGTATCTCACCATCTCTGCTATATATATAACATGTTTGTGATTCAGCCAGGGGGGTACAATATATGAAATTATTTGCCATTTTTTCCGAGACTTTGTTCCCTTTTACCTTATTGACTTGATCGTCGGAAGGGCTTTACCGGAGAACCTTCTCCGGCTCCTTTCTAACTCATTTTCTTTCAGGATAACTCATCCTACAGTGGTGGAAGAGCTATTGTTATTCTTAAAATACACCATACCAAAATTCCAGGTAACAAGTGGCGACGTCTGTGGGAACAAGAGTTAAAGGCGTTGATAAAAATGGTGAACACACGAAGAACAAACCAGGAGCAAAATCATGAGCACCGCGCACCATCAGTCAACGGAAGAGAGCCGCCACCCGTGGCTGGCATGAGTGTGGGAACACCGACCTTCGAACAACTCACGCACCTCATCACTGCGACGGTGGAGCAAGCAATAAAGTGAACTATGTTTCAATCAGAGAGTGGCCATGAGAAAAGTATCCGAAAGAATAACTGCCCCGAGCATGTAGCCACATCTCATCCACCGGCCACTGGAGGTCCAGACCTTGAGGGGAAAATGGGATAACCGAGGGAGGAGGTCCGAGAAATGAAGAAGGGAATCGAGGGGCCTTACGCCCCAAAAAGGGCACCCATTCTCCCCGAAAATAGTGGGGGTAGAGCTCCCAAACAACCTTCGACCCCAGGACGCTGGGAAATATGACCGAAGCACAGATCCGGAGGAGCACCTAGGCAGGTTTGAGACCACTACCGTGTTGCATTGCTACTCAGACCGTCTGAAATGCAAAGTTTTTCTCACCACCTTGGTGAAATCGGCCCAACAGTGGTTTAATCAACTTGAACCTACTTCTATAACCACCTTCGCAGAGTTCAGTTCGGATTTCCTTCACCAGTTCACCAGCAGTAAGCGGTACAAGAAGACTTCTCTAAGCCTGTTTGAGATGAGGCGAGCAGAGGCGAGCCCCTTCGGGAATATATCCGGTGTTTTAATGTCGCAAGCCTGGAAGTGCCTACTTGCCCATCAGAAATTTTGATAAGTGCCTTCACTCAAGGCCTGAGGGTAGGAGAGTTATTTGGTCCCTGATCAAGAGGCCCCCTTTCACTTATGATGATTTACTGACCCGAGCTGAAAAATATATCAACGTTGAGGAGGCTCAGAGAATGAGAAGGAAAGAAGGCGGGAAGGTTGGTAACAAGCAGGTTAGGCCTGCAGAAAAAATGCCTGCTGAAGACGCAAGGCTCGGGCGTTCTCCCACTATACACCTCTAAAGATGGCTAAGGAGGAGACAATCCGGATTTGTGAAGAACAAACCCTCCAAAAATCACATCAGACCGAGGAGGAACTGAGCAAGGGGTCCACATACAAATACTGTGATTTCCATCAAGGACCTGGGCATGTCACACAAGAGTATCGTCACTTGGATCAAGATCTCGGGTAGACCCGACAAAATAGTTCTTAGTTTAAGCAGACGGCGCCTCGGCCAAAAGTACATTCTGGGAGCCCTTCAAGAGGGAGAGGCCGAGGTGCGTACCGAGGGAAAGGCAGAGGTGGACGTACTAATTTCTGAGCCCCACTTCAAGGCCGAGGACGAGGTCGTGGATCACTAAGGAGGTCGGAAGAGTGAGAGCCACCTAGAAACAACTCCCCATCCCGGGGTTTTATCAACATGATCTTAGGAGGAGCCACTTATGGTGATTGCAATAGAGCCCGAAAAGCAGTGAGCGGGAGAGAAACATGAGCATAGGAATGGCGGTCGATGTGAATGAGGAAGTGGTGATTAGCTTCGGTCCTCAGGATGTGGAAGGTGTGCAAACGGCTCATAATGATGCCCTTGTGATAAGGTGGTCGTCACGAACTACGAGGTCGGGAAAGTATTCGTGGATTCCGGGAGCTCTGTGAATGTGTTATTTCATGATGCCTTCCAGAAAATGGAGTTAGGTTGAGCAAATCTTTACGCCTCTTTTAGGTTTTGCAGGCCATACAGTATACCCTCTCGGGCAGATCACCTTACCTCTATCCATGGGCTTGGGGGATGGTAGAAAGACTTGGTCAACCTACTTCACCATAGTTGAAGCCCCGTCCTCCTATAACATCATTTTAGGAAAACCAGTCATGAACGAGTTCAGGGCTATAGGCCCAAGATGGATTTGTGCCATATTATTTAATAGTCTTGATGATATCTTGGGTACTAGGGGCAACTTGGGATTCAGAAGAATTAAATTTTGGATTTTTGAAATTAATTTTGAAATTAAATTGAAAGAACACATTTTTTTGTGAAAAGATATATATGTTTTATGTAGTGGTGCAACTCTTGGTAGAGATATCTTTTTTGTGAAAAGATGTATATCTTTTACGTTATTATATATTAAATTACTAATTATTATTGGCACGTTGCCAATGGCATGTGGCCCATTGACTATGGTCCATTGGCCATGGCTTATTGATAATTTTTGTGGCCCATTTCCCATGGCATTTGGCCATTGGACCATGGCTTTTAAAATTGGCCCATGGCCCATCACAATTAGACAGTGGCCCGTTGTAATTTGCATATGGATTTTGGCAATTGTCTCATTCCCCGTGGCAATTGGCACATGGCCTATTACCTTTGGTCCGTGGCAATTTGCTTATGGCCTTTAGCAATTGTCTCATTCCCTGTGGCAATTGTCACATAGCACATGGCTAGTAGCAATTGGCCCGTAACAAATGACAATTTGCGTATGACCCATGGAAATTGGCTCCTGGTTCGTGACAATTGGCCCATGGCCTAATGTGTATGATTAAAATGATGAAACTAAGGCTTATGCTCAAGATGTGCTTGTGCATTATTATTTAAAAGTCATGATGATCTCTTGGGCACTAGGGGTAACTTGTACTTCAGAAGAATTAAATTTTAATTTTTGAAATTCATTTTTGATTAATTAATTTTGAAATTAAATTGATAGAACACATTTTTTTTGTGAAAAGATATACATTTTTTATGTAGTGGTACAAATCTCGGTAATGACAAATTTTTTTTTTAAAAAAGAAGTACATCTTTTACTTTATTATATATTAAATTATTAATTATTATTGGCCCCTCATTGGCCACGACCTATTGATTGTGGCCCGTGTTCCATTGCCTGTGGCCTGTGGTCATTGGCCCATGGCTTTTGAAATTTGCTCGTGGCCCGTGGTAATTGAAATTAAATTGAAAGAACACATTTTGTTTTGTGAAAAGATGTGCATCTTTTATGTAGTGGTGCAACTCTGGGTATAAGACATTTTTTTGTGAAAAGATGTACATCTTTTACGTTATTATATATTAAATTATTATTTATTATTGGTAAATTGTTAATGGGCCGTGGCCCATTGACTGTGATGTCATGACATGTGGCCCATTGGCCATGGCCTATTTATGAGTCATTTCCATTAGTGAAATTTTAGTACAACAATGGTTATCAAGATAGTATACAGATGACATCATTCGAAGCAATGTATGGGCGACATTGTAGATCTTCTTTATATTGGGATATGGAAGATCAATTGTCTATAAGTGGACCGGATATAATATGAGAAATGGAAGAGAAGGTATATGTAATTCGCCGGAAATTGAAAGCCGCTAGGATAGACAGGCTGCTTATGCCAATAAGAGGCGAAGACATCTACAATTTCAAGTTGGTTATAAGGTATTTCTAAAGATTTCACCATTTAAGGGTGTCATTCGATTTGGAATTAGGGGGGAATTATTGCCAAGGTATGTGGCTCTGTATGAAGTATTACAACGTATTGGTACGTTGGCATATTGATTGACTTTACCACCATCTTTGGCAGGAATTCATGATGTGTTTCATGTGTCGATGCTGAAGAAGTATGAGCCAGATCCGACTCATGTGCTACAGTCTTCTGAAATACAGTTGGATACAGATATTTCATATGTGGAACCTCCAGTCCGAATTTTAAATAGAGCATATCGTAAATTGAGAAATAAAGTCATACCGATGATCAAACTAGAGTGAGAAAGGCGGGGTGGAGGCAATCTAGGAGACAGAGCAGCATATGAGACAACTCTACCCTGAGTTGTTTGATGATATGTATATTTATGTATTTATTTGATTCACATGATTGGTGATTATGTTAGATTTTGGGTCGAAATTGAACTCAAATTACTATTCATTAGAAATTGCAATTACATATGATTAAAAAAATGACGATATCGAACGACATGAGAGGGTCGATTATTGAGAATGTGGTCAAAATGATATTTATGAAATAAGATGGGATGGAAATGAAAGAAATAATAAAGATGAGGGATCTAAACTTCCTCAATTTATATTAAATATAACATTGCATGGCTAGGTGGCAAAAATCCTACACCCCTTCATCCTCTTCCCCACAGAACCCACCATCTTCAACATGAAAAATCTGCATGTACTTGGAGAAGTGAATTTGAAGGTAAAAGGCTGTAGAAATGATTGTGTTCCTCTTATTTCTTCATGTTTAGAAGATTTGGTTATGTTTTGTTGGATCATGTTAAGAATTAGAAGGTTTATAATTTCTGCAGAAACTTGAATCTTTGTTATGATTATGAAGATGTTATATCATGTCCAGTCATGGGAAAAAAAGAAGATATGTAATTGGAAATGAAATTTGGAAGCAAGAACATGAATTTTTATGTGTTTTGGTTGAATTTATGCATGTAATAACTATGTTTATGGAATGAGATTTTTCATGCTGAGTTCATACCATGTTTAAATGGATTTTGAGATGTTATTACACTGGTAGTGTGAATTTGATTTGGTTTGAAGTATGTTTATATTGTGGTTCGAATTTTGTCCAGAAAACAGGGTAGCGATCGATCGCTAATGAAGACCGATTGATCGTGAAGGTGTTGATTGTTTTGACGATCGATCGTGAAGGTGTTGATTGTTTTGACGATCGATCGTGGCTTATGAAGCGATCGATCGGTAGGTATAAAATTTGGAAAATAAGTTTTTGTGTTGAGTCACAGTATGGGAAGTTGTCTATGATATCTACAAGTGTGAAGCCATGATAAATGTGTTTAGCTACATGATTTGTGATAGTTTTGGGCATATACTAATATCTTGTCTTTGTGTAGAGCTAGGGTGAAGTATATTTGTTGGTGATATTATATATTTTTTGGACATCGTCAGGTATATGGGACGTACGAACATACTTTTGTATCATACATTTATTATGATTTATGTATGAGGGGTGAATACCTAAGCATTGAGGAGGGATTGTGTGTTTTATATTGGACGTGCAGTAATATGAGATCAGAAACTCGTATATGGAGCGGAAAGGCAATATAATATTGGCTACTAATATGATGGGATTGAGCGTAATAGCAATATTATATGTGCTGCTCATATACGGAGTGATGATATTATACGCGGTCAGTGTAAAGTGAAGGATAGAATGGTATTCACTGGAATGGGATTGAATGTGATTGAGATGAATGGTGACATGTCATGACATATGCATAATATGATTGTTTTATCATGGAATAATGTACATGAACGACCCAAGGAGACACGAGATATATTTAAAATACATGGAGTATTTGTAACTACTGTGTCTGTACATTTGTTTAGTATATCTCTTGTTGATATGTGTTATTATATCAGTTGTGTTCATAGTTTGTGGGTTGTTCTATAGGAACTCGTTTGGGCGAGGGGGGCCAGAAGTGAGAGTCCATTTTGCTGCAATGATGATATAGAAGTCGATTAAGAATTAGCAGAAGTGAGTATTTTAGACTGATTTTGAAATTTTTCATTATGTCATGTAATGAATTAGTACAACTGTTATTGTAATGAATCTCCTAAACTCTATAATCAGTAATGGAGTATGTATGTGTGTAACTTTATGTGGATTAAGACAGTGGATTAAGACAGTGATGGCCTTACACCATTATTACGTCTAAAAGAAGAAGAATGAGTAAATCTTACGATACAGAAAATATTGAGGCTATTAAATATTAAATTAAGGCATTAACTGAGAATAAATCGTAGGTTATAAAAAATTACACTAATAGATCTTATTCATTTTATTTTTAAGGTTTTAAAACTTATATTTGCAACAAGATGGCCCAACAGGAGTATCTGGAAGTCGGAAACAAATGGCTCGCAAAAGTTATATAGGCCATAAGGGGAATTAAAAGAGAAGACCATGAATCAGATACCAGCAAGAACACCATGCTCAACATTCTAATAACATTCTTTTTATATTATAATCAACAGAAACAGAGGTGATATCAGAAAAGACTCATGGCTTGTGTTTAAAAGTAAAGCAAGCTATAAATCATATCAGTTTTATCGAAATACAACCTGATGATGATGCATTTGCCCCATAAATTTTATATAGATACAGAAATTAAATCGTAATATTTTAAACAATGAGGAAAAATCCTCAAAGTAGAAAGAATCACATTTCACTTTCGCGTGCTTGGGAGGTATCCATTGTTCCATGAGTCCCGATACTAAGTCCTCTTAGACATTCCAATCAATAAGATGACAAAAAACAGATAATCCATGTGTTTCATCGGCCACGGGGATTTACAAGCTGAGAGAAAACAGCACTTGTTGCCGCATCTTCTGTACCAGAATTAATCATACTCATGCTGTTGTCAAATGGTTCCATAGGGATCAACGGAATTGCAGGGATATGATTCGTACTGTTATCATCCGGCTCCGTGAGTGTGGATGATGTTTCATCCAGCTGAAGAGCATATTCCAAGTTCCACAAAACATCGCCCATGGAAGGCCTATCAACGCCATGCTCGGCCAGACACTTCTCTGCTGTCTCTCCGAATTTCTTCAGAGAAGAAATATTAACTTTCCCAACAAGTTTTTTATCCATAATCTGATCCAACATTCCCTTCTTTTGCCATGTCATCGCCCACTCCGCGATATTCACTTGATCTCTAGGAAGTACAGGATTCAAAGCCGGTCTTGCACAAAGAACCTCCATAAGAACTACCCCGAAAGAGTAGACATCAGATTTCTCAGTGAGCTGTTGCCGTCTGAAGTATTCAGGATCCAGATAACCGAAGCTACCTTTGACAGCAGTACTCACATGGGTTTGATCGAGAGCTGGTCCAGTTTTAGACAGCCCAAAATCAGCTACCTTCGCAACAAAATTTTCATCTAAGAGTATATTGGTTGTTTTTACATCACGGTGAATGATACTTTGATTCGCTCCTGTATGAAGATAATGAAGTCCTCTAGCTGCATCGATACATATCTCAAGCCGTTGTTTCCAAGAAAGTGGTGGGAGATCCGTTCCGTACAGGTGGCTTCGAAGTGGCCCATTTGCCATGTATTCATAGACCAGAATCATCTCGGACCTTTCATCACAATAGCCGATAAGAGACACAAGGTGTCGGTGGCGAAGCTTAGACAACATATCAATCTCAGTTCGAAATTCTGCAAGGCCTTGCTCCGATCTAGGATTCCCCCTTTTGACCGCTACTTTAGTTCCATCTTCTAATATTCCTTTATACACCCTACCGAAGCCACCAACACCAAGAAGCAAGCTTTCGTTGAATTTATCAGTTGAATCCGTTATTTCTGGGAAAGCAAATATCCGGCCAAGATTGGAGGAAACTAATGAGATGCAGCTTGCTGTACCACTTTTCTGTGAAGTGGTAGATATTTTTGTCTCGGTTAATGAGTTTCCACTTAAGGGAAATGTAGGAAATTGGCTCCCCAGTTTGCCCGCCTTTGACCTGCTTGCCACTAAGCAGAAGTAACATAATCCAAGAGATGCCAATGCAGCAACAGCACCAACCACAGAGACGATTATTATTCCCATTTTGCTCTTTCTGGGAGGCAACGCAAGAAGAGTTTCAACGGATGAAAGTCCATTTAAGCTTCTAGCGTCATTGCTAATCTTCATAATTTCAAGACCATTCATGATGGCATTTGTGATATCAGCAGTTGTATCGGGTCCAACACTGACAGTCAGTGTGTTTGAATCGGCAGAGATGTTGGAGATAAAATCTCTGTAATAAGGCACGTCCAAGTTTCCCGCTTGGCTAGATAGGTCCAGACTCCCGAAAGCTATATCAGTGTTGATATACAGGTTGAATATAATGCTGTTTAAAGATTTGCTCACAATATCACATAAATGAACCCTGATGAAATACGAGAAATTCGGATCAACTAGAAAGACCCAAGTGACATTGAAGTTCATGTTCACCACATTTGCATCCCCCATGGTTTCAGCAGTAGCATAAACAAAATTCGGCGCAATATCAGGCCCAACAGAAGCGCTATACTTTATATTTGAAGGGTTGACAGAAACATTCACAGCAGAGCTGTTTACATGGAGATACTTCACATCATTCTCCCAAGTTCTTCCCAAAGTGTCATTCTGAGCAGTGATCAGAGAACCACCCATATTCAAGCGATAAATGGTTTCGAGGGCAAGCTTCGAAAGACCGTTAAAAGGACCGGAGGGCGATATAGCCACTGCCTGGTCAGGGATCAAGTTGTCAGGTATGGACACAACTTCAATCGCATTGACAAAAGCCATAGAATTGTTCAAAGGAACTAAAGTAATTGCCAAGCTGTTCGAAGTGACATTGATTGCATACTCCTTGAAGAGGTAAGAACCATTATAATTTTGAAAACTGAAGTTGTGCAAGAGCACAAAATCCTCAGTTACAACACTGATCGAAGCAGAAGTCAAATTCTGGCCCGGCAGTGGATAAAAATGAAGGCGAACCCAATGCCGGCCCTCTTGTTTGATATTGAATCTATAGGATGTGATGCTGGAAAATATTCTGGCAGACTGATAGATAGGAAAAGGGGCAGTGGAGTTCGAGGTGACAGTAATTGAATTCTCTTGGCTTTGCAAAGAAACCCTTGATTGAACTGAATCAGGGGTATAGGTCTGGCCAAGGAATATCACATTTTGTGAAGATCCACAGGTAATCAAGTAGTTATCAGCAGGAGAGAATGCGGCGTATGATTTATTACTATTGATGATTCCAAGCGCAAATACAGCTACAATTGCATATACCCAATTCACCATTTTAATAGCTGATAAAACCCAGACGATAAACCTCAACTTCAAATTGGCTTTGAAATTTGGCAATAGAAAGCACCAAAAACTGAAAATCCAGGAAGCTGAAACTAGTTTATTTCAGCCTTGCAAAAGAAACACCAAGCTACATTTCGCTTCCCCCAAAAACTACTTAAAATGGCAAACAACCAAAAAAAAAATCACGAAGAAAAAAAGTAATCTTGGAGGAAAAAAAGGACCGGAGATATGATAAATTTAGGAGTTCAGACACATAAGGAAGACAAAGATCAAAGCTTTTTCAACATCATTACATCACTCAATGGAGCTCAAGAACTTCCACTAATTATATACCATACAATGACAGGTATTAGGACCCGTATTAAAAACTCCAACTTACGACCCTCAATTTTAAATAGCACGATTTCCAAGCTCAAACGCGACAGCTCCTTCCAGGCTGTTGATTTGGTTGTCAATTTACATGGTAGGATATAAAAGATGGACCATTAATCCTTCAAATAGCAATCATCAAACAGCTGTTGTCAACAGATAATGTGGGTTTTTTTTTTTTTTTTGGAAAATGAAGGAATACATACAGAAAATGCCGTGAAATCTTTTCTGCTGGTGCTTTTTATATAACACTTGTACAAGAAAAGACGGGGGTTTGATTTATTTCTAGTTTGCCTGTAGATATGAATATACCGTTTCTTTTATTTCTCCGAAGAATATCAATTAAGGTTTTGCTTCGCTGAGGATTAATGCAAGGGACCCATTTTCAAGCGGCCGAGGATTGCAGAAGGGACCGATTTAGGGATGACAAAGGGACGGATCCAGACCCGGACTCGCATTGAACCCACCCCGCAGGGTCGGGACTGCACCCGCTTCAACTGGGTTTGGAAGCGGGGCGGGACGGGTCGTGGGATTGGCCAAACCCACCCCGGACTCGCCCCGCAATACATTTTTAATTTTTTTAAAAAAAATATGATATTGATTATACATTTTACTTCTTTAATTGAACAATAAAGTGTCATTATTTAATTTTATATCAAAATTCATGTGTTCATGTTAAAGAAGTTTGACATTTTGAAGGAAATAAGAGCAAAAAAATAAATATTTAGTAGTTTAAAGATAGTTTATAATGATTATTATAAATATTTACTAGAGAAAACATGAAATTTAATCACAAAACTCAACTTTTGTGTTTCAAAATTGATTTCTAGCTATTTTTTTTTTAAAAAAATAAAAAATAAAGGGGCGGGGGGTAAACCCGTCGGGTTCGCGGGTCTAAGCGGGGCGGGCAGGTCCGGATTTTATGTGTAACGGGGCGGGTCCTGGGATTGACCAAACCCGTCCCATACCCGACCTGTTGCCATTCCTAGACCGATTTCACGGCGTTACATAGGAGAAAGTGAAACTATTTATAAAAAAAATATTTTAAAAAAAACCTGAATTAATCAATTAATAAACATTTATCGCGTGAATGAAGAAGGATAATGTCACTTGTAAAGCTGTGTGGTCATAACAAGACTCGAGGAAGAATCCCAGCTAACTCTATGGTGATTTTCACTGAAATTAGTTTGTTTCGAATATGAAGGTATGGAAGTTAGATCGTCATCAACATCACTACTAAATAACCAGATGTTTATAGAGAGGGATAGGAGTCTCAGGAATTCAGAGGAAAAACATGTCACTGGAACAATTATCATTGTCTTACTTTACTTTTTTGAGCTTATAGGATTTCTAGCTCTACAAGAGGTAAAATGGGGATTAGAGAAAGTTTGTTAAATGTTATTACCTAATTTTCATCTCACCTACATAAAGTAATATCATGTTAGTTGGATTGTCATTTCAAATGTAGCACCAATCTAAAATATATATCAGTATAATTATCAGAATTAAATTTAGATCATCAGTAAACAATATTGATCAATATAATATTCATCTCTTGAGAATTAAAATGATGTCACCATATATTCCAAAAAGTGTTTTGCACATACAATATAAAAAAGAAGAGAAAATATTACAATATCACAAGAAAATAATAAAATTAATTGAGATTATGTTTTAGTGACATAATATTGAAAAAATATATATTTAGATCACAGCATGTGCAACTTTCAAGCATTAAGGGTATATCTCACGTTGCTTTCCTTGCACCATATTCCAAATTGCAAATAGTGGTAAATAGATGCGGACAACTTAAATTTTGAACCCAACAAGATCTCTAAGGAATTATTATTTGATAGGCAATATTACTTAAAACTTATGGCTGTTTCAACGTGATATCGATGATAGAGTCGATTCGACATAAAATTATTATAAAAATATAAATTCATCATATATTTTTGGGTAAATTGTACGAAATCCCTGTGTTAAAGCAAATATGTATGAAACTCTCATGTGTTAAGAAAAATATGCACAAGAACACCTCTATTTTTTTTAACCCTGCACAAAGCTTGCATGTGTTGAGAAATAGGCAAAAAACATTTATTTTCTTAAACCCTACATGAAACTCCCATATTTATAAATATAGGCAACAAAACCTCTATTTTCTTAAACACACGAGGGGGTTCGTTCAGGGTTCAAGAAAATCGAGATGTTTTGTTTTGCCTATTTTGCTAAAACGAAAAGTTTGTCTTTTGGGTTTATTTTCTTAACATATGAAGTTTTATACATTTTTGATATAACACAAGGGTTTCGTGCAATTTAACCTAGTGAAAATGATCCGAATTATTTATTTTCCTATTATCTTTCTACTGTGTTAGTGACATTCATTTTCAAAGGAATAGTATTGTTTGTTCCTGAAAAATGTTTGTCCATGCACGTTTCAGACCAAAAGCATTAGCTCCAAAAAAAAAAAAAACATAGCATTTTATATGTTTTATCTAATAATATATGACAACTAGTTTTTTTGGCAACACACAATACGCAGTGTCAGGTACCAGCATGTTGATCAATTTTTTTCTAATTTGATCGGAAAATAACATTTGAAATGACTGTATTTAAGAAACGTTTTAAAAAACGAACATACTACGATAATTGAATGAAAAAAAAAAAAGGATCTACTCAATTTTTTTTTAAAATTGATGTTCATCTTACTATATAAACTGGAAAAAAAATAACATTTGAAGTTGTGCGCATCAACAACTGATTAAGATATATTTTTTCTTAATCGGTTTAAGTCAAATCCACGCATCAACAAAAAACAAATTTTATGTAACAAAAAAAAAATTTATTTAACAAACAAAATCAAAACTTTTGCATAAAATTTTTAATGAATAGTAATTAATATTCATTACTTTTCTTTATAATAATAATTTTAGGACATTTATTATACAAGGTAAATTTAATGACCATGCAAAAACCAATTAATTAAATATTAGTTGACTACTCGCCGTTAAAATAGACAACCGTTACAAATTTAAAAATTGGAATGTTTTACAATAATAGCCTCAATGCAGCACATGGCCATCAATCACTGACGTCCCTATCCGTTTCTCTTTTTCCACCTGTTTTTGTTCGCTTTTAAATTTTTTAACGCAAATCAAATCAATCACCGAAAGAATTATTTCTATTAATGACTTCCATTTATATAATAAAAACAAGGATTTTTCTAGAGGTGTCAAAAAGGCCGTGCCGTGCCGGCACAGCACGTTTAATCGTGCCGGCACGGCACGAATTATTTCTACTAATGACTTCCATTTATATAATAAAAACAAGGATTTTTCTAGAGGTGTCAAAAAGGCCGTGCCGTGCCGGCACGGCACGTTTAATCGTGCCGGCACGGCACTATTCGTGCCGTGCCGTGTCGGCCCATTTCCACAAGGGGCCGGGCCCGACACGGCCCATAGGCACGGCCCCTACGTGCCGTGCCGTGCCCGCACGACCCATTTCAAGTTTTTTTTATTTTTTTTTATTTTTTGGTGTAGCGATCGATCGCTGCCTAACTGGCGATCGATCGCCACCTATAACCTAACTGGGCGATCGATCGCCAGTTAGGTGGCGATCGATCGCTACCAGTTTTAAAAAAAAAAGAAAAAATTTCTACTATTCGTGCCGACCCACGGGCTGGCACCCTATGGCCCGGCACGGCCCATGCTACAGTGACGTGTCGTGCCGTGCCGCTCCGTGACGTGCCGTGCTCGTGTCGTGCCTCGTGCCGTCCGATCCGTTTGACATCTCTAGATTTTTCGGTGTATTGGTTTTTCTGATACCCAGTTCACTGAAAAACTTCCCTAAAAACTAAATGTTGAATTGTTTTTAAGCTTTTATATTCAAGTTTAGAAAAAAATTTCAATAAAAAATAATTATTGAAATAAATATAAATGTACTATAAAAAATCTAAACCATAATTGCAACTAAATATATTTAAATAAGGTTATTTGATAAATCATAAATGTAATTGATTATATAGCAAGGTGGTTAAATTACAAATTACATGGACCTTTATTCAATACACACTATATATTTATATTTATAGTAAAATCCTAGTTGAGGTTGGAATGAATATCAATCTTAAGAGATCAATGTTCTGTTTATTTTTTTACTTATGGGGTTAAAATATGTTTTTAGTTACCTAATTTAGAAATAAATGTTCTTAGCTGTTTCATGGGTTGGTGTCATTGGATAGATCTAATCATCCAACATGTGGTATTCTCGATATTAGATGAGGATATACCCCATGTATAATTGAATCAATCTCATAACGCACTATCCCACGAGATAATAAAGAACAAATCAGCCCCCAAGGGCATAGCCGAGTTGGTAAGGTCTGTGGTGACGTAGGGGGTATCCCCTCGGCGCCAGGTTCGATTCTCGTGTGGAGCACATTCCCTGCTGAAATATTGTGGGGGTGTGCTCTGGGGTCGTGGCCTGTAGGTCCTCTCCCACAGATGTCTGTCAGCTTGGGCACATCCCTCGGTTTACCTGGTGGCGGCGTTGAGGGGCCGGTTCCGTCACCCAAGGATTAGTCAGGCGAAAGCCTGGATACCTTGTAAATAAAAAATAAAAAAAAAAATAAATAAAGAACAAATCATTCAGATCAATGATATCATATTTATTTTTTCTTCACGGCCTACTTTCTCTTGTATTTTATTTCCAACGGAAACTCCGCGAAGTATGATTAGTCATAGTTTGGCAAATTATATCCTTATCATAAATCGCACATTACATGCTTCCGTGATTGAAGGCACTCTTCCTATCTATTCGAAACAAACTGTAATAAGAGAACTGAGTGCTTTGATAATGATCTTTAATAATATGTGCTTACACTTTTTTGAAAGAGACAATTAATTCATTCTTGCCACTGATTTCAAAGTGTGGGTATATATAAATTAATCGGAAATGGTTAAAATTTTATTTATAATTTTCTCAAAAATAATATAAATTTTATTACCTCACAAAACTATTAAATCTTAAAGTACGTTTAGATGGAGAAAAACCATTTTAAAAAATTTATTTGGAAAATCCTGCTTTTTTATTTCATTTTTTACTTTTATATGCAATTTTTGTCCTTGTTACTTGTCACATCTAATCTAGACCCTTTTTTTTTTTTTTATAGAAAAAAACACTACAATAGAACCCCGAAAAGTGATCATATCTAAATTGATTATCTCTTTAAATTGGTAAAAAATATTGGTCCCAAGTCGGGACCATCGGGGACCAGTTTTAAAATTTAATAACCCCTCTATCGTAACAACTAATAATTATTCAGAAAATCTTAGTCCAAACTTTCGCATAAAGTGATATTTTCATATATTTTTACATACTTTATGAATTTGAAAAATAGTTTAAGATACTATTTTGTGCTAGGTTTGCTTGTTTGATAATTTTCACATCATCATTCATCTTCTGAATCATCTTCAAATGGTCCTTGTGATCACCATCGTGTTGTAACAAAAATATATCAATCGAGTATAGCATTTGAATAACGCTAGATGCCGAGATTTTAGTTATCTCATGACTATCATCATCATCTACCTCAATTGCATTTCCATTAGTTTGATTCAGAATTGTTTCGACAATATGTATTTAGTGGCCAAAAACCCAATTTCAATCATTTCGAAGCTAAAAAAATGCAAACCCCTCTTATATGATAATATCTTTAAAATGATATTTTTCTCCGGTCCCAACTATATCACTTTCTACTGTAATTAGAGAGATGGGTCGACGCCGAGTTAGGAATATCACTGTATCTTAATTAGAAGTTTTATGTTTATAAAAAGTTAGAGAATGCTCTCACAAGAAAAACCAAAGCATATGGTGCTTCTGACATTATCTTAATTTAATTAAGGACAATTATTTAAAGTAAAATTGTATTCGCTAGTTTAAATATTTGGAAAAAATCGTAATTTTTCAAGATGTTTCAGATATGAAAATTTTGTGACGTATATTTTGTTTCTCTTTTCAAAATTTTAATGATCTTTTTTTTTTTTATGGTTTTGCGTAAAACATAATGAAGCCACTGCCAAGCACGTTTTACTAAAAAGATTGTGCTCCTCTAGGCTCTAGCCCATGGGCCATTATTCAATAGCCCCACTAATCCTATTTTCATTGGGCTTCACTGGGGAATTTATAGATTAATTAATAAAATAACTACCCTGAATTATCATAATAGAATGAATGTCGAATATATTGATATTTTCATAAATTTAAATTTATTACAATTTTTTTAAGAATGTACTTGTATTAAAAGATTTTTCGAGGAATTCTGAAGCATACGATTCAAATAGCAGCAATATTGTGCAATTCAGTTAAGTCAAGGATGTAGTCCAACTTTTCCAATATTTCGTGTTATTACTATCACTCTATTTTAATTTCCATAGTAAAAAAAATTTCTTATTTTTACATTATAATTATACAATATATATACAAAATCATACAATTAAGTTGATTAGTTCAAACGAATGAGTGAGTTTTAATACAACAAAATATATTGAAGTCCCCATCTCAGATGGCGACTTCAATAAAAAAAAATTTACATTGAAATCGTCATCTCAGATGACGATTTCAGCCACTTTCATAAAAAAAAAATTAGGTTATTTTGATAAATATAATTGTTTTTGGGATTAAATTATTAAAAAATCCTATATTAGGTAATCATTTATAAGAAATAAAAAAAGGTTCATAAATAATAGTACACCGACAAAAGACATGACTTCGACATTTGGCAATTTACGCGTCTTAACTTTGAAAAATTAGTTCACATCCCTAATTTAATTGATTACGGACCCACATTTTACCAAGAGTCCCAACATTGGGAAAAAGGCTAACAACTTGTAAATTTTCTTTGAAAAATTCTAAATTATTTATAATAATTTATAATATGTAAATATATTATTTATACTGTGATATATATTAATTATTTAATTTTACTTTATCATATCAATTTATCATCATAATATAAAGAACCAATCAACTATTTATTTTCAATCAAAACCCGAACAAGAAAAAAAATGATAAAGAAGAATCGAGATAAAAGGAAGGAATCGTCAAAGCGATTTGTTCAAGGGGTTGTTCGAACGACCAAGGGCAGGAGCTGTTGAATTGCAGTCTGATAAAACCCTGACTATGTAGAGTGGATACACGATTAAAATTTAGGGTGAACGATTTTTTTTTAAAAAAATTAAAGTAAAAGCATACATTTTAAAAAAAAAATCTATAAAAACAGTGAAATTTCATTTATAAGTTTTATAATAATATAATTTTTAAGAAGAAAAAAAGTGAAATTTCATTCTATATAAAAAAGGACATGCTCCTGAAGACAACTCATACATGTATAAAGTAATCCACACTTGGCATTCAGACACGAGTCTGTCTAATAGCAAGCCACCCATGACATGTATGAGTAACTTAATTAGGAACCATTGGCAACAATTACTCATGTTAGTATAAATCACTAAAACATGACACCTGACATCCTCTTCATGGATATAGTGACACCACTCACCCTCCAAAAAGTCATGGTTTCTATTCTCATAACACCCACCATTTGTTCTAAACATTATATGTTAAAATATTTGAATTATATTATTATTATTATAGTCTTTGGTAAGTGACAAAAAAAATGATTCTATAATTGATATCAAGGGCATATACTATATGTTTGATTCTCGTGAGTTACGAGATAGTACCATTAAAAAAGAGGATAATTGTTGGAGAAGAAAAATTGCTCATATTGGAGAACAATGTATATAGAGCTTTTGTATGTGTAGAAAAACAATTGCTCATATCAAGAGAAAGATCGAAATATGTTTATCGAGTTGTTGTACGGTTTAAAAATTTAAATTATATTATTACCACTAGATATAAGCATTAAATAGAGTAACAATTACTTGATTCTATATTTCTATATGAAGAAATTGACAGGATTACTCACACAAATATGTGGAAAAGATGTCTAGACGTATAGTAGATGCACACATATATAAATGAGTGATCCATTGCTATCATATAAAATTTTCAAAGAATTTGAATGCATAAATATATGTGGACTATGGAATCAAATATGAATTGGAAACATGATGTTTATATTCAAAATGGAAGTCAATTTACAACCAAGATTTTCCACAACCAATCCTTCCATCATTTATTTCATTTTGAAATACTTGTAGTCAACATTAAAATTCTAAGGAATCCTGTGATTGGTGCTTTTTTTTAGGATGTGACATGGATTATGCATAACAGCAACAGAGATCGTGTTTGGGTCCAACAATTGTCTCCGCTTTGTGATCGATCGAACGCGTGACGCTTGTACTAGTGTATGGTTGAAAAGATTGATTTTGCGACATTACTCTTAACTATAGTTATTGGTAAAACGGTAAGCGCTAGATCCAACAATTGGTATCAAAATCAAGGTCGCGTGTTCAATTCCCATGAGTTGCAGAGAGTGCAATTATTGGGGGATGGATTGTTGGAGTTCAACAATTATCTCTGCTTTGTGATCGGTCGAACACGTGACGCTTGTGCCAGTGTATGGTTGAAAAGATTGATGTTGCGCCATTACCCATAACTATAGTTATTGGTAAAACGGTAAGCGCTAGATCCAACAGATCAGTACTAATCACTAAGTTAAGACTTGTTACTTACGTTTAATGCGATTAACTGATAACGAAAGTTCACGTTATTATGAGTCAATTCTAGGAAGGTGTTACTTGTGTCTGGCTAAATAAATCTATTAATAAAGAACTCGAGAATGGCTAAATAATTAAAAAATTAATTAATAATTCTTAAATCCCGACGTTTGATCGATCTGAAATATGGCAAGTAGACCTCATCTTGCAGAACTATGAACCCTTAATGACCTGGCTTGTTCACATATGTAAGATACCCTTAATCCTCGACCTCTCTGGCTGAAAGCAAAGGCATGAAGGGGTGTATAACTCGACTAACCAAGCTCTTAACTATAACTCAACTCATCGTCTAACACTTCAAATTATGGATTTTTTCAATGTCCATAAATACCCAGATACAAGTCTATAAAATTTCAATAGGTATAATTACAGATATTTAGTCATAACAAATTTTCAATTAATCCAAAAAACATTTTATCAACCTAATTTCTAAGTCGTTCGCCAATTAATAGCCCTTATATCCTTGTACAAGTCCACAATCACTACACTATGAACCTTGCTTTGGTGAATTGAAGTTGGCCTTAAGTGTAACAGGACTCCCAGTTATTGTGCGCGATTGTATACTGGTGAGCTCCCTGTCGGTTGTTGGAACAACGCGAGCCAGTCTATAAACACCGAAACAAAATAAAATTCGTTTCCTTTTGTCATATACATTCGGTCAAGGTGAGATGAACCATGACTTTTAATTATGCACCACTCATTAATCTTATTACATTATGTTGTAATATGGTCCAATATTTATGCTGGCCCATCTACCTCTCTGTTTACCGATCTCTTAGTCCATTTTGGTTTAGCCCACTTTTGGAAACTTCTTAAGCTGATATCATGTCCATCCATTTTGAGCTTTAATTATAGTTCATTTCCCGTATAAATAGGCTAAGTCTTCCATTAACCATAATCAGATTTACATGATCCCGCCTCCTTCGACTTTTCTGTTAACTTCTCTCAAAACCCTAGATTGATATGTGCTTCTTCTTCTTCGTGAGACTCTCTTCCTGTTCTTGAGAGATTTTCTTTGAGTGTGATGAAAGTTAGTCACTGGCTGACCGAATGTGTTTACGTCATTGTCCTTTGTGGATTGTTCCAGCTAGGGTTCGGATTAGGGTGTTATATTGTCCTTGACTTGGTTTGTATATGACACGCTAGGTTGCAAGAAAGTGTTTATCTTATCCATGTGTTGGTAAGCAATTGCTCATATTCTTGTGTTGATTTATATGTTATATCTTCACAGTTTGTTCTTGTCTTACATGTATTAACACATCTTGGAGACTTTCGATGCTTAAAGGTAGGTTGAACGATACCTAACAGTGGTATCGGAGCCCGGTTTCAGGTTACTGGTGGTTCTGTGTGGATCTAGTGATTTGGAATATGTGTTATGCACTGTGGTAATATCAAAATCAACTTCTGGTTGTGAATTGGTAGCCTTCCTGACTACTATCTTTGAGATATTTACGTCTTGGTATTTCTATGATTTTCTTTGTGATACATGCATACTTCTGTTTCTTCCCCGTCTGTCCTTTTGCCCTAGAGAAACCTAAGCGAAAAAAGTGCTTGACCCTACACCCTAAGAGTGTAGTGGAATCCTGTTGGTGCTAGGGGTTCTCGCTCTTTGTTCTTGACGCACTCATAAAGTTCTCTTTTATTTGTTGTGTGACCGCCATATCTCAAAGGTTAAGTATATTTGTTTCCCTGCATATTTTGTATTCTTATTTGTGTTTTGAAGTTGTGCTTGTGTTTGACTTGTGTGTCTCACTATGGCTACTATATTTGGATATGGAATACTATCTTTCAGTGGGAAAACTGATTTTTCAATATGGCAACAAAAGATGAATGGAATTTTAATACAACAAAAAAAATTTAAGCAGTAAATGGTACTATTCCTGCTACTGAACCAGATGAGAAAAAGGTTGGATGGATGAGCTCGCCTACTCCTCTATTATCTTGAATATGTTTGACTATGTGCTTAGAAAAGTTGGTAAACCAAGCTCTGCCAAATCTTGGGATAAATTAGAAGAGTTATACATCGAAACCTCTTTGGCCAGAAAATTGTTCTTGCTGGAAAAGTTTTTTAGATTCAAGCTAGATCTAAACAAAGAAGTAGATGAGAACATTGATGGATTTATCAAACTAATTCTAGATATTAAAGAAACTGGTGATAAAAGCATTGATGATTATACTAATGTTGTGCTTATAAATGCCATACCCAATTCTTACAATGATGTTAAATCTGTCATTAAGTATGGTAGAGATCAGATTACCTTAGACACAGTTGTTAACGATCTAAAGAGTAAAGAACTACATGGGGGGCATAATCAAAATTTAGGTGAAGTTATGCATGTTAGAGGTATGTCTCAACACAAACATAATAGTAACAGTAAATTTGAAAATCCCAGTAAAAAGAAAGGAAGGAGCAAATCCAGGTCTAAAAGCAGAAAATGTTATAATGTGGTGAAACTGTCCATTCTATTAGAGAGTGCCCTAAGGACAAACAAAATCACGATCAGATTGGGAAGAATCACCAATCAGATAATCATGCTAATATGTCAACCAGTGATAATATGAGCGATGTTTTTATGGTTGTGAAAACTGTGATGCTGCTAACTGTGTGCCTTCATGCTCTATGTGTGAAAATGTGTGGCTTGTTGATTTTGCATGCACTTTACATGTCACCTGTAAGAAATTTATTTTCTAATTATAAAGAAGTCGCTCATGGTTTTGTATCTTTAGCTAATGATAAGCAATGCGAAGGTGATGGTATTGGTGATGTTTACCTTAAGTTTGATACTGGTTATACATTGACATTGAAAAATGTAAGGCATGTCCCTGATTTATGCAATAATCCGATTTCATGTGCTGCATTAGAAGATGATGAATTAGAAGGGATATGGGTAAGGGACTTATGAAAATCATAAAGGGGTCCTTGGTTATTTTCAAAGCCGAAAATAAAAGCATGTTTGCCTTGCTGAATCTAACTATGAAAAAGTCTAGGTGAATGCTACTTCTGAAGACCTAACAAACTTATGGCATAAAATGTTAGGTCATATTAGTGCCAAGGGTCTTGAAATTCTGTATAAGAATGGATACCTTGGAAAAGAGAAACATTCTAGCATTCATGTACGTGATTCATGCATCTATGGTATACAACATAGAGTTAGGTTTCCCCACTCCCCTTCACAAACAAAATCTGTCACTTCTGATATTCTTGAATACTTGCATGCTGATGTGTGGGGACCAGCTAGTATTCCCATCCAAGGTGGAAATATGTATTTCTTATCAATTATAGATGATTTTTTAAGGAAAGTTTGAGTGTTTTTATTGAAAAACAAATCCGATGGTTTTGAGAATTTTAAAAACTGGAAAACTTTGATTGAAAATCAAAATGATAAAAAGATTAAAACTCTTAGGACTGATAATGGACTTGAATTCTGCAATGCCTTACTTGCCAAGGTCAGCTGCTGAATCGGGAATTAAAATGCACAAATCAGTGCCTTACACACCTCAGCAAAATGGTCTGAGAGGATTAATAGAACCTTACTTGAAAGAGTAATGAGTATGATCTCATCTTCAAGACTTTCAAAAAGGTTTTGGGGTGAAGCTGTATTGATTGCTACCTGATAAATAGGTCCCCTTATGTGCCTTTAAATGGTAAGTGTCCAGAAAATGTTTGGTCTGAAAAAGAAATTTATTTATTTTTCAATTAAAAGTTTTTGGTTATGCTACCTTTGTGCATCAAAAGCCTGATAAACTTGAATCTAGATCTGTTAAATGTGTTTTCTTAGCTACCCTGAAGGGGTTAAAGGGTATAGGTTGTGGCTTATGGGTGAACCTGGGTTTAAAGTTGTAATTAGTAGGGATGCGATTTTTAATGAATCTGAAATGCATTGCCTATCAGTTTTGTTTTTCCCCTACCCTTAAAAAGGTGGAGTAGCTGCTTGATAATACGGTTCAATTAAATGACAATCATGTAAACATACCTGAAAATCAACCTAACTTGGACAACTTGCCATGAAGATGCTGCTGTGCATAATGAACTGGTTGATTTGCCTGAGCATGGACATGATGAAGTGAATGATTATCAATTTGCTAGAGATGGGGAAAGAAGAAACACTAAACAACCACCTAGGTTTAATGACTTCCACATGATTTCCTATGCTTTTATTGTATTTGAGACAATTGATAGTTCCTATCAAGAAGCTTTGAAATCTGAACAAAATATGTTGAATGGTTAACTGATATGCATGAAGAAATGAATTCTCTACTCGTTAACAAAACTTGGACTCTTGTGCCTAAACCTCCAGACTGTTCGGTTGTGAATTGTAAATGGTTGTTCAAAATTAAAAGTGAAACTGATTCCATCAGATTTAAAGCTATGTTAGTGGCTAAGGGATTTACTCAAAAATAAGGGATAGATTATACAAAAATCTTTGCTCCCGTAGTAAAGTTGACAACTGTTAGAATCATGCTTGTGTTAGTTGCTCGGTTTGATTGGGAAATAAAACAAATGGAAGTAAAAACTACTTTTTTACATGGTGATTTGGTCGAAACAATCTATATGAGGCAACCTGACAGTTTTGTTGATTCTAAGAAACCTGATCACGTCTGTTTACTTAGAAAATCCTTGTATGACTTGAAGCAATTACCGAGGCAATGGAACAAGAAATTTGATGAATGCATGCTCTCTTTGAACTTTAAAAGAAGTATGTATGATCATTGTTTGTACTTCAAAGAAAGTGCTTCGGTTCCTGTTTTCTTGTTGATATATGTTGATGATATGCTTCTAATTAGCCATTGCATTAAGTCTATTGAGAATGCCAAATATTGTTTGAGTACCAAATTTGACATGATATATTTTTGGAGATGCTAAAAGGATTTTAGGCATTAATATTATTAGGAATATGAAAAATTTTACAATTTTTTTAATCAGATTTCTTATGTTGAAAAGATTTTGAGTAAATTTTCTATGACAACTGCTAAGCATGTGAATGTACCTCTTGCTGCTCTTCTTCTATTGATTAAAGACCAGTCTCCCAAAACTGAACATGATTTGAGTTGTATGAAAAATGTGCCTTATTCCAATGTTATATGACATGCCGTGTACCTCATGGTTAGCACTAGACCTGACATCACATATGTTGTAAGTTGCTTAAGTAGGTACATGTCTAATCCTGGTATGGTTCATTTGAATGTTGTTAAATGGTTACTTAGATACTTGAAACATTCGGTGAAGTTTTGTTTAAAGTTTTCTAATTGTGATGAATGTATTAAATTAAAAAGATATGTGGATTCTAATTTTGCTAATGATAAGGACAGCAGAAAATCAACAACAACTTATGTGTTCACTTTGTGTGGCTCGTCCATTAGTTGGAAATCTCAGTTATAGCATATAATTGCACTTTCCACTGCTGAATCTGAATATGTTGATGTTAATGAAGCCTTAAAAGAAGCTATATGGTTAAAAGCTTTAATTTCTGAAATTGGCTTCCTCGAAGGAAATGTTGTTTATTATGATAGTCAGTCTAGTATTCAATTGTGCAAAAATCTTGTTTTTCATGATAGAAATAAACATATAGATGTTAGGTTTCATTTCATCCGAGATGTTGTTGCTAAAGGCATAGTCTATCTTGAGAAAATTCAGTTGACTACTCGCCGTTAAAATAGACAACCGTTACAAATTTAAAAATTGGAATGTTTTACAATAATAGCCTCACTGCAGCACATGGCCATCAATCACTGACGTCCCTATCCGTTTAAATTTTTTAACGCAAATCAAATCAATCACCGAAAGAATTATTTCTACTAATGACTTCCATTTATATAATAAAAACAAGGATTTTTCGGTGTATTGGTTTTTCTGATACCCAGTTCACTGAAAAACTTCCCTAAAAACTAAATGTTGAATTGTTTTTAAGCTTTTATATTCAAGTTTAGAAAAAAATTTCAATTAAAAATAATTATTGAAATAAATATAAATGTACTATAAAAAATCTAAACCATAATTGCAACTAAATATATTTAAATAAGGTTATTTGATAAATCATAAATGTAATTGATTATATAGTGTTGAGTTTTGGCCCATTACCTATGTTGGGCCTTGGCCTTATTTTTTGTTTCCCTACAAATGTTTTCCCGAGCCCCTTTAGCTGTTTGTCTCTTCACTTGCTTCATAATTCTGGATGCTTCTTCACTGTGTCTCTTCGGCTGGCTTGACCGCGTCTCCTTGGGACTTGCTCTCTTCCCTTCGTTTTCCTTGCTGCTATTAATCATGGACTTGTTCCATGATGGGGTAAGGTGAGAAGTCTGAAATCCTTTGTGTATTTCGTTTCCCCCTTTCCCTTTTCACGTCTCTGTTCCTTGGTGGTTGGCCGTGAGCTTTGTGCTACGGTGTGAGGGTGGTTCCAGACGTTGGCCGTGAGCTTAGCTTGGTGCACTTGTGGTTTGAGATGTGGTGCTGTGTGCGATGTGGGCCGTGAACCGAGTGTGTGAGGCTGTGGAGTGCTTGAGGCAGTGCGTGTGCTATTCCCTTGCTGTCCAAGTCGACTGTGTGTGTCTTGGTGTAACCCTGAGTGTGGTTCCCCTTGCTGTGTTCTGCCGTCGCCTACTGGTGGAGTGTTCGGGCAGTGTGTGTGTCTCCCATCTTTTGGCTACGATACATTGGTTCCCCGATGACGATGTAGAAAGGAAACCCTGCTCGACCTGAGCCCAATTCCCTTACTCTTGTTTGATATTTGATTTATATAGTTCTTTGTGAATTGTATACTGTGGATTGTTCTCTTGTTGTTTATTACAGGTTATCAATCCAGATTCAAAGCGGAACGTACACCTAACATATAGCAAGGTGGTTAAATTACAAATTACATGGACCTTTATTCAATACACACTATATATATTATATTTATAGTAAAATCCTAGTTGGGGTTGGAATGAATATTATTCTTAAGAGATCAATGTTCTATTTATTTTTTTACCCCGTGTATAGTTGAATCACACTATCTCATATGATAGCAAAGAACAAATCATTCAGACGGGTGAGTAATCCACTTGCATCACAGTTATCATATTTAATTTTTCTTCACGGCCTACTTTCTCTTGTATTTTATTTCCAACGGAAACTCCGCGAAGTATGATTAGTCATAGTTTGGCAAATTATATCCTTATCATAAATCGCACATTACATGCTTCCGTGATTGAAGGCACTCTTCCTATCTATTCGAAACAAACTGTAATAAGAGAACTGAGTGCTTTGATAATGATCTTTAATAATATGTGCTTACACTTTTTTGAAAGAGACAATTAATTCATTCTTGCCACTGATTTCAAAGTGTGGGTATATATAAATTAATCGGAAATGGTTAAAATTTTATTTATAATTTTCTCAAAAATAATATAAATTTTATTACCTCACAAAACTATTAAATCTTAAAGTACGTTTAGATGGAGAAAAACCATTTTAAAAAATTTATTTGGAAAATCCTGCTTTTTTATTTCATTTTTTACTTTTATATGCAATTTTTGTCCTTGTTACTTGTCACATCTAATCTAGACCCTTTTTTTTTTTTTGTTAGAAAAAAACACTACAATAGAACCCCTAAAAGTGATCATATCTAAACTGATTATCTCTTTAAATTGGTAAAAAATATTGGTCCAAAGTCGGGACCATCGGGGACCAGTTTTAAATTTTAATAACCCCTCTATCGTAACAACTAATAATTTTTCAGAAAATCTTATTCCAAACTTTCGCATCTAGTGATATTTTCATATATTTTTACATACTTTATGAATTTGAAAAATAGTTTAAGATACTATTTTGTGCTAGGTTTGCTTGTTTGATAATTTTCACATCATCATTCATCTTCTGAATCGTCTTCAAATGGTCCTTGTGATCACCATCGTGTTGTAACAAAAATATATCAATCGAGTATAGCATTTGAATAACGCTAGATGCCGAGATTTAGGTATCTCATGACTATCATCATCATCTACCTCAATTGCATTTTCATTAGTTTGATTCAGAATTGTTTCGACAATATGTATTTAGTGGCCAAAAACCAATTTCAATCATTTCGAAACTAAAAAAATGCAAACCCCTCTTATGTGATAACATCTCTAAAATGATATTTTCTCCGGTCCCAACTATATCACTTTCTACTGTAATTAGAGAGATGGGTCGACGCCGAGTTAGGAATATCACTGTATCTTAATTAGAAGTTTTATGTTTATAAAAAGTTAGAGAATGCTCTCACAAGAAAAACCAAAGCATATGGTGCTTCTGACATTATCTTAATTTAATTAAGGACAATTATTTAAAGTAAAATTGTATTCGCTAGTTTAAATATTTGGAAAAAATCGTAATTTTTCAAGATGTTTCAGATATGAAAATTTTGTGACGTATATTTTGTTTCTCTTTTCAAAATTTTAATGATCTTTTTTTTTTTTATGGTTTTGCGTAAAACATAATGAAGCCACTGCCAAGCACGTTTTACTAAAAAGATTGTGCTCCTCTAGGCTCTAGCCCATGGGCCATTATTCAATAGCCCCACTAATCCTATTTTCATTGGGCTTCACTGGGAAATTTATAGATTAATTAATAAAATAACTACCCTGAATTATCATAATAGAATGAATGTCGAATATATTGATATTTTCATAAATTTAAATTTATTACAATTTTTTTAAGAATGTACTTGTATTAAAAAGATTTTTCGAGGAATTCTGAAGCATACGATTCAAATAGCAGCAATATTGTGCAATTCAGTTAAGTCAAGGATGTAGTCCAACTTTTCCAATATTTCGTGTTATTACTATCACTCTATTTTAATTTCCATAGTAAAAAAAATTTCTTATTTTTACATTATAATTATACAATATATATACAAAATCATACAATTAAGTTGATTAGTTCAAACGGATGAGTGAGTTTTAATACAACAAAATATATTGAAGTCGCCATCTCAGATGGCGACTTCAATAAAAAAAAATTTACATTGAAATCGTCATCTCAGATGACGATTTCAGCCACTTTCATAAAAAAAAAAATAGGTTATTTTGATAAATATAATTGTTTTTGGGATTAAATTTTAAAAAATCCTATATTAGGTAATCATTTATAAGAAATAAAAAAGGTTCATAAATAATAGTACACCGACAAAAGACATGACTTCGACATTTGGCAATTTACGCGTCTTAACTTTGAAAAATTAGTTCACATCCCTAATTTAATTGATTACGGACCCACATTTTACCAAGAGTCCCAACATTGGGAAAAAGGCTAACAACTTGTAAATTTTCTTTGAAAAATTCTAAATTATTTATAATAATTTATAATATGTAAATATATTATTTATACTGTGATATATATTAATTATTTAATTTTACTTTATCATATCAATTTATCATCATAATATAAAGAACCAATCAACTATTTATTTTCAATCAAAACCCGAACAAGAAAAAAAATGATAAAGAAGAATCGAGATAAAAGGAAGGAATCGTCAAAGCGATTTGTTCAAGGGGTTGTTCGAACGACCAAGGGCAGGAGCTGTTGAATTGCAGTCTGATAAAACCCTGACTATGTAGAGTGGATACACGATTAAAATTTAGGGTGCACGATTTTTTTTTTAAAAAAAATTAAAGTAAAGCATACATTTTAAAAAAAAATCTATAAAAACAATGAAATTTCATTTATAAGTTTTATAATAATATAATTTTTAAGAAGAAAAAAACTGAAATTTCATTTTATATAAAAAAGGACATGCTCCTGAAGACAACTCATACATGTATAAAGTAATCCACACTTGGCATTCAAACACGAGTCTGTCTAATAGCAAGCCACCCATGACATGTATGAGTAACTTAATTAGGAACCATTGGCAACAATTACTCATGTTAGTATAATCACTAAAACATGACACCTGCCATCCTCTTCATGGATATAGTGACACCACTCACCCTCCAAAAAGTCATGGTTTCTATTCTCATAACACCCACCATTTGTTCTAAACATTATATGTTTTAAAATATTTTAATTATATTATTATTATAGTCTTTGGTAAGTGACAAAAAAAATATTCTATAATTGATATCAAGGGCATATACTATATGTTTGATTCTCGTGAGTTACGAGATAGTACCATTAAAAAAGAGGATAATTGTTGGAGAACAAAAATTGCTCATATTGGAGAACAATGTATATCGAGCTTTTGTATGTGTAGAAAAACAATTGCTCATATCAAGAGAAAGATCGAAATATGTTTACCGAGTTGTTGTACGGTTTTAAATTATATTATTACCACTAGATATAAGCATTAAATAGAGTAATAATTACTTGATTTTATATTTCTATATGAAGAAATTGACAGGATTACTCACACAAATATGTGGAAAAGATGTGTAGACGTATAGATGCACACATATATAAATGAGTGATCCATTGCTATCATATCAAATTTTCAAAGAATTTGAATGCATAAATATATGTGGACTATGGAATCAAAAATGAATTGGAAACATGATGTTTATATTCAAAATGGAAGTCAATTTACAACCAACATTTTCCACATTGAAATACTTGTAGTCAACATTAAAATTGTAAGGAATCCTGTGATTGGTGCAATTTTTAGGATGTGACATGGATTATGCATAAAAGCAACAGAGATTATGTTGGGGTTCAACAATTGTCTCTATTTTATGATCGGTCGAACACGTGACGCTTGTGCCAGTGTATGGTTGAAAAGATTGATGTTGCGAGATTACCCTTAACTATAGTTATTGGTAAACGATAAGCGCTAGATCTAACAAATCTGTACTAATCACTAAGTTAAAACTTGTTACTTACGTTTAATGCGATTAATTGATATCGAAAGTTCACGTTATTATGAGTCAATTCTAGGAAGCTGTTACTTGTGTCTGGCTAAATAAATCTATTAATAAAAAAACTCAAGAATGGCTAAAGAATTAAAAAAAATTAATTAATAATGCTTAAATCTCGACGTTTGATCGATCTGAAATATGGCAAGTAGACCTCATCTTGCAGAACTATGAACCCTTAATGAGCTGGCTTGTTCACATATGTAAGATACCCTTAATCCTCGACCTCTCTGGCTGAAAGCAAAGGCATGAAGGGGTGTATAACTCGACTAACCAAGCTCTTAACTATAACTCAACTCATCGTCTAACACTTCAAATTATGGATTTTTTCAATGTCCATAAATACCCAGATACAAGTCTATAAAATTTCAATAGGTATAATTACAGATATTTAGTCATAACAAATTTTCAATTAATCCAAAAAACATTTTATCAACCTAATTTCTAAGTCGTTCGCCAATTAATAACCCTTATATCCTTGTACAAGTCCACAATCACTACACGATGAACCTTGCTTTGGTGAATTGAAGTTGGCCTTAGGTGTAACAGGACTCCCAGTTATTGTGCGCGATTGTATACTGATGTGCTCCCTGTCGGTTGTTGGAACAACGCGAGCCAGTCTATAAACAACCGAAACGAAATAAAATTCGTTTCCTTTTGTCATATACATTCGATCAAGGTGAGATGAACCATGACTTTTAATTATGCACCACTCATTAATCTTATTACATTATGTTGTAATATGGTCCAATATTTATGCTGGCCCATCTACGTCTCTGTTTACCGATCTCTTAGTCCATTTTGGTTTAGCCCACTTCTGGAAACTTCTTAAGCTGATATCATGTCCATCCATTTTGAGCTTTAATCCTTATAGTTCATTTCCCGTATAAATAGGCTAAGTCTTCCATTAACCATAATCAGATTTACATGATCCCGCATCCTTCGACTTTTCTGTTAACTTCTCTCAAAACCCTAGATTGATATGTGCTTCTTCTTCTTCGTGAGACTCTCTTCCTGTTCTTGAGAGATTTTCTTTGAGTGTGCTGAAAGTTAGTCACTGACTGACCGAATGTGTTTACGTCATTGTCCTTTGTGGATTGTTCCAGCTAGGGTTCGGATTAGGGTGTTATATTGTCCTTGACTTGGTTTGTATATGACACGCTAGGTTGCAAGAAAGTGTTTATCTGATCCATGTGTTGGTAAGCAATTGCTCATATTCTTGTGTTGATTTATATGTTATATCTTCACAGTTTGTTCTTGTCTTACATGTATTAACACATCTTGGAGACGTTCGATGCTTAAAGGTAGGTTGAACGATACCTAGCAGTGGTATCAGAGCCCGGTTTCAGGTTACTGGTGGTTCTGTGTGGATCTAGTGATTTGGAATATGTGTTATGCACTGTGGTAATATCAAGATCAACTTCTGGTTGTGAATTGGTAGCCTTCCTGACTACTATATTTGAGATATTTACATCTTGGTATTTCTATGATTTTCTTTGTGATACATGCATACTTCTGTTTCTTCCCCGTCTGTCCTTTTGCCCTAGAGAAACCTAAGCGAAAAGTGCTTGACCCTACACCCTAAGAGTGTAGTGGAATCCTGTTGGTGCTAGAGGTTCTCGCTCTTTGTTCTTGACGCACTCATAAAGTTCTCTTTTATTTGTTGTGTGACTGCCATATCTCAAAGGTTAAGTATATATGTTTCCCTGCATATTTGTATTCTTATTTGTGTTTGAAGTTGTGCTTGTGTTTGACTTGTGTGTCTCACTATGGCTACTATATCTGGATATGGAATACTATCTTTCAGTGGGAAAATTGATTTTTCAATATGGCAACAAAAGATGAAAGGAATTTTAATACAACAAGAAAAATTTAAGCAGTAAATGGTACTATTCCTGCTACTGAACCAGATGAGAAAAAGGTTGGATGGATGAGCTCGCTTACTCCTCTATTATCTTGAATCTGTCTGACTATGTGCTTAGAAAAGTTGGTAAACCAAGCTCTGCCAAATCTTGGGATAAATTAGAAGAGTTATACATCGAAACCTCTTTGGCAAGAAATTTGTTCTTGCTGGAAAAGTTTTTTAGATTCAAGCTGGATCTAAACAAAAAAGTAGATGAGAACATTGATGGATTTACACTAATTCTAGATATTAAAGAAACTGGTGATAAAAGCATTGATGATTATACTCATGTTGTGCTTATAAATGCCATACCCGATTCTTACAATGATGTTAAATCTATCATTAAGTATGGTAGAGATCAGATTACCTTAGACACAGTTGTTAACGGTCTAAAGAGTAAAGAACTACATGGGGGGCATAATCAAAATTCAGGTGAAGTTATGCATGTTAGAGGTATGTCTCACACAGACATAATAGTAACAGTAAATTTGAAAATCCCAGTAAAAAGAAAGGAAGGAGCAGATCCAGGTCTAAAAGCAGAAAATGTTATAAATGTGGTGAAACTGGCCATTCTATTAGAGAGTGCCCTAAGGACAAACAAAATCACGATCAGATTGGGAAGAATCACCAATCAGATAATCATGCTAATATGGCTTCAACCAGTGATAATATGAGCGATGTTTTTATGGTTGTGAAAACTGTGATGCTGCTAACTGTGTGCCTTCATGCTCTATGTGTGAAAATGAGTGGCTTGTTGATTTTGCATGCACTTTACATGTCACCTGTAAGAAATTTGTTTTCTAATTATAAAGAAGTCGCTCATGGTTTTGTATCTTTAGCTAATGATAAGCAATGCGAAGGTGATGGTATTGGTGATGTTTGCCTTAAGTTTGATACTGGTTATACATTGACATTGAAAAATGTAAGGCATGTCCCTGATTTATGCAATAATCTGATTTCATGTGCTGCATTAGAAGATGATGAATTAGAAGGGATATGGGTAAGGGACTTATGAAAATCATAAAGGGGTCCTTGGTTATTTTCAAAGCCGAAAATAAAAGCATGTTTGCCTTGCTGAATCTAACTATGAAAAGTCTAGGTAAATGCTACTTCTGAAGACCTAACAAACTTTATGGCATAAAATGTTAGGTCATATTAGTGCTAAGGGTCTTGAAATTCTGTATAAGAATGGATACTTTGGAAAAGAGAAACATTCTAGCATTCATTTATGTGATTCATGCATCTATGGTATACAACATAGAGTTAGGTTTCCCCACTCCCCTTCACAAACAAAATCTGTCACTTCTGATATTCTTGAATACTTGCATGCTGATGTGTGGGGACCAGCTGGTATTCCCATCCAAGGTGGAAATAGATATTTCTTATCAATTATAGATGATTTTTTAAGGAAAGTTTGAGTGTTGTTATTGAAAAACAAATCCGATGGTTTTGAGAATTTTAAAAACTGGAAAACTTTGATTGAAAATCAAACTGATAAAAAGATTAAAACTCTTAGGACTGATAATGGACTTGAATTCTGCAATGCCTTACTTGCCAAGGTCAGCTGCTGAATCGGGAATTAAAATGCACAAATCAGTGCCTTACACACCTCAGCAAAATGGCCTGAGAGGATTAATAGAACCTTACTCGAAAGAGTAATGAGTATGATCTCATCTTCAGGACTTTCAAAAAGGTTCTAGGGTGAAGCTGTATTGATTGCTACCTGATAAATAGGTCCCCTTATGTGCCTTTAAATGGTAAGTGTCCAGAAAATGTTTGGTCTGGAAAAGAAATTTATTTATTTTTCAATTAAAAGTGTTTGGTTGTGCTACCTTTGTGCATCAAAAGCCTGATAAACTTGAACCTAGATCTGTTAAATGTGTTTTTCTTAGCTACCCTGAAGGGGTTAAAGGGTATAGGTTGTGGCTTATGGGTGAACCTAGGTTTAAAGTTGTAATTAGTAGGGATGTGATTTTTAATGAATCTGAAATGCATTGCCTATCAGTTTCTGTTTTTCCCCTACCCCTAAAAAGGTGGAGTAGCTGCTTGATAATACAGTTCAATTAAATGACAATCATGTAAACATACCTGAAAATCAACCTAACTTGGACAACTTGCCTGAAATTCATGAAGATGCTGCTGTGCATAATGAACTGGTTGATTTGCCTGAGCATGAACATGATGAAGTGAATGATTATCAATTTGCTAGAGATGGGGAAAGAAGAAACACTAAACAACCACCCAGGTTTAATGGCTTCCACATGATTTCCTATGCTTTTATTGTATTTGAGACAATTGATAGTTCCTATCAAGAAGCTTTGAAATCTGAACAAAATCTGCTGAATGGGTAACTGATATGCATGAAGAAATGAATTCTCTACTCGTTAACAAAACTTGGACTCTTGTGCCTAAACCTCCAGACTGTTCGGTTGTGAATTGTAAATGGTTGTTCAAAATTAAAAGTGAAACTGATTCCATCAGATTTAAAGCTATGTTAGTGGCTAAGGGATTTACTCAAAAATAAGGGATAGATTATACAAAAATCTTTGCTCCCGTAGTAAAGTTGACAACTGTTAGAATCATGCTTGCGTTAGTTGCTCGGTTTGATTGGGAAATAAAACAAATGGAAGTAAAAACTACTTTTTTACATGGTGATTTGGTCGAAACAATCTATATGAGGCAACCTGACAGTTTTGTTGATTCTAAGAAACCTGATCACGTCTGTTTACTTAGAAAATCCTTGTATGGCTTGAAGCAATTACCTAGGCAATGGAACAAGAAATTTGATGAATGCATGCTCTCTTTGAACTTTAAAAGAAGTAAGTATGATCATTGTTTGTACTTCAAAGAAAGTGCTTTGGTTCCTGTTTTCTTGTTGATATATGTTGATGATATGCTTCTAATTAACCATTGCATTAAGTCTATTGAGAATGCCAAATATTGTTTGAGTACCAAATTTGACATGAAATATTTTTGGAGATGCTAAAAGGATTTTAGGCATGAATATTATTAGGAATAGGAAAAATTTTACAATTTTTTTAATTAGATTTCTATGTTGAAAAGATTTTGAGTAAATTTTCTATGACAACTGCTATGCATGTGAATGTACCTCTTGTTGCTCTTCTTCTATTGATTAAAGACCAGTCTCCCAAAACTGAACATGATTTGAGTTGTATGAAAAATGTGCCTTATTCCAATGTTATATGACATGTCGTGTACCTCATGGTTAGCACTAGACCTGACATCACATATGTTGTAAGTTGCTTAAGTAGGTACATGTCTAATCCTGATATGGTTCATTAGAATGTTGTTAAATGGTTACTTAGATACTTGAAACATTCGATGAAGTTTTGTTTAAAGTTTTCTAAGTGTGATGAATGTATTAAATTAAAAGGATATGTGGATTCTAATTTTGCTAATGATAAGGACAGCAGAAAATCAACAACAACTTATGTGTTCACTTTGTGTGGCTCGTCCATTAGTTGGAAATCTCAGTTATAGCATATAATTGCACTTTCCACTGCTGAATCTGAATGTGTTGCTGTTAATGAAGCCTTAAAAGAAGCTACATGGTTAAAAGCTTTAATTTCTGAAATTGGCTTCCTCGAAGGAAATGTTGTTTATTATGATAGTCAGTCTAGTATTCAATTGTGCAAAAATCTTGTTTTTCATGATAGAAATAAACATATAGATGTTAGGTTTCATTTCATCCGAGATGTTGTTGCTAAAGGCATAGTCTATCTTGAGAAAATTCCTTCTGAATTTAACCCTGCGGATATGAGAATTAAGTGTCTCCCTGTTAGTAAATTTCAAATTTGTTTAAAAATGCTGAATTTTGATACAAATTATTGATGTACTCTATTCATTCCGGTTTGAGTTATAACCTGATGTGTGTTTGTTATAATTGGCCGGTGATGTGTTCTTTCTCCCATCTGATAAATTTTGCTTTGTGCTTTCGATGCATTTTGGAGAGACTATGGCAATGATGATAAACTATTGTCAGCTATGTGTAAAATGTTGGTATTGGACCAAGGTGGAGAATGTTGTAATATGGCCCAATATTTATGCTGGCCCATCTACCCATCTGTTTACCGATCCCTTAGTCCATTTTGGTTTAGCCCACTTTTGAAAACTTCTTAAGCTCATATCGTGTCCATCCATTTTGAGCTGTAATTCTTGTCTTTCATTTCCCATATAAATAGGCTAAGTCTTACCTCTAATCAGATTTACGTGATCCCGCCTCATTCGACTTTTCTGTTAATTTCTCTCAAAACCCTAATTGATGCGTGCTTCTTCTTCTTCGTGAGAGACTCTTCCTGTTCTTGAGAGATTTTATTTGAGCTTGCTGAAAGGTTGAGATTTCAGTTAGTCAGTGACTGATGTGTTTACGTCATTGCCCTTTGTGGATTGTTCCAGTGAGGGTAGGGTGTTATCTTGGTGAATCGCCTTATGGTCATTGCCTTGGTTTGTATATGACACGCTGGGTTGCAAGAAAGTGTTTATCTGAGCCATGTGTTGGTAAATGATTGCTTATATTCTTGTGTTGATTTATATGATATATCTTCATCGTTTGTTCTTTTCATACATGTATTAACACATCCTGGAAACGTTCAATGCTTAAAGATAGGCTGAACGACATCTAAACACATTTATTTCTTTAAGAGATGCTATTGCTTGTCATCGCACCACTTACATATATATATAATGTTATTGCCCCTCGAGGCCATTACCGAATGCAATATGGTTTATAGTTCAAGTTGACGGAATTAACACCGACTCCTTCAAAGTTCAGAATTTAGAGAACATAAAAACAGAGAAATAAAATGATATCTAACTATTATAAAATCTCGTCTGCTACCACTTCCACCAGTTGATCAGGTCACGACATAATCCATACGATCCCCCTATCCCTATACCCAGACTCAATTAATTCAACCCCCCTATATTTGATTTTTTCTTCTCTTTAACATACAAGCACCATACTTAATCTCCATTTTTCTACTGTATATATACACACCAAAATTTAACTCACAAACAACACACAGCAACAGAAGTTTCCTCTCTCCTTATAAAACGAAGAATAAAAGTTTGTGCTTTCCCCTAGAAAATCCAATTCCACCCACAAAACTTTCCGTTCTCTGTTTGCTTCTAAATAATCTTTTCTTCTTATAAACAGATGAATAACAAAAACAAGTGATTACGTACTACAAAGAAGCAAGATTCATTCATCGCCCCTTGGGTTTTTTATTCCATCCTCCAAGAATCCTTTGAGATAGTATAAGAATCAGTTTTTTTTGTGATCACAGGAATTTGTGCTCCATTCTCTGATTCTCTCGTCTCTGATCCTCTTGTTCTCCATCATTGATTGATTTTTCAACTAAAAAGGCTGCCATTCTGTACCTTGTTGAGTGGGTGTAGTGTAAATCACTGTTGCTGAAGAGTGGTTCTTTGTTTTACCTTTACTCAGAGGGAGTGTACTTTTTTTAGCGTCAATAATTAATGTTTCCTAGTTTGGGATCATTGGATTATTCTCTTGCATTTCCTGGATCTGACATTCAGTGTTCTGCGCCTTGATTTCTTGTGGGTAAGGGTAAGCTCTTGTCCTTTTCCTATTTTATGGGCGCCGTATTCGCTTTAAGCGGATTTTATTTCAATTTCAGCAAATTGCAAGTTCAAAGTTTGAAGATAAATGTGGATTCAGCAGCTGTCATTATCTCTGTTTAACATTTGCCGAGTTGAAATGTTCCACGAATCTTGATTATTTCATTGTTTGACAGAGTTGGGAATTCAGGAAATTATTCGGAATGGGGAAAACAGGCAGAGATTGGACGCAGATCTACGCGATCTACGGTGTGGATGATTGGCAGACCCCATTATTCCTTCTTATTCACGCTATGGGTTTCTCTGTTCTCTCAGTTCTGTTCCTCTACTACTTTGAACCTGTTTGCCATTTCCTGCAACATTTTTTCCCGGGCCCTGCTTCGAGTCGCTTCGCCGCAGGTTTCACGGGCTCAGTCACAGCCCTCTCTGCGGTGTGCCTCTTCTTTGCCGCCGGCAACTTCTTCTACTCCGCCGTGTCCCTCCACTGGGATATGTCCCAGCGCATCGTGTCCTCTGTCTCGGATTGGTCCTCCGTCAAGCACGCACTTGACCTCGGCTGCGGCCGAGGCATCCTCCTGAACGCCGTCGCTATGCAGCTTAAGAAATCCGGATCCTCCGGTCGCGTTGTTGGGCTCAATCCTGCCCGAACCAAGACCCGCAACAGCACCGTGAATCCAACACGCACCCTGAAAACCGCTGGCCTCGAGGGTGTTCAAGAGTACGTCACTTGCAGGTAGGGATGACCCGACCCGAAATGGCAAACCAGCTTAATATTTAGTTATATTTTTTTTATCGCTTCAATTTCTAGTCCAGTTTTACACAAATTTGTCAGAAAACAAAGCACTTTAGTATTATACAGTAGACTTCATTATTTGAATTCAAATTTGACTTGTCTAACCCAAGGAATAATAAATTAAAATATCTTTTTATCCGGGCCGCCATCTAACTACCTAATCACGGAACCCAAGCAGGTCAGGCGACCCAAGGACGCTACCCTTTAGCGACAACTACTTCGATGTGGTGGTTTCGGCTGTGTTCGTACACCGGGTGGGTAAAGAGTTCGGGTCCAAGTCTGCTGCTGCAGCGTCGGAGCGAATGAGGGTGTTGTGTGAGGCGGTGAGAGTGCTGAAGCCCGGAGGCGTAGGGGTTGTGTGGGACCTGGTGCATGTGCCGGAGTACGTGCAGCGGCTGAATGAGCTGAAGATGGAGGATATTCGGGTTTCGGATCGGGTCACCGCATTTATGGTCAACAGCCATATCGTTTCGTTTCGAAAGCCACATCAGCATTTTGTGGGGTCCGATGAAGTTAGATTAGATTGGAGATTCAACGTTCTTTGTTGAAAGTGAGGACTAAATAGTTAAATATAACTATTTTTATTAAGAAAGGAAGGGCGGAAAATGCAAATATCGAGAAATAGTAAATTAAGTGTTTTTTTATAAATATTTTGTTTTGGATTTTTGTTTTATAAGGTGATGAAAAAGAGTAGATCTGGGGATGCGAAGTGGAACCAGATACTTTGTATAGAATTATAAAGTAATATACTTTAGTCCATTTAGTAGGTGTTCTTTAGGTTTTTGACCATGTACGCCAAGCCTTTCTCATTGTGTTATCGTGTTTTTTGGGCTTTGGTCAGAACTTCTACGTAGTTGTCGATTACTTATATAATTAATGTTCTATGTGAAAAAAAAAAGAATTATAAAGTAATATACGAAATAATGAATTAATTCTATGGGCTTGGCTTGTTGAGATATCAATTTAATGATCGATTCATAACTTTGTTTTCTCTGTTTAACCAATGATATAATGTAGATTCATTTTGTTGGAGCGAAATAATTCTCTCTTTAGAAAGTAATCGAACTATGATGCTTGAATTGTTATACGATTTAAAGATTATAGTTGCACATTGACAAACTTTTGACAATTGGTATTAGAGCTAATGTCACATATTCAATTCTCATGAGTTACAATATAGTGCAACTATGGGGAGGGATATTGTTGAATGCAATAATTGACCATATTTGGAGAGCAATGAAAGCGTGGTGCTTGGACTGCTGTGCGGTTTAAAGATTAGTGTTGCACCGTTATCACAAGATATAACTTTTGGTAAACGGCAAATGCTTGATCCTACTGCTTTCTATATAAGTTCGCAATTAAATATACGGTACCGAACCATCATATATTTTTGGCGAGTCCTACAGATATCCTTTCGGATGCATCAAAGTATTTTTCTATAGGCTAATCAATAAGATGGTGGAAATTAAATTGGTATCATGAAAAAAATATGTCCAGTTTGTTTTTTTTCCTTGTCCTTTGATAGAACGGAACTTTAGGGTTGGGATAGGGTCGGGTAAATCGGAGTTCGGGTCGGGTATTCGAAATTTCGGTTATCTCTAAGAACTACACGATTCCCGACACGAAATTGACGGGTACCCGAATTTCAGTTTCTTTTTCCTTTTCGCTTAAAAATAAAAAGAAAAGAAAAACCGACCCGGTTCCCGATCAGAGTCCAAAACAATACCCGATACCCAAAATTTCCCGATTTTACATTTCCAATCGGTTGGGTCGGGTATCCGAATACCTACCCGAACGCCCACCCTAGAACGGATAGGGCCAGATAATGTATTAATTATACGTTGAAACGTCGGTATCCATGGACAGAAGGTTTAATTGAATTGGAAGCGACGGGTGTTGATGGGTTAGTGTCTTACCAGCTTTGAGATGCAAATGCTATGAGTTTGTATTCCTCATGTTTCCCAATCACCGACGGCATTTTATAATAATAATCAACAATTTCACGTCACAATTGAATCTCCCTAAATTATGAGTTTAAACCCAAAGGACAAAAAATATACTTACACTAAAATGTTTTGACGAAACATTGGTGATCACCACTAGTTTTGAGTTCTCTACATGTTAAGAATTTGATCATTTAGACACCATTTGATAATGGATGTGACGAGATATGTGAGAGATGAGTAGTTAAAAAATATGGCTTCACACCCTTATCAATGTACTAAACGAAATAGTGATCGTGATTACGAAATGTTTAGATTTCGAAATATAAGTTATAACGTATTAAATATTTTGATTGTGTGTTTTCCAATATGGTGTAAAAATCTTGTGGCTTATAGTGGGGTTTTTTTTATCGTTCTTTCCGGTTATGTTTATCTAGTACAATGTGAAATTGGTTTCAAACCCATCAATTCTAGTATAAATTTCATATATTTTTATTTCCTTCAGAAAATTGGATACTCAAAATAAAAATTAAATATTTTTTTAACCCAAACTTACACATTACTCCATTTTTTTGAACTTTTTATATAAGATCGACCTCCACATGGAGTTTCACATAGTACAACTCTTTAATTCGATGGTATTGTTTTGCCACCGAAAAAAGTTGGTCCTTGAACTCTTTCCAACTTTACTTACCAAGTTACCATAAACATAAAGCTTAGTTCCCTCGAATTTTAGTAAGATGGGCTCAAATTATAACTATTCCAATAACTCAATATAGTACGAGGCGAAAATGGAGAGAAAACGAACATCTGTCTTTTCCAGAATGGATAAGGCTCATTGTACACTTTGAGTAGACTCAAAAATACTTTAGCCCCTCATCCGGTGGAAAAAATGGAGAAAAAGAGGGCATTTGGCATATAATTGAACTAAGCTCATTTCTCCCATTGCATTCTTTTTAGAATAATTGCAAAAATATGCAGAAAGTAAACTTTATTGAATACCAAGTGACGAAGACAGCGACTTCCAATTCCGTGCACGTATGTATGCTTTTTCTCATGTGATTAAGCTGCATTATCTTTTGCATCGAATTTCTTAAGGACTGTCCCAAACTTTGCTAATAAAGAGGGAATTAAATTATTATTTATTTGAACAATTAGGTCCAACATCAAAACATTATGGTATGGTATGGTACTATAAACAACTGAATTCTTCATGGCTAAGAGACATAGAATCGGTGTTTGTTGATGGGTTATTAGTATAATTTTTCAAATTGAATCCTTTTTTTATTATGTTAATACATACAATTGTCGTTTATGTCAAAAACTTTTTAGGACAATTGTGTTGTCTAGTCCTATATTTTTTAAAAAAATATAAAATAGGTCATAAGTAAGCAGATAAAACTAAAACAAATTTTAAGTTTGAATACTATGATTAAACAAATTACTTTTAAATGTGTTGTCTAGTCCTAGCCTAAGTCACATAAGTCCGATGCGGGAGCGGATGCCGATGCGGATGCGGATGCGTGAGTGCGTCAATTTGCAAAAAAATTGAGTGCGGGTGCGCCTTAATGCGCCTATTAAAAATTAATAAATAAATATATATATATATATACATATACACTGATGAAATGAAGTTAAACATACATAATATACATCATATTTAACATACTCACATCATTATTATATTATTTATAAATTTACAATATGAAGTTCTTAACAACTTTGATGTTTGCAGCTTTACCATTCTTAAAAAAACATTAAAATTAGATTTTATTGAAGAGTCTAACATTTGCAGCTTTGCAAAAATGTTATAGCCAGTGATACAACGTAATTTGAATCTTGTATTTGATCGTTCGTCTAGTAAGAGTTCTCCAAAAAATATATTGTAGAAATAGAAATGAAGTATTAAAGTTTTGTTTTATTTTAAGATATAAAATAACGAATTTGAAAAATGAAACCAAATTGTTCATATTTATTCCAACATGTTTGGTAATAATATGAATTTATTAAAAATGACTCATATTATTTCCGAAGACTTATATTATTACTTTATGAAATGACTAATATAAACATTTAAATTAACTCAATAAAATAAAAGTTTTATTTATAAAGTTCATTCTATTAATTTGCATGCAAAAAACTAAGATATCAAATTTATTATTATTTACTCCGCAAAAATGTTATAAAATCACAGATTTATCATACTTTCTTTTATCACATATTTTAATCTTTCATATGTTATTATATCTTTTCATGATTCATTATCTATCTATTTACCATATAATATAATTTTCTAACCAATCCAAAATACTTAGAAACCATAAAAATTCATCTAAACCCAAAATCAAAGATTTTTTTATAATTACAAAAAAAAAAAAATCGGAGAATTAAGGAGGATTAACAAGACTTAGTAACTTAGTGCGCGACTTAGTAAATCTTAATGCGCGAATTAGGAAATCTTAGTGCGCGAATTAGGAAATCTTAGTGAGCGAATTATAAAATCTTAGTGCGCGAACTAGAAATTCTTAAAGCGCGAACTAGAAATTCTTAAGTCGTCTTAATGCGCCGCACGCGCACTAAGTTCGCCAGTTCGCGGCCGGAGCGCCAATGCGTGGAGGGGGGTAGGAGGATTATGTGACTTAGGTCCTAGCAATAATTTTTTTTATTTTTTTTGGGAAAGAGCCACAAAAACCAATCCCACACATTAAATCATTGTAACACACAGATATATAAATTTAAAAACACAAAGTCCCTCAAAAGGGCTTCCGTTTTGAGGAAATTTTGAAAGAACCGTTTCCATTAATGTGAAAAGCTATGATAACATTTAAAAATTATTTTTAAGTAATCAACAGATCAGTCCTCTCGGATGGTTTGAAACTAAACAACTAATTTTTCCTTCTCATTTTTCAATTACCTTATCGAGAGAATTGAAGATGTACCGAAGGCCGTTGACCCAGTTGGCATCGCTCGCTTATTCAAGGTAGGAGGTCTAGAATTCGAAACCTCCCTCCACTTCCCATAGTATATGAATATAATAAAAAAAATCGAAGATGTTGAAGAAAAAAGGTCCCATCAAACTAAAATGACCAGATAAACTCATAAAATTCTCAAAATTCGGCCGCTAAAGTAGTAAAACACCACAATTATCTGATTAAAATGAGACAAAGAATGACACATGTTAAATTGTTTTAATGGTTTTGCATACAATATTCAATAATACACACTGAATAGAGAGACTCAAGACTTTGATTTCTAGTACAAACCTAACCCATGTGCATTGCTTAATTATTTCAAGTGAAGGAAACAGCTTGAACTAGCTCTCTATGTATAATTATGATGGTTGGAGAAAAAGATGATTTTTTGAACGATCACATCATCATATTAGAATTACAGTATTTTTCCCGCTTGCAAATAATATGTAATTGTATCGATAAAACCATGTTTCTCGAGCTTCGAGTCTTGCCCGTTTGATAAAAAGCTCACTTCCCTTTATAAAAGACTCGTATTCAAATATATTTAGCCCTTCTTCCTAATAAAAAAAAAAAAAAAACCATGTTCCTCGATTTGACCCATATCTTCAAATATCATTCCCTCAAAGTGATTTTATTATGAAATGTTCCAGCTAGCTGGCCTAAGAGGCGATACTAGAATCCTCTACCACCGAATTGTCCAAACATTGGCAAAAGGAGCTCTTCAACCTGCTGATTGTGTAATTTGACATAAAGGCAACATAGCAAACAGTTGCATAAAAAAATAACAAAATTTGATCTAATTTGCTGCTTGCTGGTCCCTAGCATCGATGATAAGTAGGGTGCATGAGGTGGGTTTGGATGGGTAGGTGTTAAAAAATCACCAAGCCCAACACATACGAGTTGTTAAATTATTAAACCATAATTGCATAATAAAAATATAAAACTGCAACCCAATTCGGGTGAATGCAAGTGCAGGCGGGTGAGGGCGGTTAGTAGATCAAATGAAAATAAATTACAATTAGTTAATTTTACAAATTCTTAAACTAAAGTATTTACTTTCGATGATAATAAAAAAGAACTAAAACTAAATAAAAAGGGGTAACAACATAAAACAATAAAAATCTAAAATTACGTGAACAAAAATACTATCCGAAACATAATTATCAAATTCTTTATAATTGAAAATCAAAGATTGTTTAAAACGACAGACATCAGGAATATAACAATCGTTCTATTATATATATCTAAATCATTTACTAGAACTGCAACTTAAGAGATTTTCTCACAATACAAAACAAAACACATAATAAACTAAAGTATCAAAATCTCCACCATAAAATTGGGACATCAACAACTTTAACTTTTATATATACAAAAGAAAACACAATTAATAAATTCACAAAATAAAAAGCATTTCTTGTTACTACAAGATGTAATTCACAAAGAAAGACATTTCTTGTTACAACAAGATGCATAATGAATGAAATCGAAGTACTATTTCTCAATAAATCAAACTTTTTTTACTTGAAAAATAAATTATGTTAAAAAGATAGTACACGTTATATCCTAAATAATATACAAGAAATAACTAAGCCGAAGCATTGATGCATTTAAGAATTACAATTTGCAACTAAACCCCTAAAGTATTTAACTTTATACTTTAAAAAATCTTTATATATAAAGGTGTGGAAGGATTGGGTGGGTAAGCGGGTGGATGTGCAACAATTTACTAGTCACCCACATAAATACATTGATACTTGGCAATAGAATGATGCTACCTCACCTTATTTTACTTGACCGACCTCCCGACCTGCTTGGGTTAAAATGGAGATCATTCAACATTGATCCTAACCTACCGACCTCCTGACCTTATTGGGTTAAAATGGAGATCATTCAACAATGATCCTAACCTACCGACCTTGCGAGCTGCTTAGGTTAAAATGGACAAGAAGACCTAACTCTCCAGGCTTCTATATGATCGATCAGCGATGAGGCTCATTAACTTGGAAAGTTCTTGACCTCTTGTCTCTAGTAATGATTTGACCAAGTCTACATCAATAAAGCACGTCCCGAGATTTGAGGAAGTGGAAATGAATAACGACTTTGTTAGTGGACAGACATGCTCTGGAATCCCGGGAATCGTGTAAATCGTGGCCTTACTGCATTAGTATGTATCTTCATGAAGGTAAACTCTATAAATAGGGCTCTAATATAAGATTTCATGTATGCATTTTTCGCCTATAGACGTCTACATTCATCAGCTATTCTATTATGGAGATTCCCCATATTTCCCACCATCTAACTTGAGCGTCGGAGGGGACACGCCGGAAAAATCTTTCGGCACCCTTCTAACACTTGTTTCATATCTTAACATGTCATTTAGGATTTATCCTTTGCTATTTAGTCCATTGAAAAGCACAAGAAGAGGTAATTTAATTCCTCATTGATACTTTGCGAATCATCATCCTTTTTGGGAGTATCAATTGGCGCCGTCTGTGGGAACTCGTTCGAGCTAAGGCGTGGATATGGCAATAGGAAGAAGAGGACGCGGAAGAAGGAGAGCATCCGTGGGGAGAAATCCCCTCGAATCACCAGAAAACCCTGAAAATATTCCCCCGGAATCGGGAGATCAGATGCCTTCAGTAAACAGAAGGGTAAGAGATCTCACTTTGGAGCAATTGGCTCAGTACATAGCTCAGACAGTGGATATGGCGGTAAGGGGAAACCAAATACCACCCTGTCATAACAATCCACCCCGTCCGCCTCCTCCCGTGAATTCGGGAACTCAGCAAGTTGAACCAGAGCAGTTAATTGCTGATCAACCGATGGTTGAACCTATGATACCAAATCAAATGGAAATGGTACGGGAGGAGATACGAAGATTGGGACAACAAAGGGGAGAAAGAGTGTCGACATCTCGACGAGAGAGTCTTTTTTCCCCTCCAATCTTGAGAGAAGATCTTCCTCCGAATTTCCGACAGCCCATGGTTGGGGAATACGATGGGAGCACTGATCCTCAGGAACATCTTGGGAGGTTCGAGAATGCTGCGTTATTACACCGGTATTCAGATGGGGTCAAGTGTCGAGTATTTTTAACAACACTCATAAGGTCGGCTCAACAATGGTTTAACTTTCTCAAGCCAAATACCATTCGTAATTTTGAAGACTTCAGTTCTATTTTCCTGAACCAATTCGCTAGCAGCAAGAGGTATCAAAAGACCTCTTTGAATCTTTTCACTACCAAGCAGCAAGAGCAAGAGTCCCTGAGAGAGTTTGTGCAAAGATTTAACAATATAGCATTGGAGGTACCTACTGCCACTGCTGATTTCCTCATCAATGCATTCACTCAGGGATTGAAGGCGGGGGAGTTTTTTAAATCATTAGTCAAATGGCCTCTTCTTTACTTATCACAATCATCATCATAAACATCATCATCATAAACTTACTTATCACAATCATCATCATAAACATCATCATTATAAACTTACTTATCACAATCATCATCATAAACATCATCATCATAAACTTACTTATCACAATCATCATCATAGTCATCATAAATACTTATTCAATCAATGCATAGTCATAGTTAGGAGTGTGTTACCGTCCGATGCCCGTACGCTTCTTACGTACCTTAATTCCAAAAGTGGAGAAATTGAAGAACTCTTTCTTCTCGATGTTGTTGGCACCTGGGATGGTTCCACACAACCATATAAATTGATATTAGAAGCTAAACAATAGCCAAATACCAAAAATTCAACAAAAGTCATCATTTTCCATGTTTTACACAGTGGCGATCGATCGCTACTTGAGGCGATCGATCGCCTCGCTCTTTTGCCTTGCGGCGATCGATCGCTTAATTTTAGGCGATCGATCGCCTGCTACGTGAAATGGCTACTGGCCATCGGCTATCGATCGTCTCATTTCAGGCGATCGGTCGCCACCTGCTAGTGCGCGATTTTTCGCCATGTTTGAGCATTTTCCAAGCTCAATCCCATACCATACAAACCCAAACTTTCCAACAACACTAACATCATCATAACTCACGAAAACCCACATAAAACACTTCAAAAATCATACCCCAACAACATGCAACACATACACAAAATAAACCCATATAAATCACTTCAAAATCATCCCATTTCAAATCCAAACTTCATAAAAACTTTAGGAAGGGTTCCATACCTCTTGAAGACTCTAAATCTTGACAAGAATCACACACACACAAGTTTTGTGGAACTTTCCTTCTCCTTCCTTGGAGGATTTCAAAAATGGGGAATGGGAAGGGTTTTGGGAATGAATTGGGGATTTTAGAGGGAAAGGGTAAAGTGAGGGGAAGGAGGGTATAGTGGGGTATATGGGTTAATTAAATTGTACCCAAAAATTAACATGATGTATAAAATACCCCAACATGGTATTTTAAAAGCATTTTACAAAAATGCAACCAACTTCATTAAATCCATACTTTCCTCATAATTAACAATCAACACAATTAAATCATGTTAACACCCCCATTTTCTATCATGCATAACATGCACCTTGAAACGTAACCCCCGGGTCATGCCTATCATGTGACTAAGCATTTCATCGTGATAATTAATTTCAACACGTAAATCAATTATCCACATAATTAATCACATAAACATAATTAATGCCTTAATTGCAATTAATCATTTCGGGGACATCACATTAATCCCCTACCTATAAGATTTCGTCCTCGAAATCGCATGCACTTACCCCAAAAGAAACTAAACATAAATCACATACCAGAGAATAGTTTCGGGTAGTGCTGTACCATATGCCGCTCCGTCTCCCACGTAGCCTCCTTGACACCCCGACGATCCCACTGAACTTTGACCATCGGTATAACTTTACTTCGTAATCTGCGATCCTCACGATCCAGAATTCTGACCGGTCGTTCAACGTAGGATACATCTGAATCCAACTGCACTTCAGTAGGCTGTAAAACATGAGATGGGTCTGGCTCATACTTCCGTAGCATAGAAACGTGGAAAACATCATGAATACCAGATAGAGACGACGGTAGAGCCAAACGGTAGGCCAAAGTACCGATACGCTGCAATACTTCATATGGCCCAACAAACCTCGGGGATAACTTCCCCCGCATACCAAAACGAACTACACCCCTGAAGGGTGAGATTCTCAAGGAGACCTTGTCTCCCACTTGGAATTCTAGCGGTCGCCGTCGCTTATTGGCATAGGCTGCTTGCCTATCCTGGGCTGCCTTCATCTTTTGGCGTATCAACTTAATCTTGTCTTCCATATCCTTAATCATACCCGGTCCTCCGACCGCCTTACTAGTCAAGTCCTCCCAATGCAGCGGTGACCTACAGCGTCGTCCATAAAGAGCTTCAAAAGGGGCCATTTGAATGCTCGCCTGATAGCTGTTATTATAGGAGAACTCTACCAGTGGTATAGAATCTTGCCACGGAGTATCAAACTCCAAAACACATGCCCTCAGCATATCTTCGAGCGTCTGTATAGTACGCTCCGTTTGGCCGTCTTTCTGAGGGTGATAAGCTGTACTCAGTCTCACCTCGGCGCCCAAAGCTGTCTGGAGACCCTCCCAGAAATGAGAAGTAAACCTTGGGTCTCTGTTAGACACAATCGAGACTGGAACCTCATGCAACCTCACCACATCCCACACATATGATTGGGCCATCTTTAGATACGTGAAAGTCATACAGTAGGGGATGAAGTGAGCTACCTTCGTTAGCCTATCCACGATCACCCAGATCGCATCAAATCCAGAGGCCGTCCTTGGCAAGTGGGTCACAAAGTCCATAGTGATATGCCTCCACTTCCACTTAGGTACCTTCAAGCTCTTCAGCTCGCCACCAGGCCTCTGCCTTCCTGCCTTTACCTGTTGGCAGATCAAACATCTTTTAACAAAAGTGATCACATCACGCTTCATGCGTCTCCACCAGAATTGACCACTTAGGTCCTTATACATTTTCCTTCCTCCTGGGTGGATATTGAACCGACTACTATGAGCCCGTTCCAATATTCCTTTACGCAACTCCGGCGTATTCGGGACCATCCAGCGGTTGTTGAGTCTTAAGGAATCATCCTCAGCCACTCTAAACTTTGATGGCTGACCTCGAAGTACTAAAAACGACCACCTCTGAACCTCATCATCTGACCTCTGGGCTTTCCTAATAGCCTCAAATATGTCCGGCTCAGCCAATAAGGTCGACACTCGTACCGACGACGTGTCCACATCAAAATCATAGCCCAAATGGCAACAAGAGGTCATCATAGCTGATAAACACATAGCGTCTTCAGCAGTACTCTTCGCCTTCCGACTTAAGATGTCTGCTATCAAATTTGCTTTACCAGGATGGTACTCAATCTCACAGTCATAATCCTTGAGCAAATCCATCCATCTTCTTTGACGCATATTCAGTTCAGCCTGAGTGAATAGGAACTTCAGGCTCTTTGGTCCGTGTAGATGGTAAACGACGTACCATGCAAGTAATGCCTCCAAATTTTCAAGGCAAATATAATGGTTGCCAGCTCCAAATCGTGGACTGGGTACCTAGCCTCATGTGGTTTCAACCGCCTCGATGCATAAGCCACCACATGCTTATCTTGCATCAACACACAGTCCAAACCCTGCAGTGATGCATTCGTGTACAAGGCAAACCTCTTATTCTCAGAAGGAATCACCAATATAGGTGCCGTAGTCAAACGACGCTTCAATTCTTGGAAGCTTTCCTCATAAGCTTCGGACCAATAGAACGACACTCCTTTCTGAGTCAGCTGTGTCAGGGGTCTGGTAATCCCTAAGGATCTGGAGTACTGTTCTCAAGTGCTTTACGTGTTCCTCTTCAGTTCGAGAGTAAATAAGCACATCGTCAATGAAAACTATGACGAACTGATCCAAACATGGTTGGGGCAATCTGTTCATCAGGCTCATAAAACAGCTAGGGCATTCGTCACCCCAAAAGGCATGACTAAGAATCCGTAGTGCCCATATCTAGTCCTGGAAGCTGTCTTCTGTACATCATCCTCTCGAACTCGAATCTGATGATACCCCGATCTCAGATCGATCTTACTGTAGAGCCTCGTACTCTGCAGCTGATCAAACAAATCATCAATCCCCGGAAGCGGATACTTATTCTTCACTATGGCTTTGTTCAGTTGTCTGCAATCGATGCACAGCCGCATCGAACCATCTTTCTTTTTGACAAATAGGACTGGTGCACTCCAGGGCGATATGCTAGGGTGTATATAGCCCTTGTCAAGGAGCTCCCGTAACTGAACCTTTAACTCCCTTAGCTCCGCTGGTGCCATCCTATGCGGGCACGAGAAATGGCAGACGTCCCCGGTAGTAACTCAATCCCAAACTCGACCTCTCTCGTCGGTGGGAAATCCGGGAATCTCTTCCGGAAGGACATCGGATACTCCGCCACTACGGGCACATCCTTAACTTTTAATTCTTCCCTCTTCTCAGTAATATCAACAGCATAGGTGAGATATCTTTTATGGTCTCGTTCCAATAACTGTGCCATCTTGACAGCAGATATTAAAGGAATCCTTGAACGGGAACCATCCCCATAGAAGGTCCATTGGACCCCCATATCAGACCTGAATCGGATAGTCATTGTCTGCAGTCCACAACTGCCTGATACTTATTCAGCACATCGATGCCCACAATGCATTCGAAGTCTGACATTCCCAGAACAATCAAGTATGTCCTCAGCTCGTTACCCTCAAAATAAATGAGGCCGTCATAAACAATCTGATCAGTTATCAAACTTCTTCCAGCGGGTGTCGAGACTACAAGAGGCATGGGCGACGGAAAAGTGCATATGAAATCGCATCACTTACTTCAGCATTTGCTGCTATGCTGCAACACAAGGGTTAACAACAATACCCAAAAGCAGTTCATATAATACATCGTTAGAGAAATAAAACATGTTAGTATAACATCATATACTTCATATGCAACATATGCATAAAACATGTTTAAAAGTAAGCACCTAGCCAACTTATTGCTAAGGCTACCCTTCACTCATTCCCGGGTTCTCTAACCACTGCTCTGATACCACTAATGTAGGGTCTTCCTACCTTAACATCATCTTAAACACATATAATGGACTAAACATGCATTAATAACGTCTTGGGGTCCCGGTTGTAGTTTTGAGCTAAGAAGATTACAGGCCAACAATGAAATTTCAAAACTTAACTAATTACATTCTCAATAATGAATGTTAAAGCGATAGAATTATACTACTCCTAGAGTAGAGACTATCCAAAAGTCCTGTATCCTATCTTCTTTCATGCTCCTTTTAGCTCACTGCCTCAACCCGACCCTTAGCCCTTCGGTCCAAAAGTGTACCTACAGGAACAACCCATCATGAGCCTGTACATCGTTACTTAACATCATAAGGCAATGGCATATAAATAAATGCATGAAAATAATTGGTAACATATACTTCCTGGTTAATTGCATTAACCCTCTTTGGTTGTCCCTGTTTCATAGCCATGCATATAATCATTAATTCTTGACATGAATGATTAAAATCATCGTCTTATAAATACCATCATCTTATAACATCATCATCATATAAGCATTATCATCTTATAAATATCATCATCTTATAACATCATCATCATATAAGCATCATCATCTTATAGCATCATCATCTTATAATATCATCATCTCATAACATCATCATCATATAAGCATCATCATCTTATAGTATCATCATCTTATAACATCATCATCTTATAACATCATCATCATATAAGCATCATAACAAAATATAACAGTAAATGTACGAAGTCTTGGTTAAGTAAACTTGCTGGTTATTCGTTAACTTCTTTTTGTTGACCCTGATTTACCTTCATGCATATGGACATCTTACCCCGTGGCATCTTACCACACAATAACATCGTATGGCCTCTTACCATATGGGCATCTTACCCCGTGGCATCTTACCACATAATAACATTGTATGGCCTCTTACCATATGGGCATCTTACCCCGTGGCATCTTACCACATAATAACATTGTATGTCATCTTACCATATGGGCATCTTACCCCGTGGCATCTTACAACATAATAACATTGTATGGCATCTTACCATATGGGCATCTTACCCCGTGGCATCTTACCACATAATAACATTGTATGGCATCTTACCATATGTACATCTTACCCCGTGGCATCTTACCACATAATAACATCGTATGGCCCTTACCATATGTGCATCTTACCCCGTGGCATCTTACCACATAATAACATTGTATGACATCTTACCATATAGGCATCTTACCCCGTTTATAAACCTCGTATAACATTATTATAAACTTACTTATCATATCATCTTCATAACACATCATCATCTTAAACTTATTTATCACAATCATCATCATAAACTTACTTATCACAATCATCATCATAAACATCATCATCATAAACTTACTTATCACAATCATCATCATAAACATCATCATCATAAACTTACTTATCACAATCATCATCATAAACATCATCATCATCATAAACTTACTTATCACAATCATCATCATAAACATCATCATCATAAACTTACTTATCACAATCATCATCATAAACATCATCATCATAAACTTACTTATCACAATCATCATCATAGTCATCATAAATCCTTATGCAATCAATGCATAGTCATAGTTAGGAGTGTGTTACCGTCCGATGCCCGTACGCTTCTTACGTACCTTAATTCCAAAAGTGGAGAAATTGAAGAACTCTTTCTTCTCGATGTTGTTGGCACCTGTGATGGTTCCACACAACCATACAAATCGATATTAGAAGCTAAACAATAGCCAAATACCAAAAATTCAACAAAAGTCATCATTTTCCATGTTTTACACAATGGCGATCGATCGCTATTTGAGGCGATCGATCGCCTCGCTCTTTTGCCTTGCGGCGATCGATCGCTTAATTTTAGGCGATCGATCACCTGCTACGTGAAATGGCTACTGGCCATCGGCGATCGATCGTCTCATTTCAGGCGATCGATCGCCACCTGCTGGTGCGCGATTTTTCCCCATGTTTGAGCATTTTCCAAGCTCAATCCCATACCATACAAACCCAAACTTTCCAACAACACTAACATCATCATAACTCACGAAAACCCACATAAAACACTTCAAAAATCATACCCCAACAACATACAACAAATACACAAAATAAACCCATATAAATCACTTCAAAATCATCCCATTTCAAATCCAAACTTCATAAAAACTTTAGGAATGGTTCCATACCTCTTGAAGACTCTAAATCTTGACAAGAATCACACATACACAAGTTTTGTGGAACTTTCCTTCTCTTTCCTTGGAGGATTTCGAAAATGGGGAATGGGAAGGGTTTTGGGAATGAATTGGGGATTTTAGAGGGAAAGGGTAAAGTGAGGGGAAGGAGGGTATAGTGGGGTATATGGGTTAATTAAATTGTACCCAAAAATTAACATGATGTATAAAATACCCCAACATGGTATTTTAAAAGCATTTTACAAAAATGCAACCAACTTCATTAAATCCATACTTTCCTCATAATTAACAATCAACACAATTAAATCATGTTAACACCCCATTTTCTATCATGCATAACATGCACCTTGAAACGTAACCCCCGGTCATGCCTATCATGTGACTAAGCATTTCATCGTGAATAATTAATTTCAACACGTAAATCAGTTATCCACATAATTAATCACATAAACATAATTAATGCCTTAATTGCAATTAATCATTTCGGGGACATCACATAGATGTTCACGCCAACGGGAAAACATTGCCCATGGACGAGGAGGTTTAATGAAAAAGTAATAGTTTTTCCAATATTTGTTACTTGAAGGATACCCATCCAAAAATTTACATCCAGGACGAGCAAAGAAGTAAATAGGTCCTTCTTTGGACCTCTTAGGAATCATGAAATGACTAAGGGAGAAGCAGTCTAACCTTAATCCTAGAGCTCGGAACAAAATAACAAAAGTACAAAGGAGGCGGAAGGCATTTGGGCCAAATTGACTAGGGTTCAAGTGATAGTATCTACTAAGTTGTAAAAAAAAGTTAGGGATGGGAAATCGAAGCCCCCCTTCGATCTGATCAAGATAAAAAGTATACTAATCATAGGGGGGTTCATGAGGTCGGTCCTCAGGAGAAGGAATGATGATATCATAATCATCAGAAGCATGGCTTAAGGTGCGGATTGTGGTCTCAGCTGAATCCTTAAGGCCTGAGCGGTAATGAACATACCAAGGAGAATCCTCTACTTGAAGAGAATCTACTGTTTCCCCGACCTGAATTGTTGTTAAGGTTGGGTCCTCAGGTGGAGGAAGGTTTCCAACCTCACCTCAGGAGGAGGCACCTGAGAGGGAAAATGAATCTTCAGAAGATTCATAGCGATCAATTTCCCTAAACACAGCACCCGAAGTAGAAGAGGTGGAATGACTATCAGACGACATTATGACCAAAGAGAGATCTTTTCAATTTTTCAGACTAAAAGATGAAAGGGAACAAGACGAATATCAGATCTTACCTAATGATCGAAAAGAGGAAAGAGGTCGGGTCCGAGCTTTCTGCAACTAAAACAAAAGATGAAATGAATGAAAGAGACGTGGTATTTATAGTAAAAGTGCGCGCAAGGTAGGCCGTTGGATGAAAACGGTATAAAGGGTCAGGATCAACCTCGGGAAATGGAATGTTACCGTTTACAATTTGAAATTCAAAATTTTCAATTTCCCGCCCTTGTAATTTCACTGCTCGGTCAAGTATACGAGTTTTTGACCTTTGATGTCAACTCGACTTCGGAGGGGGGAGTATAATACTTGGAAATAGAATGATGCTACCTCACCTTATTTTACTTGACCGACCTCCCGACCTGCTTGGGTTAAAATGGAGATCATTCAACATTGATCCTAACCTACCGACCTCCCGACCTTATTGGGTTAAAATGGAGATCATTCAACAATGATCCTAACCTACCGACCTCCCGACCTTATTGGGTTAAAATGGAGATCATTCAACAATGATCCTAACCTACCGACCTTCCGAGCTGCTTAGGTTAAAATGGACAAGAAGACCTAACTCTCCAGGCTTCTATATGATCGATCAGCAATGAGGCTCATTAACTTGGAAAGTTCTTGACCTCTTGTCTCTAGTAATGATTTGACCAAGTCTACATCAATAAAGCACGTCCCGAGATTTGAGGAAGTGGAAATGAATAACGACTTTGTTAGTGGACAGACATGCTCCGGAATCCCGGGAATCGTGTAAATCGTGGCCTTACTGCATTAGTATGTATCTTCATGAAGGTAAACTCTATAAATAGGGCTCGAATATAAGATTTCAGGTATGCATTTTTCGCCTATAGACGTCTACATTCATCAGCTATTCTATTATGGAGATTCCCCATATTTCCCACCATCTGACTTGAGCGTCGGAGGGGACACGCCGGAAAAATATTCCGGCACCCTTCTAACACTTGTTTAATATCTTAACAGGTCATTTAGGATTTATCCTTTGCTATTTAGTCCATTGAAAAGCACAAGAAGAGGTAATTTAATTCCTCATTGATACTTTGCGAATCATCATCCTTTTTGGGAGTATCATACATATTTCTCAAGAAATATTTCTACGGCAACTCCTTTGTTCAAATTTTAAAACAGCGATGCGAGTGGGTGAATGTGGTTTGACTTGTGGCTTGAGTTGTGTTTTTTTTTTTGTCTAATAATATTTTTTTGTTGTTCATATGTGGATGGTTTAAAAATGGGAGTCCGTTATGAAAATGAAGGCCACTATTTTGGGTTCAATTGGCCGCTCAATCGCAACTCGAACTTAAAGTGTTCAAGAATAAGCCCGTCAAGATGAATATTGATCATCAAATATTTCAAGGGATGGGATGCTATTTTTGCCCAACAAAGTGTTTACAAACAAGAACGAGTCATACATGGCATGGAACGTAGCCCAATTGGATTTCTATACAGTTTACGTACTCCATTGACGTTGCTAGAGTTTCTTTACTATCTACGTACTCCGTAGACGTGGCTTCTCTAGCGCACACCAAAATTTTGGTGGATCCAGGTATCATGGACGGAATTTATTATTGGTTTTCATGGATCGGGTGTCATATTTCCAGATATATCTAATGGACCACAACCCAGTCTGGATCACATATTTTATTCATTTATCTCTGGTTGGCATTACAAGTGGGCCGCAAGATGTTGTCATGATTATTGAATCACAGTCTATCTAATTATCGTGCTGTTCAATTTGTTTTTGAATAAGATTTTGCGTTATATATTAAAAAATCATATTACCACTCATTGGTTTATGGTCCTTGATCAAAGCTAAAATTTTGCGTGTTACCAAAACACCTCAAGCTACCGTATGGCCGTTGCCGCCGTCTCCATCGTCCCACAATCCTTATTAGCTCTTCTTAGACCCAGACAGAACAACCCTTTCTTCCACAGTCCCGCCAAACTTAGTTTCTCCAACACAAATCACAAACATTGTTCCTTACCTGTTGTAGGCTCAGAGGCCCGTGAGTTTGACGTCATCCCCGTGCAGAGTGATGATTTGGTGGATCACCAAGGCGGCGGCGTGTTCATAGGAAAAGAAGCGGAAGAGACGGAGGTGGATCTGATTGTGGGGGGCTTTGGTAGTGACTCTTCTGGGAGGCTGACTCTTGAGGGTGCAGCTGGGTTCTCATCTTCTGCTTCTGATGCAGCTGGGTCGGAGTCGGGAGATGGGAAAAGCCAGCTGGAAATGGCGAGACTTTTCGATAGGACCATTAATGCTTCTATTGTGTTGGCTGCTGGATCTTTTGCTATCGGCAAGCTACTTACCATCGATTATGATTATTGGCATGTAAGTTATGTCTATTCTTGCAATTTTCTTTTTTGTTTCTTTAGTTTAAGTAGAAACTTGTCCGGTGTTTGTGGCGTTTTTGAGACGTATGGTTCTTGACGGGTATGCGAATTTGGGGGACTTGGAATTTCTTCTTTGCCTGCAATTGAGTTCGTCTGATTGAAGATGTATTGCTCAATTCTTTGGAATAGTATCTACTACGGTAACAGAGAGCTGTCGGATTGTTTATGACTTCTGATTTCGTTTTTAGTGATCCTGTGAATATTGTTAATTTTTGGTTGATTACATGAACTCATGAAGTAATATTTCTCAACTCTTACCCCGGAGGCTTACATGTCTGGTTTGAACTGACCAATTGCAAACAGATGCACAATTATTCCCATATTGTTCAATTTAATGTCCCGAAGGTATGCTTTGAACTCAGGTATTTCAGGCTGAGGACGGTACCTGAAGAGCGTGCGAATCATCTAGATTTTTGGGGTCCAAGACTTGAATTTTTCATAAAATTTTGTTTTTTTTCTTGATTAAGGGGATGGAGGGGGTAGGGGGACTAACCTCCCTACCTCACCTCTAAAGGGTCAGCTTCTCAAAGTAACTAACTAAATACACAATCATTGACCAACTGCTTTAGTTAAATGAAGAAGATATTTGGATAATATAATTTGAATATAGATTATAGTCTATAGACAAAGAATCTGATGGATTAGTGTACAATTTCTAAATGGTTGAGATTTTATTCATTATATTTGCCTCAAGTTTGCTGAAAAACATATTTGCCTCAAGTTTGCTGAAAAACTATGTGAGTAGAGTTTTTATAGCTATAGAATTGGCTCTTGAGTGCTACATGTTCTGCTTTATATTAGATAACGTGGAAATGATTTTCTGTCCTACACAGGGATGGACTCTTTTTGAAATACTGAGATATGCACCCCAACACAACTGGAGTGCGTATGAAGCTGCTCTTAAAACAAACCCTGTCTTTGCGAAAATGGTAATCAGTGGAGTTGTTTATTCTTTGGGGGATTGGATTGCACAGGTTAGTAAATTTCTTTTGTCGATGAGAGAACATCTCTGTTCTTGGCTGTTGTTTGATGGGTCGATATTACTTATTTTAATGTTTGCTTATAAATCGCAGTGTTATGAAGGGAAACCTCTGTTTGACTTTGACCGTTCACGCATGTTCAGATCTGGTCTAGTTGGCTTTTCACTGCATGGTTCTCTTTCGCACTATTACTATCATTTCTGTGAGGTAATTATTGCAGTGTCATTGCATTCAGATCTTAATGTTCTAGTATGATTCATGGCTGGCTGAAATTTTCAACATTTCATGGTTTTCAGACTTTATTTCCTTTTGATGATTGGTGGGTTGTTCCTGTTAAAGTTGCTTTTGATCAAACAGCTTGGTCTGCTGTTTGGAACAGCATTTACTTCATTCTTTTAGGGGTCTTACGGCGTGAATCCCCTGCCAATATATTTTCTGAGTGGAAAGCTACTTTCAGGCCCATGTTAACAGTAAGAACCCAGACTCTTTTTTTTTTATCATGTACAAAACTAATAAACCTCGAAGGGACTCGTGGCTTCAGTTCCCAATGAAGGATCAAGCATCTAGGTCACTTATGCGTGCTTGTGAAGTGTAGCTTGAACATTTTGCTTCTTGAAGTTCATTAATTTTCATCTACTGCTTAACCTTAAGTTTTGATGGAATTTGATGAATTACTGATATATATTCAGTTTGCCTAATAATTTTCATTTGTGACTTGTAATTTGAGTTTCTAATTTCGTGAACCTTTAAAGGTTAATCTACTTGAGAGATTACAGAAGCTATAATTTCGAAGACATGAATTTCACATGTTGAGAAATATGATGGGCTAAAGGTCTTGCCATCATCCATCCCTTTTTATGTGAGGAGATTATGTGTTACACTACTACATAAATTCGTGTAAAGCTTTTGTTTTTCCATTTCTTTGTACTTGTTTCGGACAAACAAGTGAAACCCATTTCTTAACTAATTACAATCTGCATCTATTCTACACTCTTAAATTAGTTTTGAATGTTCTATTGATTTCAGGCTGGTTGGAAGCTTTGGCCATTTGCTCATCTGATCACCTATGGCCTGATTCCTGTTGAGCAGAGGCTTCTTTGGGTTGACACAGTGGAACTCGTTTGGGTCACCATATTGTCTACGTAAGCTTTGTTATTCGTGTCAAAATATTCTTTGTTTTTGTAGGCTAATTCCATGGACTCGGAAAATTGTTCTTGGAACCGTCCTTGCAAGAATGTTACTTCTATGTAGTAATCATGTGAATTGGATTCCTCTTGTAGCTTAGTCATAGTTAAAACCTATCTATCTCGAATCCATTGGATGGTGGGGGATGAGACTCAAATTCCATTTTTTTTACAGTTACTCGAATGAGAAATCTGAAACTAGAACGTCTGAGGTATCGGATAAGACCAATCCAATTCCAACATCATCAAAGGGATCATTCGAGGTACGCCAAGAAACTCATTGATGAAAAACATTTAGGATCTTGACTTTGGTATCTATGATTATGACATTCTCCATTTTTTCATCGGTTCCTTTTAAATCAAGGAATAAAAGAGAACGAGAAGCTGATTCAGGACAAAGAGACAGAAGCATTTGTCTTGATTCTTGACTGCTGTGAGAGAACAGAGCCCTCTCGGTGATGTCCCACTGTTTGTCTATGGAAAGATTAATGAACATCGATTCGTCCTGTTTCTGTTTGAGTTTTGATTGTACCATAGAATACGTCCATTGTTGTACATGTTACTCTAATAGATAGATGGTGAAGAAGGAAATGGTAAGGACGCTTTGTTTAGAATTAATTAATTAAATGAATGTGTTCACCTGTTCGGTTAACCAACAGAACCGAAAAAAGTTCGGTTCAAACATAACTGAACCGAAAAGTTTCGATTCGGTTTTCGGTTACAGGGTATGGTTAACCGATCCGAATTTTTTTTTTTAAAAAAATAATAATTTTGAACTTTTTTTTATGATTTAAATATTGTTTTAATGGTTTCGCTCCTGATTGTATTAATAAGAACTCGTAAATTAACGTGTTTCAAGTATAATATAATTTATTTTGTTGTCTCATTTAAACTCGATTTTTTGTATGAAATAACTTCAAAATAATATTAGAAGTTTTAAATAGAAAGGCAAAGGTTCAGAATTCATTTGGAATTATATACATACAATATTCTAACTCGAGAGCTCACATCCACTTTGAAAATATTCGAGTTTAAGCCCCGTATTATGCGGAAAAATATTTAGTACCTCCCCTCTAAAATAATTATAACTCAAATGATTAAAAATGAACAGTTCGTTTTTTTTTTCCCTCTATTATGTGTTTAACTACTTCATAAGATACATAGTTTTAATAGGACCATATAATACATGTTTAGCAGTTTTTATACTCATATGAAGCAAGATTAGAAAATATACCCTTTTAAACAAATTATGGACTAGAAATATTCTTTTGATAATCCAAGGGTAAAAATTTAATTTTATGAATGGTTAAATAGTTTTATTTTGGAGTCATATATAGTTATGATAGTCAACATCATATGTGAGAACTATCCATCCATTACAAATTAGAGGGTATGAGTTCTATAAAATACATCTATTATTGTTCAAACTAGATAGAAACATTCGTTATACAATTATTATTGTATTACTGGGGAGAACAACAATATGTTTTGTTGAAATTATAGATTCATTCATTGTGACCCTTCATCGACCACCTTGAGCATATATATATTTGGGTTTTAAAAGTATAGTTTTATACAATTTATTAACAAAATGGTTCCATCTCTCTTATATTATTCTCATTCTTAAATTAAAATTTTCGGCTTCGCCATTATCAACACACAAAAACTATGCAAGGTCAGCTTAAAAGAAGCTCAAAAATAATAATCGATGTATCTGTATTTATGCCATACGTGCACGTTTTTGTTTATTGTTATACAAAAAATATTGTAAATACACGATGAACAAAATTCATTAATAATTTTGTAGGCATATGAAATCTTCTTCCATAAGAGATTAGAAATATTTTGTTAATCTCCATCAAACCCACTATCTATTTTGCCTTATTTAAGCAATTATTTAATGTAATTATGAATAAAAGATGTTTGTACTCTTTCCTTAAATGGGATCGTGATTCACGATAATAAATTTGAGTGGGTTAAGAAAATTATTCGTTTTCAAAACGACAGATGAAGATGGTCCATGAGTTGTCAAAGAAATTAAAAAGGCACCTACAAAGTTTTTAGAGACTTTTTAAATATTTTTGGATAATTGACCGAACTCAAATTTGAATCATCACAAAGCCTTTATCATCCGGGCTAAGACCTTTTGAGTAAGATCCGTCACAAAATCGAGTCCCAAATTTTATATTCTACCAATTAAATATATTATATTAATAAATGTGTATATAACATAAAAAATATATAAAAAAGAACATATTTGAAATATTCCGACTTACCATCGAAATGAAATAATGATGTGGTGGTAGAATATACTTTGGCCATATATCAAATTTCACACAATATTCAAAGAAATTGACAGATTTTTTGGGAAAAGAAAGTTGGCATTATGACAAATTAAGATAACGTTGTTGTAATCATAGAGTTTTACAAGTCTCATATTTTTCTTAAATCATATATATGAATGTTTAATGTCATTTTACTATGTGTAGATTACTTTTTAAATATCCCAAAACAAATTAATCAATTTTCAAAATGCAAGTGCATAATAATAAGTATTAGGGTATACAAATTGATAATTTTTTTGAGATTATCATCGTTTCTTTTACTTGTTAAGGAGAAAATTTCTCATATTTCACTTTCTATTGTGGAAATTTATGATTAGGGTTATACTATTTCATAATCCTCCATCAAACATCTCTTACGTGCAGCAGTACGTGACCAAAGAAAAAATTAGAGGGAATTTTGTTTCTTGAAGCCATTATACATAAACTACACATGTGTACGTTTATATACGTATATATAATTGAATTCTTGAAGAATAAATTGAGCCCGAGCATCATTCTCTTAAGAATATATGGGGTTTCAACTTAAAACCAATCGGTTATGAGTGGAGTAACACATGATCTTTTATAAGCATCATATATAGCTTTCAAGTTGTCAATATGGAACAACTTCTCTCAACATGCCCTCTCACGCGTGACATTATATAAGTCAAACACCTGGATTGATAACGCAGAGGATGACGAGCATATGGACGGAATAATCAATCACATGGAAAGCATGTTCTGCTACCATGTTATGAATACATGAGGTTCCAACTCAAAATCAATTGGTTATGAGGAGAGTAAATGAGCATATATAGCTTTCAAGTTCCCAATGTGGGACAACAACTTTCAACATGCCCCCTCACGTTTAACATTATATAAGTTAAACACGTAGATTGATAACGTGTGGGCATGGTAAGCATGTGGGTGGAATAACAAATCCCATGGAAAGTCTGCTCTGATACCATGTTAAGAATACATGAAGTTCCAACTCAAAACAATTGGTAATGAGTGGAGTAACACATGTATCTTATAAAGAGCTAATATAACTTGTAAACTCTCAATGTGGACTAACTCTCAACGTGCCCTGTCACGTGTGAGATTATATAAGTCAAACACGTGGATTAAAAAACGGGACAAAGTGAGCATGCACAGCGGAATAGTACATCACATGAAAAATCTGCTCTGATACCATGTTTTTTTATGAAAGATATCATGTTAAGAATAAATGTGGTTCAAACTCAAAACCAATTAGTAATGAGTAGAGTAACGCATGTATCTCATAAAGAGCTAACATAGCTTATAAACTCTCAATATGGGCCAATTCTCGATACATTCTTATATATATATATATATATATATATATATATATATATATATATTGCAACCGTCATAGGAAAAAGTTGTTACACGTCGATGGCAAAATAGCGTGACCAAAACTTCTCCCACAATATGTGATCATATAATTATTTGCATGCCTTCATTAAAAATAAATAACAAAATTATAATTAATATTGCATATTAATCAATATAATTACAAATGTACTGTTAGGATTTTCTGTGTTGCAAAGAGTAAAAAATGACTGAGCTGGTCATTTACATGCATTTAGGGTTATCCAAAAGCTGTAAATAAAATATTGATTCCAACCATTTATTTATTCTATTATTTCCTCTGTCAATACAAGATTTCTATAAAATTAACAACTACAATGTCCAATGACAATATTTAACAAAAATTTCAAAATCCCACATACAACAATAATAATTATATACCCCCCAACCAATTTGACAGCTTAACATAAAGCAGGTTCATTTATATAATCCCATCTGCTTAATTTAGTATCTTCTCTAATAATTATCGTAAAATCTTTTTAATTTTCCCCAGAAAACTTGATCAATATTACTATACATCTAGGAGTACCAATTCATGCCAGAAACTTGATAAGCCTGCGCCTGTTGAAAAACCCCATCTCCAAGATTCCCTAGCATTGCCTGTTGCTGCTCATGTAGTGAAGGGGTTTGCGGCAGCGGGCTAAGTATTGTAGCTATAGAGTTCGTTGTTTCATCAGTTCTTCCGAGGCTCCCATCACAATTTTCAGCAATAAATCTCTTAGTTGGTGGAGAGTTCGAGTTCTCTTCATCGTTCCAGTATAAATTTGGAAGCGTACTTCTATTTGAAGGGAGGAGATTTGGGGCTCCAGGTACCCAATTAGGAAGCTGTGGTGCTGGCTTTGAACCTGATGAACATAAATGAGAGTTCATAGCATCGTTGAACATTGCCCCTTGGTATAATTTTTTATGGTCGTTTTCAAGAAATGTTGAGTAATTTATGGGCTTGATCAGTTCTTGTAGCTTCTGTTGTCCAACAGGCATTGAGATACTTGGCTGAATTGATCTGATCATGTCCTTTATATCGTCTCGTTCTTGATCTAACGGCCTTTGGGCGGTGTTCTTCTTATAAATCCGACACAAGACCCAATCATCAAGCTGGAATTATAACCCAAAATCAAATTAAACATCAAAAAAGCAACTGAACAAAAACACATTAAAGTAAAATGATCAGTTTTTCTGGATCACTTCGAGCTTGAATGAAGAAATTAAATAATTAAGTTACCCTTAAAGATCCCTTTTTGCTGGCTACATCGCATCCCGGGGGCTTTGTGTTGGAGAGTTTATTACCAGTGAGCCTGTATTCATGCATGATCCAATTAGTTTTCATTCCCTTAGGTGGCTTCCCTCCATAGAAAACCAGTGCCTTTTTTACGCCAACCTTTTGAGCTCCTCCGGCAGTCAGCACCGGTTTATCAGTCCCCGTCGCCTTCCAATAGCCGGAAGTGGCTGCCCGGTTCGGCCGTGCCCCGTTAGGATATTTTCTGTCCCTAGGACTGAAAAAGTACCATTCTTGCTCCCCAAATGTGGCCTTTGCTGCAAAAATAATTATACAATTATATCATGAACCATATAAAACATAAATAATAAGGAATCGCGATATGCTTTAAAAATTGGAAATAGCAAATATTTATAGCCTATTTTTTTTCTTAAATAATAATAACTACCTGGAAGTTCCCAAGGATCGAATTTGTAAAGATCAACTTCGGCTATAATCGCAACCGGCAACGGGGCGGATGCAGCCTTTTTCTTGAGGTAGTGCACCACAAGTTCTTCATCGGTGGGGTGGAATCTGAAGCCCGGCGGCAGCTGAGGCTGCTGTGAACCGGTGGATGAATCGGTGCTTTCCATTAAGCTAACAATTCTTTTGTCTATATATATATATGTAATTTATGATATGGTTTGGATTATTAAAATTGTTTCAAGTTTTTTGGTTTTTTGGAATTTTATGAGAGAAGAAGATCATGATGATACAAAATAAATTTGCTTAAAAGATTTCAATATGAAATAGGCTGTACTCCTTTTTATACGGTATCCGATGATGATGATGAAATAGTTGCATGTATTTTCATAACAAACTCATTAATTTTATTTTTTTTATATATACAAGACAAATTTAACCTAATAAATAAATTAATAACCGTCGATATTGTCTCTAAACAAGAATTTAGCTGGCTATAACTTTATATTTTAACGAAAGAATTTATATAAAAAATTAACTTTTTATTTGAAAAAAATAAATAGGGGCGAGGGCAAACATGTCATTTCATCCTCACAGGGGAATATCCGATTAATGAAGTAAATGACGACATTCTATAATTAGGCGACTGATAAACCGACACAAGCGAGTTAATGGGACGCAGGAGGAGTCGACACGTGGCAAACAATATTTTGGGGACCACACAGAAAAAAATAATTTGATTAGACGAGGATAAGTATGGGTTGAAATGCGCGTTTAGCGACAACGACACGATTTCATGTAGAGCGTTGGATTAATTAAATATAAACCCGTTTTTGTTTGGGCAAATGTCATCAACTCTAACATCTTATTTATTTTATTGGGAAAATTACACAAAACATCTTATAATTTGTTTTAAATTTCACTTTGCAACCGTTGTTTGAAAAATTATAATTTACATACTCAACTTACATGAATTGTAACACTTTGCATGATATTGACTCGATTTTGTATTTTTATCGAAGATTGATCGCCGAATTCAATCATCACATAACATACTCAAACTTATATCCATTTAAGCTAGTAATTCCAAACGTTTAAAAAAACATAAATAATATTTTTAGTATCGAAATTCTCTAGTTAACGATTACGGAAAATGAAATTTTGACACCCTCAATATTAATTTTGATTTTTTAAAAATTTACAATAACTTGTTAAGTTGATCTAAGTTTGAATATGCAAGGCGGTGATGAAATGCAGCGATAAATTTTCAACTAAAACATAAAATCGAGTCAAAATGATGCAAAGTGTTACAATTCATGGAAGTTGGTGGTATAAACTGTAATTGTTTAAATAATGGTTGCAAGTGAAATTTGGATCAAACTATAGGATGCTTTTGATAATTTACCCTATTTTATTTTATTCATGTTGGAAAAATAGTCTTATTAAATTAAAATTAAATAAGAAAAATAAAAAATAGAGGGAAAAACGTGATTGGGACAAGACATCAGAGGCATTTTCACACCTCTCATAAATTGTTGTATCTTGGGAGAAGATTGTCGTATTCCATTAATCATGAGCGAAATAAAATATTCTTGAAGAGATAGTATTGAATACAAGCATCGACTTGTACCTGTTATCTTTTCTACACCTGCTGAAGCAACGACGAATTCCTGCGAAGAAGTACCGCATACCAACGAAGGATATCGGACACTCAACAATTCATCATATGGAAATCTACAGTCAACACACCATAACCATTTATTTTATCAAATATTTGGGAAACCTATTCTTTTTAAGTTCAGAATTACAGTATTCTTTACTATGTTTTTTACATGGATGGTAAAAGTACTCAATTCTATAGCTCTTATTTGACTAGACAAAATCGCAATAATATTACTAGGGTTAGCCTCATCCAGGTATAATCCACTTACTGCAATATTAATTAAAGAAAAGAGGAAATATGTTTTTTCCCTCTCTTATCTACTTTATTACATGGGAAAGTGCAGTTTGACAAAGTTGATATAAGAATTAATAGATGAAAGAAATTAAACATCGAAATTAGGTTATTACATGGCTTTAAGGTTTACTATTTTTGTAGATGTATATGGGTTAGACTTATGGCCCAAGTCCCAATACATCCATTGGGTGAGCTTCTGGCCCAATGTCCAATAGACATATATATTAGGCACAATGTCAAACACTGGCCGTCAAATAAGACAGGTATCACCTAGGGTTAGGGCTTGAACCCTATAAAAATGAGTCTACCCTCCCCTATTCAAAACACACCAAAGGTATCACCTATTTTACTCTAGTTGTAATCTATCGAATACCAACAAGGATTCAAGATCTACGAGGCTTGTAGACGGTCTCAACGATCCGGGAAAATCAGACTTCCGCTGCAAACATGCATAATAAGGTATATTGAATACTCGACTCGTTAGTTGTTATTATGCCAGATTTTCCAACAATTTTCATGAAAATAGACTAAATTCTTACCACAAGGCTTATAATTGGACAAAACATGTGTGTACTTGTGTGGTTCCACATGTTTGTAAAATTCGCATGGCCTAGTTTTACAAAAGGTTTATATCCAACAATCTAAGAATCTCAACAATTCGAGTTTTCTGACAAGAAGACGGGTATAACGTTGTAAGCAATTAAACAAATCACATTTTGATCATACATAACTTTTTACAAGATTATATGATTACGTGACTTTGGAGAACAAAATCATAATTTGGATATATTAAAAAAAAAGCATGTGGACTTGACTGGGTTTTCCTTTAATCGGAAGCAATAACATAAAGACTCGTTTCAATTATTTTTGGGATCTATTATTTGGTAAAAAAAAAAGGAATTAAAGGTTGGGGAGCAAACAATGCATATTCTGGAGCCTATAGATCTACAGAAATAATATCTTGTTTTACAATGGAGTAATGATAGAGCAGAAGATTGTGGAAATCATCAAGGTCCGAACTTGGAATTGGATTATGCTCTTAACAAGAACAATGTTTATAGCTCAATATGAGACTGATATCTTAATCCTGTTAAAATCACTTTTCTGTTATAATCTGACAGGCTTATAGTCTTTAGTCGTTATCGTTACTTTCTGTTTAGGTAACAATGATTGTGTTTTACTTGGGTTGAGTAACTCTCATTAAAAGCATGTGGAATTCAAGGTTTTTTGTTTTTCGGATGACGACGATTTGCCCCGGTTGTTGTTCTGTCGAGATTATGAAAATGGATAATGAAAATAAAAATTGAAAGGTGGGGAGTTCTAAATAGCGTAAGTCGCATGTGGGTTGCATAAGCATTGAAGTCAGGGTCTTTTTTAATGAGTCATGGAATTACGATATCCATCGGTTTGTTGCATCAAAGAAAACCTAACTTGCCCTAATTATAAGAAGGGGCAAGTGCAGATAGGCATGTGGATCTTATGTGGGAATTTTCTCTTTCTTGTCAAATAATTTTATGTATGAGTAACAAAAATTATCGCAGATACTATCATTGTAACTATGCAAATATAAATGATACATTCCAATTGTTTTTGCGGTAAAAAAAAATTGACAATTCGAAAAATCTCGCTCCTCATACCATACAAGTGATTTTGGGTCTACTTCTCATCGTGGTAATAAATATTTGTCATTTCACTAAATATTATAATTGATTTGTCATTTCACTAAATATTATAATTGATGGTAACAGTACAATTCAAATCTTTTTAATCCGTAAAACAATACAAACCCTATGTTTGAATCGATATTCTAATTAACCTCATGCATCAGAGCAACTCAATGGTCTTTGTTTTCTTGTATATCCAACTCAATGGACTAGCAAATCTTATTATTAGTCATAGTACCTCTTTCTCTGGTTTTTCCCTCCAATCCAAAGATATGATATATAATGCCCTCTTCGTTAGTTCAAATTAAATACTATTACTTAATATGCAGTAAACCTAGTTAAATCTTGAACTTGGCTGGTTTCATACTTTCATTATCATTTTCAGCAATTACCGGAGAATAAATATGTTTCATTTTCTTCAAGATCATTAATCTGTGCTAATAATATTTATAATCCTAGCATTTTGAACTATTCTCAAAAAAACATTGTAATAAGCATTAATATGGAAATAGTTATATACACTCGGTTTGGGACCCACTTATACATCTTCAATATTAAATACAATATCTTTTAAATAAAATATATGTAAACTAATATACCAACCATTATACATCAAGTTGATCCATAAGTGGGGCCAAATCGGTCCATACAAAAATTTTCCCGCATTAATATATGTAGAGACGTTTGAGACCGAACATAAATATACTTACATTTATGTGTCCATCTAATAATTCTCTATGCATTACACTTTATTTTATTATATAAAATTATGTATCTGTTCCGCATAATAATGTAAAAGTGTCTGATGATGTGATAAGACATCATTTTTGGTGAAGGTTTTTCAAAAACCAAAAAATGACATCTCTCACACTTTTATTGAAACCTTTCTTTTATTGTTATACATGTTTAGTGATCATCTCCATTTATCTGAATATTGATTTCATACTTTTTAACTCCTCAACTACTTATCCCTCTTAATACTCCTGCTTTGTTGAAAATCGTCAATTAACGTCTTACACTATCATGTTTGTTTCATTTCCACTATTTTCATGTTTGTCATCTCCACTATTTTGGGTTATGATTAACAGAATAAGGTTACACACGCAATGCTGTGCATCAGCGCTAAAAATATGAAGCGAAAGAACTGGATTAAACTAATAGTAGGCACCAAACGCTAATGTCGCAAACTCGAAACTACCAAAGTATTAATTAATAACACATGCTTATGCAAAAAAAAAAATGCCAATATTTTCTTTTTGTAACTTAACAATTCTATTTATTATCCGTATTTTATATTTTTTTTAAAAAAAACTGTTTATTTAAACTTTAATTACAAGCAGCTTTCGAAGCGGTAGGTTCCACATATTTTAATTATCATGGTACAAACAAAATCTGAAAACAAATTTATTGATGTTAACAGGTTTATAATAATGCTAAGTGAGGACAAAAAATCACCATATGAACTGTGAAATTTATTGAATTATCATCTTAGCTAGAAGTCATGAAAGCTGGCTCCACCGGTCCACCCCACCCCATCTGTCAAATTAATGGATTTCATTATCTCTATGGCAATTGGAAAGCATTACTAATTAATGCGAATATTTATTTAATAATATTAAGAACTAAGGAGTAGAAAAAATTAAAGGGTGTTAATTAGCTGGTCTTGTTTTTCCTAATCAAGATCAAGAATTTAATATGATCGCGATATTGCTTTCAGTAGTACTGTTAGCTAGTTGTTTCCAATCAATTTCGAATAACTTGCTAGTTTTGCCTGCTAAAACAATGGCATTTGTCGGTTTTCTCAATTCAAGCTGTTAATTGGGGCAAAGGAGGATATGCAATATGATAAACCACTTAATTATAATATTTAACATATAAAAAGAAGAAAAAAACATATAATAAGGAACGAAAATATTGGAGCTGAAGTACGACTGAAGAAGACATAACTTGATATTATATATAAAGATTTGGTGTCCAAAGAGATCAACGATGACGTTCTAACCGAAAGAAGTTCTTGGAGAAGATTTATGCATGTGCATGACCCGACTTGACTTCTTCTATGGTTCACGAAGTTTGTACCAATCCATTGACATCAAAAAACTTAGTAGTTGTTGTATTTAATGTGAAGACCCAGAATTTTGGTCAAACAAATTACGCGATAACATTGAAAAGTAGATAAAAATAATAGATTTACATTATGGATGGATTTAATTATATTATTCAATCTTGTGGACTTTTAATCACATATTTAAGTTTATAACTTATTAGAGTTGTGTGAGAGATAATACATAGGTTATATGATTTTAGCTTGTAAACTTTTAAATAATTTAAAGTTGTAGATAATTAAGAAATCATTGAAATAATATTAATAACCAATCTTAAATCTTGCAATGAATAGATAAAAGTTTATGGACTATAATTCCTACACTAATCCTACATTTTTGAAAGTGCATAATTAAACCATTCAATGGTCTTGTCCAAACCTTGTCATAAGTCATTCAATGACATTTAAATGCCTAACCCAAATCTTGCCACCATTCAAGCTCATTCAATCCCATATAATGATATTAATAGTTTGCTTAAACCATGACATTAGATGCCAAAGTTTTGTAATTGTGTTTGCTTTGCTCAAATTATGAAAGGTGATGACCATTCATTAACACATTTCAATTACATCAATAATATCATAATTATCATAATGACATCCAATTATTATTTAACCTCAATCTTGTCAATAAAAGACCAAAGTTATGGAATTGATAAATTGATTCACATTAATAACCAATTGTTGACCACATTCAATACTTGCTCAAATCATTTTATTACATGGCAAAGCTTTTGAAATTGTTAAAGAATTCCTCCTACATTAAACATATTACCATACCAAAGAAAAACTTATCCTACCAAGAGGCATATTTACATTTATTGGCTTGCCAAATTCTTTGACACTAAATGGCCAAGATTTAGGATCAAAGTAAATGCCCCTCCATCTTGCTCCTATATTTTAAAAACAACATCACAAACCTACCACACAAGACCCTATATTTCGAAACCTACACACACTTACACACACAAGAATTCGAAAGCTTCAAGGTTAGAGAGGAGATGATTCGCACCACCTTCGTAATCCGGGATCCATTCTACAACGCTTTGTATATCCGACTGTAAGTGGTTTTTTGCTACAATTATCATTTCGTTTTCAAAACTATATGTATGTTTTAAATCTCGATTGAACAACCCTATGAAAAATATGTTTTTAAATTAAATAACTCGTTATGTGGATATGTGCAAGATATGTGTTTATGTGTAAGAAATGTGTTTATGTGCCAAGATCTATGTGATTTGACAAAGAAATATTAAAGGGTTTTTGCTATGATTATATGTATATGATTATATGTATATTTTTATTATATTCAATCGGCCCCTACTTGCTGAGTGTTTTCCCAAACGCTCACCCCCTTACCTCCCCTCCCTGACAAAGACGAAAAGAAGAGATCGAGGAAGAAGAACAAGAATAATCTTTGGAGATGATGATCCAGGGAGAACCTTCAAGGAAATTTATTAATTTTACTTACGCTTCCCCATATTTGATTTAATCCTAGAGAATAGTATTTTGTTATAGCAATTGTAAGGACAATTTAACGATTTTGGAATAAATAGACTAGTTTTATCAAAGATCTGTATACGAGGCTTGTTGTATTCAAATTTTATATTTGGATTCAACGCCGGTGTCACGCGCTTCGATCTCGGGGCGTGACATTTTAGTGGTATCAGAGCAAAACCAGGTTCCATGATTCCGCTGGGAAAAGATTTTTGGGTGATATAAATCAACCCAATTATAAATCCCGGATCTAATAGACCAACTGAGTAAATTGAAAACAAGTTGGGAATAATGATTTAACAATCTGAAAATTCAAAAAAAAAATCGAATTTTTAAGATTAAAAAAAAATCGAAACCCTAGGTCTATTACCGCCGCCGCCTCGCCACCACCGGAGAAATGACGGCCGACCAACAACCAGGAGCGACTCCACCGGACGATCTCACATGCAAAGTATCAGCTTCAATGGATTTCGTTTTCCCGACCAATTCGCGATCTAACCTCAAAATCGATCGAAACTTCTACCTCCCGAAACCGCCGCCTTGCGACCCATCACCGTGAACGATATTAAGTGTAGAACAAAATCCCTAAACTAATTTCGAATTTCAGTCGACATTTACGGATCGTATTTCATGCCAAGAACCCTAATTTTGCCCTAGATTTTAGCCATCGATTTCTCCCATTTCCGAACACCAAACAGAAATTAAATCTGGGTTTTTACTCCCTGAAATACATCGAACCAAAGCCCTCTAACCAATTGGAATAACAAATTAAAGAAAGTGCTTAATTTTCGAATGAAATTTCGACCCCAATCCGGAACCCTAGCCGAAACTTTAAGCTTTAATTTCTCTCCAATCCGAACATAAAAATCGAATTAAATTTAAAGTATTCCATTCATGGTATGATTAATAATAGCCCTATGGTCTTAATGATTTCCAAACGAAGTAAGGACGTCAATTGAGAACCGAAAATTTGGCCCCAAGAACCCTAAAATTTTGGAACATCCTAAATTCGTTTTCCCATCAATCCGAACATAAAATTTGAATTAGTTCCGGGAAAATGTTCCACATGACGTATATATTAAAAGCCCTCTGAAAAATTTAAATAAACAACAAGGGAAGTCTTCCGATTTTGAGCCTAAATTCACGCTCAAGAACCCTAAAATTTTTTAAATTTCAACACCCGATTTGACAGACGATTCAAACACAAAATTCCAATCAACTTTGCTATGACAATCCTAATTACTCCCATAATAAAAGCCCCTTACTGGATTCGAATTATAAACGAGGTAAGGCAATCAATTTCGAGCCGCAATTCACGCCCTATAAACCCTAAATGGCAAAAATTTTCGACCAACGATTTCTCCATCAATCCGAACATTAATTTCAAATTAATTTCGGGTTTATGACCAATATTTAATCCCTATCAAAAACCCCTTACCAAATCAAAATTATAAATTAGTAAAGTGATCAATTTCGAAACAAGATTTTTGCCTCATAAGAACCCTAAATTTCGAAAACTTTCACTACCTATTTAATCGAACTCTCGAACACAAAAATCAAATTAAATTCATGATCTTGCCCAAAATCATGCCAGTAATAAAAGCCCTATGTTCTTAACGACTCCCAAACGAAGCAAATGCATCAATTGAGGACCACGATTTACGTCTCAAGAACCCTAAATTTTTGAAAGTTTCCAAATTCAACATCTCCTTTATCGGAACACCAATCTCAAATTAATTCTGGGTTTATGATCCTTATATCATGTCGAACAAAAGCCCTCTATCCAATCGAAATCACAAACAAGGAAAGATACTCAATTTCGGATCGAGATTCTCGCCCCTAGAACCCTAATCTGTGAATATTTCGGGCATCGATTTCACACAACTCGGAACGCCAAATTCAAATTAAATTTGGGTTATGAATCCTCATAACATGTATATTAATAGCCCTCAAACAATTTCGAAATTCCAAACCTTGAGTGATCGAATTCTTGAAGCCCCAATCCACACCTTTTAAATCCTAATCTCTCAAATTCTTGCCCTCGATTTTTGAACCACCGAAGCAGATTATTCCAATCCAAATCGTATTATTTACCCTCACATCATTTCTAAGAAAAATCATTTGTCAATTTCAAAATTCAGCAACCGAAACGGAACCAATTGATGATCTAATTTTTCTTCCTCAAAGAATTCTAACTCACAAAATCTCATCCTTCAATTCCTCATCCACCATATTTTTCGATACGACGTAGGCTGCGATGACACATGCTCAAAACAGTTAGATCCAAAAGAAGGAGCATGAGATAACCGAATTTAAAATATTCCAAGACAAGGAGATGCGAGACAAGACAAAGTTGTTGGAGATAATCAATTACTACCATTACAAGGCCCAAAGGATGACCTACCACCATCATCGTGCCGAAGAGCGACTTACAAAAGCGATAGAGGACAACAAAACACTTATGAAAGTCCACATTAATAAGTGCCAACAGTTAGAACGCTTCGAGCAGGAGTTCAATGAGCATCGGGAGAACATGTGGACTCAAATTCAAGCCCTCATAAATGAGAGGAATGAATTGGCACAGGAAGTCACCTACAAGCAGTCTATGATAAATTTCCTAATGGAAGATGAAGATCATATGATACTGGAAGATGTTGAAGGAGATTTAGGAGACGGAGAAACAATAGACTAGTTTTTCTAGTATGCAATATCTTAAAGATAATAAAGAAAAAATCTTGGGTATCATAGTGATGATTTTCTTTGTTTAGGATTTCGCGGTGAACCTCTCAGTTTAATTAGTAAAATTTTAATTTACTCTTCGAATGTATCTGGAATTGTGTTATTCCATGGTTACATTCCTACGCAACAACTTTAAACCTTCATTCCAAGTGGAAACTCGGAACACTATTTGCTCACTTTTCTAAAGTTAAAATACATCATCTTTGTTTTCGAAATCAACTGGTATGCTTTAAAGATTCACACGAATATGGAAAGTATGTGTGTGGTTTGAATTCTAAAATGTTTTAGTATGTTTTAAACTGAAAAATTAAGAGATATGTGTATGTGAAAGTACGCTTGGCGGAGCAAAGTGCCACATTATGTGGGAGCCACCTCTTGAACCGACGGGGCAAAGTGCTACACATAATGGGGGCCACCTCTTGAATCCAATAAGTTGTAATATGTGTATGTGAAAGTACGCTTGGCGGAGCAAAGTGCCACGTTATGTGGGAGCCACCTCTTGAACCGACGGGGCAAAGTGCTACACATAATGGGGGCCTGATGTGACCAGAAATAGACACATCTTAAGTGCTTAATTGTCTACGATTTGGTAGGTTTTGATAGATAAATTGATACGTATGCTACCTAATCGTATATTTGTGTAATTATAGGTACAAGCGAAGAAAACGAGCTAAAAACGATGTGTAAAGACCAAGGAGAGACATGGACATGACAACGACTCAAAGTAGATCAAGAAAATGGCAAAAACGTAATTTTGGAAGTGGCAATCGATCGCCCGGAAGTGGCAATCGATCGCCTATGGACAGAAACATTTTCATCAAATTTGAAGAGTCAGCGATCGATCGCGAAGAAGTGGCGATCGATCGCCAAAGTCTACTGGAGCTCGGCGATCGATCGCCACTTTATAGCGATCGATCGCCTCAATGATTTTTCCAAAAAAAATTAATGCAGCGATCGATCGCCACATTCAAGGCGATCGATCGCCGAAGAGTCCGGAAATTTGGAAATTGAGTCTTTTACCATGTTTAAAAGATTGTATCCCATATTTATCACTTCCATACCCTAAAACTCGAAGACAAGCCTCATTAGCAGCAGTTTTTGATAGTTTTTCATACTTTAGAAGAATTAGAGATTTTTAGATTAATTTGTTTTCAAGTTTTCTTCAAGAACAACGAAGAACGGAACCGGAATCGACAAGCCGGAATCGTGATTTATATTAGTAATTTCTTTTCCTTTATTTATTTAATATTTTCCATTGAATTTTTATTGTTTTTAGATTTAATTATGCTAGGCTAAAACTCTTCGATTCTTGGTTGAAGGGATACGTGCTTTTGGAATTGAACCTTTTATGAGAATTTGGTTTGATTGTTGAATTATATTTCGATTTCAATTCGTTTCTCAGATTTCGAATTCCATGATTGTTGTGTTTGTGTATTAGACCGATCACCTAATATTCAATTGCATAATCGATAGTTTGTTAAGAAACAACTAAGATCAATAATTAACCGGCTGTAGGTGTTGTTGAATTCTTAGGAGAAACGGTTGAGTAATCAATTTTAACTGCTGTAGTTTTCATTGATTAGATTTATCGAACTCATTAGTTTTGAAACTATCATTGATTTAATCATTAACGGCTGTAGTGGTGATTAGAGATTTGGTAAAGGTTGAATTGATTGCTGTTTTCTCTTTGACTACGAATAAGATGAGTAGGAATTGAATTTCCAATCGATAGATAATTGAAAGTATTCGAATGTTTTGATTTGATGACTAAAAGATAATTTTCCAAAAGTACGGTTACCTGGAAACCAAGAATCGCTTCAATCTCATAAGTTTAATCATCTTAGTAATCTCGTTAATTAGTTTAATTTTAGAATTTGCTTAGTAGTAATCATCCATCCTAAAACCCCCTTGTTACTATTCGCTTTTGGCACAAAATAAATTTACATTCCCTGTGAGATCGATCCATACTTCCACTACTACATATTTTTGCTATTAACTGAAGAAGGGTTAATTTGGGCGTACACGATAAACGCTACCAGGGCCACCTCTTGAATCCAATAAATCGTAATATGTGTATGTGAAGGTACGCTTGGCGGAGCAAAGTGCCACGTTATGTGGGAGCCACCTCTTGAACCGACGGGGCAAAATGCTACACATAATGGGGGCCACCTCTTGAATCCAATAAGTTGTAATATGTGTATGTGAAAGTACGCTTGGCGGAGCAAAGTGCCACGTTATGTGGGAGCCACCTCTTGAACTGTGATACCCCCGAAATGATTATGTGATTTTAATCATTTAATAAATTATGATGATTTGGGTGTTAATTCATGGGATTGAATTAATATTATTGGGGAGATTCATTTCAGGGTGCATGTGATATATGTTGGGATTTTGGGGTCGTGGCATGTTTATTTGGGGTGTGTGTTGTTTGTTTTGGTAAAGCATGTTAATGGGAATTGAAGTATTTTATTGAGAAAATACTATAAATATCGTGTGAGGATTTTCTAATACATCGTGCTAAATACCGGGACCAAAACATAACACATCAAACCACCCAACACCCAACCACCCCCCAACCCATGCCAATCAGCCTGTACACATGCTGACTTTAGTCACCACTTGGCTCAATCATTTCACCACTCTCAGCCATTCCAATTCTCGAGCCTTCTCTCCCATTTCTTCACCAGCACCTGCTAAGCAAAATTCTGTGGAGCTTTCCCTTTTTCATCGCATGGAAGTCCTTCAAAAATCGGAGCAAAGTAGGGTGAGAAACCATGCTCTGTTTTTGCTTTAAACTTGTTTAAGTACATGTTTTTAGGTGGCGTGAAAACGGAATGTTAGATTAGGTTTCTTAAAACCTTCGATTTAAATGCTTACATGGTGTTGTTATGAAGCTCTCGGTATTTTTCCTAATGTATATTACATGTTTTATGTAGAGGAAATAAGCATGTAAAGTATGGTGTTCGAAAATCTGGGTAAGGTTGTGCCCTGTTTTCTGGAAAAATATGAGTTGGGAGTGTTTTTATGAAGGCGTTATCATGCACGTTAGCTTAGGTTTTGGTAAACCTTTGATGTGAAAATATGTATGGTAGTTTTGTGAAGCCCTTGGCATGTTTGTTCGAGCATGCTTTATGTTATATGTTGTAGTTTAATAGCATGAAATGAGGTGCTCAAGAATGGGGGCCACCTCTTGAATCCAATAAGTTGTAATATGTGTATGTGAAGGTACGCTTGGCGGAGCAAAGTGCTACGTGTGTAGGAGCCACTACTTGATTCGGCGGGGCAAAGTGCTACATGATGTGGGCGTGCCACATGCATGGGAGCCACCTCTTGATCCTTAAGAGCAAAGTGTTATGCACACGGGAGCCACCTCTTGAATCCAATAAGTTGTCATATGTTTATTAAAAGTAAGGACTTGGCGGAGCAAAGTGCTACATGTGTAGGAGCCACCACTTGATTCGGCGGGGCAAAGTGCTACATGATGTGGGCGTGCCACATGCATGGGAGCCACCTCTTGATCCTTAAGAGCAAAGTGCTATGCCACATGAGCCACCTCTTGAATCCAATAAGTTGTATTATGTTTAGGTGAAAGTAAGAACTTGGCGGAGCAAAGTACTACATGTGTAGGAGTCACCACTTGAATCGGAGGAGCAAAGTGCCACGGTATGTTGGAGCCACCTCTTGAACCGACGGGGCAAAGTGCTACACATAACGGGTGCCACCTCTTGAATCCAATGAGCAAAGTGCTATGCGCATAGGAGCCACCTCTTGAACCCAAATAAGCCACTAGGTGATATGTGTTACATGCTTATTGTGATGTATTTCTGAAGCCGACTCAAGTTTCGAGGACGAAACTTCCAACAAGGAGCGAGGGATGTGAAGACCCGGAATTTTGGTCAAACAAATTACGAGATAACATTGAAAAGTAGATAAAAATAATAGATTTACATTATGGATGGATTTAATTATATTATTCAATCTTGTGGACTTTTAATCACATATTTAAGTTTATAACTTATTAGAATTGTGTAAGAGATAATACATAGGTTATATGATTTTAGCTTGTAAACTTTTAAATAATTTAAAGTTGTAGATAATTAAGAAATCATTGAAATAATATTAATAACCAATCTTAAATCTTGCAATGAATAGATAAAAGTTTATGGACTATAATTCCTACACTAATCCTACATTTTTGAAAGTGCATAATTAAACCATTCAATGGTCTTGTCCAAACCTTGTCATAAGTTATTCAATGACATTTAAATGCCTAACCCAAATCTTGCCACCATTCAAGCTCATTCAATCCCATATAATGATATTAATGGTTTGCTTAAACCATGACATTAGATGCCAAAGTTTTGTAATTGTGTTTGCTCAAATTATGAAAGGTGATGACCATTCATTAACATATTTCAATTACATCAATAATATCATAATTATCATAATGACATCCAATTATTATTTAACCTCAATCTTGTCAATAAAAGACCAAAGTTATGGAATTGATAAATTGATTCACATTAGTAACCAATTGTTGACCACATTCAATACTTGCTCAAATCATTTCATTACATGGCAAAGCTTTTGAAATTATTAAAGAATTCCTCCTACTTTAAACATATTACCATACCAAAGAAAAACTTATCCTACCAAGAGACATATTTACATTTATTGGCTTGTCAAATTCTTTGACACTAAATGGCCAAGATTTAGGATCAAAGTAAATGCCCCTCCATCTTGCCCCTATATTTTAAAATCAACATCACAAACCTACCACACAAGACCCTATATTTCGAAACCTACACACACTTACACACACAAGAATACGAAAGCTTCAAGGTTAGAGAGGAGATGATTCGCACCACCTTCGTAATCCGGGATCCATTCTACAACGCTTTGTATATCCGACTGTAAGTGGGTTTTTGCTACAATTATCATTTCGTTTTCAAAACTATATGTATGTTTTAAATCTCGATTGAACAACCCTATGAAAACTATGTTCTTAAATTAAATAACTCGTTATGTGGATATGTGCAAGATGTGTTTATGTGTAAGAAATGTGTTTATGTGCCAAGATCTATGTGATTTGACAAAGAAATATTAAAGGATTTTTGCTATGATTATATGTATATGATTATATGTATATTTTTACTATGTTCAATCGGCCCCTACTTGCTGAGTGTTTTCCCAAACGCCCACCCCCTTACCTCCCCTCCCAGACAAAGACGAAAAGAAGAGATCGAGGAAGAAGAACAAGAATAATCTTTGGAGATGATGATCCACGGAGAACCTTCAAGGAAATTTATTAATTTTACTTACGCTTCCGCATATTTGATTTAATCCTAGAGAATAGTATTTTGCAATAGCAATTGTAAGGATATTTTAATGATTTTGGAATAAATAGATTGTTTTTATCAAAGATATGTATACGAGGCTTATTGTATTCGAATTTTATATTTGGATTCAACGCCGGTGTCATGCGCTTCGGTCTCGGGGCGTGACATTTAACATATAAAAAGAAAAGGAACATATCAGAAGAATAACTTAAATTGTTTAATGACATCTGGTGATTTATAATTCGTTCGAGGGAGTGAGTATATAACCTTCTATGCCTCAATTGGGTCGTCAATGCTTGGGATATATCATTCTCTGAACCGGAAAAAAGAAAGAAAGAAAAAATACACAGAGTATATCGAGAATACAGAGGGTTAGTATGATATTTTTTAACTGATGGAAGGATTTTAATCTATTTCGTAATACAGAGTTTGTTCTTCTTGATTCATTGGTTTAACAAAAACCGCAATAGTTAGTACGTTTTATCCTTCCTGTTTCGCTAGACTCGGAAGCCAAAGCCGTGTAACCAGTACCCTTCAAACCCTAATATAATGTTGTAATACATATATATAATATTTTGTAGAAAATTATACAAATCTTATTATTGAATAATGAATTATGTATAATGATTTATATTCTGTAAATTGAATATTACTATGGTTAACATAGTTTATCTATTCGTTCAAACCAATATTTAAATTTAAATCGTGAACTAAAATATAATTATTTCTGCATTTTTTTTATTGATTTTTTTAATTGTCTAATAAATTTTTTTTTCTTTTAAAAACAAATCTTGTACCACCTTATCCCTGTCATCTAAGACATTAATTGTGAGACGTGTCCGTTTGAAAGTTGGAATAAATTTGATACAAATGAATGTAGTCCAAACATGTGCTGCGCATTATCTCTTAAATTGTGTGATTTGATATTATTATGGCCATTGGAGATGTCAAAATAGGTCAGCACAACCCAAACGAGCAGGCTATTTCAACAGGCCAATCCATTTGGAATGGCCTGTTAGGCCTTCCTTTAGGCGGTTGAAGAACCTCAAAAACAACTGAACCTGTGGCAGGTTGCGGTTAAGCGTGTCAACCCGTCAAAAAATAAAAAATATAATTTTATTTTTAATAATTAAAATTATTAAATAAATTATTTTTTAATTAATTAATTCAATGTTTACTATAAATTAATTAATTGAGCCAACTCACGGGCCAACCCACCACCCAACTCTCCCCAACATAGCAACCCAAACGAATTGGCCCATGAGAAAAACCTAAAAAAACTTAGTCCTAACCTACCTATTTGATAGGTTGGGTTGGGCCAACTTGATGACTCTAGTTGCCACCATTAGTTTCAAATAATTATTTAATTGACTGGTGGAGCTTGTGTGTCCACGTGCTCTTTAACTAATTTCGATTATTTAAATTTAAAACGGATGACATGAGATTCAACCTTAAAGGTTTTGCCTACACACCAGATCACTCGGCGAATTCTTAAGTCTAGAGTGTGTCCAACTAGGAAAGGTATTGATCGAGTTCGCTCATGCTTTATCTAGTTGGTATACGAGATAGCGGGGTTCCAGTTTCTTATGGTTGGTGTTCAGGCCGCCGGGGAACAGTGGCCTCAGGGTTGCTTGTGGGCACCACGGGTTCAGTATGCGATGGATTTCAATAAATAAAAAAATCTTCACTAGGCTAGATCTAGACTGGTTTGAATCAAAGATAGATCATGCCCTTCTATCGTGTTATATTTATCGGTGTCGTAATCCGCGGAAAGATCCCATTGCGTATCAAAATATGGTAAGAAGGAACATCATTATCATAAATATTATCTTTTCATTTATTCAAGTTGAAAAAGAAAATGCATATACGATCCATGGTGGGTTTAAAGCTACCCCTTGAGGAATGAGGAAGCATCACCACACCCTCCGGAATATTCAATTTATGGAGGGTGATTGTGCTCTTTCAGACACTACTCCTAGGGCAACATCAATATTTCCAAAAATCACGATTGCATGATTATATTCCGATGAAGATTGATCGCGACTTTTGATGATCCATAGAGATTTAAGGTTTTAGCATAAATGTATATAATATGTTATACTACCTATGTTTTTTTTAAGACTTTTTCATTTGGTAGTATTTTACTGAACATAAGGTTTTTATAATGAAAGTTATAATGGAGAATGACTCGTGGGGCTTACAATATATTACTTGGTTAGGAATCATGATGGTTAATAGATCGGGTTACTCATAAATTGGTTCAGAACCGATTCGACACAACCCGGTTAAAATTATTTGAGGGGTTATAATACTCAATGACAGTTCAACTTTGCCTTAAAAACAAAAAGGGAAACTTCATGCCGGTGTCATAAGATGAAAATATTTCAAATCAGTCCACCAAAAAAACTTCAAATCATATAAGTTCATTTTTTGTTGAAATGACGAAAATAACAATACATAGTTAAGTGCACTGGTTACCGGTGCACGTAAGGCTTTCCATGCACCAATAGTGATTACGCAACCCGATGCATGTCAATTTTTCTTTAGCAAGAAATTGCAAATCAATTCATGTTTTATGGTACAATAACACAACACACAAGGATAACAAACACATAAGACACAAGATCACAGCGGAAATATGAAGAAAAACTTCATCTAACCTATTGATTTTGATATTCATCTCCATCCTCTTCTCCTTGAGGACCCTCGGCTGTAACTTCCTCGTAGTCCTTCTCGAGAGCAGCCAAATATTGCACATTGTTTATTCAAACTCAAATTAGAATACAAAAAGTAAATAAACTATAAACCAAGTTCCAAATTCAGTTGCTTGAAATGAAGAGCGGTGCAGATGAAGAGCGGAGCACGAGAAAATAATGGAGGATCTTGGGAACCTCAAGGGGCAGAGCTCTCTGGTGAAGGTGCGGCGGGTTGTCTTGGAAGACGGTGTGCTCGATGTTGTGGAAGGTAAACGGGGGTTGACAGATCTAGGAGGATGAGTGGATGAGGAAGACGGTGGAGTGGCGCTTGGGAGGAAGGTGAATGAGCTTGGCTTCATGGATGACAGTGATGCACTCCGTGGGTTTTGTCTTGCGAGATAGGTGATGTGAGGAAGATGAAGTTTAAGATATCAGGTTTTGACCTAGTTTATGAAATGAGGGGTAGTTTGGTAAAAAAAAATGGTCATATGTAGGTTGAAGTTTAAAGAATGGACTAATTTAGATAATATTTCCTAAAAAATGGATTTTTATGGCATGTTGATTTTTTTCCAGTTTTAGTTGAATAATATATTTGCAATTAGTACATTCTTGCAATTTCGTCAAACAAAAATGATTTGTTTCAACAAGTATAGGCCCATTGGTTGATCCATAAAGAAATGGGCTGACGCCTGACGATCCAAAACCTGAAATAGTAATGATAATATAGGAAATTACATTAAGGTACCACTTTCGAAAACTTCTTTAAACTAAATCTTCCAAAAAAATCTTTTTTCAACTACATACATATTTTAGAAAATTTATTTCGAAGAAGTCAATTTTATCAAACCTTAATCTAATTGATCCATTTTCATGAATAATTTACCCTTCTTTTTACTGAATATCTTATGTACTGTTTTTCCGTGAAGTGCAGGGTGAATGAAATGACGATACAGTCGGTTTTAGGTAGAGAGAACAATTTAAGAAGCAGACTATTGAGAGAAGATGACGATGATGAAGCTTTGTCCGACGACATCTTGTCGGTGAAATCGATTCCAATATATATGAAACTGATTCGACCTTTCCAAATGAAGGCAGCGAAGAAGGCGAAGTTTACGAATCCCGTTGCGCCGTCACACCAACTAATTAGGGATTGTTTCGTACAGAACTTGCGGCTACAAATTCTGTTCCCCGAATAATTATTTACGCAGAAACAATTTTTCTTGGATTAATTGAATAAAATAATCTGAAATTATTGGACCCATGTATGACCAATTATAGTGCATCATAAATAAACTTTGCACAACAGTAACAACACCAAGATTCAACCCAGATTCTATAACCTGCAATTGAGCATTAACAGATTAAGAATTAATATACATGCACCGCTTGTATCTAGCGATGCATGTAAATTACATGCACCGCTAGACACATCGGTGCATGTAAATTATTTGAATAAAATAATCTGAAATTAATGGACCCATGTATGACCAATTATAGTGCATCATCAACAAACTTTGCACAGCAGTAACAAAACCAAGATTCAACCCAGATTTCATAACCCACAATTGAGCATTATCAGATTAAGAATTAATATACATGCACCGCTAGACACATCGGTGCATGTAAATTATTGGCTTATACGGTGCATATAAAATTTTAATAAAATAGATGTGGTATTTTAAATGTATCACTTATATCTAACGATGCATGTAGAAATGGGCTCATGTATGAGTCTATAGGTGCATGTATAAGGCTCATGTAAATTACATGTTTGATTTACCCAAGAGGGTTCATGTAAATTAGTGCCCATAGAAAAATAGAATAGAAATATACATGCACCATATAAATCTAGCGGTGCATGTAAATTACAAGCACCGGAGTCTAGCGGTGTATGTAAATTACATGCACCGATATACTCATACGGTGCATGTGTCATGCGGTGCATGTAATTTACAAGCACCACATGAGATTAACAGTGCGGTGCATGTAAATTACATGCACCGGAGTCTAGCGGTGCATGTAAATTACATGCACCACTATACTCATATGGTGATGTAATTTACATGCACCGCATGAGACTAACAGTGCAAAATTCACGCAGTTCATGCAAATGTAATTTCGAGAATTCGGTGGATAAAATTATGAGATGCTAATACTCGTTTCTTCCACATTTGTGTCAACAGAAGGAGAAAGAAAAATGAAATCAACGACATTTTCATCGAAGAAACCAAACAGTTATATAGATGCATCGCCTGAGTCTATCGGTGCATGTAAATTACATGCACCGATAGACTCATGTACTGCCTTTTAACAAAAAAAAACATAGGCGCATGCACCAATTAAACCATAATCATCATAAACATCAACAACCAGTGCAGCACATTGAATCATAGATTGGCACCCCAAAGCCAACAACTTTTGACTTTTGAATAAGAAGCAAATCACCAGTACGTAATTCAAGGTAAATGAATAAAATTACGGTGACCTAACACAACAATTGAAGGAAAATCTTATAGTAACTCGTATAGAAGCAACAATGAAATCAAGGAAATTATTCCAACTTGACGAATAACTAACGAACGATCTGAAGAAAGCAATATGAATTTATCCATGGAGATTTTATCGGCGAAATTGTTGTTGAAGGAGAGCAGAAAACGTTGGAGAGTTATTTGGGGGAAGGAGGAGGAGTTATGTCTATTTTGGTCATTTCAGTTGAAATTGGACCTAGTTGAAAGAACTTTTTTTTGGTAGACTGAAACGAAAAAACTCTCTCCTTCTGGTTCCGGCCCGAAATTTGCCCATGATAATATAATACAATCTTTTCTTAGCTTCTCTGGACTTGGCCCACTATAAGCACACTCGTCGAATGATGATGCACTATATGTCTACTTTTTGACGAAAAAATTATTTAAATTTTACTTTATAAAACTATTATATCCAAAAATCCGTTTATAATTGTTGTGAAAATCCAATTTACCAGATTTTTATAGCACAAGTCACATTTCAGACTCAATTATTATACTAATTATTGTGTGACATTTAAAAATTTTAATAAAAATATTAAAGATTTTTAAATTTGTTGTTTTATAAATGTTAAGGCAATTTTTTTTTGTTTTAAAAGGTAAAATTCGTGGGATGATTACGGATAAATATGTACAAAAGTTTATAGCTATTATTAAATATTTACCCATTTAAAACGTTTATTCTAACAAATTTTATCTCGTGATAAATATTTAAAGGAAACAATTATTTTCTTACCAGATTTATTCGATAAAATCAAAATTCAATATAATTGTTTTATTATTTAGATTATATATTTAATATTGTAATTAAATTTATTAGCTATTTTAAAATATTAATCCTCATCACCTTTCTACTATGTAATTAATTTAACGGAATTTTTAAAAAAATAAAAATAAAATATTTTTAGTCAAAAATTGTACTTTTCAAAGCACATTAATCAGAGATAATTTAGGACGTTTAGTATAAGGAACTTATTTAGATAATATTTTTTATATAATTAAATTTTATAAAGCATGTTTTTTCCTTAACTTTTTCCCATTCTTCTTTTATATATTATAATAATATTGTCGTTGCATATCTGATACTTTCATTCATTAATAGCATCCAATATTATCCAATGATAGATTCTTATTCGGACTTTGAATTCGAGCTGTCTGTAATAATATTAAATCAAAATATATCATGTAATAAAGTGAAAATATGAAATATTTGGAGTGTGTTTGCTCAGCAAGTCTCAGAGACGTAACCAAGATTTTAAAATCAGCTGGACAAAAACTTAAATAAAATTTTGTAGTGAGCAAAATAATATTTTTATTAATTTTAAAGGTAAAATTTATATCATTTTAAAATTTTATGATGGGCTAATGCATACCTTTGTCCATATAGAAGTTCCGCCCTTGCCTTCTGTGCACTTGTTGACGAATGTGCAGTCATTTGTCGTCTATTAGCTTAACAACTTGGTCCATTGACACATATACGATGCAACCATTTATGTCCATTTGTCGCTTATTGCAGGGTTTTGCTCTGCCACTATAAAGAAAATAAAGTTGTGTCTAACCTACGAGCTATAGTTTTAGGTAAGCGCTTGAGCCTTCATGAAATAATACTAAAATTCATGTATTTTAAAGATTTGATTTTTATGTTATTCTACTTTTGGCAAGAAAATGCAAATCCAATGGATGAAAACAAACCACTTTCTATTGAAGTTTCAACTTAAGAGCAATATTTGGAACAAATTTAATTCTAAAATGTACAACCGGCGCTAAGTGTGTACACGAAGTGGCCAAAATTGAGCAATTTTTGGCCATTTCCCCCAATGTCTAACAATTTTACTTGAATCTCCTCTGTCAAAGTCTTCAAAAGATATAATAATAAAGCCAAAATGTTTGCCCAAATAATTTCAGGTATTTACGCAATCTCCCTAGTTAACATTTCTTATTTCAGTTTCACACCTAAAACTTTTCCAAAGAATTTTCACTGAGAAAACTCGAATCCGCAGCTGTGGGTCGGGTGACGAACCCCAAACGGGTCATGCCCGTTGGAAAAACTTGGAGTGTACGCACTCGGGTTTTCCGGAAAAAATCCGGAATTGTCCAATATTCGTTGAGTTCGGATCCCGCTTTGTACTTCATCTTCAACAAAACTACTCCTAATTTTTGGAAAGGGAGGGGTAAACATGTTTTCCCCATTCGCAATATTGTTTGCGTTCATCTGTGAATTCTGGGCTGGAACAATTCCGGACAACGAGCTAAGCCCAGCTAAAGTGGCCCAATCAAAATTCCCAGAGCCAAGTTTCTGCAGACTCAGCTTCTGATCCTCCTGGGAAAAATTCTTCACCGGATTCATGCTTGGCAAAGACAAGAAACGATTATCAATAGCCGGCAAGGACTCCAAAATGTCGTCGTATTGAGATGAACAAGACGACGAGGAAACGTGACTATACTCCTTGCTCTGCGCTTCAGAACTGGCGGTTTTCTGCCCACTTGAATTCTTTTTGTAAATTCGGCAGAGAACCCAATCATCCAACTACAAATACCAAAAAACGAGACCCGTCAAGCTCAAATTAACATATCAAGCAGAAATATTAGTATTTTTTTAAGTGAATTTTCTTACCCTAGAACTGCCGCTCTTTCTTGGAGAATCCGAAAGTCTGTACTCATGCATAATCCAATTGGTTTTTGCTCCTTTAGGTGCCTTTCCGATGTAAAAAACAAGGGCTTTCTTAATACCAACTTTTCTTCCTTCCGTTGTAATGATTTTATCAGTTCCGGTGGCTTTCCAATATCCAGAGCCCGCAACTCTATTTGGTCGCGATCCATTCGGATACTTTCTGTCTCTTGGGGTGAAAAAATACCATTCTTTTTCTCCAAATATAGCTTTGCCTGCAAAAAATTATTTGTTGAAAAAAGTTAATGCAAACTTCCAGTGAAACTTGGTCCAGTAGAAAACATAAGTATATCCTTACAGGGAAGATCCCAAGGATCAAACTTGTACAAATCAATATCACCAATTATCTGCAGAGAGAATTGATGGCCAGCAACTTTTCTGCAAAGGTACTGCACCAAGAGCTCTTCATCAGTAGGGTAGAACCGGAACCCGGGAGGCAAGGTCAGCTGTGAAAGCGGGTCGGTTTCTTGGAGTCCCATGTTTCCTAATAATTCAGAGGATCTGCAATATAAGTATATAGATATAAATTTTTTGCTCTTTTTCTCCGAAAATGGATAAAATACAGTAGGTATTTATAGAGGAGAATAGTGTAAATAAAGAGAGATAAGTACGGTCTGTCTTTTTCTGCGTGCAAAATGTGGACAAAGCATCGCCGTTAAAAATCTGACACGTAGCGTGGTTTTCCTATCATGTGGCCGCCCTTATCCCAATGGTTAAAGAGCAGGTGCATGAACATTTTTTTATTTTTGGATTAAAACTTCTAAAATCTCATTAAAATTATCTTTCAAACTCCCATCTTTTTTATATTTATATTCCCTTTTTAAAATTTCAAATGTACTCACTTCAATCAATTTTAAAGATTTTCACACCCATCCTAACAAAGATGTCAATATATTAAATGACACCAAGACGTCTATTAATTTAGATAATAAAATAATATCAAAAAATACATAGGAGGTTATTAAACTACAAAATCAATTTGAAAAATAATTATTGCATCCCAAAAACCAAAATTAAAAATAAATTTATAATTATCACATCAATTTTCAAAAAAAAATTAACTATTTTGAATTAAAGCACGATTATTGTAGTGATTTCAACAATTGTATTCCAAAGACTGTATTTTATTACTCACCAGGAAAATATCAAAGGCACCATGACATCACTGTTGTCGTCATCGATTACTTTCAACATTAACTCCTACCTCTACATTGACTTTTGCTTCTTTTTTTTGTTATTATATATAATGATAACTAAGGATCAATCGGAAAATTCTTAGTACATTCGATATACGCAAACACCAATACATAAAACAATCATTTAAGTTGGCATTAAATTTTCATATTAATTGCTATAATTTTAAGCTTGAGGTTAAATATTTTATAAATTCAAAACTATAGGAAGGACAAAAAAATTATGCCAGACAATTATAACTCGTGAATAATAAGAAAAATTGGGTGCAGCCGCCGCCGCGCACACCTCCACTTCATGTACAAAGAGATACGAGAATAACAAGTGGACAAGAAAACAAAAGTGGGGGCTTTTAGAGTTAGGCAGAATATTTTCCAAACGGGGGATTGGCCGAAGAAAAAGCAAAACATGATTATCCGACACGTTGTCATTTGTATTCTAGCGACTTTTGTCTACTTCTCATCATCCTTTTTAAGGTTTTTTTCGGTTCCACCTATGTACACCCAATCTTACAAACACCAACAAACATATAAATATATACATACATATTTATGTATCTTGATCTTTACAAATAGCCCGTCCATAGAAGTATTTTTCGGTTTCTTCCACTCAACCACAGTCAACATCAGTAAGTGCAGTCAAATTTTCAGACGGATCAAAGTTTGATATTTGAGTATTAAATAAGTTTTAATATATATGTGCATAGATTTGAAAGCTTTCTTAGTAAGATTAATCATCTATCTATTTTATTCAACACAATGCTTTATTTTATTTTTTCCTAAAGTGCTTAATGACAACATTGTTATTAAGGATAACTCTGTTGTGTATTATTTTTTATTTTTAAAAAAAAATCACATGTATGGAACATATCAGAAATCAGAAGATGATAAATAGAATTTGCATTTATAATACTGAGCTCCGCTCATAAATACTTCACACCCATTCTTATTTGTGATCTTAAATTGGATTTATTGTTGACTATCACATGAAGCATTACCCCAAATGTTAGATCAATAACCCAAATTTATCGATGTCCCATTTTTTTTTATGTGAGACTCAGTGCATTGGTAGATATACGTCATTGATCCACCACAAGGGGTAGTCAAAAATAGGGGTGTAAACGAATCAAACATGTTACTGAAGTTTTCGAGCCGGCTCGAAATTTTTTTGATTCGTATTCGAAATTCTCAATTCGAGCTGAACTCGAACATGTTCGAACTTTTTTTCGAGCCAAACTTGAGTCCAAATTACTTTGTTTTATAATTCGCAAGCCGCTTGTGAACTTTAATATTTTATTAAGATAATATAATTATATATTAAATAAATATATTTCGAACATTAGGTATTTATTTTCGAGCAATAGTTCAAATAGCTCACGAACATGTTCGAATTTTTCGAGCGGAGCTTGAACTTTGATTTGAGCCGACTTCGAGCCAAATTTTAAAACTATTCGAACTTCGAATCGAACTCGAGCTCGAATATAACTATTTCGAACCTTAAAATTTTCTTCATATTCGATTCGTTTCGTTTAGAACCCTTGACAAGAACTAAACCGTAATTGTTGAATAAATTTATTTTAAAACCTATGTAATGCTAATCTATATAAATATTTCAATTTTTTTTTTTTTTGAAATTTTTGAAATTTTGATTGCTTTGGTATAACAAATGGAAAATGTTAGTGTAATGATAAATATTATTGTTGTTAGAATAGTTTTTATGAATATAATTTAAAAATTATTCTATCAATTACAAAATTACTGAATAAATATAATAGCAGATAATAACTTTGAGCCAATCATATATGTGTTATTCTCCTGAGTGAGACTGCGGAGCTAGCTTTCACGTCAAAAGCTTGACTTTGTTGCTGAAAATAAATTAAAAGAATGAGAAGAAATACAGGTGTCTGTTATAAATGACAGTGCACGTGGTGGCATTAGAACTCTTCAAATTAACAAGGAATCGATTAATTGTTTGGTCAAACTATTTTTTTAGTGGGGAATGGGTCAGAGGCGGATTATAGCCTCACTCGTATGCTTTTCAAAACAAATTTGCATTGCTTAAAGGAAAAAAATTTAATATTAATTTTGAAAAATTTATGTTTTAGCCACATCATGTAAACTGATATAGTCTGTTAATTTATATCTAGCTCGATCAGCCCTAGGTAAATTTACATCCTGGCTCCGCTCTTGGGAAGATCAAATATTTTTTCTGTGCTCGTTGAAACTCGAACTCAAATCGTTTTTAAAAAAAAGATGAGCTATAACCATATGAGCTAAGCCTATGAGCACGTCAAACTAATTTTTAAAGTAATGTGGTTTAAGATTACAATTATTGCGTGAGATTCTGATAAGTTTCAGCAAACCCCTTCTTTTTTTGTTCGGGTATGCTGTCACGCAATCTAAACTTTTGACTTCTTATGTACTTTTAAAAGTTTACTAATTTCTTTATTTTCATTTTACAAAGTAGATGTTAATGATTTGGTGCACATTGCTATCATATATAAAAAAATATTAAGCATATGTGAGGTATTTCAAAATCATTCAATAATAGAAAATATTTTAACGTATATTTCGATAATTTTAACGTATTAAATTAATAATAATTTTGGTATAGACCTGTTCCGTAATCTCGATTGCTTCCTCATCTGAATGAGAAGTAAACGAGATATAAAACATATAAAATACGATTAAAATGACTGTAATTGGCTGTTAAAATGACTCTCAAAAGTAAGTAAATAGATCTGAAACATATAAAATATGGTTAATGTTCCTCACCAACGATCCGAGATTGAAGTTGAATCTAAAGGATTTACAGCTGCATAGATACATTTGGCAGTAACATCTTGAGAGTACGATAGTAGCATCTAAATGTGCAAATGTCATAAAAGAAGCATGATCGATCAAATCATATGCAAGTATAACTCATATAACTTATGGACCTTCTTTGACACAAGTAATTCTTTCTTATAAAGAACTCATATAACTTATGAGAATCAATCAGCAAGTGTATATAGTTTCTTGTATATTATAGCAATAATTATGTGCAGAAAATAGAAACAGCCAAGGCATAATTCAAAAAATAGAAAACAAAACAGAGTGTAGTACTATCTTAATTGGTTTTTTTTATTAGTGTTGGCCCCATGTGCGGTACTATTAAATAAAAAATATTGAAAATGAAAAATAAAATAGACACCATAATTTACGTGAAAAACTCCTAAAAATTATTATGGTAAAAATCACGATCAATACGAAAAGATTTTACTATAATGTTTTGTGGGTTACAATCTCTCGCTATCTTTCAAAGAGAACAATACTCTAAATATAGAATAGAACCGCCTCAAATATTATAGAAATACACACTCAAATGTATATATATGAGAGAACACTTTGGAATGAGATGATTTTGGGTGTGTTTGCAATTACTTATTCAAAGCACTTCTATGTTGCTTTTACTTAAAGTTGGAAACAATTTGTGTTTAAGAAAAATCATTGAGTGCTTGCTATAAAAAAAAAAAAAAAGCTTAATAAACTTCAATTAAATATAAAATTGTCACCAAACAACTTAAAGAAGTCAAAAGCATGTCATGGCTTGCTTCTTTGCTTCTGCTTTTTTTCTGCTTATTTTTAGAGAAGCAATAGCAGAAACAATGAAATAAAACACTCAAATCTGTTATTTTTTTGTCTTAAAATGTAATAAACAGTTTGCAAAAGCATTTGCAAACACTCACTTAAAATTAAACCAGTGAGCTCTATTTGTAGGGAGCCAAAACGCGTCATATTCAGTTCGACAAGCTTCCAACCACCACCTATCATTCTTCAATTTGCCACATAAAACATGTCACGCGGTTTGGGCCACTTGCTTCTGACATTTCTCCCACTTGGATATTTGATTGAGAATCAAACGCATATCCACCCATTCTTTCAATCTTGTCAGTCCCTGTTGCTCACGTTTTTGTTAGGCCACTTGAGGATCTGCACCACTCGAACTTATCGGTATTAACCGGCTTTGTTAGAATATCAGCTAGGTTCTCCTTCATATGGATCTTCTGTATATCCACACTTCTTTCTTCCACTTCTTCACGTATATAATTTGTCCTGGAATGACATGTTGGATTCTTTTATCCGGATCACTCGCATAATCTGAGTCAACATGGCCCTGAGTGTAGAATCTGATCCTCCATAACATAATACATCTTTCGAGGTACTCTTAATGTATCTAAGGATCCTTTTAACCGTACTTGATAAGTGTATTTTATACACTTATATTTCTTCTTGTTTTGCATGGTTTAGTGTTAGTTTTCGATCAGAATTACGCTTTTGGTTTTGTTATGTGTTGTTTTGCAGGAATCCAGGTAATTACATGTTTTGTGGACTAAAAGGGTGCAAATGACGGAAGGAACGGATGAATTGAAGTAAAAAATCAACACTTTGAATCAAAGCAACAGGCGTAATTACGCCTGTCCTGAGGCGTAACTACGCCTAAGCTACGGCATTTGAGCTTTTAAAAGAAATTCTTGAGGCGTAACTACGCCTGATGTGAGGCGTAACTACGCCTAGCTCACGGCAATTGTGATTTTGAAAAATTTTAAGTGGCGTAATTACGCCACTTTTGAGGCGTAATTACGCCAGTCACGCGGGAAGCCAGACTTTGGGACACGTCGACAGGCGTAACTACGCCACTTCGGAGGCGTAATTACGCCTGATGAATTTTGGCAATTTTGGAGACTTTCCTTAGTTGATTGCACGGGACTTTTAAAGGGTTTAGAGGAGGATTTTCGAGGATTATGCAGACTTAGACATATTTTGGGAGTGAAAGAGGCTAGGGTTGAAGAACGGAGAAGAATAACGACGACGGCTCGGAGCAAAAAGTAGAGAATTCATCACGAGACGGCGGCGTTCATCGGAGATCGAAGAATAGCGTCCAATTCGTTTTGTATCTCTAAACTTTTATCAATTTTTATGGGTTATTTAAACATGTCTATGTGTTTAAATACTTCTAGCATGAGCTAATTTTATTTTCTAGGAGACGATGTAGCTTGTTTTGAAACTACGCTTATTATGAATTGATTGAAGTTTATTTGGATTTCCGTATGGTTTATTTATGTTTTCCTGTTCTTAATGCTTTTAATCTACTGGCCATGGATTGAATGATTCCATATTTGTGATCTATCACTCGGGAGAGGGGGTTATGAATAGGAAAGAAGGAATTCGTATCGTGGTAGTTATATTGTTCGGAAGGCCTATAACTCCATAGAAGTCGTTATAGGAATTACTGCGCTTTTACAATTGTTTGATAATTAATCTTAGATAGGGATATCAAGATTAATGTTAGATAATTACTTCTGCTTAACACCCGGGAGGGGGAGTAGAAACAAATAAGAATTCTCGGCTAGTAAACTAGGAAATCCATAAAATGGAAATCGAGGAATGATAAGTGTAGTGGATGAACAAGTGAAATCGTACTCCTAGATTCGTCTCCAACTGATTTCTTTTTCAACTCAATATTTGATCATCGTTAGTTAATTAATTTTTATTCTTCGCATAACACTCAACTATTCGATTCTCTAAATAAAGCAAAGATTATTTTAATTCAGTACTTAGATTTAACTATTTAATCAATCTCTGTGGGTTCGACATCTTTCTATATTAAAACTTGACTACCGTGCGCTTGCGGTAAGGGATTTTTCGCAACAAGTTTTTGGCGCCGTTGCCGGGGATTGATTTATTTAGTACAATCTGATACTGTACCAATTAATCTTGGTTTTAATTTAGAGCTTTTATTCATTTTATTTTGGAGTGAATTTTGTCTTTTCTGAATTTTTTGCAGTGCATGCGAAAGTACACTACTCCTGAATCGTTACTGTTTGATCCTGAGATCGAGAGAACTGCAAGAAGACTGAGAAAAACGAGAAGGGAGGAATTGATAGAAATGGCTGCAAATAGAGACAACAACGAACCACCTCCACAACTTGTTGAACCTCAAAGGGCGATCAGAGATTATTTTAAACCTTTGGTCAACAACAATTACTCTGGGATAGCTCGCCAGACTATCAATGCCAACAACTTTGAACTTAAGCCGGCATTGATAAGTATGGTGCAACAGAATCAGTTTGGTGGATCCCCTGTTGAAGACCCCAACTTGCATTTGAGGATATTTTTGGAGATAGCTGATACTGTGAAGATGAATGGTGTTCCAGAAGATACTGTGAGACTGCGATTGTTCCCTTTCTCTCTTAGGGACCATGCAAGGAGCTGGCAACAATCTCTTCCAAACAATGGTATTAACACATGGGCGGAAATGGCATCGAAATTTCTATCGAAGTTTTTCCCACCAGCTAAGTCAGCTCAACTGAGAACTGAAATCAGTACGTTCAGACAAATTGATTCTGAACAACTATACGAGGCATGGGAGCGATTCAAGGATTTATTGAGGAGGTGCCCACAACATAACTATGAAAGCTGGGTGCAGATTCAGTTATTTTACAATGGGTTGAATGGACCAACTAGGATCATTGTGGATGCTGCAGCAGGAGGAACACTATTTTCTAAGACTGCAGATGCTGCCTTTGAATTACTTGAGGAGATGTCGGCTAACAGCTTCCAGTGGCCCAGTGAGCGAGCCATGGCAAGGAAACCCATAGGTATGTATGAGGTTGATCATCTTAGTACTCTTACTGCACAACTGTCTGCACTAACCACGCAGGTAGCAGCTCTGACCAAGCAAGGAGCACCACCTACTATTGAATTAGCCGCCGCTGCAGCTGGAATGGAGTTGTCAAGGGAAGCAGAGCAAGAGCACGTTCAGTTCATAAACAATCGGTATCCCAACAACAATAATAACTACCGAAGCAATCCGTATCAACAAGGGTTCCACAACAATGATAGACTCTCATATGCCAACAACAATAGTGCTCTGAATCCACCACCTGGATATGCTCCACAAAAGAATGAAGGTAAACCTTCATTTGAAGATTTGGTGAACACTTTTGTTCAAAGTTCGAAATTGAGGCTTGAGAAGAATGAGTCGAGGCTTGATACGATTGAGGGTCACATGAACAACATGGGTGCTACAATGAAATCTCTTGAGGTGCAAATTGGGCAGCTTGCTAATGCCATGAACAACCAACAAAGAGGATCATTTCCTAGCAACACCGAAGTGAACCCAAGGGAGCAGTGCAAGGCCGTGTCATTGAGAAGTGGTAAAGAACTTGGGGATGTAGAACCAGTACATGTTGATGAGCCATCTGTTGAGGAAACTCAAATTCAGGTTGAAACCCCTAAAGAAGTTGAAAAGGAGAAGCAAGCCACATTACCGGAAAAGTTTCCTATGTACAAGCCTACACTTCCATATCCTCAACGTTTCAGGAAAAAGGCTATAGATGACCAGTGTGCCAAATTCTTGGAGATTTTCAAGAAAATCCACATAAATATTCCTTTTGCCGAGGCGTTGCAACAAATGCCTAATTATACAAAGTTTATGAAGGATATAATGGCAAGAAAGAGGAAGCTTGAGGAGTTTGAAACCGTGAATCTCACAGAAGAATGCAGTGCAATCCTTCAAAAGAAGCTACCACAAAAATTGAAAGATCCAGGGAGTTTTACTATTCCTTGTATTATTGGTAGTTCTACATTTAATAGGGCGTTATGTGATTTAGGTGCAAGTATTAATTTAATGCCTTTATCTGTTTTCAGGAGTTTAGGGCTTGGTGAAGTGAAGCCTACTACAATCACATTGCAATTGGCGGATAGGTCTCTCACATATCCCAGAGGGATAATTGAAGATGTGCTTGTGAAAGTGGACAAATTTATTTTCCCTGCAGATTTTGTGGTTCTAGACATGGAGGAAGATGGAGATGTTCCATTAATTTTGGGGAGACCATTCTTAGCAACAGGCAGGGCACTTATAGATGTCCAAAGAGGAGAATTATCCTTGAGAGTTGGAGGAGAAGAAGTCATGTTCAATATTTACAAAGCTCTCAAGGGACCTGACGAGGTAAGTACTTGCAAGTTTTTGGATGTAATTGACTCATGTGTGCATAACTTTGAAGTATGAGCAATACCGGAGGATCCATTGGAGAATTGCATGGTCAACTCTATTATGAAAGTGGATGCAACTGAACCTGATCTTGCTGAGCAAGTGGAAGCACTTAAGAGCCTGCCTAAGGAGAGCAACACTGCTGGAAAAGAGGAAGATGTACGAGATACATCAGTCAAAGAAGATACGAAGGCGAGCTCGGAACTGAAAGAACTACCGGCCCACCTTACTTATGCATTCTTGGGTGAGAATTCGACATACCCGGTAATTATATCTTCATCTCTTTGTTCTTTAGAGAAGGATAAATTATTACGTGTATTGAGGACTTATAAATCTGCTTTGGGTTGGTCGATTTCTGATATCAAGGGGATTAGCCCGTCTTTGTGCATGCATAAAATACTTATGGAGGATTCCTTCATTCCTTCCATTGATCATCAAAGGCGGTTAAATCCAGCAATGAAGGAGGTAGTAAAAGCAGAAGTGCTTAAATTGTTAAATGATGGGATTATTTATGCTATTTCAGATAGTGCATGGGTTTCCCCAGTACAGGTTGTGCCAAAGAAAGGAGGGATGACAGTGGTAAGAAATGAAAATAATGAGTTGATCTCAACTCGAACTGTGACGGGGTGGCGAGTTTGCATTGACTATAGGAAACTCAACAAGGCCACAAGGAAGGACCACTTCCCTCTTCCATTTATTGATCAGATGCTTGACAGGTTAGCCGGTTATTGTTATTACTGTTTCTTAGATGGCTATTCAGGATATAATCAAATTGCCATAGACCCTGAGGATCAAGAGAAGACAACGTTTACCTGTCCATATGGCACCTTTGCGTTTAGAAGAATGCCTTTTGGTTTGTGCAACGCACCTGCTACTTTTCAACGGTGCATGATGGCGATATTTTCAGATATGGTGGAGGAGATCCTTGAAGTCTTCATGGACGACTTTTCGGTATTTGGTTCCTCTTTTGATCATTGTTTGCATAACCTATCTCTTGTGTTACAGCGCTGCCAAGAAAAGAACCTCGTGTTAAATTGGGAGAAATGTCACTTTATGGTGCAAGAGGGTATTGTCCTTGGCCATAAGGTGTCATCTCAAGGACTTGAAGTGGATAGAGCAAAAGTGGTTGCAATTGAGAAGCTTCCACCTCCGAACAATGAGAAGGCTATTAGGAGCTTCCTTGGACATGCCGGGTTTTATCGCCGTTTTAAAGATTTTTCTAAAATAGCTAAGCCCTTGTGTAATTTGTTAGAAAAGGACTCACCTTTTGTCTTTGATGATTTGTGTTTGCAGGCATTTAACAGGCTAAAGAAAGCACTTATATCTGCACCAATCATCATAGTGCCGGATTGGAAGGAGCCATTTGTTTTAATGTGTGATGCCAGCGACTATGCTGTGGGAGCAGTTTTGGGGCAAAAGAGAGACAAGATTTTTAGGGCGATCTACTATGCAAGTAGAACTCTTGATGGAGCCCAACAGAATTACACGACCACCGAGAAAGAGATGCTAGCTGTAGTGTATGCATTCGACAAATTTAGAGCATATCTGATCGGGACAAAGGTCATAGTTTACACAGATCATGCAGCGATTCGTTATCTTTTTGCCAAGAAGGATGCGAAACCCGGTTGATTAGATGGATCTTGTTGCTACAAGAGTTTGATTTCGAGATCTTGGATAAAAAGGGCAGTGAAAATCAAGTAGCAGATCACTTATCTCGTTTGGAGTTGGAGGATCGAATGGATCATGGAGTCATACAAGAGAACTTTCCTGATGAACATCTCTTTGAGGTATGTACTAAAACTCCGTGGTTCGCTGATTTTGCTAATTATTTGTCGTGTGGTATATTGCCTCCAGACCTCACTTATCAGCAAAGGAAGAAGTTCTTTCATGATGTGAAGAATTATTACTGGGATGAACCGTATGTATTCAGACGCTGTGCAGACCAAATTGTCCGGAGATGCGTAACTGAGGAGGAATCAAGAGAGATTCTTGAAAAGTGTCACTCCAGACCTTATGGAGGACATTTTGGAGCAGCAAGGACAGCAGCAAAAGTGCTTCAATCGGGTTTCTATTGGCCAGAGCTACATCGAGACAGTTATACTTTGGTGAAGACGTGTGATCGTTGTCAGCGCATTGGTAATATTTCTAAACGCCATGAGATGCCGTTGACAAATATCTTGGAAGTAGAAATCTTCGATGTATGGGGTATTGATTTCATGGGCCCCTTCCCACCATCTTGTGGACAGTCCTATATTCTGCTAGCAGTGGACTATGTTTCTAAGTGGGTTGAAGCGATTGCCACATCGACTAATGACGCTCAGGTCGTAGTCAAGTTCGTGCAAAAGAACATCTTTACACGGTTTGGTACTCCGAGATCGATTGTCAGTGATGAAGGGTCTCACTTTTGTAACAAGATCTTCAGTGCTTTGATGACGAAATACACTGTGAGGCATAAGATTGCATTGGCTTATCATCCACAGACTAATGGCCAAGCCGAAATTTCTAACCGAGAAATTAAGCTAATTCTTGAAAAGACTGTCAGTATTAACCGGAAGGATTGGGCCCTGAAATTGGATGATGCATTATGGGCATACCGCACTGCATTCAAAACTCCCATAGGGATGTCCCCATATCGTCTAGTCTTTGGGAAAGCATGCCACTTACCGGTCGAGTTGGAACATCAGGCTTTCTGGGCCATCAAGAAGCTGAACTTTGATTTGAAGGCTGCTGGTGAGCAACGGTTGCTACAGCTCACTGAGATGGATGAGTTTCGTAATGAAGCATACAAAAATGCTAAGATCTACAAGGAGCGAACGAAGAATTGGCATGACAAGCAAATCGTGAGAAGAGAGTTTATTCCTGGTCAGAAAGTGCTACTATATAACTCTCGTCTCCGACTATTTCCAGGAAAGTTGAAGTCACGATGGTCTGGGCCGTTTACTATTGAGAAAGTGACCCCATATGGAGCAATTGAACTGAAATGCGATGACGGTCACACATTTCAAGCGAATGGGCAGCGATTGAAGCATTATTTTGGGGAAGAAGTAAGAGACGTGGACGAGGTTCACCTGAGCGAGCCTAAGTGAATGGATGGAAGACAGTCGGGCCGAGGACTATAAACTAAGCGCTTTTCGGGAGGCAACCCGACTCCTGTATCCTTATTTTATTTTTATTTTATTAAAAAAAAAAAAAAAAATTGAGATGTAGTTACGCCTACCATTTTTTTTAAAATTTTGAAATGCCGTAGGCGAGGCGTAATTACGCCTCTCCAGCGGCGTAATTACGCCTCGCGGTTTTTTTGCCCCTTCCCCTCAATTTTTCAATTTCGATTTTTTTCTCCTCAATCTCTCTTAATTATGATATCACACCTCTAAAGTCTATATTTTATCGATTAATTGCAGGTTTTTGGAGTCGACTGGTGCAAGGAAGCAAGTTTAGGGGGTTGCAACAAAGTGGTCTAGCTTAGCCAACCAAATCGAAAGTTCTTCATCTAAGGATTGCCGTCGATTTTCCAGCCAGCACTTTTCCCACAACCGCCCCCGACGATATAGATGACGATGACCACTGACGGTCATCGATTAGGTATGTGCATCGTTCTATTTATTCCTTCATGTGTATGCATTGAGGACAATGCACATTTCTAAGTTTAGGGGGGTACTTTGAACTAGTCAAACTACGTGGACTTCTGTTGCTTTTGTGTGTTTGTTTTCCTTATTTTTATTGGTTTGTCTCGATTTAGAGTCTGTTGAGTTTTGAGTGTCATAAGTTGTATTACGAGTCAGTTGAGGCCAATGATGAAAAATTGAGTTGATTTGTGGAAAATTTTAAAATTTTCATGTTTTCATGTTGCTCTCGAGTTCTCACATATTCTTGCACTAGAACCCATGACCATTTGATTAATCAATGATGATTTGAACAAACACAAAAATGATATAGGCAATTCTTGATAATTTGGGCCTTGATTCTTTCATAGAAAATTGCCATAGTAGCCTCTTTGAGCTTAAATGTAAAAGAATGAGGATTGAATTGTTGCAATATATTTTATAATCTCATTCAAATTTGTTTCTTATATCACCTTGATTTTGAGATACTATTTGAGCACATTGGTCAAATCATGTAAGTTATTTGTGAATTGAGAGTAGTATAGAACTTACTATAGTAATCTTTGAGGCGAAATACAGACATATGTGGCTTAGGAATGATTTAGGCAATTTTTTTTTTTTATCGTTTGAGCCTTTGAAGCCACCAAATGACATCATTTTATCTTTAGTTACCCTTTTGAGCTTATTGAAAATCGAATGGCATGTGCTTAGGCACATAATAACCCCCATTCGGCATCATTTCAAAAATCCCACATTGACCACCTTGCTGAAGCTTATACACTATTGCCTACCCTCAAGGGAGTAAGCTTCTATTGCGCTTTAAAAGTTCAAATAACTCCTACGATCTTAATTGAAAATGAGAAGTGGAGTAACGAAAAAAAAAAAAAAGAGAAAAAAAAAAGAGAGAGAAAAATAATGAGGTGAATAATGATAAGGAGGATGAGAAAAGAGGATGAATTGAAATGAAAAGAAAATTGATGAATCATCAATAGAAGGAGTCGAAAGCGGGATGAGAATGCGCAAATTGATTATAATTTCAACTTACTCTCAGCCTTTGAATACCTTTCCTTTTATTGAAGCCATGAGCCAAAGCCTAACGTTACAAGCTTATTAAGACCTATTGACCAAGCCACATTTGTCTAATATACTAGTGGAGAAGGTTATGAATAGTAAACCTATGACACTCGAGAAACACTTGTAATAAACATGGTTTTGACATTCATATATGAGCATCTCATTACCTAGTCTTGATGCATTGTTAGCATTCATCAAAATACACTCTGTTTTGAACAATGCAATTTGAACCTATGCCTTGCAAAGTCCTATTGATTTGTGTGAGTTAAGATTGCTTCACTGATTACATGGAAATGGTAGCACACACACACGTGAGAATTCTTGAGAAAATGATATGCATGTCTGAATACTTCTGAGGCCTACACAATTGGAATGTTTTACAACTTTGTTTTGTGTGTCTTTTTGTGTCAGTTTAGTTTTGATTTGTTTTTGTTTTGTTTTTGTGTTGTTTTGCTCGGGACTAGCAAAAGTTTAAGTTTAGGGGGTTTGATAAGTGTATTTTATACACTTAAATTTCTTCTTGTTTTGCATGGTTTAGTGTTAGTTTTCGATCAGAATTACGCTTTTGGTTTTGTTATGTGTTGTTTTGCAGGAATCCAGGTAATTACATGTTTTGTGGACTAAAAGGGTGCAAATGACGGAAGGAACGGATGAATTGAAGTAAAAAATCAACACTTTGAATCAAAGCAACAGGCGTAATTACGCCTGTCCTGAGGCGTAACTACGCCTAAGCTACGGCATTTGAGCTTTTAAAAGAAATTCTTGAGGCGTAACTACGCCTGATGTGAGGCGTAACTACGCCTAGCTCACGGCAATTGTGATTTTGAAAAATTTTAAGTGGCGTAATTACGCCACTTTTGAGGCGTAATTACGCCAGTCACGCGGGAAGCCAGACTTTGGGACACGTCGACGGGCGTAACTACGCCACTTCGGAGGCGTAATTACGCCTGATGAATTTTGGCAATTTTGGAGACTTTCCTTAGTTGATTGCACGGGACTTTTAAAGGGTTTAGAGGAGGATTTTCGAGGATTATGCAGACTTAGACATATTTTGGGAGTGAAAGAGGCTAGGGTTGAAGAACGGAGAAGAATAACGACGACGGCTCGGAGCAAAAAGTAGAGAATTCATCACGAGACGGCGGCGTTCATCGGAGATCGAAGAATAGCGTCCAATTCGTTTTGTATCTCTAAACTTTTATCAATTTTTATGGGTTATTTAAACATGTCTATGTGTTTAAATACTTCTAGCATGAGCTAATTTTATTTTCTAGGAGACGATGTAGCTTGTTTTGAAACTACGCTTATTATGAATTGATTGAAGTTTATTTGGATTTCCGTATGGTTTATTTATGTTTTCCTGTTCTTAATGCTTTTAATCTACTGGCCATGGATTGAATGATTCCATATTTGTGATCTATCACTCGGGAGAGGGGGTTATGAATAGGAAAGAAGGAATTCGTATCGTGGTAGTTATATTGTTCGGAAGGCCTATAACTCCATAGAAGTCGTTATAGGAATTACTGCGCTTTTACAATTGTTTGATAATTAATCTTAGATAGGGATATCAAGATTAATGTTAGATAATTACTTCTGCTTAACACCCGGGAGGGGGAGTAGAAACAAATAAGAATTCTCGGCTAGTAAACTAGGAAATCCATAAAATGGAAATCGAGGAATGATAAGTGTAGTGGATGAACAAGTGAAATCGTACTCCTAGATTCGTCTCCAACTGATTTCTTTTTCAACTCAATATTTGATCATCGTTAGTTAATTAATTTTTATTCTTCGCATAACACTCAACTATTCGATTCTCTAAATAAAGCAAAGATTATTTTAATTCAGTACTTAGATTTAACTATTTAATCAATCTCTGTGGGTTCGACATCTTTCTATATTAAAACTTGACTACCGTGCGCTTGCGGTAAGGGATTTTTCGCAACAAGTTTTTGGCGCCGTTGCCGGGGATTGATTTATTTAGTACAATCTGATACTGTACCAATTAATCTTGGTTTTAATTTAGAGCTTTTATTCATTTTATTTTGGAGTGAATTTTGTCTTTTCTGAATTTTTTGCAGTGCATGCGAAAGTACACTACTCCTGAATCGTTACTGTTTGATCCTGAGATCGAGAGAACTGCAAGAAGACTGAGAAAAACGAGAAGGGAGGAATTGATAGAAATGGCTGCAAATAGAGACAACAACGAACCACCTCCACAACTTGTTGAACCTCAAAGGGCGATCAGAGATTATTTTAAACCTTTGGTCAACAACAATTACTCTGGGATAGCTCGCCAGACTATCAATGCCAACAACTTTGAACTTAAGCCGGCATTGATAAGTATGGTGCAACAGAATCAGTTTGGTGGATCCCCTGTTGAAGACCCCAACTTGCATTTGAGGATATTTTTGGAGATAGCTGATACTGTGAAGATGAATGGTGTTCCAGAAGATACTGTGAGACTGCGATTGTTCCCTTTCTCTCTTAGGGACCATGCAAGGAGCTGGCAACAATCTCTTCCAAACAATGGTATTAACACATGGGCGGAAATGGCATCGAAATTTCTATCGAAGTTTTTCCCACCAGCTAAGTCAGCTCAACTGAGAACTGAAATCAGTACGTTCAGACAAATTGATTCTGAACAACTATACGAGGCATGGGAGCGATTCAAGGATTTATTGAGGAGGTGCCCACAACATAACTATGAAAGCTGGGTGCAGATTCAGTTATTTTACAATGGGTTGAATGGACCAACTAGGATCATTGTGGATGCTGCAGCAGGAGGAACACTATTTTCTAAGACTGCAGATGCTGCCTTTGAATTACTTGAGGAGATGTCGGCTAACAGCTTCCAGTGGCCCAGTGAGCGAGCCATGGCAAGGAAACCCATAGGTATGTATGAGGTTGATCATCTTAGTACTCTTACTGCACAACTGTCTGCACTAACCACGCAGGTAGCAGCTCTGACCAAGCAAGGAGCACCACCTACTATTGAATTAGCCGCCGCTGCAGCTGGAATGGAGTTGTCAAGGGAAGCAGAGCAAGAGCACGTTCAGTTCATAAACAATCGGTATCCCAACAACAATAATAACTACCGAAGCAATCCGTATCAACAAGGGTTCCACAACAATGATAGACTCTCATATGCCAACAACAATAGTGCTCTGAATCCACCACCTGGATATGCTCCACAAAAGAATGAAGGTAAACCTTCATTTGAAGATTTGGTGAACACTTTTGTTCAAAGTTCGAAATTGAGGCTTGAGAAGAATGAGTCGAGGCTTGATACGATTGAGGGTCACATGAACAACATGGGTGCTACAATGAAATCTCTTGAGGTGCAAATTGGGCAGCTTGCTAATGCCATGAACAACCAACAAAGAGGATCATTTCCTAGCAACACCGAAGTGAACCCAAGGGAGCAGTGCAAGGCCGTGTCATTGAGAAGTGGTAAAGAACTTGGGGATGTAGAACCAGTACATGTTGATGAGCCATCTGTTGAGGAAACTCAAATTCAGGTTGAAACCCCTAAAGAAGTTGAAAAGGAGAAGCAAGCCACATTACCGGAAAAGTTTCCTATGTACAAGCCTACACTTCCATATCCTCAACGTTTCAGGAAAAAGGCTATAGATGACCAGTGTGCCAAATTCTTGGAGATTTTCAAGAAAATCCACATAAATATTCCTTTTGCCGAGGCGTTGCAACAAATGCCTAATTATACAAAGTTTATGAAGGATATAATGGCAAGAAAGAGGAAGCTTGAGGAGTTTGAAACCGTGAATCTCACAGAAGAATGCAGTGCAATCCTTCAAAAGAAGCTACCACAAAAATTGAAAGATCCAGGGAGTTTTACTATTCCTTGTATTATTGGTAGTTCTACATTTAATAGGGCGTTATGTGATTTAGGTGCAAGTATTAATTTAATGCCTTTATCTGTTTTCAGGAGTTTAGGGCTTGGTGAAGTGAAGCCTACTACAATCACATTGCAATTGGCGGATAGGTCTCTCACATATCCCAGAGGGATAATTGAAGATGTGCTTGTGAAAGTGGACAAATTTATTTTCCCTGCAGATTTTGTGGTTCTAGACATGGAGGAAGATGGAGATGTTCCATTAATTTTGGGGAGACCATTCTTAGCAACAGGCAGGGCACTTATAGATGTCCAAAGAGGAGAATTATCCTTGAGAGTTGGAGGAGAAGAAGTCATGTTCAATATTTACAAAGCTCTCAAGGGACCTGACGAGGTAAGTACTTGCAAGTTTTTGGATGTAATTGACTCATGTGTGCATAACTTTGAAGTATGAGCAATACCGGAGGATCCATTGGAGAATTGCATGGTCAACTCTATTATGAAAGTGGATGCAACTGAACCTGATCTTGCTGAGCAAGTGGAAGCACTTAAGAGCCTGCCTAAGGAGAGCAACACTGCTGGAAAAGAGGAAGATGTACGAGATACATCAGTCAAAGAAGATACGAAGGCGAGCTCGGAACTGAAAGAACTACCGGCCCACCTTACTTATGCATTCTTGGGTGAGAATTCGACATACCCGGTAATTATATCTTCATCTCTTTGTTCTTTAGAGAAGGATAAATTATTACGTGTATTGAGGACTTATAAATCTGCTTTGGGTTGGTCGATTTCTGATATCAAGGGGATTAGCCCGTCTTTGTGCATGCATAAAATACTTATGGAGGATTCCTTCATTCCTTCCATTGATCATCAAAGGCGGTTAAATCCAGCAATGAAGGAGGTAGTAAAAGCAGAAGTGCTTAAATTGTTAAATGATGGGATTATTTATGCTATTTCAGATAGTGCATGGGTTTCCCCAGTACAGGTTGTGCCAAAGAAAGGAGGGATGACAGTGGTAAGAAATGAAAATAATGAATTGATCTCAACTCGAACTGTGACGGGGTGGCGAGTTTGCATTGACTATAGGAAACTCAACAAGGCCACAAGGAAGGACCACTTCCCTCTTCCATTTATTGATCAGATGCTTGACAGGTTAGCCGGTTATTGTTATTACTGTTTCTTAGATGGCTATTCAGGATATAATCAAATTGCCATAGACCCTGAGGATCAAGAGAAGACAACGTTTACCTGTCCATATGGCACCTTTGCGTTTAGAAGAATGCCTTTTGGTTTGTGCAACGCACCTGCTACTTTTCAACGGTGCATGATGGCGATATTTTCAGATATGGTGGAGGAGATCCTTGAAGTCTTCATGGACGACTTTTCGGTATTTGGTTCCTCTTTTGATCATTGTTTGCATAACCTATCTCTTGTGTTACAGCGCTGCCAAGAAAAGAACCTCGTGTTAAATTGGGAGAAATGTCACTTTATGGTGCAAGAGGGTATTGTCCTTGGCCATAAGGTGTCATCTCAAGGACTTGAAGTGGATAGAGCAAAAGTGGTTGCAATTGAGAAGCTTCCACCTCCGAACAATGAGAAGGCTATTAGGAGCTTCCTTGGACATGCCGGGTTTTATCGCCGTTTTATTAAAGATTTTTCTAAAATAGCTAAGCCCTTGTGTAATTTGTTAGAAAAGGACTCACCTTTTGTCTTTGATGATTTGTGTTTGCAGGCATTTAACAGGCTAAAGAAAGCACTTATATCTGCACCAATCATCATAGTGCCGGATTGGAAGGAGCCATTTGTTTTAATGTGTGATGCCAGCGACTATGCTGTGGGAGCAGTTTTGGGGCAAAAGAGAGACAAGATTTTTAGGGCGATCTACTATGCAAGTAGAACTCTTGATGGAGCCCAACAGAATTACACGACCACCGAGAAAGAGATGCTAGCTGTAGTGTATGCATTCGACAAATTTAGAGCATATCTGATCGGGACAAAGGTCATAGTTTACACAGATCATGCAGCGATTCGTTATCTTTTTGCCAAGAAGGATGCGAAACCCGGTTGATTAGATGGATCTTGTTGCTACAAGAGTTTGATTTCGAGATCTTGGATAAAAAGGGCAGTGAAAATCAAGTAGCAGATCACTTATCTCGTTTGGAGTTGGAGGATCGAATGGATCATGGAGTCATACAAGAGAACTTTCCTGATGAACATCTCTTTGAGGTATGTACTAAAACTCCGTGGTTCGCTGATTTTGCTAATTATTTGTCGTGTGGTATATTGCCTCCAGACCTCACTTATCAGCAAAGGAAGAAGTTCTTTCATGATGTGAAGAATTATTACTGGGATGAACCGTATGTATTCAGACGCTGTGCAGACCAAATTGTCCGGAGATGCGTAACTGAGGAGGAATCAAGAGAGATTCTTGAAAAGTGTCACTCCAGACCTTATGGAGGACATTTTGGAGCAGCAAGGACAGCAGCAAAAGTGCTTCAATCGGGTTTCTATTGGCCAGAGCTACATCGAGACAGTTATACTTTGGTGAAGACGTGTGATCGTTGTCAGCGCATTGGTAATATTTCTAAACGCCATGAGATGCCGTTGACAAATATCTTGGAAGTAGAAATCTTCGATGTATGGGGTATTGATTTCATGGGCCCCTTCCCACCATCTTGTGGACAGTCCTATATTCTGCTAGCAGTGGACTATGTTTCTAAGTGGGTTGAAGCGATTGCCACATCGACTAATGACGCTCAGGTCGTAGTCAAGTTCGTGCAAAAGAACATCTTTACACGGTTTGGTACTCCGAGATCGATTGTCAGTGATGAAGGGTCTCACTTTTGTAACAAGATCTTCAGTGCTTTGATGACGAAATACACTGTGAGGCATAAGATTGCATTGGCTTATCATCCACAGACTAATGGCCAAGCCGAAATTTCTAACCGAGAAATTAAGCTAATTCTTGAAAAGACTGTCAGTATTAACCGGAAGGATTGGGCCCTGAAATTGGATGATGCATTATGGGCATACCGCACTGCATTCAAAACTCCCATAGGGATGTCCCCATATCGTCTAGTCTTTGGGAAAGCATGCCACTTACCGGTCGAGTTGGAACATCAGGCTTTCTGGGCCATCAAGAAGCTGAACTTTGATTTGAAGGCTGCTGGTGAGCAACGGTTGCTACAGCTCACTGAGATGGATGAGTTTCGTAATGAAGCATACAAAAATGCTAAGATCTACAAGGAGCGAACGAAGAATTGGCATGACAAGCAAATCGTGAGAAGAGAGTTTATTCCTGGTCAGAAAGTGCTACTATATAACTCTCGTCTCCGACTATTTCCAGGAAAGTTGAAGTCACGATGGTCTGGGCCGTTTACTATTGAGAAAGTGACCCCATATGGAGCAATTGAACTGAAATGCGATGACGGTCACACATTTCAAGCGAATGGGCAGCGATTGAAGCATTATTTTGGGGAAGAAGTAAGAGACGTGGACGAGGTTCACCTGAGCGAGCCTAAGTGAATGGATGGAAGACAGTCGGGCCGAGGACTATAAACTAAGCGCTTTTCGGGAGGCAACCCGACTCCTGTATCCTTATTTTATTTTTATTTTATTAAAAAAAAAAAAAAAAATTGAGATGTAGTTACGCCTACCATTTTTTTAAAAATTTTGAAATGCCGTAGGCGAGGCGTAATTACGCCTCTCCAGCGGCGTAATTACGCCTCGCGGTTTTTTTGCCCCTTCCCCTCAATTTTTCAATTTCGATTTTTTTCTCCTCAATCTCTCTTAATTATGATATCCCACCTCTAAAGTCTATATTTTATCGATTAATTGCAGGTTTTTGGAGTCGACTGGTGCAAGGAAGCAAGTTTAGGGGGTTGCAACAAAGTGGTCTAGCTTAGCCAACCAAATCGAAAGTTCTTCATCTAAGGATTGCCGTCGATTTTCCAGCCAGCACTTTTCCCACAACCGCCCCCGACGATATAGATGACGATGACCACTGACGGTCATCGATTAGGTATGTGCATCGTTCTATTTATTCCTTCATGTGTATGCATTGAGGACAATGCACATTTCTAAGTTTAGGGGGGTACTTTGAACTAGTCAAACTACGTGGATTTCTGTTGCTTTTGTGTGTTTGTTTTCCTTATTTTTATTGGTTTGTCTCGATTTAGAGTCTGTTGAGTTTTGAGTGTCATAAGTTGTATTACGAGTCAGTTGAGGCCAATGATGAAAAATTGAGTTGATTTGTGGAAAATTTTAAAATTTTCATGTTTTCATGTTGCTCTCGAGTTCTCACATATTCTTGCACTAGAACCCATGACCATTTGATTAATCAATGATGATTTGAACAAACACAAAAATGATATAGGCAATTCTTGATAATTTGGGCCTTGATTCTTTCATAGAAAATTGCCATAGTAGCCTCTTTGAGCTTAAATGTAAAAGAATGAGGATTGAATTGTTGCAATATATTTTATAATCTCATTCAAATTTGTTTCTTATATCACCTTGATTTTGAGATACTATTTGAGCACATTGGTCAAATCATGTAAGTTATTTGTGAATTGAGAGTAGTATAGAACTTACTATAGTAATCTTTGAGGCGAAATACAGACATATGTGGCTTAGGAATGATTTAGGCAATTTTTTTTTTTTATCGTTTGAGCCTTTGAAGCCACCAAATGACATCATTTTATCTTTAGTTACCCTTTTGAGCTTATTGAAAATCGAATGGCATGTGCTTAGGCACATAATAACCCCCATTCGGCATCATTTCAAAAATCCCACATTGACCACCTTGCTGAAGCTTATACACTATTGCCTACCCTCAAGGGAGTAAGCTTCTATTGCGCTTTAAAAGTTCAAATAACTCCTACGATCTTAATTGAAAATGAGAAGTGGAGTAACGAAAAAAAAAAAAAAAGAGAAAAAAAAAAGAGAGAGAAAAATAATGAGGTGAATAATGATAAGGAGGATGAGAAAAGAGGATGAATTGAAATGAAAAGAAAATTGATGAATCATCAATAGAAGGAGTCGAAAGCGGGATGAGAATGCGCAAATTGATTATAATTTCAACTTACTCTCAGCCTTTGAATACCTTTCCTTTTATTGAAGCCATGAGCCAAAGCCTAACGTTACAAGCTTATTAAGACCTATTGACCAAGCCACATTTGTCTAATATACTAGTGGAGAAGGTTATGAATAGTAAACCTATGACACTCGAGAAACACTTGTAATAAACATGGTTTTGACATTCATATATGAGCATCTCATTACCTAGTCTTGATGCATTGTTAGCATTCATCAAAATACACTCTGTTTTTTAACAATGCAATTTGAACCTATGCCTTGCAAAGTCCTATTGATTTGTGTGAGTTAAGATTGCTTCACTGATTACATGGAAATGGTAGCACACACACACGTGAGAATTCTTGAGAAAATGATATGCATGTCTGAATACTTCTGAGGCCTACACAATTGGAATGTTTTACAACTTTGTTTTGTGTGTCTTTTTGTGTCAGTTTAGTTTTGATTTGTTTTTGTTTTGTTTTTGTGTTGTTTTGCTCGGGACTAGCAAAAGTTTAAGTTTAGGGGGTTTGATAAGTGTATTTTATACACTTAAATTTCTTCTTGTTTTGCATGGTTTAGTGTTAGTTTTCGATCAGAATTACGCTTTTGGTTTTGTTATGTGTTGTTTTGCAGGAATCCAGGTAATTACATGTTTTGTGGACTAAAAGGGTGCAAATGACGGAAGGAACGGATGAATTGAAGTAAAAAATCAACACTTTGAATCAAAGCAACAGGCGTAATTACGCCTGTCCTGAGGCGTAACTACGCCTAAGCTACGGCATTTGAGCTTTTAAAAGAAATTCTTGAGGCGTAACTACGCCTGATGTGAGGCGTAACTACGCCTAGCTCACGGCAATTGTGATTTTGAAAAATTTTAAGTGGCGTAATTACGCCACTTTTGAGGCGTAATTACGCCAGTCACGCGGGAAGCCAGACTTTGGGACACGTCGACAGGCGTAACTACGCCACTTCGGAGGCGTAATTACGCCTGATGAATTTTGGCAATTTTGGAGACTTTCCTTAGTTGATTGCACGGGACTTTTAAAGGGTTTAGAGGAGGATTTTCGAGGATTATGCAGACTTAGACATATTTTGGGAGTGAAAGAGGCTAGGGTTGAAGAACGGAGAAGAATAACGACGACGGCTCGGAGCAAAAAGTAGAGAATTCATCACGAGACGGCGGCGTTCATCGGAGATCGAAGAATAGCGTCCAATTCGTTTTGTATCTCTAAACTTTTATCAATTTTTATGGGTTATTTAAACATGTCTATGTGTTTAAATACTTCTAGCATGAGCTAATTTTATTTTCTAGGAGACGATGTAGCTTGTTTTGAAACTACGCTTATTATGAATTGATTGAAGTTTATTTGGATTTCCGTATGGTTTATTTATGTTTTCCTGTTCTTAATGCTTTTAATCTACTGGCCATGGATTGAATGATTCCATATTTGTGATCTATCACTCGGGAGAGGGGGTTATGAATAGGAAAGAAGGAATTCGTATCGTGGTAGTTATATTGTTCGGAAGGCCTATAACTCCATAGAAGTCGTCATAGGAATTACTGCGCTTTTACAATTGTTTGATAATTAATCTTAGATAGGGATATCAAGATTAATGTTAGATAATTACTTCTGCTTAACACCCGGGAGGGGGAGTAGAAACAAATAAGAATTCTCGGCTAGTAAACTAGGAAATCCATAAAATGGAAATCGAGGAATGATAAGTGTAGTGGATGAACAAGTGAAATCGTACTCCTAGATTCGTCTCCAACTGATTTCTTTTTCAACTCAATATTTGATCATCGTTAGTTAATTAATTTTTATTCTTCGCATAACACTCAACTATTCGATTCTCTAAATAAAGCAAAGATTATTTTAATTCAGTACTTAGATTTAACTATTTAATCAATCTCTGTGGGTTCGACATCTTTCTATATTAAAACTTGACTACCGTGCGCTTGCGGTAAGGGATTTTTCGCAACAGTACTCCAATGCTCTCGTCCAGGATTCGCCGTGTACCGACTGACTGCTCCAACTGTTTGTGCAAAGTATGGTCTTATACAGATCATTACGAACAGTAAACTTCCCACCGCTGATGCATACGGTACTCGAGACATTTCCATCATCTCTGCTTCACTGCTAGGATGCTATAATCATCATTCGAAGATCTCTTGATATATGCACAAGGATCTGCATTAAACATGTTGTACCCAAGGCTCAAGATATATGAATCAAATCTCTTGTACCAACATATCGGCGCCTGTTTGAGATCGTATAGTGATTTGTTTAACCTGCTAACCAAGTTCTCTTTGCCTATTTCAGCAAAACCTTCTGGTTGGAACATATAGATTTCTTCTTCAAGATCTCCTTGAAAAAAAGTTGTTTTCACATCTAGCTGGTCTAAATGTAGGTTAAACACTGCACATAACACCAATACTACTCTGACCGTTGTAAGCCGGAACGCTGGAGAAAATATCTCGTTGAAATTGATATCTTCTCTCTGAGCATATCCTTTCACCACCAATCTTGCACGATATCGCTCCACTTGGTTATTGCCATCACGCTTGATCTTATAGACCCGTCTATTATCGATGGCTTTCCGTTCTCATGACAGTGTAACTAGATACCAAGTTTTGTTCCTGCCCAAGACTTCCAATTATTCATGCATTGTTTTCATCCACAGGGATACATCCGAGCTTTGAGTAGCCTGGAAACTCAATGGCTCACCATCTCTGTTAATAAACAATATGCCATATTGCTTTCAGTAACATAATCTGAAAGCCAATCCATTGGTCTCCTCTCGCGAGTAGATTGCCAAACTTTGGAAACCTCTGACTCAACTAAATCTTGTTCCGCATGATCTGGTAATACCTCAGAAGAAACTTGATCTTCGTCTATCTTATTTTTCACCTAAATTGTAGTAGTATCTGAATTCAGTGTGTCTTTGTCTCCCTTCACTTTATCTTCCTCGAGGATAACATCCCTGCTGATAATAACTTCATGGGCACTCGGATCCCACAAACGATACCCCTTCATACACTTGCTGGATTTTTTAATACAACTTTGATCTTTCTTGTTCGTTGTATAGAACTTACACCAGACTTCCAAATCTATGTAACCGAGAATCATTCATTGGCTTGCCTGTGCACACCTCCATCGGAGTTTTCAGATCAATTGCTACCGATGGAGAGTGATTGATAATATAACTTGCGATTTTGACTGCTTCTGCCCAAAATGGTTTGGCTATACCAGCAGCCTTCAGCATGACTCTTGTTCTGTCGAACAAGGTTCTGTTCATTCTCTCCGCCACTCTATTTTGCTGAGATGTGTAAGCCGTCGTGAATTGCCTTTTGATGCCCTCTTGTTGAAAATATACATTAAATTCATTACTGGTATATTCTCCTCCATTGTCAGTCCTCAAACACTTGAGCTTTTTTTCAGAGTCAACTTCCACCCACGCTTTGAAAACTTTGAAGGTTGAAAAAACATCTGATTTCTTCTTGATTGGATACACCTATCATCTTCTTGAGAAATTATCAATGAACGAGGTAAAATATCTCGCTCCTCCTAGAGCTACAATCGGTGCTCGCCAAACCAGAATGAATCAGCTCCAATATACCGTTGCTATTGGCAGTAGATGTGCCAAACTTTAGTTTGTGATGTTTATTGTAACACAATGCTCACAAAAAGGGTAGAGTCACTTTTGTAAGAATCGACAGCAGCTTCCGTTCTGAGAGAATTTTTAACCCTCGTTCTGACATATATCCAAGCTTCCTATGTCATAACACTGTTATTTTTTCTCCCGAATGTGTCGATGCAACAGCTAGTTCTGCATCTTTGTGTGTTCCCCCAAAAGTCCATCATATTGTTAACACCATTTTCCGCCTTCATTACCACAAGCGCGCATTTCACTATCTTCATGATCTCATTTTCGATACGAGTCTTGCACCCAAGATCATCTAATTATCCCTAAGACAATATATTTTTTGTCAGACCCTTCACATGCCGTACCTCCTGTATGATGCGAAAAAATAGTACCATCAAACATTTTTATTTTGATGGTTCCAACCCGAGCGATTCCAAGGCATGATCATTTCCCAAAATGGTTCATCCTGATATTGGTTCATATTGATCGAACCATTTTCTTCGAGACGTCATGTGTCATATCGCTCCTGAGTCCATTATCCATGTCCCATAAAATTTGTGTCTGCGTTCCGCGACAGTTGCTGCTTCGCTGAACAATATCTCACCACCGTCTGAGGTATTGACAACATTTCCTTGAGAATCTTTTTCAGTACTCTTCTTGCTCGTACAGTATTTCTTGAAGTGCCCTTTACCGCCACATTCATAACACTAAAAATTCTTCTTCTTGCTTCTGGATTTGGATATACCATACTTCTGGCTCCCACTGGATATGTTCCGCCGATCTTCCTCTCATCATCGTCAAAGTCACTGCGTGCTTCGAACTTGCCAACCATTCTTCCTTGTTCGTGCCCCGAATTTCCTCTTCAAGAACCGCAGCTGCAATATTGTTGAAGACTAACATATCAGTAGTGATATTGTTGGTCATACTCATGATAAGTTGATCGTAGAAATCTGGTAGATTTTGAAGTAGAAGCTCCACACATTAAACTTCCTCTATTTTATGTCCCAAAGTAGTGTGTTGGGCAAATAGAGTATTCAGTGTATTTATATGGTCATCACCGATGAGGATTCCAACATCTGAAGTGTACACAACCTTCTTTTTAGGAAAATCTTGTTGTGCTGTGACTTGGCCTCGTACAAGTTTGTCAAAGTATCCCAAATATCTTTTGCATTTGTCATTTCGGTGATACTTGATAATACCCTATCTTTTAGAGCCTGATGTAAATTGGTAATAGCATTACTGTTCATCTCATTCCACTTTTCATTGTCTGTGCCCTCCTTCGACCTATCTCCAATAAAAGCCAAACATCGATCTTTTCGTAAAACTGCTTGCATTTTCATCTTCAACATCATGAAATTGCTTCCGTTGAATTTTTCGATCTCGAACTGTGCCGCCATTACGACAACAATAAAATTGTCTCAATAAAAAAAATATCTCAAAAATCTTTTCTGATTTGGAATATCAGTCAAGGCTGCAACCACATAACGTACCTATAACTTTTAAGATTTTAAACGAGGCTCTGATACCACTTGTTTGCCCCAATTGCGGCAACATGAGATAGAAAATATTTAAAATGAAGAATAAAATGAACACCACAATTTACGTGGAAAATCCCTAAAAATTATTAGGGTAAAGCCTACGGGCAAGATGAAAATAATCCAATATAAGGGTTACAACATCCCGCTATCTTTCAAAAAGAACAACACTATCAATATAGAAGAAAACTACATCACAAATATTATAGAAATACACTCTCAAATGTATATATATGAGTTAACACTCTGGAATGAGATGATTTAGAATGAAACCAGTGAGCTCTATTTATAGGGAGCCAAAACACGTCACATTAAATTCCCGACTAGCTTCCAACCACCACCAATCATTCTTCAATTTGCCACATGAAATCTCTCACGCGGTTTGGGCCACTTGCTTCTGATGATTAGTTCATATATTTGTATGGAATAAGTAAGATCCTTCATATCCTACGATGCACGAACACTGACATGACGACAATGACACGACAAGACACGGACATGGCAACACGGATTTTCAAAATTCTCAGGATATGGCACGATTGTGACACGCCTGTATATTTTTATATTTATATATATATTATACATGTTCTATATTACAGATACTAAAATTCAAATTTTTTAAATTCCAAAACCATATAAAATCAACAAAAATATTCTTACAAATTCAATAAGCTTATAAATAAATGTATGTCACTGGAATCATCATAGTATCACTCATACTAACACCAAATACATATTGGTTTAATTAATATAAAGTTTAACAAATACGTCCAAATAAAAGATAACACTAAAAATATTCCTACCAAATTCAAAAATAATATATATAAATTTATGTCACTAAATCATCATAATATCATTCATAATAACAATATATGTATATTACTTCAATTAAAATAAAGTTCAACTAACAGGTCTAATTTTCATTTTAGCCAAAAACTTTTTAAATTGTACAATTAACACCCAAAAGTGTCATTTCTATTTCGGATACGCATATCGGCTGTGTCGACATGGGTATCCGATTTTGAGAGGAGTGTTCGACAAGGGTGTCCGATTTTATTTTTTAATAAAATTAAGGACACACCAAGTGGTGTGTTCGACATGTGCCCGAGAACCGTCGATATTCAAAAAGTGTCTGATACTACATCAAGTGATTTTTAAGAATGTCCGTGCATCAGAGTTATAACTAGCATATAGCAGTCTTTTAGACTTAACTTTCCGCTGCAGGGTTGTAGGCCAGGCCACGGATTTAGGGTTGTAGGCCACCCATCATAACAAGGTTGTAGGCCAGGCCACGGATTTAGGCAACTTTGTCAGATTGAGATGGGCTTCAAGTATTTTGATACCAAATGCCCCTTGTTATCATCAGAAGCAGTATCAAACTAACTTCACTTTTTTTATTTTATTTATTTTTGAGCATAAGAGGATTTACATTAGATTAAATAAAGAGAAGTACATAAAAGGTCAGTCTATATGACTAACCACATCTAACCCAACGAAACACAAGCCTCTTAACAGAGAACTAACATGACCATAATATAGACAACATAAAAGTGCGCAAAGAGAAAAAGAGTCGCAGCGATAATACAAGAACTTGACCAGTCAATAACAGAGACCACCAAAACAGAATCAGGTCAGTTCCCCTCAAACTAACTTCACTTTCGATAGTACGTAAGAATAGTAAATAGAGTTTTTGGAGAATATATTTTTGTTTGATAAAATATTCAATACAAAGTCGTAAAATCAATTGGAATGAAAACAATTATATTTTGAAAATGTATATGTTTTACTATGAAATTTCATTGGCAGCTGCTCATAGAATGATCTTAAACAATGACCAAGAAACTCAATTATAATTATTTTTTAATAATATTATCGGTTTTTGCTAGTAATTATGTAGTAATAATTAACTATAAATAATTCGAGCTTTGTGTATCAAAAGTAGTTAATTTAGTTATTTTTGGTATCACAATGGTATCTAATGCCAAGTTGTAACACCTTAAAATGGTTTTTTCTTTCTTTCATACAACACATCTGAAAGAATAGATGTTTTTACATAATATGTATGATCAGGAGGAATTTAATTTACTGTTAATAACATACATTTGAGCCCAACAAATTATTCGCAAAATTTCATGTTCCTATAAAAGGTTATAATTTGACATAATTAGCATACACATGCACACACGCACACATGCAAGGGTGTAATTTTTTTTTTAACACCTAAAATTGCATTTTTCCCGATAAAATTATATTTGTCCCTCCAAAATCGCAGTTGCCTCCCTTACATTTATATTTCCCCCCCCAAAAAAAAAAAATTTCTAATTATATTTTTGCCCCTCCTCTTGGATTCTGAATCAGATATTCACACATATATATATATATATATATATATGTCTGTATGTATGTATGCACCTTCTCGTATGAATTATCACCAAATATAAGACAAGTGTTGGGTATTGTGGCCCAGTAATTAACTGATCCCATTAGTGCATTAACCCTATTACTTTTACCTAATCTGATTATTAGTGGAGCCCCCTTCTTTGAATGAGATATGCGTACACATTCTCTAAAAAACGTCCGCCTCCTTCACTCTGAGATTTTTGCTCCAGTCGTACGCCTCCTTCACTCTGATAAACTCCAAAACTTTGCTTTGTGCTTAGGCTGGTGGGTTAGGCGCCGTTTGCTTCAAGGCCGTGAGTGCTGCGTCGTCCGGTTGCTGTGTGCTCCTGTGGGTTCGACGGTGACGTGGGGTGGTGTGTCCGGTGGGTTCTGGCCGTGAGAGTCTTAGTGTGTAGCTTTGTGCTTCCGACAGAAATCTGATGTGGGTGTTGTCGACACCTTCTGGTCTTTGCCGAGGTTTCTCTCCGTGACATAGATTGGGAACAGTAGATCTGAGCCTGACTCGATATCCTTTTGATATTAGTATTATATTTGCATATTGTGTATTTGTATTTGTTTTGCAGGTACACATGGCGATGTCAAAGCAGATACCCTCCTAACAACAAGTACATAAAAAACATTTCGGATAGACTAAAGAGATGAAATAAAAATGGAAGGATTTGATGACAATTTTACATGTATTTTGGCAGAGCAGCAATAAAGCCCGAACTAAAACAGATCACCCTAAACCAGCCCGACCCAGTAACCATTGAACGAGCGATACTGGCTGTATTGTTAGGTGCATGTTCTGTGGTATATGTCACTGCCAAGAGGTTTGGTTAGGTTAGGTATTGTAAAGTTCTCTGCAAAATATATATAAAATCTAATGAAAACCTATATATTTCCCTTTTATCATCTGTATATACACAAAATAAATAAATGCAAACTAAGCTGTCACCCATTATTGTGAATATTGTGCACATTCACATAGTTCTTTCTTCTTTCAGAAGGTTTATAATCAGGCGATTCTTGCCCAAGTCATTTTGGCAGCAGGGGTCTCGGACTGTGCAAACTGGCCATTTGTTTATACTATGTCATGACTTCACATTTTAGGAAAAAACTTATCTAAAATCCCATTAAATTTTAATATTTGGATAGCTAACAACTCCAACAATAATTTTTTTTTCTCCATTCTGTTGTCTGAGGATGCTTCAAAATCTGCAGGAAATGTCGTTGCTTTGACGGGTAGTGATAGATGACAAGAACTAATAGTCGAACCAAGTGTGTATTGAATGGGTTTTCAGAGAAAAAGAATAATTATAACAATTTCTTGGATACGATTTAATTTCAATTGTTCTGATAACTTTCCACCAATGTAAAACGCCGTAAAAGTAATGTTCATGCATCAGCGCTTTTGCCTTTCTCCAACCAATACAAGTTATTTGTTTATTTCTTTTTCTTTTTTTTATCATATGCTTTGAAAACTGGAAATAATTCCGGGCAAAGTTCTACTAGTAAAGTTGAAGTAAGACTCAATGGATGTTCATACTCACTGTCTAGTTTGCGTATATAACTACCAATGTCCACACATTCAAAGATTAGCCACCTTTTTTTTGTCTAGCTTCATAATCAACACAATTTTCCACATATGTCGGCGGCATCCACCATGGTTTTGAAAGATTGGCCAGATAATGCAAAGTAGCAACTGTTCTTGTGGCTTACTTAATCGATCCTCCTAGATTCATGTGTGTCCTTAGCCACCCTATCTTTCAAATAGTTTTTGAAGGGATTGTAGACAACGAGATATATAACTAAAACAGAAGAATTATGGGAGAGCTTGTAAAAAGAGAAAGTATTACTTGATATTTAGCTGATTGACGGCTAAGTTGCTTTAATTTATTGAATAGAAGATACAGATCAATGTAATTTAAGTTTTCATGACGTATTTATGATGCAGTAAAATATTTTACAATAAATATAAATGGAGTATGATATTCTAAAGAAATTCAAAGTTTGGACGATTTAACTTTTCAATCAATCAAGTTATTTTTCTTGTTACAAAATAACTGTAGACTTCAACCTTTTGTACTATTCAGTGAAGAACCATAGACAACCTACGTTCATGTTGTGCCACTAACTTCATTTCTTATGGGATATATATTCTCAAAACTTAAACATACTGATGCTTATTTGCACGCGTTGTGTGCTTATCTTTTATTATATAAAGTATTACATACTTGTATATATCTTTTATTATATAAAGTATTACGTACTTGTATATATGGTGATTAGCATATTGGGGGCTTTTGTTGGAATATGCCCTAAAGACTATTCATTAGATGATTGAGTTTGACAAACATTGTATTATGATATTTTATTTATAGCAATTCATTATATCTTATATTCATTATATTATGAATTTATATATAATAATGTCCTTAGAATAATAATATATTATTCTTAAATAGTCCATAGTCGAGTATTATCATGAATTATGATGATGATGAAACATGAAGAATAGTATATGTTGATTGATAACTTTAGTAATGGATATGTTGTTGTATAAAATTTATTAGTGTGTATCTTAGGAAAGTAGCAAGCAAAAACAACAAATGGTTTTGTATTAGAAATGTCGAGGCGAGATTTGGAATCTCTGTCCTTAAGACAATATTGCCCCGCTACGGTGCTAACGATTTACTTTGGCAATTTGTCTCCCAAGATACAACGACTATGATTTGTGATAGGAGCACTCCAAATCACAAATCCTTTAAACCACAAAGGTCTAAAAATGCTCAACCATAGCAATGATGAAGACTCACAAAATTATTCAAATTTTGATCTTCAAATGTGATGTGAATTTCCAAAATTCCATGTCTAATTCATTCAAGGGTTGTTTCTTATATAGTATACCAAGTGGTGTCATCAAGAGACACAATTTGGAAGCATCCATCATGAAAAATTGCATCCCAACATGAATGGACACACCATTTAATTTGGAAGCAACGAATCATGAAAAAATGCACCCCAACATGAATGGACACACCATTTAATTTGATTCAAATTTCCAACAATCCCCCACATGAATTAAATTAATGCATATATGTAATTGAGCGCTTTTAACGAACTATTGTGGCATCAGGAGAGATAGCTTGTGGCTTTGAATCTTCCGTAGTAGTATTCAATCGGATTTACTTGACTTAATAGTGAACTTATAGTCTTGAACTATTTAGTCGTTGGTGTAAACCAAGACAATTGAACCCACACCATAATAATTCTAACCTTCGTATTGGTTTCTTACGGTTGTGTCCGTTTCGGCCATGGACCACGCTTGGTTTCATAAGTGCTTTTCATCTTTGAAGCGGCCACACTTTGCACTTACGTAGGTGATCTCCTAGAAGAGTATCCCGTTATACTCCAACATATTCTTATATGTCTTAGGAATCATTAAAGGCCTTTTGCCTATCCTCGTACCCTTTTTGCAGGCTACACCCCTTATCATAGGAATGGGTCGGAGATTAATTCTCCAAGGTGTTTATACAATCTCATAATTTAGTTGTCCCTTTTGAACCTAGATCTTGGGATCTCCAGTCAACAAGGTTGGGTATCCACTATGAGATTTTGATTATAGGGTTTTAACCCCATTCCCCTCGATAAACTTACACATGATGTCTCGGTTAACCAATTTATATGCGGATCCGCGGTTTCACATTATCACTCATGATTATGCCACTAGAGATCATTTTATCATATAGCATTATCGCAACACATTTTAGTTGCATGCACATGATGTTTCTCTAACAACTTATAAAGCAACTCGGCCGAAGAAGCTTTATATGTTTTTCATAGAGAATTTTCCACAATAATATATCTTCAGTTTTGGTAATCACATTACCTCTTTTGCATCATTTTATCCTTTTAGGATATTTCCATCATCGAATTTTAAGCGTTCTTAACGCGTTATTCGAGACCAAAGAGATACTCAATTTAATTCACAATTCATATTTAAGCGCATAGATTCTTAAAAATTTCAAAGTTCAAGATTCTATTTCGTGTAAAGTTGAATTTTAAGAGCAAAGCTTAAAATTTGAAACTCGAATTAATCTTTGAGATTTCATTCTTCAAGTGTCTTGGAAACTTCATTCCAAACATTATTCTTGATGCACACATGTCAAAATGTTTCGTCAACATTTTTCATTTGGTACTTGATGATTTCTAAATTGCTTCTCCAATGAGCATATCATCAATACACAAGCATACCTATGCTTAGGTGTGTACACATTTGTCACACTCATTAATATATTTGACAACATGATTTATCAAACTCTTCATGTCTTTTATTTGGTTTTTATTATGACTTTACTTTGGCCTTCATTTCTAGTTTAGCCAAATACCCCCACATTTCAAATATTGTAGAAAACTCTATTTTCCTTCAATCACAAGGTTTTCGTCCTTGCCTAAATGTAGTAAGTGATTGAATCCTAGAATTGCAACCCCCACAACTTATGGTAGTAACGAAGTGCACTGGCGTTCAAACTTCCGTGTTTCAAGTTCTAAACGTTATAGTCTTACAAATCCAAATTCAAGTTTTTATTTCTTGAAAATTTCGGTTTAAGCGTACTTGCTTACAAAAGTTGAAACTTGGATAATATTCTCAAACTCGGTTCACATATTGCAATTTAAGCGCACTAACTTAGAAAACTTGAATTCAAGTTTTTTAAAACTTGCAAATTCATGTTATAAGCGTACTAGCTTAGAAATTCAAAATGAACCAATTTGAGATATTACAACGCCTAATCAAAATTTGTGGCTTCGATTTATCACTTGTGTTTTAAGCGTACAAAGCTTAGAAACTCGAATTCAAGATTTTATAGTCTTGCAGATTCAAGCTTAAGCGTCAAATTCTTAGACAACACAAGTATAATCTACTCACAATTTCCCATAGCAAAACTCATTTGCTAAATTTTATTGCAATCTCATTCTTGAAGTGTTTAAACACCTCACTCGCCTCGTTTTTGCTTCATAGCAAAAAAGTCATAACAATATCATGTGCAAATATTGATAAAGTAACAAATTACTTTTCTCACATCTCTAGTTTGCACAATCTTTCCATCACAAACATCATTGTGAGTAACCTTTTGGAAATTTTGTTGTCCTCTTCGATTCTCAAGCGAATCACAAGGTCTTCAAGATCCATCTCTTTTTTCTTATGCTTGAGATAGTTCTTGAAGTCCTTCCATGACGGAGGCAACTTTTCAATCATGGCGGCCACTTGGAATGAGTCACTTAGAATCATTCCCTCCGCATGAATTTCGTGCATGATTACTTGCAAATCTTGCACTTGTGCTATCACAGGCTTTGTATCAACCATTTTGAAATCCAGGAATCGCCCAACGATGAATTTCTTCATGCCGGCATCCTCGGATCTATACTTTTTCTCCAAGGATTGCCACAATTCCTTGGCCGTCTTCACTAGACAATACACATTGTATAATGTGTTGTCCAGTCCATTTAGAATATAATTCTTGCACAGGAAATCGCTTTGATTCCACGCATCAACCGCAACTCTCTTTTGGTTGTCGGTTTCACTCTCCATAATAGCAGGAGCATCCTCATTGAGGAATCTTGACAACCCCAAGGTTGTCAAATAAAACAACATCTTTTGTTGCCATCGCTTGAAATCGTTCCCATTGAACTTTTCAGGCATTTCACCATGATGAACTGGAGTCATTGTTGCACTCGACGAAGCCATTTGTTGCTAATATTGTCTTAAGATTGTTGTATAAAATTTATTGGTGTGTATCTTAGGAAAGTAGCAAGCAAAAACAACAAATGACTTTGTATTAGAAATGTCGAGGCGAGATTTGGAATCTCTGTCCTTAAGACAATATTGCCCCGCTACGGTACTAACGGTTTACTTTGGCAATTTGTCTCCCAAGATACAACGACTATGATTTATGATAGGAGCACTCCAAATCACAAATCCTTTAAACCACAAAGGTCTAAAAACGCTCAACCATAACAATGATGAAGACTCACAAAATTACTCAAATTTTGATCTTCAAATATGATGTGAATTTCCAAAATTCCATGTCTAATTCATTCAAGGGTTGTTTCTTATATAGTATACCAAGTGGTGTCATCAAGAGACACAATTTGGAAGCATCCATCATGAAAAATTGCATCCCAACATGAATGGACACACCATTTAATTTGGAAGCTACTAATCATGAAAAAATGCACCCCAACATGAATGGACACACCATTTAATTTGATTCAAATTTCCAACATATGTGATATCAAATCAATACATGGGTATTGTTAGAGAACTATGTATTGGACCGACCATAATGAGAATGCTACATGGATTGTTATATGAAAGTCATAAGCGATTCTCATAGTGATAATGTTGTATGTAATCCTTACGACTTGAGATAACAATGCATCCCAACAGAAATGCATTACAGATATTCTAATAATATAGTGTATTAGGATAAATTGAAATTGTTAAAAGTCTCAGGGATATTTTAGTAATTTTATATGTCGGCATACTATTTGTGATTAGTAAAAGATTTATGATATTTTGGTAATTGCATGGACATACCAAGAAACAATGGTAGTTTATATAGCCTCCTCTCCCTTTATATATATGTGATTGCAATTAGTTTATATGAGGATTAATAAAATGGGGGCTATTACTATGTTTTTATTAATTGGTGTATATATGTTTGTCGCGTGGAATATAAGTCTTTGAAATTAATTTCTAGTACTTATCACAATCTCGGTCAGATAATTAAAATCATACTTATCTTAGACCACTTGTTAGAAAAACCTTTTGTGCTACTTACCAATTTGACTTACCAAATAATTCAAGGATTAATTAAGGAGCTATTATGTTGCCTTGTGGATTAAATTGCATAGCTATTGTATATACATAATATAATACTTATGTGCACGTGTTGTATGAATATATAGTTCAGTTTTTTATGTTAAATAATTTTTTATATGAAAATTTAGAAATTATAATAAAATTAATGTTTTTTATATTTTATAATTAATTGATCTAATTATCTTTGTAGAATAATCTTTTTTTTCATTTTTAATAATTTTGTGAGATTAGGGTAAGTTGGTCATAATGTTATTGAAAATTGATAATTTGGTTATTGTACTTTGTTAAAACCATACTTAATAACAATTTTATTGAAGAATGATAATTTGGTCATTGTACTTGGGTGTAACTGTTGATTAAGATGATATCATCACATGCTCTTGCATTATCATGCAGAGCAGGTAATAAAGCATTCGAGCGACGGATTTAGGCCAAGTTCTCCTAGATATAAAAAACAATAAATTACAATAATCAGAAGAAAAAAAATAAAAAATTAAACGAGTCATTAAAATAAATTTTCGGATTGAGGCTCCATTTTTCTTGTTCGACTTCAGATGATAATATTGTTGGGTTTCCGTACCCGACGCCAGATCCAAACGCAGCGGAAATAATACAATAGCAGATCTGACCCGGGGACGGTCGATCGCGCCTGATTCATATATTAACATGCAAATATCGAATATTAATGCACGAAAAGGAATTACCGTTCACCGATGTGAATCTGATAGCGGTCACCCTCGAGTCCAACCAACCTGACCAGATCTACAAGCACGACATCAGTGCTAGTGTGATGACGGCTATTCTCAGAGAGTGAGTGTATTGGAATTCTTTAACCCTAGACAAGATGTTATATTTATAGTGGCAATTAGTTAGCTAATTGGGCTAGGGTCCATAAAGCTCATCGGGCCAACATTTGGCTTGCTGGGCATTTATGCTAACAATCTCCCACTTGCCCAAAAGCCAACACAAAACTACAAACTCATAATCCAAGTAACTCAATCTAATTGAACAACTTGATATACTGCCAATGTACATAATTATGAGACATAAATATATCAAATGATTTAATTTTAGAACTTTCTATAAATAAAACAATTTCAAATATAGAACTCCACTAAATTGAGGAGCTTTCAAAAATTAAATTCATCTCTTCTAAATCACTCAGTTTGAGCACTTAACATTTAAGTCTCAATTCTCATCGATAGATCGGCGGCCGGTTGATTGTGACCCAACGAGGCTCAAGTGTATCATAGCAGTATGATCACAACCTTTGTGATTTTAGAAGTCAAGCAACTTCTTTGGGCTTACCCTAAATGCCCCATTGTCAATTAAACTCCTTTAATAGACAATTACCGAAATATAATTCCAGCAACAACCTACCGATCATGGGTAGCGCCTAGCATCTGCGCTTCACGAAGACCTAGATACAAATGACTAGCAACGTACGAGAACCTGTCAGCCATAGTTAGCGTGCAGTACATTCCTTTCACTCAATATGTCCCGATTGAATCAAGGGCATTGGTTGGTCGAGGCCCCTTATGATTTCAATAACTATGTATTTGTTTCACATTATATGATCCCTTGTGTGCGTATATGAAAAACCCATTTTTCACAAGCACTACCCACTCTGGCCAGAGATTCCTCGAATCATATATAGAAAAACACATAGGACATCCTGGTTCATCAAGACCAGTGGTGAATCCCCAACGACAATCATAGGCCTCTGACAGCATCACTGAATACCCAAAATAATGACTTTATGACCCACATGTGATCAGTCATTAAATCAAAGTACACAACTATCTATCAAGACCTCAATGACGCCTCGGGTCATGAGGAGTAATGGTGCACAACTATGACTAGAAATTCTATACTCGACAAATGGTAACCACTTATAGAATTCCGAGTAGGGTCGTTCAGTGAACTCATTCCTAATGAGCACCTATTCATGTGTGCTGACTTCTCCAAGCCAACGCCGATGAAACGCGGCGCACTACACTAGACACATCATGAATACCAGTCTCTAACGAGCATATATCGATATCCCATTCTCGAAGGCTCATCGACCAGGAACATTTAGAAATCGCAGTCGAGAATGTATTTCATGGTCACCATCATATGCGTAACCACATTCTATGGACTATAGCAATCTCAAGGACTTCATCAACACATCAAGATGCATGGGTAAACAGATGAAGAAGTGCCATATATATTAATATTCAAACAAAGATTTGTCATAATAAGATTACAAGTACAATCAATCAACTATTGATTTACTTAATCATGTATAACAACAATATCTTTCACTTTCCCAAAGCCAACTACTCATGTGTCTTAAGATTATCTTCCCAAGATGTCTAACAAACACCAATCCTTGTAAAGGCTTTGTCAGTGGGTTCACTATATTTTTCTGTTGAAGCGATTCTCTCGATAATAATGTCGCGTCTACCATCTCTCTCATTAGATAGTATTTTCTCAATATAAGTTTGGATGCTGATGAGATCTTGGCTATTCATAATAGCTCAAATGTTGTCACAGTACCAGGGACGGTGTCAACCGCACTAGAAATTACACCCAACTCTTGGATGAAATTTCATATCCAAACTGCCTCTTTGCTGCATCGTATGCTGCAATGTATTCAGCTTCAGTGGTGGAATCCAATGTGGTGTCTTGCTTGGAACGTTTCCAAGAGACATCACCATCATTGAGCTTAAATACAAATCCGAACATCGATATGGTATCATCTACATCCAATTTAAAAACTAGCATCAGCTTTGCCTTCAACTTTTATTTCTCCACTTACATATCCAAAAACCATGAACATATCATAAGTTCTTCATAAGAACATGAGGATTATTTTCACAGTTTTCCAGTGACCTTCACCGGGATCTGTCTGATGTCTGCCCATTACTCTAAGAACATACATCAGGCCAAGTACATACCATAGCATACAGTATGCTATTAAAAGTAGAAATATAAGGTACCAATGTCATCTTTTCTCTCTCCTCATCAATCTTAAGACCCATTGACTCGAGAGATGAATACTATGACATATTATGAAGTAACTCATTTTTCAACTATTCTATGCTAAACCCTTTTAGCACAGTGTTTATGTACGTAGATTGAGAGATTTCAAGCATCCTTTAGATCTATCCCTATAGATCCTTATGCTAAGCACTTATGATGCTTCTCTCAATCTTACATGGAGAAATTAGTAGATAATCATGCTTTAATTGATTAATCCAATACCATTCACAATGAACATGATATAATCGACTTAAAGCATCACAAATGTAACCATGCTCGTACTAACCCTTTTGCACACACATGTCACTTCCGGATTTTAACAAAACCAAACACTTTGATGAAGTTATGAAAACGGAAGTTCAAACTTCGAGATGCCTTCTTAGGCCCATAAATGGACCTCTGGAGTTTGAAAACATTTTTCTCACTACAAGAAGTTGTAAACACATTTGGTTGCTACATTTCTACCTCAATGCCACCACTGAGAAATGTTGTGTTCACATCCATTACTCATATCTCATATTCATAATATAAAGATATAACTAATAAAATCTAAATAGACTATAGCATCATAACCGATGAAAATTTTCTCATAAACAACTCTTTGCCTATGAGAATAATCGTTTCTCACCAGTCAAGCTTTGAAGGTCACTACCTTCCCATCCACTCCAAGCTTTCACTTGTAAATCCATGCAGCCAATGGGAACAATTCCCAAAGAGGATCTACTAAGGCCCATACCTAATTGGAGTACATGGAGTCTATTTCAAATTTCACGGCATCTCGCCAATATCCGAAATCAATATCTGACATCGCCTCCATGAAAGTCCAAGGATCATATCCATGGTCTATTTCTTGACTACTTTCAAGGAGTAGATTCATTATATCAGGAGCTCTTGAAACATTTTCAAATCTCCTTGGTGTGTGTAAATCAAAGGTTGTGATTGACTAAATTAATTTCACCGTTTTCACTTTTCTAGTGGTTTGTGGTTCTTGAACCCTTTCAAGTTATATTATATTATCATTCCTTTCTAATAGAAACATTTTCTCTAGAAAAGACTGCACTTGCGAAACAAACACTTTGTCACCAATTGATAATATAAATTTCCACAAAATAACATAAGATGGATCAACTATCCAACTCATCTCACACTGGCTGCTTCACATAAGCAGAACAATCTCAAAATAAAAATTTGGATTATTTTTTTCAGTCCATATCGTATATGGAGTTTTGGTCACTGCATTGATATGAACTATATTCAACAAATATGTAACTTTAGAGAGTTACTCAGAGAGAATCACATTCTCTTTAAGATAACTCAACATCATCTTGCACTAACATTTAGTGCTCCACGTACGTCCATATGAATCAAATTCAATGGACATTCAGCACATGCTAAATATATGTTGGATTTAAGTTATCATTCTTTTATATTCTTTGAATATAATCATACTAATTATTCATAAGTTCACCAGATTCAATAAAACATGCATTCTTAAAAATACTGCAAATCACATTCGCATATTTAAAAGAATATTATTCTCTATCAAAATAGGAATAATGTTCATGATTAAATCTAGAACAAATAAATAATAACTCAAACCAGTTCCTAACCAGTTCAAGATTTTATACTAATTAAATGTTTCAAACAGCCTTTGCAACAATGCTTAGTCTCGGGTAGGTTTCACCTTCCTAGGGCTCTCTACTTCTTCACATCACATGCAACTCATTGTAAAAATGAGAGCACAACTGACATCATATACCAAAGAAGTAGAACCAATAGAAACATTTAATTTTAATATATAACATACCATTTCTAGAACGCTTCTAGTCTAGGTATTCCTTACAATTTTGCGCCAGTGACCAGCAGTGAAAACATAGATGCCTCTCCTTTCTTAGTTGCTACTATATCATTTTTCGTCTTTTGAGGTTGAAAACCATTTCTCTTCCTCTACTTTAATAATGAATCATTCCCACCAATTGTAGAAGATTTAACAAGAAGAACACGTTTCTCCTTTGAATCAAAGATACATGAGTTTCCAACATTTTGACTATAAGATCAAATCTACAGCCAGTTAATGAGGATTTGTCACATTCAGATTTTCCAATTTCTCAACAAGAGTTATTTTTCTTACACCATGCTCATAGACCGAAGCCCCATCTCGCATGTGAAATGAAAATAGTTCTTTTGAAACCGTGAGTCTCAGTAATCGCGTCTGTTCACCAAACAACATTTGTAGGTGTTGGAAAATATCAGCAATGTGAACGAATTTCTCATATCTGTGTTGAAACTCATTGGTGACATTGATGCTATCATATAGCACATAGTCTAGAGATCATCGTCCCATCACTTCTCAAGTGTGGCGATCTCTTCATGAGACGAACCGGGAGACACTTCAACAGGAGGCTCCCACCAAGGGTATATAGCAACCTTTTAGAAGCAATCACTATTTTAAAATTAATAGTCAATCAGAATAATTTGGTGCGGTTACTTTGTTTGTATCGAGAATTGATGCAATCGGATTCATGTGAATCACAATACTGAGAATAAACAGAAAATACATGCAAAACGTTTGATTATTAATTAATTCAAAAACTATGGACTTTAGTTATTGAATGCTCCCACTAAATTTTTCGAATTCGTCACCCTCATGACAAATGAACGGAAAATCGTATTTTCTTAGTGGGCTTGGAGTCCAACTAGCTCATGATAGCCCCGGGCAAGGGTCCAGCCGACCTCATGATACTAAAGGTAGCTCACAATTGCATCATATGCAACCCCCAAGATATTCGTCTCGTGATTGACATAACCCTACGGAGGCAGGCCAATTATGCCTTCTCACGTCAAACTAACCCATCCCACGGATGGTAATGTCCACCAATAAGACCCCACGAGGGTGAGTAATCTTAAAGGTTAACAGAACCCTATCCATAATTAAGTGGCAGTTAAACACACAGCTTTCACATGCCAGATGCCCCCCACGAGGGTGAGACAAGACACCTGACACAAGTAGCGTCTCATGGCTTAACTGTTGATGGAAGACAGGAAACAACAAACTCCTTTGAGCTCCCTTTACAGTTTGATATTAAATTTTTTTTTGAATCATATTCAAAAGAGGGATTTAATAATTTTCAAATCTCATCAAATACTTGTTTGTTTGATTGCCGGATTCATGCAACTATGTTTTATTCATGCAATCATATGTACTAATAAAACATACAAACAAACATTTATCATACATCACATGCATAATAAAAATAAATATGGACGATTACGGCCTTTTCCTAATTGATCCACGTGAGCCATACGTTGATCACAAGTCTGTCTAAGGTGATGCAGGTATGTAATGCAATCCTATTACATTTTTGCTTCCATTATACATGTCTTGATTCTTGATGCTCCATCTTCAATCTCAATCTCCCACTCATTCTAAAGATTTTACATTTAAATCGTGCAAACAAGAGAATAGGGATACAAATCCGGGGTGGGATACATCAGAAAATAGAGAGAGCGGCCTCGCAGGCCCGATAACCAAAATCACAATAATAATGAAACAATAAAAACCTAAACATTCACCTAAACACATTGGTCAAGGCTCGTAATCATCCATCATGCAATCACAACATATGTAATTAAACATTAAACTAACCAATTACATCATATGTAATTGGACTAATTACATCACATGTAATTAGGGCACAATAATTAATTTATTCTATCGTTTCCCACTAATCGCATCATTAATTGAAAATAAAATTAACAAATTAAATAAAACCATTTTATTTAATTTCTAATTTATTAAATTTCAATTAATTGGTAAAATCATTATTTTACCATTTAACCATCATATTAATCGAAAATAAAATTAACAAATTAGATGAAACATTTTCATGTAATTTCTAATTAATTAAATTTTCATTTACTTGATAAAATCATTATTTTACCTTCTTAATCATAATGGTAATCAAAAATAAAATTAACAAATTAAATGAAACATTTTCATTTAATTTTCAATTAATTAAATTTTCAATTACTTGATAAAATCACTATTTTACCTCAAATCATAATATTAGCCAAAAATAAAATTAACAAATTAAATGAAACATTTCCATTCAATTTCCAATTAATTAAATTTTCAACTAATTGTAAAATCTCCATTTTACACTTAATAATTAAAAATTATATTTTTAATTAATTAAGTTTATGATTTATTAATTCAAAAATTAATATCCGGATAAAACATCTAAAATGACCCAAAATTAATTTATGGACTCCAAACAATTTGGATCCAAAATTAAAAATGCAATTTTCAACTCCAAAATTATCTTTAATTTTCGGATTTAACAAAATATTTTTTTTTTTTTAAAACGAAAATTACACTGTTCATCTTCCCAAAATTGAAATTAGGGTTAGGGTTTTGCTTACCCTAGCGCCGCCTGGAGATCTTCGTGTAACATGTGCCGCCGCCTTCTGCTGCAACCGTTTGCAACAGGATGAGCGCAGCAGCTTCAAGATTGGCGACGCCTTCTGCTGCAACGTTTGCAACAGGATGAGCGGCGATTTTCTTGGCGCGCCCAGCCAAAAAGACGATCCCATTCCCTCATCGTTCACAGCCTGGTCGCGATTCCAGCGGCCAGAGGTTGACGTCCGGTCTGGGCAAGCCGCGCACGTTGACAGAGAAACGATTTCTCCACCAAGTCGCCGACGTGCCTTGCTGTCGGGCTCGTACAGAAACATGAACATCCAGGCACGATTTCAAAACGATGAACATTGGGGTTTCAATCAAAAATCGATTTTAATTGATTTTCTATATTTTTCCGGATCCGTAATTTCTGAAAATTCGAACACGTCGATTGGGAACGATCTAATAAAAAATTAATTATTGAATATATGAATCAAAGCGCAACCTGGCTCTGATACCACTGTTGGGTTTCCGTACCCCGACGCCAGATCCAAACGCAGCGGAAATAATACAATAGCAGATCTGACCCGGGGACGGTCGATCGCGCCTGATTCATATATTAACATGCAAATATCAAATATTAATGCACGAAAAGGAATTACCGTTCACCGATGTGAATCTGATAGCGGTCACCCTCGAGTCCAACCAACCTGACCAGATCTACAAGCACGACATCAGTGCTAGTGTGATGACGGCTATTCTCAGAGAGTGAGTGTATTGGAATTCTTTAACCCTAGACAAGATGTTATATTTATAGTGGCAATTAGTTAGCTAATTGGGCTAGGGTCCATAAAGCTCATCAGGCAACATTTGGCTTGCTGGGCATTTATGCTAACAAATATGGTTATGCCCAAAGCGCCATCAATTTTTCTAGCATCATCCAAGAGATTCTATGAAATCACGGATATGCAAATCGGATGAAGCTCTCCAAAGTTCCAAGTTTTCAGCTTCCTTTTCCAGGCGTAAACCAGAATTTTATATTTGGTGAGCTAATAACAAGTTTTTACATGAAAAACAAAATTCATTACCAAAGCATCAAAAATATATAATAAAGTCAACATATGATGACATAAAATAAAATTTTAACATATTAATTTGATGGGAAGCATCCAAAGTGGAGGCAAATAAACATGGGAAGTTAATTCAGTTATTGGAGCTACAACAGTAGGGCTCAAATCAGAAACGACGATAGGTTGCTCAAAGAGAGCAATCTCAATATTGGGCAGCCCATTACTAGATTCAGTTGCTCCCAGCCCATCATTTAGCATCCCAAAAGTCCAGAACTAATTTCAGTCTGGCCATCCCCCGTTTAATTGTTCGATTCTCGATCTAAAATTTGTTCGCTGTTATCGCCAGTTTAATCCGGTACACTAAGATACTGTTATGAGTGAAGTCCGGGAATGGATCAAGCCACTTTGGGCCTAACATATGCAGTCTTTCATTTCATTATAAAGAGATGGTTTCTACGACTCGAATATGTGACCTCCAGGATCACGTGACAACAATTTTACCGTTGTGCAATGCTACCAGATGCATAATGCAGTAAATACTGAGACCTATTAAATGCATTCCACGATGCATAGTTCAATAAATATTGAACACTAATTAAATATATTCTTTATTTTTTTTATTTACTATTAAACAGGCCATGGAGTATGGGCACACACCTAGTATAAACACAACCAAAATAAAAATAATAAACTACTGTAAATGATGCAACATGATATTGGTGTTCGCCGCCGATGAGATATTATCTCTTAACCCGGGTGTTTCTCCTACCGGTGGTGTTCTCGTTCTCATGCTGAATCTTCATCCCACAAGTTTCTTTATTGTCCTGATACTGATTTGATCTATTATCAACGATATTGTGGCAACCGGTAGTTATCTCCCGCCGACAAGGTTTATCCTCGTGATGGCTTTGTTCGTAGGTGGTGGTCTATGCGGTGGGTTTGGTCTTGGAGGACGATTTGGTGGAAGGCCTAGTGGTGATTTTGGTTGCCACACACTAGTATTACATCATGCCAGTGCACTGGGGATTGGCACGAGTGCTGGTGTTGGATAACTATAAGGATTATTTCTCGTACTTCGATGAATTTATCCATTTGCAGACTTTTCTGTTGGGTTTTTGATTTATTCTATGTAATCAATGGATGTTTGTGATCTTGTATGGACTGGATGTGGACCTGAATCTACGCACCAATACTAATAAACCATGGTGTCAATCATGATTTGGTAAACCATGATTGAAAATTTATATATCTTGATACATGGAGCAAATCCACATCGGTGCATGCAAGAATTTCTCGATTTATTGTAGTATTCGACTTTTGGAGACCCAAATCACAACTCAAGCCCAAAAAACTTAGGGGGAATTGCAGGGAAATACCATTTATAGGACCTAAATTCACTTAAGTTAGCAAAAAAAGAGTGTGCAATTATATCCGGTTTTAAGATAAGTTTATTCACATAGTCCCATTTTTGGACATTTATTGTATTTAACTCTTTCTTGTTTACTAAAATACCCTTGGCTATTCTCGTTCTTCCAGTCAACACAACAATTTCTCCCGTCCACATAAACCCTAATCCAGTACTCAATCTCCACCCTTTTGTTTTTCCCATTCCTCCATCAATTTTGCCACTCGTGAGATGAGATTGAGGTTTGTTGGGTCTCCTCTGTCACTTCCTTCTCTTCATTTGTCACTTTTTTCTTTACAATTTTTTTTTTGTTTTCTGATCGAGTGGATTGACCTCATATTCAATGGCAGAAATATGACTGTCGCGATTCATTGACTTTTCTTTTTATTTTATTTTTCTTCTCTTTAATTGTTATTTTAAGCTGTTAGTGGGCATATAATGAATTATTATTGGCAGTATGGTGGCGGGGATGGTGAAGTTGGAGAAGGGGATGGATATACGTAAGGAGGTGGTGGTGGAGATGTATAAACGTAAGGTGACGGCGGCGGCTCATTCTCTGATGGTGGTGGTGGTGGAGAATAATGAGTTGGAAAATGAGAGGTGGCTGCTGCTGAAACTTGATGATGATGAAGATAGATTTTAGGGCTAGGGTTTTCAGTTGAATGTGGATATATGCTTTGAACACATCGAAGACTGAAAAATCATATGATTTCTTCTTCATAGGATATACCCAGCATCATCTAAAAAAATCATCAATGAACGAGACAAAGTATCTCGCTCCTCCTAGAGATACAACAGGTGTTTGCAAAATATCAGAATGAATCAGCTTCAAATGTCGCTGCTCTTGGCAGTAGATGTGCCAAACTTTAGTCTGTGCTGTTGACTGATAACACAATGCTCACAGAAGGGTAGAGTCACTTTTGTAAGCCCCGGCAGCAGCTTCCGTTCTGAGAGAACCTTCAACCCCCTTTCTGACATATGCACGAGCTTTCTATGCCATAACACTGTTATGTATTCTCCCGAACTAGTCGATGTAACAACTAGTTCTGCCTCTTTGTGTGTTTTCCCCAAAAGTATATACAGATTTGCAGCAGTCTTTTCCGCATTCATTACTACAAGCGCTCCTCTCACAATCATGATCACATTTTCAATACGGGTCTTGCACCCCATTTCATCAGGTTGTCCCAAAGGCAAAAGATTCTTTGTCAGGCCCTTCACATGTCGTACCCTTGTATGGTGCGAATAGTACCATCAAACATTTTTAATTTGATGGTTCCAACCCCAGCGATTTCCAAGGCATGATCATTTCCCAAGAATACTGATCCTCCCGAGACTGGCTCATACTGATTGAGCCATTCTCTCCGAGACGTCATGTGCCATGTCGCTCATTAGTCCATTATCCATGTATCACAAAGCTTTTGTCTGCCTTCCGCAACAGTTGCTGCTTCACTGAATAGTATTTCTCCACCGTCTGAGGTATTGACAAGATTTCATTGAGGATCTTTTTCGAGACTCTTCTTACTTGTACAATCTTTCTTGAAGTGCCCTTTACCACCACATTTATAGCAGTAAAAATTCCTCTTCTTACTTCTGGATTTGATCTACCATACTTGTGGCTCCCATTGGAGTCACGCTCCGTCGATCTTCCTCTCATCATCGGCAAAGCCTCTGCATGCTTCGAATTTGCCAACCTCTTCCTTGTTCTTGCACCTACTTTCTTCTTCAAGCCACAACTGCAACATTGTTGAAGACTAACATATCAGTAGCGATATTGTTGGTCAGATTGATGATGAGTTGATCGTAAGAATCTGATAGACTTTGAAGTAGAAGCTCTGCACGTTCAACTTCTTCTTTTTTATGCCCCAAAGTAGTGAGTTGGGCAAATAGAGTATTCAGTGTGTTGATATGGTCAGTCGCCGATGAGGCTTCCGACATCCGAAGAGTATAAAGCCTTCTCTTTAAGAAAATCTTGTTGTGTAGTGACTTGACCTCGTATAAGTTTGTCAGAGTATCCCAAATATCTTTCGCATTTTTCTTTTCAGCAATACTTGACAAAACATCATCTGCTAGAGCCAAATGCAGATTGGCAATTGTAAGGACCCCTAGCCCTTAACCCTTGATTAGTGTATTAACCACTATGTGTGGCACATGCTTCCAATACAAATCAAACGGGAAGCTCAGATGATACTTTACCATTGAATGACAATTACAAAATTTTCTTTAATACTCAATGTTATAAGATCATCATCCTAACAACCAATAGACTCATATGTTCGCCCTTTACCATCCCCTTGGTGCCACTTTTTACATTGTGGGCTTTTATAAAAATTTGGGCAGAGTCTCCCCATAAATAGAGTTATCCCAAAATAAAAGCACAACACATAACAAAATTCCCGGCCAGGGAAAACATAATACTCATCAGAATGCAGCAATACCAAGTACATTCCCAGCCAGGGAAGACACCACACATATGATAACAAAAGTGGGTTTCAACACCCACATAATACACCAATGTCTCTCATATCATTAGCAATTCTACCCTTAATTGCATGCAACATAGAATGACAGAGAGAAAGGCTCATGCCTTTATATACAATCCATATACAAGTATAATCGTGCTCACATGCGAGCATCATGAATATGTATATAACCCTTAGGTGTATATAAGTACTCTATACGATACCGTGCTCCATCAAGCCATGGTACCACGATCCTGGGAGTACATCCAATCAACAGCTCGAGCTCATCTCCAAAGCCATCGATGTACCTGTTCACCTGCCCCAACAGAGACAGCCCCCCAACGGGGTGAGCATACCAATACACAAAATCCCATAATCACAATAATGAAATTCATAATTTACAACAAAGGTAAATACTAATGAATTTAAATGATACTCCCTGGATGGCAACCTCATCCGGGATTCCGTGTACTGTCCATGTCCTCACAATCATCAAACTCATCAAATCTCAAAAATCAGTAAATCAACACATTCATTAACCCATCGCATGCCTAATCCTCGAGTATCAATAGATAGTGATTCCAAATTCATTATACATGCAAATATAGATATCTCAATATCTAATACTGATTTCACAACCTCGCTATCAATCACAGATAGCTCAAATGCCTAGCATTTATTTTACCAATCCTTCATTATACCTAGACATCTCAAATGTCTTATAATGAATACATGATTCTACGAACCTAGACATCTCAAATGTCTTATAATGAATACATGATTCTACGAACCTAGACATCTCAAATGTCTTATAATGAATACATGATTCTACGAACCTAGACATCTCAAATGTCTTATAATGAATACATGATTCTACGAACCTAGACATCTCAAATGTCTTATAATAGTCATATAAACCCAGTACCCCTTATATCTTGTAAGAGTTATCCTACTCTAGTGTCACGCACGCTACAAGCGGCGATATTAAGATTTGGTCGTTCCTTGGCTATATCAACATATATATATATAACCATACGCACAATATTCAATGCAATCAAAAAAATACCTTATGCATTTCACAATGCTCTAATATATATAGTAATGCTCGTACGTCGCACGTACCTTAAATCTCCGAAGTCCGAGCCAAACCTTGCTCGAGTTCCTTGCCCCGAGGAACGATGTGCTAACACGATAAATAATTCACAATTATTTACGAACATGCAACCCATGCTCAAGCACACCCATATCCCTCAAAATATTGTCAACACACGACAATTAACCTTTTAAAAGACGCGGGGCAGGGTACATGCAGGGAGGGAACAAATGAGACAATATCGAAAATTGTTCAAGAACACCCTACAAATTTTCGAACCCTTATCTCACAAATCGAACCCAATTAAACACCATAAATCATCTAAAATGTGAATTAAACCAACAATAGCAAGAATCATCACCCTTGCCAAAAACCCCCAAATTTTCGAACTCAAGCCCTTAAATTCGAACCCAATAATTCTTTAAATTCGAACACAATAATTCACAAAAAGGCAGGGGAATACATCACAAGCATGGAAAAGGGGTAAGGAAGGTTACCCATACGAAGATCGGAAGGAAAATCGACCAAAATCGAAGAACCCTAGAATTTGGGGATTGACGCATTCCTGTAAAATTCGAACTCAAAACGCGACGAAACTCTCAATTGCCGGAGGGGATAGCTGCGCCTCGACGAGACGAAGCCGGTGGCGGGTCGCACGCGCCGAACTGCGGCCGGACGGCGGCGGGCGCACGGCCTGAAGCCGCGGGGGCTGGAGCAGATCGAAAATGGCGCGGACGCGGGAGGGAGAGAGAAGGTAAGGCTGAAATGAAATTTTTTTAATTAAATCTCGGGTTCAACTGGTATTTATAGCAAAAATACCCCGAAAAATTAATAGCCCCACAAATACATCATGATTCATTAAAAATCATCTGTTTTCAAAAATTCTCTCTCTAACTCCAAAACCCCCTACCGTTGCTCACACAAGCACCCGAGATCCCGAGACACATCAAAAACCCAACTCTTAGGTTTTTTACCCAAATGAGAATACAATCTCAACCTCTGGATCCAACGATCCCAACTACCCAAATAAACGAGCCCGAAAGGCCCAACACTACGATAAAACTCCAAATCGCCACGTAAAACCACTTTAGGGGTTATTAACACTCCGGGATTAACATCTATAATCCCTGGTCATCACAATATCCCCCACTAAAAGAATTTTGTCCTCGAAATTAACACCGGTGTATCACATAACACCCAGGCTACACAACAACATGAAGCCATAACCTCGATTCTTGACCATATCAGAATCGTATTAATAAACGCGAGGATACTTACCTCTCTTCAAACTCTGAAACAGAGCGACTTACCAAAACCAACATATCACCTAAGAGGCAAAACGTACCTCGATGCGGGTCATCCCAAAAGTCAGTCCATCATGACTGCGAAACAACCGATACTTACGACTGTAGATCGGACAGTCATCCTTAGTTCTAATACAACTAGTAAGAACGCATCCTGAATGACACCTCAACCGTGAAAACGTTGACCTCGTGTCGAACTCCGGTGTGGAATAGACTTCCAAATCCATCATAACGCCAAAGAGTGCCAGCACAGCTCAACGCTAATAATCCAAAAGCAGTTAGTCAACTGAAACTGTAAGGATTCGAATCGCTCCCGATTCCATCGTAGATATCATTCAATGACATCTCTATCATGACTCACGATGGCTAACATACATCGTTACGAGGGAACCATTAGTATACCACAGTGTATACATACCAACCTGGTTTCCACTTTCAAACCTCCTCCATCGAAGGAGCAGTCGCATCATTGCAACTTAATTTGGGCAACTCACGGCCACAGATTCACATAAAAGACATCTCACAAGATGTCCACCTTCGGATATCCCAAGAACCACATCCTGGTCATAAATAAACAATCGAGACTCCACAGAGTTTCAAATTTGAAAGGACATGCAATAAACCTATTGCATCCTCAACGCTTGTATCGACAGTGACACCCAACCAATCCGAATTCCTGCCATCCCTTGATAATCCTAGGATTTAACAATCCAAACTCGGGAAGGCTATCGAAAACTCGAAAGAAAATACCAACAAGGGAAATACCTTAACCCACACAAGATAATCCTTCCTCAAAGGGAGTCAACTAACTTCACGATGTATTCCACACAATTATCGTGCCATGGAGATTCCCAATCTCAAGGTGCTTCATATCTCTCGTCAGAGATTTAACCATCCAAAAATAGCATAACTCTATGCTTGACAAAAGGAAATCAACAACTGGCATCCGTATACTCATCGGTATACCTGCCTAAGCACGAACACCTCATGCATACTCAATGCACTATGCTCGGGTATCTGCAACATACCCCTAAGCCCCAAACACAACCGTCAATTCTGATTCATTCCCTACCCAGTGGAGAATGATAACCGACGATCAACAACACGGTGTGATTCCCAAAATCAACACCACACGTACCAACTCACTGAATCTTTCAAAGATTCCCAAATAGGTATAATACTACCTCCTTCCTCACAAGGGAAGTGCCATCGAACTCGAGATCCACTAGTCTCGAACCACCGTTCGGAAAAAACTGGATACAATAACACCCATTGTATCCCTAATACACGGGTTCCCTTAGATTGAGTCAATAACGACCTGATGACTCTCTTGTTGGTACTCCAACATCCTGAGCTGTCCCAGACAAGTCTCACCAAGATTAAACATAAACGTATACACGTTTCAGTGAGGCCTGCACAACCTCAACCTCAAATGACATGGTGACTACTAGAGTCCACCACAATCCACATCGTATCACCTTACGATTTGCCACACTTGGTTCCAACAAGCAGTATAACGGCTCTAGCAAGCCCCTCATGGTGCTGCACACACACGGCAGACAAACTAGTCGCTGCCTCTCTAGGTTCACCTCAAACCTACCAACAAGACGGACGTTTCCGTACGGCACACCATACCGTGGGAAGAAAAATCAATAGAGTAGTGGGTCTTTACCCAACAATCCTCAAATGCCGATACACCCTAGACACTCCAATGTCCCTATGTACTTAACATAACCTGATCCTACTCCCTTAGGACCTATTCTACACCCTCAAGGGTGGTGTGACCATGTCTACCACATGTCACATCGACAGAAGGCGAGTAATTTTCTCCATGATTACTCCTGTCGTCAAATCACATGGCCAAAAGCCATTCCAACGAGCATACCTCAAGGGTATCACCACTCGTAATATGATTACCCCAAACATAAGCTGCGGTACAACCACATGTACATCGCATCCATCCATTCCTCGAGCAACCCGCTCGGTATAAGGGCCACGTCAATCGGTGCCGCACACACCACCTGGTGCTCGGTACCGGCACCCAAGGCATACCACTAAAAACGTATACTCAACACATTGTTCATCGTAACGGTGATGCATGTCTAATAAGACATCTCCTACACCATCGTCATCGTCATCCTGTGACGACACATGCCAACTCATGGCATCTAAGGCATTGTCAACTAGTGACGATACATGTACATCAGCGTATGTCATCCACTATCATGCTAGTAAAATAGGCATAATAAAACATGTATATCAACGCATGCCAGCTACAATAAAGCTAATAGAATAGCAATATCTCACACCTCATCGCTAACAATATAGCGGCATACCTGTCTCCATCGCTCAATAATAGTACGTAATCAGCACCTATCGCTCGGAGGCGGCAAATTCCTGTGCTGAGTACATAGCGGCACAATCCATCCCTATAGAATCGACGGCATGACACCTCGTCATATAATAAGTGGCATGAAACCTCGCTATACACCTGAGCATGAATCATCGTCCACATAATAGCGGAAAGAGGCATCGCTAGCAATACATCTGGCGGAATGAACCATCGCCAATCAATATAGCGGAATGAACCATCCCTATCAATACACCTGGCGGAATGAACCATCGCCAATCAATATAGCGGAATGAACCATCGCTATAATACACCTGGCGGAATGAACCATCGCCAATCAATATAGCGGAATGAACCATCGCTATCAACCGTGTCCTCATAGAGAAATGAATATAAATCGACACATGAAATTATGGTTCCTCCTTCCTTTTCCACGTAAGCGGAATTTTTCCTCGCTTCCTATGGAATCCACGTAAGCAGAATTCTTGCTCCTTATGGAAATCCACGTAAGCGGAATTTTTCCTCGCTTCCTATGGAATCCATGTCAGCAGAATTCTTGCTTCTTATGGAATTGAGTCACTTATCAGTAGTGCATTTCAATGCTTCTTACTACTCCACATAAGCGGAATTTTTCCTCGCTTCATATGGACCTTAGCGTAAGCATTGAAATCCTCACTAGGATAACCTGGACTCGTGAAATATCAATAGTGCATTTCAATGCTTCTTACTACTCCATATAAGCGGAATTCTTCCTCGCTTCATATGGACCTTAGTGTAAGCATTGAAATCCTCACTTTATATTTCACAATATACATATGCAAAACGATGCGTATCAACATGTATCATATCATAATGCACTATCTTATGCATACCTTGATTTACCTTGTGTTAAATGACTAAACACATAATACATGTTGCCCTTGGGATGCCCGTACATATGTATAATCATCATTCCTTTTCGTATTCCATATTTCCTGTAACCTGCAACCATCAGGGTTAGCAGCAATAGCCATATACGCTATGCATCAAACATTCAATACATATATGCAACCACTTGCATGTCAATACGTATACCAAGACATGTTACCTCGGAAATATCCCTTTTACCTGATTTTCTTACAAAATCAGATTCCTTGGCACGTAACACACGGAGTGCCAGACATTACTATTAATGTCATCCTATCGTGTTCCACACGATTCCTGCAACCACAATGGTTAGCAATACCACTTTTCATATCATAATAGCACATAAACAATTTGTTATGTCATACAACATTAATGCCATCATGCATAAATATGTGCTATCAATAACTTCCTAGGCCCTTAACAGCCCCAATGAGCAACCACTGCTCTGATACCACTAATGTAAGGATCCCTAGCCCTTAACCCTTGATTAGTGTATTAACCACTATGTGTGGCACATGCTTCCAATACAAATCAAACGGGAAGCTCAGATGATACTTTACCATTGAATGGCAATTACAAAATTTTCTTTAATACTCAATGTTATAAGATCATCATCCTAACAACCAATAGACTCATATGTTCGCCCTTTACCATCCCGTTGGTGCCACTTTTTACATTGTTGGCTTTTATAAAAATTTGGGCAGAGTCTCCCCATAAATAGAGCTATCCCGAAATAAAAGCACAACACATAACATAATTCCCGGCCAGGGAAAACATAATACTCATCAGAATGCAGCAATACCAAGTACATTCCCAGCCAGGGAAGACACCACACATATGATAACAAAAGTGGGTTTCAACACCCACATAATACACCAATGTCTCTCATATCATTAGCAATTCTACCCTTAATTGCATGCAACATAGAATGACAGAGAGAAAGGCTCATGCCTTTATATACAATCCATATACAAGTATAATCGTGCTCACATGCGAGCATCATGAATATGTATATAACCCTTAGGTGTATATAAGTACTCTATACGATACCGTGCTCCATCAAGCCCTGATACCACGATCCTGGGAGTACATCCAATCAACAGCTCGAGCTCATCTCCAAAGCCATCGATGTACCTATTCACCTGCCCTAACAGAGACAGCCCCCCAACGGGGTGAGCATACCAATACACAAAATCCCATAATCACAATAATGAAATTCATAATTTACAACAAAGGTAAATACTAATGAATTTAAATGATACTCCCTGGATGGCAACCTCATCCGGATTCCGTGTACTGTCCATGTCCTCACAATCATCAAACTCATCAAATCTCAAAAATCAGTAAATCAACACATTGATTAACCCATCGCATGCCTAATCCTCGAGTATCAATAGATAGTGATTCCAAATTCATTATACATGCAAATATAGATATCCCAATATCTAATACTGATTTCACAACCTCGCTATCAATCATAGATAGCTCAAATGCCTAGCATTTATTTTACAAATCCTTCATTATACCTAGACATCTCAAATGTCTTATAATGAATACATGATTCTACGAACCTAGACATCTCAAATGTCTTATAATGAATACATGATTCTACGAACCTAGACATCTCAAATGTCTTATAATGAATACATGATTCTACGAACCTAGACATCTCAAATGTCTTATAATGAATACATGATTCTACGAACCTAGACATCTCAAATGTCTTATAATGAATACATGATTCTACGAACCTAGACATCTCAAATGTCTTATAATGAATACATGATTCTACGAACCTAGACATCTCAAATGTCTTATAATAGTCATATAAACCCAGTACCCCTTATATCTTGTAAGAGTTATCCTACTCTAGTGTCACGCACTCTACAAGCGGCGATATCAAGATTTGGTCGTTCCTTGGCTATATCAACATATATATATATAACCATACGCACAATATTCAATGCAATCAAAAAAATACCTTATGCATTTCACAATGCTCTAATATATATAGTAATGCTCGTACGTCGCACGTACCTTAAATCTCCGAAGTCCGAGCCAAACCTTGCTCGAGTTCCTTGCCCCGAGGAACGATGTGCTAACACGATAAATAATTCACAATTATTTACGAACATGCAACCCATGCTCAAGCACACCCATATCCCTCAAAATATTGTCAACACACGACAATTAACCTTTTAAAAGACGCGGGGCAGGGTACATGCAGGGAGGGAACAAATGAGACAATATCGAAAATTGTTCAAGAACACCCTACAATTTTCGAACCCTTATCTCACAAATCGAACCCAATTAAACACCATAAATCATCTAAAATGTGAATTAAACCAACAATAGCAAGAATCATCACCCTTGCCAAAAACCCCCAAATTTTCGAACTCAAGCCCTTAAATTCGAACCCAATAATTCTTTAAATTCGAACACAATAATTCACAAAAAGGCAGGGGAATACATCACAAGCATGGAAAAGGGGTAAGGAAGGTTACCCATACGAAGATCGGAAGGAAAATCGACCGAAATCGAAGAACCCTAGAATTTGGGGATCGACGCATTCCTGTAAAATTCGAACTCAAAACGCGACGAAACTCTCAATTGCCGGAGGGGATAGCTGCGCCTCGACGAGACGAAGCCGGTGGCAGGTCGCACGCGCCGAACGGCGGCCGGACGGCGGCGGGCGCACGGCCTGAAGCTGCGGGGGCTGGAGCAGATCGGAAATGGCGCGGACGTGGGAGGGAGAGAGAAGGTAAGGCTGAAATGAAATTTTTTTAATTAAATCTCGGGTTCAACTGGTATTTATAGCAAAAATACCCCGAAAAATTAATAGCCCCACAAATACATCATGATTCATTAAAAATCATCTGTTTTCAAAAATTCTCTCTCTAACTCCAAAACCCCCTACCGGTGCTCACACAAGCACCCGAGATCCCGAGACACATCAAAAACCCAACTCTTAGGTTTTTCACCCAAATGAGAATACAATCTCAACCTCTGGATCCAACGATCCCAACTACCCAAATTAACGAGCCCGAAAGGCCCAACACTACGATTAAACTCCAAATCGCCACGTAAAACCACTTTAGGGGTTATTAACACTCCGGGATTAACATCTATAATCCCTGGTCATCACAGCAATAGTATTACCGTTCATCTCATTCGACTTTTCATCGTCCATGCCCTCCTTCGGCCTATCTCCAATAGCCGCCAAGCAACGATCTTTTCGTAGAACTGCTTGCATCTTCATTTTCCACAATATGAAATTACTTCCATTGAATTTTTCAATCTCGAACCGTGCCGCCATTCCAACAACAATAAAATTGCCTCAAAAAAAATATCTCAAAAAATCTTTTATGATGTGGAAGATCAGTCAAGGCTGCAACCACAGAGCATACTTAGAATTTTTAAGATTTTTACAACGAGGCTCGGATACCACTTGTTGGCCCTAGATGCGGCAACATGAGATAGAAAATAACAAAAATGAAGAATAAAATGGACAACGAAATTTACGTGTAACCACGGGCAAGATGAAAAGATTCCAATATAATATGTTATAGGTTACAACATCTCGCTATCTTTAAAAAAGAACAACACTCAATATAGGAGAAAACTAGCTCACAAATATTATAGAAATACATACTCAAATGTATATATGAGATAACACTCTGAAAATGGGATGAATGAAATGAAATCAGAAGAGCTCTATTTATAGGGTGAATATGTGCATTAAATGCACATCTCCCAACTACCAGCTTCCTATCCGCTAATTGCCAACAAATGAAATTATTGTGCAATTTGCACAACTTGTCAACAATTGTGACATTCGCCAACATGTTGAAGATCTTTGGCCATAATTTGGATTCTACAACATGATCAAGATCGAAATTTAGTTTTAGTTTCACCCCTAAACTATAGTATGATAAAGAGGGATTGGAGCTGATTGGCTTGTTGTAGAGTTTTAACGGTGGTTGGGTCTGCTTGTTTGGAGTTAAATAGGGAGGAGCACATTGTTAATCTGATTGTGAATTTCAGTTGTATAGTGTTTGATGAGTTGGACCTGAGTTCTACTCTGAGTTCGGATGGTAATTTGACTCAGTATTTGTCTCTTCTTTAATAATTTTTTAAAATAAAAAGTAGTTGCTTTTCCAACTTTTTGTCCGTTATGTTGTGGATGCTCTAAAGGGCATCCCAGCCATTGCACATCAATGGTACAGCTGCCCTAAGGACCCTGTCTTTGAGGCAGCATTAAAGGAACCATTTTTGTCGTGGTGATGGAACAAATCATGCTTTGTCGGATTTGATGATCTTTGTGCTATTAATAAAAATAATCCCACCTTCAGGATCTGCAATTATGTTTGAGTTTATGGTTTCCACGAGATTTTGTTTCTAGACCTCGTTGGCACTTCTCTCTTCAATTATTCAAGTCCACTAAACAAATAATGCACTACTGTCACTACTGTCAATTACATGGTGTCATTACACAGACGAAGCATACCTGATACTTCACGGGACAAATTGCGTAAAGCTTTACGTGAAATCAGTGTCAAAATAATCAAACCAGATCACTTGATGGATACTTCGAAACAAGGCCAAGGTCTGGCAGTTACTGGGCATCAAGAAACGACGGTTGAGTGGTTGATGACTTGTAAATAACTGGAAGAAACAGAATGGCCGTTGAACTCTTTCTTCATGCAGGGCTATATATAAAAAGCATAAGGCTGCGGTTGAAGATGTTAACATTTATTTTTGTAACACTTCCATTTAGTGTTCATTTAAGTGTTCATTCATTTAAGTGTTAATTAAAGTGCTCATTTAAGTGTTTGTTCATTTAAGTGGTCTATAATATTTCACATTCATCTTCATATGCTCATTGATGGTATTGAGCTTATATATACTAGATGTTTGGGTCCCTAAGCTAATCAATCTATTAAGCCCTCAAGACACCATCTAAAGGAGATTGATAAAGGTTTAGAAGTACCCTTACAACTACAGTTTCAGGTTCCTGGATCAAAAGCAAAACAATGGCTGAAGGTAACCCGATCCTGAACATTTATATTTCCGCATATTCGATTTTGTGTGCCATATGTTTAGGTACATTGAAAATCTATTAAGTATTCATGTTAGAATTTCTAACAGTTGGTATCAGAGCGGTTTTTGCCTTTGCTTTGATAAATTTGAGATTTTTGATCTAGGCCAAAAATTCTGAAAAATTGTCATGATACAAATTTAATTTCTATCATGAATTTTTGCACAATTTTCGAAATAAAACCTCAAATCAGATATGGAAATTATCATGAACTTTAAAAAATTCCCAATTTCAATTTTGTTGAAACCCTAGCCTTTGAAATTATGAAATTGGCCGCTGATTGGAACCCACTTCCGACGATAAATGGTACCGGTCGAACCACCATGAAAGGAAGGCCATCGGACGCCGCTGGACGGAATCGTATATCGGAAAATCGGCCGGGATTGGATCGCGTTTTTGGTGCGCGTGATCTGTCTCTTTTGATCGATTTTTGATTGATTTCCGACCATTTTGTTTGCGGCTCTGCATGTAATCGTCAAATAAGTGAATCCAAGGATCTGGGCGATGGTATTCGATAGCATAAGGCCGTCGATCGAACGGATTTTGGCCCAGTAATAACGCCCTGCGCGAGAAATTAAATCCCGAAAATTTGGAGGCCGATTTGCGCCAGTCCGCTACGGGTTTTGGGAGGCGACCATTCGGAGGTGCTCTCATGGCAATGGTCGACGTTGGTCGACTGCGATTTTGCCGGAAGAGATGGCGGCGGCGGCGCTAATTTCATTAGGGTTAGGGTTATGGCTTTGGTGATTTTGGGAATTAGGGTTGGTTCAATTTAAGGTCTTGTTTGGTGCTGATTTTTCTGATTTGGCATGTTTAATTTTAAGGCCTGTTTGGTTCTGTTTCATTCTGAAATTCGAAATTCTTCCTTATTATTATTATTTTTTTAAACTATTTTATGCAATCTTTATGTGTAATTTTGATTGTTTTATTATGGATAAATGCACCATAATTTACGTAAAGCATAAAATATTTTTATCCATGAATAATTAAGATGTCTAAGTAATTCGTATAGTTTAATTGATTAAAGTATAGCCACAGCAGCTTTAATTGATTAAATTATTCATTAATCATGTGAATTACATAAAGTACAATAGACAATATTTATATGAATTAAGATATAGCATAAAATATTTTTATGCATTCAGAATAAATGTCTAAGTGATTCGTATAGTTTAATTAATTAGAGTATAGCCACAACAGCTTTAATTGATTGAATTATACATTAATTTTGTGGATCACTTAAAGTATAATAGACATTACATTAATTCAACTATGACATAGTTTTATGCATTTTACATTAAATGTCTATGTGATATGCATTATATGATTGATTAAAGTGTGGCCACAGCAGCCTTAATTAATTAAATTATGCATTAATTTCTCAAACATCACATAAAGCTAAATAGACATTCCTTGTAATTAATTATATTTGATATAATGAAATTTATCCCACAGTAAATTTTATTATATTAAATATGTTTAATTAGGATGAGATATTGAATTATTTTCTTAATTTGCCCACAGGTATTAAGAATGTCGGATAATTCGATAGTTTTATCATAAAGTCATATGAATTTATTTGAATTAGAAATTTAGCCCACATGTAATTTCTATATCAGGGATTCATTTGTTATTGCATGGTTTACATTGATAAAGCATGTCATTTGGTTATTTGCTTCAAAATTTGTGGTAAGCATGTATTTTGGATTTTTATTGCGGCTATTCAACCTGTTAATTTATCTGATATGACATGTACAGTTCCTGAGCTCAAAAGTGATAACTAGAATGATCCTGAGACGTTTTCACAAGCGATGGAAAGTAAGGAATCCAAATTATGGTTTGATGCCATGAATGATGGGATGGATTAAATGGCACATAACGGAGTCTGGGAGTTGGTTCAGTTACCTGATGGTGTAAAAGCCATTTGATATAGATGGGTCTTGAAAACAAAGAAAGACTCACTAGGTAACGATGAACAATATAAGACTAGACTCGTTGCAAAAGGATCCAGTCAAAAGGAAGGAATTGATTATACAGAGACATGTTCTCATGTATCTATGAAAGATTCTCTCTGTGTAGTTATGGCATTAGTAATCCATTTTGATATGGATTACATCAAATAGATGTGAAAACGGCATTCCTCAATGATGACATTGAGGGAGAGGTTTATATGAAACAATCTAAAGGATTCTCCTCTAGTGATGGTGAACATTTGGTGTGTAAGCTTAAGAAATCTACGTACGGATTGAAACAAACCTCCCATCAATGGCATTTAAAATTTCATCACGTTATCTCTTCATTTGGTTTTGTTGAGAACGCAATGGATCAATGTATATACCAGAAGGTTAGTGGGAGTAAAATTTGTTTCTTGGTATTGTATGTAGATGATATATTACTTGCAACCAATGATAAGGGGTTTCTATATGAGGTGAAACAATTTCTCTCTAAGAACTTTGATATGAAGGATATGGGTGAGGCTTCTTATGTCATTGGTATTAAAATCCATAGGAATAGATTCAAATACATTTTTGGGTTTATCGCAAGAAACCTATATAAACAAAGTGCTGAAGAGGTTTCGGATGAGTGATTGTTCACCAAGTGTAGCATCCATTGTGAAAGGTGATAGATTCAATTTGAATCAATGTCCAAGAAATGAGTTTGAAAAGGAACAAATGAAAAACGTTCCATATGCTTCTTGTGTTGGAAGCCGAATGTATGCTCAAGTCTGTATTAGACTTGATATTGCATTTGTTGTGTGAATGTTGGGAATATATCAGAGTAATCCAGGTAAATACCACTGGAAAGCTGCAAAGAAAGTAATGAGGTACTTTATGGGGACTGATGCGTGTGAAACGTACCGCAAGTGTATTGTGTCAAGTTTTAGTATAGAATTTTAAAATACGGATGTCGAACCCACAGGGATTGAAAATTAAGTTACACCAAGTACTGTAATTAGAATAGTCTCGACTTTATCTAGACAATCGATATCATAATTATTATATTAATCTACTAAAATAAAGTAATAATTTAACAAGATGAAAATTTAAGTGGAGAAAATCAATGAGAACGGATTCTAGAGGTTCGACTTCACTCAACTATCCACTATGTCGTGTTCTTCTAATTTATTAACCACGAATCCTATGTTATCTATTACCTCTCCCGAGTGTTAAATAGAAATAATCATTCAACAATAATCTTGATGTGCCCACCTAAGATAAATTATTAAACAATTTCAATAGCGCAAGATTCGTTCTATGGCTTCGTTGGTGTTATATGACTCCCGACTATATAAACTTCCAACGATGTAAATTCCTACGGTCCTATTCAAAACCCCCTCTCCCGAGTGATAGATTCTAAATAAATATGACGAATCAACTAGTGATCAATTAATTGAAACGCATTCAAATCAGGAATCACAAATAAACCAAACGAAAAACCAAAATATATTCAATCAATAATCAACGACACAGGTTCAAGTCAATATCCGTCTAACTCTAGAATAATAAATTAGTTCATGAATACATTAAATAAACACATAGACATGTTCTTAATCATCATAAACATAAAGGAAGAGATAATCAAACGAATTGGATGATGGCCCTCAGTCCCCGGTAGTCGCCGTCGTCTTCTCCGTTGTCAAAATCTCTACCCTTCGTTGTACGCGCACCGCCTCGATTGATCTCCTCCCCTTCTTGGTTCACTCTCGGCTACTGCTCTCCAAGTTATTTACGTGAATTGCTCTTTCTCCCGCTGCTCTCTTCTCTGTCACGTATTTCGTCCGTCTCTCAATCTCTTCGTCCCTGAATATGTATCAAAATCTCTTTTAAATATGTGGATCGTCCCCACCAAATCCCTTCTTTCCTCCCTTTATTTACGTCTGTTCACGTCTCTAAAATCTACGTGATTTCCTTCCCCTATTGCGTAAATATCTTCCCTTTTATAATTTATTCCCAAATCTCATGTATATATATTATATTATATTATAATATAATATAATATAATATAATCTTGCCATTTGACATGTCCCGGTACATGATTATTTCACCGTTGAGTCCCGTACATCAAATAAGGAAAGTCTCCAAAATTACCAAAATTCCATTGGCGTAATTACGCCTCCGAAGTGGCGTAGTTACGCCTGTCGATGTGTCACAAAATCTGGCTTCCCGCGTGATAGGCGTAATTACGCCTCCAAAGTGGCGTAGTTACGCCACTTAAATTCTCAAAAGCCGTGGGCTAGGCGTAGTTACGCCTCAAAGTAGGCGTAATTACGCCTGTATGAAATTCTTTAAAAACTCAAATGCCGTGAGTTAGGCGTAGTTACGCCTCAAAGTAGGCTTCTTTACGCCTGTTGCCATGATTGATAGTGTAGATTTTTGGCTTCAATTCATCCGTTCCTTCCGTCATTTGCACCCTTTTAGTCCACAAAACATGTAATTACATGGATTCCTGCAAAACAACACAGAACAAGACCAAAAGTGTAATTCTGATCGAAAACTAACACTAAACCATGCAAAATAAGAGAAAATATAAGTGTATAAAATACACTTATCAAACCCCCTAAACTTAAACTTTTGCTAGTCCCGAGCAAAATAGAAATGGAAAAAGACTAAGAAATAAAAGAGAAAAAGAAAACACACTACTAACGCAAGTCATGAAATGTTATAATTGCAAATTGGCCTCGAAGATCAATTGTATAAAAATTTTAAGTCAAGTATGCATATCAGTCTACTCAAGAGTTCTCAAGTGTGTGTGTCACCACTTCCATTTAACCATTAAAGCAATCTTTACTCACACAAATCAATAGGCCTTTGCAAGGTGTATTGGTTCATTTGCATTGTTCATACAAAGGTGTATAACTTTGACCAACAGTGAACAATGCATCAAATCAAAGTAATGAGATGTGCGTGTGTGAATGTCAAAACCATATGCATTACAAGTGTTTCTCGAGAGTCCATAGGCTTACAATTCGTAACATTCTCCACTAGTATATTAGATGAATGTGGCTTGGTCAGTAGGTCTTAATAGGCTTGTAATGTAAGGCCTTGGCTCATGGCTACAATAAAAAGATAGGAATTTCAAAACAAGTGAGTAAGTCATATTAACCATGATGCGCACTCTCATCTCAATTTCGATTCCTTCTATTGATGATTCATCATTTTTTTTTTCTTTCCAAATTTTGGATTCACCCTCCTTTCTCATCCGCCTCATCATTCACCTCATTATTTTCTCATTCTTTCCATCACTTATTTCTTCACCTCTTCAACAATCTTTTTATGCATTCATTCCCTTTTTTCTTTATTTCTCTCCTTCAAATTTTTTTCCAATAAGAACATGAGAGATATTTGAAATTTTAAAGTGCAATAGGGGCTTACTCACTTGAGGGTAGGAAATAGTGTATAAGTTAAGTAAGGTGGTCGATGTGGGATTTTGAAATGATGCCGAATGGAGGTTATTATGTGCCTAAGCATATGCCATTCGATTTTCAATAAGCTCAAAAGGGTAACTACAGATGAAAATGATGTGTTTTGGTGGCTTCAAAGGCTCAAACTAAGCAAAAATTGCCTAAATCCTTCCTAAGCCACATAACATCCGTATTTCGCCTCAAAGGATACTAAAGCAAGTTCTCGACTACTCTCAATTCACAAATAATTTATATGGTATGACCAATGTGCTCAAATAGTATCTCAAAACCAAGGTGATATAAGAAAGAAATTTGAATGAGATTCTAAAACATAATGCAACAATTCAATCCTCATTCTTTTACGTTTAAGCTCAAAGGGGCTACTATGACAAATTTATATCAATGAATAAAGGCCCAAAATATTATCAAAAATTGCCTATATCATATTTGTGTTCATTCAAATCAACTTTAATTGGTCAAATGGTCATGGTCTCTAGTGCATGAATATGTAAGAAACTCAAGAGCAAAGTGAACAAAAATTTTAAAATTTTCACAAATAAGCTCAATTCTTCATCATCGGCCTTCACAATTACTTCAAATCACGACTTATGACACAAAAAGAAAAAGAAAATGACTATAAAAAAAACACAAAACACAACACACATAGGAATCCAGGAAACAAAACATCTTCAATGTTTAAACACCCCCCAAACTTAAAATCGTGCATTGTCCTCAATGTACCATACAACATATAAAATAAGGGACAACACACCTACCTGCGACGACGATCGTCAGTAATCGTCGCCCATCTCATGCTCATGGGTATGGTGAGAAGATGATGATAGGGACCCCCGCATCAGTATAGACCCTGCAATGGGAAAAATAATGATCAATCGGCTATGATTAAGACATGCTACTAAAATGCAATACTAAAATTAAAAACTGAAATAAAATAAAAAGGATACAAGGCTTGGGTTGCCTCCCAAGAAGCGCTTTGTTTAAAGTCGTCAGCCAGACTATGCGAAGCAACCATCAAATAGCGGCTTCCGCCCATAGTAAGTATCATATGACACTACATATGGGTCTTGGTTGTGTATGCCCTCTAGCTTGGCAAGATAGTGGCAGTTAACGCTCGTCGCTCCAACAACGTCCTTCGAAAATTGATAAGCATGGGAGGAAGATTCTAAACTTGGCTTCATCTCGTGGAGATCATAATATGGTGAAGTTGGCATCGATGGGAAGAACGGATCCACATATGGCATATAGGACATCACCATCGATGAGTACTCCTCACTATTTTCAAAAACATGCTCATCTTCCAACGTCACGCTGGGCTCATCTTGACATGAGAATTCATCAGATAACTCTTCCACAGTAGGCTCAACCACTTGAAAATGCTCATATTCCCTTGAATCTTCCACATGAGTAGGATCACTCTCCCAAACTTGGTTGGTTGAATGATCATCATCATGTGACCACACCTGGTTTGTCACCCCTTGATTATATCTCATCTCAACCTCTTTGCATCTCGCTACAAATGTCTCTATCAGCTGCTCAAGGCTACTTCTGGTGGCATTTTCGATCTTTGGTTCAAATGATGGCCAGAATTTGCGCAAAATATCCTCCAACTTAGAGACTTTATCAGAACTATACTCATCCTCTGCTTGATGCTTGAATGATTGGTGTGTAAAATGAGGGTAATGATGCCCTGGTGGATATTGGTGACTCCAACCCAGCAGTGAAGGATCATAATGCCACTGATAGTCGAAATTCGCCATATGGTTAAACAGGTGCACCCTGTCATCATCTCTACCATATATGGGACTACCAGCTGCCAAAGCTCCATTAAATACCCATTCTTGTGTGTCTGCATCCAATCCAATATAGAAAGATTGAAGAGGAGCGTAGTGTGAAAAGTCGTGGTTGAATCTGTCCCAAGCTGCATAGAATGGTTCATACGGTTGTTGGTCAAAGTTTGTGGAAACTTGCTGATGAAACATCTCCAAGTACCTCACAAGAAAAACATCAAAAAAATAAAATTAAAACAAAAAAATAAAATTCTAAATTAAAATCAAGACTACTTGGTAACAGTATCAGTAAACAAAATTATATCAATCCCCGGCAACGGCGCCAAAAACTATGCGTGTGAAACGTACCGCAAGTGTACGGTGTCAAGTTTTAGTATAGAATTTTAAAATACGGATGTCGAACTCACAGGGATTGAAAATTAAGTTACACCAAGTACTGTAATTAGAATAGTCTCGACTTTATCTAGACAATCGATATCATAATTATTATATTAATCTACTAAAATAAAGTAATAATTTAACAAGATGAAAATTTAAGTGGAGAAAATCAATGAGAACGGATTCTAGAGGTTCGACTTCACTCAACTATCCACTATGTCGTGTTCTTCTAATTTATTAACCACGAATCCTATGTTATCTATTACCTCTCCCGAGTGTTAAATAGAAATAATCATTCAACAATAATCTTGATGTGCCCACCTAAGATAAATTATTAAACAATTTCAATAGCGCAAGATTCGTTCTATGGCTTCGTTGGAGTTATATGTCTCCCGACTATATAAACTTCCAACGATGTAAATTCCTACGGTCCTATTCAAAACCCCCTCTCCCGAGTGATAGATTCTAAATAAATATGACGAATCAACTAGTGATCAATTAATTGAAACGCATTCAAATCAGGAATCACAAATAAACCAAACGAAAAACCAAAATATATTCAATCAATAATCAACGACACAGGTTCAAGTCAATATCTGTCTAACTCTAGAATAATAAATTAGTTCATGAATACATTAAATAAACACATAGACATGTTCTTAATCATCATAAACATAAAGGAAGAGATAATCAAACGAATTGGATGATGGCCCTCCGTCCCCGGTAGTCGCCGTCGTCTTCTCCGTTGTCAAAATCTCTACCCTTTGTTGTACGCGCACCGCCTCGATTGATCTCCTCCCCTTCTTGGTTCACTCTCGGCTACTGCTCTCCAAGTTATTTACGTGAATTGCTCTTTCTCCCGCTGCTCTCTTCTCTGTCACGTATTTCGTCCGTCTCTCAATCTCTTCGTCCCTGAATATGTATCAAAATCTCTTTTAAATATGTGGATCGTCCCCACCAAATCCCTTCTTTCCTCCCTTTATTTACGTCTGTTCACGTCTCTAAAATCTACGTGATTTCCTTCCCCTATTGCGTAAATATATTCCTTTTATAATTTATTCCCAAATCTCATGTATATATATTATATTATATTATAAAATAATATAATATAATATAATCTTGCCATTTGACATGTCCCGGTACATGATTATTTCACCGTTGAGTCCCGTGCATCAAATAAGGAAAGTCTCCAAAATTACCAAAATTCCATTGGCGTAATTAGGCCTCCGAAGTGGCGTAGTTACACCTGTCGATGTGTCACAAAATCTGGCTTCCCGCGTGATAGGCGTAATAACGCCTCCAAAGTGGCGTAGTTACGCCACTTAAATTCTCAAAAGCCGTGGGCTAGGCGTAGTTACGCCTCAAAGTAGGCGTAATTACGCCTGTATGAAATTCTTTAAAAACTCAAATGCCATGAGTTAGGCGTAGTTACGCCTCAAAGTAGGCATCTTTACGCCTGTTGCCATGATTGATAGTGTAGATTTTTGGCTTCAATTCATCCGTTCCTTCCGTCATTTGCACCCTTTTAGTCCACAAAACATGTAATTACCTGGATTCCTGCAAAACAACACAGAACAAGACCAAAAGTGTAATTCTGATCGAAAACTAACACTAAACCATGCAAAATAAGAGGAAATATAAGTGTATAAAATACACTTATCAGGGACCAAAGATTACATGCTTATATATATAAACAAACTACTAATGTATTTCCACTATGGGGGCTATGTTCATATTTGTTTTGAGGCTATCTTGCATGGTGTATGGATGAAGAGTTTCATTTATGGACTTAGAGTCGTAGATTCGATTTCTAGGCCATTGAGAATATGTTGTAACAATTCAGCTGGAGTCTTTATGGTTAAGAACAATATAAGTGGTAGTCGAAGCTAGCATATCGACATCAAGTATTTGGCCATAAGAGAACGTGTTAAAGATGGAACAGTGGTTTAAACACGTTAGTACTGAATTGATGATTGTTGATCCTTGTCAAAAGGCATACCACTATTAAAATTTAAGGATCATGTGAAAGAATGGGACTTGGTTCCTCTATGTAAATTTCGTTATAAGAACGAATGTTTGTGAAACTCTGTTTGTGATATTGTCTCATATTTGGACTTGTGTACACATTTATTTTGAGAAATATCATTGACGTTTGGACCTTGAATAAACATATGATTTATTCATTAAGTAAATAAGTTAGTATTTGAGGAACATGATGCATTGTGATATATGGAAGATAATACTCGTATTAAGAGAACTCATCCCCATGATCCATGTATTTTGGTTCTTACTGTGGCGAATGATGAAATATATGGACCAAGTGGGAGAATGTTAACATTTATTTTTGTAACACTTCCATTTAGTGTTCATTTAAGTGTTCATTCATTTAAGTGTTAATTAAAGTGCTCATTTAAGTGTTTGTTCATTTAAGTGGTCCATAATATTTCACATTCATCTTCATATGCTCATTGATTGTATTGAGCTTATATATACTAGATGTTTGGGTCCCTAAGCTAATCAATCTATTAATCCCTCAAGATACCATCTAAAGGAGATTGATAAAGGTTTAGAAGTACCCTTCAACTACAGTTTTCATGTTCCTGGATCAAAAGCAAAACAATGGCTGAAGGTAACCCGATCCTGAACATTTATATTTCCGCATATTCGATTTTGTGTGCCATATGTTTAGGTACATTGAAAAGCTATTAAGTATTCATGTTAGAATTTTTAACAGAAGATCATACTGATATTTACGAAAATCAAGAAAATTCGAAGAAAGCCCGAGAGATGGGGAGAAACATAGTTCATTGATAGCAAGAGTACATATGTCTGAGTGAAATTAAAGAGTGAATTCTTGGTGAATTGCCTTGTCTCTCAGATTGAAGTGATCAATATATTGGGGTGTCCCTTTTATTGCTTTATACATATATGATTACTACTTTTTGGCACCGCACAAGGTGCAGTGTCAGGTACCAGCATGTTGGTCAATTTTTACCTAATTTGACCGAAAATAATATTTTTAATGACTGACTTTAACAAACTTTTTTTTAAAAAACGACTGTGCTACTGTAATTGAATGAAAAAAATAACTAAATGAGTGACTCTAATTTTTATTTTTATTTTTTTAAAAAAATGATGCACATCTTGCTATAAACAGAAAAAAATAACATTTAAACTTGCGCGCATCAACAACCGATTAATATATATTTTTATCTAGTCGTTTTAGGATAACCAACACATCAACACAAAAAAAGTTATCTAATAACAAAAAAAATGTTAACAAAAAAAAAATTAGTTAAACAAATTTATTTTAAAAAAATTTATTTAACAAACCAAGCCTTTACTGTTTATTAGAATAGTAAATGCTTAAACACTTATTATAAAAAAATAAAATAAAAGAGGTAAAAATAAAAATATGTTACAATTCAAGTACACTACATGGTGATCAAATGGCATTCTCACAATTCCGCTGCAAAACTGTATCCAAGAATCATCAACTTCACAAGTTTCATTGACTGATTCAAAACACTTTACAATCAAATTAAGATTATTTTTGCTTACATTCAGCCAATTAAAGATGTGCCAACAGCCTATTGAATCTCTACCTATTGGGCCAAGAGCTCTTAGTATTATATTCAGATCCCTCAAAACCTATTTTAAAATTAGACCACCTCAAAAATTTGAAGAATGATAGTAAAAAATGTTTTAAATGTACGACATTCTCAAATCAATATCACAATGTATAGTAAAAATATCATTATTATGATTAGGGTACTTATCGGGTCGGGTCAATCCGGACCCGACCAAAAACCGAAACAGTTAGCTCGGTTTGGAACCAAAATCGAGCTAATCGGTTCCGAACCGCCACGAAACCGGTAAAAAACCGGTTCGGGATGGTTTCATACCTTCAAACCGATAGCACCACCGATTCCGATCCGGTAAGTTTCGAATAATAAAAATAAAAATTTAAAAACATGTCATCTGAATGTTTGGCCGTTGCCAAACGTTCACATTTTTTTTTGTTTAATTTTTTTATAAAAAATTATAAATAGGTGTGTTGTGCTTTGTAAATCCTCACAATTCGTTTTGCAAAGTTGTGTACAGAAGTAGTCTATCTGCTGATTCGTTATGCATGTTCACATTACTTAAAGGTTGGTTTGAAGCAGAATGTAAGAATATAAGAGATGAAATGGTTGACGAATTCATAAATTATTATGACCAGCAAGAAGAATATAACATCAAAACAATACTTATCAATTATGAAGAGTGCTAAATAGTAATATTTTTTTATTTAGATTTTCAGTTGCCATCTCTTTACAATTATTGTATGCATTTATATTATGAAATGAAGAAGAAATATATTGAATTTGTGATGGATATTGGGAAAATATTTATAACATCAAAACAATAAAAAATTTCAAAAAATAAATTCAAAAAAAAAAAAAACAAAACGAACCGGATCGGATCGATCCGAAATCGGTTGGAATCGAAACCCGAACCGATCGGGTTCCTTAACGGACCGGATCGGTTCCGTTCTTAATAGATCCGGAACAGACCGATTCCGGATCGATTTGGTCTGTTAACGACAGAAAGGGCTGGACTGGGCTTCCCTTTTTTCATAGCGAGTGCAGCCCAATAGGTCAGTACGAATTCTTTTAACTTCAGCCCAGACCCATTTAAAGTTTTTTTGTAACCCTTGATGTTTACGTCATTAAACCCATCCCGTCGATGAGTTCTCCAGGGTTCTTCCTCAATTGTGATAACTGTTTAGTTTATGTTCCCTCACCCTCACCTAACAATTCACTTCTCCCCTTTCAAGAGCATTAGAGCGTCGCTGGGTAGCTGAAAAGATGAGGAAAATGTTCGAAAATCAAAAGTCTGAGAATTGAAGCTGATACGGATTTAAGTGAGTTTCTATCTTAATTCTAATTTCTCATGTTCTTTTTTTTCCTTTTCGTTGATGTAGCTTGTAAACAAATCAGAATTCTTGACTTTCAATGTAAGAAGGTTTTTATGAAGTTTTGGGCCTGTTTTCAGGAAGTCATATTGTTTTACAATTTGTGCATTAAATAATCCATGGGCCAAGATAGAGAAGAAATAGAAGAGGAAGAAGAGTATGTTCTGCTTGACTTGGATACCGTTTCTGCTGACATTGATATTCCATGGAATGCCCCATATGTTCTTTCTGTACGACTTCTACCTTCCAATCAGTTGTGTTTTATTCATATTGTCTTTTGTATCTATTCTGCTAGTTTAGTGCTTGAAGTCGTATGCAGCAGCCTATTCCAATCTGTTCTTTTATCAATGAAATTTAAACTGTAGTTGTAATTTTTTGGGCAAAGATTCAATTTTCATTTAGCAGTTCCGGAAACCAAATAATGGAAAAAGGCGAAGACAAATTTGATCTTGGTACCATTATTGCTTCACTTAGTATTTTGTGTACGTTCTTTTTTTCAATGGTGCAGTTGGGTGTCACTGAAGTGACACTACTGCAACGACTCATTTATTTTGTGTCAAGGAAATACCTTTGAAATTGAAAAAGGGAGTATTTCTGTAGAATATTGATTCTTAATCCTAATTGTTGTCATCAACCATGCAAAATATACAACATCTGGGGAAAAAATTGTCTCATATGTTGAGGTTTATTGTTTTTGCTATCTCCAACCTTATGTTGCCGAGCTAGTGGCGGATTACATCCCATTGGTTTTCAAAATAGGCAAATTACCCTTGTGGTTTGAAAAAAGACATTTTACCCTATTGACTATTGTGGTTTTGAAAACAGGCAGATTACCCCCATATGGTTTGAAAATAGGCATTTTACCTCCTGTGGTTTGGAATATAGACATTTTACCCCCTTGTGGTTTGCAAAAAATGGCATCCAATGAGGGGGTATTTTGCATCTATTCACAAACCACGGGAGGTAAAGTGACTATTCAAAATCACATGGGGTTAAAATGTCTATTTTCAAACCACGAAATGGTAATCTGTCTATTTTCAAAACCATAATGGGTAAAATGCATATTTTCAAACCACATGAGGTAATCTGCCTAATTTCAAAACCACATGGATTAATCCTCCACTAGCTCTATGTTGCCAGTTATGCACGTCTAATTCATGAATAGTAGTATGGTTATTGCACTTTCTTTCTTCCTTTCATCTCTTTCTTAATGTCTTACATATTATTCTATAATGTTTTATTGTTGAACAAATAATACAGGGTCTGGACACGCTCAACCCTGTTCTGATTATCAATAACAAAATTAAGTTGGTAAGTGAAAGAGTTGAAAAATGTATATTGCACTACTGGCTTCAAAATAAAGTGCCTCTTTCTCGTTTAATATTTCCTTTTCATGAGCAAGATTTAGTGTTTATTTTGTTCTTATTTTGGTAGGGCAGAAAAAATGTCGAGGGTAACTAAACAAAAAAGCTACCTTCAAAGGACAAGTATTCTTGTTGCATTGTCATTTCAGAAATATTTTAAAGAGCTAACTTTTGTATATTTTTCATTTTCTAACTTTTGTAAAAAGTTTGTTTGAAAGAATTGATCTTTGTTAAGAGGTTATGTTATGTGAGCATTCTGGAACCTGTGGCTAGCTGTTACCATTATTTAAGCTACAAGGTTTCATTATCTTAATTGCCCGTTCATACTCAAATTTAGTGGTATTATGTGATTACCTTATTGGATGTTGTTATCTGTTGATTTGTCAATCCAGTTCCTAGTATTAGTCTCATTGATTGTGATTTATGCGATTTGGCAGGCTGAAGTAAGCTGCATTGAATAAATCTAATGCATTGAATAAATCTAACTGCAGCATAAAACATAACTGGGGCATGCACATTACTAATAAAATTATCTGAAACCCATCACAATTAGACTAATTGAATGTTTCATCTGCCGCTTAAACTTAATTCATTTTTGTTTGAGTGTCACCAGATTGGAGAATATGAAGAAACAATAGGGACCTGTATCATCTTCAATGAAAGTGGTGAGTCACATGTACATATGTTTCATTCATGTATCAGACAGTGCTGGTTAAGAAACCTAGTGGTCCTTGTGTTTTGATTGATTTTATGTAGTGGAGCAGTTGTCTTTCATATCCTTTCTGATGTCGTCTTAATGACTCTTGGGTTGTGAAACTTTATCATTTGCATTATGTTTATGCAGAAGCGGAACCTATTGCTCATGAAGAGATGGCGACATCTGACACGAACCTTTTATCAAGCAAACGCATAATGGACCCAAAGCAAACCCCAGCTAAGCAAGTCAATCCATTGGCAAGTCTTCATAAGGTTCTTAAGTTCGGATTAGTTTTGGATGCTGACAATGAACATGGAGAAGATAAGGATGCAAGCACTCTATCTTGATTCTTGATGTACTAGACATTAAATCAATTTTTAGCATTTATCATTTATCTGAAGACAGGATATTGGTCCCTTTTCAGTTTTTACCTTAAAAATTAAGGGGTGCACATATTGGTAAATTTATCAATCTCCATCTTCATGAGTTTGGATAGTACATGATTGTATCTTGATTGAAAGACAATGACATGAACTTCATATATTTTACTAGATGCATATTTTGGATATGTCCTGACCCACTCCAAATACCAAGGGAAAGGAGCTCACATGCTTAGCAATGCGGTAAAATTTGAGTTTGAGTCGCGCTTGACACAAAATATTTAGTCCCTCCCCCGGTCACAAAAAAAAAAAAACCAAAACCATGGGAAAGGAAAATATACATATTGATAATTCGCGCTTGACACAAATATTTTGCCCCCCTAAAATTTTATTTCGACCCCCTGTATAATTTTCTGCGTCCGCCATTGGGAAGTGTGACAGAAACTTCTGCCAGTGGATTAATATGGATCTAGTTATGATATATAATAAAATTCTATATTGATTGAAACTCTACGTCTATAAATAGAGGGCTCTTAACTCTCATTCACATATGTGATTACTTACGGTCTCACTCTTTTTCTTTGATACACAAATATGTTTTGGGAGCAGTTCGACTTGGTTTAATGAGAGATAAACAGTTTGTTGCATGATACATCGATATGATCACATTTTTTAACATCACTGAGGAAAGGTCCTTACTTTTTCTTCTCCAATCCTGTGTCGAAAGGAAAAAAGAAATATAAATGCTTCTGTTTTCTCTCGGAGAGCTGAACTTCAATGATTCTTTGTCGGCAAAAACAAATTTTCTTAATTTTGTAATTGCCCATTTCTGAAGATCAACCTCGAAAGCACCCATTTTCTTGCAACATACTATTTGGAAGTGTGGTTAGACTTCATATTTTTCGGATCTAAGCTCTTTAGGAAACAAAACAGTGGAGATGCAGAAATAAGTGGAGAGTGTAGGAATAAGTGGAGACTTGTTCTTCTTGTGGGCACTAAAGTGCAACAAGTTATAGCAACCCTGGCACCGAGAGTGCAGGAATAAGTGGGAGTCTTTCCGGGATTAAGTTCAAACTTAGAAATGAATTGTTTTGGTTTAGCAAGCCAGAATTGTTATTGTCCTTGATTAATTTCGTCTTATTCCAGGTTGGCCAGTTGAATTTTAATCGTTGAACCATAATTTTTATTGTTCTTTAAAATTCTTGTGATACATATCCTCATACTGATACTAACCGTTCTATAATACTTCTTGCAGAATGCATTTGAGCTGGCTTCCTTTTTTGGTTCTGGGTACTCTTTCTTCCCTTGTGTTGCTTTGCTTCCTTCATATTCGATTTAAAGATAACTTGAAACAGTACGTTTAGAAAGCTAAGTCGAAGTTATAACACTAGAAGCCCGTGGAATGTTTTGATCTGTTTTGTCAACCAGATGAATGTTAGTTCGGATATATCTGTACTTTTGAGCACAGTGGCAGTTCGGATACAATCCATGCTTCATAAATAACCACTTCCTCGATTATATACGTCTCTTTGTGGGGTATGCATAAATTCTCAAGTTGTTATCACAAGGTAAACCTTCTGTTGTTCCCTTTCATGAGTCTCAGACTTTAGCTTCTGTCGTCAGATTTTCCGGACAGTTTTTGTGCTGTTACAGCACCTTACCACTTTATGCACTTGCTACTCAGGTATTCGGAATATGAATCAATCATAGTAAAATCGAAAAATTGAGTAAATATAACTGTATTTTATTTTCCTAGAGGGAACAAACTACAAAGTAGCCTTGATTCCAAAAAGAATAAGAGAGACAATCCACGGATGGGGAAGGGAAGCTAGGAGAAGTAGAAGGCATGGCCATGATACCACCGTGCACACAGACACGAGCACAGTCGCATCAGTCGAGGAAGATGATAATCACTTGCGAGATAGTCCTATATTTGCACCCGAAACGATACCAAGATCTTCTTCAAAGCCACGATAAATTAATACATAGAAAAATTCAGAATCAGATATGTAGCAGAATTCATAGAGATGAATAGCTTACGGTTGTGCATCTTTATTGTTAAAGTACCAGCTGAGAAGCTTAAGTAGATAGACGAGATAGATTGTAAAATATTTATATAATGATTTCAACAAACCAGTATTCTTCTATTTCAACATATAATTTTATCAATTTATTTCGAAACTGTACATGAAAATAGCTGTTGTATCAAGTATTTCTTCTCAGTATAACCTCATCGCTATACACTGTTGACAGTTTAGTAATTTAGTTCATAGACTCATTCTTGGAAACATCTTCCTGCATTTCGCCATCTGTGTCTGGTGGTGCTGGCTCATTCTTACTATCTAATTCGGTCTTTTGTTCCACCTCTCTCTCTTTGTCAAAATAATTGGGCTTTAAATCATTGTCATGTTGATCAGCATTGAATCTGTTTCTATGAGTTTCATCATTTTCAGTTTTCTTGATACTGGATTTATGTTCATCGTGATCTTGATTATTACCCGTCATGGTCATTTGTGGGCTTGGTGGGGCCTGCGAGTTAGCCCAATGTTGCGCAGCCGCGTTTGGATGCCCATAACCTGGCTGGCACCCGATGGGGCAACAATTTGAAACTGGTGGGCAAGAAACAGGACTACAAGTTGGAGGCGGTGGGCAGTAGCAGCCGCCCTGATAACTTCCACCACCACCACAGGCGTACCCGCAACCACAACCTCCGCTGCTCCCACAGTAGCCACCACCACCTCCGCCCCCACAACCAAAATTCTCACACCCTCCACAATAGCCTCCACCACCACCACCACCACCAAAATGTCCACACCCGCCACAACCTTCATTGCCTCCACCACCGCCACCTCCACCTCCAGAACAATGACTACCTTTGCCGCCAGGTTGCCACTTGATGTCACCTAAGCCGGAAATACTACCACTACTTTTGAGACCACCGGTGCTCTGTGTAGCCAGGAAAGAACGTGCAAAGTTTGGCTTTTCAACATGTGTAAAGTCCGTAAGTACCCTACGAGCAGAGCAGAAGCTCGAGCATAGCAAAACCAAGAATCCCACTTGTGCAAAACCCATAGTTGTTGCCATTTGAGGAATATCTTAATTTGTCTTATCGAAAACATACGCAATGAGCTTTATATAGTGTTAGAAACAAGCCATTTTCGTTACGAGCAGTACCAAATTTCAGCAGTCTTTCGGTTCAGCACTCTTCATCCTCCTCCGACTTCTTGAAGCATTTAAAACTCATGATCGTTGCATGGATAGCGGTAATTATAATTATCTACTATCATAACTTATTAATTGTAGAGTTATAAAAATTTTCCCATTTTCTGATTCCGGTTTATTTATTAGAGGTCAATGAATTTAAATTTTTGAAGTCCGAACTGATATATACAAAGAGTAAATTATGTAATAATTAAAGTTAACGCGATAGCAAAACGCAAAAAAAAAAAAAAAAAACACGTAAATGCTAGTTTTTACTTAAAATTTTTTATACAAAAACATATATTTCGATTATTATTAATTAAATTGGAGTGTAGCATAATAATCACTTTCGGGCTAATGAAATGTAAATTTCTTAAAATACCATTGTTGAAGAATCATAATTGTAGTACCATTATCCCATATCGGTTGTGGGTGAAAGTTTAAAATGGTTTATAATGACTTACAATGGACTATTATAGCAACTTGGGTTAATCATTTATCATATAAGCGAGAACATATACGAAGTAATTGTTATATGAGTACATCGTGCAGTCACGCTTGAGTGGGCCTGAGCCCGGGGCATAACAACAATAATACCTCTCTACTTTCTTAATGATTTGAAAAAACCGTTCTCATTCTATACATAAGTTTCAGCAACTCACAGTATACAGATTAGGAAAACTGGCAAGTGAAACCAAAATATTATCTGAAACTAAGCTTTCATTTACCCCAGTGGTTTGTGGTTGTTAAAAATAGACAGTTTACCCTATGGTTTGTGAATATGTGCAAAACATCCCATCAGAGTGTGCTATGTTTGCAAACCATATGTGGTAAACTGTTTATTTACAAACCATAATTAGGGTAAAGCGCCTATTAATTATACCACATGGGGTAAAAAATTTATTTACAAACCAAAATTTGGATAAATATCTATTAACGATACCACAAAAGGCAAATTGTCACCGACTCTTTAAAATAAACTATGATAGTATTAATTGGTGAGGTGATTATTGATGACTTGCACGTCTAAACGAATTTAAAAAAAAAAAAAAGTAAACAATTTACTGCAAAATGTGTGTAGGACAATAGAATTATTTAAATTTGTTTCCACACAATGAATCCGCGAACAATTTGAAGGAGAGAAGTAGTGACAAAAAAGAAAAAAGAAGAGAAAAACATGAATTCAAGACGATTTGACCCGCACAAAAAAATCAATGCAGTATTAGTCATGAAGTTATCTCTTGGTGGGGGAACTGGGGAAGCGGGAAGAAAAATATCAAGCAGCAGGGTAACAAATACTGATGCCAAAGAGAAACTCTGGGCATTTCGAACTTTTTATTAACTCGACGAAGTTGGATAAAGCAATTCGAGTACATAGAGTCATTCATAAATAAAGCTCATCTATCAAGCCAGGAGGGACAATTCTCTACAAAAATTTTAAGCCGTGACCCAGTTTATCAGTCTTATCGGTGGAAATGAATGAAAGTAACAGAGGAAAGCTTATTTCCCAGCATCTGCATCCCTCAAGGATTGGGACATCATTTTTTCTCTATTTTGTAGTTGTTTTTCAGCAGTTACCATATAAAGGCCTGAACAATCAGATGGCCAAGAGATATGTGGAAGATGGAAATAGATGCTAATAATAACAGGTCATTATTCCACCTCCCCAAAAAGAATACAATGTACAACAAAGTGAAGCTTCTAACATGTTTAGTTCTACGCATCAAAATCTACTCGTAAGTTTACTTCATTGACTACGTTTTACTGTGAAAAATAAGTTCTCTGACAGCATGACTTAAATAGTTTGGAATTCTACATACCCACGAGTTGTTGGTTTATTAGAACCACCAAGATCCTAACTTGCTGATTTTGAACTCCAACAAATACAGATACCCATATGGCATTAAATAATGACATTTTCATGTGTTCTTCAGATGATTTTTCCCCCAAAAAGTCTACCTGTCGTGTGACAATGCCACAGGTGATCTTGATGAAGTTGAAAATTTCTCAAATAAATCATTCAACATATCAACACAATTGTCAATGAGGACATCACCCAAAAGACGATCTCGATTAGAAGAAATCAGCAGTTACAGAAATATATAATACATTCTTGAGGAGTACGCATATCAAAAGGCAATTACCAGACAGTTATAGTAATTCCTGCAAAAAGCATATGATAATCATCAAGATTGGGCAACAAAAGAACCAAGCTTGATTATAAAATACGTATTGGCCACAAATGTTACATTTCCTAAAAAAAACATAAAATACAACAAAAGCATAATTTGAACCTTGGTAGAATACTAGAATCTACGGTTGAAGCAGCAGTTACGATTAAAACATGGATTCAACAATATCATACCAACTACCATGATTCGAGGAACATTTGCTGAACAAACTAAAATCCAAAAAAACATACACGACCGAGGAACATACCAATAGCACTTCCAATTGCACAAAGCCAAAGGATCGTGGACGACCATTTGTCACCAATGACTCCTCGGTCTCCGAATCCCATATTATTCTGCAAATATTATTGGCAAAGCTTAACATAATTGTGGGGTGAACTTTAAGCTAATACATACATTTATGTATACTTAATTTTGCCAGGCAACCTATACGAAATTGTTCGCCATAAGAGCACAAAAATCATTGAAAATGGATTATTATCTTACGTTTCCGTTAACGGGCACGGCAGAGACGATGACAAGAAGCTTAACGTAACTGGCAATGGTGGAGACAGAAATCTGAAATAAGGTTCAAGGAAGAGCCATTACTTGGAGGAGAGCAGCAAAAGTCGGAATGGTTAATATTTTTTATATATTTATAAGTATTTTTTTTAAAATTATTTCTTTAGAGAAAAGGATTTTTGGAAAGAAAAACACATTCAAAAAATGATTAAAATAGTTTCCTAAAGTATATTTGTTATACAAAATTTTATGGGTGTGAATCTTAGAAAATTAGCAAGAAAAATAACAAATGGCTTGTATTAGAAATGTCGATGCGAGATTTATAATCTCTGTCCTTAAGACAATATTGTCACGCTACGGTGCTAACCGTTTGCTATGGCAATTTGTCTCCCAAGGTACAACGACTATGACTTATGATAGGAGCACTCCAAATCACAAGTCATCAAACCACAAAGGTTCAAAACACTTTATAAGAGAAAACTTGATGAACAACAAATTCTCTCAATTTTCACTTAGGGGGTGTATTCAATCTAGACTTTTATTGACTTTTTTAAATAATTAACTTTTATGAAGTTAATAGATTTCTATTGACTTTTATAGAATTCCATGGAGAGTCTCGTAGACTTTTTCAATAGATTTCTATGGACTTTATCGACTTTGAATGACTTTTTAAAATGATAAACTTTTATGAAATTGATAGATTTCTAATAACTTTTATAGAATTACACGGAATTATCAAAAAAAAATTATAGACTCTATAGATTTTATAACTTATAATTGATTTCTTTGAACTAACAATTGAACATAAATAACTTCTTCAACATATAATTTTTTTTACTATTAATGTAAACAAATAACAGAAAAAAATGTGAAAATTTGTTATTCATTTCTTTTGCATTGCAAATATTGAACAACTTTTTTGCATCTTTAAGATGAGGGCTTTGACTATCCAGTCAATGTTGCTATATAATTGTAATCTATAATTTTGTGTAATAAAACAAAAGTTTTCTATTAAATAATTTTTTTATAAACTTATAATGTTTTTTGATGATAGTTGACTACTATAAAAATTCTTAAAACATAATTTTTAAATTAAACATAATAATTTATATTGTTATAAATATCTTTTGTTTTAGGAAAATATTTATTATAATTGTTTATAGATATAGACACATACAATCATTTTAAAAATCTATCATCTAATATAAAATTGAGCACATTGACTTGTTATTTTATCAAAATACTTGTGCAGATATTAGTATTATATTCGATAAAAAAAATAAGATATGAAAAATAATAATAATTGAAGAAAGAGCCGTACATTAGGAACTAAAGAAAGGGTTTATGTAGAAAACAGGGAGGAAAAACCAATGGGGAGGTGACCGTGTCAGAAATGAAAATAAACGTACGGAGTAAAGAGAGAAGAGGGTAATTAGGAATTAAAAGCCATTCCAAATCTTTACTATGAGTGGTGGATAATTTTTTAACTTTTTTGGGATGTACATGGAGCATCAAAGTTTGTACCTAAAGATTTCAACAGAAATCATTAAAAGTCTATGAGATTTTAGATACCTATTGACTTTTATAGAGTTTTAAAAATTCAAGTTTGAATATCAACTGACTTTAAAAACTCTACGAAAGTCTGTCTTGAATGTCATTAGACTTTTGTAGAGTATATAGAAGTCTGGATTGAATACATCTAGACTTTTAAACTCCATAAAAGTCATTAAAAGTCAATAAAAGTCTATAACCAATACACCCCCCTATTCTTTGATGTAGATTTCAAAAATATTGTTTGTAACAAGTGGGGAATGTCCTATATATAGTAAATGAAAGATAGAAGTCCAAAAGACGCCATTTGGATGCACCCTATCAAGGAAAAGCGCACCTCAACGTGAATGGATACATAATTTCACGCAAGAGACAAAAATTTCTGACTAGCTCGATCAATCGAGCTATAGTACTCGATCGATCGATCACAAAAAAGTTTATTTTATTTCATTTCAATTTTTCAACAATCCCCCACATGAATTAAATTAATGCATGTATGCAATTGAGTGCTTTGACGAACTATTATGACATCTGGAGAGATAGCTTGCGGGTATGAATCTTCCGTAGTAGTATTCAATCGGATTTACTTGACTTAATAGTGAACTTATAGTCTTGAACTATTTAGTCGTTGGTGTAAACCAAGACAATTGAACTCACACCATAACAATTCTAACATCCGTATTTGTTTCTTACGGTTGTGTCCATTTCGGCCATGGACCACGCTTGGTTTCATAAGTGCTTTCCTTCTTTGAAGCGGCCACACTTCGTACTTACGTAGGTGATCTCCTAAAAGAATATCACGCTATACTCCAACATATTCTAATATGTCTTAGGAATCATTAAATGCCATTTGTCTATCCTCGTACCCTTTTGCAGGCTACACCCCTTATCATAGGAATGGGTTGGAGAGTGATCTCCAAGGTGTTTATACAATCTCATAATTTAGTGTCTCTTTTAAACCTAGATCTTAGGATCTCCAGTCAATAAGGTTGGGTATCCACTATGAGATTTTGATTATAGGGTTTTAACCACATTCCCCTCGATAACCTTCCACATGATATCTCGGTTAACTAATTTATATGTTGATCCGCGGTTTCACATAATCACTCATGATATGCCACTAGAGATCATTTTGTCATATAGCATTAGCGCAACATATTTTAGTTGTATGCACAGTATTTTTCTCTAGCAACTTATAAAGCCACTCGGCCGAAGAAGCTTTATATGTTTTGCATAGAGAATTTTCCACAACAGTATATCTTCAGTTTTGGTAATCACATTACCTCCTTTGCATCATTTTATCCTTTTAATATATTTCCACCGTCGAATTTTAAGCGTTGTTAACGCGTTATTTCTTACAAAATTCGATATCAGAGTAAATACTCAACTTTAACTCACAATTCATATTTAAGCGCATAGATTCTTGAAAATTATAAGTTCAAGATTCTATTTCTTGTAAACTTGAAATTTAAGAGCAAAGCTTAAAATTTGAAACTCGAATTAATCTTTGAGATTTCATTCTTCAAATGTCTTGGAAACTTTAATTCCAAGCATTGTTCTTGATGCACATACGTCAAAAATGTCTCGTTCACATTTTTGTTCGTTTACTTGATGATTTTCTAAATTGCTTTTCCAATGAGCATACATATGCTTAAGAGTGTACACATTTATCACACTCGTTGATCTATTGATAGGGTTGAATATTACGCGTTTTTAGGCTATGATATGTATATGTTTTCGTGTTGATTCTTGGATAATTTTATGGTTTATGGTATATATTTCTCTATTTCAGGAATCAATGTTGAAATTCATAAAAGGGGAAGAAAACGAGCTAAAAACGATGAAAAATGATTAAATCGAGCTAGCACATCGAAGGAGGATCTCATCAGATTTTAAAAGGACTTCACAAGTGAGATGAGGGATAGCAAATGCTTCAATGAATATTATATAGCAGATTTGGACATTAGGATTTTGGAGAATATTTTATTGGAACCATATCTAGTGGAGGATTTTAGATGGAAAATCTCAAGTTAATGTGAAAAAAAGAGAGCAATATTTGAAGAGATTTTCTTGGCCCCATCCGATATGTTGAGGAGATTATTTATAGAATGATGGATCAATTAGAGAAAGAAAGAAGATATTTTATTGGGTAAGAAGATTGACCAAGACTATAATATTTTATAATAAAAAAAAGGAAAGACACGTGAGTTTTGTTGGATGAGGAAATATGTTGACCAAGATTTGTGGAGGACAAGCAGACTTAGACGTGAAAGACTCGAGAAGATACAGAACTTGAAAAATTGAGACTATATCCACGTGACAGAGAGGATATATGATTTTTGGGGGGGGAATATTTTCGGGAGAAAAAAGGAAGATATATTGGGAAGAATATTTTATTAGTAAGAAGGAAAAAGAGGCGTGACCGGAGGGGGAAACTGATTCACGTACGCCTTCATCCTTCATCATACGCATTCTTCACTCTCTCTCACACCCACGCCTCTTCCATACCACTCATGTCCAGCCCCCTCTCCTTCAATCCCTCACATCTTCTACGCCTCCCTCATACAGAAACACACGTTTCATTCACAAATTCACCAGCCTCCTCCATACTTGACGTCCAGCCCTTTCTATCACCATTATTCAACCTTCAACCTTTCACCCTATGAATTTGGAAAGACTCCAACAAGGCGATTAAAGAGACGATCGAGAAGGAAGCAAGAGAAGGAGCGAGGATCTACAACCGGAGTCGACGCTGGGAGTTTTTCTTTATCTTTAATTCTTAGTTTTGTTGTGTTTTGATTTATTATGAGGAACTAAGTTTATTTATCGAGGTTAGGCGAACATTTGTTATGAACCTTCGATTTGATGATTTAATGATTGAATTCTTATAGTTCTTTGCGTATGTTTTATGTTCTTCATGCTTTTAGAGGATTGATCACCTTTGAATGATGTTAGTATCGTAATTGAGATCGAGAGATGATTTTATGATACGGAATTAATAACTCATACCATAGATTTCAGACTGAGATCGAGAGATGATGTCAAATACATGGGTGATAGCCATAGATATCTAGTAATTGAAAGCTAGGAGTTTTCATGGATCTTATGCAATATTGAGTTGTTAAATGAGTGCACGAGAGTGACTTACTGCAATTTGATATTAGGTTTAATATAGCTCGAGAGAGTATATTAGATAAATTCGGAGAACTCGTCACCTTAGAAATATTTGAATATTCAATCGAGAATTGTAGGGAATTGCATTGGTGAGCCTACGCCTCGATAATCTTCTCTAGTAGATTTTTCTCGTTTACTTTTATTGACTTGGTTGGATTAGTAGTTTATTTTAATTAATTAGTCATTTGATTATTTAATTAATTATCGTAGGTTAAATATAGTCAAAAGTGTCTTATTTGGTACTTACTTGTTAGTCCCTGTGGGTTCGACAATCCGTATTCTTCCTATCTATACTAAAACTTGACACCGTGCACTTGCGGTCTAAAATCGCTAGATTGGAATTAATTGTTTAAAATAAAAGCGATCATCTATTTGACAACATTATTTGTCAAACTCTTCATGTCACTTATTTGACGTTTATTGTGACTTCATTTTAGCCTTCATATTTCTAGTTTGGCCAACTACCCCCACATTTCAAATATTGTAGGAAACTATCTTTTCCTTCAATCACAATATTTTTCGTCATTACCTAAATGTGGTACTTAGTATGTGACTGAATCCTAGAATTGCACCCCCCACAACTTTGGGTAGTAACGAAGTGCACTGGCGTTCAAACTTTCGTATTTCAAGTTCTAAGCATTATCGTCTTACAAATCCAAATTCAAGTTTTTATTTCTTGAAAATTTCGAATTTAAGCGTACTTGTTTACAAAAGTTGAAACTTGGATAATATTCTCAAACTCGGTTCACAATTTGTAATTTAAGCGCACTAACTTAGAAAACTTGAATTTAAGATTTTAAATCTTGCAAATTCATTTATAAGCGTACTAGCTTAGAAATTCAAAATGAACCAATTTGAGATATTACAACGCTTAGTCAAAATTTGTGGCTTCGATTTATCACTTGTGTTTTAAGCATACAAAGCTTAGAAACTTGAATTCAAGATTTTATTGTCTTGCAAACTCAAACTTAAACGTCAAATTCTTAGACAACACAAGTATAATCTACTCACAATTCTCATAGCAAACATCATTTGCTAAATTTGATTGCAGTCTCATACTTAAAGTGTTTAAACATCTCATTGGCCTCATTTTTGCTTCATAACAAAGAAGTCACAACAATATCATGTGCATAAAGTAACAAATTACTTTTCTCACATCTCTAGTTTGCACAATCTTTCCATCACAAACATCATTGTGAGTTAACTCTACGGACGTTACAATTCCTCTAACAAAAGAATGACGATTTTGTTAACTTAGTGCCAACGCAAGCAATAAATATAACATTACAATTTGTGCTGTAAACTATGGTTTAAATGATCCTAACAATCATGCCACAAATCATAAGATTCAATACAAGAAGTAATAACATAAATTTTATTGATTTGAACAAATCGTCATTACATGTATTTTGAATTACAACATTCAAAGATACACAATCTAATTAAGTGGTAAGCGCTAGATCATCCAAATCATTTGAGAGACGATCTTCTTCGGCCACATTTACTTGATCCATAGCCTTCCCACGATCGTCTTTATTGCAACAATCTTTCGCCATGTGATTGAGTTTTCCACATTTGTAGCACCTGCCTTTGAACTTCTTCGCATTTCCAGATTTGGAGGCCATGCCATCAAACTTGCGCTTTGTTCCCGCGTGCTTTTCCACTAAGTTCAATCATGCTTCATGTTGGTGCCAATTTTCATTATTTTCAGAAATTCTGTTGTCCTCTTCGATTCTCAAGCGAACCACAAGGTCTTCAAGATTCATCTCTTTTCGTTTGTGCTTGAGATAATTCTTGAAGTCCTTCCATGACGGAGGCAACTTCTCAATCATTGCGGCCACTTGGAATAAATCACTTAGAACCATTTCCCCCGCATGAATTTCATGCATGATTACTTGTAAATCTTGCACTTGCGCTATTACCGGCTTTGTGTCAACCATTTTGCATTCCAGGAATCGTCCAACGATGAATTTCTTCATGCCGACATCCTCGGATCTATACTTTTTCTCCAAGGATTGCCATAATTCCTTAGCCGTCTTCACTGGACAATACACATTGTATAATGTGTTGTCCAGTCCATTGAGAATATAATTCTTGCACAGGAAATCGCTTTGATTCCACGCATCAACCGCAACCCTCTTTGGTTGTCGGTTTCACACTCCATAATAGTAGGAACATTCTTATTGAAGAACCTTGCCAACCCCAAGGTTGTAAAATAAAACAACATCTTTTGTTGCCATTGAATTTCTCCGGCCTTTCACCATGATGAACTGGAGTCGTTGTTGCACTCACCGAAGCCATTTGTTGCTAATATTGTCTTGCATAAAATTTATGGGTGTGTATCTTAGGAAAATAACAAGAAAAAACAACAAATGACTTGTATTAGAAATGTCAATGCAAGATTTATAATCTCTGTCCTTAAGACAATATTACCTCGCTACGGTGCTAATGGTTTGCTATAACAATTTGTCTCCCAAGATACATCGAATATGACTTGTGATAGGAGCACTCCAAATTACAAGTCCTCAAACAACAAAGGTTCAAAGCACCCAATAAGAGAAAACTTGATGAACAACAAATGCTCTCAAGTTTCACTTATTCTTTGATGTAGATTTCGAAAATCTTGTTTGTAACAAGTAGAGAATGTCCTATATACAGTAAATGAAAGATAAGAGTCCAAAAAACAACATTTGGATGCACCATATTAAGGAAAAAGCGTACCCCGATGTGAATGTGCACATCATTTCACGCAAGGGACCAAAATTTCTGACTAGCTCGATCAATCGAGCACAAAAAAAAAATTTATTTATTTCATTTCATTTTCCAACAAAATTTGTTTTAAGGAACAAAATGAGTAGCATCTCCTTTAAAAATTCAGAGGGCAAATTAGGAAACACAACCTGAAAAACCAAAAAACAATAGTTAAATGGAAATTCTTGTATGGATCGGGTCTGGGTCTCACACATGAAGAATCATAAAAAATAGGTTTATCATGGTTTGATTAATCTTGATTGATATTTCTGATTTTGTTCATTTTCTTTGTATTTGTTTATATATCGGGTTCCCGATATATGTAAGAATTTTTGTCATGGGCTTGCTATTTATTATACAAAATACATAAATATAAAAATAACTAAGACTTAAAAAAAAGTGGACATAAGTTAATAAATATCATTTTTCACTAAAAAAAATAAAATAAGGGGGTGTATTCAATCTGGACTTTTATTGACATTTAATGACTTTTTTAAATGATTGACTTTTATGGAGTTGATATATTTCTATTGACTTTAATAGAATTCCATGGAGTTATAAAAAGATTTGTATAGAGTCTCGTAGACTTTTTCAATAGATTTCTATGGACTTTATCGATTTTTAATGACTTTTTTAAATTATGGACTTATATGAAATTGATAGATTTCTAATAACTTTTATAGATTTACACAGAATTATCAAAAGAATTGTATAGACTCTATAGATTTTATAACTTATAATTGATTTCTTTGAACTAACAATTAAACATAAATAACTTCTTCAACATATAATTTCTTTTTATTATTAATGTAAACACATTTTACTTATTTAATAGTCAAAAATGTGAAAAATACATATTCAGTTCTTTTGCATGGCAAATAGTGAACAACATATTTGCATCTTCAAGATGACGACCTTGAAGATTCAGTTAATGTTGATATATAATTGTAATCTATAATTTTGTGTAATAAAACAAAAGTTTTCTATTAAATAACATTTTATAAATTTAAAATATTTTTTGATGATAGTTGACTACTATAAAAATTCTTAAAACATACTTTTAAAATAAACATGATAATTTATATCGTTATAAATATCTTTTGTTTTAGAAAAAATATTTATTATAATTGTTTATAGATATAGACCCATACAATCGTTTTAAAAATTTATCATCTAATATAAAATTTAGCACATTAACTTGCTATTTTATCAAAATACTTGTGTAAATATTAGTATTATATTGGATTAAAAATAAAATGTGAAAAAAATAATAATTGAAGAATGAGTCGCACATTAAGAATTAAAGAAAGAGTACATGTAGAAAACAGTGGAGGAAAAGCCAATGGGGAGGTGGCCGTGTCGGAAATGAAAATATCAAAGAGTAAAGAGAGGTATGGGTAATTGGGAATTAAAAGTCATTCCGAATCTTTACTAGGAGTGGTGGAGATTTTTTAACTTTTTTGGGATGTACATGGGGCATCAAAGTTTGTACCTAAAGATTTCAACATAAGTCATTAAAAGTCTATGAGATTTTGGATACCTATAGACTTTTATAGAGTTTAAAAATTCAAGTTTGAATACCACCTGACTTTTTAAAACTCTACGAAAGTCTGTCTTGAATACCATTAGACTTTTGCAGAGTATATAAAAGTCTGGATTGAATACCTCTAGACTTTTAAACTCCATAAAAGTCATTAAAAGTCAATAAAAGTCTATAACCAATACACCCCCCTAAAACTTTGTAGTTTTATATTTGTGATTTGGTGTGCTCCAATCATAAATCATAGTAAACGAATTGTTATTGAAACTGTAAACACCCTAGTATGATAATATCGTTTTAAGGATATTGAAATCTTGCCAAGACATTCAAAACCATTTAAGGATATTGAAATCTTGCCAAGACTCACATGCCGGTGCCCACCATACACGCAGGGAGCTGGGAGTGTGTAAAACCCGTACCCGCTTAACCCATTTCTGACCCGGTCTTCTTGGCTTCCTTCTACAAGAATCATCTTACACTAAGCACCGTAGCAAAGGTACAGAAGAAAAGGAACGGATTCTTTTACCGATTCTTCAAGTAATAATATAATTTTTGCTATTTTGTCGATCTTTTACTATGACATTGGCTCTATCGAATTTTGTTCCTGCTTAGTATTGATGCCTTTTTTTGGGCTTTATTGATAAAACTTTTGTCAGAATTGTGCCATTAAGGGCATTGCATTTGATCTTTAAATGCTTTTGATATGTGTTAAAGGAAAGAAAAGCAACTCCGTTTCTTGCAAAATTGATTAAAGATAAATAAAATTTTCATTTAAATGTTGAATGTGGAGACTAATGTATGAAATTATTGGCGATGGAAATGAAGGGTGATTGAATACATGTTTTGATTATGATTAATCTCTGAAATTTCTTGGAAAAATCATAGCTTTTGCCAATGACTTCAGACACGCACACACAATAATGATAATTTTTAATATTCGTGCTTGAATAATCATTTCAGAACATGTATTTATGTAGATATATGATAGTTTACAACATATGAATTTGAGTTGGTACAAACCGATATTTAGGATGGAATATCACGTTCAAACGCAGTTTATTTCAAGCCACATTCAGTCATGCATCTTGTCTTTTTCCGCCTATAACTCTATTAACAGCTGCATTTTGTCATCTATGAAATAATACAGCCATTTGATCTCATGCCCATATGATTATGGTTTTAGCTCTTCATACCAAAATATAATGTTTTCCTTGCCGAATTTACAATTTAAAAAAGAAGAAAGAAAAAACATAACTGGTGACTCCTCATGATTCTATTACCTGTTAGAATCTGCAACCTAGGATGCATGTGGTCTGTGTATATCTTCGTCACCATTTTCTACGAGTCGAGACTTGTGACATATTTCTTGTGTTGTCTCATAATTGTTTGGCCATATGATTTTACTCATTTCATGATTTGGTTCGGTGTATAGATAAAATACATTTGGAGTTGTGGCTGTCATGTCTGTTGAATTTCTAACTTTTGTACTTTATTTTAATATGAAATCTTCACCCAAGTCGTTATTATTTATGAAGGATGAAACTAGAAGTGCCTTCTTCAAGTTTTTTGTACACTGATGATGACCAGAAGAACCTGAACTATGTACTTGAAGCTTTTGGTTCTGTGGTTTCTCTTGAGGAGATTGCTTCTGCTTATTGTCAAGCTGGTGGGAAGTTAGACATTACTAGCGCTATACTCTGTAGCAGGCAGGACAGAACTGTTAGGTCTTCTACATCGAAGTCCCTGGAATTCACAGCTAGCACAGCTAGTGTATCTTCTGAATGTCCATCAGATAGACCCTCAGTGAATGCTGTTGTTGCTAGATTGAAGCCAAAAAGGAGTTCAGCATCAATGGGAACTGTGTCTTGTGTAATTGGAAGGGATTACATCACATCTAAACCTCAACCTATTGAGTCACATGAGAGTTATAAACCAGTTAAATTGAATTCGGATGATTTTCCAGTTTCTGAGATCTGGAAAGAGAAAGAGGTGTTAGAGACTACATCAAGTGGTGAATCCATGAACCATGACATAGAAGAATTTCTATTTAAAATGCTTGGAAAAGGATTCCAGCTGGACATGAGTGTAATCCATGACGTTGTTGGTAAGCACTCTTTGCTTAATACTCTTACAGCTTGGCAGCATTTTGAAGCGCTTAAGTTTCTATCCTGCCATTGCTGGAACAAATAAAACCTGGAAATGATTGTAAATTGTCTTTTGTTATGGAACTTCCTGTTCTTGGTGTGATGGTAGTGCTTAAACCTTGTGAAATAATGGCATTGCCGCAGGCAACTTTTTTGTGCTGCCTTTTGCAATAGTCGTGCATTGAAATCACCGAGTAAGTGGTTGGGAACTCTCAGAATCCACATTGGGCTCTGTCTCTAGCAAATATACACTTCAAATTTGAATAAAATTAGTTTTGCAACGGATTCTCGACCTGAACTTTCTTATGGCATTTCATCTTTATGTGTGTGAATTCTTTCAATTTTTTCCTAAGGCCATTTTAACCTCTACGTAAGTCTATTTGATTGTACCCATCTAGGTGGTCCTAGAATTCTGTTGCTCTGGAGTTTTTCACCAGTATATTGTCCAAACTTGTTGCATTTTTATCATGCAATTATTTTGTAAGAATTTCGAAGTAGGATTGTAAGGCATAGCATTTTGTTACATCCACTCACCGAGCTTGAGAGATTGTGTTCTTACAATCTCCTTTTAAAGTAGTAGTGATTTCATCAACTTTCAGGCTATGAATTTTCTCGGCACCATCTAGATCTTACCCACCTTCAGCTTTCTCTTACAAGCCTCTTTCTGTTCTATTATGATTCTCATCACTTATCCTATTGTGAAGTTAATTAAATTGAAGCCAGGCAGCCTCTCAATTAATGACGAGTTACTTTGTAAATTTTACAATTGTCACGCTGTCGATTGTAGGCGAGCAAGTTTTTTATGGCAGTTCTTATTGTATGTCCTTTTGTAATGGATGCTTCGATTTCCACTGTTGGGCGCATTGTCGTCTGTCATATAGTCCAGACATCTACACTATTATTTTTAGAAATTTTAAGAACTCTTCTGTGCAACCTAGGTCAGAGCTCTGAATGTTTCTTTCATTTTTATGGTTCTGAAGCATAATTGTTGATTTCTTGAAAATCAGAGCTCTAAATGTTTCTTTCGTTTTAATGGCTCTGAAGCATAGTTGATTTCTTGAAAAATAATAATGCAAAATATCTGGGGTACGATAGTGCTTTAATTGAGTCTTTCTATAGTTTACCAAAACATTCTTTGTGAAGAAAAGGAAGTATTATCTTTTTTCTCTTATGTTCATCTGCTTCAACTCAGATGGCAGTAGCATCTGACTGTTCCATGGTTTGAATTTGCAGGTCAATGTGGATACAACATGCAAACAGTAAGTGCATTTTAGTTTAACACCTATCACATGCAAACCATTTTATGATCTGAGAGAAATTCAGGTATTTCTGGGTTGAATATGTAGGTCACTGTTTATGCCTTTATCCAAATTAATGTGCCGCTCCATTTTTATTTTATCCAAATGCAGTATACTGTTCCTGTGATTTTTCTATCTATTGGGCGGCTAATGTCACGTACCGTTACTTGGTTTAGGATGGCTTAGCATAGCGGTCTACTCCAACAGTACAAGAACATAATTAATTTAAGTATAAAGGCATTCCATGATATTCAAATCCTCATTTTACCGGTGCTAGAATTATATTATGGGAAGATGCTCCATACATGATCAAGTGCATTTTAAACGCATAATTTTATATTATCTGTTATTATTTGATGGCTTCTTATTCAGTTCTTCTACATGCAGAGTGTTGATAAACTTCTCGATCTTTCTGCATCAACCCTGGAGAAGAGTGACGATGTTGTTGGCATGGCTGCTGGAAATGTGAGGAGTACTTCTTAAGAAAACCTTTGTTGGAGAATATTTTTTTCAAATGTTGGAATCGCTTTTAATTGCTCAGTGTCTTGTACAGTTTGTGTCTTTTTGCTGGAGTACTAGATCTTACAATTATATATTTTTCAAAGGCGTTTGTTGGTAGGGTTTATTTAGTTAGCAAAATATTGTGTTTCGCTGATCATATTTTAGTCACTTTTACCTCCTTTTAATAACTAATACTTTAATGGTATATGCAATGTTCTTGAAATCAAATGATTATATTTCAACTCTTTCTTTTCATGATATAACTGCACCTTTCAGACTTTGGAGATTAATGTAGACCTGGAGTCAGTGCGATCCAATGGAAAATCATTGGTTAATAGTTATTCTGAAAGGTATGGTGCTCGGATTGTTTGGATTGTTCTTGAAAGTGCTATCGGAGAATCCTCTTTTTCCCTAGCATCTAAGATCTAGATAACATTTTATCCTCTGTTTCCGCCCAAAAAATAAAACATTTTATCCTCTGCAGAAGGTTGTAAACGGAACTAATTTTTTGTACTCTGTTCATGTTAAACACTGATTTCAGCAGTAGAGATGAATTGACACTACCTCATAGAGGGAAGATAAAGGATGACATCCGAAGAGAAGTTTTAGAGTCACTATTCAGGGTGCCTGGCAAAATTGAAGAAAAACCATTGTCTGCTTGACCAGTTAGACTGCGAAGTCGGCGATCACCTTATGGTCAGGTCGTGACCAAACCATTAGAGGAAACTTTTATTGAAGATTTTAATTTCATCACAAGACAACCTGTCAATAACAGAGGTAAGTACTTTTTGCTGCATGACAGATTTAAAATGTTTTTAAAAAAAAATGGAAGTGAATTTTAGGTTTTACATTTAGAAGATTTGGTTTAGTCGTGGCCATTGCAACATTACTTTTCCTATATATCTTGCTAAATTTAGTTTATAACTATTGATATTAATACAAGAGCTTATTGAAATAAATCACTTCGAAAACTTCAACAAGGAAATTTTCAAATTTGATGTCTTTCTATGAATCTCTAATGACCTTTTCATTCCACCGAAGATTAATTATACCATGTGTGTATTCCAAACAGTTAATATATTTTATTGGCCAAGGTAATCTTAAAGCAAACTGTATATTTTATAGTGAATGGACTTGTGAGATAAGATGTTTAAGATGCTACATGCTAGACAGGACCAACTTTTTTTGTTCTTTTTTTTTTTTTTGCCTGTTCAGTCACGAGGGACCGAAACATTGAAGCTCGGCCCGCCGTTTTACTGTTATTTAACTTCTGGCGATGTCATGCACACTCAACAGAAAAAAAGTTATACGTAGCATCCAGCATATATAAAAGAGAAAGAGTGCTCTGAAACTGTTTAAATTAATGCTCAATAACTCATTCTTAATCCAGATTATGCTGGCACTATCAAGCCTAGATCTCTACCAAGTGTCATTTGTGCATTTCAAAGGAATATGGTGGCAATTTTTTAAATGATTAATTATTGCTTTGATATCTCGTTTCTGTGTTGATGCTCTTCGGCATACGTTTGTTGGTTAATTAGATGATGAAGAAAGTGAGAATGAATATGAAGAATTGCGCAAAGCTGTTATGGAGCATTGGATGACAATGAAAGATTACTATAAAGCTGTAAGTTCTGTCTCTTCTAACTTCCTTGTTCTCATCATGAAACCTCTTCTTGAGAAAGTGGCTAGTATGTCTATTACCCTTAATTTGCTGCATCATAGGGTTATGAGATCGTATTTTTAGATTTAGCCTTTACAATTCTTTGAATTAAAGTTAGCATTTTTCTACAGGCTGTTGATGCATTCACAAAAGGGGATTATGAAAAGGCACAAACATTTCTGGAGCAGGTATATGCTGTATGCATCCTTTGAACTGCTAATTGTCATTTGATCTAAAATTTGGGATTTTTTCTAGTCCTATGACGATTATCACTCCTTTCCTTTGTCTGGGGTGCATATCATATTTTGCTACCGCATACTCGAATTGCCAAGTTCTGTTTTCCCTCTCTTTGTTTCTGTTTTTAGAAGGATAATACTTCTCTCATTTCTGAAGAAGCAATGATCAACTAATTTAAGCTGTTGTATCGTGTGTTATGACTACAAGATGATGTTTTGCCCTTAAAAAAGTTGTTATTTTTACAAATATTTGTTGTTGATTCATTTTATGTACATATCTAATAATATCAGAGATTTGTACTGATAAAAAAAAAATATCAGGGATTTGTCCTCATAGTGATAGTGACCAGTGGCAAACTCTGAAAACCCTGTAAATTATTGTAAATAAAATTCTTGAATCTCTTGACACCTCAACACTTTCCGAATAACTAGTTATTATCTGAAGAACATGTAATATGCACAGTGGAGCAAATAAGATCCCGGTGTCATGACGCTTGTCAATGTTAGGCACGCATGGCAATCTGCTGTGGGATCATTGAAGTTTTATAAATAAGTGATGCCTGCTAGCTGGCATATCCCATTTTGAAATCATGTAAGGTTACATTTTGGCTATTGAACATTGTCCGAGCTCTATGCCTCTCATCCTTGAAATGGAGCCATTGGATGCCACAATTATGATTAGATTTTATGCCTTGGCACCACTGCATTAGCTGCTCTTTTACTATTTGAAGGCTAAGGTTTGGAGTTTGAGCTTTTACTCTTCATGATGTGTCAGCTGTATAGGCTGAAAGAAAGAAAGAAAAGATAAGAGGAAAACTTGCTGCTTAAATTTTAAGGTTACCTTGTTACCAGGAGGCAGGGATCAAGTTCTTACCCTGCTTTTTTTTTTCGATGCTTGCTTGTTTATTTGTTTTGTTTTGTTTTGTTTTGTTTTTTGTTTTTTTTTTTTTTTTTGTGGAGACGATTTCAGGGTCACTTTTTTATGAAGAAAGCTCGAGAATCAGATGAAAAATCTGCCCAAAAACTTATTGGCAACTGGTTAGAGGAATGCACTAAAGATTTCTTCACTGCATTTTTGTATTGTTTAATTAATTGATAAACATCGTAAATTAAAATCACTTTTTGCCGGCAGTAATGAACAAGAAGAATATTCTCTTCAAATGCATTATCTCGATCCAAAGGACGCTGTGAAGCATCTTAGACTTCAATTGACTGCTCTGAGTGGCTTGCCATGTGAGTCTTCTATGTTGAAGGTTATTTGACTATTATCTTACATAATAATTTTGCTCTTATTATTATTTTTTTTTGCCAGCTCTCTTGCCTGAAAGTTGTAGTTGGAACCAATGGGGAAGACACCAAAGAAGGGCGGAGGAAACGCCTGGTATGAGCTATTATTATGTTTAATAATTGAATACCGGTTGATTGTTGAATGTTGTATATTATTATTAACATCTCCTTCTGATGCAACAATAAATTCTCACCTTTCTGCTACAGATTACCAAGCTTCTGGAGAAGGAGGGCATACCATGGACTGAAGAAGGAAATGGCTGGATAATTTCAATCCGAATAGATCAGATTGATCCAAAGAAATTAAGTTTTGCTAATAAATAAGCTATTTCAATTTTTCCCACTTTACATTATTATTTGGGAGATATGAAACTGTGGGTTTTTTTTTTATTTGACATTCAGAGGGAGCTCTTTCTCCATAAATTCTTCCATTTTTTGACTCAAAATGTCGTTTGAAGAGCTCTGAATTAAGTTTCTTGATTTTTTTGTGATCACAGTTAGCTTACATGGCAGTGGTCTATTTGCAATATATTAATACGATACTACATTATTTATGATGCTTAATGATATCTTGTTTCTCGATTTCTTGATCCCAAAAATAAAATAAAATTATGCACATCAACAGCCATGGTAGGTGCGGTGCGTGTATGAACGATCCTGTGATTATGCATCCAGTGTAATATATCACAATCACAATATCGCAAATATTGAAATATTTATTCATAAACTGACGTGGGACGAGGCTGCGGTTATGCCCGTATGTATGCCTAAAAATAAGTAATGAACCCGATAAAAAAAAAAACTGGAGGTTCACATTAAAGTTTGAACATTTGCGGAAATTACTATTTGAAACTAATAAATTAAGATTTAGGAATGAATTTTGATTTCTAAATGTGACGTAAACTACAGAAGTTAGACCAAAGACAGTTAATATTCAATTTGATACGTCATCTTGCCAAATGTAACATTTGTTAACACTTAACAATGTATCTGAAGCTAATATTTGGAAAAGCTGCCTCTCTTCCCCCACAATCTTTTCGAGGTACAACAAGCATGCGCGTAAGATATCCAGCATCGGATCCCAATTCGACGGACCTCATTTCATCCGTTGAAGGGTTGGCAATGGTGACACCTATATGTAATTACGACCATGTTCGGATTGAGAGATAATGATTAGTAATCTTAGGCTTATTTTTTAATCCCGTATTTGGTTTACATGATTGAAAAAAGTTATCACATTTACCCAACTTTATAGCAAAATGTCTTATATATTTTTTCACACATTTTTTCATTATTTTAAAATTTGAAATTCCAGCAAAAAATTTCAACTTATTTACTGTAACTTAATCCAAAAAATTTGAAATTTCCTTTGATATTTGAATTCTCGCCAAAATTTGAAATTCAAAATTGCAAGGGTATTTTAGTCATGATACCAAAAAATAATATTAATCTACTATCTTATCTTCCAAACCAAACACCATATAACTTATCATACTACAACATTTATCATTATCTCATAATTTTAATCATTACATTACTTATCACATCCTGAAGACCAAACGGAGCCCAAATGATTAAATTAATCAGAGAGAATTCAATCAGCCTTCGTGTCATTATAACAATTGGCTGAGCATTTTCTATGTTTCTTCGTCTGCCTCTATGTCGTCAGCTTTCATTCTATCCAAAATCCACCCAAATCTCTGCCGACCCTGGTGCTTGTCTTAATTAAGGCATCATACATATGTTTACTTACTGGAATCACTGTCCTCAGTGACTGAACAAAAGCTTCTACCTGTTCAAATTCACCATTATCACTGAGCCATTCTAATATATTTTTGAGCAAGTTTTGGTATCCATTTCATGTTTCTTTCTATTACGAACAAAGCCTCCTTCATGCATTCAAATGCCTTCGCCATATTGTTAATGTCAAGATATCCACCAGAAACAATGGACCAACTGTTTGGAGTTGGTTTCTTTCCCTTTTGCACAATATCTCGAAGCATCATTTCAGCCTTCTCAACAATACCCTTCTGACAATACCGAATAAGAAGTGTATTAAGTACTCTAAAGTCATAATTGTTGTTACCCGGAAGTATGGACTATGCAAAACCTGACTTGGACAAAGTTTCCACCTCGACCACCCCAGGTCGGCTTCGAGGATAACCTCTATCTCGGCCACCTGACTTGGACAAAGTTTCCACCTCGACCACCCCAGGTCGGCTTCGAGGATAACCTCTATCTCGGCCACCACAGGTCGGCCTCGAGGATAACCTCTACCTCGACAACCCCAGGTCGGCTTCGAGGATGACCTCCATCTGACCATCTCGGCCATCCTAGGCCGGCCTCCAGGATGACCTATACCTCGACCACCCCGGGTTGGCCTCGAGGACGACCTCCACCTCGGCCACCCCATGTCACTCCTCCAGGTAGACCTCCAGATCGGTTCTCAGGAAAGCTCTCAATCTTCCCAATGTCGGTCTGATCATTAAGTTCGGGTTTATACTACTTGGCATCTTAAAAGCAGGTGAATAAGGCACAAGCTGGGCTCCGAGGGAAGTCCCGCCCATCGCTCCCAAGGTAAGAGGAATGGGCAACCTTTTGTATTTGAATCCAAGCTGAGTTAAGACAGGAGTCATAATTCATACCATTGGCTCCAGGAGATGAAGAGAAGAAATGGAGCACAAACTCCCGGGCAGCACCATGACACCCAGTGTGGTACCTCTGCTAGTGTTATAAGGCCCATTTACCATGGCCCATTTTACTAGGTCCCATTTCCCTTAAATAAAAGGAGAAACTGTCATTTTTTAGTGCAGACGTTTTCTCCCTCTTCAATGGAGCCACCTCACTCTCTGATCATGTTCTCTCATTTTTTTCCTTTCCTGTATTTTTATTTGCCTCCTCTAGTAGCTTCTCCATGCAAATAAGATCAGATCTCTCACCACATGAGTTTATGCATAGTCTGTAACTAAAATTGTTAGGAGCAACACCGTTCATTTTCAACCTCAGGATTTTTTCAAGCTCACTGGCCTTTTTTGTAGAGTGCCATGATATTGTTGTAAGCAAGAGATGAAGAAACATATCCTCTTATCTGTCACTTTCTGCATGTGGAGAAGTGTATTGTCCTTCTCTGACATAAGAATTCAAGAGAGCACCATATGTTTTTACATCTCTCTTGTTCACTCAGGTTATCAAAATATCTCTCTGCAGCTTCCCAGACATGGACTACACCAATCAAATCCAAAAACACAGCACAATCACCAGGTGAAAATGTAAAATGCCTTATTGGAACTAATTGTTGAGAATTGTACCACATTGGAATTTAGAAACCATGCTAGCGTTTTATAAGATACGTGAGCTACTCCACTCATTGTCAATTGGTTTTGAGTTGAAACCCCATGTATTCTTAACATGGCACTGTACCGCTTCTTAATCCACGTGTTTGACTTATATAATATCAGGAAGGGACGTGTTGAGAATTGTCCCAGACTCATTGCCAATTGAATTTGAGTTGCATAATCTATTCCACTCCGAAATCTGCGACGACATGCATGATTCATCCACTGTCAGAGAAATTTTTAAGTCTACGCATATTTACAAAACTGGAACAGGATAAACAAGCAAGACTTGTTTGAGAATTGAGATCGAATAGAGAACCAACATTAATATTGTTCGCGGTACTATACAAATCTGAAATCACATGCTCTGTAGATTGGTAAGTTTTCCTTAACGATACTCTTTCCTTCCTAGTTATTTTCCAAAATATCATTATCAGATACATCGTGAACTCTTTACACAGTAAATTCTAAAACCAGCAGAATTCCAGAAGACTGATTCTTAGCAAATCACCTCTTATTAATAATAGTGTAGACTATTATTTTCAGAAGAAGGCACCAATAAACCGATACTTTTCAACAAAAGAAAGCGAGCAACAAGATAAAAATATGTGAGGAACGAAATAAAGTAACAAAGACCGAAAATCACACCTGAAGTGCCTGAGAGAAACATTTGCCGCTTCAAAGATCTCTAATAATGCGCAATATCTCACGATTATAGACCTTTCGTCCCTCAGTAACCCATTGATCGAGAGCCTGAACAATCTCGCGATCCTCTCTGACATGTCTAATTGTTGAAAACAAATTTCTGCATCTTGACGCCGAGTATTTCGGAGCATTCTCATTGGCCGCAGAAGCTATAGCAATGGTGTAGTCAGCGGATTAAAAAAATACAAGGTTTTTCTAAAACTTACAAGATACCTGGAGCGTGCAGAGTGCAGACAGAGCAAATATTCCTGAATAGGTGACAGTAAGTAACAATGGATGGAAAATGTCGGCTCTGAAGCGGAAAGTGACGTGATCCACATTCACCAACTCACGCGTCCGTTTCAATATTCAAAAAACGGAGTTGCAGTTTATATGTGCGAGCAGCATCACCCAATTCACTCACATCTTCATACATTAAATCTCTTAAACTATAATACTAAATATTTTAGGGGTGTAAATTGTAAATTATAATTTTTAAAACCAAATTTTGTAATCAGTTCTTTTAGTATAGTATTTGGATCTCAAGTTTTAAGATTGTAGTAATATGTTTGATTATCTATAGTTGAAACTATCTTTTGATTACAATTGCAAAAAAATTTATATATGTTCCGAAAATTTTCTTCACATTGTTAGATTTTTATTGTTTTATGCTGATCTCTCATTTTATTTAGTTTTAATTCTATTTTATTATCAATAACAATGAATACCTTAATTTAAGAACTTGTAAAATGAATAAATTGTAATTTATTTTCATTTGACCAACTACACACCCGCCCCCCGCAACCACGCTCACTATGACCATGTGAGTTTGTATAGTTATTGTGCAGTTAAAGTTTAACAATTTAACAACACATATGTATTGGGTTGAGGGATTTATTTATGTCTACCAACTCAAACTCACTCACATACGCCCCTAAAAGTGATTGTTAACTTAGCACAACGAATGTGCAAAAATATATTTTTAGTCATAATGTTTCACACTTTATTTTTATTTATGAGAATAATATACAATTTTCATATACAAAGATAATGAAACCTTTGATTTTTTTATCAAGCAAAAAGATTAATATAGATAAATAAGTATCAGAGGTACTACAAAGTTAGTATAAAATGACTGATAAGCTATAACAAACGGCTTAAAAATTGTCTAAAGAGCCTTAAGGCAGATGATAGGCTCATTCCTCCAATCTAAAAGCGTAAACTTAAACTTAACACTCTTATTATTATGAATCCAAAACCAAGACCTAATAGGAAAATATGTCAAAATCAAGCAATCATTTATACTACTAAGTGAGAACGACTATACATGTCAATATATTAAAATAATACAAAAAAATTCAATTCACGGAGAAAAAGCTTATGATCTCTTTGCAAGAAGGGTATTTGATGGTTAAAAACACAAAAGATATGGGCATTATTCATATGTGGATATCCCACAAATGTAAACGTCATATTTGTACAACTTAAGAATATCAGGTGCATTACGACCGATGGAATGTAAGTATTGTGAAAACTCTCTAACAGAAACTGCATTATTCTCACTGCATATATAAGCAGTCTCTCAGAATCTATACAAAGCTATTCAACATGAAAATGAAACTAAAAAAGGATAAGGCACAGAACAATGCAGCAGAAAAGGAAGATGGATACTCTGTTAAGTGACTTGTCCAACTGCATTTCTTGCCTCCTCATCCTTGGGCTACCGTTTCCTGGAAAGTTGTAAGAATTGGAATATGGATGAGCAAACAAACTCGAGTCTAAGCTCCCAAACATTCTTGCAAACACCATTTCACTAACCATGTTAATGGTCGGACTGAAGATATTGGTTGTTGCAGCATAATTACCAAATGGTTGGGTAAAATATCGATGTTGATGAAATGTTAGGTCCTGTGGCTGAAATGGGTTCGGATGGTTTGACTGATTTGGATCAGGACTCAGTGATGTTGCAGTGGCAAGCACAGCATTTGTGCCGAGTGCTGGTGGTCTCCGGGGTACGGCCAAGTCCAATTGTGAAGTTTTCTTGGCTTCAAACCTTGATGTAGAAGATGTACCACGACCATACAGGGGAATCACTGACGAGGTAGATATGTCAGATTTACAAACTGGACATTTAGGTTGCCCATCTGAATCGGGTGAGGTGTTTTGAACCTGAAGCCATTTGTAAATGCATGGCCAACAGTACAGATGCCCGCAAAGTGTGACTATAGGGTCGTTAGATGAATCTAAACAAATGTTGCAATCAAAGCATCCATTTACATTTTCTGAAGCTGTTGCTGACACTGATACAGAATTCCATCTTTGTTTGAGCAAACCATTCCCCTCATATCCGAAATTCATGGCAGTGGAATCAAAGTTTTGCTGAAAAGCCATAAAGCTGCATAAAGAGAGACCAAGATATGTAAATGTTTGGTATAGACCAAGTGGGAGAAATACAGGTCCCAATCACTAGTAGATTATTTTGCAGATAACATACAGCATTCAAATAAAGAATGTCTGAATGTTGGTGCAAAGCTTAGGTTTCCTAGACACAGATTATAGTGACATACACATATCTTTACGAAAAAATACCTCGAGAAAAAGTGGTAAATACAACATGCAACACTCATAGATGATAACAAAACATAGAAACAACAAAATAAGATAATCTCAAAGATCTGAAGCAGTCAATTAGCTGACGGCCAAGATGCATTTGAAGAGAAAAAATGATACATGTCAATATGTGAATAATTATTTAGTAGAAACACAAGTTTACTATCAGATAGGGAAGAAGGAATAATGGTCGACAATAATAGGTGATAAGTTCAAACGTTCAGAGTTTCCATAGTCAAGATCCATTGTATCTGAAATGATATCGTACCAAAAAAAAATTTGCGGATAATTAATGATAACCATCATATGCTTGATTTGTTATGGATTTAAATATTGCAAAATCATTTAAATTAAGTAAAACATAAAAAATCTGTGATCTGATAGCAACCGTGAAAACTAAAATCAGCTGTCCTATTGCAAGAAAATAAACTATAAAAAATTCAATGATGCAGAAAATTATAAACGGAAAGAAATGTTTTAATCCTCCTTACGGGGAGCCATATTACGTAAAAACTACCAACCTCCCACAAAAAGAAAAAAAAACAATATAACATTCATCCATTGGATTCCACAGATGCCATGCTCGATTATTTCTAGGACTAGTTCTACAAAAAAGACACTTCCAATACATTTATTAGGTATAATTGCACCAGTATCCAACAGTAATAGAGTGTACACGAAAAATCACATTGGATCAGCTTATTGAAAGAAAGGAGGAACAGGCAAAAACCTCTGAGGTTGTAATTTGGCAGCCAAATTACAGAAAAATATTCACAAATCAATTAAAAAATGCAAAAGAATATTTTTTATATAAAAAGGAACATCAAACCAAAACTTGAAAGATGCTCACATATATTCGTGTCTACACAACATGATCAAAAATACAGTAAAAAAATGAAATTTCTTCAGATATAAACCTTACTTTGATTGGGAAAGAAGCAACAAAGCATACACGTCGCCACAAACACCAGCTCGAATAATGACGAAAAATTCCTAATGCAAATGTAATAAGCTAAAGTTTGGGAAGAAAGATATAAAAGCCCATTTTCAATTTGGTATCATACATTCGAAAGATTCATAACCATAAACCTTGTTCGACAAAACACAAATTCAAAACATGAAATGCCAGCGCCCATCCGGCCACAGCAAGGCGACAAAACCACAAAAAAACAAAACAAAAAAAAAAATCAAATCGCCAAAAACTCAAATAAAACATGAAACAGATAAATAAATGTATAGATTAAGATAGATATTCAGAATTCCAGAAATAGAGAACGAAATTGTACCGGGATAAATGAAAGAAAGGAGAACACCGAACACCTAGGGAGAGAGTACACCTGCAACAACGTATACGGAGAGAAACACTATATAGATAGAAAGGAAACGGTACAACAATGGAGGAAGAAATTGGAAATAATTGAGCGGTTGAGTGAATGGAGAATAATGGGGTTGGAGAGAGGGTTCGCAGGATATAATACTGTTCCCAAAACAATTAGGCACCGCTTGGTACGTAGGATGTGATAAGTGAATGATATATAATAAAAGTGATTAGAAAGGTAAAGTTAATGATAAATAATATAGTGTGATAAGTTATATGCTATTTGGTATGATTTTAAAATGATGGATAATTTTGTGTATTATATTACAATGACCAAAATACCCCCATAATATATTAACAATTATTAAGGTATTATAAAGACCAAATTGATTAACATATTTTTAATTAAATGGAAGATTTAAATATTTACAAAATATTTTATAAAATAAGACAATTTAGATATATTAAATTAATTAATTCAAAATTATTATTTTAGTTATTTAAATAAACTTATAAACCAGTTATTAGAAATAAGAATAATAATAATATGTTAATATAAAATATATTAAAAATAAATAATAATAATAATAATATAAATAATAAGTAACAGTAAATAAGAAAGAAATAAATTTTTTATAATTATGAAATTTGTAGTACCTAATAACGTGTTCTTAAAATAATTGGATAAATAATTTTAAAATTTATTGTTTTCTTTATTAAAATTATTTTAACAATAAATTTAAATTTATTATATTAATATTTAAATTTTCATTAATTTCTTCAATATCCAACTACATATATTAATTCACAACATATAGAACAATTAGTACTAATATAATTACCGTAAGAATTAAAATAATAATACAAATTTGAATTTGTTCAAAAAATAATACAAATTATTTTTAATAATAACAAATGTTAATAACAATTATAATATTAGGCATACTACATATTAAATTTTAAAATTATTAAATTGGATAATTTCTAAATTATTTAGAAGTTGAAGGATATTATAGGAAAAAATATATAATCAACCATTATCCTTCAATACACCAAGGTATTAGTTAACTATCCAATAAATGATTATTATGTGTACAGTGCGGGCCGGATCCGGGCTGGATGTGGGCCAAACGGGCTGTCACAATTATAATCATGCCTACCAAACACATGATAAGGGAATGATTAAAATATTAATCACCCCTTATCATGCATACCAAACACACCCTTATTATACTAAATCATATCCTCGGATTAAATATTTAATTGGTGTTGTTATTATACTAAATTATATCCGTATACGTCCAACAAGTATTAAAGATAGTAGTCCTCTTTTACATGAGTTGTGTGCATATACAATATTTTTTATTAAAAATAATTATAAATTAATTTTTTAATTTTGGTTTTGGGATATAATAATTTTTTTTTTCAAAATGATTTTCTAGTTTACTACCCTCAATGTATTTTTTTGATGTTATTGTGTTTATCCAAATTGACAGGGATCTTGTGGTCATTTAGCACATTTGAATCTTTGTTATTTGAAACACATGTGAGAGTATTATGGTAAATTCACTTTAGGTCATACCATTAACGTCATCACATATTACATATAGTATAGATTTAACTATCTTACCCATTTTGCTACATGAAAACATATGTTATTAAGAAGGCCGATATTGTTCATCTTCCGGCTTTGTCAGCTTGGTTTAAAATCTAAGAAGACTCATGTTCGAGTCCTGTGATATGCAAAAAAAAAATTCTTTAGTTTTGTCTCTCATTTAAAAAAAAAAATTAAGAAGGCCAGTGTTCCACTTTTTTTATTAACTCCATGTTATGTATACATTTATATATAAATTGAAGAGTAACTAATTAATTACAAAGTGTAAATAATATTACTCTTATGTGATTTCATTACGCTGGACTATACATATATATACATTCGTATCTATCCGAAGTTTTTATTTTTTATTTTTTGAAGCTACTCATTAAATATTTATGAGAATCAAGTGATAAAGTAAATCAGTATACACATATGCCAAGTCTTTATTTGATGGGTGATTTTATTTTATATTTAAATTTTGTTAATCACACTCTATTCTATAAATAACTTTTATTTTATATATAAAATGAATTATAATTAACAAGAAATTGAAGAGTCCTTACTTAATATTGTAAAAAATTGCCCAATATTTCATTATTTTTAAAATAAAGAACTATAAATTCTTTTTTGGAAAACATAGTACTTGAGTTACCCATTGTACTTTTATATCGGTGTACATGTTTTTCAAATTTTTTAAAAAATGTTTTTTCTTCGATAGAGAAGATATTATTGATTGAGATACCTATATTGTAAAATTTTAGGCATGCATAATCCTGTAAATCAAAATCATGAGAATTTATTTTATTGATAAAATTTAGATCTGTGAGTGATAAGATCAAATCATTAGGAATAATATATGAATGGTTACTCTTGTTTGTACTCATTCTCGATTTAGTCCTTATTGTTTACACTGACCCGATTTAATCCCTTTAGTTTTCTAGCTTGTCCCAAATCAGTCTTAAACGTTACATACACCGTTATAACTAAAGGAAATGGACTGAATCGAGTCACTTAAAACTTCAGGAAATGAATCGAGAATTGAGGCAAACATTAGGGACTGATTCAGATAATTTGATAGCGAATTAAATTTCTTTTCTGATAAATTAAATTTTTCGTAAAATTTCTACTGTTTTTTTGGCTATATTTATCTGGAATATATTTGAATATAATTAAAAATTTAAAGAATTAAGTCACTCAATCTTTTTTAAATTGCCCGAATCAGTCCCTAATATTTGCGTCAATTTCCGATTCAGTCCCGGAAGTTGTACCCGATTCAGTCCCTATCCGTTAGTTTTAACAGTGCATTTAACGTTTAGGACTAATTGAGACAAATTAGAAAAGTAAAAGGACTAAATCGGGTCAGTGCAAACAATAAGGACTAAATCGAAAATTAGTACAAACTCCAATTAATTGCTAGCTAGATCTGTGGTTGAGAGCAACCAAGAGGTTTTAATTACTTATGTTCAAATTACATGCTTAAAAAAGAAAGATTAAAGAAAAAATAGGGTTCAAGAGGCCATTTTGAGTGAAGGATTGTCATTTGAGGTGATTATTATCAAGTGTGCATGTAAATATGTAATGCCGTGAATGTTTGTTTGTAGTGGGAAAAGGCTAGATCCATTTTTTTTATGTCAAACATGACTAGAACTCGAATTCGTCTAATGCCGTAAATGATTTCATCCATGTATTTACGTGTTACAATTTTTTTAAAAATAAAATATAAAAAATAGTCTACAATCGAGGGTCGAGGATAATGTCGCAAACAGTCAAACGATATTAGGGTAAAAAAGATAACAAATTAAATAGTGAAATCTGTATTTTTCTAATCATTACCTATTTTATTTATTTGAAAAACACGGCGGACAGTAAATACGCAATTGGTTTGAATCCCACTTATAGATCAATTTAATATTAAAATATCATTTTAAAAAAATACATAAACTAACATATAAACAATTTTAAAATAATAATATTATGTTGATCCATAAGTAAGACTTAAATCCGATCTATATAAGTATCTCTCAATGTTGGCCTAGTTACAGTCCCTCCAAAAACCCATAATAAGTAGGACATACAAATTTGTTTGTTATTAAACTACAAACAACAATTATATTGAGATATATAGAAAGAAAACGTATTTAATAGAGAAAAAAAAAACGGATATAATCATATAATGCTTAGTTTTATTTACTAAAACGGAGGGGAAATTAAATCTACGCATACCACTTGCTATTTCAGTTTCCTTTTCTGAACTCATCTCAAAATCATTGGCTCTGATTCTTTTTCTTATTTAGCCAGTCATGATGACTGGCTAAATAAGAAAAAGAATCAGACATCACCAAAGCATTTCCCGTGTAAACCGTGTGAGCCGCCCCCATTTATTACAATTCCTCCTGCTAAAACATAACTTGGGCTTCGGTCCTTCCAACTAGGGGCGTTTATCGGGCCGGGTCCCGGAACCGAACTGGCTAGCTCGGTTCGGAATCGGAACCGGGCTAAACCAGTTCCAACTAGCTCCGAACCGGTAAAAAATCAGTTCGGTGCTGTTCCGTGTCTTGAAACCGGTAGCACCATCAGTTCGGGAATCGGAACCGGATTTCGGAACCGGTAATTTTTGAAAAAAAGAAAAAGAAGAATTAAAGCAATCGAAATGTCTAAAAAACTGTTCAAAAATAAATAATTCAAAAAATTTAAAAATAAAACATAACGAACTGGATCGGATCGATCCGGAACCGGACCCGAACCGGTTCCTTAACGGATCGAACCGGTTATGTTCTTAACGGATCCTGAACCGGTTCAAAACTAAAAAGTCGACTACCGTCATTTATTATAAGGGGAAAATGAGATTACAAATAAGTAATCTTGAAATGGGGTGAATCTGCATCCAACTTCATTTGTGGTGGCAGTAAAGATGATCTTGGAGAAAAATATACAAAATCAGAATCACCGAAGCAACATTGAGATAATTATCATTATACTGCAGAAAACATGACATAGAGTAGATCAACTATACATGAAATTTATCAAGTTTATTAGCGCAATGGTGTCGAGGGTATAAGGAAAGAGAAATATGAGAATGCTTCCCCTAAGACAAACTTGTAAAATTACCATTTTACACGAATTTTTCTATGCAGGTAGTTAGCGTCGACTCTGGAACTGCACCAATGACCGCGTCTTTTTTCTCCCCATCCTTGAAGATTAAGACAGTTGGAATGCTTCGGATCCCATATTGGGATGCTATTGAAGGGCTATCGTCGGTATTAACCTTGTAGCATTTGAGTTTTCCAGAATAATCCTTGGCCAGTTTGTCGATGACAGGGTGTATTATGCGGCAGGGTCCACACCATGGAGCCCAAAATTCAACCAAAACAGGCAAATCAGACCCGACCACCAGAGATTGCCAGGTTGAATCAGTAACAGCAGGCACTACAGTTCCAGAAATAATAATATTGTTGTTCATACTTAACATTGAATGAACGCGATACAATTAAAATGTACTATAGTATTTATTAACCGTAAAGATATTCTGAACCAAAAAGTTGAAGGAGGGCCAAAGATTCATTATTCAGCCGCATTCAACAAGAAACGTAGAAAATAATTGTTAAAAAGGATCAATCTGAAACTGGCTAAATTTTAGGTTCTTTGCAGACCATAAAATGAATAGGAAACTCGCCAAAACGAAAAGGTTTGGAGGGGAGGTGGAACTGAGTGGTGACAGAGATTGATAATGAAGAATATCAAAATCAAGCAATGTCACTTATCCGAGCAATATTCTCAACCAAGCACAATTGCTTTGACTTGACAACACATTCATTAGAACTCATGCTGAGGAAAAGCTACCAAAATTAATGAATGGTTTAATTGAATAGCAAGAATCAAATAGGATCTAACGAATCCACGACATGCATATAAGAGAATCAATTTCTCATTGTCAACATTTCATCACCATGCTTCAAGCCATAGGAATCTACCAAGGTCCAACAGCTACAAATATCGGAGTTTAAAACCTTCATACTGAATTAATTTCGCAATCCAATTTTGTAACTATTTCATCAGATAAAAAAGACAAAATAGCAGCCCACTAATCATAAATTTTACTCCTAGAATTGAATAAAGTTAATATTGGGAACTCCTTCTCGATGCCGTTGGAACAGTGTCCCTGTTAAACCAGCTAAAGCAACAATAAATTGAACGTTATCACACACGACAGCAACTATGTTTCAGCAGTATCCAAAAAAAAAAAAACTCATCCATAATAATTGAAAAGGGTTGTATTCAACAAGACATAGACGGGAGAAGAATATTAACCTACGACGGCCGTGTCTTGTGCCTCACAGACGACTAGACTACCGCGGCCAGCAGGTTTCGAATACAAATTCGGCATCGTCGAAGAGCGAGTCGACTGGATCTTAAGACCTCTGAATTCAGATAATAGGACCAGGGAGCGACGAGATGCGGCGGATCCGGCAATTGGAGCCAGGGAAGCCGAGTGGAGTGCGGAGGCGCGTGGGATAGCCATGGTTTCCAGCACAACAGCCATGGAGAGAATAATGTTCGGTATGTGTGCTAGTGCGTGGGATGTGTGGATAAATGGAAAGTGAGTGAGGCGTGAGAGATTGTGGTTGAGTGAAGTTTGGTTGGTTTGGGGATTATGAATGGATGAGGAGTTGTCTAGGTTCCTTATTGTTAAGTGGATCACTTGCCCCACACATGGGCCTTTCACGGGTTGGTTTGATGCTATCTTTAAAATTACAAAAAATCATTGTATCAATTTAACATAAAAAAAATTATTATTACTATTCAAAATTTTAAAAAAAATATTACTAGAACTTAATAGGTTAGTTGAAATTGCTTAATCGAGCCGTACGCCAACCCATATCCTTATTTGCAGTATCAGGTCTTTTTAGAGTAGATATTGGATTCGAGAATATCGTGACACGCAGACGTGCGCGAGATGCTTGCTGGTTGGTTATAACGTGGGATTGCGGGACGACTCATAGAGTCGAGTACGTGTCTTAGATGTTCGCCTGCCCTAAGTTAGGCATGCCGACCCAGTTGAGTTTGAGGAGCTTGTCGCTGGTCTTGGACTTGACTAGGACGGAATGGCGAACATTCTAGATACTAGACTGGTTGAGAGTTGTTCCCACTTCCCTGATGAGCCTATGGGAGGGCGAAACCAGTATGCATCGGAGATGAAATATGGCTTAACCTAGGAGCTATGAGGATCTGGGGTCGCCGCACGGGTTGTCGTCTGCGCTAAAACTCTGAGCCCGTGACAAATGAAATTTTTTTTTTTTTTTTGAGAGAATGCTTTGTATTGCTTCAATACTTGAAAACTTGATGGTTACAAATAAACTCCTACCCCCTATATATACAAGTCCCATACTCCCATATGAGTCTATGTCTGCTAATTAGTATTGTGGTTGGTTTTAGTTAGCTGTATTTGGTTATTTGACGATGTATGAACTATGTTAATTGATTGTACTCTGTTGATAGGTTCGAGCCCCACTCGTGTGAATTTATATCTACTAATTAGTGGTTTGGTGTATTTATTTGTATTTTGTTATTTGATGGTATTATATAATTATATGGGATGAATTATAATTTAATGATTGATTATATACAGCATCCCAAATGCAATACCAAATGTACACTTCATCTCCCAGATTATTTTCAAAACCTCAATCTTATCAAACAAGCCCCCTTCAAACACCAGAATAAACTGTCTTGTGGACGCATAATAAGGCATTAAACGGATAATTTACATGAAACAAGCTCTGGAACAAAGAGAGAAGCCACAACATAAAAAAAACATGAGGATATGATTGTAACCGTAAGAAGCTGATTGATTTGTAGGCAATTATGAAGCTAAGACAGGTTTCATTCACGCATGCAATGCTCTATTTTCTCCACATCTTCAGTGACATCAACACCGTGCGACTCATGGTCAACTTTTATCGCCTGCGCGTGATGGAAAAGTGATAATTATGCACTGGAAAATTGGTGTGTTTGAAATTAAGAAAATAGAAGGGTACAATCCTTATTGGCACCTTCATTTTGTATCCATTTTCAAGGACCTTCAGCTGCTCAAGATCTTCTTCCAGTTGGAATGGAGTTGGTGGCAGCTCGGGATATATCTCGAGAAATTTCGAATCAAAGCTCTGCAGAAACATCATATCATAGCATACTATGAATCTATGATCTAATTCTTATGATGAGTACATGAAGCAAGTGAAACATGTGCAACATAATGATGAAGTTTGATTCCTGAATCCCCAGATGAAGCAAATATGGAAATTGAGGGGTAACTTTTTCAGACCTACATACATTAGAGTTAATCAAAATACATTTTGGCCATGTTGCCGGTGAGATACAATAATTCATATGGGATTAGAGTCGTAGAAGAACCAACTTGTTAAATCGTATAAGTCCTCGTGAGAAATAAATTGCATAGCCACGGTTATCTATCACACATTTGACACGATTCGGATCAAATGCATCTTCAGGTTTTAAAGATGTAACTGCAATGCTGAAGACCGCATCTGGAGCAGCCTACATGAACCACAAATTTATTTGAGTTGCATTCAGTGAATTGACCACTCACAAGAAAATGGGCCAAGTAATAGTCTTTCCTAGTTTCTAAACCTTTAGGGTGCGCTTGGTACGCCTGAAAACCTGGGATAACTAAATGTCTAAAGCTTTAAGCCATCGTTTGGTTCATTAATTAGCAAACCAGCTAAATCATTAAGGCCTGTGACAAGGCTTGTTTCAATGTCTTGCTAATCATAGACACCAAACACAAGATTATTTATCCGTTACTTTAATAGTCATCTCTTTATCCATCAAATTATCTATTTATCACTTATCCTGTCATACCTAGCCAACACAACATTATTAACTTGAACATGTAATGGTTAAAGATAAGAGGAGAGCGCTCCCAGGGGCATAGACAGCTTGGTAAGGGCTGAGGTGATGTGGGGACAAAATCCTCCGACGTCACAGGTTTGAATTCCGTGTGGGACAAATTCTCCACTGAAATATTGTGGAGTGTTTGTCATGGGTTCGGGTCCTGTTGTCCGCTCTCTCAGATACCTGTCATCCGTGCGCATCCCTCGATTTACCTAGTGACGATCTTGAGGGCCAGATCGTCACCCAAAGATTAGAGGAGAGTGAGAATATTCACAGTGTGGAACCGCTCATTGGCCCATACGCCAAAGGCATTAACTTGGTAGTTGGTACTCTGGTACAGAACATAAATATATAAATTTTGGAAGAAATCTAACCAATGAAATCATCCTCTAAATTTTTGGAAAAATAAATAATCTTATTCGCATTTGGAAATTCTCAAGTTCAATCTACCCATTTGTAGTTTACCTATATAACACCAAACTCCATAATGCTTCAGTAATTCCTTCAAAATTTGATATTTGCAGGTCTGCTGCAAGTTAATATTTTCTTATGAATAGTTAATTCTGAATATGACAAGGGAACACAAGGTTCTCAGCGCATCTCACCAACATATAGAGATCACGAGTGAGAACACATCATTACCTGCAGGCCTTGACAATGCCATCTATTATTTCAGGTTCTATTAGTGGTTCGTCTCCTTGAATATTAACAACAAAATCATACTTCTTTCCAATCTTTTGGAGCGCTTCATTGCAACGTTCGGTGCCTATGAATTTCAAAAAAGAACTTCATAAATAAAATCTCTTAACAGCGATAGCGTTATTGGGAGCACAGATAATGCAAAATCTTGTACCATTTCGACATGATTCGGAGGTCATTACCACATCAGTACCAAATCCTAGACAACATTCAGCAATCTTATAGTCATCTGTCGCCACAACTACTCAAAAATGAAGCCCCGAATCACTCATAACAAAAACCAAATAATTAAGTAAATTAGAAGTTCTAACGTTTGAGCAGATGGAATCGATCCAAACCAAACGACCCTTACCCACATGTTCCGGTGTCGTAGCCAATTTTGCGCTCTCTCATGTTCTCTGCGGAAAAAAAAAAGTGAGAAATTACAAGGACAATGACAAAATAATCGTAAACCCAAATGATCCAGAAACATGAGCAATCAAAATTAAAAATATATGGTCCAAATAGTACCTGGATCATGGGCTTTCAGAGAATTTGAACGATGGGTTTGCCTTGGAATCGAGAGGACGCATATCGAGCAGGTATAATCCTGATGACCCGGCTCCGGAACCTTATCGATTGGCGATAATATGCATGGGCACCAAGAGCCACCGCGACAGCCACCCCCGCCGCCAGGCAGTAAATAACCCGAGACTTAGTTGAGCTAGAGCATGGAGATGAGTCGCAGATCGGCATTTGAAACTTTTTGTTAGGAAATATGAAATCGGAGAGGCAAAGATAGATAGGAGTTGCAGCAATGTGGTGCAAGATTAAGAGTGTAGGACAGATCAAAATGGAATCGTCGGTCCCCTCAAATCAAATATATCAAAAGAAAAAGGGCAGCATTTTTTTAAAAAAAGAATTAAGAATAATGGGGCGGGAATAACCCCATCAGCCTTAAATATGTTATTTTTTAGAAAAAAATAAAATAAAATATAACCATCTATCATGAAAGTGATACATCATCTGCAAGCGAAGAACAATAGGATCTATCAGTCCGAGATAGCTGGGAGTTTTTCACCTGTATAGTTAAACACTTGATCGACCATAACACGGCATGATTTGCTTCAGTTTTGCATCTATTATTGATGTAGTATTACAATACAAGAGCTTGGCGATGACCCATTGCAAGGGAATATGGGATTAGAGAGGCAAAGATAGCTTGGTGATGTAGCAATTTGGAGCAAGCTTAAGAATGTATGTCATCTTCGAATGAATGCTATATAAAAGATTAATCAACAGGAAAAAAATTGACGCAAATCATGCCGTGTATGGTAGATCAAGCGTTTAACTATACAGTTGAAATTCTTGGTCTTAACCTTAAGCACAAAGGGTTTTTTGTTTTTTTTTTTTTTTCAGGGAAAAGTGATTTCCCTTTTTACTCTTGTATATGTTATGATGCACGAACACGGATACCCAGATACGGTTGCACGGGATTTTCAAAATTTATAGGATACGATACGTCCCTATGACAATTTATATATATATATATATATATATATTTACCAATATAATAAGTGAACAAGCACTGCTACAGTATTTTGTGTCTTATTTGAAAAAGTTATGAACAGTAACATTTTTTGGCTTTTCATTTGGGCCCTTTAATTCTGGATTTATTTTATTTTAGCCATTTTACTGTTCCTTATTGTGAGAAATAGTAATGAATAGTATTTACTATTCACATTTTTTTCATTTTGTTCAAAATTTTTTTGTTAAATAATTTAATTTTTTTGTTAATCAAATTTTTTTAAAAAAAAATTAATTTTTTTGTTAAATAAAATTTGGTTTTTGTTAACGCCCGGGTTTGACTGAACCGATTAGAAAAAAATATATCTTAATCAGTTGTTGATGCAAGCAATTTCAAATGTTATTTTCTCAGTTCATATAGTAAGATGAGCATCATTTTAAAAAAAAAAATATTAGAGCCAGTCTTTTTGTTATTTTTTTCGATTCAATTACCGTAGCATGGTTGTTTTTTAAAAAGTTTGTTAACGTCAATCATTTGAAATGTTATTTTCGATCAAATTAGGAAAAAAATGACCAACATGCTGATACCTGGTACCGCGCTATTGTGAGAAATATTACTTAATATTCACATTTTTTTACCTATATAATAAGTGTGCTAAAATTACTATTGTGAAGAATAGTAATAAATAGTATTTATTATTCACATTTTTTTTCCCTTTTTTGTTTTTTTTTTGGAAAAGTTTTGTTCAAAAAATTTTTTGTTAAATAATTTAAATTTTTTGTTAAATAAAATTTGGTTTTTGTTGATGCGCGGGTTTGACTGAACCGATTATAAAAAAATATATCTTAATCAGTTGTTGATGCAAGCAATTTCAAATGTTATTTTCTCAGTTTATATAGTAAGATGAGCATCATTTTAAAAAAAAAAATATTAGAGCCAGTCTTTTTGTTATTTTTTCCATTCAATTACCGTAGCATGGTTGTTTTTTAAAAAGTTTGTTAACGTCAATCATTTGAAATGTTAATTTTGATCAAATTAGAAAAAAATGACCAATATGTTGATACCTGGTACCATGCTATTGTGAGGAATAGTAATGAATAGTACTTAATATTCACATTTTTTTCTTATTTTTTTTAAAAAAAAGTTTTGTTCAAATTTGTTTGTTAAATAATGTAATTATTTTTGTTAAATAAAATTTGGTTTTTGTTGATGCGCGGGTTTGTCTGAACCAATTAGCGAAAAAATATATCTTAATCAGTTGTTGATACAATCAACTTCAAATGTTATTTTTTCAGTTTATATAGTAAGATGTGCATAATTTTTTTCAAAATATATTAGAGCCAATCTTTTTGTTATTTTCTTCCATTCAACTACCGTAGCATGGTTGTTTTTTAAAAAGTTTGTTAGAGTCAATCATTTGAAATGTTATTTTCGATCAAATTAGGAAAAAATTGACAAACATACTGATACTTGGCACCGCGCCTTGTGCGGTGCCAAAAAAAACTAGTATATATATATATATATAAGAAATCAAGTTTGAAATATATAGTCAACATTAAGCACATAAAATCAAAACAACAAAGTTTAAACTTCATAAAATCCACGACAAATAATACAGTTTTAAACACCAATTACTACTTAAATCAAGAAAGTTACATAAAAATATTGCCTAATCATTTAATTAACTGCTCTATCTCGATATATTGAGTCTTCATTAGCATCATCTGCAATATAATAGACTCAAAACTCTGGTTCATGAAGTGATAGATCCGCAATACCAAGAATGCTAACATCATCTAACGACTCAAAAGCATCTCCAACCACATCCCACATTTTGGAGTCACCATTCATATATTGTAGAGATTTCCTTGAAAGAATATACACCTATGAATGAAAATCAAATTTTCGGCACATTGTGACGTTATTTGGTTCCTCTTTGTTAAATGAAATTAAAAATAATTTTTAAATTCGAATTCACCACATGATGTATCCGATACATCGAAATCAGAAGTACATTGAAATATCTAGACAAATATCCAAAATAAAAAAATAATTTTTAATTTGGATACGCCACGTGGCGTATTGGATATGTATTGAGCAAATATCCGTGAGTATCAGTATACGAAAAGTATCAGATACGTGACCGTGAAAATTTTAGGAGTATCCGTGCATCATAGTGTATATGTTACAAAATGACTTCATTAAATATCATATATTTTGATAAGGTTTTGCAACTAATACTGATCTAATATGTAATTTGCAATATATCTCATTAATCATCAAATCAAACGAGTGTTTGTGTGTGTGACAATAATAATATACATTGTGTTCAACACACACTGTCAGCACAAAACTTTCGCAATTTTCTATGCGATACTTAGACGCAACTTAAGGGCGAGGTCCATAGCGACTGTGCCCACTGCTATTGTAACTTTGATGATGTTTCCAATTTTGTTTCTTTGCTCGTGGCTTCTTCAATGCACCATTTTCTTCGCTCTTCTTCTTTCTCAACCCCGTCATAGAACAGTTTTCTTCATATCTGTCTATGCCCTGGATACCAGATCCTTTCACTTCCTTAGTAGAATCGTTATCCTTAGACGACTTTCTTTTCTTTCCGGAAGATTTTATGTCCTGCTGGCCAGGAATTCCGTTTCCACGCGGAAGTGGCTCTTCATCTTCATCATTTAGCCTCCAGTTGCAATAAATATCCTGTTGATTGTCAAGGAGTTGTTCCAATGGCTCTCCAGCACCAGGAAATAAGGTATCAAAGGTCACATTCCCAGTCAAGAACCCTTCTTTTCGTTCCAATAATACAGCATCCGGACGTATGATGACACCAAGGATGCTTTTTTTGGGTCCAAGGCGCAATATGGCCTTCTCATTTGTCAGCATAGAGTACGCCATGGCAAAAGCAGATCTGACCTGTAGCGAGAGATCAACAATGATGATAAAAGTACCAAAGAAAGGGTAGCCATAAACTAGGGGAGCAACGGTCTTAACAATTCCTAAATTCAAGGAAGAAGTCTGACACCAGTTGCATGTTCAAACATAATAATAAACAATGATCATCGGTGAACACTAACTTATTAACGGGTATCTTACTTCTCCCATTCGCATGGGCAAGAGTTGTCTTTTTGAAAACTAACGTGTAACAATACATTTCTGGCGATCAATCATTAGTGCACCATAATGCAAATAATAAAGGAAAGAAGATCCTAAAAAGTATTGCAAAACTTTTACCTGATAATAGTTGAAGGAGCTCTTCCCTACATCATTATCTGGAACCTGTTGTTACAGAAAAAATGTGTGGATAAGTCACAAAATGGAGTATCATCTTATTGCAGGAGAAAGTCTAGCTTTCAATTTTCCTTTCACTTAGGGGATTTATTTGAAAGACGCGTGGTCAAAAGGAAGACCAACTAAAATTCATGAGATAACCTGGGGGTCTTCGATTGAGATAAGGGAAGGCCGGGCTTCAACTGAAAATCTGAATAGTAGGTAATACTATCAGAAATATATAATTAAGCATAAATAATCCATAACTAATATAATGCAAAAACTTCTAACTCTTTGTAACTTTTCGGGAAGAAGGTAGTGCTCCCACCATTGCAACAAACACCAACATCAACCGTATTCAATTTGCGGCCATACATGTCAAAAAAATTCACCTATATTTCATCAAAAACCAGAAAGTTCATGAAATTTTGTACACTGGCAACATAAGCTCATTCACCTACCACATCCTTGGTTTAGAGACTAAATGAAGCGTGCTGCTATACCGCTACTAAAAAACAGATTACTAACAATCCCCAAACGCAATCAATACTTTAAGACAAGCACTGGAAACTACATAAAACACTGGAAATTGCATCACTATCTTTTACCGTCTTAAACAAAATCAAGATATTTACAACTTCCAACACAAAAAACAAACCGATGGAAGGATGACCCATGTTCTTCAGCAGTTTATCTCAACATATTTGCATTCCATGTAGCGACTTCTCAAAATATGAAGATAAATTGGCAAATTAAAGAAACAGAAATAGAATGAGGTACTTGACAAAGAGCCGTATTTGATGAACTCGATGATAATAGCATGAATGCTGTCGAAAGTAAAGTAGATTACAAGTTTGTGGATTAATTAATATGACTAAACAACAATAATGCTCTCGTAAATTATGAACATTATCAATGCATCATTCTACAATTAAAATCATCCAATATGGTTGATGCACTACCTAGTACGATTAAGGATTAGCTAAGTACTCGATAACATCAAAGAATTTGGTACCCCTGATAATCTGCCACTTATAGGGAAATGCTTCTCAATATTTAAATAATGGAAAGCAAAGCATCAAAATACCAGTAAAACTCCCAGGTTATCATCGAGGAAAGCTTGATCATGCCGGTTCTGGTGAAAAAAAAATTATCTTAGTAAAAATATCCAACAGATAGTCAAATAGGAATTCCATCAAAAAGTCAATAAATAATATAAACATAGAATGTTTTTTCCACTTCACATAAGAACTCCTTTCAACAATAATTTCTAGCAAAACATGATAAAAATATTTTCGAATTCGTCATTTTGAAATGGAGAGCGAAACATCCAAGCGCAAAAAAACAACATTGACCTGATAACCCTGAAGAGAGGCAAAACAATGTAATTACCCGCAACATAGCTATAAGCATAGAAAGGAGTGCATAGGAGCCAATTCCACCAGTGTACACCTAGAGAAAGAACGGTACATTGAAAAAATGTAAGATTTATTTGCAGGTCAACTAGAATAAAACATAATGAATTTCACCTCATTTAACTCTCTTTGCTGCAGGAAGACTTTCAATATAAGGCACAATGGTCGTAGTGGTGGCCATTTAGATACAGCATCCTGAATAACAACAAAATATGTGAATAATACCATTAAGATTGACCAAAATAACTAAAATAAATCAGGAAAAAATATGAAATAATTCAGAAGGAGAAAAAACCTTTATAAACTCAGCAGCTTGGGGTCCAGTATGTGCATCAAAACTGTTACCAAGAGATACAACGTCAACCCCACACAAGGAAGTAAAATCATCACAAAGAAATTGCAAGTAGCAATATCTCTCCATATTCTGCCAAGTACAGTACATGTTCTCTGGTGTCACACACTACAGTCACGAGTACGTGTACGCACCACAGAAAGTATATAAAGCAGAGAAGCATAAACACATTCCCATCCCAACAATTTCTTCTTCACTTGCAAATATACAAGAAGCAAATACACCAGCACATGCCAAAGAATGAAACCTAAAACTAGATAAAATTAATATAATGACCTTTACTGTTGATAATGAGAGAGCAGTTAAGATGTATGTGGCATAGATAATTCTACAAAATGTCATTCTGAGAAATAAATGAACAAACAAAATAGGAGCAGGCACAGCATAAATACTTAGCAATGAACTGCTATCCTTCTGTGGGACAAGGGAAAATAAAACAGTGAACAAACACCAACCATCTAAGATTTCTTTGAAGTCCAGAAAATTAGTAGTCAAATCTTATATCAAATGTCATTCCACTTTTTTCTCCAAGGCAGCCAACATGTTATAATTTCACATCACCATCCAATAGTCCTATCAAGTCTTATTAAATCAGTGGCCTAACCTTATATCAAATGCTATACCACTTTTCTTCTCCACAAATTTAATTATAGGTACTCGAGCCTTTGCAATAACCTGATACAGGAAGACGATGAAAAATTGTATAAGAGGTGAAGAATCAAGCAATGGTGAAATTCAAACTACAGATGATACCTGTATTTTCTTAGCAATCCCTCTTTGAGATAGAGCCCTGGAAAGAGCATGCAAACCAGTTTGGGGACTACTTACGTTTGAACCCAAGATAACAACCTGCCCAAGTACCACACAGCAAAGTCAAATTGCTTACATTTTATAATAATTGCTTATTGCATACTCCAAAGGTCATCCACAAAGAAATATGATCATCACAATATATCTGATGTCATGGAATCGCAAAGAAAATCCATCAAATAATATGAATTTACGTAACATTATTCCTACCAGAATCCATTTAGAGTCCACCCATGAACTTAATCAATTTGATAACAATCAAACCAGGAAGACCAATAATTTTTAAGATTGGCAAAATTAAATTTTTAACGGTTATGTTTATAACCGGGAAATTCACTCATACAAAGGAAGATAAATCCCGACTCATTTTATGATATAAGAACACTCCACAAGACCCTGATTCATTGTATTGTGTATATTTATTTCTATCTTTTCAAATATCAATATGTTGAAGGGCAATCATAACGTCTATGTAACTTAGCTTCAGAAAGCTTGTCCAAGAGAGGTGTATATTTAAGATTAGGGACAAACACAAACCCTCCTGATAAATTGAAAAAACCTTTAGATTCCACGAATACTGTAAACTGTAAAGAAATACAAGGTGAGAGCCAAAAGCTAATAATATCAGCAATGCCCTTGGCTAGTATTCTTATCTCTCAGTATAAAGTTATTATGAACTTCTGAGTGATTGCTGATCAATCCAAAACCATAGAAAAATTTGGCTTTAAATTGTAGTCTACCATAATTCCCCAATGTCCTTTGGCGAAAAAATACTAATACTTAATAGTGCAGATCCAAATTCGTGGTATACATTCAACGTGCCAAAGTTCATTCAATAAGCCATTTATACATATTCTCTTGATGAAATCTTTCAAAACAACAACCACGGAATTTAGTGGTTCCCGGTTAATACCCGGCTGATAAAATGACATATTCTAAGCAATTGATAACATTGGCCGGTTATATCCTATTTGCAGACAATTGTACCGCTAACTTGCAAGTTGATCAGAGAATATTTGTCAATAGAAGGTCAGAAGTAATGCTAAAAACGAATAAATTACTAATAAACAGTTTCAAGCTTACATCGATATCACTAGATGGAAGATAAAGCCCCGTTTTAAATGACCCAAAAACTTCAGCCTGCAAGACGCATCTTCACACATCATCTAAAAAATCCTCCACAGCCCAAATTACGCATATACACGAAATCTAACATACCTTAGCATTAGGCCAGATATATTTTATAACATCAAATACAGATTCTACTGCAGCATTTCGGTGCCCTTGCTCCTCTGGTGTTGGCGAGAGAAAATTACAAAAATCAAGTATCTCTGTCGACAAACAATCTTATATTAGAAGTTAGGTTTACTAGATTACGCAGAGTATCGACACAAGCTGAGAAAAGGAAAATTCTGCAGTCAAAAATTATTCAACCGTCCGCGTGCTTAATTGCATATTTTGATGTAGCGAAATAGGAAAAACTCAAACCTCGGTGGAGACGAAGCATGGGGCTTTTGAAGTGAACTGTGGAGCTAAACCAGTTGCCTTCGAGAGTCCTAAGTGGCGACGAAGTGGAAGCTTCCGCAGGCGGCCGAGGAAGAGGAGCGGTTAAAACTGAATTCTCTTGAGATTCCTCCAATTTGTTAACCTCGAGAGAGAAGTAATCCGCCGTAGAGGATTCCGGAGATGCACATTGGGCAGAGGAGAGAGAAATCAGGTTGCGGAAGACGACGTAAGATTTGAAATCTTCGGAGGAAGATTCCGTAGGAGTAGGCGCCGTTACTGTGGCGGCAAGAGGGCTTAGGGTTTCATAGAGAATGCTCTGCCCTTCCATTGCCGCTCGCCGGCCGCTTGCCGGTGTGGAAACTGACGGGATAAGGATTTCCCTTTACCTTTGGGCTTAAAGTTGATTTTCCCTTATTATTTTCTTGGGCTAAGGGCCACGTTTTCCTGGGCTTTAGGCCCGTAATTACTCAGGAACGGATTCATGCTTTAAAATGATGGCCCATAGTCTATAGTTTTTTGATATGCCTTGAGTTCAAATTTGAATATGCAATGTGAAAATGTGTAATTAAATGTGATTAAGCATGCTATAATTGTTTAGATGCTCAATCTTGGATCATAGTAAAATGGATATAATGCTATAATGACCTTAATGATTTTATTATTATTAATTTATCAAATGATGCTTTGAGAATTTTAATGTCTAGTGGGCATGAGTGCATGAGCATATGCACATTTGCACATTTAGAATTCATTGTTGATTGCCTTAAACGCATGTTTGTCTTCCTCTAAATGATTTAATCTTATGATTGTTATGGCTATTACATGCTTGATGAGGAACATGTGCAAATTGTTAAAATATGGCTGTGTGTCAACATATACTTGTGATATGATTATTTGAATTTTGTGTTTTTTGATTATCACAAAAAGGGGGAGAATTTTGTGATAAACTTGAAGTTTAATACATGCATAGTTTGAGGGGGAGAGTTTTTGATGCATGGTTTGTGGGGGGAGAGTTGTTTGTATTATGCATTACTTGGTTAAATCTTGTATGTGCTATGCAATTGTTAAGGGGGAGTCTTATTTACTCACATTTCATGCATGTTACATATTCAAGTTTATCAAGTTTTACGATCATAAAAAAGGGGGAGATTGTTGAGCCTTAAACACATTGTTGAGTTTAATGCTTAATTTATCTCCTAATTATTTATGAGTTTTGATGATCAACAAAACTTGTGTTTATTATACTAATGTGTCTACTTAGTGTACATGTTTAATGGTTGAAAAATGGATTGATTGAAGGAAATCAAATGTGCAAGGCATAGAGCAGATCGCCCCAGGCGATGGTGACCATCGCCCAGGCGATGGCAGCCAAGAGGGACTTCGCCCCGCACTTCGACTGAAGCGATGCCGAGGCCCGCACGCAGGGCGAGATCGCCTGAGGTGATGGCTTGATCGCCTGAGGCGATGCCTGGAACGTTTGAGGCGATGAGGACTTCGCCTAAGGCGATGAAAGTTTGTGAGCAACCGAAGCTACGGCATTGATTTTTGGCGGTGATCGCCTAAGGCGATCTGTGACAATTGGCGACCGTTGGAGCGCGGCGATGGTGATCTCCCGAGGCGATGTCCGAATCGATCTTGAAGTGATTCAAGCCTTAAGTGTAGCAACGGCTAGTAGGAGCCTTGGGGGCTCCTACACTATAAATATGGATGTTTTGAAGCATTTTGAAGAAAAGAAACAAGTCTATAAACTACAAGAAATTTGTGTTCAATCATATTCTTTCTAGCATTGCAAATTTCATACATTTGTGTTGTATTGGAGTTTGTGATTCATTTCTTGTGAGAGTTCTTGTGTTCTTCGTGTTGTTACACCGTGAAGGTGGTAATTGATTTATTGTAAGGTCCTCCAACACCGACGCAAGTTGGAAATTGTAAAAGTCATCAACAAGTGAAGTTGGTGCAAGTGTGTGGCTATCATTTGAGCCCTTAAGTCCAAGAAGACTCGTGAAGAGTGTGGATAACTCGGGAAGAGTTGAGTGTGGCTATCCTTGGAGCCCTTAAGGCCAAGAAGACTCGTGAAGAGTGTGTTGCTCGTGAAGAGCTGTTTTACTCGGGAAGAGTTGTGTTGTGGCTAACTTGGAGCCCTTAAGGCCAAGATCAAGATTGTTCTAGTGGAACCTCGGTTAAACATTTTCTAACCGGGAAGAGGAGACGTAGGCGATTCATCGTCGAACTTTTATAACAAATTCTCTTGTCATTTATCGCTTTATTTAATTTAGGCATTTATTTATTACTTCATTTTATTTATTTGTCGATTGACTTAAAGTCTTCCGCAGCGCAAAATTGGACTTATTTGCAAATTCATTTTTAAAACACTAAAGTAGCCAAGGAACCTCATTCACCCCCCCTCTTCGGTTCCAACAAAAACTTTCAAAGCTTTGCATCTACGGTATCCACACGATCGAATCGACAAAGATGTTGAAGTCATCAAGTTGCTAGACTCGATAATTCAACCGGGAAGGGAACGGAGAAAGTGACGGCTGCTTGTTCTCAACAAAGCTCGTCCTTCGTAGGTTTAAGTGTTAAGCCTTTTTGTTAATTAAAATTAACTTACTCCCTTAAACCTAATGCACATATATATACTGATAAGATGAGGCGGCTGAATGAAACAGGGTTTTCGGAAAATCCTTAAGCCCATACCAAACTTAATCGGTATATGTACATCTTTAATATATATATATATATATATATATATATATATGAATTTAACTCCCTTTATCGATTTAATATTTTGTGCAACCTGTTAGGATCTTGCAACGTTTGCAGTAACATAAAATTTTATTTTATGTCACAAGCAATGAGCAGTATCTAGCAATACATCAAGGCTACCCAAGTTACAAGAATGACATTGACTCGACATAACCTATGACATGTGATAATATTCACCATGTAACTTAATCACTTTGTCCTAGGTGTTTAGATTAAACACGAGTCATGGAATAAGTCATAATCGTATAGTTCAATCTTTTATTTCTTGATACCTGAGTAGACTATAATAAACGAATAAGCTCGATATCACATATCGACTCATTCGAGCATGGTCATGCATTTTAGTCTCACTTGATCAAGGGCCCAAACAATTCTCCTGTTATATAGGAGGGAGAAATCCTATCTTGATCACTCAACACCCCTCTACATAATTCGTAGTATATCCAATGATTATCTTTATAGTTTACCATGTTACATGTAACGTTTGACAATATCAAGATACACAACTCCTTATGTTGTGATATCTGGTGATCTCAAGTCGTAAGGATTACATACACTTTTATCACAATGAGAATTGATTATGACACTCATATAACAATCCATGTAACATTCTCATGGTGGGTCTGTCTTGTACATAGTTCTCTAACTTGTACCCATGTATTGATCCGATATCTCATATCCATGAACAAATTCATCCATCAATACATACTAGTCTCAATACATTATCATTATCATAATTCATTATAATACTTGACTAGCGACAATCTTTAAGTATAATACAATATTATTATAAGGACATTAATATATATATATATATATATATATATATATATATATATATATATATTCATATTACACAGATACTGGAATAATATATTAATGAATTGCCAATTAAAAAATCATATTACATTGTATGCCAAAATAATCATCTAATAAGTTGTCTTAGGGCATATCCCAACAACGGCCACTTTTAATTAATAACAATATTCACTTCAAATTTGGTTTATATCATTCCAAGTCTTTCATTTAAATCAACAGTTTACTCAAGTTAATATCTCTACACGTTTATTAACCATTATCATGTAATAAAATATTATAACAAACTTATATTTACACAAAAACTAGTATATTTATTATTTAAATGCTCAAGCTAAAATGCAACTATTAACAGAATAATAATAAGACCAATTCATTATCATTTCTTCAAATAATATTTTGCATTCCATTCAAATTTTTCCTTCCTTCAGACTTAATATCAATGCTTACATTAGTAATTTAAGGCTACTAAAAGTTTTCCACCATAATCATAATAGAAGAAATGCATAGGTCTTCACAGTGAAATTCCTTCTACAATTTAAGGTATAGAACCTCTAAACTATAATGTAGAATTTACTTAATGCCTTGTACAATAACAAATCTCCAAAAACATCCCAGAATCTTATTATGTTTATAATTCCTTCATAAACAAAGTGATCTTGAATTAGAATCTCATATTTAATCATTGTAGAAGATAACTCAAGAACCGTATTTACTAAATTCCCAATTTGAGAAACAAGAAACTCAAGAAACTTACAGCAACAAAACAATGACTAGTCACCCTTTCAACTGTGTTGAAATGTCCAAAAACGAGACGAGTTGGCCGACTTCAAGACTTGAATGTTTTGAAATTTTGGAAGAACTCTTTTCTCTCCTTGTTGATTTTAGTTTGTTCCGTTTTCTTTCCACATTTCATTGTTTACAAATGACTCATCTTGTCTTGATTTCTAATTGCAAGGCCTGTGCAGCACTCAGGTTTTTCTCTACAAATTTCATTTTGCTTCAATTGATTACTCAATAACATGTACTAATATGTCCCTATCCTTATTTTTATAAGAAGAATATTTTTGACATATATATTTTATTATTTTATTAATATATATATATATACTAGTTTATTTGGCACCACGCCAACAGATGATGTGACTAATAAAATTGCTTTCTACACTGGATAATTAACTCATCATGTTTCACAATAATACATAAGGGGTTATCAATGAACTTCAAGATCTTATAATCAAGGTCTGTCATTCAACCATACTATAGTCTAGTTGCTGCAAGATTCCAGAGCTAAACTTGTATTTTTACCTGTACAAAATCTTTAAGAGAAAACACGTTTATCACCTGCGGAATTCATTGGAGTAAAAGATAGAATGTGCTCCACCAACTTAGCAATCAAATGACAAAATTATATTATCCTCCATATATTTCATATATTTTTATTACTGAGTTTCTCACAATTGGTACGAAAATACTGAAGTGGTCTTTAACAAATCCCTCAAAATGATGTTCGTAAATGCAACAAAAATGAGTTCAAGATTCTAGAATTCATACACAAAAAAGAAAACATAAAATGAGTTCGTAACATGCAATGATTGTGATAGTGAACCTAATGCCCAATAACTTGGTTGGCTTTTAGTTATGATTTGTGCTATAAAAAATGATGTCAATTCATGAAGCGCAAAGATTGATAGTGCACCTAATTTTAATCCATTTGACAGGAATATAGGTATGATTTACACTACAAAACATAAGTATAACAAGGTTATTAGCCATAATATAATGACATGCAAATTATTATATGTAAATTCCCAAAAAAAATTAAAAGATATAACTCACATCTTAGCCACGTTAATAAAGCATTGCCGACATGTCATTTCTGAAAGCTTTAATTTTTTAATCTCCCTATCAACAAAACATGGCGGTCCAGAAGTATTGGCAAAAAAACAAGTGTGTCTTCATGAGAAACTTAGAGGTTATTTTAGTGATGGATTATAAAAAAGGAAAGAAAATCTACCAAGGAGGCTTCAACCCCATAATCCAAACAAAGCCAAAGTCATTTACATCATAGAAAAATTCACGACTTAAGAATGATTAATATAATAACCAAACAGAATATATGGCAAAAGAGGATAATGGCAAGGCCTATGTTAGTACTGAATATTTTTGGTTTGGGATGCTCTAACTATACATTATTCCTTTTTTATTTTCAAGCTCCGAAAATAAAGTAAGTGGATCTAAGATGCAAAATAGTTGCTCATGTTTTAACAGCTTGCGTGCCCTTTCCAATGTCAGAACCAAAGTATATGTGCATCATAGAGGATATGAAAATGATAGAAAGACATAAAAAATTATAGAAAGACATAAAAGAACCAAAATATTAGAAATTTAATACGAAGATAAACCGTATTGATTAATGTTAATAGACAAAAGAACAAAAAAAAAAAAACTTAAGAACAAAATCTTCACAAGTTGAGACATCTGACATATGAAAACAACTTGAAATATCGGAGGAACAAAACTTACTAATTTTGAAGCAAGCATTTTGACTACACACAAAGTAGTGACCTCAAACACCAAAACCAAAGCCAATGTGAACGAAATCAACATAAACAAGGATGCATCTTGATATCCAAGGATTCTCCAACCACAAACATAAGGAATTGATCGAGAGAGTGAAAATTTGGGGTCCTTCTATTAAACATACACAACGACATACGTATAACAGAAAGCATATCTTCGATCCTAATCAAAGTCCCAAAAGTGCAGTTTATACAGAATATGTGCAGAAGAGTTAGCAAAAACAAAAGGGTAGATCGTCATGTTAATAGTTGTCATGTTAATAGCTGCCGCATATCTCGCAAGGGTGAAATCGGATATCTAGTCGAGTTTCTTGGATTTAATCGGCCTTCCTCTTGTCGATCTTTTCGTTTTTGGTATTTGTTCAACAACATCCACGAGATAGAAAAAATAAAATATATTCTTTATATAAAAAAATACAATGAAAGTACAGAGAGAATAGATGTGATATGGGATGGGGAGAAATTTACCTTTCATTGGGCCTTCCTATTCGTCGAGTCCTGGATCAACATTCAGCTCACTTTCGGAGCTATCACCAAAAACTTGCTGCAACGATTTCTTTTAAATTTGTTTCTTTGTTGCCTTCCCAAATGCACCGACTACAGTTTTTTTGTTGACATAGGTAGTGGCATTTCGTAAAGAAGTCATTTTATATGAACTAAATCAATAAAAGATCCAATATATGTGCTATGGGTACAGGAGAAAGAACCTTTCACGGGAGCGTCCACTGCGTCTAGTTTGGATCAACATCGAGCTCATGTTCGGAGCTGTCATCATCAAGAACAACTTGCTGCAAGGATCTCTTTTTAATTTGTTTCCTTGCCTACTTGCCAACTGCACCAAATCATATTTTCTCATTGACATAGGTGGTGACACTTCATAAAGAAGTCTTTGTATTTAAACAAAAAAAATGAAAGTTCATTAAAGTTGTAAAAGAATGCCTGAGACAAATGAAATTTTGGGTGTGCTGCAACATGGATAAATGTTTTCCTACTTCACAAACAGAGGTATGTTGCATTGTACACAGTATCAATTCAAAAAATGAAAGCACCTTGAATATGTATACTTTTTGCATTGTGTACTTGTAGCCGATTGAATCTCATAATTTATGGGTCAATCCTGTTTATTTGGATATGTTTTGAGAGGAATATTTTTTCCTGCCAAGCAGCGGAATTTGTTTGATCTAATCAGAGCTACATCGAACTTAAAGATTAAAATTATTTATTCCCCGAAAGCATGTTTTTTAAAAAAAAAATTGGGCTGAGAGTGAAAAAATTGAAAAGTTAATTACCTTAAAGTCGCAAGCAGAATAAGTTTAAGGTTAATCAATGGAAGGCAATGTGACATCCTTGAAAGAGGCAGTTCATTGCAAGCAGATTAAGTTTTCAGATTAATCAATGGAAGGCAACGTGACATCCTGAAAAGGCCAAACAAAACCTATAGACTCCATATTCGATAAGTATTTCTTTAGTATCTAATTTTTGCAATTGAAACAGAGCATATTTATGATTATAAATATAATAACCATAATTTATGTAAAACCAGTCACTCGGCACAGTTGGTACATTTTCATCACCAGTTTTCGCCTTTCCTCTCTTGATAAGACGCTTCTTCATAGACACATCACTCATGTATCATTTTTATGCCCAAATTAGTAAACCTTGTTTGGTACATGTTCTAATTGCTTAGATGTTGTGTAGCAGCCTGAATGTAGGAACTGACAAACCAATTCCAGAACTGTCAATTGGGTTGCCCAAAGCAAATTCAAGAGGAGTCTCACTTATTGGCATTAACGAGGATCCAAAAGAATTTTTTTTAGCTGAACTATCAAAGACATGAAGAAATAATGTGAGATTTCGCAGTAAAATATTATGCATTTAGAATAAACGGCAAAGTATATGGACCATTGACAAAATCACCTTCCGATCCAGGTGTTGTTGCCGGAGTTTGAGGTGTGTTCTCTTGGGAGTTGGCGAAAGCATGAGGTCAAACACAAGGCATTTTTCAGCAGGTTTAATAGCCAATATGTTATAGGCTGTCATGTGTGGAATTCTTACCCTACCGTACCAGCATCTATAAAATCATGATTAATAGCTTTTACTATTTTCAGCCAAGTGGAGGCTCTCGAGTTTTTCACCCATGGTTGGTTCATTCAAGTCATCCATTATCTTGACACCATCTTTATCTCCAATAACTAATGAAACAAAAGAAAATAGAAAGAAAGAAAGGAATCCTGAATGATTCTTAAAGCCCCAATTGGAATTATCCGTAAAAACAAAAATTGATGCTTGGGAGTGCGTTAACCAATTTCACGATTGCATATTCATGTCATTTTTTCAATGATTCTAGTTATACAAGCACATGACAAGACATAAAATGAAATAAAATGAAAGTCAAAGGTGGGCAAATTCTTTCATAGCTGTATCACAAGTCACAACTATTTGAATATGTTATTAGAACAATTGCACTCGTAAAGATTACATTTTACCATGCAAATGGCGGAACTTTGAAACCAAAAAAATCACGAAGCCAAATGGCCAAAATTAATATTATTCAAATCAATCTAGTATTGGCTTGAAGTTCATTTAAAGTGTAAGGAGTGAAACAACCCTAAAAATTTCTATTGTTTGAGCCTGTGGTAGAAAAGAGAAAGCCGGAGCCTATGCTCAAATTTCTGGAAAATAGACAGCTAAAACCGAAACAATCACATGTGAATGAATATAATAAATCATACAATCAAAGTACCAACAAAAAATCAAAGATGGCTCAAAGTTCAACCTCCAGTTCTTCTAATTCAGACACTCAATTTATTTCACAAGGATTCAAACAATAAATCTCATCAAAATAGGGAAAAAACCACATTTCCTGATTTCAGAAAAAACCATCAATGAATAATGAGAAGAACTTGACGGTGAGAAAACGACGAGAAAAACCCAGATCCTTGCAAACTGAGGAAAAGAAAGAGATCCATGACTGAGATCGACGAAGATGAGTAGATCTCACGTCTGATGGTGAACAAATAAACAGAGTATCTGAAGTTTCACAATTCTAATAAGCCCACCTGCAAAAAATAAAAATAAATTCCTGATTTCAGAAAAAACCCATCAATGAATTCGAAAAATGACGCAAGCAGAGAGGGGTCATAGATCTCGTGTCTGATGGTGAAGAAATAAGGAGTATCTGAAGTTCCATACTTCTCATAAGCCCACCTGCAAAAAATAAAATTTCCTGATTTAAGAAGAAAAAAAGAAACATCAATAAATTCGAATTCGAAAAATGACTGGGCGTAGATCTAGTGCCTGATGGTGAAGAAATAAGGAGATGAGGAGAGTAGATCACTCGTATGGGTGAAGAAATAAGCAAACTGAGAATAAAACACTGTTGGGAACTGTTATACTGTTCATTACAACAGTAAAACGTTTATCTCTTACTCATTTCTTAATCAACTTTCTTAATTTATTTTTCAGGTGTTACACTATTGCACCAAAATCAGGCTCAAACAAATATTTTTCATTAAAGTGAATATACACAAACAAATAAAATATTGTGTTCATCGAAAAAATGGGAAGCCATGAAATCATCAATTACAAAATATAATCCAGACACCTTTCTATTACACACCAAAGTTTGCAAATAATGTTGTAAAATGAGACATAAATTTCTATGGGAAATCACTCACACCTTATTATTCTATATCAATGTTATTTTCGATATTTCAATTCCATATTTATATTGTGCAGCTTATGATTATGGTTCACCAAATTATAATACCACTTGACTGAATTTAACGAGAATTTAGTATATCTCAGCAACAAATCTATAATACAATTTAAAACTTCTGGTTAAGAAAGAATTCTGAAAAAACCAACGCATTCATGTCAAGTTCAAAAAACTTCACACGACACCACATCTATAAATTATAAAACTAAACCAGATTCAACCAAATATTAAGAAAAATAATGAGTTCAAATCAAATTTGAAATGAAAAGCAAAAAAACTTATACAACAATAAAAAAAGGAACATCCCGTGAAGAACGACAGTGAAAAACCATAGAAAATCCTTGATTTTTTAATTAAGTCACGTATGACGATTTATCTAAGACCACAGACGAAGAAGTATCGGTGTTGTACTCCCCTTCTACACGATTCTTGTTCTAAGATTTCTGATAAAAATGGTTTGTTTGTTTGGCCCAAGGCACATTGCCATGTCCTTATTCATAGATTTTTTTTAAAAAAAAACTATGATTTACCCAAAAAAAATTAAAAAAACAATTCGCTCTCAAAATTATAATCATAGCTCCGCTCCTAACCATAAGCATCAATATCGTCAAAGAGTCAAAGTCATGTGAGGCCTTCCCACCTTCGGAGTTAAAATAGGCATCACCATCGTCAGAATCATCAGCCAAACGCCAAGATTCACTATCATCATAAAATATCCTCAATTGTTCATGTTCTTTACTTCTCTCGCATGCCTCGTTCCTTAGAAGTGTTAAAGAAAGAAGTTGGAAGCCTACCAAAACATGAACAGAGAAATCTTACCAAATAAGAGATTGATTTTGGCACAATTAAAAAAGACATGACCGGAAATTGCTCAATTTTCTGTGTATTAAAAGGGGAAGCCATATCAGAAACTCCTATTTCTAATCAGAGTATACGCACAGTAAACTTCTGTCATTCATTAACAAAACATATACTCCAACTTACAGACTGTAGCAATTCCTTAGACCTTAAAATACTGAAAATTTATTTGTGTAAAATAAATACTGAAAAAGTATATTATGTATATTTTGAATGCAAATATGATTCATATCTCATTGCTAACCACAGGAACTTTTTCATTCAGCTCTAACTCCCTGGATCTCCTTGGAGGAATCCAACGTCCACCATGTCGCTGCTGCAGAAACACGATCACAGCCAGTGCAACCACTCCACAAGGGATCATCACATCCCAAGCTGTAGAGTAAAAATCTGCGTCGGGATTCGCATAATAGTATGTTCCATTAAGAATGGTTCGTGGGAAATTGTGAGCCCGGTATTGATCATAAGCATGAGGCACCAACCGAACGGCACTGGTTCCGATGTAGAATGGCTTAGACAAAGCTTTTGCAGATGAACCAGAGAAAGTATTGAGCAAGATTTGTGGGAGAAGAAACCCATCAAGAATCAAACCAGCATAAGATCTCAAGTACCCCCAAAGAGAATAATACACTTGATGATATTCAACATACAAATTCGTTTCTTGATTCTTGCTCTTTATCCAATTCAACAGCAGAGTAAGTAATCCTCCAAAAATGTATATTGGCATTGAAACAAAAACCGCTTTTTTCTCTGCACCCCATAAGCCCTTTTCATCCCCTTCACTTGTTTTCGCAGTCCAAACCAGTTGGAGTAGGCGTATTTGCAACAAAAATGCCACCATTATTACCACTCTTACGGTTACTTCATTAGCTTCAAGCCATCCGCTGCTGCTAAACATGAATGATTGCTTGTTATAGTTTTTCAAGAAAAGGGCTTCGAAGTTTAGGACAAGAGGGATCATGTATCCTAGAGAAAGCATCAGAAGCATGACAAGTGAAATGCTGGAGACGACCTCAGGATTTCTTTTCACGTGGAAAAGTTGTAGCCCCACGAAGATGCACATGAATGTGTTGGATATCAAGACCATAGTGATCTCCAAGTCCATTCTCCATATCGAGTGTTCAGCCGCATTGGTGTAAAATGCAGTGGATGACATTGTCATATCCTCGAAATAAAGAGGATCTGTTCTTGTTCGTGTGCTTCTGATGTTTCCACTGGTAGCACCGCCTAATTTATCATTCACCGGAGCAAACTGGATGGTCACAAGAATATCGCAGTCTGTCTTGGCATTAGATGACAACTTTCTGCAACCTACCATACACAGGTATCCTGTTTCCGAATTATAAACTCCTTCTGCAGTGATCTCCATTCGACTTTGACTAAGCGATGAATTAATATTTGCATTAAAAGGGGTGATCAATATTGTGAAGCTGACATTCAAGGAGCCGGATCTACTTTTGGGGGGGGGGGGTGCAGAAATAGTTCCGAGTGCATAATCTGCCATTGGTGACGACACTGGTGCCAGTGCTAGCACCTTGTCTCCTTGGTACAACTCATTTCCAATGAATAGAGGAACCGTATAGCCCCAAGCAAACTTAGCCCCATTTGAATTTTCGACAGACATGTCGAACCTCATGTCGTAAGACTGCCCATCTGGATAAATATTCCCCTTCTTTTCAACTTTCTCCACCCTGCATAATTTCTTTGCTTTATCCAATTCAGTGTATTCGTATCTCAACCCCGAAAATGACACTGCAAGATCCTCCCCATTAGTGCTTGTGAGATTAATGTTTCTGAAGTATCCTGGATCATTAACAGTTTTGTTTGTCCAAATATTTCCTACAATTTTGACATTATTTCTGATGGTTAGGATTGAAGGGTATCTGAAACTCAACCTTAGTGAACAATCTCCTATACCTTTCCCAAAATGGTTAACTGGATCCAAGATTCGACAAGCAACAATCAACAGCTGGTTTTTCTTATCATCCCATGATCCCTCACCGATCAACGTGGCATTAAGATCAAATTTTTCATAAAACGCATTATAGCTGACATTCTGAAATTTTACCACGTACCGAATCATCCTTTCTTTTTTTGAACACTGGATTGGATATAAGGACACAACTCGAGGAAAGAATCCATCAACCACACCAAGTGGAGAACAAGTTTGAGGCTTGTTGCACTCTCTTCCATGCTCCAACTCGAAAAACAAAAATCCCTGTTGTAACACAGAGCAAAACCTGCTCGAATCCAAATCAAGAGACAGGTCTTTTGGACCTTCAAAACCACCCGAATACCCACCTTCAAGTTCTTTCGAAACCGAGGAGTAAATATAGTTGGGAACAGAAGGAAAAGCAAACATTGAAATTGGCTCGAAAGACCCCGAGTCCTTAACGGAACTTGTACTTTCCAAAGTTCCACTAATCACACTAGTAAACATACTTGGATTCAAAGAATGATAACTCAGCTTCAAAACAGCATCAAGATTGATAACCTTACCTTCGTTAGACTTCCAAGAAGCTGACCCAACCATACAAAGCTTCCCTGAAGATTCTGACCAGAAACCATTAAAAAAAAAGGATATCATGTTTGATCTATAGTGTGTCCTCCTATGGTAACCATAAGATCCATTATAGCTCAAACTGCTTCTATCCCGATACCGGTAAGGGTACCGGATTAACAGCTGACCTCGAACCTCATAAACATTCTTGGCGATGGTGGCATATGAATCTGATGTGAGTCTGAAGCTAAGTAATTTTCCCACATAGTCATATGATTGGTTGAATGGTTTCTCACCAATAAGTCTTTCTCCACCGGTGTAATAGGCTGTGCGAATATAAGGTAGATGCATTTGGAATGTCCGCTGAGTGGGGCTAGAATCAGGGACTATAGAAGAACAGTGATCAGTGTATGAAGGAGAAGAAAGAACAGGCGATATGAAGAGATTACTAACAAGAAAAAAGCACAAGGACTCGTAAAACCAAGACGAAAATGGCATCATGAGTAACAGATTCATGGTTGCTACAAGCATAAAACCAGAAATCAAGAAAACGAAGATGATCTGTATATTCTATGTAATGGTCTGAGGAAGTAGTTGACTTCAACTGTTATTTTTCCCAAAATGCCATCTATTATTGTTGGAATACGTTACATCAAAAGCAAATACATGATAAAAGATTAATGAATTCTATATATATTTTAATCCAACATATTTTATATAAAAATATCACAGGCTCTAATTCATAGTCATAAGTGAATGATTTTTTTCCAAGCCCCTCTTTCCTAGAAAAAGCTGATTGTCTGACTTGTTCTACACCCAATGTCAGTGTCACGGTGCTATTTTGAAAACATATTTATTCATTAAAACAATTCTTGGGAATCAACGTAATTTGAACATGGAAATATTTCATTAAAAATAAACTAAACAACTTACTACGTTTGAATATATATTTTAAAATTTCGCAGAACCTATATGTTTACCTTGTGTTAACGTCCACTGATACAATTCTTTGTAAAAAAATGATTATAATATTATATAATATATTAGCCGTAAAATACAATATTATAAAATTAATATTTATTTATTTATTATCAGAATATGAACGTTGAACAGTGCATGATTACATATGTGTAAACTAGTTTTTTTTATTTATTAATAAACCCATATTTATATTGACTCATGCTTTGCAAAACTTACCAAATATAGCATGACGAAGGTCAAGCTCCCAAGAAACATGGGGTTGATGGTTTCTTTAATTTTCTCAAAATGCCATTTATTATTATTGGAATATGTTATATCAAAAGCAAATACATGATTTTTTTAACAGGAAATTATATTAAAGCTAACCACAACTACAATAAGTACAACTATCAATCATAGATAAATATCAAATGAAATCTAAAAAGAGACACATATAACTAGATAAAATAGCAGGTTGGGTGGTACTGAGATGCACAACCAATCGAAATTCAAGCACACTCGTTTCCACTTTCCACCTCAAAATTTTATAATAGAAGGAACAAATACGGATAGTCGAGAGACATAAACTGATATAAGGGCTCACAAACTAGCAAGTTCTCGTTTCTAAATCCCAATCGAAAATATGTCGACCAATGAATATCATTGGCTAGCACACAAAACCAAGAAGCACATTAGTCAAAGCCAAGTTATGTCATAGCAGTGACCCAGAACCAAAAGACAACAGCAACAAAATAAAAAGAAACACCATAAAAGGAAAGCAGTCGAGGCCACATAAGAACAACACGTTATATTTAAGATTAATGAATTCTATATATTTTTTAATCCAACATATTTTATATAAATTACCTATATTATAAGTAAGTATGATAATATTTACTAATAAATAGTAATTAATAGTTTTTCATAGTCATAAGTCAATGAATTTTTTCCAAGCCCCTCTTTCCTAGAAAAAAGCTGCCACCAGATTTGTCTGACTTGTTCTACACCCCATATCACGATGCTACTTTGAAAACATAGTTTTATTCATTAAATCAATTCTTAGGAATCAACGTAATTTGAATATGGAATCAATATTTTGGAAAAATATACAGATACAAGATATTTTTTTGTCTATTTAGTTGTGTGGGTCGTAGTACCTACCAATGGAGTGGACGCCTTCACCCAGCAATATTGAAAGAGCATTAACTGTTTGTTAAGATGTTAATTTTTCTACGAAGACTTTGGGAAGTATTCTATCAGCTCCGAGCAAAAGACAAAATTAAGTACTGCACAAAGTTTCCATTTCAATCGTTCTCACCTCTAAACTTGGCTGGACAAGTATGGACAAATGTCATAAATCAGCAGTTTTAATTTTAAACCATATTAAAATCAAATCTAGTTAATTATTTTGGGATTATTGGCAGTATTTGTTTGATACCGATTTTGAACGATTCCTCCAATTGATAAAACCAGATACAGGTTCGTAACGATAAGCATCAGGGGAAATTAAATACTAATTTATTGCAACTCGCTATTATGCCATCTAGGGAATGACTTATTTTTATTCTAAAGTTTACTGGTGTGCAATAATGGATTTGTTGAATCAAGTGATGAGATTATTTATTTAAAACAAATCAAAAAAATAAACTTCATGAACGAGGATAAAATTTACACTTGACATGTGGACAAGAAAGGCATTCAAGCCCGAGAATTTACCTAGTGCGCACCCAAAATATAGCGGCTACGGTTTCCCGCCATAAAAAAAATATAGATATGACACAATCTCGAAGTCCCAGATTCGCAAATTAGCCTAATGGTATAAGTTTAAGGGCCTAGGAGCAGCAGTTGCTGGTCTAGGAGCAGCAGTTGCTGGTCTAGTAGCCTTTTGAGACAAAGAAAGGAACTTTTGACAATCTTTAGCTCCAATTTGTGAAAATGTATTTACCAGAGTAGGTCCATTCAAACTGTTCATGAAATGCTGTGAGCAGCTCTAGTCACCTTCATCGACTTCTTGAACAGCCCCCTTTAAAAAACAACCTACTTTTGAGCTCCATCCAAGTACACTTTACACGAGACCACAATATCACCCTGTTACAAAGTCCTAAAATGCTACCAAAACAATCAATTTATCAGTAGACTAAAGGCATTGGGTTTAGTTCCCTTTGATGTCATTGACATGAACTGTAGAGTATGGATTCAACTTACCTTTGGCGGCCTTCTGTTCACCATCGTTTGGAGGAGTAGATAAATGTACTCTTGTTATATTCCGAAGATCGCTTTTCTCCAGTTGGATATCCAGGCTAGGGTTTGGCATTCAAAATAAGCCCTTGTATGGAGACCGAAGCTTGTAACATGATTGAAACACAGGGATCCACTTCTTGTTAATACCACTCCAAGTATTAAGAAGGCTGACACACACCTTTTTTTTTTTTTAAATAGAAATTATAAAATTATAACCCTTAGGAAAACCGTGGTTATAATATAACAATAAAAGAGATAATACTAACCGCTAAACCAAAATCACAAAAACTAACATAAAGATCCTAACAAAGTTATCCTTCTCATGACATACAAAGAAGTGGAATCAAAGTTCAATGCCTAAGTGGAGGGGTAAGCGAAGCATTCAGACTGAATTATATAAATTTATATTTGTAGACTGCCTGAATGATAATGAACAAGCTTGCAAGAACAGAACCACGTGATTAGGCCTCGTTTACTTCAGCTTATAGACATCAAGCTCCACTTTTCAGAATTGAAGATGAATTTTGACAGAAAAAGCATCCAGACTTCAATTGTGCAAAGTCGTGATCAGAACAGATTCTTGAATGTGTGCGGTTGATCAAAACAAGATTACTTGAAAACAAATCAACCATTAACAAGAATATTCATGCATCGATTAACATCACAACTCACCCAGCAACCAATTGAAGCAACGCAACATAAAATATATCAATCACGAAATACACAAAATGCAAATTACGGAACGAACAAGAACGCAAAGGATTTTACGTGGTTCGACTAATGAATTGCCTACTCCATAGGCTAGATTTTATTGATCACTCCTTGTTGAGATACAATGATAATCTCCAGAATTCACTCAAGATTATCACTTCTATGAATTACAATGATAATCTCTCCTTGACTTCTCCCTATCGCTATTCCTCTCAACACACAAGTTTGAAATATGTTTTGGCATTCCAGAAATGAGCCCCTATCGTTCACTGTTTGCTTCCTCTTATAAAGGCCTATGAATGGCAATTATAAGACCACCAGCTCACCTGCACTTGATCCAGGGAATCAATTCCCATCAACTGCAACACAACAATCATTTCTTAGCCAAACTCAACTGCTTCTTGACTTGAGTGTTTGACTTGGATAGAATCAATTTATCTCACAGGAATAAAAAACATACAGGTGGAACATTAGGATAACTGCTCGGAAAGAAGACATGAGAAAGAGAACATCATGGCATGGCGTTCCCTCTGCTCCTACAATCACAACCAGCAAAAGATTCATGGCTTCGTAAACCCTGACAAATATTGTATCTGTGTTGGTGACAGCAGAATATACTGTTAGGCGCCAAGCTATTCTAAATATCAGCAAAAGAAGGCATTAGCTTTGATAAATATACAAAGGCTATACATGGAGGTGTGTTGTGATTGATTAACTTGTTGTCAAGCTTCTTACTGCTAAAATTCTTCGAACTCTTCTTCCCCAATTTCTGGAGACTGGCTGTCTCGAACCAGACCTATTTTGAGCGTTTACTTGCATCATTGGTCCTCTCGTTGTTGATCTCGTTGACGTTTCGTTGTCCATTTCGTGTACATTCAGTTGCGCTATTTTCCGTTCGAAATTCTGCTACGCTTCCGTCAAGTTGCGTATTGTCCTATCCCTTGCTGTAGCAATTCTGAAGTTTTGATTTTCTTCCTCCATTCTGTGATAGCAGCGGCTGGAATCCCTATTTCAAATTCTAAAAGTTTTTCTTCTTGTTCTCTCTTCTTTGTGTCCTTCTCGATAGTTCGAGATTTGACTTCAATTACTCATTTGCTTGCATCAAATTGCCGTCCATGAATTACGATCCAACATTTATTACAGAAATTCTCAATGATTCATCGATTCAATCATATAGAGGCAGGCATGAGTCATGCAAAATTGGACGAAATTTTCGCCAAACCCGGTGCTTTACAGGAAAAGCAAGAAAGATTGATCACAAAGCAACACAACATTGCTTTTCTCAACAATTCAGTCAAGGTAGCAAATTTACAATTTGATTCTTATAGTTCTTTCAATTATAATAATGTTTCGGATACTCAAAGATTGGTGATTGCTCCATATTATTTGGATGATGAGGCATTAGAATGGTATGAAATGGAGAAATAAAAGCCACTTTTCTTGCAGGAATGAATTTTTAGTGGCATTGGAACAAGATTTGGTCACGTGGACTCAATTTTTGGTGATTCTATGTTCGAAATTCCCGTACACGAAGCAACAATTACTGCGGCAGAAATAATTTTGGCTTCAAATAATGATTTGCGCTACAATGCTCTGATTCCTGCTGATGAGATTTCTCAAAAAAACAGAACACTTAGGGCAACAAATGGAAGACAATACTCAAGAATTTCATCACGACGGCGACTCTTGATCGAGAAAAGATGGTGTTCACTGACACCGGTCTGTACGAAGAGAATGAGGTTCATCGGAGCTGCAATGGTTTCTTCTAATCACACAATTCAAGAGTTTAATCAAGAAGACGAATTTTTTGCTCAAGAAAAGATTGAGAGCATAATACGTAATCTTCTTGATACTGTGCAGCTGTCGATGTTTGGTTGTGATAGATTTGTGTTGGACCAGTGTGGACCAAGACAATTTGGGGAAAATCAGAGTTTCTTTAATGGTGAAGTGAAGAAGCCGAGGCATATGATTGGGAAAGGTCATAAGAATTATGGTCTGATGCTTAACCTTCAATTGGGCATTCGGTGAGAAGTGATACCTCCATATTGTGAGACCTGAAGCTTTGCGTTTTTTATCCTAAGCAGAAGCCGGACATGACGGGTGGATGTCTTACCATAAAATTAATTAAAGGTACAGAATGCATGAAGGTTTTGGCGCTGTTACAGTTGGACAGAGGGACGGGCATGCTTCGCAAGGGAGAGGGTGGCGACATTAAAAAAAAAAAAAAAAACTAACTCAACTGCTGGTGCAATAGCAAGGATTAATCTACAGGTGTATGGTGAAAGATTACTTTGCTATTCAACTTACACATTGTCTGCGTTTCTCGAATGGGAAGGTAATGATATGATCATAGTTGAAGGAACAAGATCACGTAATCAAATAAACACGCTGGCCAAAAATGTTACACGGAGATGTGGAGGACTTTCAAAACTTTCCAGGTAAATCTTTTTTCAGAATCTTCAATTCTTCCTCTATTCTCTTAGCCCAATTCTTTGGTGGATGTCAACATTCAGAGACAATATCATAGGCACACATGAATTTGAAGAGATCAGACAAGAATAAAACCCTTTTTTTTTTTAAAATTGCACTAACTTTGTTTGCTGGACGAAGCATTTTTGGAGTAGACGTGATCCGAATAGTCTTCAACGGTGTCAAACTTTTGACGCATGGTGGAAGCACAGAAGCCATTGATTCAGGCAAAGGTTAAACATCAGTACCGACAAAACTCTATCAAATGTTAAAGTTAATCCACTAACACTCTGAATTATGGGAATCAAAGAATGGTTTGAATATGACCGCGCACTTTAAAATAAAGGAGAGGAAATGAAAGAAAGCTGATGGAAAAGAAGTACACGGAACCCATTATCAGCCTGAGTCGTAGTCTTGAAGATAAAAAGACAAACAAAAAAAAGAGCATAAACTTAAGGCTATATTAGATTATTGCTTATTCAACAAGCTGGTTTTTTTTTTTTTTTTTAAAATCATGTTTAGATTTTCTTTTCTGAATTGTCCATTTGAAATAAAATACTTCTAAATTCGAGTTTCTATATAATTTAGAAACTTGCATTTGTCAGTGTCAATATCGTGAGATTCCCAATTCTTTTCTGAATTGAAAATGAAAGCCAAGCAACAGATGATTGAACTATGCGTGTCAAGATTTGTAAAGGAATATTTATTGAGCTATTTCAATAGGGTATCCAAACGCTTTGTGGGCTCAAACCCGGAAGGAAATTATGCTTCCTCTCAGGTGTTCGATATGACATGATGACCATTAAAACCTCAGTTATACGAACTATCCTGTTAATATTGAGTATTTGCAGTAATTTTAACGAAGAACTGAAAATGGAGGATGCGAGCAATGCCATATGCTTACGCTCAGGTGCTGTGAAAAATCTAAGAAAGAGTTCATGGCATTTGGGGGGGTTTTCTCAATGAATCCAAAAGATAAGGCATCTTGTATAAAGTGAAGCTGACTTGACATGAGAGGAGGACAGAAACTACTGAAACAAGATTCCCCGAGACAACTATAAATAACAGCTTCTTAAGGGGCTTCAAGTCATAGCAAATCATTCATATTCCAATCAAAACTCCTCTATTTCATCTCCAGTTTCCAGTTTATCATCAATCAACCATGTCGGACATGTGCGGAAGCTGCGACTGTGCTGACAAGACCCAATGCGTGTAAATACTTGCACATAGTACTATGTTATGTTATTTGAATCCATGTGTACGTGTGTATATAATAGAAAAAATTTGCAGGAAGAAGGGATACACTGCTGACATCATTGTCGCCGAGAACATCAGGTAATCCCTTGCTCCGACAGTACCAATAGTAGCATCAGTTAAGTTAATGGAAAATATATTTACCCGAGAGCTGTCAACCAAGGTACATAATCAAGTATTCGACATAAGCCCAACTGATGAAAATCTCGCACTAGCGAGATTAATGGTTACCATGTGTTTTTCAATCATAAAATACCACATATCATCTCGGATAAATGTTGCATAGGTTGTCATACACATATGTATTACTCAAGATCGAGAACTAAATATACGATTAGTCAAATTCTAGAATAATTTACTCGGCATAATTTGCAGCAGTGAGATGAGCATGGTGATGGATGCTCCGGCAGCTGAGCATGATGGGAAGTGCAAGTGCGGTTCCAGCTGTGCTTGCACCAACTGCACCTGTGGCAACTGATCTTCGAAGAAAAGGGACACCCATAAAATCATATTTGAGAATGTAATCCAATAAATTTGCTGCCTAATATCATAAATGGTTTGGTCCCACACAATATGTAGTCAGTTGCATCTCTATCCATCTGTATCTTATTTATGTCATTAGTGATTTAATTAATGATATATCAGTGTGTTACAATTGCTTCTTTTTTTTTCTTCTTCTTGGAAGTTATATAAACATAAGATCTACAATAAATTAATGTATGAGAAAACAAAATATATTTGGATTATCAACGGCAACATTCATTAGTGTTTCATTACATCAAAAGTCAGTATACAAATAAAACGCTTAATTACTAAAACCTTGCCACAAGTCTCGAAGAATGGCCAACCTTGAGCTACCCCTTGGTCGTTGGATACGTTAACATAGTTAAGTTGTTACCTCTTTATAGCAATGGTCAAACATAACCATAATCAAATTTCAAGGGGTCACATGCAACACTGAGCTTGATTCTCCATGATGAAAATATTGAATGGGAGGACATAATACGATAAGAATGCTGTTGGTAACTCATTTTTCCACACAACCCAAACAAAAATATGATAACAAGAAATATAAAGTTACCACTCGATGCAAATAACAGCATGAACAATAAAACCTTTATTTCATATCTTATCCAAAAACTGGTTTCACTTAATATGGGCTGCAAAAATGTTTTCGAGCCCTGTGAAATTAAAGTATGTAGCCACGCACTCATGTTCAAAATCACATTGTACTCAATTTTCTGGATCTGAGTGCATATTCAGACGTTGAAGCCTTCAGCACGAAGACATTTACGATGAGCCTTAATCCACTTTTCACAAGCGGATTCGCCGTGCTCGACTATGCATTCATCCCTAAGCTTCTTAGTGTCGGGGCATGCACAGCAGATCTTCTTCTTCGGCTTTGAATCAGGTTCAGATTGTACTGAACCAGACCCTTGGTCTTTATGTGATTGCAGAGAGATGACAGAGGAAGAGCAGTGTAAAGGTAAACCACCCATAGTCTGGGGTTTCAAGAAGAATATCATATGTTAGAGAAGAAAGATAGAAAAAGGAAAAGAAAATCATTAATCATGGACGAAATAATTTTTTTTGGTTAAGACAAAGATATATTAATAGAGCACCAGGGTTACTCCAACCCGAAGACATACAAATACAAAAAAGCAAACTAACTCTAATCAAAAGCCATCTAAAACTAATACAACGAAAATCAAAATCTAATGAACCTCAGCAACTACGATGAAAGTAAAGTAACAAAATGCAAACCAATCCACGAATACTACTAGAACAATCTAATAAATAATGAGTGGCCTCTTAAGCAACAAAATCAAAATTCCGAACAGATCAGAATTTAGAGAGAGAATAAGGCCATTGTCCGAGGTTTCCAGGAGAATACCAAATGTTAGAGAAGATTGCTAGAAAAAATAAAAGAAGAGAATTAATCGTGGACTAAAATAATGAGTGGCTCTTAAACGACAAAAATCAAAATTCCAAACTGATCAGAATTTAGAAAGATAATATGTCTTAAAATAGATATTTCAATTGTAATCAATACTTATAATAGTAATCTGAATTACCAGAATTTTTAAGTCAGACAATATAAAATGGTTTTACTCAAACAACACGATTATATTCCTACATCCACACATTAAACAATGATAACTAGATAAATCATAAGATAGGATAACTCAATCAAGAAGCCAAGAAATAAGATAGCATCTTAAAGATTAATGCTTATAGCATGGATCAAGTTGTACTTCCTTTAACAATAAGAGGAAGCATCTTAAAGATTAATGCTTATTGCATGGATCAAGTTGTACTTCCTTTAACAATAAGCGGAAACTCAAGCCATAAAAGTTAAATGTAAAGAAATTGCTAATTTGAGAGACAGTTATAGATATTCTATCAGTGAACATAGCGAAAAAGAAACCCCGGTGATATATTACTCAAGACTCTGAAAACCATCTGAGAACTATCCTTGGTAACTGCCATTAGCAATTAGCAACCTCGATGGAAGGGTGTACTCGACGTCTTACAATGCTGTTGCTTCCTATTCCTTGCAAATCGTTTCACAAAATTATCAGGCTTAAAAGACTCAGAGGACCAAAACACGCATTTTGTTACGCCTACGATAGATGATCATCAATAGCCAAAGGCACGTTGTTCATTCAGCATTGTATGTAGTTTGGAATTTGTGCATCATAAGCGTTAAACTTATTACATGATGCTAGTTGTACTTTCGATTATTTTAGGTTATTACTACTCATAAAAAACCTATGCCAACCCAAAACACTAGTCAAAAATTTCTCATTTCTCATCACTTTCTCACAATTCTTTAGCTTCAAATAGATCTAACCTGCCTTATAGATGTCATAGTTTTTGCATTTCGATCATGAAGGCATCTTTCATCGGACTGACCAATAACAGAAACGAACAAAAAATAATCCATAAACAAAGGGTAAAAAAGCGTAACTCCTCTGTTTATTCAGTTCCTTACAACTCCTTTTATACTGCAAACCTATAGCTTAGGAAAATAAAAACCATGGCAGACACCCGAAAAATAAGAAATTTCAAGCCCAAGGAGATGATGTGCAAAATTTCAAGAACGAGGAAGAATCATACCATAGATCACGGAATAAGGGAGCAAAGAAAATGTTTTGATTAACTAAGAATATGAAGATTCCAAAGAGAAGCTACGAGAACAGGGTTCTAAGAAAATGGTGCACATAGCAACAGCGTAGTTCTGAAGCCGACAGACTGTCCCTCTACACGCTTCTGAATATCAAAACACACAGCACCATGCACGAGACATCTGCACATTTATCGAGCAGGTTGACAACATTTTTTATGTATTATTCATTTTACGACTAATAATACAATTAGGTTTGATGATTCAAGCATAAAAAAATACATCTAACAGGAAACATAAAAGAGGAACAAAGAATCAACAATTCATAGATAAAAATATAAAAGAGGCGAAATTATCTCGTTAATTATATTGTACCAAAGATTTGTTGGAGGAAATTACGTGCTACTGCTGCGTTGGTTTCTTCTAATTTTGAATTGGTTTTTTCAAATGGATGGTAATTCAATGTGGTTTGGTTTGAACAGGTAACGGTGATTGAACAAATTTAAAACAAAAGGAAAGCTTTCGTTAAGTATCAAGAAGAAATATGAGGAGAAAGCGCCGAAAGAAGGGAATATAATATAACAAAATCAACGAATGAAAGCAAGAAAAAGATTTGACAAAATAATTAAGCATGTGGGATTTTTGTGATTTTACAATTTTTCTTAATCTATTGAGTCAATCCGGGCTCTTTTTTATAGCTATGACTTTATTCGGATTCCACTTGAAACTAGCCCCCTCTTTACTGCTTTTCTAAGAAGGTCATATGAATCTTGTGACTATTGGTATGTTTAGTTGGGCGGTGGTTATTAGGTCACCTATTTTGAGTTATGGATACACAAAGCCAAAGCATGTGTGCCGGGCGTGCGACTCATCAACCTACGTCCTACTACAAAGATTCTACCGTGCAATAACACAAGCACAATCTGTTTGAGTAACCATTGATTTGACACACTCAATGATTGAGATGTCTTCAAAGGCAGCCACAACATAAACCAAATATATCTGCTGCAACTTGACAACAAGTGCCCAAACTTGCAAAATCTAAATAAATACATGCAAGAGACAACAAAGACACAACAAGCAGAGAATGCATATATATCATTGATTTTTCAAGAAAATTTACATCCAATAAGATCTACATAAAGGTAACAAGGAAAACTTTACTGGGAATGAGAGAGCCAAAAGATTCCACATTGTGATTAAATTTCATGTATTCTAGACCAGACTTGAGCATTTTCATTCTTTGGCGAGTTCAACCAGATTCTGAATTTAATTATTTTAGTGCTGACACGGAGATGCAAAATAAACCTATTTATGAACTGTGGAGTGGCTGCTGTCCGGGGCAGTGCCCTGGCTAGCAACCAAGGGCTCCCGGTTTCACACAGCAGCGCCCATAGTTGTCACACAATTCAGGATGCTTCAAGTTTCATTTGTTATTTCACAAAACATACGAGTTTTCCTCATCCCAAATAGTGCCCTTCTCCAAACCAACATTAATCATACTTCTCCCTCCATGAACACCCAAGACATAAAACCCAAGAAAGTCCCAAAACAATGTCACCAACGACAAGTCTAAGCCAATCAAAGCCAAGAACCTCAACCTTCCTCTCAAAGTATATCCTCCAAATAGCCATTGTAATATGTAGAAGAACACAGCCTTTGGGGAAAAAACTATGAAACTCCCTGTCCTTCACAAATGCCACCATAAACAAGAGAAATCCAATAGCAAACATAAGCAAACCCGAAAATGAATCTGATGTATGTATTAACAACTGATCATGTGGTGTCGTACCCAAAAGCTTACTAGCATGCTCCCTACCATGACTAAACACAAAAACCTCATCTCTATAGAACATCATCAGGGCTCCACAAGTTAAGGCAACCAGAGAATGGAGCATGCAGATAACGAAAAAGCCCTGGGACGCCATTGATGACGGGATGAAAGAACATATAGCAGTGACTGTTTGCTGCCTGTATTGTACAATCTCCGAAGATTCAATTTTTAGGCTCAATTATCAAAACCCAAAACAAATTAAATTCCCGTAGGAATGACAGTTGAACTAGCATTGCAGTCTAAATCCCAATTATCAATGCATATTTAAAGGAAGTATTGGTGAAGAAGAATCGAACCCCAGAAGGACGTAAGGAAACATCATTTATGTGTCGGTTATATATATTTAAAATTATCCATGCCATTGAGTCATCGGCATCCTTCATATCTTGCAATTAGCATTCTTTTTAAATAATAAAGAATTAATTTTTATATATTTTTTAAAAAAAATAAAAATTTACTGTTTCTAAAATATAATAATTTGAATCCAGATATGAGCCAGCATGGAACATAAAGTCTTGATCTTTTTAAAATTTTAAAGCCGACGATCGCTGATTTGGATATGGTTGTTGAACATGTTGAGAACATTGGGGCGTCAGAAAATTATGAATCATTCCTGTCTGCATCTTTGAAGTCAAAAAAACATTTTTAATCCGCCCATTTAAAGATATCAAAGATTAAATAAGACGATGACAATTGATCATTTAAAATATAAATAATTCGTGTCGGTTTTCTATGTGTATGCGTGAATTATAGAAACACAGGGATCAAATATCTGGAACAGATCAACCAAAAAGTATTACTACATCATTCTTAGTACCTTTAAGATGTTTTTAAATGACATACCTGTCTATGAATAATCATTATTTTCGAAATGAAAATACGTAACTGTGAGTAATAAGCCTTGCTTTATCCAAGGGATTTTGGTTCATCGTAAATATAGACACATAGGCACGATTATATGTAAGACGCAATGAATAAAAATTTGATAATTTTGAATAATCTTCGATTCACTTTCTTCTATACCTTCTAAGCTAAAAAATCTCAAAAGATTATCCTACGCCCGCTTGGTAATAACAAACTAAAATACAGTCACTTAAAAAATGGAGCGTAAAAATCAAATAGAGAAATTTTCCTTGTTCCTGTGAATTACTTTGCGGCGTCTCCTTGAACTAGGTTTCTTGTTTCCTCTACCAGGCCTGATGGGTTATTTCGTGAAGCAGAATTGGGCGAGGGTGATTCTGGCCATAGCCTGCTCAGCTGATTAGCTCTTTGTTCCAATAAATCTCTGTGATATCCTGTAAACAGTAAACAATGGGATTCCAACATTACTGATGCACAATATTTCAAGAATTTATATATTCAGGTGATTTGGAAATTATACTTAGAATATACTGTGTTACCTTATTTATTGGTTGGATTGTAACAATAAATTTATATGAGAAAAATTGATGAGCTATCCTGCAAAACCAGATGTTATACGGGAGCCAGAGAAGAGGTTTCCGGTCAAGAGCCCTTCCGGCGATCAAATTGGTATAGGGAAATGGGGAGCCAGTGGTCCTGGCTTGCCTAGGATTTTGGAAACAATGTCTGATGTCGGGGGGAGAACCATAGACTGGGGGACCACATACAACTGTTACATACTTTGTACGACTTTCCCCACTTTTACAATTCTGCATGTATTCGGGGATATGATTTTTGTACTCAAGGTACTTGACCACCTTCTGATTGGTTAGTGGGCATAACCTTTACTTTAATAGGTGTCCGACTCCTGTAGCTCCAGTACCGGTACACTGGACCACCATAAGTGTGTTCGCGATCACCTGTCCGTGATCACCTCGGCCTCAACTCAGCTATCTTGGCCAAATGAGCTCCACCCCGGCCTCTTGAGGTTTGCCTTGGTCTCAGCTCGGGGGCCGCCCCGAGGACTCACGACTCTCCGTGGAACGCGAGTAATAAGGCTCTGGTTGAGCGAGAAAGGCCACGACAGATGGTCCGAGGTGATATTGCACATGGTCCACTCGGCTCGGAGGACGAGGGATAGTACACAGCCCGGCTTCCGTCCCGACAACTTTCTATGTCATACTACAACTGGGCCTCCAGCTGATCGGGCCCAAATAAAGTTCAGATCCAAAGACATATTGGGCCCCCATTGCCAGGAATATCATCAGTATCCCCCCTAGTCGAGCTAGAGTAGCGCTGTCTCGACTGATGGGTTTGTGATTCGAACTTTATTCACTCCTGACACCCTAGTCCTTTGATTGGACAAGTCATGGCCCCGATGTCATAGCTGTCTTGCGCCAAACCCTATGATGAGTTGTCTTGCCACGTGCCCTCATCTGGTGCTCCGACCGTTCAGATCCTTTAATCCGCACCGTTGGTCTGGGCCTGCTCTCTTGGCCCACCTACCTTATTCCCTATAATAGTTCAAAAAGATAAAGAAAAAACAGTGTGTTAATTCACGATTTTATTTTCTGAAAAAGGGATAAGAAATGCCGTTCATGCTTCACATCACAAATAAATGTGATATATCCTAACACACTATTTGGTACAATGTATGATATGTGATAAGTTAGGGATGTGTAGTCAAAAATTATAACACATCTCACTCTTGTCAATGTACCAAACGATAAGAGGACAATATATCAGGTATGATAAGTCTACCAATTATGTAAAACTATGAAAGTAAAGCAAGAGTTAGTTCAAAAAGATGAAGAAAAGAAAATGTGTTAATTCACTATTTTATTTTCTGAAAAAGGGATGAGAAATGTCGTTCATGCTTCACATCACAAACAAATGTGATACATCCTAACGCACTGTTTGGTATAATGTATGAGATGTGATAAGTTATGGATGAGTAGTCAAAAATTATGACACATCTCACATTTGTCAATGTACCAAATGGTAAGAGGACAACATATCAGGTACAGTCAATCTACCAATTATGCAAAACTATGAAAGTAAAGCAAGAGTTAGTTCAAAAAGATGAAGAAAAAAAGGTGTGTTAATTCACTATTTTATTTTCTGAAAAATGGATGGGAAATCGTTCATGCTTCATATCACAAACAAATGTGAATCCCATCAAAACATCATTCCCAAAAGTTGATGACAGACTTCATATCCACGAAATGGTCCAAATCTATCTCATCCATTTCAAGAGAAAAGGATAGCCTACAACTCCTCAACTAGAAATAATGAGATAATAAGGATCAGTTCCCTATTATACTCGAATGATTTCCAGAAAAAATAATGAAGAAAATAAAAGAAATGCACAAAAAAACCCCACCTCAAAAATCCTAATTGACCACATAACAAGTATAGTCGCACGTAGAACAGCTCCAAAATCCTTTTAAGAAGCCAATCATTTTCGCAATATCGGTCGCGGAATGGTCATTCCGTATTGGATGACATGGCGTCGTATTAAATTATCACGCTAAAACGTATGTATAACTATAACACCAATTTTTTAAAGGAATGTCGGGAATTTTGTGATCGTCGTGGAACGGAGCGGTGATTTCACGGGATATCATGGAACCAAAGTTTTTTTCTTTTTTCATAAAATTCTCCAAAATTTCTAAATTATCTAATTATTTTTATTTTTAGTTTAAAAAACTTAGCGACAATATCCAAGATCGTTTCGTGAGATGTCAATAAAACTAGAACAACAGCTACATAATTACCCCTGTGGCAGTATCGACGAACCATAAATAGTCGACAATATAAAAATATTAAAACAAGATCAGCGACAGATACGTAAGCAATTCCAATTAAAAGAGAAATCAAAGAATTCATTCGCTCAGGGCTTCAAATCTGGACCTACGTAAATCAATGCATGCGGATAAGCGGTCGGCTCGAAAGGGCCCAATAAGAAGAGAGATATTTATCAGATTGGGTTGCTCCCTACCCCCGAATGCTCTTTCAACAAGAAATCAAATATTAAAAAAAGGAGAAAATTGTAAAAAGACACCAATAACAAAATAATAATTCAACTAAATTCAAGGAAAAAACAACTTTTTCTTAACAATACCCATTTTGAAACTTTTATTCACATATGTCTATTTTTAAAACTTGTAATCTATTAGGTATTTTCTTCTTTCTAAAATACCCTCCCACCAATCTCCAAGAGCATATGTCTCCACCACATTCGTAAACTCATCCCTCCCATCGTCGACCGCCGTAGCCACCGGATCTTGCACTAGGGTAATCTTCACATAAATCCTAAAACTTTCTGTAGAGCTGGTGGTGTATGTTCGCGAAATCATCTGCCTAAATTATCGAATTCAACTGCGTGAATAATCTGCTCATCCGCGTGAAATCATATGTGCGAAAAATCTCTGGGTTGCAAATCCTTCTGAGTTGGACATTTGCATGTTTGATTTTGATTGTGATTTTGGTTTTGAATTTATGACTTCGATGGGGTTGGCGGCACGAAGAGATGGATTTTTATGCAGCTGGTTTGGGTTTTGATAATCTTTGGGCTTTTCAGAATAATTTTGGATTTTGAACTGCTCGTGAATAGTGGTGCTACAATAAAATTAAGTGCACCAACATGTAAAAATCTTACAATAGTTACAAAAAGTCGTTCACAAATGTACAAAAAATTGTGCACTGATGAATAAAAAACGTGCATAAACTAATCGTGCACAACAAACTAAAATAATAGTACACCTTCAATTCAATTCAATTCAATCGTGCATCTTAACTCAATCGTGCATAGACATGAATTTTAACATGTTGGTGCACGATTATTTAACATGGTGGTGCACGATTTTAAAAATTGTGGTGCAAGATTTTTTAACATGCACGATTTTTTAACATGTTGGTGCACGATTATTTAACATGGTGATGCACGATTTATGTAATCGTGCATTAACCAACAATTTTAACTGTGCATAAACTAACAAATTCAATCGTGCATATTCAAACATTACTAATCGTGCATAAACCAACAAATTCAATCGTGCATAAAATAATCATGCACAACAAACTAAAATAATCATGCACAACAAACACTATTAATCATGCACAAATTAACAAATTCAATTGTGCATCTTCATTTCAATCGTGCATCTTAACTCAAACCCCTCATATATTAGTACATAAACTAATCGTGCACAACAAACTAAAATAATCGTGCACAACAAACACTACTAATCGTGCATAAAACAACAAATTCAATCGTGCATCTTCAATTCAATTCAATCGTGCATCTTAACTCAATCGTGCATAAACATGATATTAAACATGTTGGTGCACGATTTTTTACATGCACGCTTTTTTAACATTTGCTGAATAATTTTTTCAATTGGGTGCACGATTTTTTGTGATGGGGGTGCACGATTTTTGTAAAGCGGGTGCACGATTTTAAACACTATTTCAACATGTTGGTGCACGATTTATGTAATGATGATGCACGTTCTGAAATCAGATCTGAAAGTTCTGAAATCAGATTTGAAAGATTGTTAAGGTTTCCAAGAGGATGATCAGCTGCATCTTTCATCGCGCCTGAGACTGATGTTGGCCGTGGTTGAGTTGATTAAGCTTTTCCTATCATCGAAGCTGAATTCAGATCCACTAATTGCTAGGGTTTTCGAGTTTCGTAGCAGTGTCCATCGTGCATTGACTTCCAAGAACGCGGAGTTGATAATATATTTTTTTTGTTGGAATGATGCTTTGAATATTAATAAGGAGTTGCAGTTGAATGTATTGATAAAAAAATCGATGTTGATGTTTGTTTGTGATGCATGGATTTGACGAGAGAATGAGAAGAATGGATGAGAAGTAGATAAATTGAAGGCTGGTCATTGAAGAAGAAGCATTGTGACCCTTTTTGTAATTTTACCCAAAATAAACATATGTGAACTTAAATTTGTTTGACCGACTAAAGTGAACTATGTTTCATCAGCTGACATCGGCCCATAAGTACCCCTAGAAAAACAAAAACAAAAAACAAAATCCGAGAACTTTTTTAAAATGATGGACTTGTTGTTTTCCTCGCTTTTGTGGGCTCCTAAGAACAGTCGATTTGAGTCGTTTTGGTGACTTATTTTTTGCTCATTCAAATAATTTTTGGAAAATTTATGAGCCAACTGCCAACATCTATTATATTTTGGTTCTTGCAATATTCAAGAAATATTTTTAATCCAATAAATTGGTAGTTATATTTTCTCATGTGCGGATAAAACAATAAATAAAATATACTCTTAATAAAACCAAAAAATAAAAAGCATCACTTCCCAATTGGCTTTAAATTCCAATATTTTGATGCAATAAATGATATATTTTGAAAATTAGATAATTAATATTTGATTTGTTTAATTATTTTAAGTTATGAACTGTAAAAGTTATCATGGAATTTGGATCGATCTTAAATTCCAATTTGAATTTGATCGATGATTGAAAAATATATCAATGAATAATCTAACATATTCAGATATCACATGTCATTTATAAAAATTGTTTCAAAAATATAATGAAGTGAATGTCATATTTCTCGATTGATTTCCAAAAATACATATATAAAAATATTTTTGAAAAATATAACCACATTTAATATTAAATTCTTACTAACATTAATCATTCATCAACAAAATCAAGAATCATCCGACGAGATCATAATAAAGAAAATGTTAGCGCATTTTATGTTGTTGATTTGTTGTCAGAGTAATTCTCATGAATTTATCATGAAAATTGTTTTGATAAGCTCTGACAAATCGTAACACGATGATTAACGCAGTTCAGATTGCATTAAATCTTTGGGCCACCTTATTTGCTTCATTGTCTCCTTTTCATTAGAAACATAAATTGATTTATTTGAGATGGACAATTAATTTTAGTAAAGGAGTACTTGAGTCAGCTGTCGAATTATTTTTAACTATGAGAAATAGTTTATATATATTAAATACTTCAAATTTGTCCATTTTTTTTTTATATTTTTCAAAAAACAATAAAAATCGTTGTTTTCTTGGAGATTGTCTAAATAAAGCTAGTGTGTCTTATTTTAAAATCAACTCTTAAAAGATTTGAAAAAATTATAATACAAAGAAAAATCCACCGGGCCAACAAACAAATTATTGAGAATTGTTCATTATTGAGAGTTTAGAAACCATGCTAGCTCTTTATAAGATACATGTGTTAATTCACTCATTATCGAAAAGTTTTGAGTTGTAGCTCCATGTATTCTTAACATGGTATCAGAGTTTTCACATGCGATTGTTTACTCCGACAGGTTACCCTGCTCTCATGATCACCGTCACCTGCGTATCAGTCCACATGTTTGACTTATAGAATGTCACACGTGAGGGGGTGTGTTGATAATTGTCCCACATTGGGAGTTTGAAAACCATGCTATCTTTTTATAATTACATATATTACTCCACTCATTGTCGATTGGTTTTGAGTTGGAACCCCATGTATTCTTAATATAAATCATAGATCCTGAAAAAATAATGAGAGGAAAATAATATTGAGATTTTTCTATTTTGAATAAAATATATTTTTGTCAATATCCTTTCTCGTGTGCATGTTGACATGTATATTTCTCATGATAGAAGGGGCAACGGTTCAATTTCACTAATAAACATTATTTTAACTATGATAAGATAATTTTTTACAAAATTTCAATACATACAAACAAATTATAAACTTATAAACATATCAATGAAAAATTTACAAATTGAGATAACACACTTGTATATCGACAGACTACGAGACTCAGTTCACTCTCGCTAGTGTGCTCACAGACCATGTAAATAGCCAAAATCATTCCACGCGATGCCTTTCTAAATTTCACATCATTAAAGTTGTGTTTGGATGGATTGATTTCATTTGAATGGAAGGATGTGATTTGAGAATGTATTTGAAATTTGATATATTAGGTGTATTTCAAATCCATCACAATTAACAATATAGTCACATAAATTGTAAAGAGGTGGATTTGAAATACACTCAATATAAATTCATCAAAACAATTAAATGGATTTGAAATTCATAACTTCAAATCCTTCAATCCAAATGCACCATAAGGAGATTTTATAGACTGGCCATTGCAATATAATTTTGTACCAAAAAAAATGGTGGTTAGTTCGATGTTGCCCTTAAAGACATTATCTAACCCTTTATTTAGAATATTTCTTTTGAAATGTTCCAAATTAATGGTTAATGCACCACAAGACACTGCACCTTAAAGATAGCATCAAAATATCTGGACATGGAGGTTGCATAAAAAAATTTGGTATAATGCCTGTGTTACGAAGAGGCCCTTGTCTCTCCTTTACTTGACATATTGACCATTTCAATGTAATTTCGTACCACAAATGAAAAAGAAAAAAGAAAAGGAGGGACCATGGCTGATGGCTTCATGTCGTGCATGAATGAATATCTTCACCCCCAAAAGTAAATAAAGGTTGTAAAAAGAAGACCATAGAGATAACTAGGTATTGTGGAGATTTAACAAATTATCCAAACCCTTAGTTTTATTATATTTCGAAATAATATATTATATATTCAGATAAATAATTCATATCGAAAGGATTCACCATAATACAGGACGATAGGTTCAAGCTATTCACTTCGTTTTCCTTGTCGTATAGCCTTAGGGGCATCATCACCGTTCATTTAGAATCTTTTTTTTTAAAAGAAAAAAAAGATTCTATATGGATGGTGGATGATGCCCCTAAGGATAGTGCCCTTCAGGGCAACAACAAACAAACCATATATCAGATCAAAATAGATATTTGTTTAGTTTTGGTTGAGCATTTTAAAAAAAAATTAATGGGCTTAATGGCAAACAACAAAACTAGTATTAAAATATAATTATATATATAAAAAAAAAGTCAATGATGATTTATATTATTCAGTATCATTAATAGACATTTTATATTATTATGGTTCGTAAATGAGAGTAGACTATCTATTTTGAAAATTACTGGGGTAAATTTATAATTATTAATAAATTTATTGAGCCATAAATTATATTCTAGAAATAATTTTTTTTGAAGTTTCAAGATATTTTTTCTTCTAAAATAATGTCGGCTGAAAGTTGGCAACTTATTATGTATGCAACAAAATTGTATGACTTTAATGACTATCACCGTGCATAAAAATTATTTGTCATAATATGTAAGGCCTAAACTACCTTAAACAATCTTAATCAAGCAATAGAGTCCAATAATATAATCAGAGTAAGGTCTATGTTGATTACGTTGAATATTGGAGGAATTACCAAAAGTTCAAAATACAAAATAGTTACATTCCCAAAATAATGTGTGGAATTACTAGTACTTTCATCCTACCAATTCACAAAGTTCATTTCAAATCATTGTCGTTCTTCTACGTTGATAGTTCCACTCCTCACCTAGCTCACAACATCAATCCTTGCCTTAAACTCCATTGCCAAAAGTCCCTATATGAATAATCCCACAATACACTGGCACAATTACCATCTTCATAATTAACAATGAATATACAATAAAATGCATAATACAGCGGTACTCAAGAGACTCCCTGTATTCAATGCGTTTAGCATGCTCTTCTCGATTGTAGCGGTACTCAAGAGACTCCCTGTATTCAATGCGTTTAGCATGCTCTTCTTTGTTCCTGGTTCACAACTCATTTTCATATTCGTTAGGATATAACATAAGTCCAATTATTACAATGTCATGACATTAACCATAACAAGTATAACATTTCACAATTTGTTATAACATCGTCTCATAATACCAATCACTTCGAAATATCAGCGGCATTTATAATACCCATCGCTTCGTATAAAACAACGACAATTATTATATTTCCTCGCTCGATATGACAGCGGTATGTATTATATTTCATCGCTTCAATATAACAATAAACATTACAACAATTCATATATCTATTCTCGCTCAAATAACTACCATATTCATATATCAACAGATATATAGTTCATCATCGGTGCTCGTACGTCCATACGTACCTTATATCTCCCCAAAAGGTGATAATCCAAAGGTTATCCTTGTCGCTGTCCCGTTGCTTGGGAAGGCTCTATAAAATAACCACAAAGATTCCATCTCAATTCAAAAATCAAAATATTAAATTTTCAAAATTCTCGGCTTCGCGATCGATCACCCAAAACCCTGCGATCGATCGCGAGTTGTTAAATCTAGGCACAAAATTTCTGTCGCGATCGATCGCGAAGAAGAGCTCGATCGATCTCGACACTCTTCTTCGTCCAAAATTGGTGTTTGATTGTCGCGCGATCGATTACGGCTCTTCTGCCGATCGAGCGCGGGACTCTGTTCAGGTTCACGCGAGAAAACAACATTTTTGTGCACAAATCTCACCCCATACACTTCCTTCACAAAAATACTCTCAAATCTCAACACCACCACCCCAAAACACTATAACATACCATAACATTATCAACAAGCTACATAACTTCAACAAACCCATTATACCAAAACCCAACATTCCATCCTTCAACCAAAACCAATATGAATCAATTTAAAAGAATTTATACCTTTACTTCTTTGCTTCAAATATCTCTATTCAACCAATCCAAGACCAATACAAGCTAACTTTGAAGAGATTTGGAATGATAGGAAGAGGAGAATTTTAGGGGAAAAGTCAGGGATTTAGTGTGTGTTTTGGTGTAGTGTGTGAATTTGTGGGGTGAATTGAAAAACAATGCAAGACCAAAGTGTTAAACTACCGTATTAACTTTTTTATTTACAATTCAAAAACAAATACATTTGATATATAATCGATATTTCAATGATTTAAATTTAAAATCACTAACAGGATAATAAATAATATCCAAATCCACATTTTACGGCATAGAAAGAATAATAAAAAATGACATTAATTAAAAAACAATAGAGATAATTTTTTTTTTTTAAAATGTAAAATGGATTACGAGAAGCATCGGAAGCGTGTAACACACGCACCTGAAAAAACGCGTGGCTGGGGAGTGTTCGAGAATGTCTCCAACGGAACACAATCTCCGCGGAACTTAATTCTAAAGCTGTTTTCTCCAATGGGAAATATATAAATACGTACACCATAACTAAAAACTCCATGTACACTTCTCTAACCTTCAGGATAAAAGAAAAGAAAAAAGATTACCCCCTTTTATTACTCTTGTCCACTTCTACTCTCTCTATCATCTTTCTTGACACAATTCTGTTAATGCCCTAGATCCACCCATGTCAAGACATCAAGCACTGCTATCCCAACTTTCATTGATGCCCCATTGTCTTTGCAGGCACCATTTCGTGAGCCCTTTTCAGTTTTCTTCTTGAATTCCTTTTTTTGAGAATCTGGGTGCATTCTTGGTACATTTTAGTTCTTGGGTATTTCTTGTGTAGAATTCTTTCTCTGAGTTTCTCGAAGTGTTGGTGCCAGTCAATTGCGTCTTTGTTGAGTGTGGGAGTTGGTAAATTTGTTTTCAGTTCAGTCTGTATTGAATCTTGGGTTAAAGTTGGTTTCTTGGACGGATTTGATTTTTCTGAAGTAATGGAAGAAGAAAGGTTCTTGCGGTGATTAAATATGTAAAGAAATCCGATTTGGGGAATGGGTTGTTGCTGAATTGGGTGTATTTAGAGAGAATGGGTTGTATATGTGGTAAGCCCTATGCCATTGATGATAGTAACGAGAGTCCAAGGGAGAGGCTATCAGGTAAGGAATCTTCTGATTTTCGGGCTCCCGGGCCTCTCTCTTCTCGGAGGGAGGAGGATTTGAGGTTGAAGGATAGATTGGATAGTAATAATAATAGCAACGAGGTCGGGTTTATATTTGTAGAGAAGCAAGCCAATGGTTCGTCTAGGTTGTACGGAGAACATTTGGAGAGGAAGCGAGAGAAGGCCGAGTGTGTAACTGCGGTGCACCATCCTGGGGCGGGTATGGTTCCAAGTGCAACTGAAGGAGAAGAGGTAGCAGCTGGATGGCCGCCATGGTTAGCTGCTGTGGCTGGCGAAGCTATTAAAGGCTGGGTGCCTAGGAGGGCAGACTCTTTCGAAAAATTGGATAAGGTTAGGCTTTTGATATTTTATTAACTATATATGTTGAAATGTAACTTATATGACATTGTCTATACTTGCTTGATTGAAATAGTGGATGATGTACGCATTTTATGGTTCAGATCCAATTTCATCCATGGATGACATGTCGTTTGAATCGTAAAACCTGTCTCCTTTGTAGAATGAAGATAATGAACGAACAGAGAGACTACAAAGATGAAGTCCTTCTATGAGACCTCATTGGTTTCCTGTAGGCTGTAGGGCAACAGAACCGTGTTGATGCATCAGATTTTGCATCAATTTTATGTTAATGCTTGATGGGTAATTCAGTTAGCAGCTAATGTATATATATGCATACTATTTTCAACTATGAGTTGGATAACCATATTCTCCACCCACTTGAAATTTTGAAATGATAATCATGAATTATTAGCAATACAGCTGCATATTCTTCTTAACTAGGTAGGCTAACCTCTAGTGTTTTATGCTGTGTTGTCACAATATTTGCAAATTATGCTACTTTACTCCGCGTTTTCTTTCTATGCTATCTTCCGCATTTTCTAGGCCACTCTGTTTGTGTAATATTTTAGTTAAAGTACATTGATAGTGTGCGCCTTTGCCAAGATTACTCTCTGCTAATTCTAAAATTTTCCTTTGTGGCCTTCTTTTCTACAGATTGGCCAGGGTACTTACAGTAATGTTTATCGTGCCCGTGATCTTGACGCAGGGAAGGTTGTTGCTTTGAAGAAAGTGAGATTTGATAATCTGGAGCCCGAGAGTGTTCGTTTTATGGCGAGGGAAATTCACATTTTGCGTAGGCTTAACCATCCAAATATAATTAAATTGGAAGGTCTAGTTACGTCACGGATGTCTTGCAGCTTGTATCTTGTTTTTGAGTATATGGAGCATGATTTGACAGGGCTTGCATCCCACCCTGGCCTCAAATTTACCGAACCTCAGGTGTGCCCAGATGTTCTTTGATTTCCTACACATCAAAGATGTAATGAATATATTTTTCTCATTTTGCTTCAAGATATAGACCCGACCAAGGGTCAACATCGACCCTGAACCGGCCCGGAACCGGCCCGTGGTCAACGGGCCGGTTAACCGGGTCAACGGTTCGAAGGGTCGGACCCGTAACCGGCCCGTCTATAGAAGGGCCGATTAAGGGTCATAATTTTTCTAACCCGTGAACCGTCGGTTAACCGGCGGTTCAAGGGTTATTTTAATTTTTTTTACATTTTTAAATTTAAAATATATGTAATGGTGTAGATTGGAACTCATGACCTCAAAATTGAATAATTAGCTTCAACCACTAAGCTATAAGAGCCTTGTTGATCTAAATATAGTGTTATAATTTATATATATTAACCAAACAAATATATCTTACACATTTTAATTATCTGAGCTTAAATTTATTTCATGTTATTTTATATTTAATCCATGGATGAAAACACATTCAAACACATTTTACACTTTATTTCAAATTTTAATAATATTTTTAATTTTGTTTAAAAATTAAGGGTCAAACCGTAACCGTAACCGTTGGTTAACCGTAACCGTAACCGGCGGTTCATGAACCGTAACCGGAACCGTCAAGGAAGGTTAAGGTTAAGGGTCGATGTTTTTTGAACCGTCGAACCGGCGGTTCTGAACCGTCTAACCGGCGGTTCTGAACCGTGGTCGGGTCTATCAAGATATATGTACATTGCTTCTATCCTTGAATCTCAGATTTGAAGGACCAAATGGTTTTGTTCTTCTTTCCAGGTTAAGTGCTATATGCAACAACTTTTACGTGGGCTAGACCATTGTCATAGTCGCGGTATCCTTCATCGAGATATAAAAGGTTCCAACCTTTTAATTGACAATAATGGCATCCTGAAGATTGCAGACTTTGGTTTGGCTAGTTTCTTTGATCCTCGGCAAAGTCAATCACTGACCAGCCGTGTGGTGACGCTGTGGTATCGGCCACCAGAGCTTCTACTTGGAGCTACGCATTATGGTACTGCTGTAGATTTATGGAGTACTGGATGCATACTCGCTGAATTATATGCTGGCAAGCCTATCATGCCGGGAAGAACAGAGGTTTATTATTGTTGGAGTCATTCTCTTTCAACTGTCATGCGGTGATGAAGTTCTTGTGAAAGACTAAAGATAGATAATTTATTGTTAGAGTTATTTTAAATGCAATGGCATGGAAATTATATTTGGTTTTTCAGGTTGAGCAGTTGCATAAAATTTTTAAACTCTGTGGGTCACCCTCTGAGGAGTATTGGAGAAAATCCAAGTTGTCCCATGCAACAATTTTCAAGCCCCAACAACCTTACAATCGTCATGTTGCCGAAACCTTCAAAGATTTCCCTGCACCGGCATTAGCACTCATAGAGATCTTGCTGTCCATAGATCCTGCAGATCGTGGATCTGCTACCTCTGCTTTGAAGAATGAGGTAACGTTTTCTACATAATAATTTTTAAGGTCTCATATTGGAATGAGTCCGGAAACTGATTATTTTAGAATTCTTAAATTGTTTGCAACTCTTCTCACAGTTCTTTACAGCAATACCATATCCTTGTGATCCTTCAAGTTTACCGAAGTACCCTCCTAGCAAAGAGTTTGATGCTAAAGTTCGAGATGAAGAAGCAAGAAGGTAATTGCTCAATTTTAAAAGTTACAGTCCATTTTTCAGGTGCGAGAAATTTAAGAAGTTATTGAATGTCTCGTAATTGTGTGGAACATGTAGACAAATAGCAGCTAAGAACAAAGGTCAACGAGATGACCTAGAAAAGAGAGGGCCAAGAGAATCTCGTGCAGTACCTGCCCCTGATGCTAATGCTGAGTTAGTCTCATCAATGCGGGTAACCAACTCTTCGACCTGTCAAACCTTGTTTCTGCATAAAAAATTGATCTTCTGAATGCAATTATGATCATCACCTTTGTCTTGAACTGAATGCAGAAAACAACAATATTTTGATGTATAATAGTTTTTTTTTTAAAGGAGATGTAAAATATATTTCAATAAAGGGTAATAGTAAAATGTGGCAGTTCATGATTCCTGCTGCATTTCACCTTTTTTAAGGTTTCACTGTTTTATGTGGCCTATTATTCTTGCTGCTTTTATGTGTTCGACCATCAGACATCATGTTCTTGAATCTGATCCTTGTGAAACTGCGTAAACTATGTATAGACTCGAATCTCAAGTACCTCCAAAACTTGTGCGTTTTTTGGATACAGAAAAGGCAAGGTCAATCTAACCCCAAGAGCAGGAGTGAGATGTTCAACTCCCATTTTGAAGAAGCTGCATCTGGTTTTCCTATCGAACCACCAAGACCATCCCAATCTGTGGATGAAGCAAACAACGAGCCCCATGGAAATATCTACAAGAGAGCTTCCCATTCCGGGCCATTGGTTAATCGAGCTGCCTGGGCAAAGGCTGGAAGGAACTTGGAAGATGCTCCTAAAAACCTGGCTGTGGCTGAGTTAACAGCCATGTCTGGTTTAGTTGCTGCAAGAAGGAGCATGTTGTCTGAAGAGCGTAGGGATAAATCTTTGCCTCAGCATGAAGTTCCAAAACTCATAGCCAGGTTTCCTGGATCACACAAAGAAGTTTCAAGTTCAGTGAGTCAAGTCCAGAAGAATAATCCAAGTGCCAACTCTCAGCAGCACGAAGGCGAAAGAACTAGCGACAGGCCTGTACTTGTAAGTAGTCATATTATGTTACTTTATGTGGCCTAGCTATTTCGAAATGTAGAACTGCCCTGTTGTACTTATAATTTCTTTCTTGCTTATCTCTCTCCAGCTTGGTTATGGGGCGAAGGGAAACAGAATTCACTATTCGGGACCACTTCTGGTTCCGTCAGGCAAAGTGGATCAGATGTTGAAGGATAACGACCGCCAAATCCAAGAAGCTGTACGACGAGCTCGACTGGACAAGGCGAGGATGAGAAAACTTCAGGCTGACAGAAATCAGCTATCAACAAATTCATTATTTGTTTCAGGTCGTTGAGCAAGTAAATTCTCTTGGAAACCATGAAAGAAGAAAGATTTTCACCAAAATGCGAATCTTAATAACTAGTTTATTATTTTTTGTTCTTATGGAAAACGTGTCAGGGAGGAAATTGTTGTATAGGGGCTGTAACTGCACTGTACTGCAGAGGGTAGGTTGTGGCCAGTTCCCCTCTGGTTTTGGAGTTTAATAGGAAACCTCTCCATTTTCTTGATTCTATTTGTTGGCAGTCTTTTTCATGTCTATGGAGCATTCTTCCTGTAGAGCTTATTATTATTTATAAGTTTTAGTACTGCATAGTCTCTTGTGTAAATGCTCTGTGCTGATTACAAATTATAGCTTATGTTTCGTAATATTTAATTTGACAGCCTTAGCAGCAATAAATTTAAATGTAAGTTATATATATATAGAATTTACCTTTAACATGAAGAAGCATGCTAGTTAAAAGGAAAATACAAGTCTCTCTTTGTAATTATAAATACAAGATAATTAATATTATATCGTTTTTTAAATTAAAAAATATGATTAAATGCCAAAATCAGTAAGATTTTGACAGCCCATTTAATATTTTATGTTATAAAATACAACGAAGTATTTCGTTTTGAAAAGAAAGACAAATTGCTTCACATGTTAGTAATTGTTTCTGCTTGTTGATATGCATCCTTCTTGTTGGAGGGGAATGCCGCCATAGCCTATACTTGGAGAATCACTTTCCCCTTTATATAAAACTAGTTGCACGGTGACAATGGACCTGTAATCTAATATATGTACAAGAATGCAAAATCATGTGAACAATACAGTTATGACCAAGATCTTAACCTATGTAAGAATGATAAATGCTTAAACAAAATTCAACAAGTAGGAACCCCATACATAAGAAATCAAGCTAAAACCAAGAACATTCCAAATTTGTGAGGTCCAAGACAAGCATTTTGATTTTATATATCCAACAAACCTTCTAGCAAAAATAGAACAAATGGCACTTGATACCTACTATACATAAGCATATATACTTTAACAACAAATAGATTTAGATAAAACAAAAGTTAATCCCAATAGTAAAACATAGAAGGAGTTGGCATCAGATATCCTAACATGACCCAAAAGACCCCAAAACAAAAGTCGTTTTCATAAGTGCATCATATCAAGAGATGGCATCAGATATCATAACAAATTCCCATAAGATATCACCACGGAAGATATTCCAAAAAGACCCAAAACAAAACAAAAGTTTCTTCCCTATAGCAGAGATATTCATTAAGAAAGTGGAAAAAACTTACAAATTTACAAGTAAATGCAATTCTCAATACCTTCCTTGAAGTTTAGCTTCACATTGTATTGATCCTACAAATTTATTTAAGCTGATAGATAACTTTCTCATTTAAAGCATATCAAATACAACTATCCTTCAATATCTGAAATATACATAGAATGAATAAATATTCTCATTCAATCAATCGATGTACATATATTCAAGAAAATCATAAGTATTTATAAACGAATAATTCACATAATACATAAATTTGTCAAAGAAAATAAAATCAAAATCCTCTATTCGTTGCTATAATTCACGAAATAGCTAAATTGAGAACAAAAAAGTAAAATCTACTCTGTGACATTTTTAAATCAGCCCTTCATTTTAGTGGCGAGTGTAAGTGTAACTACCAATTTCGATTAAAAATAAAACCTCAAACCTTGCAAATGAATACCCAAAGGAAAAACAAGAGAAATTCAGCCGAAAAGGTCGAAAGATTAAACAACAATAGAATCAAGATCACGAACCGATATTTGGTCAGGATCGCACCATCTACCAGACAGAATAATCGAAATTGTGGGGGCAACCAAGCTTGCAACAGCGTGCTCAAACCAGCAACGAGCAACAACGTCTGGATAACTTTTGCTTTCTCCTCCTTAAGATTAAAAAGTTGGTGTAAGGATATATGACGACACATATAAATCAAAATTAGGGACGAAGCTGAGAAATTGAACCACACGAAACCACTCTAAAAAGACATCCCGTCACAGACACAAGAATGACCGGACACCCCGTCGTCACAGACATGAACCACAGGGTAATAGCGGACGCATTAAATGCAATCGTACAGGATCTCCGTTTGTCTGTGAGAAACAAAGAGAGCAGACGCATGTGTAAACCCACCTCCATCACCCAAAAAAAGGAAAAAAACCTACAACCATCACAGAGAACAGAACCTAACCACCTATATACAGGGAGGCGCAACACCAGATACAAGACGCTTCTTCGGCGGAAAGAAGAAAGGAACGAGTGCGTAAGGAAGATTTGATGCGCGTGGAATTTGGTGAATGAAAGTAAATGCGAAAGTAAGAGCAAGTGGGACAATCATGGCTTGCGGTTTGATTGCTTTGGGCAGTTTTGATAAAAGAAAGTGTTACTGTTCATTGCAACATCAAAACAAGACACAAAATACTGTAGCAACCATTACGCTCTTAGGCTAGGTTCGGTTGGGTTGATAAGGGTGGGAAAAGAAAGTAATCCATTGTTTGGTTCAATGTTTAGCAACACCCTCTTTTCCCGAAGGCCCGGTCTAAACAACTATTTAGCCTTGAAAAAGCATCCCTCCTTACCTCAAGTATTGCTAATATGGTTTTGCACAGTAAACCAAGATTACAATGCAAAATTACCAATTTGACCAGTTTTTTCCCACCAAAACATGGAGCCGTCCAATCCAGGTGAAATCGTTTCAATTCATTGGCGGTGCTAAGAAGCGCAAGAAGAAAACCTACACGAAGCCGAAGAAGATCAAGCATAAGAAGAAGAAGGTCAAGCTCATTGTTCTCCAGTTCTACATGGTGGATGATTCCAAAAGGTGCAGAGGCTGAGGAAGAAGTGCTCTAATGATGAGTGTGTCGCCGGCATGGTTCGCAGGAACGCCGTTATAACGGCTGGAACGGCCGTTCCATAACCGGAACGGCAGTGGCCGAGTCGAATTTCATGCCCGCTATGGAATGTGCTCTAGAACTCCGATTATCATGGTGAAAACGGTGGAACGGCCGTTTTTTCTCGGAACGGCACGGTTTTTCGCCCAAATCAGAGAGGAACGGCCGTTTTTGGTTTCTGTAAGTGTGTGTGTGTTTCTGCAAATTTAGTGTGTGCGCACGTCGAGGAAGAAGAAGGCGTGCTGTATATGGAAAGAGAGAGATTCATGGCCACATTTTTTAGTTAAATAATATGAATATTGATTTTTAAATCTTAACTTGATAAATACATAATTAATTGCAAATATAGTACTGTAAAATAATTATTTTGAAGGTTAGTTTTATAAAATAATTATATATTTATTTATTATTTAATAATAAAACACATTAATTATTTGGATCATGTTCAATTATAATAGATATAACTATTGATTATTCTTGTATAATGAAGTTTGCCCTATATGAAATTTTATTATATTAAATGTAATTAATTAGGATATGAAGTTGAATTATTTTTAAAATTTATCCACAAGAATTAAGAATATCATATTAATTATTTAAGAATTAGAATTAAGAATTATTTCTAAGTTAATGTTGTAAAATATTTAATTTGATATAAATATTTTACTTAAATTATTCAAATTGTTTTGAATTTTTTAAATAATTTTATTAAAAATTCCGTCCCGTTCCCGTTCCGTGAAATGTCATTGTGGATCTTGAGCAACGACGGGTTGATCTTGAGCGTGAGGCGGGTGCATTTGAAGAATGCCCAAAGAATGTGTGAAAACTGAAAAGGAGAGCTTTTTGTGAAGATGAGACTTGTTTAGAAATTGTTATAGCAAGTTTTTATATTTTTTATATTTGGATGATGCTTGTGTATATTTTCAGATTGAATTTGTTCGAAATAAATTTAATTCAATTAACATATATTCATTATAATTTGAGATTAACTTAAAAGTTCAAATTAATTTTATATTATTTATTATAATATTTTCAATATTTTATACATACTATTTAATTAATTATAATATTTTATTAATAATTAAATTATATAATTTGATTTAATTTGATTAACTAAAATTAAATTAAAATAAAATAATAAAAATAAGTGCAAACCCTATTCAAGGGTAGTTTTGTCATTTTACAAATAAAATTAATCTTTACTACATATTATCAACTACACCAAACACAATATTACTTATCATAATTTACTAATCATACGAACCAAACACAATATAGTTTATCCATTAGTTTATTTATCAACCCATTATCCACTTTTTAATCTATCAATCATTTATCCTATCACAACAACCAAGCGCACCCTTAGTATATTGTACTAATATCTACAGTATTAGCACTTATCCATGAAATTCCTGCAATTTGTTGTGCCTAGGATAAGGAGAAAACCAAAAATATTACATGAAAAGCAGCACTGAAATATAACTTTCCACCGCATACGATCTCAATAAGATGGGTTTTTATGATTTTTTTGCCTCACATTCACAGGTGCGAAGCTTATAATAGAGGTTTATGGTACCACGATACCGCTATAGTGTTGGTGAAGTCCGGGAATTAGCGGATTAGGGTTTGTCGGAGGCTTAAGGGTTATTTGCGGAAGGTGATTCTGATGAATAAGGTCAGCACTTTCCACCATTAACTAATATAAATTAATAATATAATAATCCGTCCTGATTTTTTTAATAATGGGTTTTCCTAATAGGAGTAATTTTGCATCTTTTGATGCACTCGACGTCATCAGATTCGGTTAACTAGGTATTCCTAATAGAGTAATTTTGCTTTTTTTTTTGTTTTTTGCTCGATACTTCTGCTTCTTTTTATGCACTAGACTTCATCAGATTCGGTTAACCAGTTACCAGTCTATAATTGGTTACCAATTATTGGGTTATGTTGGAGGTGCTTTTAAAGACGCTACTCTTTGAACACCTCCAACCATGGAATTGTTGGGTGTATCAATCCAATGACCATGCTGTCTTGAAGGGCACTACCCTTCAGGACAGCATCAAATAAACCCAATTATTGATTGTCGTGAGCAGTATCCTTACTTCAATTATGAGGATTTTAACACAAGCCATATAAAATTAATAATATAATATTGTTTTTTTTATTGTGATCCAATTTTGACATCTTTGCGAATTCTTGTTTTTTCTTTGAGAATTCTGAGACTGTGTTATTGGGACTTGAAGATACTGTGGACCACATATCTGGAGTACAGTTTTATCTTTCTGGAGTACAATTTTATCTCTAATTGGATTAAAACCCATAAATAAAAATGATTTTAAAATTGCCACTTTTGATTTTGAAATGGGGATTGGAGCTTGAGGATGTGGATTGACCACGTAGCCAAAGGACATTGCACATGAGATTGGAACTAGAAATTTTTTTGTTATTCCATGACATCCCTAGGTGGTAGAGGTGTAAACAGCTGGGCTCTAGGGTCATGCCGGCACGATATTAATTACTACAGTGCTATGTTGTGCTAATGATTTCAGCACGGCTTATGGGCATGGATTTTGTTTATTTTTTTAATGATGCCGATTGATCGGTCATAAACGTGCCAATCGATCGATAGTATGCAAAGCACTATATTGAATGTTTGGCTTTATCGAGCGATCGACATAATTAAGCAGATTGATCGACGCGTTCAAAAAAATAAAAATAAAAAAAATTCGAACTAGGCTGTGATAGGTTGCCCCTTTCTTGGAAACATACCATACCGACACAACTAAAAATAGTTGTGTCGGCATTGGTACGGCCTGTTTGACACTTATACCGGATGGTTCCCTTCCTTTTAGAATATTTCAAATGACGTATTTCATATTAAGGGTTTGATGTTCTCTTAATAGCATCAAAGTAACCTTGGAATTGGAGGGGTAGAATGTGGCTGTCGATAACATAACATATTTAGGGTTTCAAATTTAAAAAATAATGAGACTCGTTTTTTGACTATGTATACATTCATTAATACAGGTATCGATAGATATGACCCCAATCTTGAATCGTAATTGGATCAATGGGTAACCGATCGGGTCGGAATCGTAACCGGTTCACGAGTTTTTTTAAACAAATTTTTTAAATCTAATCTCCAACTCGGATTATTTGTTTTTATCACTGAGTTATAGAGCGTTTTTGAGCTAACTTGAGTGTTATAATATATATATAATATATAATAATAATACAATCTCATACATATTTTAATTATTCAAGTTTGAAATACTTCACATTATTTTATGATCCATGGAGTAAAACACATTCAAGCTTACACTTTTTTTCATTTCTTAATAATATTTCTCTACATTTAAAAAAAAATGAAGGGTCGTACTGTAAGATTTCGTGTACTATATTGAATTCGTCAAGGAAGGTTAAAATTAATATTAATATTAAGGGTCGAGATTATTTGAACGTAACTCCCTAACCTCGAGATTTTTTGAACACAACTCCCTAACCGTGAAAGGTCACGTCTATGTAGGGATTATACATAAGGCCCGTGTTTTTTGAGCACCTTGTTTTGTTATTTTCATGGCAAAAATATTTCGGGGAGCAAACGTTAGCCTCTGGTGCTTTCTGGAGGAAAAAAAGCGCACTGTTTTCTTACTCTTGTTAGGCTGTGAGGAAAAAGTTAAGATTATCAATTTGTGTGGTTCTTGTTTGTTTGTTTTCCTCTCTCCTCTTTTCTCATATTGAGTATTGGTGCTGCTGTCTGTATCTCTTTTCTTTCCCTCTAGTTGCATATAGAACTTTTGTGGGTTATCCGAGTTCCCATTTTCCCTTAATTTGGTGAATTTGCTTGAAGGGACATTATCTGATGGTGATCTTTGAGATGTTGTGCTTTATTCTCGTTTCAATGAGTTGTTTGATGAAGAGACAAGTACATGTATGGACGTAATCTCAGCTTTAGTATTTCGTGGATATGACGTGTACTTAATCGAAATGGAGGTTTTGGTAGTGAGAGAACTTGTAGAAAGTTTGTGGATAATATTTCATGTAGGTATGCTTATAGGTGGATAATTATGGAAGGCTCGTCCGAGTCAAATTGGCTAAGGACTGATAATTCTAGGGGGTTAAACTCTTCATCATTACTGGACAGAAATCCCAGAACTTTTCAGGCAAGCACCGTCAGATCGTCGGGAGGCAATGCATCCCATGAATCTGGATTAGTATTAGTGAGAAAAGGGAGTGAACGAACCCTGTGGCCCTATATCAACAACATAACTCAAGCTGGGGCAGCCGAGGATGGCGGAGCAGCTGGAGGTCCGGTTCGGAGCTTGGAATGCAATGATGTTAGTCTGAGACAATGGTTGGATAATCCAGAAAGGACAGTGGATTCCCTTGAATGCCTTCACATATTTTCTCAAATTGTAGATATTGTAAACCTGGCACATTCTCAGGGAATTGTTGTTCACAATGTCCGCCCCTCGTGCTTTGTCATGTCTTCACTTAATCGTGTCTCTTTCATTGAATCTGCTTCTTGCTCGGATTCGGGCTCCGACTCTATGGACTATGAAGAAAACAGTAAAACAGCTGAGTTTAAGTGTTCCGCTTCACAATCATCTCATGATTTACACTCACACCCCCAATCAAGAAGTCAGCCAGGCATACAAGATTCTGGACCCCCAAGGGATATTGTGAATCCCGCTTCCCAGATGAATTCGGATGCCAGTTGCTTGCAGTTATTATCATTTCAGGCTTTGCAAGCCTCAGAAGCCATTGGGAATGAACGAACAGGTGATAAGAAGAATTCTTTTCCGATGAAACAAATATTGCTCAAAGAATCCAGTTGGTACAGCAGTCCAGAAGAGGTTGACGACTGTAATAGTTCCTGTGCTTCTGATATTTATCAACTTGGTGTCTTACTCTTTGAGGTCAGTGGAAGGCAGTTCTTTATGTGATGGTCTAGTATGAGTTTAACTTTCCGATGTTTTTCACCATCTTCCTGGTTCTATAATGAATTAGATTTAGCGTGATGAAATTTTTTATTCTAGGACGTTACTGATATAGAGTTTTCCTTGTGAGCTAGTTATTTTGCCCTCTTAGCTCAATGGAAGAGAAAGTCACAACTATGGCAAGCCTGAGACACCGGGTCCTCCCTCCTCAGTTACTTCTCAAGTGGCCTAAAGAAGCTTTATTTTGCTTATGGTTGCTACATCCAGAGCCAAGTAGCAGACCGAAAATAGGGTGGGTTTTTGTCTTAGCATTTCCAAGCTGTTGAAGCTTCAAGTTTTATTTTCCATCATAATTTTGTGGTCATTTATTTCCCTGCAACATTATTTCCCTTTCATACAAAAAAGATTTCTGTTATTCTACTTCAACCAGGCGCATATTATTCTTTTATTTTGGTTGAGTTAATTGCAAGTTTTTTGGAGTTCTTGTAGATATTGGGTCAGTTTAGATACAAAAGCTCTTTGCTTAGAAAAGTACTTGGACAATGTGGCTTTTTAAGTATTTATTTTTAAATAGTAAACTGTTTTATGTTTGGTGAAATAAATGAAAAGAGCTTCTTTTAATATATTTTTTGAAGTGAAGTTAGAGCAAAAGCCTAAAAGTCACATTTTTCTCTCTTCTTTTGATTTTTTAAGCGTAGTTTAAAGAGGAAGTCCCACCGGATGTTACTTCTTTTAAGGGCATCTTGTAAAGATAAAGGAATTGTATTGTAAAGATATAGCATTTGTTTAAAATGAGCTTCTCTATCCGAAGTGGCTCATTTTGTAGACTCTGTTATTCTTCAAAAATTGCTTTCCTTGGGCTAAAATTGATTTATCGAGGGGCCAATAGCAGTTTATACTACTTTTGAGAGTTATTCTTCCTAGGCGAATTAGTTGCCTGTACCTGTGAATTTGTGCATATTTGAGTTGTTTCTTGAAAATATGAAAGTATGAAGATGCCTTTCGTTGAAACTGATTTAGATATTTTATTGTATTTGATGTGCAATTACCTGAGACAAATGGATTCCGTTTTCACAGGAAAAATATAAAATGGGTAGATATAATAGTCATCAGTGATCAGAATGTTCACTTAAGTTGTCATACATGTAGAATCTTTCTAATTTCTATGATCAAATGTGATTTTATAGCGTATTTCTTCCTACCTCAGACGGTCCCATCTTTACTTAACTCTCTGCAAGTACTCTTCTTGGTAGATTTGTTTTGCAGATTCAGTGTTCTGTTTTCAATTTGTCTTTTACAGCCATAATACTCTCTTTCCGTTTGCAGTGAGTTGCTGCAAAGTGAGTTTTTGAATGCACCAAGAGATGACATAGAAGAACGAGAAGCTGCTATAGACCTTCGAGAGAAGATAGAAGAGCAGGAGTTGTTGCTGGAGTTTCTTCTGCTGCTGCAACAAAGGAAGCAGGATACTGCAGATAGCTTGAACGAGACAATATCCATCATGTCTTCTGACATAGAAGAAGTCTCAATTCTGCAGACAACCCTTAGAAGCAAAGGAGGCCAAAGGTTGACCAAGTATTCCACCTCAGGCGGCCAGTCAATTAACGTTAATGGAGCTGATGATTCTGGTAGTTCAGGTTCTAGAAAGCGAATTAGGCAAGGCCTTTGTGACAGCAACCCGGATGAAACTTCCCACCATGCAGACGAACATCAAAAGCTAGAGATGCCATCTGGGTATCAGGGAAACGGTCTCTCCAAAAATTCTAGACTGATGACTAATATTAGGAAACTGGAATCAGCTTACTTTTTAACGAGACGCATGGCTCCCAAACTAACAGGCAGATCATTGGCCGGACATTTTCCTGTCAACAGTGATGTTAGAGTATCTATTTCGGCAACTGAAAGAAGTTCCATCAGTGATCCATCATCTAAAGAAATGTACAATGAGCAGAAGCAAACTGGATGGATAAACACATTTCTTGAAGGGCTATGCAAGTATCTATCTTTTAGTAAGCTTAAGGTTAAAGCAAACTTAAAGCAAAGGGATCTCTTAAATTCCTCCAACCTTGTATGCTCCCTTGGTTTTGACCGTGATGGGGAGTTTTTTGCGACTGCTGGCATAAACAAGAAGATAAAAGTTTTTGAATACAATTCTATCTTAAATGAAGACCGTGATATTCACTATCCTGTGGTTGAAATTGTAAAACCCCAAATTTATGCCCCCCACTTTAGCACCTAAACTTTTACCCAATTAACATTATTAACTTTTATTTAGCAATTAAAAACATCCTAAATGGGGGACTTGGGTTGTGGGATTTAAAAACTTGTGTCAAGGGATTTAAACCCTTATTTTCCTACACTAGCCTAAATTAACCACCCACCAACCCTATACCATTATATATCATACCAAAGAAGAGAGAAATTTCACTTCTATCACCACCTAAAATTTGAAACTCTCACACACAACACACACTAGAATTTTCGATTTTTCCAAGGCAAGGAGGAAGAACTCTTGTTCTATTTCGCAACCCGGAATTCATCCTTCACGCGTACTTCCAACTGTAAGTGGGTTTTTGCTATAACTTCGTTTCGTTTTCAAACTTTATGTATATTTCTAAACTTCGATTGAACAATATTATGAGAAGCATGTTTTTAAATCAAAGAAATATGTGACATGATCATGACGAAGGACTTTGCGGAGCAAAGTGCTACGTGAGTAGGAGCCACCTCTTGATTCGGCGGGGCAAAGTGCTACGTGATGTGGACGTGCCACATTCATGGGAGTCACCTCTTGATCCTTAAGAGCAAAGTGCTATGCCACGGGAGCCACCTCTTGAATCCAATAAGTATATGTGAATATGTGAAAATATGTGTTTATCTGTTTTATGCCAAGATCTATGATTATAGAATTGTTTAAAATGATTCCTACTATAAAGCTATATGTGTTTTTACTGTTCAATCGGCCCCTACTTGCTGGGTGTTTTCCCAAACACTCACCCCCTTACCTTCCCTCCCAGACAAGATCGAGGAAGAAGATATCGAAGAAGAGGAACAAGAGCAATTCTGGGGATGGTGATCCACTAGAAGTCTCAAGAAGATTTATTAATTATTTACGTTTCCGTAATTTGTTTTGAACGAGACTTTTGGATCTCGTATTCGAAGTTGTAATGACATTTTATTTGATTATGGAATAAAAGACTGGTTTTAATATAGATCTGTACACGAGGCTTGTTGCGTCCAAATATCATGTTTGGATTCGACGCCGGTGTCACGAGCTCCGATCTCGGGGCGTGACATTTTAGTGGTATCAGAGCCGGTCACTGGCAGAAAACACCGGGAGATAAGTGCTATGCGGGGCAAAGTGCTACGTGCGTGGGAGCCACCTCTTGAACCTAAAGGGGCAAAGTGCTACACGACGGGGGCCACCTCTTGAACCTGAGGGGCAAAGTGCCACGTGCGTGGGAGCCACCTCTTGAACCTGCGGGGCAAAGTGCTACATGACGGGAGCCACCTCTTGAACCTGTAGGAGCCACCTCTAGATTCCCGGTGCCGGTGGATCGATGAGTTAGGTCGCGACGAGGACGTCGCGTTCTGAAGGAGGGGTAATTGTAATACCCTTGTCCCACATTGGTTGTGGATGAAAATTTAAAGTGGTTTATAAAGGCTTACAATGGACTATTATAAAAAATTGGGTTAACCATTTTCGTAGAGCGAGGACGGATACGAAGTAGTTGCTATAAGAGCCCATTGTGCAGTCGCGCTTGCGCGGGCCTGGGCCCATACCTCTTTCTAAACCAAGTTGCTCCAAGTTTCGAGGACGAAACTTCCAATAAGGAGGGAGGGATGTAAAACCCCAAATTTATGCCCCCCACTTTAGCACCTAAACTTTTACCCAATTAACATTATTAACTTTTATTTAGCAATTAAAAACATCCTAAATGGGGGACTTGGGTTGTGGGATTTAAAAACTTGTGTCAAGGGATTTAAACCCTTATTTTCCTACACTAGCCTAAATTAACCACCCACCAACCCTATACCATTATATATCATACCAAAGAAGAGAGAAATTTCACTTCTATCACCACCTAAAATTTGAAACTCTCACACACAACACACACTAGAATTTTCGATTTTTCCAAGGCAAGGAGGAAGAACTCTTGTTCTATTTCGCAACCCGGAATTCATCCTTCACGCGTACTTCCAACTGTAAGTGGGTTTTTGCTATAACTTCGTTTCGTTTTCAAACTTTATGTATATTTCTAAACTTCGATTGAACAATATTATGAGAAGCATGTTTTTAAATCAAAGAAATATGTGACATGATCATGACGAAGGACTTTGCGGAGCAAAGTGCTACGTGAGTAGGAGCCACCTCTTGATTCGGCGGGGCAAAGTGCTACGTGATGTGGACGTGCCACATTCATGGGAGTCACCTCTTGATCCTTAAGAGCAAAGTGCTATGCCACGGGAGCCACCTCTTGAATCCAATAAGTATATGTGAATATGTGAAAATATGTGTTTATGTGTTTTATGCCAAGATCTATGATTATAGAATTGTTTAAAATGATTCCTACTATAAAGCTATATGTGTTTTTACTGTTCAATCGGCCCCTACTTGCTGGGTGTTTTCCCAAACACTCACCCCCTTACCTTCCCTCCCAGACAAGATCGAGGAAGAAGATATCGAAGAAGAGGAACAAGAGCAATTCTGGGGATGGTGATCCACTAGAAGTCTCAAGAAGATTTATTAATTATTTACGTTTCCGTAATTTGTTTTGAACGAGACTTTTGGATCTCGTATTCGAAGTTGTAATGACATTTTATTTGATTATGGAATAAAAGACTGGTTTTAATATAGATCTGTACACGAGGCTTGTTGCGTCCAAATATCATGTTTGGATTCGACGCCGGTGTCACGAGCTCCGATCTCGGGGCGTGACAGAAATGACAAGTAGATCAAAGATGAGCAGCATATGTTGGAATGGGTACATTAAAAGTCAGATTGCTTCAAGTAACTTTGAAGGGGCGGTGCAGGTAAGTTTGATATAAAATGTATAAATCTGTTTCACTTACTCTACCAATGATCAATCCTGTTGTAATCAAAATTTCTCTGGATATATTTTCAGGTGTGGGATGCCATGAGAAACCAAATTTCCATGGAAATGAGAGAACACGAGCGTCGTGTGTGGTCTGTAGACTTTTCAGTGGCTGATCCAAACATGCTGGCCAGCGGGAGCGATGATGGTACCGTTAAGCTCTGGAATATCAATCAGGCAATTATATTTTTGAACTTGGTGGATGTCAGCTTTGAAACTAAATGTACCAAAGCATCTAGTTATCATCGCTGCACGAAGTAAATTCTAGAAAGGTTGCAAGTTAATTTCTTGCTTCGATTGCCTCTGCAGGGAGCAAGTGTCGGTAACATTAAGACAAAGGCCAATGTCTGCTGTGTTCAATTCCCCACTGACTCTGGCCGTACCCTTGCATTTGGTTCAGCAGATCATAGGATATATTACTATGATCTTCGTAACTCAAAAATGCCCCTTTGCACTCTAGTTGGTCATAATAGAACAGTGAGTTACGTGAAGTTCATAGATTCAACAACTCTTGTGTCTGCATCCACAGATAACACACTAAAGCTCTGGGATTTGTCCACGTGCACAGAAAGAGTTATCGATTGCCCCCTGCAGTCATTCACCGGCCACCTTAATGTAAAGGTATGCTGTTTCTTGTTATTTCTTTTAATGGTAGTACTATAAATAGCTGGCCATTATTCGAAATATTAATGTGCATGATACACACCAACAATTTCGGTGAGAGTAATCAGGGTCAAGTTGCATTATTGTGCTGTCGATTCAGAATGTCTTTGATGTTTTCCCACCCAATTATAATGCTCAGATACCGCAGTTACAAAAATAAATATTTGACAGTGTTTGATACTGATGATAGATCACACTTTTTTCAGAATTTTGTTGGTTTGTCTGTATCTGAAGGCTACATTGCAACTGGCTCAGAAACAAATGAGGTATCTTGGGTCATGCTGTATATTGATACTTGCTATACAACATGCTCTTCGTCTTTTGATTTTCTACATATATGCTTTCCTACATAGTTCTTTGTAGTTAACTGCTGCCTGCTAATTTTTTGTACAAGAGTACTACTCTTTCTTGTAACAGACTACTCTAAACTTGCTTTACACCATGCTCTCTTCTTGTGACCAAAACAAGAAAATAAAGTGACGATGATTTAAAAATGAATCATGGAGGTAGCATTGATGCGTTATTAATTTGTTCGGTTGTGGTTGAGATGGAGACTATTACCTGTGGTGGTGACTAGTGAGGACCGGATCCTTAGGATGTCCCTGGTTCCCAACGAGACAAAGCAAATGAGAGGACTTAAAGAAGCCATTTATCTGTCATGCATAGTGTCGATAAGATAGGATTGGAACTAAATTTGAATGTATATTTGATTTTATAGGGAAAGATATCTTAGAGATTTGATTAGTATCTTTTAAATATGATTTGATTTTTTTTAACTCTATTAATTAGGACTCTTGGTAGAGGATTATTTTGTACATATTATTGAATAAAATTCTGAGCTTCCTTCTCCCAATTCGGCGGTTTACATGGTATCAGAGCCGTCCGATTTTCGTTCCTGATTTTCATACCGATCATGGCTGGCATCGGCCCTACACCCTCTTCGTCCAGTAGCAGCGGTCATGTTTCCACAGGCGGTGGCGCAACCCATACTACTGGACCCCTTCTGTCCGATAATTCCCTACACTTCACAATCCACAAATTTAATGGCCCTAATTACCTCGAATGGGCACAATCTGTGCGTCTTGTCATCGATGGTAAGGGTTGGCTTGGCTATCTCACGGGTGAGACCAAACCCCCATCTTCCGATGACTCGAAGTTCAGCCAGTGGCGTTCGGAAAATTCCATGGTGTTGGCATGGCTAATTAATAGCATGGAACCATCGGTTGGGAAGCCCTTTATGTTCCTTCCCACAGCTCACGACGCATGTATCGATGTTCGTGATACTTACTCTGATTTGGAGAATTATTCTCAGTTGTATGAACTCACCACTCGTATGTGGCAGATCCAACAGGGTGATCGCGACGTCACTTCCTATTATAATGAGTTAATGGTGATCTGACAGGAACTTGATCTACTCGACATGGATGAATGGGAAAACCCCAAAGATAGCACCCGATACAAGAATAAGATTGAATGTAGTCGGGTGTTTGTTTTCCTTGCCGGTCTTCATCGGGATCTGGATGAGGTTCGTGGACGCATCTTGGGTCGAAAGCCTTTTCCCAGCATTCGCGAAGTCTTCTCGAAAATTCACCGCGAAGAGGCTAGACGTCTTGTGATGTTCAAGCGTGATTCACCCATTCCTGCCATCGAGGGGTCTGCGATGGTGAGTCGGGACTCCCGCTTCAATCCTGGCCGTAGGGATGGCAAGAAAAGACCGGTATGTGAGAAGTGCAAAAAACCGTGGCATACCATTGAGACGTGTTGGGAGATTCATGGACGGCCACCTCACATGAAAAAAAAATCCGACACTTACAGCAAGCATACCACGGGCAGTCACGCTCTTCAATCCAGTACTATCGACTCCAGCCAGCAATCATCTTCATCTGAGTCTCTGCCATTCACTAAGGATCAACTTGATCACATGTACAAGTTGTTTGGGTCCCAATCAGCCAAGCCTAATTCCCCTCCTTCATGTTCCTTCGCCCAGACAGGTATCTCTTGTAATGTGGCTCATTCACCTTCTAACATCGTTTGGATCTTAGATCCAGGTGCTACAGATCACATGACAGTGTCATCCCTCTTGTTCTCGTCCTATGTCCTGTGTGCTGGGAACCAACGGGTCAAAATAACCGATGGTTCTCTTGCTCCAATCGCGGGGAAGGGTTCCATATTTATTGCTTCCGCTTATTCACTTACCAATGTCTTGCATGTGCACTTCTCACTGATAATCTCCTGTCTATTAGTAAACTCACTCATGATCTTAACTGTCGTATTATGTTTTCCTCCTCTCATTGTGACTTTCAGGATTTGGTCTCGGGGAAGATGATTGGCAGTGCTAGACAAGATCATGGTCTCTACCTTTTTGATGCTACCTCACTCCTGGCAAGCCTGGATAATAAGCCTTGTCTTAATTTGTTTCTTCTTCTAGTATTAATGACATTATGTTATGGCATTGTTGTTTAGGTCATCAGCATATTTACAAAGATTATTTCCCAAGTTTTGCATCAATAAAACGTTACTTTCTAATTTATGTTGTGCCTCTTGTGAATTGCTAAACACCATCGTTCTAGTTTTCCGTCTCAAAAATATAAACCATCGTCTCCGTTTACATTAATTCATAGTGATGTATGGGCCCTTGTCAAATTCAAACTATCTCTCACAAACGGTGGTTTATAACGTTTAATCACACTCGGATGACCTTGGTTTTTTTTTATCCATAGCAAATCTGATGTTGGGTTGGTATTTCAAAACTTTTACAAAATGATTCACACTCAGTTTATTACCAATATCAAGATCTTCTGCAGTGATAATGGCACCGGATTTTTTAATCATATATTAGGGGATTTTTTTACTCAAAATGGCATTGTGCACCAAAGCTCATGCCCCCATACACCTCAGCAAAATGGGGTGTCTGAGCGTAAGAATCGTCATCTTCTCAAAGTTGCTCGGGCAATTAGTTTTCATACTAGGGTTCCAAGTTATCTTTGGGGAGAGGCTGTTCTTATAACAGCTTTTTTAATTAACAGATTACCATCTCGAACGCTAAACTTTCAGACCCCTCTCTCTGTGTTTAAGAAATCGTTTCCCACGTCCAGGTTGGTCACTGATATCCCTCTCAAAAATTTTGGAAGTATCGCGTTTGTCCATGTACATGATTCGAGCATTTCAAAACTCTCTCCCAAAGCCATTAAATGCTATCCGGCCACCCAGCGTGGATACAAATGCTTCGATCCTTCCTCCAAAAAATTTGTTATCTCTATGGATGTCACCTTCCTTGAAGGCCATGACTTTCATCTTCAGGGGACTGTACTAATGAAGATGATTTTTTAAACAATACAAATTTTCAAATTGAATTTGAAACAGGGGACAATCCTAACAAGTCATCTCTAGGAGACATATACCAGAGACAAGATATTGTCTATACTAGGACGAAAGGTACAAAGAAAGGGGGAGACAATATCTCGCTACCAAACCATGATTTAACTCCAGGGCCTAATCCTGTGAATTCACAAACATCCCTGAAACTCCAAATCCAGGTACATACCATTCAATTCCTAACGAAATGGAATTACCTATTGCCAAGAGGAAACAGGTTCGAACCTGCACAAAGCACCCTCTCTCCAATTTCATATCATATAAAAATCTTTCACCTTCCTATGCTGCTCTTATCTCTCAAATAGACTCTGTTAGTATCACAAACATTGTACAGGAGGCTCTTGCGATCCCTAAGTGGAAGGAAGCAATTCAAGAAGAGATGAATCCTCTGGAAAAGAACGCCACTTGGGAGAAGGCTGATTTTCCTACTGGTAAGCCTGTTGTAGGATGTAAATGGGTTTTTACTACGAAGTATAACTCTGATGGATCTTTAGAGAGATACAAAGCTCGCCTAGTCGCCAAGGGATTCACACAAACCTATGGGGTAGATTACACTGACACATTCTCCCCGGTGGAGAAACTCAATACAGTTCGGGTCATTTTGTCTGTTGTTGCTAACTTAGATTGGCCACTTATTCAAGTTGATGTAAACAATGCGTTTTTGAATGGAGAGTTGGAAGAATAAATATATATGGATCCACCACCTGCTTATACTAATGAATTTGGATCTAAGGTATGCAGGTTGAAGAAGTCTCTCTATGGCCTAAAACAATCTCCTAGAGCGTGGTTTGAAATGTTCACAAGATGTGTTAAAAGCCGGGGTTACTCCCAAGGACAATTTGATCACACACTCTTCACAAAAAAATCAGATTCTAACAAGATATCTGTTTTGATTGTCTATGTTGATGATATTATATTTACAGGGGATGACACAACAGAGATGAATAGGTTAAAGAAACAGCTGGCAACCGAATTTGAGATCAAAGATTTGGGACAATTGAAATATTTTCTTGGAATGGAGGTGGCTAGGTCAGAAAGAGGAATACCGGTCTCTCAGAGGAAATATATTTTAGATCTCCTAAAAGAAACTGGGATGAGTGGATGCAAACCATCAGACACCCAACCGAGGTCAAACAAAAATTAAGAGATATCAAAGATGCTGTCCCAGTTGATACAAGAAGATATCAAAGACTATTTGGGAAGCTAATTTATCTGTCCCACACTCGACCCGACATTGCGTTCGTAGTAAGTATGGTAATCCAGTTTATGCACTCACCATATGCAGAGCATCTTGAAGCTGTATATCGCATCCTGAGGTATCTGAAAGGAACTCCTGGCAAAGGTCTGTTCTTTGAAAAAATAATAAAAGGAACATAGAGGTATATACTGAGACAGATTGGACAGGATCCGTCACTGATCGAAGATCTACCACATGCTACTGTACATTTGTGTGTGGTAATTTGGTAACATGGAGAAGCAAGAAGCAGGATGTTGTTGCTAGAAGTAGTGCATAAGCTGAGTTCAGAGCTATGGCTCAAGATGTGTGTGAAGTAGTGTGGTTAAGAAAAGTGATGGAAGAACTACATAAGATCGTTGACCCTCCAATGAAGCTCTACTGTGATAATAAAACAGCAATCAGTATTGCGCATAATCCTGTTTTACATGAAAGAACCAAGCACATGGAAATTGACAAGCACTTCATCAAAGAAAAGATTGAAGAATAATTGTTATGCATTCCCTTTGTTCCAAGCTCATTACAAGTCGATGATGTTCTAACCAAAGGGTTATCAAAACAAGTCTTTGAAGATCAAGTTAGCAAGTTGAGAATGATAGATGTTTTTATACCAACTTGAGGGGAGTGTCGATAAGATAGGATTGGAACAAAATTTGAATGTATATTTGATTTTATAGGGAAAGATATCTCAAAGATATCTTAGAGATTTGATTAATATCTTTTAGATATGATTAGATTTTTTTAACTCTATTTATTAGGAGTCTTGGTAGAGGATTATTTTGTACAGATTTTATTGAATAAATTTTTTAGTTTCCTTCTCCCAATTCGACGGTTTACACATAGGTTTCCATACACACACAGTTGCAAGTAAATTTACCTATATAATAAGTTTTATATAATAAGTGTGGAAGGATTTACTATTCGGTACTATTGTAATGAATAGTAAATTACTATTTATTAAAAAAAGTTATTTACATTATTTTTTTTTGAAATTTTTTTTTGTTTTTTGTTTTTTGTTTGTTAAATAAATTTTTTTTTGTTGCTGCGCGATTTTGGCCTGAACCGATTAGGAAAAAATATATCTTAATCAGTTGTTGATGCGTGCAACTTCAAATGTTATTTTTTTCAATTTATATTGTAAGATGGACATAATTTTTTCAAAAAAGGTAGAGCCAGTCTTTTGGTTATTTTTTCCTATTAAATTACCGTAGCATGACCGTTTTTTTTAAAAAAGTTTGTTAAAGTCAGTCATCTAAAATATTATTTTCGACCAAATTAGGAAAAATTGTCCAACATACAGGTAGGCACCGCGTATTATGCAGTGCCACCAAAAACTAGTAGCAATATAGGACGTTAAATTTTTCTCTATAGCTGAATTCTTATTTCACTCATTAGGATAATTGGGATACTACTAGCTTACATCAGTGAGAGTGGGATTATGGGTGTAAACGAACCGAATCGAGCCGAATATGCAGAAAATTTTAAGGTTCGAATTCGACTCGAAATAGTTATATTCGAGTTAGAGTTCGATTCGAAGTTCGAATAGCTTCAAAAATTTGGCTCGAGTTCGGCTCGAATCAAAGTTCGAGTTCGAGTTCGGCTCGAAAACGTTCGAACATATTCGCGAGCTATTCGAATTATTGCTCGAAAATAAATACCCGAAAGGTTTGAAATATATTTATTTAATATATAATTATATTATATTAATAAAATTTTAAAGTTCGCTATTGGCTCGCGAACTATCGAACAAAGTAATTTGGGCTCGAGTTCGGCTCGAAAAAAGTTCGAAGATGTTCGATTCGTTTACACCTAAGTGGGATAGAAGAGGTTAAGAAGGGATATTGGAATGAGGGCCATTGGCTTGAAGTAGGCCTAGGAATGATGATTAGATTATTGGGTTATCGACTGGCCATCAGTCGCGTGGGTTTACCCGAAATCCATGGATTTCAAATACCAGATGAAAGGCTTGTCCAAGACAAGAGAGGTTCAGCGGCATGGAGTGTTAAGAGAAGATAACTGTATTATGAATATGATTCCGAGCACTTCCTACAAAGAAATTAGATTTTAAGGCGAGCCATGTGCTAACTACATGAAAAAGATGGTTGGAATATTTACGTATAATTTCTCCAATAAAGTAAATGGATTTTGTTGAGTGAATTAGCAAAGTGTCCTTAAGCATTATTTGAGTGCTGTAAATATGATGCCAGTGGCTGGATTGAAATGCATTATATTGATCTCGGGAAGTATTGTCCAGACCAGTCTTTGACGGTCATATCACTTAAAAAAACTGCTAGGCGTAGCAAATTCAGTGTAGATGTTCTGGGAAGGAAGTTTCTACATTTCTTTCCTTCTCTCACCGCAGTTTGGAAGAAGAAATTTCAACATGAAGATGCATAAGAGGCATAGTTATTTGCTAAAGACATACTATATCCACCACGACCCTCAGCCACCACCTCCATGCATTTTGTGAATTATGAATTTATATTAATTCTTTCTTCTCACTAGTTTGCTTATATCCATGCAGGTTTTTGTTTACCACAAAGCATTTCCCATGCCCACGCTAACATACAGATTTAATAGCACAGATCCACTTTCCGGCGATGAAGTGGATGATACCACACAGTTCATTTCTTCTGTATGTTGGCACAGCCAGTCCTCGACGTTAGTTGCTGTAAATTCTATGGGAAATATTAAGCTTCTGGAGATGGCTTGACTACTTGAACTATTTGGGAGAACTTCCACAATCCATTCGGAATAGTTGATACAGGGTGATGGTGCATTAAGGAAAAAAAATTTGCTGTAGTTGTCACGCCCCGAGACCGGGGTCAATAACACCGGCATTGATTTCCATAACAACTTGAAATCAATAAGCCTCATAATATCATAACTACTGAAAAGCCAGTCTTTTTCCATAAAAGCAAAACCATTGTCTTTACAATGAATAAAGAAATACGGAATTAAAAACTTAACAACTGAATAAATAAAATTGTCTTAAAACTTAGAAAACTTTAAAACATAAAATGTCTTGATCTACGCAGCGGACTTGATTTCACCAACCCCAAAATTGGTGCTCTTCTTCTTTTGCTCTAATTTTTCTTCGGCTTTATCTGGGGATGTAGAGTAAGGGGTTGAGTGCTTTGGAAAACACTCAGCAAGTGGGGGACAATCGATATCATACATATACATAATTTTCATAAACTTGTATCATACAACTTGCATAAACCGATATGAATGTTTCTTAACATACTTGGTTGCCCTTACGAGCCATGACATAACATATCGTTTCATAATTTTCATATACTTAAGCACAGTAAATCATTCTACTCTCTTCTTGGTACTGATATCAGTCTCTAGACTTGACCCTCCTAGAGATGAGGTCATAACATCGGCTAACCCACGAATAAAGGGTCTGGATAATCCAGAAACAACGGATTACCACCGTATAAGGTTCTTTTAGCGGTTACATCCCACCGCATCAGGGTCATGGGGATCCAAATCCAATTAGATTTCGAGTTTAGCGTGCTTACAAAATAATACTTTCATAATTTCAACATAATACATATCGATTGGGAATTTTAAAACATACTATATGATTTTAGAAAACGAAACGAATATACATAACAAAAGCCCACTTACAGCGATTGGTACTTGCTTGCTTGAATCAAGGGATTGAAACACACGTTTCCGTAACCTATTTGGCTTCCGAACAACACTCGAAACACCACGCTAAAATCCTTGAATCACGTCTGGAATCCTTTGAATAAACGATACAACACGATCGAATAATGCTGGACCACTTAACAGAACTTGGCAGATTGCTGTTTTGAGAGTTGATGGAATTTCGATGGTTTCTGCTTGAGTTTCAACTCACAAAACAGAGGGACTTACGAACAAGGTTGCTGGAAATCTTTGAAGGTTCAAAGTTGGATTAAAACGAGCAAACGTTTCTGTCAATTAATCGAATCAAAGACAGAACAATATCGCTTGAACAAACGATGGATCTTGGTTCGAAACTTGGCTTGGTTCGCGGTTAATCCTTCCTGGATTACTTGGACAGATTATGGAATCAAATCACGGTTTGGTTTGGAGACACAACACAATGAAACAGCTTCTGAAAGGGATGCTAAAATATTTCCGAATCTAATCTGCTGCTGGTGCAGAATTTCGATGTTTAAAGCTTCTGGTTTTGTGGTCAGAAAGCTTCGGCTTATGCTGCTGGTTTGAGAGTGAATTGGTGAATGAAATAGATGTTGGGACCTTGCTTTTATAGAGGCATAAACTGATACCCAAGGATGGAAGGACTCTTGGATAGATAGGTGTTGGAGTAGGACTCAAACTCGAGAATGAAGGGAATAGATTAGAGCAGATTGCGAAGTGGAAGTCTGATTCTGTTTCAAACTTGATGGCTTCATGGGTGGAGTCTTTCGAATACTTTGGTGCGTAATTTTGTGGCTTGAGGAGAGCTTGAGTTTCGATATTTGATGCTACTAAAAGAGAGGATTGAATGGCTTGGACCCTTTGATCATAAAGAGATAGAGGCGTGCAGATTTCTTGAGGGTGAGGGGAGGAATTCTAGTCGATCTTTAAGTTGCATCTTTGGAGGAGTTTAAGCGGTATTAATGTAGATGGTTTGGTGGTAACTTGGAAGAGTTATCAGCTGGTTTACTTCCCTAAAACATCGGGCATCAAGGTGCGAAGAAGGAAGAAGAATCGAGAAGATGCGTGCTGATATGGGACCAAATCTGATTGTATAAATCGGATTTTTGGTTCGATTCTATCTACTTAAATCGAGGGGTATATGGATGAGTTTGTACTGCTTAAGGACTCCTTGATGTATTGAAACTCTTGGCTAGAGTTTAGGAATTTTCAAACTCTCTTTATCCAGTTTTAGTTAACCTATAACTTAAAAATCCGGGTCTTCACATCCCTCCCTCCTTATTGGAAGTTTCGTCCTCGAAACTCGAGTCAACTTGATCTTGGAAAATGTAGGGGTATTTCTCCCGCATTGATTCTTCCATTTCCCAAGTAGCTTCTCTTTCCGTATGGTTTGACCATTGGACCTTGACGTAAGGAATGGTCCTTTTTCTCAGAACTTGATCCTTGGTATCCAGAATACGGATTGGGATTTCTTCATAATTCAATGTCTCGTCTAAGTTCCCTTGAGTTACTAGGGGTTCTGCTTCAAGTACATGACTTGGGTCGGCAATGTACTTTCTTTGTTGTGATACATGGAAGACATTGTGAATTCTCGACAGATTTGGCGGTAGTGCTATTTTGTATGCTAGCGTTCCCACCTTTTCTAAAACTTCAAACGGTCCCACATATCTTGGGTTCAACTTTCCCTTTTTGTCGAATCTAATTACTCCTTTCATTGGTGAAATATTTACATAGACTTTCTCACCAATCTCTATATCCACGGGTCTCCTTTTCAGATCAGCCCAACTTTTCTGTCGGTCCTGGGCTGTCTTAAGTCTATCTCTGATAATAGCTATCTTGTCGGTAGTAGCTTGTACTAACTCCGGTCCTGTGATAGCTCTTTCTCCTACTTCATCCCAATACAATGGTGATCGGCATTTGCGCCCATAGAGTGCTTCGTATGGCGCCATCCCAATACTACTGTGGTAGCTGTTATTGTAAGCAAACTCGACTAGAGGTAATAGTTCGCTCCAATTTGCAGTAAAATCCAATACACAAGCTCTTAGCATGTCTTCGAGGGTTTGGATAGTCCTCTCCGTCTGGCCATCCGTTTGTGGGTGATAAGCCGTGCTAAGAGTTACCTTACTTCCCATAGCTTGCTGAAAGCTTTTCCAGAAACGCGACACGAATCTGGGATCTCGGTCCGATAGTATGCTCACAGGGACTCCATGCAATCTCACTATATTGTCCATATATAGCGTTGCCAACTTATCCAAGTTGTAGTTCATGCGGACTGGTAGGAAGTGTGCTGACTTGGTTAGTCTGTCAACAATTACCCATATTCCGTCATGGCTCTGCTTTGACTTTGGTAGTCCCACGACGAAATCCATGGAGATGTGATCCCATTTCCATTCAGGGATTTCCAGAGGTTGAAGAAATCCTCCGGGTCTTTGATGCTCAGCTTTGACTTGTTGACATACCAAGCATCGGGCAACAAATTCAGCTACATCCTTTTTCATTGCGTTCCACCAAAAACTTTCCTTCAAATCCTTGTACATCTTTGTACTCCCAGGGTGGACTGAAAACTTTGACTTGTGCGCTTCAGACATTACTTATTGTCTTAGGTTATTCACATCTGGCACGCACAATCGTCCTTTCATCCACAGAATTCCCTTGTTATCGATCTCAAAGTCAGTAATTTCCTTCTCCCTGACTTGTTCTTTTAGCTTGGTTAGGCTCGGATCTTGATCTTGGCTTAGCTTGATGGTCTCTCGAAGACAAGGTTGAGCTGAGACCGTAGCTAAGATTATTTTCCCTTTGCCTTTCTGGCTCAAAGCATCTGCTACTTTGTTTGCCTTGCCGGGGGTGATAGCTAATAGTGAGATCGTAGTCTTTTAGAATTTCGATCCATCGTCTCTGCCTCATGTTGAGTTCCTTTTGAGTGAACAAGTACTTGAGGCTTTGATGGTCCGTGAACACTTCGCACTTGGCGCCATACAGATAGTGTCTCCAAATCTTCAAGGCGAACACTACTGCGGCTAACTCGAGGTCATGCGTAGAGTAGTTTTGCTCATGGGGCTTGAGCTGTCTTGAAGCATACGCAATCACTCTTCCTTCCTGCATGAGTACACATCCTAGTCCTTCTTTAGATGCATCACTATAAATAGTGAAACTCATGTCTTCAGTTGGTAATACCAGTACAGGTGCAGATGAGAGCTTTTCCTTTAAAGTCTCAAAGCTCTTCTCACATTCTTCACTCCATAGGAACTTTGCGTTCTTTTGTGTGAGCCTGGTAAGAGGTACTGCTATTGACGAAAATCCTTCGACAAACTTCCGGTAGTAGCCAGCTAATCCCAAGAAGCTTCGGATTTCGGTCACTGTCGTTGGCCTATGCCAATCCAAAACTGCCTCTACATTTTTAGGATCCACTGACACGCCTTCTTTTGATATGATGTGTCCTAAGAAAGATACGCTTTCTAGCCAGAATTCACATTTATTAAATTTGGCATAGAGCTCCTTCTCTCTCAATGTCTGTAGAGTGAGGCGAAGATGTTGTTCGTGTTCCTCATTGCTCGACGAGTAAATGAGTATGTCGTCGATGAACACTACTACAAAGTCATCCAGGAATGGCTTGAATACACGATTCATTAAATCCATGAATACGGCTGGCGCGTTTGTTAAGCCAAATGGCATCACCGTGAACTCGTAATGCCCATACCGTGTTCTAAATGCTGTTTTCGGCACGTCTTCTGCTTTAATCTTTAGTTGGTGATAGCCTGTCCTTAAATCGAGCTTGGAAAACACTTTAACGCCTTTGAGTTGATCGAACAGGTTATCTATCCTTGGAAGAGGGTACTTGTTCTTGATTGTGATCTTATTCAGCTCTCTGTAGTCGATGCACAATCTCATGCTCCCGTCTTTCTTCTTTACAAACAACACTGGAGCTCCCCATGGGGATACACTTGGTCTGATTTGTTTCTTGTCCAATAACTCCTGCAGTTGTTCCTTAAGTTCCTTCAGTTCGGCTGGAGCCATTCGGTATGGTGCCTTAGAAATTGGTGTAGCGCCTGGCACCAAATTAATATCAAATTTCAATTCTCGGTTTGGAACAGAACCGGGCAGCTCTTCAGGAAAAACATCCGGAAATTCTTGTACAACGGGTATGTCTTCTATCCTGGGTTCATCTTCCTCTTTAACCTCGCTTATTGTAGCTAGGTAAACTTCTTCACCGTTCTTCACAGCTTTCCACGTTTGTGCTGCTGACAGAAGGAATTTTCGTTCCTTAGTTTTGCCGTGGTATACGATCTCTTTCTCGTCTGGAGTCCGTAGTTTAACATTCCTGTTACGGCAGTCTACTACTCCATGATGTTTGGATAGCCAATCCATTCCCAATATAACATCAAAATCTACCATTTTGAGTTGAATTAGCTCAGCATTAAACTTGATTTCATTAATACTAAGAGTACAATCTCGGTGTATGCTATGTGCTATAAGGGTCTTATTGGCTGGTGTTGCTACGTTATATGGTTCACTAAGCAGTTCAGGCTTAAGGGCTAGTTTCTTAGTAAACCTCTTAGATATAAACGAGTGTGTGGCACCACAATCAAACAATGTATACGCAGGTAATTCGTTTAAATAAATGGTACCTGCCACAACATCGTTTGCGTCATCGGCCTCTTCTCGCGTTATAGCAAACACTTTGGCGTTCGGCTTAGTCTCATTTGGTTTACTAGGAGGGCCGTTATTCCTTACAGTCGTCCCCCTCATATCAGGTTCGGGACACTCAGCAATTCGGTGGCCTGTCTTCCCACATCGGAAACATGCACCCTTTCCTCTGAGACATTCTCCTAGATGGTTGAATCCACAGTTCGAACACTTAGGGTACCTCTGTTGAGTTGGGCCTACCATGGGTCCCCTTTGCTGGTTGTTGGACGGACTAGGCCTCTTGAAGTTTTGATTACTAGAGGTATGCTGATTGGTGGAGGGTCGTTTGCGTTTAAACTCTTCCTCACGACGCTTAATGTCTGCTTCAGCCCTGATGGCTGCTCCCATCAGATCTCCAAAATTGGTTGTCTCGAAAATTGCCAGGGCGGATTGGATTCGACTGTTCAGTCCAATCCTGAAGCGATGTAGCTTAAGGGAGTCGTCTGCCATGATACTCGGTGCATACGTTCCTAGCGAGTTAAACCTTGCGGTATAATCCACCACTGTCATATCTGTAGTCTGTGTCAGGTTTTCAAACTCTCGCAGCTTCTGGTTTTGGACCGCAGTTGGAAAGTACTGCTTCAGAAATGTGCTCCGGAACCTTTGCCATGTGATTGGTCCCGCTTCTAATTTAGTCAAATGAAATACTTGACAAAAATTATTTTTAAAACAACGATCAAAATAAGAGCATAAATCTTCGATTTTTGCAATATTTTTTTTTTTTTTTTTTTTTTAAATTCGAAAATTAGGGTTTCGAAATTAATCCCTAATCGGAGCTTGAAATCTGAAATTGGCAGAGGGTTAATGATCGAATTGCTTGGAAGATCTCACGAAAATTTTTAATTTCAAAAACGATCAAGGTACGATCTGTAAATCGGGAAAACGAAATAATTTGGGGGTTAGGGTTCTTGAGCTTCGAACGAGAAATTGATCGGGCAAACGGAATCCGATCGATCTGAAACTTGGATAGTAGGGTCGACTGGAAGAGACAGTTCAAATGGTATACTCGTCGACGGCTATCGTGGCGGCAGGCGGCGGCGACGACTTGCAGCTAGGGTTTACTGTACGAAAATCGAAAAAATTTCCAAAAATAATTCTTTAAAAATCGATTTTTTTTTTTGAAAATAAAATTTTAAAAACAGAAACTGAAAATTTTAAAATTTCGAAAATTTTCGTATTCATGTGATTAATCAGATTGGACTTCTGATTATCATAATTATCATGAAACGACAATTTTCACCCAACTGTATTTATTTCTCCAGTTGGTCTATTTCAACCGGAATTTTCTTCTAGTTATTTCCTTAACTAGAATACTTTTCCCAGCGGGATTATGGAACCTGGCTAGCTCTGATACCACTAAAATGTCACGCCCCGAGACCGGGGTCAATAACACCGGCATTGATTTCCATAACAACTTGAAATCAATAAGCCTCATAATATCACAACTACTGAAAAGCCAGTCTTTTTCCATAAAAGCAAAACCATTGTCTTTACAATGAATAAAGAAATACGGAATTAAAAACTTAACAACTGAATAAATAAAATTGTCTTAAAACTTGGAAAACTTTAAAACATAAAATGTCTTGATCTACGCAGCGGACTTTTTCACCAACCCCAAAATTGGTGCTCTTCTTCTTTTGCTCTAATTTTTCTTCGGCTTTATCTGGGGATGTAGAGTAAGGGGTTGAGTGCTTTGGAAAACACTCAGCAAGTGGGGGACAATCGATATCATACATATACATAATTTTCATAAACTTGTATCATACAACTTGCATAAACCGATATGAATGTTTCTTAACATACTTGGTTGCCCTTACGAGCCATGACATAACATATCGTTTCATAATTTTCATATACTTAAGCACAGTAAATCATACTACTCTCTTCTTGGTACTGATATCAGTCTCTAGACTTGACCCTCCTAGAGATGAGGTCATAACATCGGCTAACCCACGAATAAAGGGTCTAGATAATCCAGAAACAACGGATTACCACCGTATAAGGTTCTTTTAGCGGTTACATCCCACCGCATCAGGGTCATGGGGATCCAAATCCAATTAGATTTCGAGTTTAGCGTGCTTACAAAATAATACTTTCATAATTTCAACATAATACATATCGATTGGGAATTTTAAAACATACTATATGATTTTAGAAAACGAAACGAATATACATAACAAAAGCCCACTTACAGCGATTGGTACTTGCTTGCTTGAATCAAGGGATTGAAACACACGTTTCCGTAACCTATTTGGCTTCCGAACAACACTCGAAACACCACGCTAAAATCCTTGAATCACGTCTGGAATCCTTTGAATAAACGATACAACACGATCGAATAATGCTGGACCACTTAACAGAACTTGGCAGATTGCTGTTTTGAGAGTTGATGGAATTTCGATGGTTTCTGCTTGAGTTTCAACTCACAAAACAGAGGGACTTACGAACAAGGTTGCTGGAAATCTTTGAAGGTTCAAAGTTGGATTAAAACGAGCAAACGTTTCTGTCAATTAATCGAATCAAAGACAGAACAATATCGCTTGAACAAACGATGGATCTTGGTTCGAAACTTGGCTTGGTTCGCGGTTAATCCTTCCTGGATTACTTGGACAGATTATGGAATCAAATCACGGTTTGGTTTGGAGACACAACACAATGAAACAGCTTCTGAAAGGGATGCTAAAATATTTCCGAATCTAATCTGCTGCTGGTGCAGAATTTCGATGTTTAAAGCTTCTGGTTTTGTGGTCAGAAAGCTTCGGCTTATGCTGCTGGTTTGAGAGTGAATTGGTGAATGAAATAGATGTTGGGACCTTGCTTTTATAGAGGCATAAACTGATACCCAAGGATGGAAGGACTCTTGGATAGATAGGTGTTGGAGTAGGACTCAAACTCGAGAATGAAGGGAATAGATTAGAGCAGATTGCGAAGTGGAAGTCTGATTCTGTTTCAAACTTGATGGCTTCATGGGTGGAGTCTTTCGAATACTTTGGTGCGTAATTTTGTGGCTTGAGGAGAGCTTGAGTTTCGATATTTGATGCTACTAAAAGAGAGGATTGAATGGCTTGGACCCTTTGATCATAAAGAGATAGAGGCGTGCAGATTTCTTGAGGGTGAGGGGAGGAATTCTAGTCGATCTTTAAGTTGCATCTTTGGAGGAGTTTAAGCGGTATTAATGTAGATGGTTTGGTGGTAACTTGGAAGAGTTATCAGCTGGTTTACTTCCCTAAAACATCGGGCATCAAGGTGCGAAGAAGGAAGAAGAATCGAGAAGATGCGTGCTGATATGGGACCAAATCTGATTGTATAAATTGGATTTTTGGTTCGATTCTATCTACTTAAATCGAGGGGTATATGGATGAGTTTGTACTGCTTAAGGACTCCTTGATGTATTGAAACTCTTGGCTAGAGTTTAGGAATTTTCAAACTCTCTTTATCCAGTTTTAGTTAACCTATAACTTAAAAATCCGGGTCTTCACAGTAGTTTTGAGTGAGATTCATATTTTTGACAGAAGTGCATCGTGTGTGTATAAAGATTTGGAAGGATAGGGGTGAGGGGATTTATATATTGATTTTCTTTGTATATTCTGCGACCCATGGTTCTTGATATTCACTTAAAAGACTAATATATTTATTAAAGAAATGGGCGAGGAAAAAAATTAAAAAGCCCAAACTGTTTTAAATAAATAGTAATATTAGCTGGCTTATTATAAGAGGTAATATAATAAGAGGCTAATTATTCTTTACTATTCTAATGAATAGTATTTACCTATATAATAGGAGCTAATGCCTCACTATTCATTGCTATTTTGATGAATAGTGCTGAATAGTAAATTATATTTTTTTGGTTAAATTTTGTTTTTTTTGTTAAATAACAAAAAAATTTTGTTGATACGCGGGTTTGGCCTGAATCGACTTGGTTGATTTTTTTTTTTTTTTTAATAATAAGATGAACATCATTTTTTTTAAAAAAAATTAGAGTCATTTGGTTATTTTTTTCCATTCAATTACAGTAGCATGGTCTTTGTTTTAAAAAGATTTGTTAAAATCAGTTATTTGAATGTTATTTTCGATCAAATTAAAAAAAAATTTACCAACATTCTGGTACCTGTCACGACGCCTTGTGCGGTGGGCCAACAAAAACTAGTATTTAATAATTGGTGTTGTACTCCCGGTTGAATTCATAATGTGTAATTTTTAGAAATTGGGAGAATGGCCCTCTTAAATTATGAACTGTATGCTAAGAAATATGTAAAATCGATTTTCATAACGAATATCGTAATATCATACTAGGAAAAGCCTACAAAAATGTGGCCAAGTGGTGTCTGCAAGTGTAAAAATGTGGCCAAGTGGTGTGTCCGCGCCTCGATTCTTTGCATTTGTGGCACCGGCTGCTTCTCCGGGCCCTTATCCTTCTCCTCTAGGAATTGCAATGCTCGATGATGATAGTCTTCGACACATCAGGGACCTTTGACTAAGCCTCTCGTGATGGTGGTGTGGTTGTTTTAGATTTTTGTTCAGCTACGGTGGTGGGAATGGTTTTGGGTTTCTTTTTCTTGGGCGGTTCTGGGCTGGCTGCAGCTGTATTGTCTCGGCATGTGGTGTTTGTTGTGGTTGAGATTTGTGGAGGTGGAGAAATGGAGTGGTCTGGAGCGGAAATGGAGTGATTTAGATTGGTGGTTTTGTTCGGGTGATGACTTACGAGTCAATGCACATAAATATTGATGTGCACGGGTAGACGGTGCACGTAAAAATCCGCGTGCACCGATAGTCATTGCACGTAACTATGTAGGATTATTTTTATCATTTCAAAATGAAACAGACTTATAAGAAAAAGGAAGGTTTTTTTTTTTTATAACTATGCCAAAATGATATTTTTTCAACTGGTATCGGCCCATATTTCTCCCAAAAATCAATCGGAATCTGGCCAATTAAACATAATTCATTTTTGGGTCTAAAAATTAAAGTTGTGTTAGCCAATAGCCCAGAAATCAATCTTCGTGTGGCTCGTTCTTTGGGCCCTTGTCTGACTTGTGTATTAGGCCATATGGAATTTGACAGACCCATATTGTACACGCATCCCCAAATGCTCCTCGTAATCATCGAAGTGTCGTGGTCTGATTTATTGAGATGTCAGTGGCATCAGCCCCAACCGGTTTTCCCAAAAAGCCCCCGCCACTACCCAGCAAGGCGACCATTTTCCATACTGTCGTTCTTCCGATCCACGAAGAAAAATATGGAACAAACAATTTTAGTTTTCCAACCAACTTATTTCTTATTCGATAAAATAAAATAAAATAAAATAAGTTTTTCTCAAAGAAATCTAATATAGCTATTTATTTAATTCGATTTTGACCGATTCCTAAAACTTTTATATTTCTATAAAATACTTTTGACCGAATTTATTATGTTTGAATATAAAATATCTCACTTTTATAACCATTCACACAAATATTAATAATAATTTATAATATTTACGGCGCAACATCTTACACAAATTGACATATATAGTACAAGATCAAATATATTAATTTTTATTTACTATAATTAGTTCTCAAATATCTTGCCGAAATAGATTAAAACATTGGAAACATATTCTCAGATTGTTATATAATGAATTGCCTTTATTAAGATATAACGTTATATATTCTAAATAATAAATATAGTATTTCAATTAATTCAGTTTACTGTTTTTTAGTATATTAATTTACAAAGGATTGGGAGTATGAGTGTAAACGAATCGAATCGAACCGAATTTACAGAAAATTTTAAGGTTCGAATTCGGCTCGAAATAATTATAGTCGAGGTCGAATTCGATCGAAGTTCGAATAGTTTTAAGATTTTGGCTCGAGTTAGGCTCGAATCAAAGTCCGAGTTTGGCTCGAAAAGATTCGTACATGTTCATGAGCTATTTTAATTATTGCTCGAAATTAAATATATGAAAGGTTCGAAATATATTATTTAATATATAATTTTATTATTTTATTAAAATATTAAAGTTCGCGAGCGGCTCGTGGACTATCGAACAAAGTTATTTGGGCTTGAGTTCGGCTTGAAAAAAAGTTCGAACAAGTTCGAGTTCGGCTCAAATTCGAAAATTTCGAATACGAATCAAATGTTTTTCGAGTCGGCTCGAAAAATTCGAGAACATGTTCAATTCGTTTACCTCACTAATTGAGAGTTTCAAACTCGAGATCTCGAATTCTCGCTCCCGCTCCCGATACGACTTTGTACCAAAGCAATTAATTTGTTTTATATTTACCATTGGCTATTGCATTATTGGTATCCAAAAAAGAACTATTTCAAGTGTGATGTGCGTATCTCGTCTAAGGGTGTAAACGAACTGAGCCTATTGGTCCCCTTTTCGAGTCAGCTCGAAAAATATTCGATTCGTATTCGAAATTATCGAATTCGAGCCAAACTCGAACATGTTCAAACTTTTTTTCGAGCCGAACTCGAGCCCAAATTATATTGTTCGATAGCTCGCGAGCTTTAATATTTTATTAATATATATAATTTTATATTAAATAAATATATTTCTAGCCTTTCGAGTATTTAATTTCGAGTAATAGTTCGAATAGCTCGTGAGCATGTTTGAATTTTTCGAGCCGAACTCGAGCCAAAAAAATTAAATTATTCGAACTTCGAATCGAGCTCGAACTCTAATAGGCTTATTTCGAGCCGAATTCGAGCCTTAAAATTTCCTTCATATTCGACTCACTTCGATTCCTTTACACCCCTATTCTCGTCTAATTTTTTTTTTAAATAGTTAAAATTTATTTAAAATATGTAAAACATTTTGTTATGTATAATTGGAAATATTTATAATTAAAAAAATCAGAAATATCCATATGCGTTTTATTTGTTGAAATATAATTTTGAAAAGACCAATTCGGTTATATATCGTCACTTTTCTTACAATTTAAGACAAATAAAGATATTTTGTTCATCTGTGCAAATTCAATGGCGTGACCTAAAGCTTGTCTCCTTCTCATCCCACGTTGAAGCATCTTTTTACCAGAACTATAACCGCGGACTAAAATCCCGGTAATCCCACCATTAATGCTGTTGGGTAAAAATGAAGGAAATAAAAAGAAAATACAAATAATAATTTCAAGATTTTGTTTTTTTTTTTTCTTTCTAAAATGTAAATTTCTCTATCTATATATCTCCCTTTTTCGTCTCGTAAATTTATCCCATTTCAGTAGTCAAGAATTTACCTTTCTTACATTTTTTTCTCTCCATCTGTCTATCTCTAAAAAGGCTGAGATCTGTGGACTCCGCCGTACTTTTCTTGACCATTACTGGTAAGTTTGCGCCATTTGATGGAACTCGCTACTTTTTCTAGCCTCTTTTGCCATTTGTGAATGTGTTTTTTTTTTGTCAAATTTGGTCTTCTTATTACGCTCCTCACACCCTCTTCTTTCATATGTTGTGACTATCTTGATCTTTTTGGTGAATTCGGGTGGTATTGATTTGATCGAGGAATATGAGGGTTAACTTTCTTTTCCGATGTCCTGAAGTTTTATTTTTTTTCTTATGAAGATTAGCTCACCTTTAAGTTTTCGATCGTTTTCCCGGAACTATTGCATTTGTTTTCGCGGTTCCTTGAATATCTATCTCTTTGGTGTCTTTTACCTGTATGTGCATTCTTATGTGTTTTGTTGTATGAATGATTTGCGCGTTGTGTGTGACGATTTGCTGTTAAAAATTAAACTATTATGGCTTGATTCTTATCAAGATAGATCTGTATCGTTTTAGTGTTTCAATCATAGTGGTTTTATGCAATTCGTACTCATAGTATTTAATGTGTAATTAGCTATTGGGGTCATTCTTAGTTGGTTTCAAATTACACATGGACTTATAATTCTTGAATTTTCTTGGTGCTAACTCATTGTTTGTATTTTTAGATTCCATCTGGTAAGAAGTGGAAATTCGAGGATTAAGGGGACAATGCATCAATCCAGTTAACTTTCTTAGCCTGAGTTGATTTCCTTGAACATCATAGTTAAGATTATGAAATTGTCTGATCTGAGTAATCTTTGTTAATCAATGTTCCTCGAACATATGACTTTTCTTGTCGATAAAACATTTCCTTTCTGGAAGTCATCTCTTTTGTAAGGTCTATTGTCTATTGATAGTTATTAATTTCCAGTGTAGGTTTTGAGAATCGACCCTGTGCTTTTGCCGTATCTTTTGTTGCATAACATGGGTGTGGAGGTTGTGGAATCTAACTCAGCTGTCAACATTGAAAACGGAAATGAAGCCAGCATGGCAGTTGAAAATGGAAAATTAAATATAAATTTTGGCTCTCATGGTGTGGAAGAGTCGGTTAAAGGAGAAGCTCCTAAAGTTTTTGAGTCCGATGTCCCTAAGGATGCGGTAGACGAGTGGCCGGAGCCCAAGCAGGTACACTCATTTTATTTTGTGAGATACCGGGCATTTGAAGACCAAATGATGAAGAGCAAACTGGATATTGCTGACAAAGAGCTTCAGAGAAGGAATCAGGATCGATTGAAACTTATTGAAAAATTGAAGGCAAAAAGGGTAAGCTGCGGTTGTTGTGTTTTAGCTGAGATAGTGCAAGGTTTTTTAGTGTTTGCCCCTTTAATGCACTCCAGTTGTTGATTTGCCTAGTTCTTTTACAATTTGGGAGATCTTTTCACGGTTAGAAGGTCCACATTAAGTAACTATAAACACCTGAAATATTATGATGTAAAATCATGTGAATGTACCTCGGGGGTCGATGGTTGGATGGGCTCTAGCCATGCCTCCTTCCTTTAGTTTGTGATGGAACAATGAAATAGAGTTTTGGCTACTTTTTTTTTTGGTCGGAAAAAGGCATAATATATAAAATAGTACCAGAGTTTTGGCTACTTACTGGAGTAGGAATCAGCCCGATGAAATGGGCTGCCACCACGTGTGTATAGGTATATTATTATAAAAGCTCGATAGACCTGTCAATACTTTCCATCTTTTTGGATCACCTGGCTCGCGTGAACGCGACCACATAATGGACTAGTGCAGCAACTGCTCTGTATTCATCCCTGCTCCACTAAATCGGTCAACTCAAGTTGATATAGGAGTCTATTATAACATATTATAACACATTTTATAATATCTTATAACACATTTCAAACATCCATTTTATACCGATATGGGACAGGATTATTGCACTATCCTTCCACTTTTATAATCATTTGGAAGATCTATCTGGATTATAGGGTCCAAGTTTTAGTAACTATATACATATTGCTAAATATGGCATTAAATCTCGTTAATAATTTAAAGTGTCTCGGGGCTCTATGATTTTAGTGTTTTTGGTTTGAATATATGTCCTATATCAGTCATCCATTTAATCTATCACACTATTTCGTTTTGTTTTGTTTGGAGGCTTAGTTTCACTTGTCACTATTATTTTAACTTGCATTGATGAATTTTTAAAGTGTTTCAGGATGGTCTTGGAGCACCAACATAAAATACATTGTTAAATACATAATTTTTATATACATTCAACAATTATTGATTTGCCTTTTTTGTGCCCTTAGTTGGTCCTAATGAATCTGTGCGATGTTGCTACCGAAAGTTAACCTGCTTTATCCACTTTGGTCCTATTTTATTCATTTACACGTTCTCATGGTGTTGATTGTGGACTTTAGTGTGCCGTACAGATAACTCATTAAAAGCAAACTACGAGAACTTAAATGACACCGAGTATGTGTTACAGGGGGATCGAGCGATTATAATAGCTCAATTACGGTCTTTGAGTGTCGAGAATAAACAATTTAGGACATTTATGTACGAAAAAAGGAAAGAAATGGAACCTCTCCAGCAGGCTCTGGGTAAGTTGAGAGGTCCGGCCGGAAGTAGAGAAAGGGCTTCCAGTATATGTTCATCTGAGGAAGAACTCAATGATCTTGTAAGATTTTATGTAACTGTTTTTTTGTTATTTTCACGTAGTATATATTAAATCAATTATTTATATATTACTGCCGAGATTGTGTAGCTAACATTTTTATTGTTGCTGAATGGGTTAGATTAAAAGTTTGCAATATCGCATTCAGCACGAAAGCATTCCTCTCAGTGAAGAAAAACAAATCCTTAGGGAAATCAAACAGCTCGAAGGTACGAGGGAAAAGGTTATTGCAAATGCAGCTGAGAGGGCAAGGATTCAGGACTCATTAGGTGAAAAAGGCGCCATTCAGGACCAGGTCAAAGTAAGAAGCTCGTCCCTTAAGATTTATGTTGTTTAGATTCTTCGTAAGTTCCATTTATGAGTAGCCTTATGCTTACTTTTTGGTATATATACAGCTGATAGGAGTCGATCTTGATGGAGTTCGAAAGGAAAAACAAGTGATTAATGCCAAACTGAAGCAGCTTGATGATGAAAAACTGGCGGTAGAGAAAGTGATCAAAGTTTTAGAGGAGGAACTGACTGCAGTTACTGAAAAGAGAGACAAGACTTTCGAAAATATTAAAGAGATGAGAAAACAGCGAGACGAAGGGGTATGCATCTTAAATTTATGATCAATGAATATTTGTTTTACTGCTGTTTAATAGAATTTAAAGAGAATACATGGTAAGTGATAAATGGTAAGTGATAAAGGATGAAATATTCTTCAGACAATTTAGATTTTAGTATATTATCCAGAAAACCGCTTACTTTGATAAGGATATATCTGGTCTCGTGCCTTGTGCTTATGTTCTACAATACCTGTTGCCTTAGCGCACCTTAAGCCTTCAATAACTATGCCCAGACTTAAGTACAATAACAACGCTAGAGAACACTGTTATGCGAACATGATACGTTGCTTCTTAATTGGTAATTGCATGCTGTTACTTGTTCTTTTTTATATGATGCTAATGGGAAAAAACATTTGTTCCTTTATTTAGTCCTTATTTGATTTTCTTATTGTTAGTCAACTGTTATAGCGTAAATTTAGAGTCACCTTGTGGAATTTGCACAATCAAATTAACCTTTTAGAAACCGAAGGTTATAAACAAAATGTGGAGGTCGAAATTACTCTTAAATGTTTTTTTTGGGAGGGGGGATCTAAGAGGATTCGATGTAATAAAATTATGATGTCTCGTCGTTTTGGAGTCAATACTTGATTGATCTTCTATTTGTTTGAGTGGTTGAAACTTCTTCAAATCCCTGGAAGCTTAAAACTGAATTTTTTAGGCCTTAAAAATACATTCTATAGCTTTTGGAAACAATGCCATATTTCAAAATTTCGATCATTATGAAATTTCTATTTCATCTTGCAGAATTCTCCCTTCCATCAAAATCGCATTGTCTTGACCAAAGCCAAAGTACTTGCTGCTAACAAGGATGTTGAGGCCCTGAAGGATCTTTCAGATGCAGAGGTTTGGAGGATAATTTTCTTTTTACTAGTTACTAAATGCCATTATTTTGTAATTTTTTTCACAGTTGTCTTCCGTTATTCATTCCACTAGGTTGGGAACTTCATGAACCTCTGGAATAATAATAAGGCTTTTCGGGATGATTATGAGAGGAGAATCTTGTCATCGCTTGACGCAAGGCAATTGAGTAGGGATGGCCGGATGACGAATCCGGAGGAGAAACCACTGGTGTCAGTCGAGGTGCCAACTCCATCTGAGCCAGAGGTGGTAAAAACAAGTTTCAAACAACCCCTGAAGCAAAATTCAGTCCCCTCGGCTAAAGAAGATGCTTCTGAGCAGAATGTTCAGAATCCTACGAATTCTAAAAGCAATAAAGGAAACAATAAACCGGAACTCACCTTGGAGAAAATTGAACAGCAAGACAGAGAGGAAGTGTTTCAGTCTGATAAAATCCAGGAGGATTCTCTCCCCAGGAAGGAAGAGGTGGATGTAACTAAGCTGAAAGAGCTTAAGAAAGCAGAAGAGATGACCAAGCGTATTCAGACAGAAGAAAGGAGGAAGAAGTTGGCAGAGAAAGCTGCAGCCAAAGCAGCTAAAAAAGCTAAACAGGAAGCCGAAAAGAAGCTCAAGGAAATTATACTTTTTATCGCACTTATACTATTTCCAGCCAACATAATTTTTCGAGCTTTGATACTGAAGTAATTTGAGTTCGGATTTATACAGGAGCGTGAAAAGAGAGCAAGGAAGAAGACTGGTGCCACTGCTGCTGCTGTGGATTCTGAAGAGGCATCTGAAACAATTGAAGAAGTTTCCAAACAGGAGATGGTCGAGGAAAAAGTTGAAACTCCTGTTCCCCACAAGAACGAGGCTCGAAAAGAGAACCCCATCAGGCATAGAGCACGCCCCAGAAATGGTCTAGATTCACTTCCCAAGGCCATACTCAAACGCAAGAAGGCGACAAACTATTGGATGTGGGCTATTCCTGCTGCGCTGGTGGTTCTTGCACTTTTTGTAGTCGGCTACAGCTATCTTAGTTAAGGTAGCGGAGAAGAAACAACTCTTGATAGACTGTCATACTATGTAGTAAGCGATAGTTTCTTGCGTCCTGTGTACAAGGATGTAGTTTGAGATATTAACCGCAGAGGAACGGACTCTTGTTTTTTTTGGATTGTTGTATTTTCAATTTTGCTCCTAAATATTGTTGAAACCTTTGTTTACTGCAAAGCTGTTATGGTGGTATGTCGAACATGATATTATGCTAAATTCTGTCATATCAAGAAAATTATGGTAGTAAATTAGCTTTTAATACATTGAAAATAATTCACTCTATATCTCTTACAATGTATTTTTAGGTCAAATCATATGAGAGATATTTTTCCAATATATTTTACAAACTAGAGGGAGTGTTATTATAAATAGCTATTACAAGGAATATAAATATAATTGTTCATAATTAGAGGGAAATTTGTAATACAAATATTCTACTAGGGATTTTAGAATTTAAGATTTTGGGTTGTCATCCGATGCGTTAAAATGTGGGCTCATTGCTAGCTTGACCCATTAGGATTTAGGAGGCCCATCCAACTCCAACCTCTTTAACGGCACCAACACAGAAACTCAAATTCAAAAATTGAACTCCCCAGTTTTCATTTCCCAATTCAATGGCTATCACCGGTCGCGACTCCACCACCGCCGCCGCTGTCCTCACTACTCCCACCAAAACCCCGGGTGGAGAAAAGTCCGCTTCCAGAAAACACCACCATCAATCCATGGATGCTTTCAACAAGACCGGTTCCGAGTCCAAAACGAGATTTGAAGCCTACAACCGGCTTCAGGCCGCCGCGGTTGCGTTTGGTGAGAAATCCCCATTCCCGAGATTGTAGCTCTTGGTGGGCAGTCCGATGGTAAGAGTTCTCTCCTAGAAGAACTCCTAGGGTTCCGCTTCAATGTGCGGGAAGTTGAAATGGGAACCCGTCGCCCTCTCATCCTACAGATGGTTCATGATTCTACTGCACTTGAGCCCCGGTGCCGCTTTCAGGTCCTCTGCATTTTTCGGTTACTCAAATGTTCTTTTAAGAATTTGACTTGGTTGATTTAATGCGTAATGGTAGAATTGAACTAAATTTCTACATATTGGAAATGATACAAAAGCTATTAAAGTTGAATCGTTAACTACAACGGTTCAGTTCCTTGATTCCAAGCGTTATGTTGGGTCGCCTGAGTGTAGACATCTGAAATGAATCTTTAATTCTAATATCGGGTCATTGTTCTCAAGGTACGCAATGATAAACTTTGATGATAGAGTTGTGAAAATTTAGCTTTTTTTATATAAAAAAAATTTGTAATGAAGAGTTGAATTTTAAAAGGTGAGTTTGCAAGTAGATTAATATTTTCTCATTGTTACGTGTTTCAAGTTATGTTTTAGAATCGGAGATGACATTACTGCCAACGTCTATCCACATTGTAGGCTCGGGCACTTGGATGTTTGAATTTTGTAAACAGTTAACATTAAAAATATATGTTGTAACAGGAAGAAGATTCAGAAGAATATGGGCCCATTGTGTCATCTACTGCAATTGCGGATAATATAAAGTCTCGGACTGAAGCACATTTGAAAAAGAACAGGACGGCAGTTTCCTCTAAGCCCATTGTTATGAGAGCAGAATATGCACATCGTCCTAATCTTACGATCATAGACATCCCGGGCTTTGTTCTCAAGGTACGCAATGAAAAACTTTAAATATTAATAAAAATTGGAATCTTGTGTATGTTTCCCTTTTAGACTATTCTTTCTGCACTGAATTGATGGTTTGCAATGTTGGCAGTCAAAGAAGGGTGAACCTGACAGTACACCTGATGAAATTTTGTCAATGGTGAATCTTTGGCTGGTCCACCACACCGAATTCTTGTATTTCTTCAGCAAAGTAGTGTTGAATGGTGCTCCTCTTTGTGGTAGGATACTATTCGTGAAATAGATCCTGCATTTAGGAGAAGTGTCATTGTTATCTCCAAATTTGACAACCGTCTCAAGGTATATAACTTTGTTGAGGATTTGCTTTCTGGAAAATGTTCATTAGATTTTACTTTAGCTAAAAATTAGAATCATCACAATTAACTGGTGTATATTTCTCATCATTGACAAATCAAATTTATAGATTACATGAATCAGTCTCCCTTGAATGCTGTTGTACGACGTATGTTGCATTGGGATTAGTTATGGAAACATTCTGACTTCCCATCCTATTTCTAATTAGATTGGAAATAAAAAGCTCGAGAAGTAATTTTGACCCTTAAATATGAATTAACTTAAAATCTAACATGTTCAGGAGTTTAGTGATCGCTGGCAGGTGGATCGCTATCTGAATGCAAGTGGATATCTCGGGGAGCGCACTCGTCCATTTTTTGTTGCCCTGCCAAAAGAGAGAAGTGCAGTTTCTAATGATGAGTTCCGTAAGCAAATATCTCAGGTAGACATAGAAGTACTGTCCTATCTGCGTGATGGTATAAAGGGGGGATTTGATGAAGAGAAGTACAAATCTTACATTGGATTTGCTGTCTAAGAGATTATTTGGAATCTGAACTCCAAAAGAAGTACAAAGAAGCTGCCCCAGCTACCCTTGCCTTGCTGGAACAGTGCTGCAGTTGACCAGGATGGAAAGAAAAATACAGGCAACTTCTGATGTTTCTCATCTTCGCAGATCGGCCATGTCATATGTTTCTTCTATCTCCAACCATCTGGTATGCATCAATATTTTTATTTTAATATTTCATTCTTTTATTTGAGCAATTCAAAAACTTTAATTTTGAATCAAAAGTTTGAACCAGTGTTCCTGTAAATTGTAAAGGAAGCACTTCTTGATGGAGCAGCAGATACAGAACCAGTGCAATGGGGGAAAACAACAGAAACCGAAAAATTAGAGAGTGGTATAGGTAATTGGCCTGGTGTTATCGCTGGTATAAAGCCCGCCAATGCAATTCGTCGCCTTTATGGTGGTGCTTCTTTTGAAAGAGTGGTGCATGAGTTTCGCTGTGCCACATATTCCATTAAGTGTCCACTAGTGTCTAGGGAGAAGGTACTTTCCATCGAGATGAGTTCAACTGTGGGTCAAGACTGGACAGTGTCATTCATATCCTGTATTGTGACAGGTTGCCAATATCTTACTTGCTCATGCCAGTCGAGGTGGGAGTAGAGGAGTTACAGAGGCTGCTGCAGAGATTGCACGTGCTGCAGCCAAAACATGGCTAGCGCCTCTTCTTGATACAGCTTGTGATCGGCTTGCTTTTGTTTTGTGCAATTTTTTTGATATTGCTATTGAGAGAAATCACCGTCATCACTTGGGATGTAAGTTGAGATATACATTTTTTTCTAGTTATTATCTACATCACCATAACATTGCTTCTTTTATTGCTATATTTCTGTAAGATGGTCATCAATCTGGAGATATGGATGGATATGTTGGTTTTCATGCTGCATTGAGGCACTCCTACAATTGCTTTATAAAAGATCTTTCCAAGCAGTGCAAACAAGTAGTCCGGCACCATCTAGATTCAGTTACAATCCTATATTCTCAGGTCTGCTATGAAAATGATGTCCCAGGGAATTTCAGTTCAGGTGGAAACTCAATTTATCGAGTCAACCATACATCTTATTTATTTTAATGGTATATATCTAATCACTCCCCAGAAAATACTTCGTTGTAAGAATTTATTAATTTAAAGTTTTCAAATAAAAGCGTGTTTAGTAAAAATATAATACTATAATGGAGTAATTTTTGGGAAGTGATAAAAATTTTGAGCTAAGGTAAAAAAATTTTTTGAGATTGTGATATGTGTTTATTTTTTGTTTCTGGATAATTATTATTAGTTTTAATTTATAAAATACCATTACAAATTATAGAGTTCTTAATTTAAAAAACGTAAGTTTTGCTTCCTACATTTATAATGATATTGTATAATATTTAAAATTTATGCTACCACTTAGATACTTACTGTTATTAAAATTCTCTTATTGCGTATTTAACATGGATAGGCAACTAAGTATTTAGTGTTGTATTTAATTCCACGTGAATAAATTATGTACACATAAAATGTGCTAGTAAAAGTATGTACTATACGAGCTCCTAGGCCAAGCGTCCTAACTCAACTGGTAAAAGCTCACATCCACTTTAGAGAGATTTGAATTTGAGTCTTGCAGTGTGCGGAAAAATATTTAGCCCATCTCCCTCTAAAAAAATAAATTTTATGTACTATACACCCCTAGATAGGCATGACCATGATTCGTGAACCGTCGGTTCGACGGTTCAAAAGAGCTCGACCCTTAACATTAACCTTCGTAGACGTTCAGGTTACGATTACGGTTTAATTCTTATATTTTTTAAATAATAAAAATTAAAATTTTATTTAAAAAAATTTAAAAATTACTATAAAAATCATAAAAAGGAATAAAGGAAATGTAAGGGTGAGGGGATGGCTTGAGCTTTTTAGTTGCCTATGTATCCTCTTAGGGTGTAGATGAATCAAAGCCCACGTATTTCTCTTGCCTTTTAACCCTTCTTGTCTTTAGAAGTGGCGTAGCTCAATCACTACCGTTACCTGTCCAAGTAGCAGTAGTTCCTTCGGTATCAAATTCATCTTTGACCGAGTTTGATTCCATTCCTTGTTTTCGTTTTGCCACCCTCGCCCAATTGTCCATTAGTGCTTGGGCCTCTAAAGAATCTGGATTCATTTTTGATCGTCTTACATCCAAAATATTCCCCTCTACGCTAAAAGTTTGTTCCACAGCAACAGTTGACACGAGGCAAACTAAGATTTCCTTTGCTATGATGGATAAAATAAGGAAAATTTGTGTCTTTTGTGACCACCACCGCAAGATATCAAATTGATGATCACTATCTGCTTCACTGAAATTAAAAGAAGTCGTAAAATAATTCTCAAGTTCCTAACTGAAAATTGATGATCATCTGGGACGTTTAGTGCATTCTTTTAACAGAAGTTGTGCTTTGGCGAGTTTAATACCGCTAGAATGACTTGGAGCACTAATTTGTAGTTGTGATTCATTTTCTTGTACACCATATTCTTGTACACCATATTTTAAACTATATTCTCTATAAATCTCATGCAAATAATTTCTAACACGACTTACTACTATAGAAGAATCAATTGGGGAAATATCATCCGGGGGATAATGCCTCATAATATATCACCAACATTTCATGCAAAACATCCAATTTAAGACAAGGATCTAAAGCAAAAGCAACTAGAAAAAGTTCATGAATATTATAAAAATATTTTTTTCCATTTGACATTCATTGCTACCACTGAAGAGGTTAACAAATAATTTTCATTTAAGGTAAGTGTCACATTACAACAGTTCATCAAAACTAAATGAGATGTAGGATAATAAACTCAGGATAATTGTTCAGCTGCATCATAAAATAACTTCAACATTTCACAGATACTTTTACATACATTGCATTGGTGCGAAAATACATAAAGTAAAAGCAACTAGAAAAAGTTGAGAATATTATAAAAATATTTTTCTCATTTAACTTTCATTGCTACCACAAAAGAGGTTAACAAATAATTTTCATTTAAGATAAGTGTCACATTACAACAGTTCATCAAAACTAAATGAGATGTAGGATAATAAACTCCAGATAATTGTTCAGTTGCATCATAAAATACCTCCAACATTTCACAAATACTTTTACATATATTCCATTGGTACGAAAATACATAAATATTAGAGTTTCCACAATGTTGTGCAAAAAATGAACACAATAACTCTCTATATTCATATGAATCATTTAGCAATTTATATGTTGAGTTCCAACATGTGGGTATATCTCGTGGAAATTTTCTAGGTCGCATGCCATTAACCTTACAAAACTTACCCCATTGTTTCACTAAAACTCGGATGGGACCACAAATAAGATAAATCCATTTTAATTGGTTGAATCTGATTATCTAACGATCTTAATTCTTCTTGCACACATAAGTTCAAAATATGGCAAATTTATCGAATATGAAAAATAAATCACCAATAGCAGGTTGACAAACATGTTTAAGATCTTTGTAACACCCCAAAAATAACAATTACAAAATTGGATAAAAATAATATGAAGCTATCTTCAATGCTACTAAAATAATCATCCTAAAATAATAATAATAATAATTTATGAAATTATGTTTAATTAAATTTCATAATATCAACTAATAAAAGAAAATATTTAATTAGTATTAGGCATACAGTTGTCAATAAAATTGCCCCAACACATGCCAGCTTTTTAAAGCCTCAATTCATGCAAAACCCATATAAATACCCCTCATTTCATCAGATTGAACTCACAAATTCAAGAGCAAGTAGGAGAAAATAGTGTGTAGGGAATATGTAGAAAATAGGCTAGAAATATGTCAAAATTCAGAAAAATATCCAACCCTTGTCCAAAAATTCCAAAATTTTTACACAACACTCCTTATACACACAGAAAGAGTTCTGCAAGGGAGGTGTTTTAAAAACAAAAGGAGAACTTGCCCAGAAAATTCAAAACGCGAAGAACAGTAAGCTGTTCAAAGCTCAAGAAAACCCAGTTCAAGGTATCAGTTTCAAGCTTCGATTTAGTGCCTTTATCAAATGATTTTAAACTTGGAAGGTAAACGAAAGTTGTTCAAAATGTGTTAAAGTTTATGGGTATGTCAGCCGATCGCCCAAAAGACCGCCATATGTACGTACATCCGGCGACCAAAATACCAGTTAATCATTTTGAAACATCAGATTCTGGGTAAAATTGATTGGGAATTTCAAAATAGTTTCTGAACAAATGTTGTAGATCACGACGAGACTAACAACCCTTAAAATTTTCAGCTGCGAGTGGCTGCCGGAGCTCTGCCACCCGGCTGCCCCGATGTTCAATTTTTCGACGGCCGAACGTTGGTGGAATGATTTTAGGCATTTCGGGAAAATTTCATGATTTTTCGACTTATAGTTGAATTATCATGAATTTTTAAAGTCTTATTCAAAATTACCCGGACAAGTTTTGTACAAAAAATGATTTTTAGAAAGATTCAACCACTTAACTGGGTTACTAATCACCATAATTTACTTATATTATGTTGATAGGAATTTAATTGGCAACTTGGTTCAAAATCAAGTCAATCCAGTAAGACATCAAGTAGTAAGGTGAGGTGTACTACCGAATTCTTGTTATATAGCCCTTTTGACATTTGGCCTGGAATTTACAGTAACTTGTTATTCCTTATCTCACTCTTCATTTATGTAATCATATAGTACATTATCTCGTTCCATTAGTCATCTTGATCTGCATATTTAATTATCTTGAATGTTATCGATTGTTATCCTTTGATTGAACGAATCCTTTGACTGAATTAATGGAGCCCTGTATATTTATCCACTGGACAACGCGGCTTCGCCCAGGAAAGTGAGTCCAATGAATAACGGATGACAGTCCGGGTATATGGTTCATCTGAGCAACGCGCATCGTTTCACGATCCGTAGAATGGTTCACATTGGCTCGTAAATAAATGATTGTACAGATCATATCTGAATATGTGGGGAAAAGTGCTACACCGAACTGTCCGGTGGGAGCCACCTCTTTAGCCCACGATATTCACTATAAAATCCTATATCGTCATTATTTATTATTGACAATTACTTAATTGCAATATCTATGTTACATGACATATCATATTGATACATTACACTGTTTGATAATTACAGATATTAAAGCTAATGTTATTCCTTCAATAAGTCCCCAAAGACTTAACCTCTATTTTTCTTGTTAATTATTGCGAGTTCCAAATACAGCGGTGCCGGAGCCAGAACCGGAGGGAAATTAGGATAAACCATCTTCTTCTGAAATTACGCAAATCAATTGAGAAATATTATGTGCGGTTTGTGCTTCATTGAACACTGGATATGCAAGCAATATTTTTTGAATTGAGCATGAATTATCTATCCAATGACAAGTAATGCCCATGCACGAATTAGTTTGCAATGATCACTCCAAATAACAGAGCATATAGAAACTTTATTTGTCAAATTACTAAATAATGTAACTAATTCTTTCTTTCTTTGACGAACTAATTTTTTAAGTGTTCGTGTGACTATGGTCCTAGGAACACATTTAGCAGCAGTGTTGTAAAGATTCATGATATAGATATTCAAAACCAAATCTAGATGCAATACTAAAAGAAAGATGTTCTACAGAGATAAGTTTTGCCATCGATTCTCTTAATTGTGCATCAGTGTATTTGAAAAGTAGAGAGTCGATACCTTCACCCGAGGAATGAAATCTAGAAAGTTGAGTTTGAGAAGAATTATTACCAAAGTTTACTGGATGCTTTGTTTCGATATGACGCTTCAAAGATCCATAGCCACCACCACTATGAAATATTTGCAATTGGCGCGCATCTCTCCATATGGAAGAGTCTCCTTTTCAAAATATTTAGTAAAAATCGATGATTTAAGTAGAGGCATAGATGTTAGATTTGTTTACGCACTTTCTTGGGTATAATGTGTAGCAAAAGGATCATCATCGGTGAATTCAATATCATCAATATCAATATCAACATCGGGTTTGGCCCGTTCGGGATATGTCACATTACCTTTGTCTTTAGGTGGATCACTAGGACCTTACATTGAGTAATTCGAAAAAAATACAAGTAAATGATGTATCAAAAACTTAGAGTTGTGATAAGATTGATGAAAAATGAATTGGGTATGGAGGATATTTATAGGCATGAAAAATAACGGTAACTTAATCCTAGCCGTCGATATACAACGGTCACAAAATCATAGCCATTGATTTTTAAAATTAAAATAAATTATGCTCGCAACGATGATGAGATCCTGACCGTTGATCTACAATGGATAGGAACGGATAGGAGATCCTGGACGTCCATTTTTTTTAAAAAAAAAATTTTAAAAAAAATTTAGCGCATGAGCCGCCGGTTCAGCTATACCAACGGGCAGAAAATCTATGCCGTTGATTTTCAACGGAAACATGATCTCAGCCGTTGGTTTCACATTAAAAAAAAAGAGCAAAAACCATGGAAACGGCAACCGGCAGTTCCACGGGTTTTTTGAACCATAAACCACAATCGGCCCATACAGTGACGTACCGATTACGGTTCAACGGGTAATCAACTCATTAACCCAGTTACGAATCCAGACCGAGCCACGATTTTCAATAAACCGCGATCATGTATATCCCTAGCTTTTCATGCACATATAGCCAACATCCTTATTTTAATTTGTATAAATGGAAGAAACATTGAATAATATTTAACTACCTATCCCCCCTCTTATTAAGCAATAAGGCTAACAACTTTTTCAAAATTAATTATTCAAAAACCTGTTGTGTCAATTCCTTTTCAACATACAGAACCTTCAGTTGATATAATTAAAAATTATTTGTCCCACCATCATCTACTTTCTCAATCGTAATAAAACTGGGAATATAATGCAAATTACAAATTTAAATATATTCCTTCAGTCGATGAATTTATACATCTAATGTCACACGCACACATCTTGTGTGGCCAAACGAAATATTCAGCATAATGATTAAGGGAGCATATTATATACATTACTGTATTATAGAATAAAAATGAGATAGCTATATATCAGCAAATAACTAAACATGCACCTTGAAACAGTAATAAAATTGGAATATGCTTATATAATAATAATCAATGGATTAATTAAAGATGGATGGGACTCAATTATTGTCAGGGTTAAGCGGCTCGAAGCTGAGATGCTGCTTAAGCCTACGATCTTCAGGTCAGTTATGCCGGGAATAATTAAAGCAAAGCATTACAAAGAAACATTTCCTATCCTTTATATAGACTATAGAGGACCTGTATCTATTTTGGTGGACAATATGGGTGGGTTTTATAAGCCGCAGCCCAGATTCCTTGCATGTATCCAGATATATATTACCAATACTACAATTATCATCAATGAAAATAGAGACTTCATGCCGAGTTGGTGGATCAGTATGAGCTCGAGAACATAAGGTCATGAGTTCGATTCTCACTGTCAACACTTTCTCAGTCTGAGTCTGTTGCACCGGTGTAAGGACCCCCGTGCCCTTAACCCTTAATTAGTGTATTAATCCATACAATTAGTGCATATAATCATACCATCATGGGGAAAAGCCATATGCAAGTACAATACCATATGTCATCCAGAAAATTTCTTGCATTCAATTCATATAATATTCAAATTCCCCAACCAAGATTATTCATATAACATGCACCCTCATAATACACTAACATGCTCTTAATTCATTTAGCAATTTCATATTTAATTGCATGCAAACCATAATGAATAGAGAAGAGCCGTAGCCCATTTATACATTCCATATACACGTAAAATGTACTCACGTAAGAGCACCCAATGAACACGCGTGTATCAAATGTATAAAACACTCTACTGGAGACCGTTACTGGTGCTTCGATCCGGGAAGCACCTCCCAAGCGCAACTCGATCTCAACTCTGGATCTACGTGCCTATCCAACCAGCTCTGGTACCTCGATCCTGGAAGTACCTCTAATCAACAGCCCGGGCTCAACTCCAAAGCCGCTGCTACACCTGTAATACCTGCCCCAACAGAGACAGCCCCCACACGGGGTGAGCATACCAATACCACCAATCCAATAATCATAACATTGCAATTCATAATTTACAGAATGTAAATGCCATAATTAAAATGATACTCCCTGGATGGTATCACCCTAATCCGGGATCCCCTGTATTGTCCATGTTCTCAAAATAACCAAACTCATCAAATTCTCAAAGCCAGTTAATCGCCACATAGATTAACTAATACCGTTCTATTATGCCAGTTCCATAATCAATATGGTAAAATCATTATATAAAAGACCTTAGATATCACATATATCAAATCAATGATTCCATATTCCTATTTCATTGCTCACTCCACAATAGTGGCATTCTGAACCCAGCGCACGTTCAACAATAGCGGCGTCATAACCAATGGTCGCTCAACGGCGACGGCATCCCAAATCATTGCTCGCTCAATAGCGGCACCGTATGGTTCCCGATGTATAACCATTTGACACAAATACCATTTACCATGCATGTCGATATCCATTCATAACAAGTATCATGTATTATGCATTTCAACACTCATTTATTGCAAATACTGCACACCATGCATTTCAATGCCCATTTGATGCAATTACCACACACCATGTATTTCAATGTCCATTTAATGCAATTACCACATACCATGCATTTTACGGTTGCAACATTATAATAGGCTATGCTCGTACGTTATACGTACCTTAAGTCTCCGCAGTCCAAGCCAAACCTTGCTTGAGTCCCATTCCTCAAGAAGTATGTGCTAAAACACAAATAATTCACAATCAAACATAAGCATGCAACCACGTGCCCAAGCACGTTCAAACTCCCAAACACATCGTCAATCCATGACGATTCCAAAAATAAAAGCCCCCCCGGCTAAGCATGCATAAAACCCAAAATACTCCCTTTTAAATGTTTAAAAGATAGCCAAGAACTCAACCGAGAGTTCTGTTAATTTAACTTGGTTCCAACCAAACCATTTTAAAAGTCTAGCATTCCCATTGGAATGTGAACATTGCCCCGGAAGCCGACCATTTAAGTCGCAAATCCAAAATCCCACGAAAAAGCCAAGAAAAAACAAAAATCCCCTGCTGGCGATCGATCGCTAGCCCCTTGGCGATCGATCGCTCGATATAGCGATCGATCGCCAGACCTTACTGGCGTGAGGCGATCGATCGCCCAAAAGTAGCGATCGATCGCCACCCTGCTGAAAAGCCCACTGCTTGCGCGCGATCGATCGCCAAAAACGGGCGATCGATCGCCGCGACTTGCAACTCGAAAAACACCATTTTTGCAAGCTTGAAACCTCCACAAATCATACCCCAACTCCTCCCAACTCAAAACCACAACAAATCCACACACAAGGACCTCCAACAAGGACCCAAAATAAAACAAACCCAAAAGATTTATGATTTTTACCAAAATCACCCAAATCAAACTAACCCAAAACTTAACCAAAACCAACAAAATCACAATCCAAACGAAGATAAAAGCGAGGGGAAGGAGATTACCAACTTATCTTCGAAGAATCCGGCTCCTAAATTGAGCCTCCGGCCATTCTTCTCCAAAGAGAAAAGATGAGGGTTGGGGAAAGGGGTGTTACACGATAAGAGGGGGAGAGGAGAGGGAGAGAAGTGATTCCGTGCCAAATGACGAAAATCTCGTGTCCAACGGGTATATATAGCAAAAATACCACAACACACCAATACCTCCACAAATACATCATGATTCATTAAAAATCATCTGTTTTCAAAAAAATCACCTCTCCAACTCAAATTTCATTGCCAGCCCCAGTACAAAGTACTCCGGACCCCAAATCACACCAAAGACCAAAATCCAAGGTCATCGCCACGATGAGAATACAATCTCATCCCTTGTACCCAACGACTCCAAAAACCGGATTTAAAATCCTCGGGAGCCCCAAACCGCAATTAATTCGTAATTGCCACAAATAAAATCCCTTAAGGATTAATAACACGCCGGGGATTAACACCTTAATCCCCGGACATCACAACCGGGCTTACGTAGTACGGTTTACCTGTTTAACGTGGTTTACAGGCTACTGTGTTAGCCCGAGTGTTTACCCAATACGTATCCCAAGAGTAACGGCTACGAGTCCTCTCGTCATCAAAAAATAATAGAGACTCCATTACTAATAAAGAGAGGCAACATACGATTCGAATGCTCTATCCCTTAACTGGTATTAATCATAAAATAGGATCATATGTTCAACATCCGCATCTTCTCATTATTGAAATTTTTAGTGTGCATGGAGACGTAAATTACAGGATTGATGGAAATCGACATGTAACTTATTGAAAAAAAAACCCTACAAATTTGAGAAATTATTATAAATAGAACTGAATTAAGAACAATAGGCCACTACTCACTCCATGCTCGCATTAATAAAGTTAACCGCATGAATATGTTCCACACTTTTCTTTCAACCCCTTTTCGATATTCCATTTTAATGGGAATTTGATTCTTGTCATTGTTAATATGCCTCACCATTTAAACATCTATGCTAGGATATGATGAACTAAGCGAACAAAATATATTCACATTTTATAGTCAAAATCATATTTCACAACTTAATTTTTCAAGTTGATTGTTAATTTGCCATTTAAATAAGAAAATAATAACAATTGTGATGCATAGGAACCATATAATAGAGTTTAAATTTAATTACGACCAGGATTTTTCGTATTCGTGTCTATACTCCCAACCCATTAGTTGTAATAGTTGGAAGAAAAAAAAAAGAAATATGTTTGGCACATGAGACGTGTGGGATTTGTGGGAAGTGAGACCTTAGTATCCTCATGCAACATCTAAGGTCTAAATTTAATTTGGACATATGAGGTCTACTTATTTACATGAATCCCACATATCAAAATCAAATTTAAACTATTAAATCTAGCATAAAAACAGTACTCTTATACTAAATTGAACTCTCCAAGAATTGAACCGTGACGACACCATAACATAAGGTTAAGTCCAGTTTACAAGGCAATTCATGCAAAGCACCGCCTCTTCCTGCTTTTACTGTTTTACATAAATGCATCCCATCACGACCTTTTTTACTTTATTTATAACAACATTTTCAAAGTCTGATACACACGCGTCCGTAGTGATGGTCCTGATGGATGCATGATCAAACAGGCTTGTATATCTGGGGTTTGTCTTGGGTGCACCCAAGACACATGTATATCTATACATACATATAGATACACATGTATGTGTCTTGGGTGCACCAAATACCGGGTGCACCCAAGACAAACCCGTATATCTGGGATATGTCTTTTTGTTTGGGGAATACTTACTTGGTGCACCAAAACGCCAAGCATATATTTGTCTATATATAAATTGATATATGAGGTTATGTTTGATATATCAGATGTACTATAGTATTCACCAGGGTTGGTGGTTAAAAGGGTTAAAAGAAACAACAATGGTGTGCAGTTTTCAGTCCCAGTCACAGACTGGGCCTTCTATAGTTCTGAAGTCAACTTGAAAGTTCCCACTTTCCCACCTCACAATGAAAAACCACACCCTCTTTCTTGTCAAAATTTTTTATTATTTCAAAATTTTATTTATCCTTTCTAATATTTCTAAATGATCAGTGATTTATGTTTTTATTTATACAAAAATAAAATAGCAAATGACAAAAAGGATGTAAATTGACCAATCAATCTCTATAACCCCACCACGAAGCAAGGATGAAAAAAATAAGGAAAAATCAATTATAGCGTGAGAAAAAGGTTGTTTGGTGGCTGAAAGACTTTCAACTTGACAACAAAACAAAAGGGCATAATTAATATATATAAAAAAGGCATAACATGAGCATAGTAAGGTGGTCGGGTTGGAGGAGTAAATGGGCGTAAAGATATTTGATCATGATTTGTCGTATCGGACTTACATAGTATGATTTATCTTACTGATATGATTTATAGACTATTGTGTCAGGCCAATGATTTACCATTATGTAGCCAAAAAATAGGGATAACTGGTTCTTCCTTCATTTAAAAAAGGGGCGTAACATGCGTTTTCTAATTATACAAACTCTAAAATAAAACTTAAAATTAATTTTTATCTTGTATGACAAAAAGATAAAAAAAACCCAGAGGAAATGGCGAATGCTATGAAGGTTTCGTCATCTGTTTTGGGCTTATTTTATTTTAAATTATTTACTTACCATATTGTTTAAAATTGATTTAAAAATTTGCTCTCGTCCAACCCATTCTCTTCTGTTTCACTCACCCATCGCTTCTTCTCCACCCAAACCTTTTCCCCTTTTGTCTCTTTCTGCTTCATACAGCTTCATTTACTACCAATTATGGATATAACCTCTCCAAGAATTCAAGAAAGAGATCACAACGCCTCTCCCACCACCTCTCCACAGAGCAATGGCGGCGGCCGCGACGGCGGAAGCTGCACCACCAGTAATGGGTCGTCGGTGATCCTTGTCGCCACGTCGCCGCTCACCCCAAATCCAAACCCCATTTTCAGATCTAATGAATCCAATCCATATCCAACCACTTTTGTACAAGCTGACACTTCTTCCTTCAAACAGGTCGTGCAGATGCTCACTGGTTCCTCGGAAACCGCCAAACAAGCTTCCAAAACCGACCCTGCCACCGCCCGAGGCGGTGGCAGCAGTAGCATACCGCCTATCAAATGCACCGGTCAGAAGAAGCAAGGTTTTAAGCTCTACGAGCGGAGGAACAGCCTGAAGAACGGCCTTATGGTCAACACACTGATGTCGGGTTTTTCTCAAAACTCGGGGTTTTCGCCGAGGAAGCCCGAGATACTATCGCCGAGTATCCTTGACTTTCCGGCGCTGGTTCTCAGCCAGGCGACGCCATTGAATGAGGATAAACTGAGCAAATTGTCACCGGCAGCGATCGGGAATTCGTTGGATGAGGAAAAGGCAATAGCTGAAAAGAAATTTTACTTCCATCCATCACCGAGGACGGCCCCGGGGAACGCCGAGCCTCAGCTTCTGTCACTTTTTCCGTTGACCTCGCCACGAGTTTCGGAGTCTTCTTCGTGATGGAAAATACTTCTGAATTGGGAAAATGTATTCCGGAGATTAATCAAGGTAGAGATCATTCTCCATTTGTATAATTTACCTTTTTTAATTTTTATTTTTCATTGTCTTCTGTTCGATGATTACAAAGAAAAAGAAAAGAAACTTTCATAGTCACTGCTTTATTATTCGTTCATTTCTTTGACTTTGTATTCCCATTGCTTGAATTCTGAGTTGACACTTACACTTCACGATTCTTTACAAAATGTCACGTCGATCCATAGATGTTTCGAATCTCATGTGGTATGTACTCTTTAGCCTGTAAATATATATTTTAGGTATATGGTTGGTAAAATACAATTCATTGTCTCCACCTCCGTAATTTTCAGAATTTATTTGCTCGTCGTGACAAAAATATCCTTATGTAGGTGGGTTGGTTTGTATATACTCACAAACAATATGAATGTGGATGTACTTTTTCCAAATCATATGTAAGTAAGTTATATTGATCAAAATCACACGGGTAAGTTACACAGGATAAGTTACGTCTTACTAAAATCGCAGGGAGGAAATTGCCATGGATGTGATGTTTCCAAATCTTAAATAGATAAGTTATATTGATCAAAACCATATGGGTAAGTTACATTTGACTAAAATGGTATGGAGTAAATTGTCAATAGGTGAAATTATGACAAATTAGTTTTCTAATTGTGTTATATAGATGCATTATATATATATATATTATTTTTTAGGTGTATATTACTCCTTCAACGATATAATTGTCATTTTAATATATAAATTCAAAGTTCGTACGTGTAAAAAAGCACGTGTCACTCAAATAATATGAAATAGAGTGTTTTGCACATATTCACAATTTATTTGAAAAAAATACTTTGGGTTCCTTGCCAAAATTTCTATAATATAGTTTATTTTTCAGGAAGTTTTCTTATGTGTAAAACTGGAAATGTCTTTTGTTAAATATTTTTTTTTTTTTTGTTTCTTATACATCTTTTGTCAAGAAGTATTTGATGCAAGAAAAAGTATTATTCATTAATTAACCATCAATCTAATCAAACCATAGTTGATGTAGTATCAAATTCGTATTCACTTATTATACTTCATCGATAAACATATAATTAAAGAATCAACGCATTATGCAGGAGCGAGCCTGTGGGAGCCGCGGACTGTGAACTAACGACCTCTTTAAATTTGAATGTGTTAGGAAATTCGTGAACAAGCCAGATTCTATAACTCAAAGATTATCCATACAATGATCTCATTCATCAGTAATGATCAAGAACAGATTAATAAAGCAATACAACAGAAGTGGAAATAGAAATCAAGCAAGAACACGGAAGAAAGAAATCACAAAGCGAACATGTTATGAGTTCTTGAATAACTCTTCCATGAACTAAGAATTGAACACAATCTCCAGTGAGTTAAGAATGCAAGATTTCAGCGAAAACAGAACTTGATTATGTGTAGTTGATGAAACAATTAAATTGCAAAGAAAATCAACCCACTCCAATATTCAAGTCTGTATGATTCTTGCTCACAATTGCATCACCAAAACCACGAACCAACATACATTCAGAACCATATATTCAACAAGAACAGCTAACAATATGATGAAGAAAACAAAAGCGATAAGAAGATGTATTTACGTGGTTCGGCGAATTCAATAGCCTACTCCACGGGGCCAATATTATTGCTCCTTTCTTGTTTGATATACAACGATACACTTCCAAATTCAGCTCTCAATTGTTACTTCTATGTATTACAATAACAATCAATTGAATTCTATCCTCTCGCTATATCACTCGAGCTCACCATGATACTCTGATTTTGGACTTTTTATCTGGAAAAGTGAGTTGTATTTTTCCACTAAGACTTCACGCCTTTTATAGCCATCAATTGGCAGTCAAAGGTCTTCAATCCCAGCTGCACTACATCCAGGGAATTATCACCCACTAACTGCTCCAACTTCAGTTCTGTTAGCTATAACCGTCCTTCCTTCCAGAAGCAAGAATGCATGGATATTAGTCGTATTTCTAACAGAACATGATACCAATTTTACGTGGTTTGGATATAAACATCATACTCCACAGGAGTTGCCATCTCATTTATCACCATTGAGTAATACAGAGCAATACAAGACTCTCAAGAATTCTGTGTTTATCACTCCTATGCCTTACAATGAAAGCACCGATAATTCTACACCCTCAATTGCTTCTCATAAAAAAACTCTATGGCTCTCAATTGTCTTTCTATGTATTTTTTCCTCTGTCTCTTATGCCTTGCTGAAATGACTCCCTCAATTCTGCCACTTGAGCCTCCTGTCCTGTCCTTATATAATAGAAGCATTTGATAACCTATACAGCTAGATTAATTTCTTGACTTGAACAAGTTATACCAGTTAGCAAATAACTTCTGATAACTGCCCAAAGAAGCCAAAGCCAGCTATCCAAACCAATCGTTGAGCTATAGAGTAATTGCCAGTGATGATCTTGAAATGAGTTTGGCCACTCCTTGTGATCTGGTTGAATTTACATGACACACTTTCAACAAATCTCCACATTGTCATTAGTTAAACCTTCTAGTAGAGTCTCCACTGGTTCTGATTATGCACGTTGAAGTTCTTGAACGCTCCACCTCGAACAGCAATCAAATGAACACATGTGTCGCGGGCCATTCTGTTAGCACCAATCCAAGATTTGATCAAATTACATCACACCCTCCATATCTCCCATTTTTTCCTCCCTATCCCAATTGATACAAGAAAAAACGTCCCAAGATATTATGGGGAGTGATCATGCTATCCCGGTGCTCTCCAGAATGCCTCGAAGAAAACCTCATTTTCTGTTCTTCTTTCTTTTCCCACAGACGGAGCCAGAGATTATTGAAACTAATGTCAACTTTCAGAACACTTTGAAGGTTGTTTCAAGAACTGGAGAGCTGTTGAAGTTGGCTGAGTTTTTGGTGGATTGGATGTAACTGTGCAAACAGGTACTTGGAGTGCAGGGAGTTGATTGATTCACATAAAAGGGAATCAAGTCTCAGAATCAACGGGTGATCAGATACACAAAACAACCCACAAGGCAGAAAGAAAATTTTGGAAGCCAAAAGGAGATATGAAGAGTGATTAGCAGAGTGAATTCAAGAGAGACTCGTTGAAATCATATGAGTGAGTCTTGGTAAATTAGTGTAATGGAAGAGTCACTTGTGTTCAATAAATGTCATCTCCCGTGGATGTAATGATCGAACACGTAAATCACTCTTGTTCTTTCTTGAATTCCATTATATCTGTCTGCTATATTTGTTCATATTCTGGATACTCTTCAATCTGCATAGTTTCCTGGGATCTTGTTCATTCAATTATCTACTGCGTCAAATGTCACGCCCCGAAACCGGGGTCGATAACACCGGCGTTGATTCCAAACATACAATTCGAATCAACAAGCCTCGTATACAGATCTTTGATAAAACCAGTCTATTTATTCCGAAATCATTAAATTGTCCTTACAACTGCTATTACAAAATACTATTAAATCAAAGATGCGGAAGCATAAATAAAACTAATAAATTTCTTTGAAGGTTCTCCGTGGATCATCTCCAAAAATTATTCTTGTTCTTCTTCCTCGATCTCTTCTTTTCGTCTTTGTCTGGGAGGGGAGGTAAGGGGGTGAGCGTTTGGGAAAACACCCAGCAAGTAGGGGCCGATTGAACATAGTAAAAATATACATATAATCATAGCAAAAATCCTTTAATATTTCTTTGTCAAATCACATAGATCTTGGCACATAAACACATTTCTTACACATAAACACATATCTTGCACATATCCACATAACGAGTTTAAAAGCATACTTTTCATAGGTTGTTCAATCGAGATTTAAAACATACATATAGTTTTGAAAACGAAATGAAGTTGTAGCAAAAACCCACTTACATTCGAAGCGTGATTGAACGAATTACATGATGTAGAAAATAGCACAAAATCTCCTCATCCTTTGCCTTGAAGGTTTCGAATTCTTGTGTGTGTAAGTGTAGGTTTCGAAATTGGAGAATGTAGAATAATCCCTTCTTGGCATGGTGTATTGTGGTTTTAAGGTGAGGAGTGATGGTCCAATGTAGATCCACCAATTTGGCTCATTATGGCAAGACTCAAGGTAGGTCAAAGGTAATATTTTAAATGGATGATATTAATTGTATATTCATTTCTTTTGCCTTCTAATCACAAGATTGGAGCTAAATAATAATTGGATGGATGTATAGTGTTAATGTGATTGTGAGCAAATAAATGGGATTGAGTGAGGTGATTTTAAAGTATGAGGAATAATGGAGACTCCTAGACTTTTGCCATTTAGTGTCATGTTTGAGTAATGCATTGAATGATTAATGACAAGATTTGGGAAGGCAATTGAATTGGTTAATTCCATTGGGCAATTGAAAAGAGGACTTTTATTATTTATTGTAGGAGAATAATTGATCAATTCCTAAACTTTGGCATGTCTAATATCATGATGATAGCAAGGTAATGATAACATGATTTGGTAAGGTTCCCAAACTTTGGCCATTACAATTGAATGTCTAAAGTCATGATTTTAGCAAACCATTAATATCATTATATGGGATTGAATGAACTTGAATGGTGGAATGGTGGCAAGGTTTGGGTTAAGCACTTAAATGTCATTGAATTACTAATGATAAGAATTGGGGAAGTCCATTGAATGGTTTAATTATGCACTTTCAAAAATGTAGGATTAGTGTATGAATTATAGTCCATAAACTTTTATCTATTCATTGCAAGATTTAAGATTGATTATTATTATTAATATTATTTTCAATGATTTCTTAATTAACTACAACTTTAAATTATTCAAAAGTTTATAAGCTAAAATCATATAACCTATGTATTATCTCTTACACAACTCTAATAAGTTATAACCTTAAATATGTGATTAAAAGTCCACAAGATTGAATAATATAGTTAAATCAATCCATAATGTAAATCTATTATTTTTATTTATTTTTCAATGTTATCTCGGTATCACGTAATTTGTTTGACCAAAATTCCGGGTCTTCACATCAAAGACATCAATCTGAACATTTGCATCATTGCTTGTTATATTCACAATATAACTGCGACATTCAACATCAAGAACTCATTCATGCAAATGGTTTAGTTAAATAGAATTGATTCTCTACATCCGCTGCATATTGTGTCAAGAATCTTTGATTACAGAATCATATTTGCTACTGAATTGCATTCAAGAATCACAATTGGCGCCGTCCGTTGGAAATACGAGTCAATTCGATCAAGAATGATGGGTACTAAGATAGAAATGGCACGGTTTGGTGGCAAAGGTGATTTTGGATTGTGGAGGCGAAGGATGCACGCCAGTCTTGTCCAACATAAGGTTGCAAAGGCCCTCGGTGGTTTGAAATCACTTCCTGAATCACTAACTGCGGATCAAAAGAGAGACATGATGGAACTCGCCTTTAGCACCCCCATGCTTCACTTGGATGATAAAGTGCTTAGGGAAGTTTCATCCGAAGAAACGACGGAGCAGGTATATGGTTGAAATTGAATCTCTTTACATGACTAAGTCCCTGCAAGATAGAGTGTATTTGAAAGGGAAGCTATTCAGATTTAAGATGGTAGAAACTAAATCCTTAAGTGAGAAGCTTGATGATTACAATAAGCTCTCGCTTGATCTTGAAAATATAACCATCAAGACCGAAGATGAGGAAATATTATTGAATTCACTTCCCAAATCATATTCTGTTTTGTGGATACGATGGAATATGCTAGGGAGACCTTATTATTAAATGACATACAAAAGGCACTAAAGTCCAAGGAAAGAGAAAGTATTAATGAGAAGCAAACAATGGACACCGGTGGTAGTCTTTTTTCGAAAGGAATAACTGAAAGTGTGATGGCTGTGGTAAAAACAAAGAAAAAGCTAGGTCAGAACTAGGATTTAGAGGTGTTTTTACTGTCACAAGGAATGTCACTATAAGAGGGATTGCCCTGAACACAAGAAAGACTTAGAGAAATCAAGCGAACAAGGTGAGGCAGGGGCGATTCTTGATGACTTAGACTGTGCCGGAGTGCTCTGTGTAACTGAGATGAAAAAGGATTAGTGTTGGGTGTTAGATAGTGGGTGCTCCTTTCATATGACACCAAACAGGACCTGGTTTGAATCCTTTGAAACATTAGAGGGTGAACAAGTAGTGCTTGGCAACAACAAAACTTGTGAGGTGCTAGGGTTGGTGCTGTGAGACTTAGACTTAGCACTGGGACAGAAATACTTCTTCAAGGTGTTCATTATATTCCAGCACTTAAAAGAAATATGATTCTTTAGGAACTCTACACCACCGTGATTGCTCTTTTAGAGCTGAAAAAGGAACCATAACAGTCAATAAAGTTTCGAAGGTGATCATGAAAGGCAGAAAATTGAACGGGCTTTACATTCTCAGTGGCAGCACAATAATAGGACATTCTGCTGGTGTTGAAAAGAATACAAGGATCAAGGTGGAGCTACCAGGTGTGAGATTAAAGTCTAGGAACTCTACTGGAAATGAAAGTATAGTTAAGGATCTTGACATAGGGACCATATTTCCTAAGAGTATGAGGGATTTTTTGATGCTATCCCCAGGGCAGAGGGTCTATCCACAATGCATTGGGAATATTCCAAATGGAATATTCCCAATGTATGGTAAGATGTACCGAGTATGAGTGGTGGATATAATCTCAGAATTGTGATCACCAAGGTGCTGCCTTCTGTCAAGCTTGGTCACAACATGGAGCTGGTCTTTGGAACCAGTTACATGAAGCCTTAGAACAAGGCAGATGGAGGTGACATTTTGAAGGTCTGAATAAGTGACAAGGTGGAGGTTGTTGAAACTAATCTCAACTTATTCAACTTCCAGAACAATTTGAAGGTTGTTTCAAGAACTGGAGAGCAGTTGAAGTTGGTTGAGTTTTTGGTGGATTGGGTGTAACTGTCCAACCGGGTACTTGGAGTGCAGGTGGAGTTGATTGAGTCATATAAAAGGAAATCAAGCCTCGGAATCAACGGGTGATCAGATGCATAAAACAACCCACAAGGCAGAGGAAAACTCTGGAAGCCAAAAGGAGATAGGAAGAGTGATTAGCATAGTGAATTCAAGAGACTCATTGAAAATCATATGAGCGAGTCTTGGTGAATTAATGTACTGGAAGAATCACTTGTATATCTGAAAAGTGTTCAAAAAACGTCATCTCCTGTGGATGTAGCGTAAATTGCTCATGTTCTTTCTTGAATTCCATTATATTCGTCTTCTATATTTTCTCGATACTCTACATAGTTGCCTGGGATCTTGTTCATTCAATTATCTACTGCTTTAAGACATCAATCTGAAAATTTGCATGGTTGATTGTTTTATTCACTATGTAAACTGGGCCATTCAACATCAAGAACTCATTCATGCAAATGATTTAGTAACTGGAATTGATTCTCTACATCCGCAGCATATTGTGTCAAGAATCTTTGATTACAGAATCATTTTGCTACTGAATTGCATTCAAGAATCACAAGAGAATGCTTCTTTTTTGAGAAAACGCGATTTTTATGTTGGAAAATAGTTTATTGGCTGAACTATATTAAAATTGTCGGGTTTTTGAGAATTCACTGGAATTGATTCTTTACATGTCAAGAATCTTTGATTACTGAATCATTTTGCTACTGAATTGCATTCAAGAATCACAAGAGAATGCTTATTTTTTGAGAAAACACGATTTTTATGTTGGAAAATAATTTATTGGCTGAACTATATTAAAATTGTTGTAAAAAAGTTCATGTATATTACACCTGAGTGTTGCACATACATAATCTAATTTACAATAATTGGCTCGACAGATGTTTTGGAAGTCAGTTTTCTGTATTGACCATACTCTGGTTATACATGGTTTAAGAGGATCTGAGTTGGCTCTGATGGATGTGTCATGTTATTATTCTTCTGTTGTGGTCCGCTCTACCATTATACCTTGTAGTGTGTCTTTTAATCCATGTGTCTTACCTATTGTCCACGTTTGACATATGTATTGGTTGTTGTTTCCCGTTTGTTTAATCTTGTCTAGTGATTTTTGGCCGAGTCTTTTTGTAGTATGCTTAAAAAAAAAGTACTATCATTTACCAACCTCGAATACTATTGGTAATTATTAAATCATTGCAAATATTTCCTCACACCGTTTTGTGCATTGGATAAGGGAAGAATTCATACGTTTGAAAAATGGTAAACAGTCTTATAAAAAACGAGTTTAGTGTATAGTAATATCACATGTATTTTATATAATATCCACAAACATGTTATATATCTAATAATTTATTCTATAAATTCTGAGATATGTCACAATTAAAAGAAAATTTAATATAACTCTTATTTGACCATGTTTTGATATAAATATTATAGGCAATTGAATCTGGCAACTGTGAAAAATAAATATTCATTGTCTTGTATCGATGATTTATTCGATCAACTTCAAGGCACTTCTATTTACACGAAAATTGATCTTCGTTCTGGTTATCATCAGGTACGTGTTCGAGAGGAAGATGTACCTAAAACTGCTTTTCGTACTAAGTATGATCATTATGAATTCTTGGGCATGTCATTTGGTTTCACTAATGCTCCTGCGGTCTTTATAGACTTAATAAATCGAGTTTTTCGAGATTTCTTGGATCGATTTGTTATCGTATTTATTGATGATATTATTGTCTATTCGAAATCCTAGGAGGAGTATACTAAACATTTGAAGTTGGTACTTCAAACTCTCTGCACCGAACATCTTTATGCCAAATTGTCCAAACGTAAATTCTGGATGGGCAATGTGGTATTGAAGTGCTAGTTTGTTGTAGAAACAAGCACTTCAATTCTAAATTTCTCAACAAACAAGCACTTCAGTACAATATAACTTTAAATCTAGATTTAAACTGAGAAATTAATAATACATTACAAACCAATATAACTTTAAATCTAAACACACATCTACTTTCTCAAAACCAATTTCAAAGTTTTTTCACTAAAATATTTTGATTTTAAATATAATAATTATTTTCTAATGCTAAAGTGTGTATCATCTGATTGCCGACATAGCGTCAACATATTTACTCCAAAAGGTATATAATGTAGTTTTCATCGTCATAATTATATGTAGTAGATTATTTTTTTAATATTCACTGATAAATTAATATTACATTATAAACGCGAATAATTTAAATATAAATTTCCCCTAAAATATCTTTGTAGAAACGAATAATACCGAAAGTTTAACAAAAAATATCTTAAATGTCATTAAAAATTGATAATTTGGTTTAAAAAATTATATATATCTATCCTGTATATAAAATATGAGATTGTTGTGGTTCGACTCTTTGACACCAATTGAATTTTACAAAATTGTTCCGATCAAAGTAGACACGTTATCTTTTTTATTGAATAAAAATTAGCATAAAAACATAATTTTTGTAAAGAATTCCCTTGTTAGTTTTCTTCGAAATGAAAAAAAGTTAGACATTTGTCAAATTCCTTTATTAATTTGCATATGGACTCTTATTAAAAAGGCAATTAGGGACTGCCCAATTTAAGTTGGGTTTATCCGTTAGCTATACATTGCTTTCACATTTGCCCAATTTAAGACTATGCGGTAGGGGTGTTTATCGGGCCGGGTCATTTTGGACCCAGCCCGAAATTGAATCGGTTAGTCCGGTTGGGAATTGGAACCGGGGTAACCGGTTCCAACCCTCTACGAAACTGGTAAAAAATTTGTTCGGAGTGGTTTCATGTCTTGAAATCGATAGCACCTCGGTTTCGGTGCTACCGGAGCCGATCATTTTTGAAAGAAAAAAGTAAATGAAAAAAAAATAAAAGCAATTGAAATGGTTAAAAAATGCTTGAAAATAAAAAATAAAAAAAATCATAACGAACTGGATCGGAACCGGATCCGATCCAGTTCCTTAACGGATCGGAATCGCCCGATTCTGGACTGGATCGGTCTGGTTCGATCCCGTTAAACACCTCTACTCGGTGGACATCCATTTATTTAATTTATGGTAAAATGTTGTGTGGTGACATTTGAAATGGGGTAGCTTTATGCACCACATTGTACATACTTGATTTGGCCCTTATTATGAAGTTTTAACGTTATAATTAACATTCTTATCAATATATTTTGAAAAATTCAATGGCGAATTGCTTTCTCTCATTTCTGATGCAACTATTTTTTTTAAAAAAAATTCTCGCCATCCTTAGTTATTTAATGCTTTTATTCTTAAACAAGTTATGCATCGTCTTCACTTTTGATAAAATTAAAAAAAGAAAACTTAATTTTCTGAACAAAATCTGAAGGAAAAGAGAGATAAATAAAGTGTTACTATGTAGAGAGGGCAAACTAATGGGTGTTGGTGATTGTTTTTTAAAATTGTTTATCTACTTTTCAGACAAAAAAAAATAGATTTTGAGTACTGTTTCTGTTGTTCTCTTAAAATAAACAGGTAAAAACAGAAGTAGAGAAACAATTCATAGAATATTTTTCACTATTTTTACTTGTGTGGTGACAATTTTATAATAATTTAAAATTTATTATGCTGTTTTTTTTATTTTAATAACAAACACTCAATATTTATGTTTAAAAATAACTTTTTAAAATTGTAAATAAAATAATATAAAAATATTTTAAATAAATAATTAAAAAAAATTGTATCATCAATTAAATGAATGATTCAACATGAAACTGGCTCGTATTAAAGTTTAGATAGCCACATAAGCGCATTTGAAGGAAGAACAACAATGATAATAATGATATTATTATTATTATTATTTTATATAAAAAATCGACATAGGATAATTCCACTGGCTCGTATTAAATTTTAGATAGCCACATAAGCGCATTTGAAGGAACAACAACAATAATAATAATATTATTATTTTTTTATATATAAAAAAATTCGACATAGGATAATTCCAAATCAACCACCAATAATAAATTACAAAAGGACGCCACCCAATTTACTTTTTTAAATTAAATAGAAATACTGAAAATTTCGAAGACCTAAACAAAACAATCAAGGTGAGGTTGCAAAGCCACTCAAGCTCAAATTTAGAACAAGTGAGACTGCCAACACCAAAACAACTTTCGGACTGCATGCCGAGGGCGCATATGAACCGGGCCCCGCGGGTGCATTACCGCCTGTCGGAGTGTTTCCTGCGCCCGGAACAGAAGTACCCGGAGATCCCGGTGTTGTAGTTGAAGGTGGCGACAGGTTTGCCTCCGGGGATGAAGCTGAAGGTGACGGGCCGGAGACTTGGTTTGCCGGCGTAGGTGATGCAGCTGGGGAAGGAGACGTCACAGACGGTGGTTTGGTGGCCGGAGATGGAGATGATGGTGAGATAAATGGTGGAGTTGATGACCCGTTTGATGACGGCGGGGTGGCGGTTGGCTGTGTGGGGTGGTTCCGAATGGCCAAGACGACGATAACTAACTTCTGACCTTTGCCACAGTTATCTTTGTTGCCGGTGACGAGGTAGAAAGGCCCCGATCGATCAAATTTGAAGATGGAATTTCCATCGTCCAATTTCAGTATCGGATTTCCGGTGTTGCAGTTATCATAATCATCTTTGTTCACCACCAGCACCGAATCCGATCCTTTTGGATACCTGAAAACTGACATAGAAAACCACGAAACAAAGTTTAGTAAAGTGTACTCGTAATCACTTAAAATTTAATCAGATTTCTAATCCAAGAAATTACTTACAGAGAGTGTCATTAACACTAAATCTGTTCCTTCCAGCCCACTGACTGTAGCTTTCAGAAGGGTTTAAAACCCAACCATCTTTGCCTCCAACAATGAATTGATAAGCATGCGAGGATTGACATATACAAGCAAAGATCAACAGAAAGGAAGAGAAAACACAGATCAGATTATCAGCCATGGCTTGAAAATTAATCAATGCTGGGAAAGCGTTTGGACTTTACTTTGTCCCTTAATTTTTATCTGGTTTATGAACAGAATGGATTCTTAAACTGAATTGAAGATGTATGGGAGGATGGAGAATACTGAGGAGGAAAAGGAATTTATAGAGGCGAAGACAATAGAGTTTACCGTTGCTTGTAGTAGAGTTAAAACACGTGGCAAACACATATAGACTAAACGGTAAGCAAATATTGAACTGGAGAGTACCTGGCACTTATAAATGGAACAGTAAGAGGCACTTATAAATGGAACAGTAAGAATAGGGATGACAACGGGTTGGGTCTGGGACGGGTTTGACCAATCCCAAGACCCGCCCCGCCTAAAAAAAAATTCCATGAGCCGCTCCGCCAGGACCCGCGACCCGGCGGGTTCAACCCGCGGACCTGTTTCGTTTTTTTTGTGCTTTTTTTTGCAGGGTACTTATAATGTTGGTGGTCATGTGATCATTGTAAATACGATTGAGCAGTCAATATTTAATTATCGAACACCTTGAATAGGAATTATAATTAAATTAAACAACAACAAAAAAGTACATCAATCAAAACTCAAAAGTGAAAACTACATCAAATTAAAGAGCTAGCATTTACAAACTAATTACGGTAGATTTTTATATTCTTCATCATCTTCTTCCTCATCAAACAATGAAGGACAAGCTGATAAACCACCTACAGTTGAACAATCACCTACAAGTCGAAAATGTAGAACTAATTTTTTTTTTAATTCATATGTATACGGGGCGGGTCCGGGTTGGGTCCAGCCAATCCCAGGACCCGCCCCGCCTCATAAACCCGTTGACCGGGTCTAGACCCGCCCCTGGACCCGTTTGACCGGGTTTAGACCAGTCCCAAACGGGACGGGTTCATACGGGTTCGGGTTTAGACCCGTCCCATTGTCATCCCTAAGTAAGAAACTGATAAATACTTGTATGTATTCGGTTTGAGTTATATTTATATATCAACTCAATACTAAATACAATATCTTTTAAATAAAAATAAAAATAAACTAACTTTAAATCAATTATATTGAGTTGATCCATAGATAGAACCTAGACCGGGACACATACAAGCATTTTCAGTATGAACCTGACATTCTGGATAAGTTCCAAATTAATTTAGGTTTTATTTACATAGACAGACATATCTGAATTTCAAAAAAAAATCGAAATGTTTGAAAATTCTTTAGTTTTGAAATGATAAGTAGAAATTACTTTTAAGTTTTTATGGAGTACAAACAAAAATATTCAAGAGAAAACTGAAATTTGAAATTTTTTTTTTGATATGATTGTTACACTTAAAGATAAGTACGATTTTAATGGTCTACTATACAAACACTTTTAGGGGTGTATTGCACAATGATTTTTAATGACTTTTATTGATTTTTGTGAAGTTTACACGTCTAGAGATATCTAATCTAGATTTTTATATACTACATAAAAATCTAATGGTATCCAATCTAAACTTTTATATACTTCATAAAAGTCTAGTGGTATCCAACATAGACTTTTATAGAGTTTTTAAAAGTTTGGTAGTATCCAAACTTGACATTTATTAACTCTATAAAAGTCTAGAGGTATCCAAATTTCAGTAGACTTTTAATGACTTTTGTGGAATTCTTTAAGTACAAATATTAAAGCATTATGTACAAGTATAAAAAATCCAAAATTCTCCATGACTCATCTCACGGATTTGGCTTGACTTTTTTTTATTTTTTTCCAAAGAATCTTCAAGTATACCAATTGTATCCCTTCCTACTACATCGTTTTCTATGTTTATCTTGATCGATTCACTCATAGATAACTGACGTTGAAGATCAATTCTTTTAATGTTCATATCCTCCACTTTTCACATATTATTCCTACCTCCGAAAAGAAATGATGCTTCATCCACATATCACTGCAAAATCTTCCAAATGTTATTTGAGTTTCAAGTATGAAGATGAATCATCTCATCAACAACATCAGCAGCTTGTTTAAGTTCGTTGCATTTTTATTAACTAAGGTACGATTATGATATTTTTAATTATTTTTTTTCGAGGAATCATAAAATTATTCGATTATGTGCTGTACAATCTTGTTTTTCATGTATGAATATTGTGGGGAATATATTTATGTAATTCGAAAGTAGTGGTGTAGGTTAATTCTTGTTAAAAAAAGAGAGATTCATGTTCTTCCGATTGAGTCTCCAGCAACTAATATACGTTTGTTTCGCAGTTTCTTTAGCATTATTCTACCATCAAATCTGGGGAAATCGTAATTTTTAGGCTACCACATCCATTTTGCATACAAAAGATATGAAAATATTTTCATAACTACGTGGAATTCTATAAAAATCAATAGAAATCTATCAATTTTACAGAAGTCTATAATTTAAAAATCATTAAAAGTCAGTTAAAGTCTAGAATGAATATATACCCGGTTTCTAATCTTTTGAATATAACATTTTGATCCTTGAAATATAAAAAAAATATTACATATCATCATCGTTAAATTTACCAATAAACCTAACGGCAAGTACTAAGTTTATGATGATCATTAACCTTTAGGGACCAATTATAAATACACTAAAAAAATTGTAGCAAATGAAAGATGACAATAAGTCGATATTTATAACGACTGTTATTTTTATATTTTGCAATCCGTATTTTAATGCTCAATCTTATTAAAAAAAAATTTTTAAAAATTTATATTTTATAATTGGAAAATATCAAATCATATCATATAAAGTTATAAGAAAATACTTTATTTTTTGTTTATAAATATATTTTTTGCAAATATAACAAATAAAATTATTAATTTTGTGAACTTAAATTTCTACACACATCCTTGAAATAATATTTTGTAATTTATACTTTCGTGAGTAAATTTTTGAGAAAAGCAAGATTTAAATCAATCCGTTAGCTTTAACAATGAAGTTTTACAGTAAGGACTAATTTTTAACATTTTTAAAAGTTTAGGGACCAAAACTTTAAGTAGAAATATTTAGGAACCACAATATTATATTGCTAAAGTCTAGAGACTAAAAATATGTTTTTCCATTACATTTCATGAGTGTGCGTATTCATTTTCGGACAAGCCTAGCTAATAATATGAGGCGCGAATGAGATCATTCTATCCTTATGAATCACTATATAAAATAAAATGGTTCGAACTTTTTTGATTAAAAGTAAAACATATTTTGCAACAGACACTTACAAAATCAGCCTTTTAAAGATCACAGACAAATTAAAGTATATTCTGATGATGCAAGTTACTAAATATGAGAAAACGATGCCACAAACATCTTCTTGCTAATCCAAATGCACTATTTCAATAAATATATCAAATAATTTCAGAGCACATTTTAAGACTTTATGGCGATCAACCCAACCTGATAGGATTCCTCGAGTAAAATCACAAATTACCGTATAATCACACTGTTGTAGCTAAAAAAGCTAGCTCACATATTATGACCACATGAGGGTGAAGAAAATGCCAATTTAACCCCGAATTCATTACATTACATACCCTTGTGCCGCAGGATAGATGATTAGAGCTACTAGCTTTAATCTGGGGGAAAAGATGGGTGAATTGAAAATTACTCGAATTGTTGTCTGATTGCCTCGCAAGAAGCACTGAGACTACAAGGGATCATGTAGACGACGGCTTCTATACTGTTGACACAAAGAATATATTCTTGGGTCAGTAGACACGAAATACATTTAACCCAGTTTGTTTCCTTCATAATTTAGTTAAAAATTGATTCTATAATGATGGATAAAACTATGGATCTTAAATCTAATCCTTCAATCCAAACAAATCTCAGAGAAATACAGAAGCAGCACCTCACCACATTGCCACAAACGCTGTGATAATTCAAGAGTGTGGCATCATTCCCGCAACAAAACAAGAATCTCCAAGGCCCAATACTCCAGGCTGGAGACATTAGGAAAATCAAACACGTAAAACAAAGCATAACATCAATTTGATGAAACACTCTTTCCCGTTTGTGCGTGAACCCTTGAGATTAAAGTATACAATGTCATAAACATCTGCTTTTTGAGGTGGTGAAAACACATTATTTAAGACCGAAACGAGAGAAAAAATAAGGATAAAGGTTTGAGAGCTTTTACTTTAAATTTTAGTCCATATGAGCATATAGGTTACATATATGTTAATGCTGTTGTTGGTATAAGCATCTTACATCCACGATCTTGATGGTTACTAACTCGAGTACACACATGCCCACTCACACACACATACATATATATGTATGCTTGTGTGTGCATGCAGTGTGTATGTGTGTGAGAAAAAAATCTAGGAAGGATATAAGACTTACTTCAGGAATCGGCAATGAGGATTCCAAGACTTGCGTCAGGATCGGAAAATATACTGCAGGTAACCCTTTCATCTAGGATTCACCCATCTGCTATCCTTCTTCTCACAAAGAATTTTGAATCTTGAAAATAGAGGGGTTCGTTACCCCAAGAAGTCCAGCCTGATAACATCTCTCTGGAAAACAATTCTAAGCAGCGAGCAGGTTTACACCCTGGGACATAGTCCACCAACAACTCTATTGGTGTTGAGGGATGAAAATAAAAACAAGTGACGTCAAAATTAATATGGATATATTGGTGTTGTCATGCAATTTATCACTAGGGTAAACATATACACAAGATTCAGTATAGCAGATAAGACAACTTGCAAGGAGGAGAAATCTGCAAAGTAGATGAAAGCAAAAATAGTGGAAATTCTGTGGCAAGATGAGCACAAAGATACCTCCAATTGGGGGTTTCCTTGAATAATCTCCTGGAATGCTGACCAATACTTGATTATTTGGTATATGTGTTGGTCTCAGAAGATGTTCAGAATTTGTATCCTGTGCGAAGTAGGGTCAGAATCGATATTGAGCATCTGAAAAATCAGAATAACATTTGACTAGGAAGATCACCTCCCCCTGACTAAAACCAAGAAGGAGGCACTCATATGGTCTGTGATGAAAGAGATCCAGTTCACCAATCAACGACCCATCTGCTTTCACCTGTGAAATTGAAACAGGTTGAATTTGTTAAAAATGAATGGACTTCTGATCATTGCTGATGCAGTCAACAATCATAATGCTACCTTCAGCCAGTAAAAGGTTGCAGCATACTTGACACCCCATTTAGGGAATAATTCATTCTCAGCAAAAGTCCGCAATTTCTCCCTATTGGTTACCCATAGAGCCACCAAAGCTCCAACTTTATGGGTAAGCTTTTTAATTGGAATAGATAAAAAGTATCGATTAGGCAAAGTTTTGTACCTGTAGTAGACATGGAACAAGAATAAAATTAACCAACACAAAGAAGAATAGCAGGATGATATCAAGTGTCAAAAGCAAAAAGAATTTATCAAATAACAATACAATAAGAGGATTATTGTTAACACTAGTAGTGATAAAATTAAGACACTGACTAGTTATAATAGTTTTCGGTCCAAGTCTCCTAGACTTCGAGTAAAAGAACAAGCTCACATGATCTTTCAGAAGAAATTTGAGCAGGACCTTCTCATGCTTCAGACAGTAGATTTGATAAAATCTAAATTAGCTTACTTAAGTTTCTGATGTGCACTGCTATTCTCCCATGGTGGATCGATAACTATCAAATTAAAGCCAGAATCAGCTTCAGCTGCAAGAAAATCAAGGTCAGCAATACAGCTTTGCTTGGAAGCATTCAACTCAAGTTTTGATAGCTCTAAAATAAATAACAAACATGAAAGCAAACAAAAACATATCTTCGAAAGTAAATTCCTTTCTAAAATCCCCAAGCAACTAATAACTAGGCCTTAGATATTTAATAGTCATTCTTATGGATCAAAAACCAGAGAAACTTCACTTTACAGAAAAATAAACCCACCTTCTCTGATATTACACAAGCATCTCCAAAATCACAATATATGTTTTACCTCCTATACGGGAATGTAGATGCACACATTTTGCTAGACTTAGATGAGCGGTAAATGATTTACAGATGGGAGGCTAGCATGATTGGACATAACTAATAGGAGGTAATAAATTTTGCCTTTACTGCAAACAATAACTGCAGCCAAAGTTGGAATTGGATAATCATGCATGTTGAATTTTTTTTCCTAGCTACGAATGCAAGCAAGTTGGAATTGAAAAATTGTGATTTTTTTATCTTCATTTGTTGATTGATAGAAAATTATTATACATCACTTTGCAAAAGAGTAAGAAATTGAATAAAATAACAGATAATTACCTGGAACAAGGTTCCGAATCTGCCCAATATCCGACTTCCACATGAGAAAATTATGGCATCCAAAAGGTCAGATGTAGTAAAATTAGAGAAAATAATTAAAATGAGAAATTCAGCTGTTAAAAAACGGTATCTACTTCCAAAGGAAACAAAACTCGAACATTTGGATGCTGAAAACGGAATGAGTGAAACATAGCAATATTTGGTTTTAAAATGGAGATTGTGAAGGAGTTTTGGGAAATGAAATGTATGTTTGGTTTTGATTGACAAAATAAAATAGATACCAGAGATGATGAATCATATCAGAAATAGTTTGATGAAATTATTTTTAAAATTTTAAAATGATATAATTTGGGAAAATACAATATAATAATAAAGTATTTTGAGAAATGATGACAAGTTCAGTTAGAATCAATGACTTCGTGGAGAGATGTGAAAATAAAGAAAATTTGTTTCGGGGTAGAAAATAATACTAAAACCAACATTTAGTAATTTGAACCTTTATATTCACAGTTAAATATTATTGTCCAAATTTTTTTAAGAAGTGTTGCAACCTCATACCATTAAAAAGCAACTTTTCTTTGGCAAGATAAACTTGCGGTCAAATATTTCACCCTCCATGTCATCACTCCCTTCATTGGCAACAAAGTGGTCAAATACTGGAAGAATGCTTTTATCACCTGGAAAAAAAAGGATAATACGGTTCCATAAAGAATATAAAATTGGCAGAAAACTTGAAACCTGTTATAATAGATGATTATTATAATTGATTGGTATTAATGTAAATAGCTCAATTGGTGTAATCTTTTCAAATATGTATCATTCAATTGTACCCTATAAATAGGGATCTTTGGTTGAGGAGTAAGATAATTCTAATTCCCTCATTCTAATTCTCTCATTCTCTCTTTTCTCCGTTGTTCTTTACTATTAAATTTATAACAAAACCCTTTTTATAGCTAACTTCAATCTTGCAACAAACGGTAAATGCTATGATACAATTCGCCACTTTTATGATATATGAGACATCTAGCTCACGCATAAAAAAAGACAAAAGCCTCAGCACCACAAGCTTTAAACTATCTCCTTTGCCTATCTACTCTTTAGCAAATAAAGAATGTGAAGGATAAAGTTAAAATTGCAGCTTTGGGATTCCCATTTTACAAAAAACTTCTCCAAAATGGACAAGGTAATGATTATCACCTGGTTTTTCTCTGATATAGCTTGAACTGACACAGACCCAAATACTTGCCGAATTTAAACAATTTGTGCAACAGCTGATGCTGAGACAAAATGTATGTTTTTTCTTGATCACCATATGTAATCCTATAGCATTATTCCATCAGACTTTATTATCCACACTATGAAAATAACACAATATGTCCCTGATCCATGCAACCAAGCTATACATTATATAAAAATAAAAATTTCATAAACAAATATAAATAGGGATTTTTTCAGCAAATTTATACAGAATACTGTGTTTTTCACATTTCAAATACTGAATGGCCTAAATGTCAAAAGTAAATAAACCAAGCATTAAAACGTTTAGTAGCATCAAGTAAAACCAAATGTCCATTTTCAACTGTCTTACCATCTACACCAACATTAAGAATAATCTCATAAAATTGCTTCTGCCAAAGGCGCCCCAAATTCACAAAATCAAGCTTATTGTCGGGCGGATTCGAATCTCCATCACCCTCCGCACCATTACATCCACCTTTCCTCAAATTCCTCATAATTTCCAATAGCAAACCCGCTTCAAGCAATGTCTCATGAGCATTTACCAATACTGGCCTCACTTCCTTAAATAAGAAAAAAAAAAACTAACTTCAGCAACATAAAATAAATTTTTAACGCTTTCAAGTTTCAATATGAACACAATTCCCGCACGAAAAGTACACCTGATGACGTTGATCAGCGATTCTTTCACGTGAATTGAGCTCGTGGAGTTTTTTCTTCAATTTTTTACTGCGTTTTCGTTTTTTGGTACAAGTTGAAGCACCATCGTCGTTCACAGTTGAGTAACTCGAGGACTGAAAGAAGCGGGAGTAGTAAGCGGACGGCGAAACGTTAAACCGCGTGTAGGACCGGTTCAAGACCCGGATTGGGTCTATGAAAACCACGTTGGGGTCACCGAAACGGTAAATGCCAGAATTTATGAAGAGGGATATCTGATCGCCGGCTTCGCCATCGGCGTCGGCCATATTGACCTAGAGAGACTACGAGTGAATTAACAAATGATGTATATATGAAAAAAGTGAAAAATTACGTTTAAAGAGAGAAGTTTTGCATAAAATTTTGGGTAAAAAACGGAATGCCCCAATATTTATCCATTTTAATACTTTACCAAGTAATCTTTTAAAACGTGCATTAAACCTTCTGAATAATTTTAAGTAATGCATTTAATCCCTTCTTGAATATTCTGGCTATAAATTCTCCCACTTGCATTGCACATATAACGTCGAGTGTATGCATGTTTTTCATGTATTTCTGCAAGAATTTTAAGAGTATACCCATCAGAAAATACATGAAAATGAAGTTTATGAGTATACACACGGTCAATGACTTTTACTCGTAAAAATCCTATAGAAAATGCATGAAAAGACATACATACTCTGGATAGAGGCATGTGAGACGCATGTGGAAGAATTTGCACCAGAATATTTGGAAAAATTGTTTCCGAATATTATTTAGGGGGTTATGTGCACTGCTTAAAATTATCCAGGGGGTTAAGTGTACGTTTTGAAAAGTTAGGATGTGAAATATTAAATGAGATGAACGTTGGGAACTAACCGTTTTTTACCCTAAAATTTTAATATAGATTTCACCGTGGAGGCTACCATTAGCTAAAAAAATGGCAAAACTAAAATAGTTCAAAATAAATACTTTGTTTCTTTTCCCTTTTCCATGCAAAAAAATCACTACATTTATAGTATGTCTTTCTTGACGGCTTCGATTACGAAATCGACCCTTCATTTTTAAAACAAATTAAATAAATATATTGTTATAAATTGAAATTTTTTTGTAAAAAGTTATTGAATATTATTTATAAAATAACATAAAATAAATTCAATCTCGATTAATAAAAATGTATATGGTATATTTTTTTGATTAATATATATAAATTATAATACCCAGTTTTAACAGTATCTAATAGGTGGTTTGTTTGATGATGTCCTTAAGGGTAGTGCCATTAGGGGCATCATCACCATTCATTTAGAATCTTCTTTTTAAAAGGAAAAAAAAATTCTATTTGGATGGTGGATTTTGCTCCTGAAGGCAGTGCCCTTAAAGGCAGCAACAAAATTTCCCTAATAGGTCAAGAGTTTAATTCTAAGTAAGACATTTTGTTTTACATTTAACAATTTTTTTTAAAAAAAATATATATAAAAAAAACCGCGATGATTAACCGGCTTTTTATGGCAACCTGTGATTCATAGGTTCGAATATTATTGAACCGTAACCGGTTCGCCTGTGGGTTGATGTTTTCATACCTTAACATGGCATAATATGTCAGTGTGCGCGTCTTCGCTTCGAGGTCGTTTCTTCAAACACCTAATATCCCGCCAACCCATCACCGCCTTCTCCTGCTTCCGCAACCGCATCCAAGGCCTTACTCCCCCCCAACCGCCTCTCATCCATCTGGTCAGCGAAATTGCTGCTCCAGAAGCAACGACGGAGCCGCAATTTCACCGCCATTTGTTATTCCGCTCTTTCGTAGAATGGTAGCATTACTGGCGACGATTCACTCACTTCTCCTTACCTCTCGGTTCGAATTTGCTGCCCAAGTCACGCCGCTGTAAGCCTGCCTCACGTACCTCTCTCATTTACCGTGTTCTGCTTGCGTCTGAGTGTTATTTTCTTATGTAGTCTGCATTACTTTTGGTACGTGGAGGTTATCTTTGATCGCTAGGACGTGCTTTCGGAATCTCTTATGTGTTTCGGAGCTAGCTTGACTACAATTGATGTGAAAGATGACCACGACTCCGATAAAGAGGTAGCAAATAGTTTGTCCTGGTCTACTTCACTTATCTGTCCAGATGGATATCGCAAAATAAGAGCTCGTTTCGTTATGGCACAAAACATAATCTTATTGTCTGTCAATTTTGATGACACAGAACTTCAAATTGCCAAATCACATTTAATATTGTTGTTTGAGATGATTCCAGCGGAAAAAAGAAAAGAAAGAAAAAAAGAATTATACTGTTACTGTGGAGTAAACATAGCTACAAACTAGATGACTGACGTAGGACTTTCGAATTTCAACCTACAGATACGAATCACTACTATATTAATGTAAGCCAGGATGTGAAACGATGCATTTCGTTGGCTGCAGGCTCTGTTGGATTGAAACAAGTACCAAATTACGAAATTGGGATGCATGACAATACTGACTGGATCAAACAACCTCAGGTTTATGGGCAGCACATTCTTTAGTTTTTTTTATGTAGCCAGACTTTTGGTTTATGCCTTCAAAATCTTTGAGGTTTTGTTTCTTGCCATTAGCTTTATTAGAATTCCTTCATGATTTTATGACCGCAAGCATGGGTTGGGATGAATATAATACTTATAAGTTAATGCAGTGTATTTGATTTGTCAAGATTTTACTTCTTCTTGTTCTTAACGATTTTAATTTCAGGAATCTTTTCATCCAGTGGAAATTACGGAGGGAATCTGGATTGTGCCTGAGTGGAAAAGTCCTTCAGTAAGATTCCATTATAAGATCAATTTGCACGCAGCTGTTCATTTTCCGTTAATTTATCAGTAACTATCAGAAATTGCGATATTCTGATGCTCAGCTTGGCCTTGCAGAATCCAAGGTATTTTTGGAATCTCTGGTATCATATCTGAACAGGTATGGTTATGAAACTGACCGATCACTTTCTTATAATGTGAAATCTTTGGGATTGTCAATGGTAGGATAATAGTTGGTTTTTTAACAATTCTTGCACAGGTTCCATCTGTGATTAAACATTTTCCTAATTCCTGGATGACATCACAGTGTCAACAATGGAAGACTGGGGTTGCGTGAGTGCTTCAAAGAAAAGCAACAGTTAGATTTTATGTTTTCATTTCTTACCTGTGAACTCATGCACTGTGCTTTGTGATCTGCATGCATTTTTTGAATGTCATAAAAACTTCATTAGGTGTATACTAATGACATTATACAACAGACGATAGTATTCAGCTGGCTTCAAGAGAAACTCATGGGGCAAGTATATCTCGTGATCTCAATATCCCCGAGAGGCCAACATCAAATGCAGATTGCTCTAAAAGAGGTATGACTTCTGTTTACCTCCACTGGATTTTGATGGTATCAGTACATCAAACATTTACATTACTCTTGGAATCCTAAATAGCATAACAAAAATCTATATGTCTCTGGTCTCACTTGTAGAATGAGCATTAGCATTCAATTCTGAGTCTTTACCATCTGTAATACTAACACAATGTCAAACCAGGAGATTTCATATGTTAATAAAAATAATTCAGTTGAGAGAAAGCAAATGTGGTAGTATGGAAAATAATATACAGATAGAACGTAACCTTTCAAGAACAAATTTTCCCACTTTATATTTCTGGGTCTCATGATCTACGGCTTCCTGGAAAGGTTTAGAGGAAATCTGAATTAATCCAACATGTGGTGAAACTCTAAGATGTGCAAATAAAAGAAAATAGTGTGAGAGATCACGTATTTCCAGCCAAGAATTTGTCGGCAACAGCAGCATGATATATCTGCCACAGTATGCATTCCGGAAATCATCATTCTCTTCTCATGAGCTCCGACATTGATGTTAACTCTGGGAACAAAATTTACAAAGATTTAAGAACACTCAAATACGTGCCTGTGGGAACAGAGATACTTCAATTTCCATACAGAATCAAAAGTTTGGGTTGTTGCAAACTGCCATGACGTGTAATAATCTTAACTTACCGCGCACAAAAGTAGTTGTCTAACACAGGTTAAAGGTAGATCATGTTTCTAAGAATGAGGGTCAGCCTTCGGTATGCCACTAGTCTACAAAAGTAGTAGCAGTAGGAGATGAAGTTAAGCATTCTGAATAAGCATCAGTAAGGTCCGGTTCAAATGGGATGATGTGGATATGCAAGCAAACAAGAGATGAGGCTTTTGTATCTTCCTGCCAAATAATCACAGCAAGCCCAATATTAATTATCTCACCATAAAATTGAGATTTTTTTATCAATTGGGAATAATATTCTATCATATGATTGATTGAGCCAATTTTAAAGTAAACAATAGATATAAGCTTGATAAGTAAGCTCATCCATTGGTTAATCAAGATAAGTAAACGTTGCCTTAGGTAGATCTAATGGCCACTATTGGCTCGATTCTTTTTATGTGGGGTCAAGCATAGACAACATGTGCTTGAGCTAATGTTGACCACCACCGAACCTGTGGTGGGGATATTACCCCAACTGTAGCATGCAGAGCTTGGTAGAACTGATGACTTGTGAAAATAAGCTGACGGTGGCGATTACACATGGGGCAATGGATCATGGCTGAAAGTGAATTTTGGTGAGCAATAAATTATACTCGTAGAAAACTTCCATGATCCCCCATTGAATGATTGAGGTGATTCTAAGGCATAGAGGAATAACTCCAAATATCACAGATGTGTGAAGAATTCGAAGCTCGATTTATAACAGAGAGAGATTCATATTGATTCACCTCACAATTGAAACTACGTAGATTTGTAAGATATTCATATTGATTCACCTCGCAATTGAAGCTACGTAGATTTGTAAGATGTCTCTGGCAAAACCCGGCATAACTTGAAGCTAAATGCAAACACCAAAATGAGAAGTAGAAAAAGAGATGAAGAGCTTGATGCAGAGGAATTTTGATGGAAAACTTTTTTGAAGACTAAAGAGAAGGATGAAATATTAGAGGATGTCATATATCTAATTGTGTATGTTATTGGGTTTTAGGAGGCCAGGGTAATTTCGGCAAATTTAAGATTAAACTTCTAAATTAGTGTTAATTTTAAAGATTAAGATAGGTTAGGTTAAAAGTTAAAAGAAAATGAGAAAGGATGTCATATATCTAATTGTCCCCATTTTGCAGTCCAATAATCTTAGTGCTCTTAATATGATTTTTTTTTTTGTTTTCATGTTGAAATTTGAGTCTCAACTATGATGTTGAGCCGAATATAAGAAAGTTAGTCTGTAATGGCCCAATTTTAATGAAAATTATTGGTCCAAATTTTTAATTTAAATAATAACAATAATAATAATAGTAATAATATTAACATTTATATTTTTTAAAAAAAAAGAAGAGAAATCGTGAAGAAAAATAAAAAAAAAAAGAAGCTGAACGCGCTTTTCCATTTCACTTTCTTTACGTCTCCACTCCTGCACCTTCGCTTCACATTCATTCGTCCGTTTCCTTTGCTTGTTTCGCCTTCGTCTTCCACAACCGATCGCCTCCTCTTCGTCCATTTATTTACTCCCAATTGTAACTGGTATAAACCCTATTAAGTTTCTGTCAAACAAGAATCCATAGCCATTTTTTTCTCCGTCTGATTTCAAGTTCAGAAAAGAAATCTCAGATTTTGTAAATTCGATTTTTGAGTTCGAAAATCCATCCAAATTCGAGTAGTAGCAAGCAATCAAGAGGAATTCGGATTTGGACATCAATTGGTATGAATTCGAATTTTTTTTTAAGTTTTGAAATTTTCTGTTTTCAATTTTTAATTGCTGTTTCGATTTTTAATTATTGTGTTTAGGTTAGTTGGATATAAATTGAAGTTTTAGGGGTTTAATTTGTCAAGAACAAATATTTAGGAACTAATTCGAAAATTTCTGGAATTTTGAAGAAAGATTTTTCTGGAAATTTTGAAGACTTTTTCGAAGGATTTTAGGATCGAGAATTTTTATCTGATTTTGAAGAAACTGAAATGGTATTTTGTTTAAATATGAGACTGAATTTTTGAAGAATTGGGATGTCATTTTGGTTCGAAAATTTTATTATGCATTTTGAAGATTTAGGCAGTAAAGAGGAGATGTTATGGTGATGTATATTGGTTCGAAAAATATTCTGGAAATTTGTATGTTAATTCGAAAATGATGATGGATTTCAAAGAGTTAGGATTATGTAGGTTGTTTTAGAACCAAGTTAAATGAATATGGTTTTGATAATGTTGAAATGGATAATAGGGAATCTTTGACATATCGGAGATTGTGGGAAGGTTTGTAGCTTGAACATTGTTAAGAAGCTTTGAGGTACGTAAAGGGAGTTGCAATTTTCCGCAAATTATTTTAAGTATTTCGTATTGTTTATTTTGAAATGATTTTTGGATAGTAAGCATGCAAGAATTATTTTGAAAGATGATTTTTGATAAGAAATGTATTTTGTTGAAAAATAGAATTTTGAATAACATTTTATTGTGTGTGAAAAACTATTTTGAAAGGCCATGTTTGTCTTGATTCGGTGAATACGATTTGAGGTTTGTGAACTGTGGATATTTTCGTTTCGTTGTGGCTCGCATTGCGACGAGGATAAAAACGCGCATACTTTCGGCTCGTTGGCGACGAGAATAAAGAAACGCATTTCGTTTTGCCCGAAGACAGAGGGGGTATAATATCTGTCGATACCCTTCCAGCGGGTATAGTCTGGAATGATATCATTGTGTCACATCCGTATTTGAGTATGCATTTGTTTCATTACAGCATGGCTATGTTTAATGATTAATTCTATAATGTTAAGACATTATATGATATTGTTATTCGTTTCCGTTACGTTTCGTTGGTTATCAGTGCAGTTATCTCCGTTATGATTCCGTTTTGTGAAAGTTTGATTCCGTTAACTGCTCTGATTAAACCATATATGTGTGAAAGTTATTTTGGATATGAAAGTATATTATTTTTCGTCACATTATGAAAAATGATGTTTTTGACCTTTTATCAAATGTTTATTATGCTTACTATAAAATGCTGCAACTTACCTTTACCTGTAATGTGACATATTACAGATGGAGTTGAAGACTTAGATGATGCGGGGAATATTTAGATAAGCAATGGAAGTCTAATTATTATTATGTTGAGAACTTTATATTTGAGGACTTGAGTACTTTATTATGTTTTTAGTTGTTTTTGGATATTGAGACTTCAATTGGGTTTAGTATTTTGATTTTTATGATTTTGGTATTGTGGTTGTAGTGATCTGGTAGATCACAGGGCACAAATTTTAAGAGGAGACTCTGCCCATATTTTTCTAAGATAAAAGTCACGGGTAAATAATTTATTAAGTCAACATTGGATAAGAATTAAAAAACGTTTCCGCTAGACATAAGTTCATAAGTTCAAAGTGATATTAAGTTTTGAATTGAGTGTAGCCTTGTATTCAAGCAATTGAATACGGCGGGCGACCCGTCTGGGCGGGCCGTCACAGTTGGTATCAGAGCCTTAGTTTATAAGTTTGGATTAGAGCCTTAGTTTATATGTTTGGGATTAGACCTTTGCCTTAAGACTAAGCTTATTTAAGTTTGACTTGTTGGGAAAAGTTTTGGATTTAGAGTAATGGAGTTAAGCTTGAATCAGTACCTAAGATTTTATATGTGTGTGTGTTTGAACTTATGTGCATATTTTTTTTTTTTTTTTTTACTTGCCTTCAACATTTTAATTGTTTTGTTTAAACTAGTATCATTTATTCCGATAAAACTCTATTTTTACCGATAAAACTCTATTTTAAGATTTCAAATGGCTAGAGGAAGAACCAGTAGCAATCAGAGTGGTAGCCAAGAGCAGGACTCGAATCGCGACTCAGGAGATGGTCAGGATAGGAATGTGAATCAAGGTCAAGATGGAATCCCAAATATAAACGTGGGATCAATGAATGAGGTGGACATCACGAACATATGTCGCATCATAGCTGGAGTGTTACAACAAAATGTTGCTTCGGCACCACTACAGCCGGAACCACCGAGAAGGACTGAATTTGAGAGATTCCGGGCACTCCGACCACCGTACTTTGGAAACGAGACTGATCCAATGAAAGCTGAGGAATGGCTAACCAAGATTGAAGAATTACTGAAAGCCATAAACATTGCCGATGGAGAAAAAGTTACAGTGGTGACTCCATTTTTGGAAGGAAATGCAAAGCATTGGTGGACCTCAGTGGAAGTAAGTATGGAACGAAACTCCATTACGTGGACGATTTTTAGAGAGAAATTTCTGCAACAATATTTTCCTGACGCTGTCCGAATGGCTAAAGAAGATGAATTTTTGAGGCTGAGGCAAACCGAGAATATGACTGTGCTGGAATATCTGAGGAAGTTCCAAGAGCTGGGCAGATTCTGTCCTTTGTATTTGCAGTCTGAGAACAGCAAGATTACAAGGTTCAGACAAGGTCTTCGCACTGGCATCAGGCTCAAAGTAGCACCTCTCATGGATACCAAATTTGATATACTCATGGAGAGGGCATTGTTCGTGGAATCTGAACTGAGGAATCTTGAGGCTCCTCAAAATCGAAAGAGAAAGCCTGAATTCAGAAACAGAGATCAGAGACCGCCAGCTCGTAGACAGATGATCGTTGAAAATAAGAAGAATGAAGTTTGTCCCAAGTGTAATCGGAGTCATACTGGGGAATGTTACTGGAACTCTGGGGGTTGCTTTAAATGTGGATCTAAAGAACATCGGATTAGAGATTGTCCCAGTCTGAAACAAACCTCAGGAACAAATCAACCACGTGGACAACAACAGCGCAATCCAACTAGATTGTATGCTGTCCATGCTGAAGAGGATCATGAGTTGATCGGAGGTAAATTTAAATTCCTGAATCAAGATGTTTATGTGTTATTTGATTCTGGCGCTTCAAATTCTTTTATCTCTGAATCTTGTGTGGAGAAACTTGATTTGCACTTCAGTCCACTGTTACATTTAATGCAAGTATTGAGTCCATTAGGAAAGACAGTCACAATTAAATATGTATGCAATGATGTAACATTGATCGTGGAAAGCGAAGAATTCAAAGCCAACCTGTTCATCATCAACATGAAAGAATTTGACATAATTCTTGGAATGGATTGGTTGAGTAGTGCAAAGGCTCGTATTGACTGTTACCGAAAGATCATAACCCTACAAGCGAATTCGGGTAAAGAGATCTGTTATGAAGGCGTGAGCTTGCATGAGCGATTTTGTGGCAATGTCTCTGAAGTGGAAGCAAAAATAAATAAGATTTGCACGGTGAAAGAATTCTCAGATGTTTTCCCAGAGGATTTGCCAGGACTGCCACCAATTCGAAGCACGGAATTTTCTATTGATATTATTCCGGGATCAGAACCGATATCCAAAGCACCTTACAGGATGGCACCAGCAGAGCTAAAAGAATTGAAAGGTCAATTGAAGGAACTACAAGATAAAGGTTTCATAAGGCCTAGTGTGTCACCTTGGGGAGCACCGGTACTGTTTGTAAAGAAAAAGGACGGCAGCATGAGAATGTGCATTGACTACAGAGAATTGAATCGAATCACTGTGAAGAATAAATATCCGCTACCAAGGATTGACGATTTGTTCGATCAATTACAAGGTGCACAAATATTCTCGAAGATTGATTTGAGATCTGGGTATCATCAACTCAGAATCAAAGAGCAGGATATTCACAAAACTGCATTTCGAACCAGATATGGACATTATGAATTTCTGGTGATGCCTTTCGGACTTACGAATGCACCTGCAGCATTTATGGCATTAATGAATCATGTGTTCCGAGAATGGCTCGACAAATTCATCATAGTATTCATTGATGACATATTGATTTATTCCAAATCAAAGGAAGAACATGAAGAACATTTAAAGATGACATTGGAGAGACTACGACAACATCAATTATTTGCAAAGTTCGAGAAATGTGACTTCTGGTTGGATTCTGTATCATTTCTTGGACACATCATTGATACTCAAGGAATCCGAGTAGACTCAGCAAAGATTCAAGCCATTACCAATTGGAAAGTTCCGACATCAGTAACAGAAATTCGAAGTTTTCTGGGTTTGGCTGGATATTACCGAAAATTTGTGGAAGGATTTTCTCGAGTTGCATTACCCCTTACAAAGTTAACTAGAAAGGGAGTAAAGTTTGAATGGGATTCTAAGTGTCAGGCAAGTTTTGAGAAGTTGAAAGATCTACTTGTGACGGCACCTATTCTTACATTGCCGGATGGACATGAAGGATTTTGTATCTACAGTGATGCATCAAAGGAGGGGTTAGGTTGTGTACTTATGCAAAATGGAAAGGTGATTGCATATGCTTCACGACAGTTGAAAGAACACGAGATAAGGTACCCCACTCATGATCTGGAACTGGCAGCAGTGGTTTTTTGCGCTGAAGTTATGGCGACATTACTTGTACGGAACCACATGTGATATCTACACTGATCACAAGAGCTTAAAGTATATTTTTACTCAAAAGGAGTTGAATATGAGACAGAGAAGATGGTTAGAGCTGATCAAGGACTATGATGTGAAATTGCACTATCATCCTGGAAAGAGTAATGCGGTAGCAGATGCATTAAGCAGGAAGAGTTATGGATCAATGCTATTGACTACGCAACAGAAACTCATTGACGAGATGTCAAAGTTAAATCTGAATGTTGAATCAAGAGACGACCAAAACGGGGCAACGATATTGTGTAATCTCATGGTGCAACCTGATCTTATTCTCAGGATTAAGGAAGCACAATCAAAGGATCCTATGTGGCAGACTTTCTTACAAAGAGCTCAATCAAACCAAGAAAGTTTTAGAATGCATGAAGATGGGACTTTGAGATTCAATGATAGACTATTCGTTCCAGCTGTATCAACACTCAGGGGCGAAGTCTTACAATATTCACATCAGACAATATTGGCCATGCATCCAGGACAGAATAAAATGTATCAAGATGTGAAACAATTATTTTGGTGGCCAGGAATGAAGCAAGATGTCGTAAAGTTTGTGTCCAAGTGTTTAGTGTGTCAACAAGTGAAAGTTGGAAGACAAAAGCCAGCAGGGACACTGAGAAACTTGGATATACCAAACTGGAAATGGGAGCATATTACTATGGACTTTGTGACCGGATTGCCCAAAACTACGACACAAAAGGATTCAGTTTGGGTTATTGTTGATCGACTTACTAAGTGTGCTCACTTTATACCGATGAAGAAGACTACATCAATGAATGATTTAGCAAGGCTTTACATTGATCAAGTGGTGTGTTTGCACGGGATACCAGTCAGTATCATATCTGATCGAGATGCTCGATTCACCTCACAATTCTGGAAGAGTTTACAATCTGTGTTGGGAACGAATTTGAAATACAGTACAGCTTTCCATCCACAGACGGACGGACAGTCTGAGAGAACGATTCAGATCCTCGAGGATTTACTTAGAACATGTATTTTGGATTTTCAAGGACAGTGGGATCGTCATCTGAAACTGGCAGAGTTTGTGTACAATAACAGTTATCAATCCAGTATTCAAATGGCACCATTCGAAGCTTTGTATGGAAGGAAATGTCGAACACCACAGTGTTGGTTTGATGTTGGGGAGAAAGTATTGGAAGGACCAGAGTTGATCAAACTCACGAATGAGAATGTGTCCATCATCAAACAGAGATTACTTGCAGCGCAGAGTCGACAGAAAAGTTGGGCTGATGTTCGCAGACGAGATTTAGAATTTCAGCAAGGGGATAAGGTATATTTGAAAGTATCACCATTCAGAGGAGTAATGAGGTTTGGCAAGCATGGGAAGTTAAGTCCGAGATTCATAGGACCATATGAAATCTTGGAAAGAATAGGAACTTTGGCTTATCGACTTGCTCTACCTCCGGAATTAGATCGAGTACATAATGTATTTCACGTCTCGATGCTCAGGAAGTATGTTCCAGATGAAAGTCATGTGCTTAAGGCAACAGAGATTGAAGTATCCAAGGAGTGTACATATTCAGAATATCCTATCAAGATACTCGACCGTCAAGAGAGAATTCTACGAACTAAGACAATTCCTTTTGTAAAAGTTCAATGGAGCAATCACTCGCCTGATGAAGCGACATGGGAAAAAGAAGAAGAACTGTATTCTAAGTATCCAGATATAAAACATGATACAAGTTTCGAGGACGAAACTTTTTAGAATGTATGGAGATTGTAATGGCCCAATTTTAATGAAAATTATTGGTCCAAATTTTTAATTTAAATAATAACAATAATAATAATAGTAATAATATTAACATTTATATTTTAAAAAAAAAAAGAAGAGAAATCGTGAAGAAAAATAAAAAAAAAAAGAAGCTGAACGCGCTTTTCCATTTCACTTTCTTTACGTCTCCACTCCTGCACCTTCGCTTCACATTCATTCGTCCGTTTCCTTTGCTTGTTTCGCCTTCGTCTTCCACAACCGATCGCCTCCTCTTCGTCCATTTATTTACTCCCAATTGTAACTGGTATAAACCCTATTAAGTTTCTGTCAAACAAGAATCCATAGCCATTTTTTTCTCCGTCTGATTTCAAGTTCAGAAAAGAAATCTCAGATTTTGTAAATTCGATTTTTGAGTTCGAAAATCCATCCAAATTCGAGTAGTAGCAAGCAATCAAGAGGAATTCGGATTTGGACATCAATTGGTATGAATTCGAATTTTTTTTTAAGTTTTGAAATTTTCTGTTTTCAATTTTTAATTGCTGTTTCGATTTTTAATTATTGTGTTTAGGTTAGTTGGATATAAATTGAAGTTTTAGGGGTTTAATTTGTCAAGAACAAATATTTAGGAACTAATTCGAAAATTTCTGGAATTTTGAAGAAAGATTTTTCTGGAAATTTTGAAGACTTTTTCGAAGGATTTTAGGATCGAGAATTTTTATCTGATTTTGAAGAAACTGAAATGGTATTTTGTTTAAATATGAGACTGAATTTTTGAAGAATTGGGATGTCATTTTGGTTCGAAAATTTTATTATGCATTTTGAAGATTTAGGCAGTAAAGAGGAGATGTTATGGTGATGTATATTGGTTCGAAAAATATTCTGGAAATTTGTATGTTAATTCGAAAATGATGATGGATTTCAAAGAGTTAGGATTATGTAGGTTGTTTTAGAACCAAGTTAAATGAATATGGTTTTGATAATGTTGAAATGGATAATAGGGAATCTTTGACATATCGGAGATTGTGGGAAGGTTTGTAGCTTGAACATTGTTAAGAAGCTTTGAGGTACGTAAAGGGAGTTGCAATTTTCCGCAAATTATTTTAAGTATTTCGTATTGTTTATTTTGAAATGATTTTTGGATAGTAAGCATGCAAGAATTATTTTGAAAGATGATTTTTGATAAGAAATGTATTTTGTTGAAAAATAGAATTTTGAATAACATTTTATTGTGTGTGAAAAACTATTTTGAAAGGCCATGTTTGTCTTGATTCGGTGAATACGATTTGAGGTTTGTGAACTGTGGATATTTTCGTTTCGTTGTGGCTCGCATTGCGACGAGGATAAAAACGCGCATACTTTCGGCTCGTTGGCGACGAGAATAAAGAAACGCATTTCGTTTTGCCCGAAGACAGAGGGGGTATAATATCTGTCGATACCCTTCCAGCGGGTATAGTCTGGAATGATATCATTGTGTCACATCCGTATTTGAGTATGCATTTGTTTCATTACAGCATGGCTATGTTTAATGATTAATTCTATAATGTTAAGACATTATATGATATTGTTATTCGTTTCCGTTACGTTTCGTTGGTTATCAGTGCAGTTATCTCCGTTATGATTCCGTTTGTGAAAGTTTGATTCCGTTAACTGCTCTGATTAAACCATATATGTGTGAAAGTTATTTTGGATATGAAAGTATATTATTTTTCGTCACATTATGAAAAATGATGTTTTTGACCTTTTATCAAATGTTTATTATGCTTACTATAAAATGCTGCAACTTACCTTTACCTGTAATGTGACATATTACAGATGGAGTTGAAGACTTAGATGATGCGGGGAATATTTAGATAAGCAATGGAAGTCTAATTATTATTATGTTGAGAACTTTATATTTTGAGGACTTGAGTACTTTATTATGTTTTTAGTTGTTTTTGGATATTGAGACTTCAATTGGGTTTAGTATTTTGATTTTTATGATTTTGGTATTGTGGTTGTAGTGATCTGGTAGATCACAGGGCACAAATTTTAAGAGGAGACTCTGCCCATATTTTTCTAAGATAAAAGTCACGGGTAAATAATTTATTAAGTCAACATTGGATAAGAATTAAAAAACGTTTCCGCTAGACATAAGTTCATAAGTTCAAAGTGATATTAAGTTTTGAATTGAGTGTAGCCTTGTATTCAAGCAATTGAATACGGCGGGCGACCCGTCTGGGCGGGCCGTCACATAGTCTAAATTACATTAATACCAAAACTTCACATTGCTATAAAATGATTCGTCCTCTGTTACGGACCAAAGTTCTAGCCCAAGCCTCGAACATAATAGGCCAGCAATTGAAGCCCAAGAAGAGAAACCCACCAAATATGAGGAGGGGAGAGTCAGTTAGAGGGGAGAGAAGAATAAAAGGGAGAGCGGCAGTGAAGGAGAGGCATTCCAGAATTTACCTTGAGGTTGTAAGCAAGCTTAGGTTTGGGCAAGGGAGGATCTCCTTCCTTGAGTAATATCTAGCAGAGTGTTATTTCTTCTTCATGTGTTTCTTCTCTTTTCCATTCAGTAAGCAATATAGCGTGAAATTTCTAAAATTCTATCGTGTATTGATCTTAAATCAGTCTACTGTGTGCGAATGATTTTTGGCTCCTAACAATTGGTCTGGCACTGCCGGTCGAACGCTAAGGATACAACATCATGGCGACAATGTTTTTTGGTTGGGATGTGCCGAGGTTCAACGACAGTAATCCCGGGATATGGCCTCTACAAGTTGAATATTATTTCAGGGTCAATGCTACACTATGGCAGGATTGTGTACAACTTACGTTCATGACTATGGAGGGGGTGGCTGACTCGTGGTTCTACTGGCTTACACTCCGATGTCCTGATCTCACATGGGATTGCTTAACCAAGGATTTGATATAGACATTTGGGGAGGAGAATCAACCACGTTCCTTGAAGAGGCCCTGGAATGCATGCAACAAAGTTTGAGAAAGATGGAGGCAGGGTTGGGAAAGCCGATTATATATGTCACAGGGATCTTAGAAAAAAAAGAACACGCTGAAGAAAAAGAAGAAACAAAAGAGATTGAGGGGATACATCGTGATATTGAGATGACTGACGAGAATATGTTGTTCCATGGAAACCATGAGGGAACTGAGCTAGGAGGTCACAGGACATGCAGCAGACGACAATGGCATAGGGATATAGAATGGGCCCAATCTTTTGGCGTTGGATTCTCAAAGACGAACGAGAAGACCAAGTGGTTTCAGGAATTGGTAAAGAACATTCCATACTATTCTTGGGAAAGTCTAGCAGAAGAATTTATCAATAGATAATGTGGTCGAAAAGCAAGAAATGCCCATAAATTAGTTGTTAAATCGATGAAGGAGAAGGGTGGAGGGTAGGTGCTATGGAGGAGAAATTCAGTAGGATATCCAGGAGGCTGACCGGGCGACGGGATGGGCCGTACGATGAATGGTTAAAAGTGGCGATGTGGGGGCATGGTGTGGTGGCTGTGTTTCCGCGATTGGAGAGGCTGAGTAAAGTCAGTGAGAGCAACGTATCAAACGTGGGGAAAAAGGGCTCAGAGAGGAAATGTTGAGGGGAATGATATCCAACGGGCTATCCACACTCAGCTGGGCTTTAACCTTGGACTTTTTCCTTGAAAAGAAAAGTGGCAAAGTAATTTTATAAGCTGCCATTCAAAATCAGAATTGGGCCCAAAGGAATTATGCAATTCGATTAAATCTCTCATTATTGCTTGTAGCGATAAAATACAGAGATAGGAAAAGGGAAAAAAATCTATAGGGTGTTGGAAGGATTGGCTCGTTCACAGGAGGAAGGCCGGAGAGTCACTGTCAGCCGATAGAAAGACTAGCGGCTCACCGGCGGTTAACAGAAAGGACGGGGAGAGGACGAGACAGGAGTTGGAGAAGGTGATCGCAGCTGATATATTTGACCGAGAGGCTGAAATCGTGAATCTCGATCAACAATCTGCAATAAATTGGGTGGGTTTTCTTGGGTTGAGAGAGGATGGGTTGTCCTTTAATGCGGCGAGAATGGGTATGATGGAGGGGCCCAATTTATTGAAATCTATATTGTATTTCATCTCAATACATATGAAGAGGATGGGGGAATTGAGGGAGATTGTGGGGTTAAGTTTGATTCATGCGATCAAGAAATTGGGTTTGGGGGATAGGAGTTTCAAGATTGGGCTATTCACTTGGCCCAAATACATAATATGGGCCAAGCAACTGAGTCTCTATCCCTAGCATCAAGAATTGGCAATAGGGCAATGAAGAAACTTGACAGAAGCATCGAACGACAACAGGTGAGCCGTGGGTCGACGACGTCAGTGGGGTCGGCGGTTGTCGCTGTACATGGTGAGGGCCGCGACCAAGACAACATGCAAGAAGGAAGGAACAAAGCTGCTGAAACTTCAGATAAGTATGCATCAATTACCTCACTAAGCTTAAGTTTACATATGGATAAGTATGGGGATGATGATTCCAATCCGCGGGGGACTTCAAGCGCAAAACTTGCTACTGGAAGTAACTGCGTTGATTTTTTGGGGAATATTTTGTGTACAATGGAAGGATTAGGGGCTTTCGGCTTTCGGCTTTCGGCATTTGAATCGTTATTCTATTTTTTCTGGCGAGTATCTGAGACAGGGTTATGTAGATGCATACATTGCGTATGAGTTGATTTATGATGAAAGAAAAGATGGTATATTTGGTATAAGAAATGTAGTGTGTTCTTGGCCCAGTGGCTATGGGGTTTTTGACCAGGAATTAACCGCAGAGGTGAATGCTCTTCAGGATCGTGGTCCAGCAGATTTGTTTACAAGTTACAGAATGCAAACATCGGTATTCTATCCTTCAGCTTCTTTGATTGACGGTGTGGGTCAACAATTATACTGGTTTGGGTTGTTGGACAATGTTTTATCCCTATTATCCTGATCGGTGAAGTACCAGATGCTAACAAACAATGGGATAGAGGACGAAAAAAAACTTCTAACTCTAGCCTTGAGGGCAAGACTGAAATTGAGAAGGGTGGTGTTGTTACAGACCAAAGTTCTAGCCCAAGCCTAGAACATAATGTGTCAGCAATTGAAGCACAAGAAGAGAAACCCACCAAAATATCAAAGAATTGGCAGAAAACATGGGGAGGAGGGGAGAGTCAGTTAGAGGGGAGAAAATAATAAAAGGGAGAGGGGCAGTGATGAGAGGCATTCCAGAATTAACCTTGAGATTGTAAGCGAGCTTAGGCTTGGGCAAGGGAGGATCTCCTTCCTTGAGTAATATCTAGCAGAGTGTTATTTCTTCTTCATGTGTTTCTTCTCTTTTCCATTCAGTAAGCAATATAGTGTGAAATTTCTGAAATTCTATCGTGTATTGATCTTAAATCAGCCTACTGTGTGAATGATTTTTGGCTCCTAACATCCTCCCAGAAATTGGGCGTGGTGGAACGATATTGTCTAAATCTTTGATGACCTCCGGTATTACTCACGACAATTTCCTCCTTATCCATAACATGTATCTCAACCGAGATATTGGAACATTTCTCAGTTCAACTAGCGTAGTGAGTGATGAATCGCGAAGCACTCGGTGGTGGAGAGCAGCAAGTGGTGCCTAATCCCGTACTCAGAGGAGTAGACACAAACCAGGAGCTTCCTAATCCTGATTCTCTTCCCGAAACAAGAAAGTGGTAGCTTAATTAGAAAGGGTCAAACACAGAAGTAATTGAAAGGCACTGGTTTATTTGTCTTTCTTTCGGTCCTCTCAACTGACGCCCATTTCTTACTCCTTTCCAGGCCATAACTCCCCCTTCACGTGAGTCCATCCTGAAATGAGAATGAGAGCGTAGAACTATCGCTCGAGATGTAAGTTAATGAAATGGTCGGGCCCGCTATCAATTCAATCTATTAAAGATAGCCGGTGACTTCTGTAGAGCGACCACTTGTACGGCCTGAAGGAATTAAACATCTAGAGAAACTGTTCGAATCCCATTACTTCCGGCACGGAATCAAGGCCATCCGGTTAATAACCAACAAACAAAGAGACACGGGAGAAAGGAATTTCCCTTCTGGCTTCAACAAGAAGACGAGATACTAAATGAATTCAATGCGAACCATTGAATTCTGGCAGTAAACTAAGCTCAAAAGTTCGTTCTTTTTGTTCATCAATGGGACTTGAATATGCAACCTCCCGCGTTTTGCTTCTTCTTGACACACTCAAGTTTGGACTCTTTCCAATGGACTCTTTCCAATGAATGCCTTCAGGCATAGGTTGAGATGGACTAGCATCAAGAGAATAAGAATCACGGACATTCGTTTAGCATACGTTTTTTTCCACTTCCATTCAAAAAAGCATGTGCATGATCCCTAAGGGGGAAGCATCACTAAGAATAAGAAAGAGTCTCTATTGTTGATTTAGTTGTCTTCTTTCAAATCCACGAGCATGTGCATGATCCCCTTAGGGGGAAGCATCACTAAGAATAAGAAAGAGTCTCTATTGTTGATTTAGTTGCGTTCTTTCAAAACCCTAGTAGTCTAGCCATATCTTCCTTAAGCAAGAAATAACTCATAATCTGATAAACCCTCATTATTAATCATCTTGGGAAGGATCGAGTGGAATTTAATGGTGTTTGGTAGATCAAAATCCATGGTCTAATAATCAAACATTATGATTAGTTTATAAACCTCCTCTTCCTCTAGAGCATTTCAGCAGAATAGCCGTAGAAAGCACTACTTCCCACTTTTTTGATGTAGTTGCTCCGGTCTTTCTTTCTCAAGGGTATTTAGAGTGCTTTACAGAGCCCGGTATGACTGCTTGCTTCATTTTTTAATGCAGTTCGGGCGGGATCGAACGGAGGCTCACTGAACGAAAGGACAAGTCTGAACTACTATTAAAATGTGGTGTTCCGCGAAATATATTTCTGTAGAGCGTATGATGTCGATGGCCCGATGTAGAGCTTTCGGGCGAACTGATCTAGTTGAAACGTAAACTACATTTCTATCCCACACCTAAAATCCACTTATTTGGATGAATTTAATTCACATAAATTTCAAATTTACCCCCGTCAATTAATATAAGTAAACATAATAAAACTTCTGATATATGTTTAACATACAAGTAATATAAATGTAGGAGTTTGAAGTCTGTTTTTAAAACATCAAATTAAATCCATCCTTCATACTACAACCTCAAGTTATACACTGAGCACAAGTATCATCACCAGGTTGCAAGAATTTTTAATTAAATGGTTCTTTATTGTAATTCTGATATGATAGAAATGCAACACGTTGAGCATAGGGCTGTACATCAAAGCAGACTAATGAAATTGTTGCTAGAAGAATAATTGATAGCTATATAGATAGTTATGAGTTGTTAGTTGAGATAGGAGTTGTAGTCTAAAATGTATGAAAGGGACAATATATGCATATTTACATTCATTCAAGCATTAATCAAAAGATATTTCCCAACTCTCCAATTCTTCTTCCTCAATCCCCAATGCTTAGGAGGCCGAGCTCCCTCGAAGAAGCTCAAACCTATCAATGGTGCTCTCGTCTTCGAGCTCTACCTCTTCGGTTGATCCTCATTGGAGACAGTAGTACATTTGAAGAAAAAAAAAACAAAACAAAATCTGGTTCTCGACGATTTCAATTGGTTCGAAGAAGAAATGTGAATTGGAATTTGATTCCAGAAAGCTAAGCTGAATTCTGTTCGTATGTATTGGAATTCGTTGTGAATTGTGGTATGAGCTCTTCGATTTTCAGCAGCAGCTTGAGTGAAGATCGATCTGCTGCAAATGTTCAATTTTTCTGAAAATGTTTCTCGGTGATTCACGATAGCAACTTGCGTGAAGTTTTGATGCGTTTCTTCTGTCCTTGAATGTTCGAAGTTGATTCTCAAGCCGGTTATCGATTTGGAAATTGATAAAACGCGAAGGACAAACAAAAAAAATAAAAAACAAAAGAACAGACTGTTGAAACTCTTCAATCGTTGAGAATTCTTCTTCATGTATTGAATCTCACCGTTCGTTGCATTGTTCGCTGCATGACCCGAGTGATCAATTGCTGAAATTTTGTTTGTTCGTGAATTTGGACACTACTTGCGTCATTTGAGTTGCTCGTGAAATTGTTTTCATTGTCTGCCTAAATTGAAGAAAACAAAAAAGTTTTGTGCATATTGAATTCGTTGCCTTTTGGAGTTCACTCGCTTCTGTGCTACAGCAGACTAAGCTGTTCACAATTTTTGGAAATTATCGAACTACTTCGAATTTTTGGAAAGCAGATTAAATTTCATTGGTACAAATTTGCGGTGAATTGTCCGTGAGAGTGCTCGTGCCCTGATTGTCCAGGTGATTCATTGGTGTATGCGATTAAATTTGAGAAGTGTTGCGGTAATTGCACAACAAACCATCATTATGGGTCTTATCTTCAATTCCATGAAGGATGTTGCTATGCGATTTCAGCCATCATATACGAAATTCGGACATGGTTCACAAATCAATTCAGCCACAGTTCAACGATCACCATCCTTGTGCGTTGACGAGCCGCATCAAGTATCGGCTATCAATTATCATTTTCAACCACATTGGACAACGATTGGCTCATGTACGATTCAACAACCGGAGTTTCTTCCATTCGAAGTGCTTTGGCAAGTGAATTACGACAATATTCTCTCAAATCTCGTAGTGGTTGAAGATTGTCAAGGAAAATTTGAAGTCAATGCATCAATCCATGCTCCAGATAAAAGCATTGGTGGCGGATTGCTTCAACGAGCACACCAAACAAGGCGCGGACAGCGTACAAGAGCAAATCGAGCATACCGAAGCATCTCTTACAGGGGACGAGGAGGATCCTGAAATTGACGCTGGCGAAGACGCTGAAGGAAATAACCACCGATGAGGATGCTTCTGATCAAATTGAAGGTGAAGGAAAGGAAAAACTGGAGCATGATCCCGTTGAACACAATGCTCTAGTGACGGTTGCAATTTGAGCAAGAAAATGACATTATGAAGCAGCGAGAATTTTCTTATGAAATCGATTTGGTCCTACAGATTAGCAAATCAGTAAGAGAAGCTACACGCCGTGATTTCAGGGGAGTTGACTATGCTATTAAGCTTTCAACCGAGCTGCAGCTTAGCAAAGGAGTGATGCCACTGTTGATATATACATTCGGTGTTGTGGGGAACTGAAGTAAAAAGTAATCCATTCAGCCCTACTGTCTCGAGCAATTCTTTGGGAAAATTTGTCATCTTATTCGACCCACATCCAGCAGACCACGAAAGCTAAACCATCAGATACATTTAGGAAATTCTCTACAGAAGAAAATCACTTCTATATCATGACAGAAACATGGGAGCAGATTGGACACCACTCACAATCAATTGGACAAGGAATTAATGCATGTTCTCTTTTAGGATCACTCAAATATTGGTTCCTTGGGACGGGTTGTCTATGGAAGAAATTTATGCCACATTTTGCCCATCTCAGCGCAATTTTCTAGTGATACACCTTGAGGACAATGTGGTTTTTCACGGGGAAGGTAATGATATGAGGACTAGGTGGTTTTTCACGGGGAAAATAATGATATGATAGAAATGCAACACGTTGAGCATAGGGCTGGACATCTAAGCAGACTAATGAGATTGTTGCTAGAAGAATAATTGATAGCTATATAGATAGTTATGAGTTAGTTGAGATAGGAGTTGTAGTCTAAAATGTATAAAAGGGACAATGTATGCACATTTACATTCATTCAAGCATTAATCAAAAGATATTTCCCAAACTCTCCAATTCTTCTTCGTCAATTCCCAATTCTTTCGAGGTCGAGCTCCCTCCCTCGAAGAAGCTCAAACCATCAAATTCGGAGTATAATTCTTTAAAAAAAAAGACACTGCTGATCTTTTCTTTTTCTTTTTTCTTTTTTTTATCGAGAAACTACAATTTTTGTGGAAGAAGGGCATCCTTTTGTGCAGTTTAATTTGTCGGGGGTTTCATCCCCGGGCTACAGAAACTTACACATTATTGAAAAGGTAAGCCCGTCCCCGGCTGGTATCAAACGCCTTCAACAATGCTGGATACTTTTAAAATGAACGTACACAAGGAAAGTATAGATGAGAATTTCTCCAAGAAATAAATAAAAATCGACCTGGGTGACAATATCATTAGCCAAACCCAAATGGGTCTTGCAAGATTTGCATTTGAAAGCTTCGCCTTCCAGCTCAATTATCTCTCTCTTATTCAAATCACCCGATGGAGTCATCTACTTCGGAGAGGGACTCCACCACTTTATTCTATGATGCAATAATGTTTCACAGAAACAAACAACCTTTCTTTTTTCCGACGAGGAAATAAAAGCTTCGGCCAATACAAATTCCCACGATAAATGAGTTGAGGAGATATGGACAAAAGTTTCAAGATTCAGGGTTAAAACCGTCGAAAATAATTAGAAAATATGTCTTTATAATTTTTTCTAATTTTTTAAGTGGCCAAGAAACATGAAATAGTCGGGGAACTTGACTAGGTATCTTAAATCAAATTTGATATTTTAGTGAAAATTTTGGATTGTTAATTGGTATATGCTTAGGCGTGGATGGTCCTAGGCGTGAGTGCTACCATTTTTTTATTTTTACTGATAAATTAATGTTATCCAAGGTCCAAATTAGTTTAAAAGCTGGACCATATATTTTGAAGAAGAAAAGTTTATTGATACTGCACCATTGATTGTGTCAAAGAAATGAAGTAGTCGAAAGGAACCGCCCCAGCCACCACACCCAAAAAATTATGTATACAAGGAAAAGGAAAAAGAAAAATCTAGGTAATGTTTGGATTTTGTATATTTGCGTGTCTTTTTCTGAAATTGTATTATAAAATATAACCTACATTTAATTTCATGTTTTAAAATTATGCAGAAAATACATGAAATGATATATATCCTCGATTGTGGTATATGCAATGCATGTGAGAGAATTTACAGCCAGAATATTCTGGAAATTGTTCCCAAATATTGTTTAGGGGATAAACGCACTATTTAAAATTATTCAGGGGTTAAATGCATATTTTGAAAGGTTAAGACTGATGTGCTAAAGATAGTGAACGTTATGGGTTATCCTTTTTTTACCCTAAATGTTATGTCATATCATATGTTTAGTTTTTATTGGATAATATATTACATTACACTATATTATATAATAATATTATAGTAGAATATTTTTATGAAACTAAATAAAAGCAGTTGTTATTTTGAATTGTGAATATGAAGAAATAGATTTTTTAGAAAAAATTAATATGCGATAGTAATGCGTGATTTACATCTTTACTATGCGAAACGTCTCCAAAAAATGAATCCAGATTTATGATAATATATATAAGCCTAACGAACACAAATTCAAATTCCTACCATTCCACATTGAGTGCTTTGCCCTAGACTCCTAGTTCAACATAAGAATTTGCCGAAAAAATATTGAATTTAAATAAGAAATTCCAGTAATAATGGACTGACAAAAAAATTAAATTAACTTAAAATGTTAAAATAATTTAGTATAATTTGTAACATTTAAAATAAAGAATACAAATGATAATTACCTTTACAAATTCTGATTTTGGTCACATATACGTATACACATATGTATGAATATCTGCAAAGATTTGATCATCATTGTCATTATGAAATTCCATAAACTTGCACTAATCTGGCAGTTGGCGTGCCGCAGTTAAATCTGTGCATTTGATAGTCTCCCCATTTACTCCCCAATCCTTACCCACTCTCCTGCCCAATCTAGTAAAGGGCAGTGCAGTGGTTGATAGACGGATACTGTTGATGGTAGCATCAAATTTTCTAATCCAATAGTTTATATACCCGAGGAACTGCTGATGATAGCATCAAATTTTTTTCTGTAGCGAGGGTAGCATCAAATTTCTCCATGGATAACGAAACCTGTATACTTTACTTAATGTACCATACTCTTACATACATATATGCATTATTTCATATGTAAGAGGCTAAGAGCAAAATTTATTGCAATTAAATTTTTTGTCGTACTAAAAAACAAACCTACCATTTTCGTTTGCCTTAAAAGTTATTGGTGTCCATATCACAATTTTCCGACATGCCAAGTAGCAAGGACCAGATCTGATAGTGATGTTACGAAATAGTACCGTGTACCCGTTTTCAACATAATAATTGTAAACCCATAAATATGTTGGTTAGATATAGACTGTGGACGACAATTCATGCACCAACAAATATAAAAACAATAAATCATGGTTTGATAAGAATAATATTTTTTTAGTAATTACAGTATAATGGCAATTAAAAGAATCATTACATTAAAAACACAAACCAACATTAAATTATAATCAAAAACTACTAAACCAATGAACACCAACAAAATACAAATTACAACCTACAATCAACAACCACTAAGCCAATGAACATCAGCAAATAGAAACAAAGGCAAGTACATTAGAATTCTTGTTTGAACAAGAATTTTTGTGTTGATGCATGCACCGGGTTACCTCGTATATGAAACATGTGACGTTACCATCTTTAAATAAGAACATAACAAATTGTGTAATAAAAACATAAAATACCAAAAACACATTTTAGAACATTAACTAGAGCAACAAAGTAAAATAACCACAAAGAAAATGCATTCCATGAAAATTGCGACCTGATTTTATGATAATTTCTAGAATAGCTGAGGTACACAACATAAATTTACTGCAAATTAATCTTACTTGCATAGATTAATACTAAAATTTTAATGAAGCTTAAGACCATAGATTATTAATTAGAAACTCCACATGCAATCAAGCTCGATGGGGCCTATCTTCTTATTCTCCGGCGGAGGAAATTGGCTGACGGAGCCATACCCAGATATCAGATCGACACCACCGCCTAGCATGGATGGTGCAGAAATACCGGTGAAAGTGTGAGGCAGCTGAAGATTTTCTTGAAGTGACCTCAGGCTCAGAAATGCCGAAGTTCCTAGGCTGTGCCTTGGAAAATGGGAAGCAGAAGATGAGGCTGACAGATCATGCATTAGTGAGTTCATGGGAGGCAGCGGCGGAAACTCGAAGAGTGAATTGTGATTGGAACTGGGCCGTTCGGTGGTGGAGAAGGTGGAGAAACAGGGCACGTGCTCCTTTGATTTGCCGTAGGCGACATTGTAGGAGGAGCTGTCGTGGTCAGTGGAGGTGGCCGAGAGTTCGAGAAGCGGCGGCAGTGAAACTGAAGACGGGGAGCTGACTTCTTGGATGCCAGGCCTCTTCTTCCCACCGCCTCCGGCAGAACCACCGGCGCCACCCTTTTGAAAAACCCTCGAAATCACCCATTCGTCCTAGAAGGAAAACAAGTGATAATTCACGACAACATGCAGATGTCAAGTACAAATGTACAATCAAATTACACATCAAAGATCACATTCTTAGAAATAATACGTTCAATCAAGTCAATTACTTGATATGATTCAACGTTAAAACTTAAAACCGATGTTTTGAAAACCGGACAGGCCAGTTTCAACCGGTGCTTGATCCGGTCCAGTTGACCATCTAAAACCGCCATGCTAAAAAACCGATAGGAACCGGATTAAACCGATCAAGAACCAGTTCAATCAGTGAACCGATCTATCAGTTTAACCAGTTGTTTCTTCATTTTTCTTTTTCTTTTTTTAAAAAATTTAATTTTTAAATATTTGTTAAAATTATAATTCAAATTTTTTGAACAAAAATATATTATATTACATTAATTGTCATTGAAATAATTATAAAATAATATTTATATATATGTCAAAAAATAGATAAAGGTGCCTTGTGATTATAAATAAATATGTTTAGTTTCTCGTAAATTATAAATTATAAAAAGATGTAAATCGTTTCATAATTTTTAAATATTTTCTTATTATTTTTGGGCATTGGATATCTGGTTATTATTATTCTTATTATTATCTTTTATATTGGATATCTGGTTTGATCTGATTTTTTAAGTTTGATATGTTAATGTTACGTTAGTGTAATAATATTTGTTGATTGTGAACAACATGAAACTAAAACAAATACATTACATATATTTTATAAAAATTAGACTAGATATTATTATATAATATTGACTTGTGGTTCAACCCGATCTTCAAAACACTGCTTAAAACTACTCTCTAATCACCTGTAACCTTGGTCTTCTCCATTCGATTTTCACACAATCCAATCAGACAGCATTAAATAGCCGACAATACACACAAGGAAGCAAAAATTAAAACGCTGAATAAGAATATGAAGTTCTATCGTTTTCATCATGTGGAATGTCAAATGCCAGTCAAGTGTTGGACAGACAAGGAAGGCTACCATGCCAACAATACAACAGTCATTTAAATTTCAATCTCAAGTAATCTCTAACAATATCAACCGATGTTCATGAGAAAACTTCTATGTATATGTAATATATAAGTTACCATCGTCAATTAAAACCAATTAAAAAAACGAAATGTTTTAAATATCAAGAAAATAAACGTACCTTGGAATTTCGGGACAAATAATGATATGCCAGCTTTCCTTCGAGACGGTACTCATGCATGACCCAGTTGCTCTTCTCTCCTTTTGGAGCCCTGCCCAAGTAGAAAACTAGGGTTTTCTTCATGCCCGCCAGCGAGCAAGTCTTCGAGCTGTGGATTTCCCGGTCTTTGCCAGTAGCTTTCCAGTAGCCGGCATCTGTAGCACGGTTAGTCCTTACCCCGGTTGGGTACTTCCGGTCACGCAGGCTGAAAAAGTACCATTCTTTCTCTCCCATTTTTGCTCTCCCTACACGCAGAATTCCATGCAACATAAGCGCAAAAACCATGTAGAAACCAAGTAAATTTCTGTGCACTTTTAGTTTTTTACCACATTATTAGGAAATGAAAAACTAGCAAGAAAAGATTCTTAAAGAATCTACCCGGGAGATGCCATGGCTCGCACTTGTTCAGATCAACTTCAGCAATGGCTCTGCTTGTAAAATTGCTGTCGAGAACCTTCTTCAAGAGGTAATAGGTGATCAGTTCTTCATCAAGCGGGTGGAATCTGAACCCTGGTGGAAGATGTGATTCCTGGCTTTCGTGTAAGGCGCGGTAATCCTCCATTTCAGGCAATCCAAGAAACCAAATACAGAAATTCAAAGGGAAGAAATTATCCTACTTAAAAGGGTGTGACAAGAAAACAAACCTAGACTAGAAACAAGGGAAAAAAGTTGGACAAAAAGAGACACATTATCACACATATGAATTGGGACTTGGAAAGAAAAAATATAAACCATCAGGCACTGTTATGCTTGTTTTGTAGCTGCGGAAAAGGTAACGGGAGGATTAAACATGGGGAAAAGAGATGGAGTGTAACAAGGGGGACGTAGTGCTCATGGGGATTTGGTGAATCGAGTTGCAGGAATAAAGGCAAAATAATAATAATAAGTAGGTATATGGCTGGGAAAAAACTGCACTTCTGGGCTGTCCTCTTCTGCAAGTTCTGAACTCCCTGCACTGCCTAGTCTCTGCACCCTTATCACATCCATAACGTCATGGGACATTTAGGGTTTGTTTGATGATGCTCTTAAGGAATAGTGTCCTTATGGGCATCATCACCATTCATTTGGAATCTTTTTTAAAAAAAGAAAAAAAAATTCTAAATGGATGGTGGATGATGCCCCTGAGGACAGTGCCCTTAAGGGCAGCAAACAATGAAATCGACATTGGGGGGTTTAGGTTGTTGTTATCTTTTAGCGTTGTGTTATTGAGGATATACAACATTTTGGATAAGAATATTTACATCTAATATGGATGATAATATTCATCTCCTCCTATGATTGATGTATCCTTAAGGACACTATCATTGATTGAGGGTAGCATCAAACATAATTCATAAGGGGAGCGGGTATTTCATAGATATGTATTTATATATTTTTTTATGTTGGTAACAAACGGTTCATATAAAAAAATTCGGGGAAGCTGTGAACTGATGTATATATATACGTGTACGTGTATATATATAAGATCAGTTACAGTATGCGTGCGTGTGCAGGTATTTTCCATGTCAGTGAAGAAAATGAAAGGGATGAAACAGAAGTAGTTTAAAAGGGAAGGAGTGGGGCCTGGGGGAGAAAATAGAGATATTTTCTTCATGAAATTCACCATTCTCGATAAAGCTGATTCATATATCAGCGCGCTGTACACACATTATAATAATAATAATAATAGCGTAAATTATATCTAACTACCTAATGAAAGCTGAAATAAATACAAATATCTCTGTATTAAATAAATTAATATATTAATTATTGTGTTTTTTTTAAATAAACATATAAAGACTTGACTAATATTAATAGATGCTTAAACCCATATATAATATTAATTAACATTTAAACCTTAATATTTTTTTAAAAAATAAGCAAATATAACTGTGTTTTAAAAAAATAAATATTAAATAAACCCTATCTTTTTAAAATAAGCATAGAAATTAAAAAAATTAAAAAATAAAAAAATTATTATTTTTTAAAATAAACCGTATTGTTTTAAATTTTTAAACAATGAGTTGAAAAATCTTTTAAAAAAATTAAAACAAATTGGGTGAAATATATAAAAAACATACTTCAATAATTAATCTTTTCTTTCTTACATAATTTTATACTTATAGTGTTCTACCATATTTTTTTAAGACATTGAATGTTCTTTTTATAATAACCAAATGTTAATTTTTTGACGAAATTTGTTTATGTTGTTACGTTTTATAGAACTAACATTTAGAATTCATTGTTGATTGCCTTAAACACATGTTTGTATCCCTCTAAATAATTCAATCTTATGCTTGTTATGGCTATTATATGCTTTATAAGGAACATGTGTAAAATTTGGCTATGTGTCAACATATATGTGATATGATTATTTGAATTTTTGTACTTTTTGATTATCACAAAAAGTGGGAGAATTTTGTGATAAACTTGAAGTTTAATTCATGCATAGTTGGAGGGGGAGAGTTTTTATAGGCATGTGTTGGGGTGCAACAATTGCCTCTGCTTTGTGATCGATCGAACCACATGGCGCTTGTGCCAGTATATGGTTGAAAAGATTGATGTTGCGCCATTACCCTTAACTATAGTTATTGGTAAAGCGGTAAGCGCTCGATCCTACAATTGGTATCAGAGCCAAGGTCGCGTGTTCGATTCCCATGAGTTGCAGAGAGTGCAATTATTGGGGGAGGGATTGTTGGGGTGCAACAATTGCCTCTGCTTTGTGATCGATCGAACACGTGGCGCTTGTGCCAGTGTATAGTTGAAAAGATTGATGTTGCGCCATTACCCTTAACTATAGTTATTGGTAAAGCGGTAAGCGCTCGATCCTACATCATGGTTTGAGGGGGAGAGTTGTTTGCTTTATGCTTTACTTGGTTATCTTGTATGTGCTATGCAATTGTTAAGGGGGAGTCATGTTTACTCTCATTTCATGCATATTACATATTCAAGTTTATCAAGTTTTGTGATCATCAAAAATGGGGAGATTGTTGAGCCTTAAACGCATGGTTGAGTTTAATGCTTAATTTATCCCCGGATTATTTTTGAGTTTTGATGATCAACAAAACTTGTGTTTGTTATACTAATGTGTCTACTTAGTGTACAGGTTTAAGGGTTAAAAAGTGGATTGAATGAAGAAAATCAAGTATGCAAAATCTGGTCTGGATAGCCCCAGGCGATGGCAGCCAGGAAGGCATCGCCACGCTCATCAACAGAGGCGACGCCGAGGCTCGCGCGCAGGGGGAGTTCGCCGGAAGCGATGGCCTGATCACCTGAGGCGATGTGTTGAACGCCTGAGGCGATGGAAGCTACGCCTGAGGCGATGAAAGATTTGGAGCAACCGAGGCTACGACATTGATTTATGGGATTGATCGCCTGAGGCGATGCGTGCATTATGGTGACCGTTGGGGCGCGGCGATGGTGATCGCCCGACCGAGGCAATGTCCGAGGCGATCGAGGAGTGATTAAAGCCTTGAGTGTAGCAACGGCTAGTAGGAGCTTTGAGGGTCTCCTACACTATAAATATGGGTGTTTTTGAGCATTTTAAAGACAAGAAACAAGCCTACAAACTTCAAGAAAGCTTTGCTTATTCAAATTTCATCTAGCATTGCAAACTCCATACATTTGTGTTGTATTGGAGTTTGTGATTCATTTCTTTTGTGAGAGTCTTGTGTTCTTCATGTTGTTACACCGTGAAGGTGTTTGTTGAGTTATTGTAAGGTCCTCCAACATCGACGCAAGTTGAAAATTGTAAAAGCCATCAACAAGAAAAGTTGGTGCAAGTGGTGTGGCTATCCTTGGAGCCTTAAGGCCAAGAAGACTCGTGAAGAGTGTTGGTAACTCGGGAAGAGTTTTGTGTGGCTATCCTTGGAGCCCTTAAGGCCAAGAAGACTCGTGAAGAGTGTGGTGCTCGTGAAGAGCTTTTTGTACTCGGGAAGAGTGTGTTGTGGCTAACTTGGAGCCCTTAAGGCCAAGATCTTTTTCGTTCTAGTGGAACCTCGGTTAAAGGTTTTCTAACCGGGAAGAGGAGACGTGGGCGATTCATCGCCGAACTTCTATAACAAATCTTTGTGTCATTTACCGCTTTATTTTATTTACGCATTTATTTACTTCTTCATTTTATTTATTTATTAATTGACTTGAAGTCTTCCGCGGCGCAAACTCTTTTATTTTGCAAATTCATTTTAAAACGCTAAAGTAGCCAAGGAACCTCATTCACCCCCCTCTTCGGTTCCAACAATATGAATCTCCATAATCAATTGGATAATGCCTCAACCTCTCATCATTAACGACATAAGTGCCTAGAATATGATCAGTTACCTTAATGGATCCATACGGGTATATCTTGGTAACAGTGAATGGTCCAACCCATTAAGTCTTTCGATTGCTTTGGAAAATGCGAGGTGGTGGTGCTTTATGTAATTTGACTGTCTCTCTCTTCATGGATGTCTTTTTTTCTCTTTTTGATTATCTGCCTACCTTGGCTTCACTATATCATGACTCTTACCTTCTTCAGTCTCTAATTCGGTCTTCACCTTCATCTCATCAGTACCTTGCACCACATCAACAAGCAAAGTGTCAATCATGTTAACTTTTTAATAATCATGCTCGTTGTGTGCGTGTGTTGAAGATTTAAACATATTGAATGTAACCCGATCCTCCTACAAGGAAGATCAACTTCCATCCTTCAACATCAATGATGGCTCTTCCAGTAGCTAGGAATGGGCGTCCCAGAATCAATGGCATGCTCACATCCTCCTCCATATCCAACACTAGGAAATCCACCAGAAAAGTGAATTGATCTATTTTGACTGGCACATCCTCGACGATTCCTAGTGGGTAGGTGATAGACTTGTCCGCCATTTGCAACACCACCCTTGTGAGCTTCAGCTCTCCCAGTCCAAGTCGCCTAAAAACAGACAAAGGCATTAAGTTAACACTAGCACCCAAATCTCATAACGATTTAATGGAATAAATAGCCCCAATAGTGCAAGGAATAGAGAAACTCTCTGGATCTTTTAACTTGGTGGCCTATTTCTTTTGCACAATAGCACTACATTCCTCAGTAAAAAAGGCAGTCTCGTGCTCTCCCAATTTCTGCTTCTTAGATAACATTTTCTTTAAGAATTTAGCATAATTTGGCATTTCTCATAACGCATCAATAAATGGTATATCTATATGCAAATTCTTAAGCATGTCTAAAAATTTGGAAAAGTTTGAATCAACCTTCGCCTTATTAACTGCTGCAAGAAATGAGAGAGGAATGTGTACCTTTTCTTGTGGTGTGATAGGTGTAGTGGCTCCAGTGTGCTTACCCTTGTTGCGTGGTTGCTCTCTCCTCTTGCTTAATTGCAATCTTTTTGGTCTCCTTCTCGTCACCAAGTTCCTTTCCACTCCTTAGGGACGGCATTAGCATGCTCCCTTGGATTCTTCTCTGTGTCACATGGTAGAGTTTCTTGTGCTCTCCCAACCAAGATGGTTTCCAATTGTCCTACAAGAATCTCCAAGTGTTTGATAGATGATTCTTGATTATTCATCCTTGTTTCAGTTGAGGATATGAACTTGGTCAGTAGCTCCTCCATGCTCGGCTGTGGTGGATAAACCCAGTGGTGGTTGTCGATGATACCTCAACCCCGTATTGTATGTATTTGGGTAGGGGTCGTTTTGTGGCCGGTTTCCTACATAATTCACAGCTTCATTAGTTTGAACGAATGGGTTACCTGCTTGGCATTCAACGCTGGGATGATTGCCTCCGCATAGGTCACAAGTAAGGACTTGAGCTTTCATCATTGTCATGATCATGCTGTCTAGCCTCTTGTTCAATGCCTCAATTTGGATGGCCAAAGCAGTAACATCGCTCACTTGATGAGTTTCAGCTTGCTTCTTTGGCACGTTCCTTTCAGACTGCCACTGATAGCTATTAGTAAAAATCTCCTCTAAAAGTGTATAGGCATCTTTCGGTGTTCTTCTCATAATGGTACCTCCCGATACTGCATCAATCATCGAACGATTAGCGGAAAATAAACCATTATAGAATGTTTGTACCTAGAGCCAGATGGGAAGGCCGTGATGTGGGCATTTCCTCAATATGTCTTTGAAGCGTTCCCAAGCCTCGTACAGTGTCTCTGGATCATGTTGCATGAAAGTAGTGATGTCACTGCACATCTTCGCAGTCTTTAATGGTGGGAAGTATTTGGATAGAAATAATTTCACCATCACATCCCACGTAGTGATAGAACCTGCAGGCAAAGAATGCAACCATGATTTAGCTTTGTCCTTTAATGAAAAGGGAAAGAGTTGTGACCTGATGGCGTCGTCGGTGACACCATTGTGCTTGAAGGTATCGCAGATCTCCAAGAAGTTGGAGATATGAGTATTAGGATCATCAGTAGGCGATCCTCCAAATTGCACAGAGTGTTGAATCATTTGAATTATGGCAGGCTTGATCTCGAAGTTATTAGCCTGAATCCTCGGTCTAGCTATGCTCGACAGGTTACCTTGGAAAGATGGTTGTGCGTAGTCCATCAATGATCGTGTAATCGGCACCTTCTCGTTGCGCTGTTCACGTTCACCATTCCCTCCTTGATTATTCTCAGCCATCACTCGAGCTTCTCTCCGCCAAGTTCGTTCAATATCTAAGTCAAGTGGCTATAGTATAGGTTTGTCACTCCGTAGCATGCACCACGAAAACACTACCTAAAAAGTGAAAACAAGAAAGAAACAGTAGTAGTGAAATAGTATAAAACTTCACAAAAGTAATGTCAGTATCGATTTCGGGGGTGGGTTGCCAATCCACACCCGAGTTCAACCAACTTGAGCTTCAATAGCTCGTGTTCTTGAAATAATTGCACCGAGAGATTATATCGAGTTCGGTTACAAAACCGAGCGGAAGACACTCGACATAACCTGCTCTATAACCGATTAAACATTTGAAAGGCGTTTTAAAGATATGCAATTAAAGTAAATAAACAAGCATTTGTTTATGGAAGTTCGAAGGTGGTGTAATCCTTCTATGTCTCCCCTTCTTCCACCGCATGGAAGGATTCCACTAGAAGACTTTGATTTATACAATCCCGTTGTACAAACCCGATCCAGTTGGGAATACCCCATCCAACTAGAACTCCTAGCAACTCAAATATGTATGTTCTTTAATGTCTCACATACAAAGACCTCTCATCGGTTGTGATAAATCATCAACCGTTACAATGATATTCACTCATCTATTAAGCTCTCATATACAATGAATAGAGTGAATATATATGGCACAAATGATCTCTAACTAGATCTGATATAGCAAGGTAAGTGGTGCCAAAGTTTTTGGGAGTGCTCTTCATTTAGCAACTTTTGTCTTTGAAGTTCCCCAATTGAATCCCAAGTGGGTTTGCTTTGGAAGGCTTGGATTGATCTTCAATCAGCTGTTATTGAGCTTCCAAATCATGTATATATAGCCCCAAGTAATGATATACACGTTAGACACAAGAATATGCCCGTTGGAAAAGGTTCTGCACCATTCCCGAGCTTGCAACGGTCATATTCTGGTTTCTGGGCTCTTTGTATTGCGGACCGGATTGGCCGGATCAGCTTGGGCAGATCAGTTGAGCCGGATCAGCATGGGCAGCTCAGTCTGGCAGATCAGCACGGGCATATCAGTCTGGTTCGGATCAGCATGGGCAGATCAGTCTGGTCCGGATCAGTCTGGACAATCAGCTTGATACAAAAACAGATTGATAAACTTTCTCTTCGATCTGTTGCTTGTAACTCTTCATTCTTTGATTTCTGGGCAAAGTGATCCACATTAAAGTTGTAGCCCATTCTCTTAGATTTCCACGGAATCAATAATCGCTCGATTTTGAGTTTGTATGAGAGAATTATGCTCGAAATACGAGGCGATGCTCCCGCTGTCTGTTTGCTGGATGCAGCAGCACATGGCGTGACTTGCAGAAGCGTTTTGGCCATCTTAACGTCCGATTCAGTCTTTCACTTACAAATATGACTTGTAGATCTTTGTCTTAGCTTTCCAACCCATACTGAATTGTTCCGTTCCGATAAGCGAGCTAAGAGTTATGCCCACCAGACTAACAGTTGCTTGCTGAAACAGCTTGCTGTTTCTTCGCGGTACAGCTCGATCTTGCAGGCGTCTTTTCTCCTTGATAACATTTGAACTAGCCGATCTGTGGTGAAATATGACTTTTAGTATTTTGAGTTGTCTGTTCAATCTCTTTGGAAGCACACCATTTCGATATCCGAGCTATGAGATATGATTGAAACAATCCGCTCTGCCAGGATTTCAGACTTGGTCCAGCTTGATATTTTCAAGCTACTTCTTTGTAATTCATCAAGCTTCTAAGTTATGATCTATGAACTGCACACTTGATGAAATATGTTAGCAACACAATAACAAGTTTTGTTAACATCAAAACCAAGATTATTCGGGTTTCCAAAACCCAACAATCTCCCCCTTTTTGATGATCACAAAACTTGAATAAAAATATGAACATTAAAGCACAATGTTGCATAACAAGAAAAATCATATTTTTTAAACAACATATTTCTCCCCCTTTTTGTGTGAATCAAAAAGGAAGACAAATAAAATTTACTCCCTCTCAAGGATTGAGATTAAACTCTCCCCCTTAATTTAAAAGATTTGAAAATTTGAGCTAGTGAGGGGCCAATGGGGTAGGCTAAAACAAAAAAAAAATGCAATGCATATTAATTTTTGAACAAAAATAACCTCCTTTGATGATGCATGAAGCATACTTGGCAACAAATTTGAATTTATTGACAAAACTCAACAATGTCCATTTCATCTTTCTGCGGTGGCAGCACATGAGTCAACTTTGCAGAATAAACTGCTTTTCCTCGTGAAGAATTAGGCTGCAAGACCTATACCGTTGCGATCCTCTATGAGTCTAGTTTGCAACGCAAAAAACGGTTTGTCATTTGGACATCCGAGCAAGAAGTTATACCAATTTTCCCAAAGTCGCTGCAAGCTGCCAGAAAAACTAAAATGCTTCGAAAATTGTTAGATAAAATCTCAAAATAAAACTTTTAAACTTAAAATGAGTTTAGATCATATTGAAGGAAAATTTGAACATTTAAAATAGATTTTAAAATTATTTTCGTGCAAAATGAATGCAATAAAATTGATTTTTATGATAAAATTTGCATACACCAAGTTTTTTGAAAATTATGCTATGAAAATAATTTCATGCTCGTGAAAATTTTTGAAAATGATTTTAAAAGATACGCAAAAAAAAATCGGTTAAAATGCTTTCCAAGAACAACCCGCTCTGATACCACTTGTCAGGATCGATTTCGGGGGTGGGTTGACATTCCACACCCGAGTTCAACCAACTTGAGCTTCAATAGCTCGTGTTCTTGAAATAATTGCACCGAGAGATTATATCGAGTTCGGTTACAAAACCGATCGGAAGACACACGACATAACCCGCTCTATAACCGATTAAACATTTGAAAGCCGTTTTAAAGATATGCAATTAAAGTAAATAAACAAGCATTTGTTTATGGAAGTTCGAAGGTGGTGTAATCCTTCTACGTCTCCCCTTCTTCCACCGCATGGAAGGATTCCACTAGAAGACTTTGATTTATACAATCCCGTTGTACAAACCCGATCCAGTTGGGAATACCCCATCCAACTAAAACTCCTAGCAACTCAAATATGTATGTTCTTTAATGTCTCACATACAAAGACCTCTCATCGGTTGTGATAAATCATCAACCGTTACAATGATATTCACTCATCTATTAAGCTCTCATATACAATGAATAGAATGAATATATATGGCACAAATGATCTCTAACTAGATCTGATATAGCAAGGTAAGTGGTGCCAAAGTTTTTGGGAGTGCTCTTCATTTAGCAACTTTTGTCTTTGAAGTTCCCCAATTGAATCCCAAGTGGGTTTGCTTTGGAAGGCTTGGATTGATATTCAATCAGCTGTTATTGAGCTTCCAAATCATGTATATATAGCCCCAAGTAATGATATACACGTTATACACAAGAATATGCCCGTTGGAAAAGGTTATGCACCATTCCCGAGCTTGCAACGGTCATATTCTGGTTTCTGGGCTCTTTGTATTTCGGACCGGATTGGCCGGATCTGCTTGGGCAGATCAGTCTGGCCGGATCAGCATGGGCAGCTCATTCTGGCAGATCAGCACGGGCATATCAGTCTGGTCCAGATCAGCATGGGCAGATCAGTCTGGTTCGGATCAGTCTGGACAATCAGCTTGATACAAAAACAGATTGACAAGCTTGCTCTTTGATCTGTTGCTTGTAACTCTTCATTATTTGATTTATGGGCAAAGTGATCCAAATTAAAGTTGTAGCCCTTTCTCTTAGCTTTCCACGGAATCAAGAATCGCTCGATTTCGAGTTTGTATGAGAGAGTTATGCTCGAAATACGAGGCGATGCTCCTGCTGTCTGTTTGCTGGATGCAGCAGCACATGGCGTGACTTGCAGAAGCTTTTTTGCCATCTTAACGTCCGATTCAGTCTTTCACTTCCAACGATGACTTGTAGATCTTTGTCTTAGATTTCCAACCCATACTGAATCGTTCCGTTCCGATAAGCGAGCTAAGAGTTATGCCCACCAGACTGACAGTTGCTTGCTGAAACAGCTTGCTGTTTCTTCGCGGTACAGCTCGATCTTGCAGGCATCTTTTCTCCTTGATAACATTTGAACTAGCCGATCTGTTGTGAAATATGACTTTTAGTATTTTGAGTTGGCTGTTCAATCTCTTTGGAAGCACGCCATTTCGATATCCGAGCTATGAGATATGATTGAAACAATCCGCTCTGCCAGGATTTCAGACTTGGTCCAGCTTGATATTTTCAAGCTACTTCTTTGTAATTCATCAAGCTTCTATGTTATGATCTATGAACTGCACACTTGATGAAATATGTTAGCAACACAATAACAAGTTTTGTTAACATCAAAACCAAGATTATTCGGGTTTCCAAAACCCAACAAGTAATAATAAAAAGAAATGACTAAATTATAGTCAACTAATCTCTTATGATATTACTTAAACTGGTCCCTGGCAACGGCACCAAAACATGATCATGATTATTTTAAACAATTCTTTTCTAGTATGTCGCGATTATACCGCAATTTACTGTGTCAAGTTTAGTATTATGATATAAAGTAGGGATGTCGTACACACATAGACTAGTAGTAATTGCCATATTTAATTAGTTTAACTTTATTTTAACCTACGAATTTGTTATGAATAATTGACTAATTTACTGGAAATAACCAAAACACAAAGAGAGTATGTAATAAACAGTAGAGATAAATATCGAGACTTCGGTTCACTTAAGTAATCCCCAACAATTCATCTACTAATCCTAATCAAGATTTATGCATCTAAGGTGACAAGTTTTTCGGTTATATATAATATACTCTCTCGAGTTATATTAAACATAATGCCAATTTGAAGTAAGTAACTCCCGTTCACTTATTTAACAAATCAATATTGCATACAATTTATGAAAACTCATAACCTTCGATTAGTAGATATCTATAGCTATCACTCATGTATTTGACGTCATCTCTCGATATCGGTCTGAAATCCACGGGTTGTGTTATTTGTTCCGTATTACAATCTTATATCTCGATCTCAATTGCAAACTAACATCATTCAAATGGTAGCTCATCCCTTAAAAGCATTAAAAACCTAACACAAACTCATAGATAGCAAAAACTCAATAAAAAACTAGAAATAAAACTGTGGGTTCATAAAAAAAGATCCCATAATCTCGATAAACGACTTAGCCTAGTTTAATAAATCAAGAACAATGTTTTATCATATTAAACAACACAATAAACATTGAAACTTGAATAAACAATCAAAACTAAGTTCACAAATACAGAAAATCGCTAAACGTTGACTCCTTTGTGTTGATCCGATATCCGATATCCCGTCTCCCGATGCATTGCTTGAATCTCCAACTTGTATGTGGTGGCTCCTCCCAAGTTTAGGGTAAAATCAGATGATAAAAGTCCCCTCTTTGGATGCAAAAACTTCCTTTTATAGTGAGAAATCCGAGTCCATCCAAATATGAGACCAAAAGTAGCCCATAACTTAAAAAAGGAAGTTTTATCGCGCAGGACTCTGTTGGCAATCGATTGCTATGTCCAGGGAGATCGATCTCTTCGACTTTTCTCTTTATGACGATCGATCTATTTATGAGTGGCGATCGATCACCTAAATTTTCTGCCCCGATGCGATCGATTTCTTCTTTATGGCGATCGATCGCCTCCTGCATAAAATTTTCCACACTTCACTGAATCATGGTGATCGATCTCTTCATCATGGAAATCGATCGCCATCTTCAATTTCAGCCACATCAACTCTTTTCACCTTCATTCCAATGTCTTGGCTCGTTTTCTTCAATTTTCACATTCGGTCCATAAAATGAGATTTTTCGAGTATTTCAAGCATTTTCACAGGATTCCTGGAATTATACAAAAAACACAACCAAAAGCGTAAAATCATCCAATAATCACTATAAAAATGGCAAGAAACATATGCAAAAATAAGTGTAAAAATGCAACTTTTCATTATACATAAAGTGTGACGTTGATAGAGAACAACATCGTCTCCTGGTATGCCCATGCAAATACCGAAGGCTCCTAACACTTTTAATAATTACAAATGGTATGCCAACATGTAAAATGATCGAAATATTCTTGAAACTTTTAATAAATCCAATGTTATCAATACTATACTATATTCTTAAAATGCTCTTAATGCCCTAACAATATTGCCAATTAAAATATTATCCAATGACATAATATTTATAATTAAATCTTAAAAAAGAAGTTGAAAAACCATTAAAAAAAACAAATATATAAGAATGCAACACGTGATAGGGAGATTATTATATATTTATATGTAAAAAATTTAGCACAATAAAAAATACCACAAATAATTAATGATTTCGGCAGCTGATGACTATGAGTAGCATTACTATTTTCACTGAACAGATCTAACATTTCACTGCGATTCAGCGGTAGTGTAAAATGTGCATTTTACACTAAAAAGGTAAATAAAAAGCTGGAAGATATGGCTGTTAAAAATTGCTTTCCACAATTAATATTTATTACCTAATACTTTGTTTTATACTCCTTGATTTCTTTTTTTTTAACAGTAAAAGATATATATTAACTAAAAGATATTCGAGATGATAATTACAACAAGGAGCAGTAAACCCAACAACCAGGAAGACCACATACAATAAAAATAAAATACGACATAGCCCACATAAGAAAACCACATCCGTTGAGCGAAAACAGTCCTTCCTGGAAGAAAATGAACGCGATGCACTGCATAAGCACATTTCTTAGAGCAGAATAAGGCATGAACCACCGAAGCCAACCACAGTCCCCTCAAACCATTAATCCTATAGTACGGACAAGTAAGATAACTGTCTTCTAAGAGAAGTAAAGGTACATAAGTGGATGGATGAAAAGCATAAACTGAAGAAATGACTACAAACGCACAAGCTCTCATATCCAAAACTCTTACGAATCTCCATACCACTGGATGACACACGAAATCGACAGGCTCCCGAGGCACAACCAAAAGATTCTTCAACAATGAAATATGCAGCAAGAGCCACCACCAAAAAACCAAACAAGTAGCACAAAATAAACCAATGACAAACAACAGAAGACTACTACACAAATACCCGGAAAGACAAAGAAACACATAAACAAGATACACACATAATGAAAACTGAAATGCCGTGAAATAATAATTAAATGCATACTCAATTTTCCCATCGATCGAAGCGCATATACATGCTTCAATTTCTCTATCCACCTGGTAGCTTCGCTTTCGCTATGGGGGTGATTGTGTTAGTTGGTGTCCTAGTTTTATATTTTAGTTCTATGTGGAGTTTATATTTGATAATATTTATATATTTTGCTGTAATTGACACATTGGCTTTCACTTGGTTAAAACTTGGATAAACTTTTTATGGTAAAAATTGGGGAAAAAATGTAATAGGATTGCTATTATGGTGGATTTCAGACCAAGAGTCTTTTTATTAACCCATTATATTACATAAATTAAGAATCGTATTAAAGTATATTGACATACATTGAGTAATCATTTTTTCCTCTCTTGCTTTATCTACTTATTATTTTTCTTAAAAAATGTTATTTTTAATAAACAAATTTGTACTCTTTTGGTGTTTAAATCTCTTAATTCAGATGAAAATATCCGCATACATGCCTATAATAAATTATAGACCTAACCTCAAGGGATAAAAAAAAATTATTATCTAAAATTTTTTTCAAAAAAAAAAATATATTTACTCCTTAAAATTACAGTTTTTTCCTCAAAAATCATATTTTATCGCACTTACAAATTTTTCTACCCTCACATAACTTAAGTTTTAAAGGAGTTGTTTGGAATATACAGAGAGGGCATTAAATTTGAGATTAATAATATTAGTAACATGTATCTCATCACCAATCCCATCCAAAGAAGCGAGATTGATTGATGCTTTTACATTTCGATGCATCATCTCCCCCTCCCCTGCTTTTACGTCTAATCCAATCAAATCATTCCTTCCTCCAGTTATTAGAATATTTGCGTATAAATTGACCAAAGAAAATAGAGGAATTAAATATAGGTATTATTTTTTAAAATATTTTTCGAATAAAATTAATAAATCTTCTTTGCAATTAAATATAAATTTATTTTATCAAATCATAATCTAAATCAAATTTTTTGACTTAAATACTCCTATTTTAATCAAACGGATTGGAGAGAGATAAATAAATAATTTTATCCTCATCACGAGCATTGCGTTCGCTTTCGCTACTGATGTATCCTGGCACTCACTCGATAATAAGCTTTGAGACCTGGAATCAATGGTGTTTGCATCCCAATCCCATTAAATTTGTTTTGTAACTTATTGAGATTTGACATTAATTTGTTTTTGTAGCAGATTCACATATTTGTTTTGAATTATGTTTTCTTCTTCTTCCTACAATGTTTTTTGATGTTTTTTGCCGTCTTTATGGGGATTTTTGTGATTCAATTAATATTGAATTGTTGTTTCAATGTACATTTTGTGTTTGTTAAAAGATCTATTTAGTTAAACAAACTTTTTGTAGCAAATTTGAAAAAGATAAACAATTTATTAACTCATTCCAAAGATTTTGATTTTTTTTCCACTTTCATTTGTTTATATGCAACATACCAAATTAAAAATAGAATCTAGAATTTCATTTTCATTTGTTTACGTATTGTTACCATTTTTACTGAGAATTAAATAGATAGCTAAGTCAATCAAAATGGTTCTAATTACTGACAGCATGCACCACATGAGTCTATCGGTGCATGTAATTTTACATGCACCGATAGACACATGCACTATCTTTAACCAAAAATATAGTCATCGATGCATGTAAATTATATGTACCGGTAGACTCAGACGGTACATGAGCGTTGAGTGCACCTACTGTCTCTAACCAAAAATCTCGATACATGCATCAATAGTTTCAACTTAATCAGTTGCTGGATGTAATATACATGCACCAATGGTTTACGTATTGTTACCATTTTTAATTTTGGTATCCTCCAAAATTTCCAAAAATATTAACTATTAAATTTAGTTTCTAAATTATAAAAGTTTAGATTTTAATTCCATTGTTGTGATGCTTTAATAAGGTTAAGAAATAAAATTAATAATTAGATAGATAGCTAAGTCAATCAAAATGGTTCTAAAAATGTGCTTTGATATATTGATATACTGTCAGGAATTACATAGCAGTGCATGTAATTTACATGCATCAATAGACTCATACTTGTATTTAACCAATGACATAATCATATAACATCTCAAATACACTGTAACTTTGAGTTTCACATTAAAAAATCTACAAAAAAATCATTTCAATTTGAAGAATTTGTCAATTTCAATTCCCCGTGCCACTGCTCCTCCCAACAACCCTAGCAGAATATTTCCAAGTTTTTAGTAAGTCGGTGCATGTGAATTACATGCACCACTGAGTACATCGGTGCGTGTAAATTACATGCACCGATAGACTCATACTATATTTAACAAAAAATATAGTCATGGAACATCTAAAATACACTGTAATTTTGAGTTTCACATTCAAAATCTATAATTAAAAAAAATCATTTCTCGTTGAAAAATATTTTGTCAATTTCAATTCCCGAGCTACTGCTCCTCCCAACCAACCCAAGCAGAATATTTTCAAGATTTTAGTAAGTTGGTGCATGTTACATGCACAATTGAGTACACAATTGAGTTTATCGGTGCATGTAAAATACGTGTATCGATAGACTCATACTGTATTTAACCAAAAAGATAGTTATGAAACATCTCAAAAACACTGTAGTTTATCTCCATAATTCATATGCCACCCAATACACTTTTTGTTTTTTTCATATTATAAAATATTTTCTTGTTCAACTTTCTCTGTATGTTTATATCTAAAATCATAATATTTTAAACACTCAAAATTTAAATAAAACAATACTTAACAACCACTTAAACAATAAGTTTAAGTTAGAGACATTTTAACAAACATATAATATACACAAGAATTGAAATAATAATTAAATGCTAATTGTAGCATAAAAATCTATAATAAAAAAAAGTCCAAAAATTATTTCATGGAGAAGAAAGAAAACACATCAGTAAATGTAATGAAATTTATTCTGTTTCATTGCATTACATAGTTGTGAAGCATTCTCAACATTCCCAAGGACCTACAATTTGCTCCATGCTTGGAGAGTGTTTTCCGACATTGAAAAGAAAGGTTGCAGTGGTGAGACCTACTACTTGAAATTGACCGTATTCTCAGACCAACTGGATTTGTTATCATACGCGACAGACAAACATTTATTGAGTTCGTGAAGAAGTATTTACCTTCATTGCACTGTGAAGCAGTCGCAACACCCGATTCCGCTTCAGAACAAGGAGAAACTATTTTGGTTATTTTGATTGAAATTAGACCTACACGAAAGAATTTATTTTTGATAGAATTGACCGAAAAAACTTTCACCTAGCAGTACCCGCTTGAAATTTTTCCAAAAAAATATTATTTCCATAATAATTATACTTGTCGTTAGAATTTTAAAAAATTTAATATAAAACTTGCCCAGTAACAAAAAAGTGCTCTCATAATATCAAATATGTATATATAATGTCTTTAAATGGAAATTGAAAAGGCCCCCTTAATTTTTTTAGGGTTTGAAAACGAGACACGCCTTTAATACTTTTAGCAAAATAGGGTAAAAAATCTCCCCAATCTTGCTCCTATTTTTGGTTTCTTTCTAGTATTATTTATTTTTTGAAAAAAATAATAATAAAAGAAACAAAGTATCTCTTTTATACTGTTTTACTTTTGGCAGTTTTTTGTAACTAATTGTAGCCTCCACAGTGAAGTATATATTTAAATTTTATAAAAAATTCCTGTTTTTTTTTAACTTACTTTTTACTTAAAAGCTTCACTTTTTTTTTCCATATATACATGTAATTTGTTAATTCATCTCATGGTCTCTCTAGGTCAATTACCAAGGATGCTGCATTTCAATAATTTTGAAGATTTGTTAATAAACTCTAAATCCTGATATACACCGATTTATTAAGTAGCTTTTAAGTGTTTTATTTTATTGCTTTTGCTTTTGTTACTCTAAAAATAAGTAGGTAAAAACAGAAGCCGAGAAGCATGTCATGAGATGCTTTTCAACGCTTTTACTTGTGTGGTGTATATTTTGTAATAATATGAAGTTCATTAAGTTGCTTTGTATTTTAAAAGCAGACTCTTGATGTTTTTGATTTTTTAAAAAGTACTTTTTCAACTTTAAATAAAAGCAATATAAAAATTTTTTGAATAAGCAGTTCCAAACACACCATAAAATGACTATTGGCTACTTGATAAATATTTACATTTAATTTGTCTAAAACTAAAATTTTGGAAACCTTACGTCCCTAAATTGAAAATTTTAAAAAAAAAATGATTGTAAAAACCTTAGATCGACTTTAGGAAATGTGGGGAATTAATTAAATAATTTACCATTGCACGAAACAAGTGTGGAAAGAGAAAAGAACAAAAGACGAACAACCACATTTAATCTGGATTTTATTTCACATGACGACAACCTGAATTCCGCCGCCGTCCTCCACCTTCGCCGCATCGTAGTACGAGCCACCGCGGACCCATGTAAAAACGACACTAATTTTTTTTCCTTTAGCGTGAACATTTGGTTAACCCACCTGGTGCACAGTGTGCACACTGCACACAGTTTCAGTAACTCATCGTGCGTGGTCCATGGTACGTGCCTACAGTTGCTGCCGGTTGTCCGGACCACAACTTCCCTCAGCCGTTGGATTAACAGCGGTAGATTTTATTAATGGGCTCCCAATTGGGCCTATTTTATTACTAAATTGGGCTCAACACCCATTCGTTACTACTCAAAACCGTCTAAAAAACAACTCCACAGTTGAGTAATTACATTCGTTACTTTTATCTATAAACTTGGATTAAAAAAAAGTGAAAAACCACGTTTAAAAGTCCAATAATTATATTTAGTTTTGTTAATGAGAATAAAATTATGATAAGTTAAGTATGAATAGTCAATTAGGCTAAAGAAATCCGACATTGAAAAGTTGAGATACTTATGGTTTGTTTATAATGAGAAACAAATCAACAGAGTGTAATTAAGTAGAAAAGATGGGTGCCCCTCGCGCATCGTCCATCCGCTCCGCTCGCCCCGCGTGTCGCTGCCACAAAGGCAGCCCTATCTTTTTACTACTCGGATTTCTGAAATGACTACTGACTTTTCATATTCTGCTGAGTATTAAGTTTGAGACTTTTCACATACCTGCAGAATTGATGTCAGATTTATTAATCTGATGTTAAGTGTTGATGATTTTCATCTACCCCACTAAACATTGCACTTAATTTTTGATACCTTTGGAGAGGTCTATTGCTCAGCTATATAAGCTGTTCTAGCCCTATGTTTTCATTATTCCGAAAATCTGCATACATACACATAACATTATGATTTGAGAGTACTGCATACTACTAGTGTTCGAAGTAGTCTGCTCGGAGTTTTGCTTCAATCCAAATAGAGGATTGGACGTTGTACCTTGGAACTCATTTGTCCAAGAGGCCAGAAGCTAAGACTAACAAATTTGAGTTTACGGGCACACGACTTACTGTGGCCTCGTCCAGAATCGTTTCCAGATTCTTATTGTTAAGTCTTCAGTTTATAACTACTGTTGTAAGTCTAATACTTTTGTAGTTCAATTTAATTGTTGTTCTAAGTATGATATTTTTTTTATAAATAGTATAATTTATTTTATCACAATTGTTTAAATTGATTCAATGATTCGATTTAAATAATCAAAATCAACACTAGATTCATCGGATATTTCGAGAATTTTACCATATTTATCAAGATTTACCTATAAGATAAGTCAATATTTTATAGGAATCTATCAATTCTCATGCTTCGTAGATTATAATTCTGGTGGAATGGTTATAGATCAACCATTAAAGATTTAGAGGATAGTGTGGGCTCTTTATTAGTCAGAGAAGGCGAGTTGTACAATTTTTCTTGAAGGGTAGAGGGCTTGGCCATTGGGATTGGGGGAATATTGTTGTTGTCTTTAAGGTAACGATGTGTCAATTTTTTGTTGAAATTATCACATATATGATTTAAGAAGATATCCTCAAAAACATTGTCTTTCAGACAAGCATCAAAATAACATGTGATTGCCCCTCAGATCTATCAATTGTTATGATTAATCTTTCATTGTCCAGGAGAAGGATATGGAGTTGACGTGTCGAGAAAATGATGACATAGATGCCTGACAGTCAGTTATCATTATCAGGAAATCAACTAATGTGCAAATATTTTGATTGATATGATATGTTTGGTACATTAGGGTTACATTGATGTTTTTCTAATGTCTAATGACAATTCCTTTATACGCTATCCAATCATCCACATGAAATATGTTACATGAAATATTTCACATGGAAGCTTGAGATACCACCAGTGCACTACCTCTTCGGCAACATTCAAAAATCTATACATTATATTAACAACATTATACATGCTTTTCGTCGTTGTAAATCTTATCCAATACTCACATATTGGCTCATGTGTGTTTGTACTAATAAACAAAAGTTTTTAAGGATTGAGTCATAATTTTAATAGTTTTTTTGCTCACTATATAAGATCATACTCCAGTTCTTATATAAAAATATAATTGACAACACTTTCATCCACGTAGGAGAAATCCATGAAACCTATATAAAATAAATAAATCTTGTGAACCTAAAAATAACTCTCTTTTAAGTTTTAAGTTACAAAACCAACATCTTGCTTTGGGACGTATTAGTTCAAGCATACTTAGTGGGCATCCTATGGCACAGTGTTTGAATATATAGTTCAGAATAAGAAAATTAATTTCTTTTTAAAACAGAATATTTTCTGAAGAAAATTATATTTTAAGAAAGAAAATATTTTAAGAAAATCCTTAAATATTCTACACACCCAATGCTTTTTTTGTGTATCGCACTGAAAAATGATTTATACACTCATAGCAATAATTCAAATATCATATCTTCAACAAGGGGGGAGTGAAGGTGCGAGATCGAGCTGAAGTTCCTTTCATTCTAAGATTTTGTCTCACAAAATCCAAAATTTATGTTCATATAGGGACATAAACAAGGGCTGAACATAGGTAACAAAAACAAATTCACCCTGGACTGCATCCGAGGTCACGGGCTACATAAGTCTGCCCTTGATCATCCCTACCTTTTCAATTATTCCCTTTATTTATCTAGTAATATTTGTAATATAAGAACATATTTGAGATATCAATATAGCCTCAAGATAATAAAAATTAGATATACATGAAGAAAAAGTATGATCTTTGGAGCTAATCCCAAACAACGTTGCTATCCAAATACTTAACACCAGATAACTAATAAACTGGACAAACTAATGCAAAGTTTACACGTAACTTTAAAATCAAATTTGATGTTTTTTTTAAAAAATATATAAATTATCTTAGTTAACGAGGACATAGTCTTATTCTTACTCTATCCGCATGATTTGGGGATATAACACACTACAAAGAACCCATTACGAAATTGTAAATCAGTGAGCTGACAATCTCATCCAAATATAGATCAAATTTACGTCAATGTGTAATTTTAAATAGTAGATCTAACGAGTCTCACTAAACTTTACATATAATTATTTAATATAATAATTTATGATGTTTTTTAAAATTATGATTCTTTATAATAAATTTTTTATTAGAAGTATATTAATTAATTAAACTGTTATCGATCTTATTCGTAATTACATTTGAATAAGATTGATATAATTTTATATTTTAGTGAAGTTATTATAATAGAATTTGGTAAGATCGAGATAATTTTGTATTTTAGTGGAGTTATACCAAATATTATATAAAATTATGAAAATGATAATTTTGTCTACTATAAGGCAGTGTTCGGCTCGATGGATAAGGACAGGATTAGATAATTATCAAGTGTCATCTCTTGTTCTTCTCGAGTTTTGAGAAAGCCAGTAAAATCACCAGGCCCGTGATTAAGGGAAAAACATCAGTATGACACATCCCTTCTTCAAAGTGTGATGCCTACTTCACTCATGTACAGTAAACCAGATTGAGAAATATTTTTACACATTTACCCTGATTTATTATCTTCGTCTTCTTCTGTTTCTTCCATCGAAATTCCAAATCTAGGCAGATTTGTGTTCGATTAGTTTAGGATTTTTCCTTTTCTTTACAATTTTTGAGAAGAAGAAGCACAAAATGGCGTCAGAGGCTCACCTGGACAAGATGCAGCTCCGCCAGAACGATCCGAACCTCTGGCACACCGATCTTATGCGCACCACGCAAAATGATCATCCTTGTCTGTCTATATATACATGTGTTACCAGTTATCTGTAGAAAAAAATTACACTTTGTTTAATTTTCTTCCGAATTTAATAGTTCTTTTTCTTTGTTTTCGTTTTCCGCAGATTGTTGCTACGAGCTGTTTTAGTTTTTTTGCATTGATGCTTGGCAGATGGTGAATGATAGTAATTTGAAATTAGTTATTGCGATGTCAGTTTAAGTTTTGAATTTGCACATTTGGTTGTTTACAAGTTTTGATTTTGTTCAGCCTGTTAAAAAACTCATGAAAATTTTCTAGAAATATAAGATTTACCCAAATTTCCATTTAACTATTACTGCTACCTCACACCCGGAAGTCTTCACGGAGTTTATGGTTCTATCATGCTATCTTGACTCTCACCGCGAATGTGATTGAGTTTGAGTATTGTTTAGATCAATTTTATGTATATTGGTTGGGAACATTTTGATTTAATTTACAAGTACAACTTTGATTTTTTGAATTTTTTTGAAATTCTTTTTCCATCTTGAACGTATGCACAGCTAAATTCAAGATCGCAAAGATGATATCTGTTACAGTGCATGTATTCTGAACATTAGATTTATTTTAAACCTTGTAGATTTTTTTTACTATATTCAGCGTAGCCACGTGATGCTTAACAAAGGGTTGTGAGATTTGCTGTATATCAAATTGCAGCGGACCCTGTGTGTCATATATGCTTAGGAAAAGAGCAGTTTACAATGACATGTCCAGGTGATTAAAGTCTCATCTTCTCTTCTAGCCTGTAGAAGGAGGAACAAGGGTCGTTGAATATGTGTGTTGTGACATTTTGTATTACAGATCAATGAGAGAGTCTATTGTTGTATTGTAACTCTGGTGTATTTTTAGGTTCCTATTTTATCACAAATTTGATTATTCATGCGTTTTCCATTCTCCAAAATCAAAAATGGCAAATGGTGGAGCCAGACGTCAAAGGGGAACCGCAACACCTTGTCGGAGGAGAACAACTGGGGTGGGGCTACAGGTGGAAGAAGTAGAACCATGCTGTAGTTTTACACTGATGATGCTCCAGGACTCAAGATTTCTCCCAATGTTGTGCACGTGATGAGCATTGGTTTCATAGCTTTCGGAATTCTTCATGTCACGGGTAAACCAGGGTGCTGCTACATAAGATTAGGACGCCTTTTACATGTGTAGCCGCTCGTTTTCAGAGAATATTGGTTTTGTGTTTACTCCAAACTTCGTGATACAACATTATTTAATTTTTCATTATTGCTAAAAGTTTGGTTGGACAGCCATTTTCTTTGGTTTTATTTAGTAGCACATCTTGGGTAGAGTTGTAGTATACGAATCAGTTGGATTGAAAGCATGAAGAAATTTTTACAGTTGATTGAGAGCATGAAGAAATTTTCCTCTGGATGATGATTGAGAGCATGAAGAAATTTTTAGATGTTGAAGCAGTTGGAAGTGATCTTGATGAACGTGAAGAGTTGGCTCTTGAACTTCCTGCTGCACCAGAATTATACAAGAAGAACGGAATATGTGTGCTGGAATATATATGTGTGTTTACTAATACATCTTTTACTCAGCTGTTTTTTTAAATATATACAAGTTGCTTCAGTGATTTTGTAAATGTGTGCTGGAATATATATGGTGTGTAGGTGGTGAACGAACACTTGATACTGGATCATTTTGTACATGTTTATGTGTATCTCCAGAGTACATATGTGTATTGAAGCAACTTTTGTAGTATGGTTATATATTGAAGCAAGCTTTGTAGTACATTAAAGCCTAATTGTGTTTTACTTTGATGGAAGATTATTTGACTAATTGTAGTTGTGTTATGAAAATGCATGGAAGACTTGAAATTGTAAGTATGTATTGACTTGAAATTGCATGTCTATGATTTATGTATTGACAGCAAAATGGAAGTATATGTTTCGGAACACAAGTTGTGAATACCAATTTTTGGTTCCTAGTTCATGTAAAAGTTCGGTGCAAAACCTATTCGAGGGTATTTTGATTAATAATAATTAATTATAATATTTTATTAATAATTAAATTACATAAATAAATGTATTTCGATTAATTTAAATTTAATTGAAATAAAATAATAAAAATAAGTGCAAACTATTTGAGGGTATTTTTGTCAATTTACGAATAAAATTAATCTATACCACCTAATTATCAGTACACCAAACATAATATTATTTATCATACTTTATTAATCATACGAACCAAACGCAATATAACTTATCCATTAGTTTACTTATCAACCCATTACCCACTTTTTAATCTATCCATCACTTATCCTATCATCGAACCAAGCGCACCCTAAATATAACCCAAGTCATATTATGTGAATACGAATAAGCTAGTGCGTTAATTTTCAAAAAAATTAAGTATGAGTGCTCCTATAGTCTTATTAATATATATATATATATATATATATATATATATATATATATATATATTTTGATGTCATATGATGAATCATATTCTTCGGTAAAATCTCATGTAAGCGCCGATCAAAAGATATTCCGAATAAAAAGCTCTGAACACAAGTTGCCAGAAGAACATCAATACCTGCTCGGCATACTGATTAAAGGGTAGCGGAAGACCCGAACATAACTAACAAATCAGCGTGCGCAAACGAACTTGCAAAGATGGAGCGCGAATTTCTCGGACACGTCTTCATCCAATAACGCGAAGATCATCGTGTTCCGGATTTATCGCGCGCCAACTACCAGGATCAACACTATAAATAAACGTCGATGGTCTCATTGCAAGGGGTTGAACTTTCGAGGCAAGAAAAAAACTCCGAAGAGAGCATATTATATTGGTCTGGTCGGTCTTTTACTCTGATTTTTAATTGAAAGTTAGATTGTTACAATAGACTTGTAAAATAAAAATTTATTGACTACAAATTGAAAAACTACAAATTACATTGAACAAAAGTAAATAATAAATTGCAAAAGAGTTTAAAAAATATGCTAGTTTTCTTCATTTTCATCCGAAAAAACATCATGTCCTCCCAAACCTTGTAAGCGGCTATCAACATTCAGCCAATCCTTTAAAAGAATACACATCTCCACAGTGTTTGATTTCATTCTACTTCTTTTTTCATCAATGACTCTTCCACCTGCACTAAAACAAGACTCCGATGGAACTATGGATATCGGAGGAGTTAGTAGATCACGTGCCATTATGGAAAGTATTGGGCAAAGTCTAGCATTGTCTTTCCACCATGCCAAAACATCAAAAGTTTCTAATTCTTGTTCACTGAAATTTATGACTTGGTTTAGATATAACTGAAGCTCAGTATGAAGATGTATTAGAACTAGAACTAGAAGAAGCGGAAGTAGTGTATTGTCTTCTTCTTAACATTGTCCACACAGAACCCTTACCCCTACTAGCACCACTACTACCACTTTCTCTTATTGGAGTTGCTCTAGAATTATGTAACGAATCATATAAAGAAAACAAAGCAAACAAACATTTATTAATGCGCTCTTTCTCTTGATTAATATTAATATTTTCATAAGCCATGTTGGTGTAATAAGATTCTATTATAATTTCTACACTATATAATTTTAATCTTGGATCCAGAATTGATGCCAAGCAATTCAACATAGGAATAGTTTTCCAGTATTTTTTAAATTTATACTCCATTGGTTCGACAATACTTGTAAAAAACGGATCAGATCTATGTATTGCAAAACATTCACTAATTCATAAATTTTATTCAAAAATATTGAAGAAGTTGGATAATAACAGCCCGAAAATAAATTGGTAGCATCATAAAACGGTTCTAAAAAATTACAAATATTAGAAGCAATTTCCCAATCAGTTTCTTCAATATGAAAATGTTCGGCCATCCTTTCATTAAAAAATAAAGTGATCACATTTCTATAAGGTAAACATGCTTGCAACATTAAATATGTAGAATTCCACCTATTAGGAATATCATAAGGAAAATCTTTATAATTCATACCATGAGATATACATAAACTTTTGAAGTCTTGTTTTCTAGCAACTGAACCATTAAGAAATTTAAGAGTAGTCTTTATTTTTCTAAATGAAGCTCAAGTGGTTTCAATCCATCTTGCACACACAAATTTAAAATATGACATGCACAACGAATATGAAAAAGATCACCATTTAAAATTGGTTTCAAATAAGTTTTTAATATAGTAATTGCAGCAGTATTATTAGTTGCATTATCAAATGAAATAGAGAAGATTTTATTACTAATATTTTATTCATTAGTAACTTGCATAATGGCATTGGAAATAACTCCACCTGTATGAGGCCAATCAATTTTTGTGAAACCTAAATTTTTTTTATGTAACACCCAGTTATCGTCAATCCAATGTCCTGTAACACAGAGATATGATGCATTGCCAATATAAGTTGTCCAAATATCACTTGTTAGTCCTACTTTCGATGAAAGATTACATAAATACGTAATTAAATTTGCTTTATATTCATTAAAAATTGTGAATGCATCCGATTTAATAGTATTCCTTGAAAATCGTTTATGTTGAGGTTGCAAACCTAAATGAATATAATTAGTGAATTTGGCATCCGCCCCCATTGAAAAAGGTTTCTCCGCCCATACGATGTATTTAGCTAGTTCTCTCATATCTCTTTCAACATTATAAGTGAAAATACCTAAACTTGAACTACTACTACCAGTACCGAATTGTGAAAGAGTAGTTTGGTTACCATCAGTTGGTTCTTTTTCATGTTTAGCCATGTGTCTTAGTAAATGACCTGTACCACCAGAAGAAGCATACGCATAATCTTTTTTACATTTTTTACAAACTGCCCTTGATCCCTTTCCCTCAACATTTTCTACATCGAATAGTTGCCATACATTGCTAGTTCTTTTTTTTGAAGTTCTTCTACTTGATGATTGAATATTTGGTGTGCTTTCTTTATTTTCTTGGAATTGATCGATTTCATCATCATAATTCACATTATGAGATGAATCGGCCATTATGTATATAGACTACAATTATGAATTATCTAATGCAACAAATATAAAAGTTACCAAATATTTGCTAGGAGGAGTGTTGGCTTTGTTGCTTGTGCTTATCTTGGCAAACATAAGACGAATTTCTTTCTTCTTGTGAACAAATTGAGAGTATAGCGTCTCAAGTATATAGAGCTTAAAGATTAAGAGGATAAAATGTTTCCTCAACACACACATATATATAACAACCAATTTTTTTTTTTTTTTAAAAAAAAGCCGTTGAACGGCTATTTTTTTGACCGTTGGACATTGGCTATCGATCGCCATTTTTGTGGCGATCGATCGCCACCCCCGTATTTTGCTTACTGCCTCTCGGCGATCGATCACCATTTTTGTGGCGATCGATCGCCACCCCCTGTATTTTGCTTACTGCCTCTAGGCGATCGATCGCCATTTATGTGGCGATCGATCGCCTGGTTTAAAAAAAAAAAAACTAGAAACAGTGTCGTGTCGTGCCGTGCCAGCCCACGGGCTGGCATGGCTTGGCCCGGCACGGCACGACACTGTAGCAAAACGTGCCGTGCCGCTCCGTGTCGTGCCGTGCCCGTGCCGTGCATTGTGCCGTCCGCTCCATTTGACATCTCTAATCGAAGCATTGGTGCACGACTTAGTAAAACATAATATATCGTAAAGCGTCGTATAAATATTCAATATGTTAGTTTGAGACCAAAGTATCAATGCACAAATATGGGTAGAAAAATCACGTGACTTAGGATATGACATCTTATTTAAATCGAAAATATCATATAGAATAGGGCAATTTTAAGCGCGTGGACGACGCTCGGCCACAACGAGAGTCGTGAAAGACAGTCATTCTTTCCTAGTAGACTTATACCCATTCAAGGACCGTTGAGTAGCACCCAAATCCGGGTTGATTTACACCTCCTCCTCCTCCTGATATAATCGTCCCATGCAAAAAATCAGAAAAAACACAAGTTAATCTTCTGGCCTTAGAATTACCAACCTCAAAACACACAAAAAAACCCATAAAATCTGCTCCTCTATAAATATAATTTTAAACCCGGTGCTCGGTTCTTGTAATTAAGCGACATTAATGGATGCTCAAAATTGGGGCGTTGGACAAGAAATTGAAGTTCCACATAATGTTACAATTAAAGGGATTCTGGGTTTGTTGATGGGCATAGTAGATTCTAATAGCGATTGTAAAAAGGTGATTTCTTTGGGCATCGGGGATCCAACTGCCTACTCTTGTTTCTACACAACTTCAGCCGCACAAGAAGCTGTTGTGGAATCGCTGCGTTCTGCTAAATTCAATGGATATGCTCCCACTGTCGGTCTTCCTCAAACCAGAAGGTAAATTTGTATATCCTTATAATTAATATTGTAGACTGATAATTTACTCTTGCATGCAATGTTCTAGGCGTTTTTTGAGGAATTTCCTTCAAGATGTGTGTGTTTCAGTTTTTTTTTTTTTTAGAGTGCCTCATGTTCGTTAGATGTTCAATTATAGATTTGATTTCGTGTTTGTTTGTACTTTTAATATAGTTTTGATTCAAACAATTTAATCTTTCTTTTTATAATTTGATCATTGATAATTTGCATTGCTTGTTACTTCTCAGAAAAGGTCCCGAGTGTGGCACCAAAATTTTGATATACGGGAGAAATCAATAAGTTTTATGCATGATAAGTAAAGAAATCAAAATGGGAGTTTGATTTTTAAATAAATTGCACCCACCAAAATTTATATATATCATTTTCAGTCTAAGGGGTGATTATTGGGCCTCTACAGGGTTTTTTATATATATATATATGGGGGAGGGGAGGGTCGAACACTCGACCTTGTGCCTCAAGTGATGACTTAATGCCAACTAGGCCGAGGCCAGTGCTACTGGGGCTTTGTATTTACAAGTTCATTCTATTTTACTGACAACTTGAAGATGTTTTAAATTAGGATGAGTCCACTTTGTTAGATTATATAAGGAAGAACAGGTTGAAATATTGTGTTGTTGAGATTTGAGACTATGAACTTCCACCAAACTTCTTGAGTAATGATATTTCGGTGCTCAAACAAAGGGGGGGGGGGGGACTAAATGTTGTCGGGCTAGTGTCCGTTTGATTAGGTTTATGGTATAGCTTTCTTGTGGATCAATTTTTTCCAATAGCTGACGAGGATTCAGTATGTGTATTTACCAATTCTGATTGTATATTTTACTGATTCCCAAACAGAGCAGTAGCGGAATATTTGTCCCGTGATCTTCCATACAAGTTATCACTTGATGATGTTTATGTCACGGCAGGTTGTACACAAGCTATTGAAATAGCCCTTTCAATCTTAACTCGCCCTGGTGCTAATATCTTGCTTCCGAGACCATGTTTTCCAATTTATGAACTTTGTGCCGCATTTAGAAATCTTGAAATACGACATTTCGATCTTCTCCCCGAAAAGGGCTGGGAAGTTGATCTTAATGCAGTTGAAGGTTTGGCAGACCATAATACTGTTGCAATGGTAATCATAAATCCGGGGAATCCATGCGGAAATGTATATACTTATCAACAACTTAAGAAGGTATATATATACCTTTTAATCTACTGATTGTTCAATGCTTTCTTTATACATTATATGGTCCCTTATGGAACTATCATATAAATTGAAATTAGATTGCTGAAGTTGCAAAGAGGCTTGGCATAGCCTTAATTGCTGATGAAGTTTATGGGCATCTTGCTTTTGGGGATAATCCTTTTGTGCCCATGGGAGTTTTTGGATCTATTGCACCAGTTCTTACTCTTGGATCGCTTTCGAAGAGATGGTTAGTACCTGGTTGGCGCCTCGGTTGGTTGGTTACAAATGATCCAGATGGCATTTTAAAGAGCCCCAAGGTTGGTTTTCCCCTCTATAATTCATGCATATTATATCCTAAATCAACATTTGCATTGCAAGTATCGAAATACGATTGTTGGTTCCATGACCATAGCTTAAACATGCCATTTTTGTTCGTCATTTCAGTTCGTTGAGCGGCTCAAGAAGTACTGCGACATTTGTGGAGGTCCTGCAACTTTCATACAGGTCAGAGCATCATTGTATTGATGATTTTCATTTTTCGATCAAGACTTTCTATTATTTTCCTTATATCTCATCACCACTTCTTTTCTAATGTTTCAGGCAGCAGTGCCAACAATTATTGAGGAAACACAAGAGTTTTTCTTCAAGAAAACTATTAATGTACTGAAGCAAACTTCGGATTTTTGTTACAACAAGATTAAAGAGATCCGTTGCCTTAGTTGTCCTAAAAAACCAGAAGGATCAATGGCTTTTATGGTGAGCATTCAACATCTTTAGGATTTTATCAGTAAAAAACTCTTTTGATAATTATTTTGTGTAATATATGTTCGATAATGTAGGTGAAACTGAATATTTCCCTTCTGAAAGATATTACCGATGATTTTGACTTCTGTTTTAAGCTGACCAAAGAGGAATCTGTCATAATTCTTCCAGGTAAATTTATAAATGATAATTTGGCTTCCATGTCCCATTTTTTTCTACATCTTTAAAGATTCGAAGATTGTTCGGTAAGAACATATTTTTGAAAGAATGACACGTAAAATTTGAAAATGAAACTCTAGAAAGAATCGTGTTGTATGTTTCAGGGTTAGCTGTGGGTCTAAAAAACTGGCTCCGAATCACGTTTGCGGTCGAGCCATCTTCGCTGGAAGAAGCATTGGAGAGGGTGAAGTGTTTCTGTGAACGCCATTCCTCTCTGCAAAATGGATAATGATGATGGAAAAATCCTTAAAATATTGTTTTGTTAATATATCCAATGAAATAAAAAAGAAAACAAAAAAGGCCCTCTACTGTTTTCATCAACAATTTCACACATTTTGTTTACAATTTCTTTCGATAACATTGAAAATTGGTTAATGAAAATATTGATGTTCAGTTTTGGACGTGATATGAGATGATCGAAAGAAATTGATATTCTATTTCCCTATAAGTGGATATTAGCAAAGGCAAGTTTTTCAATAGTGAATTTAATAATTTTGTCCTTTTGATTTTACTATTTTATACAAATCTAAAAAATAGTTGGGATAAATGTAAAATAAAATATCAACCGATGGCAATAATGTCATTTTACTATTTTTATTATTTATTTTATTCAAAACACTCAATTTACTCTATGAAACACCGTAACAAAATTAAAATACAATTGTCGTGGAATTAAATTCAAACTTAAAGATAATATTTGTGAACCCCGAATTAAAAGATAGATTAATTCAAAAGGTTTGCAGTAGTATATATCATATATGTAGGTAAAAGATCTATATCCTTGGTTAAGATATAAATTAAAAGATTAACTGAAATAATTATAAATAAATCAAATTGAAGACTCAAGGAACTATAGTAGTATTATAATGAAATTAAAATATAAAATTAATAGATCAAAAGGTACCATAATATCACATTATTATAATATAATTGCAAGAAATATTAATACATTAACACCCTTGAATTGTCATGTCTTCGCTTAATTATATCATTAGTTCACACAATTAATAGAAAAGACAAAATGATCCGATTATCTATATAATTCATAAAATATCATAAGGAGATATATGTAAATTTCTCACATGGTGATATTTGGAATTGGTAAATTAATTTAGATAATAAACCAATTACAAAACGGTTATGGAAGATGATAAAAATTAGGAAGTAATTATAAAATTAAAACTATTAATTTGTTAATTGATTGTGTCTATTCTACTTTATTGACTTCCAATTTTTCCTTTTTCCCTCAATTAATTATGCAATTCATCATTACCATCATTTATATTTCCTTTTAAAATTTTTCATCCTAATTCATATTGGAAAAAAACATTGCTCAAACTTTTTTTTTTGTTAATTGTGTTCAATTCATAATTAAAATTTTGAGTTGAGAGTAATTTGGTCATTCAATTGGCACTGAGTAGTTTAATCAAATTAATAAACTAATTCTAATAAATATTAGATACAAAAATTAATAATAAATTATTCATTTTTCCATTAATGGAGTAATTTAATCTCTCAATGTGGGTATGGAAGATGAAAGATCACATTTACTCAAACAGTGAAGATGAATCTGTTATATGAATCTATGCTATATCTACACTATAGAAAACCAAGAATTGCGACCGATCTAAGAATGATACAGGTGAATCTCATGTTTTAATATTTTTAAATTTAAATTTTTATTCAACAACAATTATTTAATTTATTTATTATATTATATTCTATTGTATCATTATACGTGTTTCAACAACCCATGAAATAATCTTGAAAGCAAGAAAATTATTTTGAAAAAGGATGCTTGATACATCTTCCTTCCTAATTTCTGTACCATATCTTTATAATTTATACCATGTTTTATCAACCTCAAGCCAATCAAGATTGGATCCCTCCAGTTTCTTCTCTGTCAAGTGCTGCGACGACGGCGGCGGAAGCTCGAGCCTGAATGATGATGTTGTCTGGTCGGGGAACTGGAACGCTGCTGACGCAAGCTGATCTGCAGCATGAAGAACTTTATGCATGTTTGATGATGAATGGGAAGGGTTCGAATGAATGGAATCATGAAAAGGATTTTTGTATATAGAAACTTAATTATGTAATTTAATTTATGAAAATTATTGATTTTTTTTATTATTTAGTTTATATTTGGAAGTCATTATCAATAAAAATTTATAATAGAATTTACAATTAGCTTTAGAGTGATGGAGAATTTATTTTAATCTAATAATTTGAGTGCAATTCTTGTAACAGAGTTTAGGAACCTGTATTTCATCAGCCATCCCTGAACCTCCCAATCCTCAAATTCGTGTCCAAAATGATACAATTGTTTTGATCCCTTCCAACCCTTCCTCAAACTCGAAATCATCTCCTTCTCAATCGTTAATTAAAATAAAAAAATCAGGTTTCTTTAAGGGTGAACCTTCCGAAATTGAGCCTAAAATTTCTGCACTCTCCACAAAACAGTGGGCTGGTTTGGTTGAGGAGGAAGATGAGCTTCCTTCCCAGTTTCGGGTTGGTTTGAGAGGGCATATGAACACTATGTCACGGATGAAGAAGTTTCCTATGATGCTGAGTTGATGGAGCAACTTAATGTTGAATATATTTGGAGATCGAGAGCCCATATATGTTCGGATGATGATGATGATGTAGTAATTTCACATGCACACCAAGCACAACCATCGGCCACTAAGACCTACAGTTTGAGGCCGTGACACCAGAAAAAAATAGATTCATTTTAGTCATATTTAATCATATTTTATTAATTTGGTTGTATTTCATTCTAGTTAGTAGCTTTTAGCTTTCATAATTGTAGTTCTTTTTTTGACATACTTAGGTTTTACAGTATTTGAGAGGTTTTGGTCTAGTCCTCCTCTAATGTATTGTTTTAATTTTCATCATTATTCTACTAAACTAAGTGTCATCATGCAACCTTAATTAATATATATATGATTCCGATTTTATGCTCAGAAAAAAGTTACTTTAAAATTAAATTTAAAAATTAGAAGTTTTATGTAAGGCTACGTTTGGATTGAAAGATAGGGATATGATAATTTTGAGTTAATGTTTATCCATGTTTGGTTTGATTTAAGACAAAATTAACATATTATATTTATCCTAATTTAATCCCAAAATGAAATATACATCTTCCCAAGCTTTTTTATTATTTCAAAATTTTAAATTTCCGCCAAAAAGCTCGACTTACTTCTATTAATCCCAAATATTTAAAATTTTGAAACTCCAGCCACAATTTGAAATTCAAATTTTCTAGGTTATTTTAGTCATTATGCCAAATTATAAATTAATCCATCATTTTAAAATCATACCAAACATAATATAACTATCATAATATACTATTTACAACCATCTTATAAATTTATACATTCTATCACTTATCATATCACTCACCACAAACGGTACCTAAATGAGGAAAAAATATCCATTCTAGATCCCCAACTAGAGTGAAGTCGCACCCAAATTAGATTTTTTTAGCGTAAACTAAATATTATATTAAAGCAAGGCAAAGACACAGAAGTAGAACAGCCACCAAAAGGTAACGACCGAACAGCATATAAAAATAAAAAGGCTAATGATTATGAAAGTCCCAGCTAAAACGCAAAAGCTTAATCATGATAGACCCACGACTTCCCAAGCTATATCAGGTTCCCTCAAACCAATCAGCTCAGCACGAGGTCGTAAAAGGGAACAACATTCCAAATTGTATCAAGTACAATAAAGGATAATCGAGAGAACAGAACTCACAGAAGTCCAACAAACGAATAGACTCTCGTATCCAAATCCAAACGGAGATCCGTCGATCAGTTCACACCACTGAATGGTGCACAAAACCGAGACACCCAGTATTCACCGCCAACCAATTACCAATCAGTGAGACAAAAACCAAAAGCCACCACCAACACCACAAAAGAGACCCACAAATAAAATAGGCAGGACCAAATATTGCCCCCATGGCAAGCATGGAGGACGTCAAACCATGACCAAAAAGGTAGTGTATGATCGAGCGCTTACCGCTTTACCAATAACTATAGTTAAGGGTAATGGCGCAACATCAATCTTTTCAACCATACTCTGGCACAAGCGCCACGTATTCGACCGATCACAAAGCAGAGGCAATTGTTGAACCTCAACAATCCCTCCCCCAATAATTGCACTCTCTGCAACTCATGGGAATCGAACACGCGACCTTGGCTCTGATACCAATTGTAGGATCGAGCGCTTACTGCTTTACCAATAACTATAGTTAAGGGTAATGGCGCAACATCAATCTTTTCAACCATACTCTGGCACAAGCGCCACGTATTCGACCGATCACAAAGCAGAGGCAATTGTTGAACCTCAACAGGTAGATAACTGTGATATCCCCGAAATGGTTAATTGCAATTTGGTGCATTAATTGTGTTTACAATGATTAATTATGTGGTAATTAATTATGTGTTGGAATTTATTTACCTTATGGAAATGCATGGTCATGTGGATAGGGTGACCCGGGGTAGCATTTCAGGGTGCATGTGGTGCATGTTGGGTAAATATTATTGGAAGCATGATTTATTTGCCATTGGTAGCAATTAATTAGAAATCATGTGTTTAATTGATATTTTGGTGCATTTGGTTTAATGCTTTGGAAAATATCATGTTGAGGTGTTTTATACACCATGGAATTATTTTGGTATGCTTTTAATTAAATAAACTCACCTTTTATACCCAACCACACCTCATCCACTCTTACTTTTAATTTTTACCAAACAACACCCAAACCCTCCCTTTCCCCTCATTTTCGAGATCTAGCTTTGGGGTGAAGAGAAGTTCTTGCAAAATCTTGTTTTGTGGAGCTTGTTGGGTGATTTGAGATCCCCAAGAGGTATGAATACCTCATGGTTAATTTTGCAAGGTTTTGTTTGAGTTTGGGTTGGTTTTGAATGATTTTGAAATGGGTTTTGTTGGGTTGTTGTGGGTTTGGTTATATGTTGGATTTATCCTTGTTTTGAAGTATATTTTGGTTGGATGTTGTATACATGGGTATTTAATGATGTTTATTGTTGGTTTTGAGTAGTTGGGTATGGATGTTGTTGAGTTATTTAAGGTTGTTTGAGTTTGGGAAGGAGAAGGGTGAATAGTGCCCGATTCTCGCTTGCCCAGAGCTCGGCGATCGATCGGCGTTTTTCCCGCGATCGATCGCGAGCCACAGAGCTGAGGCAGAGAGCTTCAGCGATCGATCGCGAGATGGGCGCGATCGATCGGCGAGGCCGCGATCGATCGGCGCTAGCTCCGCGATCGATCGCGGATTGTTGGATTTTGTTGGGCAAGGCAGTGTGATCTCGCGATCGATCGGGGCTTGATGGCGATCGATCGCGAGACACCAAAAAGGGTGTTTTTGGTTGTTTTTGTGGGATTTTTGGTATTGGACTATTATTGGGTTCTAATATTGGTATTTGTGAATATGTAGAACCAACCCAGGTGGCAACGCAGCCAAGGAATTGAAGTCCTACCATATTCCACTTTTGGAAAGGTACGTAGAGGACGTACGGGCACCCAACGGTAACATGTATTTTATATACTCATTGTTTATGCATTGTGGATGCGAGTATATATGTGGTATTGCATTGTGGATGCATATACATGTTGATTTATGCATATTGATGATAGATGCATATGATTATTGGTGCACATCCCATGAGTCGTGGTCATCCCTTGATGATTTTAATGCTTGCCGCTATTTGGTTTGGTTCCGCTAAATGTGAAGCGAGGGGTGGGAGCGCCGCATGTCACATTTGAGCGTGGTTATCATATAGGGCGAGGAAAGGGTATTTGCCGCTCAATGAGAGGCGAGGGGTGGGAGTCCCGCAGTCCATTGAAGCGAGGTTATCCTATGCCGCCTATATGTAAATAAGCGAGGGGCATTAAAATACATTGTGATGGACAGACTAGGGATGAGGATCAGTATTTGGTATTGATGAAATGGTATATGTTCATGACATGTTTAGACCATTAAAAATAATCTGTGGATTATACTCATGAGTTATGGTACAGGGACAACCAAACGGAAAGCGTTTGAAATGCACGGGGAAACAGGAAGTGTTTCATTTTGATTTTGCATTTACGCTTTATCTTCATATTGTGTTGAATATGAATGATTATTATTGCTCATGTTTGGGGGTTGTCCTTGTAGGTACCTTTTTGGCATGATAGAAGGGCTTGAACGGGTTGAGGTGGTGAGCTTGAGGATGCTTTTGTGAATTGAAGGACAGGATTATTTTTGGATAGTATCTACTCTAGGAGTAGTATAAAACTATAATTGAACACATTCATTGATTGGAATGTAATTAATCCATTTGGTAGTCCTTATTTTGGCATGTAATGCTTAAGCTCATAGACTCAACACGTTATTTCTCACTCTGATCATTTATTTTAGCTCTATTATGCCTTGATTCCGCACTTAAGGATTAAGGTCCTTACATTAGTGGTATCAGAGCCAGGTTAGAGAACCCGGGAACGAGTGAAGGGTAGCCTTAGCATGTTTGGCTAGGTGCTTACATTTGAAGCATGTTTATGCATGTGGCGCATATTGATGTATATCCTGTTATACTAACGTGCTTATCCTCATTCCTGTTATCTAACGGCATAACATATATAATGCTTTGGAATTGTTGTTAATATTTGTATTACAGCATGGCTGCTAATGAGGAGGTTGGAGATGTTGGCAGTGTGAATGCAAGTATTGGACAGACAAACCCTCTACCTCCACCGGCTGTGGGAATGGAACCAGTGGTTCAGTTATTGCTACCGGGTGAGATTAGCTTGACACAATTTCTATCTTATCATCCGCCCCGGTTTGAGGGGACAGAGTCCGGAGAAGAGGCTGAAGAGTGGTTAGAAAGACTTGAGCAGATCTTTGTATCGGCTCCTTGTACTGTGACAGCTTGGCTGAGGCTGGCGGAGTTTCAATTAGCCAAGAAACCTCTGATGTGGTGGAGGAGCACAGTAATGGAAATGAGAGCACTGGGTGCTGTGATTGACTGGACACTCTTCAGGACTAGGTTTTTGAACCGGTATTTCTCCGCTGCGGCGAGACAGACGAAGGAGGATGAATTTACAAGTCTGAAGCAGGGGAACATGACAGTGGCAGACTATGCCACACGGTACTCTTCATTGCTGAGGTACGTTCCCCACATTGCCACCAGTGGGCACGCTAAGATGAGGAACTTTATGAAAGGGTTGCGACCGGAGCTCTATGACCGGGTTATCACTAATAACCCAACTTCTTTTGATGACGCTCTCACAAGGGCGGAGCTTGCCGAGCTAGGAGTGGGAGCTTATGCTAATACTATGCCACCACCGGTACCGCAACAGAGGCAGACCAATGATAGTTTGAGGCCTCGGGGTGAGCCATTTAAGCCCCGTGGTGCCTCTTCATCTTCGCGATATGGTGGAAAGAAACACTTTGGTCAGAAACAGGATGGCAAGAAGGGTAATTGGTCGGCCAATCGAGGGCCTTCACAAGGGGATAGGCTGGGAGAGCCGAGGTGCAACAATTGTGGAGGGCCACATTCTTCAAACAAGTGTCCTGCATGTTATATCTGTGGCAAGATGGGCCACATCGCTCGGTATTGCCCCACTCGGGGAGGACAGTAAGAGTATCAGGGCAGCAGGCCGAGGTTTGAGGATAGGACAGTGCAGCAGAGGTAGCAGTTTGGGCCTCGACCATCGGGAGGTCAGACAGTAGGACCACCCCAGGGGCAAGTATATGCACTGACCAGGGAGCAGGCCCAGGCAGCCCCAGAGGAGGTGATCGCCGGTACGTGTCATTTATTTACGTACCCTGCTTTTATTTTGATCGATACAGGTGCCTCCCATTCTTTTGTATCGGTGGGTTTTGTGGAAAGACACCATATGCGCACGTCTTCTTTACCCACGCCTCTCCTTGTCTCGACACCCACTGGAAGAAATGTCGTTGCTGATCAGTTTATGGCAGACTGCCTCATTTATTTTGAGGGCAACGAATTGAGGTCAGACCTGATTGTATTGGGCATGTCAGACTTCGACTGCATCTTGGGTATTGATATTCTGAACAGATATCAGGCAGTGGTAGATTGCCGGCAGAGGACAGTGAAGTTCAGACCTGAGTTGGGCAGTCAGTGGACCTTCTATGGCAACGGTTCTCGTGCGAAGATTCCGTTGATTTCAGCGATCAAGATGACTCAGTTGTTGGAACGTGGTCACACGGGCTATCTTATCTATGCCGTGGACACGTCTGGAAAGGATAAGGAACTAAGAGTTGAGGATGTGCCAGTAGTGGCAGAGTTCGCTGATGTATTTCCAGAAGAGATCCCAGGATTCCCACCGGCTAGGGAAGTCGAGTTTGGGATCGAGCTGTTGCCAGGGACATCCGCTATCTCTCGTACACCTTATAGGATGGCACCGGCAGAATTGAGGGAGTTGAAAGAACAGTTACAGGATCTCTTGGACAAGGGATATATACGCCCGAGCGTGTCGCCATGGGGCGCACCAGTTCTCTTTGTGAAGAAGAAGGACGGTTCGATGCGGTTGTGTATCGATTACCGGCAACTGAATAAGGCTACAGTGAAGAACAAGTATCCTCTCCCAAGGATAGATGACTTGTTTGATCAGTTGCAAGGTACCAGGGTGTATAGCAAGATTGATTTGAGATCCGGGTATCATCAGATTCGAGTCAGAGAGGAAGATGTGCAGAAGACAGCATTCCGGACCCGATATGGACATTATGAGTTCCTAGTGATGCCGTTCGGCGTGACGAATGCTCCAGCAGTCTTCATGAGTCTGATGAACAGAGTGTTTCAGCAGTATCTTGATCAGTTCGTCATTGTGTTTATTGACGATATTCTTATCTACTCCTGGAGCGAGGAGGAGCATGTGAAACACTTGAGGACAGTGCTTCAGATTCTAAGAGAGCATCAGTTGTATGCTAAGCTCAGTAAGTGTGAATTTTGGCTGAGCAGTGTAGTGTTTCTGGGGCATGTCATATCGAGCAGCGGGATATCTGTAGATCCCAAGAAGATTGAGGCTGTGATGGAGTGGGCTGCCCCCACTTCTGTGCCTGAGATTCGGAGTTTTCTTGGTTTGGCCGGGTATTATCGACGCTTTGTCGAGGGCTTTTCGAAGATTGCCAAGCCACTGACTCAGTTGACCCAGAAGGGTGTGCCTTTCTTTTGGTCAGAAGCTTGTGAGGAGAGCTTCCAGGAATTAAAGCACCGGTTGACGACGGCGCCAGTGTTAGTAATCCCTACGGAGAACTCCAGATTTGCTCTGTATACTGATGCATCACTGCAGGGCCTTGGGTGTGTTCTGATGCAAGATAAGCATGTGGTAGCTTACGCATCGAGGCAGTTGAAGCCGCATGAGACCAGATATCCAGTTCATGACTTGGAATTGGCGGCTATCATCTTCGCCCTGAAGATTTGGAGGCATTATTTGTATGGTACGTCGTTTACCATATACACGGATCACAAGAGCCTCAAGTTTTTATTCACTCAGGCAGAGCTGAACATGAGGCAGAGGAGATGGATGGACCTACTCAAAGACTATGACTGCGAGATAGAGTACCATCCCGGGAAAGCTAATTTGACAGCAGACGCTTTGAGCCGGAAAGTGAGGAGTTCTGCTGAGGACGTCATTCATTTGTCGGCTATGATGACCTCTTATTGCCATCTGGGCTATGATTTTGACATAGATGCATCGCCTGTGTATGTATCGACTTTGCTAGCTGAGCCAGATATCTATGAGAACATCAGGAGAGCTCAGAGGTCAGATGATGAGGTTCAGAGGTGGTTATCTTTAGTACATCTTGGTCAGCCAACGAAATTCAGAGTGGCCGATGATGGGTCTTTGAGATTGGGTGACCGATGGGTGGTTCCGAGTACACCGGAGTTGCGTAAAGGGATCTTGGAGCGAGCTCACAGTAGCAGACTTAGCATCCACCCAGGCGGGAAGAAGATGTATAAAGATCTGCGTGGTCAGTTTTGGTGGAAAAGGATGAAATCTGATGTCGTCGCTTTTGTAAAGAGGTGTTTGATCTGCCAGCAGGTTAAGGCAGAGAGACAGAGACCTGGCGGCGAGTTGAGAAGCTTGGAGATACCGAAGTGGAAGTGGGAGCACATTTCCATGGACTTCGTGACTCATTTGCCGAGGAGTGCTTCAGGCTTCGATGCTATTTGGGTGATTGTGGATCGATTGACCAAGGTGGCTCATTTTATCCCCTATAGCATGACCTTCACATTTTTGAGGATGGCGCAGTTGTATATTAGAGATGTGGTGAGATTGCATGGGATCCCCATTTCCATAGTGTCAGATCGAGATCCGCGATTCACATCTAATTTCTGGGAAGGTCTTCAGTCAGCCTTGGGAACTGAAGTCAGATTGAGCACTGCTTATCATCCTCAGACGGATGGCCAGACCGAGCGCACTATTCAGACGCTCGAGGACATGTTAAGAGCTTGTGTTTTGGAGTTCGATGCCTCTTGGCAGGATTCAGTGCCTTTGGTAGAGTTTTCTTATAACAATAGCTACCAGGCGAGTATTCAGATGGCTCCGTTTGAAGCTCTTTATGGCAGACGGTGTAGATCACCCTTGTGTTGGGATGATTTGGACCGCAAATCGGTCGGAGGACCGGAGTTGATCCGAGAGATGGAAGAAAAGATAAAGTCGATAAGGCAGAAAATGAAAGCGGCTCAGGACAGACAGGCAGCTTATGCAAATAAACGGCGGAGACCGTTGGAATTTCAGTTGGGAGATAAGGTCTTTTTGAAGATCTCGCCTTTCAGAGGCGTTGTGCGATTTGGGATGCGCGGGAAACTGTCTCCGAGGTATGTTGGACCGTACGAGATTTTGCAGCGCATTGGCACCTTAGCTTACCGACTGGCTTTGCCGCCTTCTTTATCTGGTATACATGATGTGTTTCATGTGTCTATGCTGCGGAAGTATGAGCCGGATCCGTCGCATGTGTTACAGCCTTCCGAAGTTCAGTTAGAATCAGATGTATCTTACGTGGAACGGCCTGTCAGAATTCTGGATCGAGCAGACCGTAGACTTCGGAACAAAGTGATACCTATGATCAAGGTTCAGTGGGATCGCAGGGGTGTCGAGGAGGCTACGTGGGAGACGGAGCGGCATATGGTGCAGCACTACCCGGAACTATTCTCTGGTATGTGTTTATGTTTAGTTTCCTTTTGGGGTAAGTGCATGTGATTTCGAGGACGAAATCTTATAAGTAGGGGAGTATTGTGATATCCCCGAAATGGTTAATTGCAATTTGGTGCATTAATTGTGTTTACAATGATTAATTATGTGGTAATTAATTATGTGTTGGAATTTATTTACCTTATGGAAATGCATGGTCATGTGGATAGGGTGACCCGGGGTAGCATTTCAGGGTGCATGTGGTGCATGTTGGGTAAATATTATTGGAAGCATGATTTATTTGCCATTGGTAGCAATTAATTAGAAATCATGTGTTTAATTGATATTTTGGTGCATTTGGTTTAATGCTTTTGAAAATATCATGTTGGGGTGTTTTATACACCATGGAATTATTTTGGTATGCTTTTAATTAAATAAACTCACCTTTTATACCCAACCACACCTCATCCACTCTTACTTTTAATTTTTACCAAACAACACCCAAACCCTCCCTTTCCCCTCATTTTCGAGATCTAGCTTTGGGGTGAAGAGAAGTTCTTGCAAAATCTTGTTTTGTGGAGCTTGTTGGGTGATTTGAGATCCCCAAGAGGTATGGATACCTCATGGTTAATTTTGCAAGGTTTTGTTTGAGTTTGGGTTGGTTTTGAATGATTTTGAAATGGGTTTTGTTGGGTTGTTGTGGGTTTGGTTATATGTTGGATTTATCCTTGTTTTGAAGTATATTTTGGTTGGATGTTGTATACATGGGTATTTAATGATGTTTATTGTTGGTTTTGAGTAGTTGGGTATGGATGTTGTTGAGTTATTTAAGGTTGTTTGAGTTTGGGAAGGAGAAGGGTGAATAGTGCCCGATTCTCGCTTGCCCAGAGCTCGGCGATCGATCGGCGTTTTTCCCGCGATCGATCGCGAGCCACAGAGCTGAGGCAGAGAGCTTCAGCGATCGATCGCGAGATGGGCGCGATCGATCGGCGAGGCCGCGATCGATCGGCGCTAGCTCCGCGATCGATCGCGGATTGTTGGATTTTGTTGGGCAAGGCAGTGTGATCTCGCGATCGATCGGGGCTTGATGGCGATCGATCGCGAGACACCAAAAAGGGTGTTTTTGGTTGTTTTTGTGGGATTTTTGGTATTGGACTATTATTGGGTTCTAATATTGGTATTTGTGAATATGTAGAACCAACCCAGGTGGCAACGCAGCCAAGGAATTGAAGTCCTACCATATTCCACTTTTGGAAAGGTACGTAGAGGACGTACGGGCACCCAACGGTAACATGTATTTTATATACTCATTGTTTATGCATTGTGGATGCGAGTATATATGTGGTATTGCATTGTGGATGCATATACATGTTGATTTATGCATATTGATGATAGATGCATATGATTATTGGTGCACATCCCATGAGTCGTGGTCATCCCTTGATGATTTTAATGCTTGCCGCTATTTGGTTTGGTTCCGCTAAATGTGAAGCGAGGGGTGGGAGCGCCGCATGTCACATTTGAGCGTGGTTATCATATAGGGCGAGGAAAGGGTATTTGCCGCTCAATGAGAGGCGAGGGGTGGGAGTCCCGCAGTCCATTGAAGCGAGGTTATCCTATGCCGCCTATATGTAAATAAGCGAGGGGCATTAAAATACATTGTGATGGACAGACTAGGGATTGAGGATCAGTATTTGGTATTGATGAAATGGTATATGTTCATGACATGTTTAGACCATTAAAAATAATCTGTGGATTATACTCATGAGTTATGGTACAGGGACAACCAAACGGAAAGCGTTTGAAATGCACGGGGAAACAGGAAGTGTTTCATTTTGATTTTGCATTTACGCTTTATCTTCATATTGTGTTGAATATGAATGATTATTATTGCTCATGTTTGGGGGTTGTCCTTGTAGGTACCTTTTTGGCATGATAGAAGGGCTTGAACGGGTTGAGGTGGTGAGCTTGAGGATGCTTTTGTGAATTGAAGGACATGATTATTTTTGGATAGTATCTACTCTAGGAGTAGTATAAAACTATAATTGAACACATTCATTGATTGGAATGTAATTAATCCATTTGGTAGTCCTTATTTTGGCATGTAATGCTTAAGCTCATAGACTCAACACGTTATTTCTCACTCTGATCATTTATTTTAGCTCTATTATGCCTTGATTCCGCACTTAAGGATTAGGGTCCTTACAATAACTGATGTGGTAGGGAAATTAGACCACATCGGGTAAAATGGTTGCCGACTAGTAAAACGTCCGAATAGGAAAATACCCGAAGAGGATGATACTCTGCTCGTTCCCATGTGATCAAACGTCATAAGACCCGGTCATAGTGGCTGGTCGAGCCGGATTTTCTGGACGTGCTATTAGTAGAACATGCCATAAATATGTGAAGCAATTAGTGGGGTTTTTTAGAGTAGTTAGTGGAAGAGATGGGGGAATTAGTAGAATAATGGCAAGAATTTTGGGATAAGGGGGGTTAATGGGGAGAATAAGAGGGATTTTCTCCTTCATAAAGAGGGGCCGAGAGTTTGAAGGAAGAGGACTTTTTCTTAGAACTTTGATGAGACCTGGGATTCATTTTATACTAGACTAGGTCCCGTGGTTTTCCCCTTCGTTTTGGGGGGTTTTCCACGTAAAAGATATGGTGTCCTATTTATTTTCTTTATCGCACTTTCTCTACCGAATAGAGAAAATTTGGGATCACATCATTGGCGCCGTCTGTGGGAAAATTGAGCTAAGACGTAGATGCCGAAGGCAAGAGAAATTGAAGAAATCAAATCTTGTGGGTGATGGGGACGATAAATATTGGAGTTAAAAAATTCATGGGATGCCTTGGTTTTTGTTGTGATATTCTCCGATATATTCTATCAATTCCCCACCACATCAAAATCTAATTTGAGAGTTTCATCAGATCCACCAACAGTGAGATTTTGAAATTTCAAGAGCAATGCAATTCTTTGGAAATTCAGAAATCAGTGCATTTTCTCCATTGCCCACAACATTTGGGAACAGTGCTCTGGATTTTCCTAAGCTCCAACAGTTATCATGTTCTGCAATACATGATGATATAGGGTGATTTTGATGGAATTTTTGGAGGATCAACCTTGCAAACAGAACACTCCTGGATTGAGAAAATCACACAAGAACCATATGAATAATCTGTATTTGGCTTTCTAAAAGCCAACATCAGTTTCTTGGATGATATCATTAGCACAAAAGAGGAATTTGGCCGCGGAAAAAATAGCAAAGATTGGAATCCTCCGCCAGCCTCGCATGGCGTATACTATATTGGGAGAGATATGACGAAGATGCTAGGGGCGTTCACCAATTTGATCGTGTCATTTTTGGATGAGATGGTGCATAGTCCTTGGAGGCAAATTCATAGGAGTTTTTTCGAACTTGCCTCACATTACACGGTGATATAATTATAATATTTGGCCTAAGCTAGTTTTTTATTTGTGTGTATTATTCATCTATTCATAAATGCTGGCCTTGTGATGATTTCAGCAAGATGCATAAATGTTGCTTCCTATCTCGTTTCCTATTATTCTTTCTTAAGAAAGGTAAGGATTTTATTATAGATTATGACCCAAAAACGATGCCATAAAATATATCGAGGCTGGTGGGATCATAAATCTTGAGTGATTTTACGATTCAGTATTGCTCCTTGTTAGATGAAAAAAATAGCTGCCCATGCTACACAAATACCAAATGTTACAGTGGTTACCCAGGTTGGAATCATGTTGATTTAAGACGAAGAGAATCACGAATTTCTACCCTTAGAAAAAAGTAGAATAATCATTTTGCATATGACATATTTAGTTGAAATTAGCTTTAAATGTCCAGTTAGAAGATAAATGATTGATTCACTTGGTCTTTGTTTAAACATTTGGATGGAGCACATGCGCTTTCTCTGGGTGACGATGACTTCAACTTTTAGAAAAAAGAATTTATATGATAATTACACATGATATTGTTTATTTTTAAATGAAGTTACAGGTTGCTTATGGAAGTTCTAACTTTGGTGTTCCTTGTGCAATTTGCGGCCTATGAGAGCTTTCGCCTTCCATCGGCACCTTGATATACTACAGGCTTATGGTTGTTGAGTTCATATATACTGTTCCCTTGATATATTCATATGTCAGAGAAAGCAAGGAGCATGCCTATAATTTAGCCAAGGCTGCCATGTCGAGCATTAGATATTTCTTGAATTTCGGGGTAATTCTGGGCCATTATTATCGTTTTTGGGAATGATTCTGATGGATTATATAAATGCCTAGACGAATCACTGTCCTAAGCTGTCAAAGCAATTCATATATGAGTTTCAAACCGCATTCAGGTTATTGGTGTTGGGGGTGCAAATTCGAACACCAATGCTTGAAGCAAAAAATGCGTGATGTCTTGAGTGGGTGATCAATTTTCAAGTTGATTGAGCAGATAATCATGCTTAGAAGATATTCGACCTACAACAGAGGATAAATCCAGTGTCTCGATTGACACACTTATGAATCAGTATTTATTTGGCCAAATGATTGGTGCTCATCCGGCCTAAGATGTAGCCTAGCAATTGGACTCGGCCTCGGTTTCAGCTCAATAGTCACATGACCTTATTTGCGGTTATCTCGTTTCGTATATTATTTTAATTTTTTAAACATATATTTTTGTGTACTGCCGTTTTATTATTTCAGGACAAGTTTGGGCTTGCAAGCAGGCACTAATGCCCTATTATTGGTGCTCAGGATGTTCGAGTACGTTTTATTATTGGTGCTCGGGATGTTCGAGTATTAGTCGCTCGGGATGTTCGAGCTTTTGTGGGGATATTTGATGTGTGTCCGTTGTTGGCGGGTTAAATACAGGATCGGGATGTTTGGTCTGTATTTGAACCTAAAACGCGACTGATTTATTGGTTCTCGGGTGTCGAGCTTGTTTTATTATTGTCCATTGTTGGCGGGTTAAATACAGGATCGGGATGTTTGGTCTGTAGTTGAACCTAAAACGCGACTGATTTCTTGAGCTTGGGGTAACGAGCCTGTTCGGTTTACTCGTAAGATCGGGATGTTTGGTCCACGTTTAAACATAAAATTACCATCGTTTACTCGTGGGATCGAGGTGTTTGGTCCACGTTTAAACTTAAAATTATCAATGTTATTGTGCTCGGGGGTAGCGAGCCTGTTCGGTTTACTCGTGGGATCAGGATGTTTGGTCCACGTTTAAACATAAACTTACCATTGTTTACTCGTGGGATCGGGATGTTTGGTCCAAGTTTAAACTTAAAATTATCAATGTTATTAAGCTCGGGGTAGCGGGCCTGTTCAGTTTACTCGTGGGATCGTGATGTTTGGTCCACGTTTAAACCTAAAATTATCAATGTTATTGAGCTCGGGATAGCGAGCATGTTCGGTTTACTCGTGGGATCGGGATGTTGGTCCATGTTTAAACTTAAAATTATCAATGTTATTGTGCTCGGGGGTAGGGAGCCTATTCAGTTTACTCGTGGGATCGTGATGTTTGATCCACGTTTAAACCTAAATTGCCTAAGTGGTTATGCTCTGGGTAGCGAGCTTGTTCGGAATATTTTTCGAGCCCGATCATATTTATCTGCCCGGGATCTTCGAGTATGTTCTATTGGTGCTCGAGATATTTGAAAATGTTTACTGCTCGGGATGTTTTCCCTCGAGCCCGGTCATATTTTATCTGCTCGGGATGTTTTCCCTCGAGCCCCATCATATCTTCTGCTCGGGATGTTTCCCCTCGAGCTCGGTTATCTTTATTATTTCAGGATATTTCTTATTCCAGCCGAGCTTTATTTGCTCGTGATAATTATTAGCTCTGAAGATTGGTTGAGTTTTATTTGCTATGATTGATTCATATTATTGACACTTCATTATTTTGGGAAATTGATGCTTTGGATGAGTATTATTTGCTCGAATGCTTCTGGAATTCAGACGAGCTCTACTCGCTCAGGATATTTATTATTACAGACGAGCTCGTGATTTTTTTTATGTTCGGTGCTTGGGAGGGATTCTTTATCATAATGTTTCAGAAGTTCTTGATGGTTATTCAATGGGGTATTCGATGAGCTCGAATGTATTGTTTTTTGTACCCAGGATGAGCTTTATTTGCTCTGAATATTTCTTATACTGGAGTTCAGACTTATTTTATTTGCTCGGGATTCTTATCTATTATCTCTGGTGTAAGGACCTCGTGCCCTTAACCCATTATTAGTATATTAATCCAAGTATTAGTGCATACAATCATACATGTAGGGGAAAACCCACTTATCATCATAGCCAATTATGCATGTAATAAAAATTCTTTACATTATTCCATATAATGTCTAGTTTTCCCCAACCAAGTCCACATACATCTCATGCACCAATGTAATACACTAACATATTCTCAGTTCATTTAGCAATTCAATAAATAATTTTATGCTACTCATAAATGAAGAGAGAAAGGCCCTTGCCTTTTTATACATGCCATATACACATAATAATGCTCACATACGATCATCAAACGGGTATGTGTGTATCAATGTATAAAATACGGTGCTCAATACCGTCACTGGTATTCCGATCCCTGGTAGCACCTCCAATCCATAGCTCGAGCTCAACTCCAAAGCCATCGATGTACCTAATCACCTGCCCCAACAGAGACAACTCCCACACGGGGTGAGCATACCAATATCCCAAATCCAATAATCACAATAATACAATTCATAATTTACAAAAATGTAAATGCTATGAAATATAAAGATGCTCCCTGGATGGTATCATCCTCATCCGGGATTCCCTGCACTGTCCCTGTTCTCAAAATCATGGAAACCATCAAATTCCCAAATGTCAGTTGATCATTACATTTATTAACGAACTCATTTGTCGCATACCGATATCATAATCAATAATACCATATCATTAAACAATGATTATAGATATTCCATTTACCTCATTTATGGTTCCATAATTCTATTTCATTGCTCGCTCTACAATAGCGGCATTTCATTCTCACGCATGCTCAACAGCAGTGGCGTCGTGGCCGATGTTCGCTCAAAGGCGACAACATCCCATTCATTGCTCGCTCAAAAGCGGCACCATATAATTCCCAATGCACATATATACAATTGTAGCAAACACCATCAACCATGCATTTCAATGTCCTTTTATTGCTAATACCATATATCATGCATTTCCATACACATTCATTGCAATACAGTGTACCAAGCACTCAACGATTGCAATTATATTAAAGGGCTATGCTCGTATGTCATACGTACCTTATCATTCCGTAATTCGAGTCCAACCTTGCCTGAGTCCCACGACCCGATGAGTTAAATGATAACATGCAAATAACTCCTAATTAAACATAGGCATGCAATCACGTGCACAAGCGCGTTCACAACTTCCCAACCTATCGTCCATCCATGACGATTACCAAAAATAAAACCCCCCGGCTAAGCATGCATAATACCTAAAATATTCCATTTTATATGTTCAAAAGATAGCCACACCCAATCGAGAATTCCGTTTAATTAACTTTGGCTCCAACCAATCCATTTTAAAAGTATAACATTTGTTGGAATCGAAGAGGAGGGGGTGAATGAGATTCCTTGGCTACTTTAGCGTTTTAAAATGAGTTTGTAAAAATAAAATATTTTGCGCTTGCGGAAGGCTTTAGTCAATCGATAAATGCAAAGAATAAAATAAATAAATGCGTAAAGGAAATAAAGCAATAAATAACAAAAGGATTTGTTATAGAAGTTCGGCGATGAATCGCCTACGTCTCCTCTTCCCGGTTAGATAACCTCCAACCGAGGTTCCACTAGAATAAACGATCTTGGCCTTGAGGGCTCCAAGTTAGCCACAACCCAACTCTTCCCGAGTTTACACCGCTCTTCCCGAGCACACTACTCTTCCCGAGTACACAAGCTCTTCCCGAGCACAATACTCTTCCCGAGTATCCAAAGCTCTTCCCGAGCTATCAACACTCTTCACGAGTCTTCTTGGCCTTAAGGGCTCCAAGGATAGCTACACACTTGCACCACCTTCACTTGATGGCGACTTTACAATTTTCCAACTTGCTTTGGTGTTGGAGGACCTTTACAAGAAATCAAACCAAAAACACCTTCACGGTGTACTCACACGAAGACAACAAGACTTAACAAATGAAAACAATTACTAGCTCCAATACAACAACAATGTATGGAGTTTGTAATGCTATTCAAGAATTTAATAATCAAAGCTTTGGTATAGTTTGTAGACTTGTTTCTTAGCTTCAAAATGCTCCAAAGCATCCATATTTATAGTGTAGAAGGCCTCCAAGGCTCCTACTAGCCGTTGCTACTCATAAGGCTGAAATCACTCCAAGATCGCCTCGGACATCGCCTCGGGCGATCACCATCGCCGCGCCCCAACGGTCAGCAAAAATCACGGATCGCCTCAGGCGATCGGTGGATCGCCTCAGGCGATCCAAGTCAAATCCCAATGCCGTAGCTTCAGCAGCCTGAAATCATGCATCGCCTCAAACGATCTCCACATCGTCTCAGGCGTTCCAGCCCATCGCCTCAGGCGTTCGTGTCATCGCCTCGGGCGATCTCCCTGCGCGCATGCCCGCGCCAAGCCTCGGCGTCGCTTCAGTCGATGTGCTGGGGTGAAGTCCTTGTGGCTGCCATCGCCTCAGGCGTTGGTCACCATCGCCTGGGGCGATCTTCCCCGCATGCTCGCCTAGCCATCACTTCTGTCGATGTGCGTGGCGATGCCTGTCCTGACACCCTTCGCCTGGGTTGATGATCACCATCGCCTGGGGCGATCCAAGCCAGAATATGCACACTTGAATTTCTTCATTCCATTCCACTTTTCATCACTTAATCTGCACACTAAGTAGATGCATTAGTATAACAAACACAAGTTTTGTTGATCATCAAAACTCAAAGATTGACCGGGGATAATTTAACGCATTAAACGCAACCATGCGTTTAAGGCTCAACAACATTCCCATTAGAATGTAGATATCGGGACACTTAAACCTCGATTTCAAAATCCCGACAATTTTTCCAAAATTTCAAAAAAATAAAACCTGGGCGGCGATCGATCGCCTCATTTAAGGCGATCGATCGCCCCTGTCCAGTGGGCAAAATCGCCTACACGCAATCGATCGCCATCCCTCACGATCGATCGTCAACATGCTCGCGATCGATCGCCTAGACCACGCGATCGATCGCCTGCACCGTTTATCGTCACCAATTTAAACAGCTGCACGTCGCGATCGATCGCCCCTCCTCGGCGATCGATCGCCACCTGCGATTTTCCAAAAAACTCGAGCTTCCATGGTGTTTTTCACACCCAAACTCAAAACCAACACCCCATACACCTTCAACACCTCAAATACACCATTTAAAACCAATAAAACTCCAAAAACTTAACATAGGATTTTAACCAAAAAATCCCCAAAAACCCATAACCAACCAAAACCTCAACCAAAAACTACCATACCACTACCAAATCGAAGGTAATGGTGAGGGGAAGATGAATACCTGATTATCTTCAAGAAATCGGGCTCCCAAGACGAGCCCCCAACGATTTTGCTTCCAAGAGCCAAGAGGGGAGGGTTTGAGCGTGGAAAGAGGGGGAGAGAGAAGCGTTCCGCGCCAAATGACGGAATACCGAGTCCACTTGGTATATATAGTACCAAAACTCGAAAATACCAATCCCTTCACAAATGCATCATGATTCATTAAAAATCATCTGTTTTCAAAAATCATCTCTCTAACCTCAATTCCCATTACCAGCCCCAGTATAAAGTACTCCGGACCCCAAATCCCACCAAAGACCAAATTCCAAGGTTATCACCACGATGAGAATGCAATCTCATCCCTTGGATCCAACGACTCTAAATGTCGGATTTAAAATCCCCGAGAGTCTCGAAACCGCAATTAATTCATAATTGCACAAATAAAATCCATTAAGGATTATTACCACACCGGGATTAACACCATTAATCCCCGGGTATCACATCTGGAGCTCGGTTATATCGTACGAGTTTTATGTGCTCAGTCTTTGGTTGCTCAAGATATTTCTTGTTTCAACCCGAGCTTTATTTGCTCGTGATAACTATTATATCTCGAAAATTAGTTGAGCTTTATTTGCTCGGTGTTTTTTATTGGATAGATTCAACCCTCAAATTCACAAGTTTCGAAAAATACATCAAAACGACAACTGTGATTTTACCCGATGTATATAAACCAAGATCTCGACTTCGCTCATCTTGCTTTACTTCAGGGGGTGATGTGATGTGATGTGCTAGGGAAATTAGACCACATCGGGTAAAATGGTTGCCGAACGGGAAAACGTCCGAACAGGAAAATTCCCGAGGAGGATGATACTCTGCTCGATCCCACGTGGTCAAACAACGTCATAAGACCCGGTCATAGTGGCTAGTCGAGCCGGATTTTCCGGACGTGCTATTAGTAGAACATGCCGTAAATATGTGAAGCAATTAGTGGGGGTTTTTAGAGTAGTTAGTGGAAGAGATGGGGGAATTAGTAGATTAATGGCAAGAATTATGGGATAAGGGGGGGTTAGTGGGGAGAACGAGGGGGATTTTCTCCTTCATAAAGAGGGGCGAGAGTTTGAAGGAAGATGACTTTTTCTTAGAACTTTGATGAGACCTGGGATTCATTTTTCTTTGAAAAAGAGATTTTTGTTTATAGTGATTTATAGTTGAATAGGTCCCGTGGTTTTTCCCTTCGTTTTGGGGGGTTTTCCACGTAAAAAATATGGTGTCGTATTTATTTTCTTTATCGCACTTTCTCTACCAAATTGAGAAAATTTGGGATCACATCAATAACCATAAACAAAAGTGTATCTACCAGTCAACACATATAAAAAAAGTAAAAAGGAAAGAAATACATCCACTCAACAAAACACGGGAGTTGGCACGACCAGTACGTCGAACCAAAGAATGCACGTGTCACCCCAGAACATGCACATTCCTCCATAACTGTCTCATTCGGATCGGCGGGCTAGCTCCTCGCCCTGGACCACCGCCTCCACCGAACGCTCCACCTGCGCCAAACCAACCACCATCTCCACCACCGAGGCCACCTCCTACATTATACCCCCCACCATGGCCAAATACTCCTCCCAAGCAACCCCCACCAGCCAAACCTCCATCAGCTACCAAATCATCTCCACACCCAGCCACAGTGACCAAAAGCAGTAACCAACAACCCAAGAATGGCCAAGAGTTCCACATGGGGGTTCGATGAAAGAGATAGATAAAAACTCCACAAAGCCAGTTATCTCCACATGGTAGAGCTGTAGGAACTCGTATAAAACCAGACGACACAAAGAAAGCCAGACGGGGAAACGACACAAACAAGATGAAACACTGGTCCCACTTCTATACTTCCGATCTGTTGACCGACTGTCCTCATTATTTAATGAGGGGAGCTGGTGGTTGGAGGTTGACGGTTGGTGGTTGGCGGATGTACATTTAATACACATCTTCAATCCTATAAATAGAGCTATTCTGATTTCATTACATTCATTCCATTTCAGAGTGTTCTCTCATATCTCTACATTTGAGTGTGTATTTTATAATATTTGTGAGTAGTTTTCTCCTATATTGAGTGTTGTTCTCTTTGAAAGATAGAAAGAGGTTGTAACCAACAAAATATTATAGTGAAATCTTTTCATCTTGCCCGTGGTTTTTACCCTACTAATTTTTAGGGGTTTTCCACGTAAATCCTGGTGTCCATTTTTACTCTTCATATTCAGTATTTTCTATCTCATGTTGTCTCAGCTGGGGCCAACACGATCTTACAAATATCAACATACATATAAATAAATATATATATATATATATATATATATATATATATATATCTTGGCCTTTACAAACACCCGATTTATGTAAGTATTTTTCAATGAACCACAAGGGTAAGGAAAGCTCTAGAAAGAGAGAAATAACCATACCTACCAAAATTAGGATTTTGCTTACTCCCTTCTGAACAAATTTTTGGGACGCCAAGTTGGAAAAAATTTCCAGCCGCCGCCTATCAAATCTCAAGTAGAATGTTGACCCGTTAATCGTTATGAAATTCTTGCATCAATATGACTTGGTGTGATAACAATATATTATTAGTCATAAGTTTTATTTCTCCATTTTATACAGGGCTGACTTTTTGTAGCTAACTCTTTTGACTTTTAACCTTACACTATATATATTGGAAAATTATTTGGTGCACCAGGTATATCAAAGACCAATATACATATACATCTACACATATATTATACACGCATTGTGTATACATATTTAGGGCACACGAGAATTTTTCGGTTTGTTTGATGATGCCCTTAAGGGTAGTGCCCTTAGGGGCATCACCACCATTCATTTGAAATCTTTTTTTAAAAAATGAAAAAAAAAATTTCATGTGGATGTTGGATGTTGTTCTTGAAGGCAGTGTCCTTCAGGGCAGGAACAATGTTTCCGAATTTTCCTATATCTATGAATCTATGCAAGACGTTGATCATGGATGTAACATCAAAATTTCTGATACAGATACTTCTGAGTGCTGTCCAATCAAATAGTCATTGACAAAACTGAAATCAAACTGTAATTAGTAGGTTACATTTTTTTATGAGTTGGTCCCAATCTTTATATAAAGCAATTATACGACCGGGTATGGAGTACATCATTGCTTTTTAGGCGAAAACGTGAGATCAAATACAATTTACTCATTGATAAAATTAAAAAAAAATTACTCATATTTTAAAGAAAATTACCACAATAAATAAATAATTATTCTTTGTAAAAAAATAATAATAATTCACTTCCCTATTGTATGGGTCGGCAAGTTATACACTATGTGTAATTTATTGATTAAAAATGAATTTTGTAGAATTTGAAGGTTCATAATATATTTGTTTAGTGCATAATTATATTATATTAATAAAATACTAAAGTAAATAAAATAATTTAGACTCAAATAAGAGATACATAATTAAAACAATTAATCAAACAAATATGTAGAAAACATTAAAAAAATATGATTGGTGCTTGGATTGATCTTGAAATCCTTCCAAACAAATTGAACACGATTAAAGGGTCAGATTTGAATTTGAGAAAAATATTTTCTAGTGTAGGGAATTGACGACAGGTCTCAAAACGGTTGTGTATATTTTCTAGTGTAGGGAATTGACGATAGGTCTCAATTGACGATAGGTCTCAAAAATATTTTCTAGTGTAGGGAATTGACGATAGGGAATTGACGATTGATCTTGAAATCATTTAAAAAAAGTTTTGTAGAATGTGAATTTAGCTGGAAATAATATTTTCGGGGTAATTTAATTAGAAGATGTTTTTGAAACTGGTATCCACGTGTAATTTCCTCTTTTTTATTTGATGCTGCCTATAAATTTAATTAGTATACAAAAAATAATAATATAACAATGGAGATGAAAAAAATTTATAAGATCAAAATGTAATTTTAAAAGAATAAAATATAATTTTTAATTTTTTTAACCCAACACATATATTCATCCCCGGCAACAGTTGAATATGGAAGCCTACCGATGTCTTTGTTCAGAAACATGGGAGCGACGAGGGATGAGGGTTTACACAAAGCGTGTGATGCTTTTACATTAAAAAGATTCACGTAACCTATATCACATATTATAATAATAGTTTTTATTTTTATTTTTTGGGAGGTGGACGAGTTGGACTAAAACAATAGACCAACTCCAGTGGAAAGAAGATGACTAACCGTCGAGACATCACCTTGGTTGTCAGTACATCTCCGATCATGTGATACTTTCACGTTAAAAGAGATTCATGTAATTATACACAGGCTAATCGAATTGTTTGTAATTCTTATCTTTTTTGGGACGAACTCCGCTAACCAAATCGGTTGTCATTCTTATCATTTTTTGGACGAACTCGAGTTCGACTCCCGTATAAAAAAATTGTCCATTCCCGAGCTAAAAAAAAAATCACATAACCTTTATCACCTATATAATGATATTAATGATAATAGTAGGTATACATGTCTGCACATCAAATATCGGAGAAACGTGAGCTCCCAGCCAACTGGTTACACACTCACCTACTCCCACAAACTCCGACTTATATATTTGCCAAGAAACTCAACATTCTCTTTCACTTCCCGCAAAAATGAATAATTCAGAGAAATCAAAGCTGCACATAGCCATGTTTCCATGGATAGGCATGGGGCATATAATCCCCTTCGCCACTCTATCCAACGACCTCGCTAACAGAGGCCACCGAATTTCCTTTCTGCTGCCCAAAAAAGGCCTGCTTAAACTCCAAAACCAAAATATCTACTCAGAATTAATCAAATTCTACACTGTTGCAGTGCCTCGTGTCGATAGCCTGCCCCTTGGCGCGGAGACGACAGGTGATATCGACTACAGCGGGAAGGACCCGTTAGCCATAGCATTCGACGCCATGTCTGATGAAGTGGAGGAGCTTCTTTCGGTTCTAAAACCTGATATTGTGATTTTCGATTTTGCCCACTGGATGACGAAGCTTGCTGCCAAAATCGGGTTCAAAACTGTTTGCTATAATATTGTTTCCGCCTCGTCCATGGCTATCGGGGTGGTTCCTGCAAGGCACTTTCCCAAAGATCGACAGATGACGGACGATGAACTGGCGGAGCCGCCTGAAGGGTATCCTTCTAAAACAGTCGTCATCCGCCGCCGCCGCCATGAGGCACTGGCGCTGTCTTTTATCTGTTCCACTTACGGAGCCATCACTTTCGACGTGCGCCTCACCGCAGCGTTGCAAGGCTGCGACGTGATTGGTACGCGGACTGTTCGTGAGTTAGAAGGCCCGATGTGTGATTACCTGGCCAGCCAGTACAAGAAACCTGTTTTCCTATCTGGGCCTGTTCTTCCACAGGCTCCCAAAACTGTTTTAGAAGAGAAGTGGGACACATGGCTGAGCAAATTCAAGCCAAAATCGGTACTCTACTGCGCGTTTGGAAGCCAAAATATCATGCAAAAGAATCAGTTTCAGGAGCTTGTACTAGGCTTCGAGATGACGGGTCTTCCTTTCTTCCTCGCCCTGTCGAAACCGCACGGCGCAGACTCCATGGAAGAAGCGTTACCCAAAGGATTCTTGGAAAGGGTTGGGGACATGGGCGTGGTTTACGACGGGTGGGTGCAGCAGACTCAGATTCTGAACCACCCTTCTGTCGGATGCTTCGTCAGTCACTGCGGAATCGGATCCATGTGGGAATCTTTGTTGAGTGACTGTCAGATCGTGCTGGTTCCGTGGCTGGGAGATCAAATTCTGAACGCGCGGCTTCTGGCCGATGAGTTGAAAGTGGCTGTGGAGGTGGAAAGGGGTGAAAATGCATGGTTTTCTAAGGAGGATCTGTGCGTGGCCATTAACTCTGTGATGGATGATGATAGTGAACTGGGAAAGACGATCAAGCAAAATCATGTTCTTTTGAAGAAAACTTTATCAAAACCTGGATATTATGATAATTATATTGATAATTTCATCAAGAACCTGTATGAACTTTAGATGAGTAATTTCATTTGTACTTCGATGAATGATTGAAAACTACTTTAATTTAGAGCGTGCTTTGATTTATACCACGATTTCATAATGATAATTACTTTCTTTTCGTTAAGGTTACAGTTAATTCAGGGATGCCCATTCGATTTTTCAAAGCTTTTTCACTTGATATATGCAGCGATGTTCGTTTTCAAAAAAAAAATAATTCCTAATTTAAGACTACAATTATTCTACGTTTGGCCTTCTAAAGCTTATAACGGTAAATTTTGAAAACATTCACAATATGAGTTTTTGTAATACTGATCCTAACTTTTAATAATAATATAAATAGTCTTCCCAAACTTTTATTTTTAATTAAATGTGATCTTAAAGTTTTATATTTAATTATGAGATCATTTTTGTTAAAAAACAATTTTGTGAGACTAAATTTATTAAAAATATTTATTTGGATTAATTTTGATTAAAGATAATTTATGTGAGAATATATTTGATTAGCCTTAAAAATTTGAGATTAATATTAAAAAAATCTATATTTTATGGGACCAAATTTAAATTTAACCAAAAAAATAATAATATATTATTTTGGTTTATCTATTACATGAGATCTGTTTCCATCTTTTATTTTCGAGTATGCATGTGACAAATCGATAATTGAGATGCAATTCTTGTGTTTTGTTTTGTTTTGTTTTGTTTTTTGTTTTTTTAGTATTGAGGAGGTGAATTGTTACCTTAGGTCTCGGAGCAAGATCATCCCAAGAATTTGGACAAAGGATACCACTAAGGCAAGATGCCCTAGGCATTGAGATGCAATTCTTACAATGATGAATAAGTAAAGAATTGAAGGCTTTGTGGCTCAGTTGATATCAGCTCTCTCTAGCGAGTATGAGTCACATCCCCTTCTTTTTCTTGTAGTTGTAATAGTTGTTAAAAAAATAATAAAAGAAAATATAACTTTATAACTTTGTAAAGGTGTTTCTTTTTATTTATCTTTATGTACTCTATGCCAATATTTAACCAACAATATGTTTGTAGTCAACCATAGTGTTCAAACACTTTGACATATTGATTGGTTAAAATACATTGACATGTATATTAAATTACGATCTGCAATATGTATACAGCCTCATGGATCACGGTCAGACTCAGCAGTTGATTTTGGACCCAGGATAAATACGAATACTATGAACGACTATAATATTGTTGTGGCTTTTTTTTTTTAATTAATTTTAAGAAAATAAAAATTTCAAAATACCCCAAATTTGAGAACAATGCAAATATATTGCAATCAGTTGTTAGCTGAAGCGGAGACCTGCAAAAAAAACCGGTCTCTGCTGCAGCTGGCAGCGAAGGGCAACAAAAAGACAGGCCTCTGCTGCAGGTTGCAGCGGAGACCTTTTATTTTTTTTAAAAAAAATCACAGTCCGTTGCCATTGTTTAAATGAAATTCCCTCCTATTTCTTTATGAACTTCCCAAATTTTTAAATTAATTGTTGAAATGAAATTCTTCCATCCAAACACAACGTTAGGGATTCTATATTTCGTTTGTTAAAACTTTTTCACTTCACTTGGATCTCTCTTTTGATTTTTGATTGATTTTACTTCATGTTTTCCTATTTTTGACGTTCTAATGCGCATGTATTGTTGGAGTCGACAAGATTATCATTGATTGATCAACGCTTGCTGCACATGAATTACTTATTTTCATCAATTTTGTATCACTATTATTTATATAGGAGACCATAACTGTTCTTTTTCGCATTTTTTACCAGTTTTTTTTTTTTTTTTTGACAGCATTTATTACCAGGTTGTAATCATAGATTTGATGGGGATATAAACAAACTCATGCTTTAGGGATATGGGCGTAAAGGTGAAGAACAGCATGGGATCTACTTTTATCTTTTTCTGTTTTTTTTTTGTTTTTGTTTTTTTATAGTGTGTATGTAGTAGATAAGCACTCTCACGAGAATGAATAAATAAATAAAGGAACGTATAACATTATATAGAAGTGACATTTTAAGTTTCTTGTTGTGGTTTTGTTTTGACTAGCAAAAATATGAGATAATTTTTATAAACACACAGAGCAAACATGAGATAATTCTTATCCCAATCCCTATCTCATTCCTTATCATCAAACCAAACGGACTCTTAGGAATCGTTTGGTACAATTGATGTGATTGAATAAGTAAGGGATGAATAGTTAAAAACAATGGCTCATCATATCTTATAAATATATCAAACGGTACCTTGTATAACACCGTTAGCCTAATTTTCTATACTTTGTACAAATCGAAGTGGCGTCTCACTATCTATGTACATAATAAATAAAATATATCAACATAGCTTTTAACCTTTTAGCTAGAACAAGCCATTTAAATTAAAGTGCCTATATTTACTTGATTTTCATTTAGGTATCGAAACCCGCTGCCATGGAAGGGAGAGTCAAATCACCGCAGGAATAAAAAAGACTCATAAAATGGAAAGATGCTATTAATATTCTTACGAAATGCACTCACTCAGGTAATCCATTAGATCGAATAAAAAAATTATAAAAGTTTCGTTTGATCAATTGGCCATTAGCTGGCATGATAAATCCGACCTTAAACTGAGGGTCCATCGTTGGGTTCACATTTTTATATCGTGGGGTTAACTTTAATATATGGATTCCGTAATCTCAACACCGTTAGATATGACCTTTGACAAACGGTCCGCCTTCCGAGGCTTTTCCAGTTGGCACGGTACTTATTCTAACGTCTAAGAGAATTGGTTTTGCTACCCATTTGGTAGTGTTTTATGGGGTAGATCCATCTATTAGATATGTATATTCTTATTCAACGTTGATGATAATATACTCATCTAATGGATGATACTACCCCATAGGATGGCTACCACATGTGACACTATCCCATGATGTAGCAAATACCATTTCCGTCTAAGAGGACCGGAATAATATATTAGGCCCGACAAACAAGACTGAGAAAACAACTTTGGCATTTCTTCCATAATTTTCTATTTCCAAAAAAACTAGTAACATTGTCAATAATATATGCCGTTTGATTTTTAATTTATTCATTCATATTAATAATTACATTATTTTTAAAAAATTAATCAATAATACATGCCATTTGATTTTTAATTTATTCACTCATATTAATAATTAAATTATTTAAAAAAAAATCAATTTAATATTGAATATATGGAAGCATCTTTCTTTCTTAAAATATAATATATTAATTCCTCAATATTTTCAAATATATAAATGTTAACCCTGCATGAGGCACACCTAACAGTACGTCGAATGGAAGTTTGGTAAGGTTGATTAACCTACATAAATTGGCTTTTTTTTTAAGGGTAGTATCTTGTGAGGTAATCCAACTATCTATTCCTCTCTATATTAAAATCAATGAGAAATATTCTACATGGAGGGACGAATAGGGCTAGCATAAAAAAACACATAAATTGTTGAACGTGTTTTCAAAATCGGATCGAAATAAACTGATTTGATAGGTCAAAACCATTTGTATATGACATCAACATGATATAATATCTATGAATTTTTGTAAAGTATAGATACCATGTATTTATCATTGTTTCAAATTGTTTACAATAAAAAATAACTTTATAATAACATAACATATCCAACTTTAAACAATTACATTAAACTAAATGTTCAACATACGAGAAAAATAATAAAATATAACAAAAAGACATCTAAAGTTGAATTATATGGATTTATTGATAAAAACACATAAAATATTATTTTTTGAATATTTCAATAATAATATACTATATTTAAAAAAAAAACTGACTAATAATTTTTTTAAAAAAACTAGTGATATTATATATAGAGAGAAGGAAGAAAAAAACGAATAAACAACTGTATTCACAAAACAAAAAAGAATGAATAAAGTTAAGCTCCAAATAAATAACTGATCTTTCGTGAAGTATCGGTAGAGAAAAAATATATCTGTGATAACAAAATCATAAAAAATTGAAGGGACCACAGTTAACTCTGGTTATTGACCAGTTCAACCCGATTTTTTAACATGACGATTTAGTGTATCAATCGAACTAAACATGACACCGATCACCTGTTAAACCCATTGGGCTAATCCGGTTTGATTTTAGCAACAGTGGTTGTCACCCATCGGATAATGTGATTGCCCAGTAATATAAATATAACTAATCAAGCAAAATGGATTCTAGAACATTATTGTAAGGTCGACTACGTCCAACAACATGATTGCATATGTTAATGTTCATTCACTTTTAGTTAGATTTAACTTGGAGGGAGTAATCTTATATATTTTGTTACCCCTTAAATATGAAGACACCACCAGATGAGCCGACCTGATCTGACTTAAATTATTTGACCTTCCTCAAAAGACCTCGCCTCTTGAACCGAACTCTTTGTTATGGCCGACCTGTTTGGCCGACGTGTTTCGCCTCACCTGTTGGTCCTTCGCCAAATAGTCTGGCTACCTCTTTTGGAACCCGAGCTCATTGGCCGAGCTCTTCTCGTTCTCAGCTGGATATGTGTGCACGACAAGGAAACTGAATCCCCTAAACTGGGTAAGTCCTAGATATGCGGAGTAATATCAGGGATTTGATTGTATTCACAAGATCTTAACATATCTGGGTAAGATTTGGATAAACATGGAAAGAGTCATTGTTGCATGGTAATTCTCGGGTCTATGCCTATAATACCAGGTCTGGGCCTTGGGGTATCAATTCATTCATTCACAATCCTATTACTTTACAAGTATATATTTTCTTGTATCCTCTCGCCTGACTTGAGAGTCGGAGAGGACCCGCCGAAAAAACTTCCGGCCCCCTTATCACGATTAATTCGTGCTTTCAGGTCATATCAGAGGCTACTTACTGCCACCATCATCGTTATTTCGAGTATTGGAGAAGAAAGAGAGGAGAACCCCCTCTCAATTGATAGTAGCAAGTCATCGCAAGTTTTGGTGATATCAATTGGCGCCGTCTGTGGGAAACATGAGCAAATACGTAGAGATTGACAACAGAAAAGGAAGAAGATCGAATACCATGTTGACCTCTAGAGGTTCATAGCAGAAAGATGAGTAACAACTTCTGGAGATGTACATGGGAGATCTAACATCCTAGAAGAACTTGGAAGATCTAATCTCATATGGTGAACACAAAAGATCTAACCTCCACTGACGAACGTGGATATAAGCTTAGAAAAGTTGACTCGTTCATTGTAACGACTATTATGGGGACCACAAAGACTAAGCAGATGCCCCAGCTGCTTAGAGGTCATCCCCAACTCCACAACTAGAGTTCAACCTTTATTCTTCAATCAGAGGTCATCATGAGCTCTTCATCTTCGTTAACATGAGCTCATCCTTCGCTTTGCAATTTGATGTCATCAAGAGCTCTTCATCCTCAGCTCATCAGATGGAGATCATCTCAGCTCTTCACTAGAGTTCATCATTAGCTCTTCAGATGGTGATCTACCTCGGGGAGCTCATCATATAGAGCTCATAAACACATATTCAGTAGAGCTCATCCTCAGCTCATCAGACTGAAATCATCTCAGCTATTTCAGTAGAGCTCATCCTCAGCTCATCATATGGAGATCATCTCAACTCTTCACTAGAGCTCATCGTTAGCTCTTCAGATGGTGATCTACCTCGGAGAGCTCATCATACAGAGCTCATCATCACCTATTCATTTGAGCACATCCTCAGCTCATCAGATGGATAGCTACCTCAGAGAGTTCATCCGTCAGCTTTTCAGTTGGAGTCTACTTCATAGGGCTTATCCTCGGCCCTACAGATGAAGATCTACATCATATATCTCGTCATCAACTCATCATATGGAAGTCATAATCAAAAATAGGCAGAGAGCTCGTCCGTAAGCTCATCAGATGAAGATCTACCTTAAAGAGTTCATCTGCCGGCTCTTCATATGGAGGCCATCATCAACTATTCATGGGAGCTAATCTGTCAGCTCTTCAGATGAAGATCAACCACTCATTAGAGCTCAACCCCAGCTCTTCAGAAAGAGACCTATCTCACGGAGCTCATTCTTTGCTATTCATGTGGAGTATATTATCAACTATTCGTTATAGCTCATCCACAGCTCTTCAGATGATTATCTATCCCGGAGAGCTCATCATATAAAGCTCATCACCATTTTTCAGTAGAGCTCATCTCAGCTCTTTAGACGGAGGTCATTCTCGGCTCTTCACTCGGAGGTCATCCCGAGCTCTTCATCACCTTTTTCAGTAGAGCTCACCTCAGCCCTGTTACGCCAGGCCCAAGGGTTTTCACCCGACCTCAAGAACTACGTTTACGACGAGTTCACTTCAGGAGCTACGTTAACGACGGGCTCACCACAGCCTTGGTTACGCCAGGAGCAAGGGTTTTCACCATACCTCAGGAGCACGTTTACGACGAGCTCCCCACAGCACTGGTTACGCCAGGAGCAAGGGTTTTCACCCTACCTCAGGAGCACGTTTACGACGAGCTCACCTCAGCCCTGGTTACTCCAGGAGCAAGGGTTTTCACCCGACCTCAGGAACTACGTTTACGACGAGTTCACTTCAGGAGCTAGGTTAACGACGAACTCACCATAGACCTGGTTACGCTAGGAGCAAGGGTTTTCACCATACCTCAGGAGCACCTTTAAAATGAGCTCCCCACAGCCCTGGTTACGCCAGGAGCAAGGGTTTTCACCCTACCCCAGGAGCACGTTTACGACGAGCTCACCTCAGCCCTGGTTACGCCAGGAGCAAGGGTTTTCACCCGACCTCAGGAACTACGTTTACGATGAGTTCAATTCAGGAGCTACGTTAACGATGAGCTCACCTCAGCCCTTGTTACGCCAGGAGCAAAGGTTTTCACCCTACCCCAGGAGCACGTTTACGACGAGCTCCCCATAACCCTGGTTACGCCAGGAGCAAGGGTTTTCACCCTACCTCAGGAGCACGTTTACGACGAGCTCACCTCAGCCCTGGTTACGCCAGGAGCAAGGGTTTTCACCCTACCTCAGGAGCACGTTTAAGAAGAGCTCACCTCAGCCCTGGTTATGCCAGGAGCAAGGGTTTCCACCCTACCTCAGGAGGACGTTTACGACGAGCTCACCACAACCTTGGTTACACCATGCTCAAGGGTTTCCACCCTACCTCAGGAGCATGTTTACTACGAGCTAACCACAGCCTTGGTTATGCCAGGCTCAAGGGTTTTCACCCTACCTCAGGAGCACGTTTACGACGAGCTTACCTCAGCTCTGGTTACGCCAGGAGCAAGGGTTTTCACCCTACCTCAGGAGCACGTTTACGACGAGCTTACCTCAACCCTGGTTATGCCAGGAGCAAGGGTTTTCACCCTACCTCAGGAGTACGTTTACGACGAGCTCACCTCAGCCCTGGTTACGCCTGGCTTGAGGATTTTCACACAAACGAATCTGAGCTACGTCGTGCTTGGTCCTACCTGTTTACTATTTGTCATTATGTGGTAAATTATTAAACAAGGTCGAGCTACGTCGATCTTGGTCCAACCTGTTTAATGTTTGCCATTACGAGGTAAATTATTAAAAGAGGTCGAGCTACGTCGTGCATGGTCCTACCTGTTTACTATTTCCATTACGTGGTAAATCATTAAACAAGGCCGAGCTACGTCGTGATTGGTCCTACCTGTTTAATGTTTGCCATTATGTGGTAAATTATTAAACGAGGCCGATCTACGTCGTGCTTGGTCCTACCTGTTTAGTATTTGCCATTATGTGATAAATTATTAAACGAGGCCGAGCTACGTCGTGCTTGGTCCTACATGTTTAATGTTTGCCATTATGTGGTAAATTATTAAACGAGGTCGAGCTACGTCGTGCTTGGTCCTACCTGTTTAATGTTTGTCATTATGTGGTAAATTATTAAACGAGGCCGAGCTACGTCATGCTTGGTCCTGCCTGTTTAATGTTTGTCATTACGTGGTAAATTATTAAAAGAGGCCGAGATACGTCGTGCTTGGTCCTACCTGTTTAATGTTTGCCATTACGTGGTAAATTATTAAACGAGGCCGAGCTACGTCGTGCTTGGTCCTACCTTTTTACTATTTGACATTACGTGGTAAATTACTAAACGAGACCGAGCTACGTCGTGCTTGGTCCTACATGTTTAATGTTTGACATTATGTGGTAAATTATTAAACGAGGCCGAGCTACGTCATGCTTTGTCCTACCTGTTTAATGTTTGCCATTACGTGGTAAATTATTAAACGAGGCCGAGCTACGTCATGCTTTGTCCTACCTGTTTAATGTTTGTCATTACGTGGTAAATTATTAAAAGAGGCCGAGCTACGTCGTGCTTGGTCCTACATGTTTACTATTTATCATTACGTGGTAAATTATTAAACGTGGCTGAGCTACGTCACGCTCGGTCCTATCTAATTAAGCTCCGTCATACAAAAAAGACAAGGATGGTAAAACAGAACTAACATTAAAAGAAAAGGTCGGCTCGTCGGGAAAACTTAGTACATACGAGCTTCTGGTATGTGACGTTAGCTCGATAGGGAGGGGGGACTGTGATACCCCTTACATATGAAGACACCACCTGATGAGCCGACCTGATCCGACTTAAATTATTTGACCTTCGTCAAAAGACCTCGCCTCTTGAACCTAACTCTTTGTTATGGCCAACCTGTTTGGCCGACGTGTTTCGCCTCACCTGTTGGTCATTCGCCAAATAGTTTGGCTACCTCTTTTGGAACCCGAGCTCATTGGCCGAGCTCTTCTCGTTTTCAGCTGGATACGTGTGCACGACAAGGAAACTGAATCCTCTAAACTGGGTAAGTCCTAGATATGCGGAGAAATATCAGGGATTTGATTGTATTCACAAGATCTTAACATATCTGGGTAAGATTTAGATAAACATGGAAAGAGTCCTTGTTGCATGGTAATTCTCGGGTCTCTGCCTATAAATACCAGGTTTGGTGTATCAATTCATTCATTCACAATCCTATTACTTTACAAGTATATGTTTTCTTGTATCCTCTCGCCTGACTTGAGAGTCGGAGGGGATCCGTCGGAAAAACTTCCGGCCCCCTTCCCCCTTCTCACGGTTAATTCGTGATTTTAGGTCATATCAAAGGCTACTTACTGCCACCATCATCGTTATTTCGAGTATTGAAGAAGAAAGAGATGAGAACCCCCTCTCAATTGATAGCAGCAGGTCATCGTAAGTTTTGGTGATATCATATTTAATAAAAAAATATATCGTCTGGAAGTGATTACTATTTTTTTCGTTTGTTCTGTGTTATGTTTTATGGCCTTGACGAAGTCAAAGGAAATGAAAAAGTTTGAATAAAATTCCTGAAAGATGCAAATTGGAATTGGGCCGGTTTGGTTTTTATATGGGACCAAAATGCCATATATTATCTAGGTCTTTGGTAGTTGGTGAATGGGCTGATGTATAAAATATGGGCCGAACCCCTCGTATCCAACCCTATTTTTCATTATGAAAACTTTGAATTTTTTTTAAAAATATAATTCACTCGCCTAATAAATAAATTTGGTAAAAAGGAAAAAAGAAAAAGGTAAGCTCAAATCAACTATTATTAAATTGTAAAATACGATTAAAGTTACCAAATATTAGGGATTGAATTTGATTGTACGAGGTCGTATATCCACAATGTACTTATGATCTACAGTGTGATGACAATGGGGCGGGTTTGGAATGAGTTTGGTCAAACCTGAGACCCGCCCCGGTACAAAAAACCCAACCCCGCCTCGTCGGCACGGCATGAACTCACGAACCCGGCGGGTTCAACCTGCCCTGACCCGCGAATTAACTTTTTTTAAAAAAATATTATTAGCTAGAATCAAATTTAAAGTACAAAAATTGAGTTTTGTGATTGAATCATGTTTTTCTCTAATAAATATTTAACATAAGCATTGTCAAACTATCTTTAAGCAACCAAATCTTTATTAATTTACTCTCATTCCCTTTCAAAATTTCCAAAGTCTTGAATATGAATACATGAGTTTGATATAAAATTAAATAACGATACTTTATTATTCAACCAAAGAAGTGAAATATATATTCAATATTAAATTTTCAAAAAGAATATTAATATACGTATAGCGGGGTGGGTACGGGGCGGGTTTGGCCAAAATCGGGATAAGCCCTGCCCCACTTCACAATCAGGTTGAAGTGAGTCCAGACCAGTTCCAGTGGGGTGTATTCAATACGGGTCCGAGTTTAGTCCCTAATCTACAACAAATTTTTGAAATAAGAAGGAAAGTTGTGGAAAAACACTAATTTTTTTGTGAAAATCAAATATAAGATGCCAATATTGCCTTGACCAATTGTTTAGCAAATGAAAAACATCGGTTTATGATTTGTCTTGAACAATGTTAAGTTCGTGTAAAAAATCTTAACTAACTATTGTTCCATGGAGTGTACGAGTTGGTGGAGCAGGGTGAGATCGGGAACATATGATAATGAGTCGATTTCCACTACCATTACTTTCTCGGTTTGAGTTTGTCGCACCGAGATTGTCTAGTGCGGCTTACTTTATTAGCGTGGTTTGTAGGCTATGACATCGGCTTGAGTGTTTATCCAGTGCACGCCACAAGGATAACGGTTACACAATCGTCATAAAAAATGCCTAGATACTAGTTGTAGTACAAAAGTTTATGGGTGTATCTTAGGAAAGTAGCAAGCAAAAAATAACAAATGGCTTTTTAGTAAGAATGTCGAGGCGAGATTTATAATCTCTCTCCTTAAAACAATATTGCCTCGCTACGGTGCTAACGGTTTACTTTGGCAATTTGTCTCCAAGATACAACGACTATGATTTGAGATAGGAGCACTCCAAATCACAAATCCTTTAAACCACAAAGGTATAAAAACGCTCAATATTCAAAAAGGATGAAGATCCCCAAAATTTCTCAAATTTTGATCTTCAATATGATGTGAATTTCAAAAATTCCATGTTGTAACAAGTGGGGAATGCCCTATATATAGTAAATGAAAGATAGGAATCCAAAAGACACCATTTGGATGCATCCTATCAATGAAAAAATGCACCCAACGTGAATGGACACACCATTTCACGCAATAGAAACAGCGCTCGATCGATCGAGCTTCTTTAACAAAAGAAACGAAAAACATCTGACAAGCTCGATCGATCAAGCCATAGTGCTCGATCGATCGAGCGTTCATATTTTTTTTCTTTCCTTTGATTTATTTAACCTTTTTTCCAACAATCCCCTCACATGAATTAAATTAATGCATATATGCATTTTGAGCGCTTTTAACAAACTATTATGGTATCTGGAGAGATAGCTTGTGCCTTTGAATCTTCCGTAGTAGTATTGAATCGGATTTACTTGACTTAATAATGAACTTATAGTCTTGAACTATTTAGTCGTTGGTGTAATACACCAAGACAATTGAACACAGACCATAAAAATTCTAACATTCGTATTGGTTTTTTACGGTTGTGTCCGTTTCGGTCATGTACCACACTTGGTTTCATAAGTGCTTTTCATTCTTTGAAGCGGCCACACTTCGCACTTATATATGTGATCTCCTAAAAGAGTATCCTGCTATACTCCAACATATCATAATATGTCTTAGGAATCATTAAATGTCTTTTGCCTATCATCGTACCCTTTTTGCAAGCTACACCCCTTATTCTAGGAATGGGTTGGAGAGTGATCTCCAAAGTATTTATACAATCTCATAATTTAGTTGTCCCTTTTGAACCTAGATCTTGGGATCTCCAGTCAACAATGTTGGATATCCACTATGAGATTTTGATTAAAGGGTTTTAACTTCATTCATCTCAATAAACTTCTACATGATCTCTCGGTTAACCATTTTATATGCGGATCCGTAGATTCACATAATCACTCACAATTATGCCACTAGAGATCATTTGTCATAAATCATTAGCACAACACATTTTAGTTGCATGCACAAGATTTTTCTCTAACAACTTATAAAGTCACTCGGCTGAAGAAGCTTTATATGTTTCGCATAGAGAATTTTCAACAACTGTATATTTTTAGTTTTGGTAATCATATTACTTCATTTGCATCATTTTATCCTTTTACGATATTTCCATCATCAAATTTTTAAAACGTTGTTAACGCGTTATTTCTTACAAAATTCGAGACCAGAGAAAATACTCAACTTTAACTCAAAATTCATATTAAGCGCATAGATTCTTAAAATTACAAGTTCAAGATTCTATTTCTTGTAAACTTGAAATTTAAGAGCAAAGCTTAAAATTTGAAACTCGAATTAATACTTGAGATTTCATTCTTAAATGTCTTGGAAACTTTTAATTCCAAGCATTGTTATTAATGCACATACGTCAAACAGTATCGTCAATATTTTTCTTTGTTACTTGATGATTTCTAAATTGCTTCCCAATGAGCATATCATCAATACACAAGCATACATATGCTTTTATTTCTTAAAAACTTCGGATTTAAGCGTACTTGCTTACAAAAGTTGAAACTTGGATAATGTTCTCAAACTCGGTTCACAATTTGCAATTTAAGCGCATTAACTTAGAAAACTTGAATTCAAGATTTTAAATCTTGGAAATTCATGTTATAAGTGTACTCGCTTATAAATTCAAAATGAACCAATTTGAGGTATTACAACGCCTAATCAAATTTTGTGGCTTTGATTTATCACTTGTGTTTTAAGCGTACAAAGCATAGAAACTCGAATTCAAGATTTTATGGTCTTGCAGAGTCAAACTTAAGCGTCAAATTCTTAGACAACACAAGTATAATCTACTCACAATTTCTCATAGCAAAACTCATTTGCTAAATTTTATTTCAATCTCATTCATGAAGTGTTTAAACACCTCATTGGCCTTGTTTTTGCTTCATAACAAAAAAGTCACAACAATATCATGTGCAAATATTGATAAAGTAACAAATTACTTTTCTCACATCTCTAGTTTGCACAATCTTTCCATCACAAACACCATTGTGAGTTGACTCTAGAGAAGTTACGATTCTTCTAACAAATGAATGACGATTTTGTTAACTTAGTGCCCACACAAGCAATAAATTTAACATTACAATTTGCATTGCGAATTATGGTTTAAATTATCCTAACAATCATGTCACAAACCATAAGAATCAATACAGAAGTAATAACGTAAATTTTATTGCTTTCAACAAATACGTCATTACATTTTGTTAGAATCACTCCATTCTTGGAGTTTTCAACTTTCAAATCAGTTGAGAGACAATCTTCTTCGGTCACATTTACTTGATACATAGCCTTACCACGATCGTCTTTATTGCGATAATCTTTCGCCATGTGATTAGGTTTTCCACATTTGTAGCACTTGCCTTTGAACTTGTTCGCCTTTCCAGATTTGGAGGCCATGCCGTCAAACTTGTGCTTTGTTCCGGCGTATTTTTCCACTAAGTTAAATAAATGCAGTAAAGTAAACAACACAAGCATTTGTTTCTGGAAGTTCGAAGCACAACGCTTCCACGTCTCCCCTTCTTCCATCTCATGAAAGGATACACTAGAAGACTTTGATGTATACAAATATTTGTACAAACCCGATCTAGTTGGGCATTCTCCATCCAACTAGAACTCCTAGCAACTCAACTATGTATGTTCTTTAATGCCTCACATACAAAAACCTATCATCCAGTTGTGATGAGTCACCAACTGTTACAATGGTATTCACTCTTCTATTTTAGCTCACAAATACAATGAATATAGTGAATACAAAGGCACAAATGATTCATTAATGAATCTGAAGCAGCAAGGTAAGAGGTGCCAAAGGTTTGGGGAGTGCTCTTCATTAGCAGCTTTTGTCTTTGAAGTTCCCCAATTGAATCCGAAGTGGGTTTGCTTTGGAAGGCTTGGTCTTCAATCAACTGATATTGAGTTTCCAAATCATGTATATATTGCCTCAAGTATATATATATGTTAGATACAAGAATATAACCGTTGTGATAGTTTTGGTATCTTTCAAACATTGCAACAGTCATGTTCTGCTTTCTGGGCTATTGTTGGAAGGCTGCTGATTTGTTCCAGTAGAGCAGGTCTACTTGCAAGTCTACTGGTCGAGTTGTTGACATCTACTAGTTCGAAGTCCGCTAGCCTCTACTGGTTCAAATCCGCTGGCCTCTACTGGTTGAGTCTACTGCTCAACGTCTACTGGTCGACATCTACTGGTTGGTCGAACTCTACTGCACGAAGTCCACTTGTCGACATCTAATGCTCAAGGTCTACTGGTACACGTCTACTGGTTGGAGCTTCGAGGTCTCCTGGTCCAAGGTCTACTGGTCGACGTCTACTGGTTGGAGCTTCGAGGTCTGCTGCTAGTCTGGTAGATGATCAATTTAGTCAACAGCGCTCGAGGTCTACTGGTTGTATCTACTGGTCTAGTAGACCTTTGCTTTTGTCTACTGATCTAGTTTACTTCAACCCATTTCTTTTCTAATCATTAAGCTGTAAGATATAATCTATGAAATGCACACTTGATGAAATATGTTAGCAACGCAATAAAAAGTTTTGTTAACATTAAAATCAAGATTATCCGGGTTTCTAAAATCCAACAAATAGCCAAATGCAAATAACGATAACTGATATAGTTATCAATTTCATTAGTAACCACCAACACTCGTACCAATGAAATCAGATCATGGTACACATCAATCGAGATCATTCTCGTTGACACACACACGCTGGTATATTTAACAATACAAGGAATACCTCCATTTCCTCAGAGCGCGCGCGCGCGCGCACACACACATATATATATATTGAGGTTTATATCTTATATCCAATCAGAATCACTATAATGATTACACCGAGTTCACTATAATCACACATCGTACAATCATATGATTCACCATAAACGTCTTCAACGACCAATATATGTGGTTACACCGAGCCCATTATATGACCATGACATCAAATCGTCAAACGATAGTTAATCTCAAACCTCATGTTATATACATATATCACGATCACACGTACCACAAACTTATCTCTGACATAAACCACTGTACTAGTCCTTATACCACTTTTCTTACAATTCGTAAGTTTACTCACCAGTTAGAGACAATATATCATCATCTAACACTTCTCTAATAAAGTAACACATCTAGAAATCTCAATGTCCTCAATTATTTTCATTTCACTCATAACTCATTAGGATCTATAATTTTACACGTGTATAATATAATCACATACATCATAAGTATAAATATGTAGTTTCCTCGACAACTACATACTAAACACAAGCAGCTTGACCGTAACCAACTCATCGAATATATATGCTCAAGTGCCAACTACTCGTGGGATCCTCACAACTCACATAAACACGTAGCATGAGTTATCTATGGTACATCCACCTCATCAAAAATATATGTAGCATCAGCTACTCGTAATACACTCACATGCTCACATATAAACATAGTATAAACTACTCATGACACATATATACACTAACATATAACGTAGCACAAACTACTCGTGGCCAATTCACATTGTCACACACATGCATGTCGACTATTCTTGGGATATCCACATCATCACATATAATATACGCAGTACTAGTTACCCGTGGCATATTCACATCGTCACACATATTAGTGCCGACTATCCGTGACATATCCACCTCATCACATATAATATACGTATATTAATAATTGATAATCATTTAACAAGAACTCATTGTTAAAGACGAATGTGTCCATGAAGTGAAGTACACATATCTGCATAATATAGTCACTTAATTATCAAGTAATTTCACTCAGCATAATAGTCAAGTGTCAATTCATGATACACATATATTAGCCTAGAGATGTCAAACGGAGCGGACGGCACGAGGCACGGCACGAGCACGACACGTCACGGAGCGGCACGGCACGACACGTTTTGCAAACGGGCCGTGCCGGCACGGCACGACACTGTAGCATGGGTCGTGCCGGGCCTTAGGGTGCCGGCCCGTGGGCCGGCACGGCACGGCACGAATAGTAAAAAAAATTTTTTTTTTTTTTAAAATTGGTAGCGATCGATCGCCACCTAACTGGCGATCGATCACCCAGTTAGGCGATCGATCGCTACACCAAAAAATAAAAAAAACTTGAAATGGGCCGTGCCGGCACGGCACGGCACGTAGGGGCCGTGCCTATGGGCCATGCCGGGCCCGGCCCCTTGTGGAAATGGGCCGGCACGGCACGACCCATTTTCGAAACGTGCCGGCACGGCACGGCACGAATAGTGCCGTGCCGGCACGATTAAACGGCAAGGCCCGTTTGACACCTCTATATTAGCCTTACGCCAACCAGTGGCGCATATAATACACAAAATCAGTATACTCCTTTACTCATTATAGCGGCGGCACATTCACATGCTATAACAATGGCAAAATAAGAGTCATCGCTTGTTACAATTGCAACACAATTTACTCTTACAATAACAACTACAATGTTATTACCATTTCCACTTAAATTCAGTTAGGGGTGTAAACGAACCGAATCGAGCCGAACTTTAACAAAAATTTTGTATTCGAGTTCGAGTTCGAATTCGAATAAAAATATTTGAAATTTGATTCGAAGTTCAACCTTTAATTTTTTCAGGGTCGAATTCGGTTCGAAACGGAGTTCGAATTCTAGTTCGATTCGAACTTTTCAAACTCGACTTCGAGCTTTTCGAGCCGTTTAAAATTTTAATGTTCTCAAACGTAAGCTCGATTCGAAGCTCGAGCCCATAACCAAGTGAATATAAAAACCATTATGTTATCACCATCTAATTCATCAAAACCAACAACATTAAACTTCTAAATAAAAACACCAAACAATAATTCATCAAGATTCTTCAATATTTAAGTTTTTCATCAAAACAACTTAAATAATAATTTTTTAATCAAACAACATAATCAATAAATTTATCATCTCCTAACATAAACAAAATTACCAACACTCAAATCTTCAAAATTATATTTCAGCACCTTAATCCTGTAATCAAAGAAAATAATTAGATGTTTTCAATTAAATAATATACACAAATACAAAATATACACATACCAAGCAGCTCCACAAATTTTTCAGGGGATAATGAAGAGCTATTAACCTAAACAAAGATCACTAACACAGCAGAACATGCACTAGCAAATAATAGCAGAAATTTTGGTGAAAAAATCAAAAGGGGAAACAGAACAAGCACCTAAACCGACTTACACAATTTACACAAAAATCAAAAGGAGATTTTTTATTTAAACCTAAACCGAGAAACAGAACATGCACCTAACGCTCACGATCAACAACGCAGGGGAAACCGATGTACACGATGTGTAGAGTGTAGACATTGTTATATCAAACAATAAAGTAAACCGATTTACACAATGTGTAGAGTGTAGACATTGTTATATCAAACAATAAAGTAAACCGATTTACACAAATAAAAAGGAAAAACCGATTTACACAATGTATTCCGATGTGAACGATTGAATCAGAGGAAAAATACCTTCGGCGTGAAGGCGAGGTTGAGGCCGTGTGAAGGCGGAGGCTCGGCGTGAAGGCGGTGGCGCGACGTGAAGGCGGTGCCGCAATGTCAACGGCGATGCAGACGGAGAGATGAGGCAGGCGGCGCTTTTCAAAACAATGAAATAAATATTAGGGTTGAGGGGTTGAGGAGTGGGACTCCCTTTTCGGGAAGATCAGCGATGGTGGAATGAAGATTAGCAGCGAGAATAAGCAACTGCGTGAAGATGGGTTTTGAAATTGAGAGCGGCTGGTTTTGAAACTCTGTTAGGGTTACAAATGATTATAACAAACTATTTTTAATTATTAATATCCATAATATTTAATATATATAAATATTTTATTTTATAAATAAAATATTAATGTTCGCGAACAGTTTGCGAACTATCGAACAAAGAAATTTGGGTTCGAGTTTGGTTCGAAAAACTATACGAACATGTTCGAGTTCGGCTCGAGTTCGATAACTTCGAATTCGAATCGAACATTTTTCGAGCATGTTCAAAAAGTTCGCGAACCAGTTTGGTTCGTTTACACCCCTAAATTCAGTTCATCAACAAGTATCTATGATATCGTAACACACTATGATACCCACGACATGGATAATAATCTCATGTCAACTCGTGACATGGGCGGCAACAATCTTAATTGTCGTATCTGTAAGATCACCTAGTGTCACAGTGACACGAAAAAGGCACTGCATTTAATCGTTGCAGTCCTAAACTCGATTGAAGTTATAAGAAAATTTAAGTGTATTGAACACTTCTCAACTATCACGTGGAAGCGTAACATGTGTATTTTATTGCAGCGCTGTCAACCTTATCATGATGCAAGAATCAAAGCTATCCTCCTCAAAAAAAGAATCAAAGCTATCCATTGGCATATCTCGATTTGCTGCCAGCAAACGGCAAGAACTAAATATATTTAGATTTGAACAATACTATCCTCTTTACATTGAAAAGTTTGTTTATTCAATGTAAAGAAACTCTCTCCATGGTGGATTAAAGCAATTTTTGGGTTGAACAATGTTATATTCATGTGGGAAAATGTATAAATACGAGTCTTTATACGACTTTTAAGCTTCTTTTGATCTAATGAGTTCAAAACAATCCAAAATACCTAATATCTTAATCTACATCTTAATCTACCTACCTGGCAACGATATAAAATTATGAAAAATAAAATTATACAACATTCATTCATATTGTTAAAAAAATGTATATAATTACGCTAGCATAAGACAAAACGATAATCTAATACATCCACTATATTTAAAAGTCCTGAAATTTGCATCTCAAGTTAGAGCTTGTAAATGTGAACTTAAAATTAGGGATGACAATGGGCTACTGTAAAAAGCATAATCCAACTCGCAGAAAAATTTTATTTTAAAATTTTTTTATTAGTTAGAAATCAATTTTGAATCACAAAAATTGAGTTTCGTGATTGAATTTAATGTTTTCTTTGGTACATATTTATAATAAGCATTATGAAACTATCTTTAAGCTACTAAATATTTATTATTTGCTCTCATTCCCTCAAAATGCCAAACTTTTTTAATATGAACTCATGAATTTCAATAAAATCAAATATTATTACTGTGATTCATCAAATAAGTGAAAAATATTCATTTTTAAATTTTAAAAAAATTAATATGTATAGCAGGAATGTTTGGTCAAATTGAATTGCACGAGACATTTCTAGTTAGGTAAATTGTGTCAGTATTTGCTGATATTGTTATATGTAACATAAAATGTTACTTATTTTGATTTATATAACTCTTCTTCATAATTGATTTTTGTCTATGGTAGTTCTGAAATAAATTCAATCATCGAAGATGAGATAGAAAATAATACGAGAGAAAATTAGTCTAATACAATGACTTAAGACTTGCATTTAATTATAAGAAAATAATCGAAAACACCACAACCGTAAGATAATCGTCTACAAAGCCAAATCATTCAAATGCTGCATGAAATCATCAACATAATTATCCATGAATCCAGGGCTGGACAAAGTTTGCTTCCATTTGCGGTGATTTTTCTTGATCAAATTCCCAACTTCACTATCCTCATCCATGGCAGATTTAATCGCCGTGCACAAATCTTCCTTGCATAACCATCCATTTTCACCCCTTACCACCTCCACCGCCACCTTCAACTCGTCCGCCAGAACCCGCATGTTTAATATTTGGTCTGGCTGCCATGGCACCAACACAATTTGAACATCACTAAGCAAAGACTCCAACATGGATCCGAACCCGCAGTGACTGACGAAGCAACCAACGGACGGATGGTTCAGAATGTGAATCTGCTGCACCCATCCGTCGTGAATTACTCCTCTGTCCCCAACTCTCTCCGAGAACCCCTCCGGCAGCGCCTCGTCTAAGGAATTTACTCCTATAGGTTTGGAAAGGGCAACGAAAAATGGCAGTCCAGTCATCTCTAAACCCAACAGTAGTTCTTGGAACTGGTTCTTCTGCATATAAGGCTGGCTTCCGAATGCGCAGTAAATTACGGATTTCGACTTGAATTGACACAGCCACTTTGCCCACTTCTGCTCTAATTCACCCTTCGGAGTCTCCGGCAAAACCGGCCCAGTTAGTACAACTGGTTTATTGTACCGCCTCGACAGCAAATCGCACATGGCACCTTCCAGTTCACGGCACGTCCGTATTGAAATCAAGTTGCAGCCCTGCAACGACCCAATGGCGCGGTCGAACGCTGAGATGGCGCCAAAATTTCGTGTCCTTATAGACCATGAATCACGTCGACTGAGCTTTATGGTATCGGAAGGATACTGATCGGTATGCTTCACCTCTCTGGGAATAATTGGAGCTAAGGAGGAAGCTCCCACGACCATATAACAAATAGTTTTGAACCCAACGATGGGAGCAAGCTTCGGGATCCAATAAGCTAGATCGTAGAACACAATATTGGGTTTGAGGGCGAGCAGAAGGTCCTCCACTTTGTTGGACATGGCGTCGAAAGCTGTAGCAAGTAGATCGTTGTCAGCGAGGTCAATATCTGCAGTCGTTTCGACGCCAGGTGGAAGGCCTTCGACATTAGGTACAGTTAAGGGATAGAATTTTATGAGACGCGGGTACTGATTGTTGCTCTCGAATAAAAGCACAGCCTTCTGTGGGATCAAAATGGAGACACGATGGCCTCGTTTAGCAAGCTCGTTGGAGAGGTGGATGTAGGGATTGATGTGTCCCAGTGCGAGCCATGGAAACAGGGCTACGTGCAGCTGATGCTTCTTGGATTCGATTATTTCAGACATTGCAATGGCGAATAATGGTGTGTTTTTTTTAAAAAATACAACCGAGACGGGGGTGGCATGAATGATGGGAAATTTTTATATGGAAAACGCATGCATACATACATATGTATATGACGGAAATTTTTGGCTGCATCAGATCGTGTGTTTGCATCGGATGGATCAAAAAATGTTACGTATATAACAGAAACATTGTTGCTGTCCTGAAGGACACTGCCCTCAGGGACATTATCCACCATTCATTTGGAATTTGTTTTTTTTTTTAAAGATTCCAAATTGATGGTGGAAGATGCCCCTAAGAGCACTACCTTTAAGAACATCATCAAACAAACATTATATAACTGAGTTGATATACCCGCGAGTGATGGTGTTTGGTGGATGTATTTGTTTGATATTTGTGCTCCCACACAGGCATGATGTTGTCAGATTGCAAAAGTAAGGTGGTTGGGTGCATTGATGGCATTTGATTGATCATAGTTAGTTGGGAGGAAATAATTTATCTTGGTTGATGTATTACAGTATTCAATTTATACAAGAATTTTTTCTGCCAAAATTGCAATAAAGGAAAATGATAGACTATGTGTTTTTAGCCTAATAAATGAAGCTCACATACATCATTCAAAAAGATCACAACTTAAGTCATATAATCCTCTTACCATTCTCTATGCAATGTCACTCTGATCGTAAACTGGTGTGTTCAGTGTTTGTGCAGTGCTTTAAGAAGTATTAGGTTTTACTAAATCGTGCACTGACGCTCCGATCGTGATCTGAAGCATTGAGTACGGACATGACGCTTTATAACTAAGTTTTACTAAGTCAGACATTCTTAATTCTCCTAAAATAATATAATTTATTTTAATCAATTCATACTATTAATAAACATGTTGAAACACAGATGTTATATTTGGTTTCATTTTTAGAATCATTCTCTTATGATCTAATATTAATAATTCATTTCATTTTTTATTCTCTAAAATATATTATTCGTAGAACAATAATTATCCATATTAGGAGAGCAATCGAATAAAAGATTGAATTGCACTGTAAGAAAATATGAAAATGATGTAAGTTTGTCAAATACGATTTGTATTAGGTATATTTAAATTTTTTTTATTAGTATATATATATATATATATATATATATATATATATATATATATATATATATACCCGCGAGTGATGGTGTTTGGTGGAAATTTTGTTGCTATCCTTAATGGCACTGTCCTCAGGAGCAACATCCACCATTCAAGTGGAATCTTTTTTTTTTCTTTTAAAAAAAGATTCCAAATAAACGGTGATGATACCCCTAAGGCACTATCCTTAAGGGTATCATCAAACAAACCGTGTTTGGTGGATGTCTTTGTTTGATATTTGTGCTCCCACACAGGCATGATGTTGTCAGATTGGCATTGATGGCATTTGATTGAGCATAGTTAGTTGGGAGGAAATAATATATCTGGGTTGATGTATTACAGTATTCAATTTATACAAGAATTTTTCCTGCCAAAATTGTAATAAAGGAAAATGAATAGACTATGCGTTTTTAGCCTAATAAATGAAGCTTACATACATCTCTTACCATCCTCCACGCAATGTCACTATGATCATGAACTAACGTATTGAGTGTTTGTGCGGTGTTTTAAGACGTATTAGGTTTTACTAAATCGTGCACTGATGTTCCGGTCGTGATCTGAAGCATTGAGTACGCGCACGACTCTTTAGGACTAAGTTTTACTAAGTCGTGAATTTAAATGTCAGACATTCTTAATTCTTCGAAAATAATATAATTTATTTTTAATAAATTCACAATATTAATAAACATGTTGAAACACATTGATAATATTTGGTTTCATTTTAGAATCATTCTCTTATGACCTAATATTAATAATTCATTTCATTTTTTATTCTCTAAAATATATTATTCGTAGAATAATAATAATTATCCATATTATGAGAACAATCGAATAAAAGATTGAATTGCACTGTAAATAATATGAAGATGATGTAAGTTTGTCAAATACGATGTGTATTATATATATATATAAACACACTAATAAAAAAAGTTAAATATATATAATACACATCGTATTTGACAAACTTACATCATCTTCATATTATTTACAGTGCAATTCAATTTTTTATTCGATTGCTCTCCTAATGTGGATAATAATAATTATTATTATTATTATTATTATATATATATATATATGGCACACCCTCACTCAATTTTTTTGAAAATTAACGCACTCGCACATTCGTACCCACCAGCACACCCGCATAATATGACTTAGATCACAACATCATATGTTCTCTCATTTCATATATAATTCCAGTTTGAGTGTATGTTCTATAACTGTAGCATTTGTCATTAATAAATTGTTATTAATTGTATTCATATAAAGGATTAGGCTAAATTAATAAAATATAATATAAATAATATAAATTTTTAAAAGTAATGTAAAAAAAATTTTATTTGTGTTTCTACCATGAAACGCTAACTCACTTGTGTTTCTTTAACCATCTTTACTCTCTTTTTTCACCATGAAATTATGTGAGGGTTTCTTAAAAAAAAATTATTTATGAAAAGCAACACGTTCACGTTTCTTGGTCAACGATTTTCCCCCATCTTTGTTTATTGAAAGCCATTTGTGTTTTTTAATATAATTATTTTGAAAAAATTAATTTTTTAGATAAACAATTTTTAGAAAGAAAAGATTTTTTAAAACACTTTTTGAAAAAAATGAATAAAAAGTTGCGTATAGTTTTTCATAATATTATTATTTTTAAACAGTTGCAGAGTTGCAAATACAATTATCAGCACTGAAGAGTACAATCAGAGTACAATCCATCACAAATACATCAGTAACACCATCAAATAACCAAGTACAACTAATTACAAACAAGTACAACTTAGTTACAACCAGGCTAAATTAATTAAATAAAGTTAAAATGAATATATTTTTGAAAAATAAGGTAATTAAGGTGAGGTTTAAGGAAGTAAGGTGAAACGTGGTTTCGGAACACGTTTTTTAAAAAACGTGTTTCCAATCCACGATTCTTGAATAAATTTTTTTTTTATTTTAAAGAGAATCGTGGATTCCATCCACGGTTTTTCAAAATATTTTTTTTAAAAAAAATTTATAAAGAAACGTGGAGTTGATCCACGTTTCTTTATAAATTTATTTATTTAAATATTTATTTAATTTGTTTTATAAAATATGATTTTATTTTATAAATATTTTTTAGAATTTACGACAAGTTTAAAAATAAAAATCGTTTAAATGTGTAGACAAAATTTATAACTAATAGAGAAATAGTTGATAATAGTTTTAATGATTAGATTATTTGAAACAATATATATACTTAAATATTTATTTATATTTCAGTCATTCAAATACAATATTATTCATTGAAACTCTAAATATTTCCTTTGGTCCCACAATCACGTCTGTGTATCTGTCTTTGTGGTCTTCTAGATGGCTCAGCTTCTGCAACATTATTTGTTTGTGTTTCGTCAGGTGTAATCCTGGCGATGGACTCACCAATATCATGATAGTGTGGAGTCAAGTCAGAGAATGCAACAGGCGAGACATCAAAATTTGGACGTAATTGTGAAGAACCAGAAACTCCAAGCATTATATCAATATATGATAATCCACCATATGGTTGGGTTGGAACCGGTATATATGGAGTATATGGGGGCTCTTCCTGGTTGGCAGTTTGGGGCACGTAGTAGTCAGAAGATGCTTCATCAAAGTGGAATGATGGACGATGCGATGTGGATGCACCACCTGCATCAAATGTGCCAGTTGTAAAAGGATGGATGTCATCGTGAGCATCTACTGGAGTATCAGAGCTAACTGATCGTCTTCTCCTCCGGGTCACCCCCTACCGATAGCTGGTTGTCGTGCAGGCACAACATATATACTTTGTTGAGCCATAGCAAGTTCATGCACTTCTGCTGCAATAGCTATGTTCTGATCTAATACACGCCTGACCCCCGGTGATATCTCTTCCTCCTCACTCAAACTTGAGCAACTAAGTCTGAGTTGCTCCATATGTGCATCCTCGAAAAAACAAATTGGTTAATATCTACCATAACTCAGAAGACAAAGAAAAGGATAAGTAATAATGAATGACATATATACATACCACCTGCAACCATGCAGTAGCATCTCCTGCACGGTATCCTATCTCAATATTATTGGTAGGTGGAGATATAATATGACGGGTAATTTGACCGTACAATTGTGTCTACAAACTACTTTCCATATTTTTGTTGTCCTCTCAATAACATGGTACTCACGCCTAGCAACCCGAATGGAGAAGTCCTTCACTGACGACTGCAAATGAGCTTTACTCTTAAATAACATACCCAATTCCAATTTTCCCTTGACATGATCATAGAAATCCCCAGGAACCAGTTGGAATATCAACAGAGTCAACAGGAACATCTGAAAAGGTTGTCGAGAAGAATGGAAGGACAGGAAAATGTTGGCGCGTAGGTTGTGCCGCTTGGGACATTATTGGTTCAACTTGCTCTTCATGTACAGATTGACCCTCGGTATGTTGGGACATGGTTTCTGTTGAGCCTTAAACGCATGGTTGCATTTAATGCGTTAAATTATCCCCGGTCAATCTTTGAGTTTTGATGATCAACAAAACTTGTGTTTGTTATACTAATGCATCTACTTAGTGTGCAGATTAAGTGATGAAATGTAGTTTGGATTGAAGAAAATCAAGTGTGCATATTCTGGCCTGGATCGCCCCAGGCGATGGGTGTCAGGCCAGGCATCGCCACGCACATCGACAGAGGCGATGGCTAGGCGAGCATGCGAGGAAGATCGCCTGAGGCGATGGTGAACAATGCCTGAGGCGATGGCAACCTTTTGGACTTCGCCCCCGCACATCGACTGGAGCGACGCCGAGGCATGGCGCGGGCATGCGCGCAGGGAGAACGCCCGAGGCGATGGGCTGAACGCCCGAGGCGATGGCACGAACGCCTGAGGCGATCTGGAGTTCGTTTGAGGCGATGCAAGATTTGAAGGAGCTGAGGCTACGGCCTTGATTTTGGCTTTGGATCGCCTGAGGCGATCCAGCGATCGCCTGAGGCGATGCGTGATTTTTGGTGACCGTTGGGGCGCGGCGATGGTGATCGCCTGAGGCGATGTCCGAGGCGATCTTGGAGTGATTTCAGCCTTATGAGTAGCAACGGCTAGTAGGACCCTAGGGGGCCTTCTACACTATAAATATGGATGCTTTGGAGCATTTTGAAGCTAAGGAACAAGCCTACAAACTTCCACAAAGTCTTGAGAATTATTATTTGAATTTGCATTGCAATCTCCATACATTGTTGTTGTATTGGAGCTTGTAATTCTTATCTTTCTTAGAGTCTTGTTTCTTCGTGTGAGTACACCGTGAAGGTGCTTTTGGTTTGATTTCTTGTAAAGGTCCTCCAACACCAAAGCAAGTTGAAAAATTGTAAAGTCATCAACAAGTCTAGTTGGTGCAAGTGTGTGGCTATCCTTGGAGCCCTTAAGGCCAAAAAGACTCGTGAAGAGTGTTGGTAGCTCGGGAAGAGCTTTGTATACTCGTGAAGGGTATTGTGCTCGGGAAGAGCGTTGTATACTCGGGAAGAGTAGTGTGCTCGGGAAGAGCGTTGTAAACTCGGGAAGAGTTGTTGTGTGGCTAACTTGGAGCCCTCAAGGCCAAGATCTATTGTTCTAGTGGAACCTCGGTTGGAGGTTATCTAACCGGGAAGAGGAGACGTAGGCGATTCATCGCCGAACTTCTATAACAAATCTTTGTGTCTTTTATTGCTTTAACGCATTTATTTACTTATTCTTTTTATTTATCGATTGACTAAAGGCTTCCGCAAGCGCAAAATATTTTTATTTTACAAACTCATTTTAAAACGCTAAAGTAGTCAAGGAATCTCATTCACCCCCCCTCTTCGATTCCAACAAGTGGTATCAGAGCAATTTGATTTCTGTTTTTAAATCAAAATCTTTTTATGGCTAATCTAGCAAATGAGTTTGCTCAAGGTCAATCGACGAATCGCCCTCCGCTTTTCACGGGTGATAACTACGGGTATTGGAAAAATAGAATTTCTCTATATATCCAATCCGTAGATTATGATCTATGGAAAATCATTGTGAAAGGTCCACATACTCCTTTAAAGGATGTTGGGGGAATTAGTGTTCCCAAAGAAAGGGACGACTTCACAAAAGCGGATATGATGTTAATATCTCAAAATGCTAAAGCGATTAATATTTTGCATTGTGCTTTAGATATGAAGGAGTACAACCGGATTTCAATGTGCTCAACCGCTAAGGAGATATGGGACAAATTGAAAATTTGTCATGAAGGAACCAACCAAGTGAAGGAGACAAAGATAGACCTCCTTCAACTCAAATATGAGACATTTGATATGGATTCCGGAGAAGATGTGGATTCCATGTTTAGGAGGCTCACCCTAATTATCAACGAGCTTGCTCAACTTGGAGAGAAGTATCCTCCAAAGCAAATATGGAGGAGAGCACTAAGAGCCTTACCAAAGGAATGGGATGCCAAGAGGACGGCCATCATCGAGTCCAACAAAGGGGAGAACGCATCTTATGATCTTGATGAGCTCCATGGCACCTTGGTGACCCATGAGCTTGAAGTTGCCACAAGGAGAGAAGTGAAGGAGGAGGATAGATAAAAAAGAAATGGGATTGCCTTGGTTGGAAGGAAAGACCATTCCGATGATGAAGAAGATGATGATGATGAATAGATGAGGTTGTTCACAAAGAAGTTCAAGAAGCTCTTCAACAAACATAGCAAGTCAAAGACCTCCAATGCCACCAAACAAGAATCCAAAAATGAGGTAACTTGTTATAATTGCAATGATAAAGGTCATTATGCTAACAAATGCCCTAGGAAGAAGAATGATGACAAAGGGAAGAAGAAGGCATTTATAGCCACATGGAGTGATAGCGACTCCGATGAAGAAGAAGCCACCAATCTATGTCTAATGGCTCTTGGAGATGAAGGAGATGAAAGTGACAATGAGGTACCTTCATTTGATGAACTTTTAGAGTCTTATAATGATCTTATTGATGCTCTTGGCAAAACCAAGATGAGTAACAAATTACTCAAACTTGAGATTGCTAAGAAAGATGAAGAAAATAATTCATTGAAAAATGAATTAAATTCTTTAAAGATATCATTTTGCAAATTGAGTGAAAGTAGTAAAAAGATGAATGAATTGCTTGGCTTGCAACGGTGTAGCTTTGACAAAGCCGGGTTAGGTTTTTCAAGCAAATCAAAAACTTTTTCTAGCTTGTTGGCCAAAGCAAAGCATGACTCTACTACTTGCAATTATTGTTGCAAAAATGGTCATACCAAGAACAAATGTAGATTTGCTAGAATCCAATACCAACCTAACAAAAGGTGAAAATGGATCCCAAAGGTGCCTAAGGAAGCTAACCATCAAGGACCCAAAAATCAAATGGGTACCAAAGATCCTTCTATTATTAATTTGTCTTGTAGGGACAACCATGGATTGGAGGATGAAGGACCAAGCAACTCAAAGGAGGAGTTTATTCTATTCACCACCATAGAAGAAACGAGAGGCGTTGGACCTATGACAAGAACTAACTCTTGTCATCAAGGGTAAAATTTATTTGATTCTTTTTTAAATAGCAATTCAAAAATTCATTGGCACAAATAAATTGTGATCAATAAATATTGAAGCTCAATATTCATTGGAGTAAAATGCATAATCCCTTAGCATAATTGTTAAGTGCATGATGTATGCTTATCTTTTTATAGTAAGTAGCTAGATATGCTTTGCATTCAAATTTGAATATGCTATGTGAAAATGTGCAATTATATGATTTGTTATAATGTTTTGATTATTTTATTGTTTATTGGGCATGAATGCATGAACATATGCACACATTGCAACCTTTAGAATTAATTGTTGAATGCCTTAAACACATGGTTGTGGTTCATCTCTATATGACTTAATATTGATTAATGAGGAATATGTGTAATTTGAAGCTATGTGTCAACATATAAATTATGCCATGTTTATTTAAATTTTATGTTTTTTGATTATCACAAAAAGGGGGAGAATTTTGTGATAAACTTGAACCTTAATATATGCATAGTTTAAGGGGGAGAGCTTATATATGCATGGTTTGAGGGGGAGAGTTATTTGTTTAATGATTTACTTGATAACTTGTATGTGTTATGCAATTGTTAAGGGGGAGTTATTTTTACTCACATTTTATGCATATTACTTATTCAAGTTTATCAAGTTTTGTGATCATCAAAAAGGGGGAGATTGTTGAGCCTTAAACACATGGTTGCGTTTAATGCGTTAAATTATCCCCGGTCAATCTTTGAGTTTTGATGATCAACAAAACTTGTGTTTGTTATACTAATGCATCTACTTAGTGTGCAGATTAAGTGATGAAATGTAGTTTGGATTGAAGAAAATCAAGTGTGCATATTCTGGCATGGATCGCCCCAGGCGATGGTGAGCATCGCCCCAGGCGATGGGTGTCAGGCCAGGCATCGCCACGCACATCGACAGAGGCGATGGCTAGGCGAGCATGCGAGGAAGATCGCCTGAGGCGATGGTGAACAACGCCTGAGGCGATGGCAACCTTTTGGACTTCGCCCCCGCACATCGATTGGAGCGACGCCGAGGCATGGCGCGGGCATGCGCGCAGGGAGAACGCCCGAGGCGATGGGCTGAACGCCCGAGGCGATGGCACGAACGCCTGAGGCGATCTGGAGTTCGTTTGAGGCGATGCAAGATTTGAAGGAGCTGAGGCTACGGCCTTGATTTTGGCTTTGGATCGCCTGAGGCGATCCAGCGATCGCCTGAGGCGATGCGTGATTTTTGGTGACCGTTGGGGCGCGGCGATGGTGATCGCCTGAGGCGATGTCCGAGGCGATCTTGGAGTGATTTCAGCCTTATGAGTAGCAACGGCTAGTAGGAGCCTAGGGGGCCTTCTACACTATAAATATGGATGCTTTGGAGCATTTTGAAGCTAAGGAACAAGCCTACAAACTTCCACAAAGTCTTGAGAATTATTATTTGAATTTGCATTGCAATCTCCATACATTGTTGTTGTATTGGAGCTTGTAATTCTTATCTTTCTTAGAGTCTTGTTTCTTCGTGTGAGTACACCGTGAAGGTGCTTTTGGTTTGATTTCTTGTAAAGGTCCTCCAACACCAAAGCAAGTTGGAAAATTGTAAAGTCATCAACAAGTCTAGTTGGTGCAAGTGTGTGGCTATCCTTGGAGCCCTTAAGGCCAAGAAGACTCGTGAAGAGTGTTGGTAGCTCGGGAAGAGCTTTGTATACTCGTGAAGGGTATTGTGCTCGGGAAGAGCGTTGTATACTCGGGAAGAGTAGTGTGCTCGGGAAGAGCGTTGTAAACTCGGGAAGAGTTGTTGTGTGGCTAACTTGGAGCCCTCAAGGCCAAGATCTATTGTTCTAGTGGAACCTCGGTTGGAGGTTATCTAACCGGGAAGAGGAGATGTAGGCGATTCATCGCCGAACTTCTATAACAATTCTTTGTGTCTTTTATTGCTTTAATTTTCATTACGCATTTATTTACTTATTCTTTCTATTTATCGATTGACTAAAGGCTTCCGCAAGCGCAAAATATTTTTATTTTACAAACTCATTTTAAAACGCTAAAGTAGCCAAGGAATCTCATTCACCCACCCCCTCTTCGATTCCAATAGTTTCTAATATAACATCAATTGCTACATCTTCGTCGCTATCATCATGAACATTAAGTCCTGCATCATCTGGTTCGGAATCGACATGGTTTTCAGGACCAAAATAATCGGCGTTGGCGTACTCATTTCTGCCTTCGTCACTTGATTCATCATATACCCCTTCAGTTCTATACATGTTATGGCCCACATTACCGGAACTGCTAGCATAGTTATTTTCAACTCTCATACTTGCAAGACCCTGTGTGACTGTTGGTATCTCCGGGTTATGATCAGTAAGCATTGACATATATGTGTCCAACTCTTGAGTATATTGGATGTCAGGCACATTACTGTGGTGTATTTCTTCTGCCTCAATATACAAATTAACACCAGCATTTCCAACTTCGGGGTCAAAGAAAAACCAAATATCACTGTCTGTTGCGATTTCTAATAAATGCTCGACTCACCCAGAAGTATTATTGAATGTATGATTGGTCCAAACTTTAAGCGAATATTTTTCGTTATTGATATCTATCTGTTCATACAGTTTTGCCAACAACTCAGACATTGTAATATTTCGAGGCATTCGCATGTATCTTATTGGAGGTCGATCGTAACTAACAGTCATCTCATCATGTGATATGCGACCACCATAGTACAATAAAACATTAATTTGACATTGAACCGACATATTATCTACAAAAATATAACATCAGCTCATTAATGATAAATGGAAATGACATAAAAATAATACTTATAATATATTTTATTTACATAGATTCACAAATTATATTTTATTTACATATATTAATATTTTTTTAGTAATTTTTCGTATTAAATATTATGTTTAAATTAAAGTTTAAAAATTAAAGTTTAAGTATTATGTTTAAATAAAAGTTTAAAAATTTGACGTTGAACCGATATATTATCTCCAAAAGTATAACATCAGCTCATTAATGATAAATGGAAAATGACATAAAAATAATACTTATAATTTATTTTATTTACATAGATTCAAAAATTATATTTTATTTACATATATTAATTTTTTTTAGTAATTTTTCGTTTTAAATATTATGTGTAAATAAAAGTTTAAGGTTTACAAGAAACGCGGACGACATCCACGTTTTTCAAACGCTCCGGCTGCACAAGAAACGCGGACTTCACCCGCTTTTTATAAACATAATTTTCGAAAAACTTCAGCACAAGAAGAAACGCGCCTGCCATCCGCATTTTTCGAAATAAGAAACGCGGACACAGTCCACGTTTTTCAAGCTAAAAGCGCTGGCAGCACAAGAAACGCGGACGACATCCGCGTTTTATAAACATAATTTTCGAAAAAAATTCTGCCCAAGAAACGCGCCTGCCATCCGCATTTTTCGAACGAATTTCAGCACAAGAAACGCGACTTTAATCCGCATTTTTCGAACTAATTTTATGTATTTGTAGAAATTACAGTACAATTTCATTGTAAAATTTCAGTAATTAATTACCGAATAAAACATTTTGACAAATACAACATATCTAAAATTTATCATTATAAAATTTCGGGAAAACATACCTCAAAATTAAGATTTGTTTTTGGAAACTCAAAACCAAGACAATTCAAACCTACAAAAATTACACAATATAGGTAATTTGCATGATATATATACAATAAATAACTGAAAAATTTACTCCAAAAAATTTGTTAAGCTACTTACCTTGTGACCAAGAGGATTTCTAAGCTCTGATGCGTATTTCATTTTCTTCGTTTGGTTGGCCCTTTTAAAGAGAAAAAAAAAATTGAAAATATTTTTTTTTAACAAATGGATCCCGTGAACTCTCAGCTGTAAAGCTGAGAGTCACGGGTTGCTGAAGGATTTTGCAGAGCCAAGAAACGCGGAGCAGGACCGCGTTTCTGATTTTTTATTTTGCAGATCAAGAAACGCGGAGCAGGACCGCGTTTCTGCTTTTTTATTTCGAAGACCAAGAAACGTGGTCCTGCTCCGCGTTTCTGCTTTTGGATTTCGAAGACCAAGAAACGCGGAGCAAGACTGCGTTTCTGTTTTAAACATTTTTTTAAAAAGCGTGTTCTTAATCCACGATTTTGTTTATAGTTTTTTAAAGAATCGCGGTCCACATACGCGATTCACATTACTTCCGTAAATTCCCTATACCAACATTAGTTTTTAAATTATTTTTCTTTTTGATCTTATTTTATTAAATTTGCCCCATATATATATATATATATATATATATATATATATTAGAACATATATAGATAAGCCAGAAAAAATTTACTGTTCCTATGAATAGTAAATTTACTGTTCCCATGAATTTTTTATTATTTATATTGACCTTCCCGATAATTTGTCAGCGCCCCTTATTTTTTTTCCTTCTTTGGTTTTGCTTTTCCCCTCTTCTTCCTTGTTTCTTTTGCAAGCTGCTGTTCCAATTAATGAGAGCTCTTCCCAATGGCCGCCTCTTTTTTTTTTTTTTTCCTTATTTGGCTTTTGCTTCTCCTCTCTTTGCCTATCCTCTTTTATTCATTCTTTCTTGTTTCTTTTGCAGGGTTTGTACGGCTGATGGGTTTCACAACGTATTTTGGGCTGTCAATCGCTATCTTCCCATCGGCAACTGCGTTTTCTTTGCATTGCTAAGGTTTTTTGGGTTTTGCCCTGCGGATTTAGGGATTCCTCGTCGCTTTTTCGTTGTAAGTCGCTTGTTTCTTGCATTGGGGTGTTGCTTTTTTCGATATATATGTTGCCTTCGTAGGCGTTGCTTTTCTCCTCTCTTTGGCTCGGTGGGAACAAAAAAATTGGAGCTGGTATACTTTTGTGGCCACGGCAGGTACCTTCTCCTCGACTTTTTTTGCGGGGGCTCCACGTTCGTCGCTTGCTGTTTTTTTAAAAATTTGCCTTTTGGCTTCGTTCTTTGATCTTTGTTTGTTTTTTGTTAATGTTGGTTCGTTGTGTTATGCATTGGGGGTTTCGGTTTTTTTTTGGGTGTTTCTCGGAACAGAACGTTTGAGGATATGCAACTATGTACCTAACAAATCATATTTCAAAACAGAAACTTAAAAGCATTCGGACGAAGTGACTATTCTTTACATTGTTTCTGGATTCAACCTGTTGTTACTCCCTATATTTACGAGGATGGTTTGCTGCACTTCCTGATGAGATCAATGCATTTGTGAAAATTAGTGATGTTACAAGTAAGAAAGTCCATTGGGAAACTGCCGATACCATGTCTTATTCAAGTCCTAAGCTACTAAGTACTCCAAATTAGGATTCAATCAACCAACAGTGTGCATTCTCCAAATGTTTTACAAGTAATGCAATACAAAATTTCTGATCCGATGGATTAGCGTGTTTATCTTTTGCATTTTCTGCTCTGCATATTACATCACATTGCCTGGTTCTTTGTTTTATGGTTGTCTGTTTTGAAAGAGAAATGCTATGCTTCTTTGTTTTCCATCTGTGTTTATTTATTTATGCATGCCATCTCTATTGGATATGCTTGTATTGTGTTGTGTGCATGGATTTTTTCCCTCCGCATGTGTCTCGTTCTTCGGGTTGGGTAGCGTTCTCGTGGTCTTTGTGTGCTTGGGAGGGGAGGGGGTGTCAAGGTGGTTGTGTATGTGGCCACCTATTGGCCTGTGTTTATTATGTGCATCAAGGGTCCTGCTGCATGCTGGTACTTGGTTTGGGCCTGTTCTTTCGTGGCCCTGTGGTTGGGCCTGCTCTTTCATGGTTATGGTGGTCCTTCACATGTCAAGGGTGGTATTTGCCTTCAAGAGTTTCTAGTTTCTGTGGGACAAGCTCTTTAAATTTTTGGTGCGGAGACCAGAGCCACATGCAAAGGTTGAATCAGGGGCCAAAACATAGTCAGTCTTTAGGTTCGAGGTGACGAAGCTCTGTGGGCTTTATATATGTAAGTGATATTGACGTTGTGTATCTAAGATTAAACACATTAATTAACTTTATTATAGGCAGTATTTTTAAAAAGGATTTCTTGGTTGAGGCCGAATGCCTGCTCTCAGTTTTGCTTGAGCTCAAACTGAATTGAGTGCCCAATAGGATGAGTGGGGTTCGGTTCACCTTTCGCCATTGATTGTCAGACATTAATCGATAGAATATTGTGCACAAAGTTTGGACAGGTCATAAAACATGACTAATCATCTCATCGCATGATAGGTGGTCCACTTATTTTTCATTGGTCATAATTTGTTTTCTCTTCTTGCAGGTTGCACATACTTGCACCTTGATGTCGCCCTTCTCTAACTTTTGCGCCCCAGACGCGGCATGCGCCGATATCACTCAATGCCATGCTGCTGGGCCTTGCCGTGATGTGGAATGCATATCCCCACGCCCTGTCTCTAGGGCCTCGGGGCGCAAGAAAAGGCCCATGTACACAACACCGTCGATATCCGCTGGTGCTGCTTTGTTGTCCGACGCCTTCGCCCATATTCCTCTGTTTTGGTTTCGGATTCCTGACAGGCCTTAGCTCCGTTTTCCATACAGGTTGCCCTTCTAATGTGGTGCTACACCCCCCAGCCGACTGGTGTTGCATATAGGTCCCGACGTGTTCCTCCTCCAGGTTGGTTGGCATACGAATAGCTTGTAGTTTTCCTTTCACAACTGCGATTGCATGCTTTAAATCAGGGTTTTTAACTTTTAAATTGTCATGTCATGTTATGAATTTTAAAAAAACAACGATTTGTGTTCCCAAATTGTTTCCCCCTCCAGATTTGTTGTGTAGTTAGGCATACGTCTTTTTCCCTATGCTTTCACTGTATATTATGAGAAGTAGTGGCTAGGTCTCGTGTGAAAATTAAAGCAAAATGAAGGGATTTTTAACTTGAGCAGGTGGCTTTTCATTAGTTTATATATATAAATACTCGAAGTTTTAAATCTATAAATTTCATCGAATTCTTTGCGTATTGTTTTTCCGAATGTTCGTTTCTCGTTCTTTTTCTCTTCAATGTTGTTATTGACACTGCTTGACATTATTACTCGTTTGGATATGCATGTCGGCCTGACCTTTTTTCACTTCTCTACTAGATATGCACGTGGAACCACCGGTCCGACGCCTACGCAAAACTCCCAAAGATCTGGACCGCCTTACATGTATCCCTACCGAAGCTTGGCAGCTTCACCCCATTGAAGATTGTGGCTACTGTGGTGCGCGAAGGTTTTTCCGAGAACCACCTGGCTTCTGTTGCTCGGGAGGCCAGGTGATGTTGCCCCGCACAAGAATGCCTCCCCGATTGTGGCAACTCTACGTCGATCCCTCATCTAATACCGCGTGCCATTTCCAGCAACGACGCCGAACATACAATAATTCGTCTGCATTTACTTCTCTGGGGATATATTACGCCGTGATTTATGCAAAAAAAAAAACCATCGACAAGGAAATCTTCTAAGCATGTGGTGCTTGATGATGAAAGCTCCGAAAAGGAGCTCGATGTTGGCCGCAAACTCCCCCGACAAGAACTGCCTACAGAAGGTGATTTGTCCCCACCTCATCACACACCTGTAATCCCTTTTATAACTGTTCCATAAAGAATGTGCTTTCTTTCTCTATGTTTAGATGCTGCTGAGGATGTTAGCAAGTTGAAGAGGTCAGCAAGAGGAAGAATTATCAAACCGAAGAAATATCACTAGATCTCATGCCTTCTCCATTGTCGCAAATTCAACAATAGATTCTTGCATCTTGGAATCACCAGTTATCTTTCATTCACTTCTTGTGGGGGCATAACACTTTCGATATTTGTATAAGCCATCGGATTGCATTTTGTCTAAACTAGATAGCAATCCTTTTGTTTGACCTATGCTGTGCAACATTAAGCCACTTTTGGGTTTAATAGACTTCTTCTCATCACCAAGACCTTGGCGCGTGGGAATGACTTTTGTTTGATCCAACATATTTTGTGTTATTTTGTGTTGGGCGCTTTGTAGGATATGTATATCAGATTAGCTGCCCCCTAGGGAATAATCAACATTAATGAAACAAATGACATAATAACTTCCGTTTCCTACCGCCCTGATGGTCAAGTCTGTTGGTTTTGTTTTTTTCATGTTTAACAGTTTTAGCTTATAAATCATCAAGGCATACTAATTCAGTATATGTTTGCTTGACATGCAGAGTGATGTTATTGGCTCCATTACCGATACCTGCTGATATCTTAACATATCAGGTGCTTTTAAGTTAGTACACTAAAAAAATTGTTCTATTTGTTATGCTTTCTTGTTAGTGCATTACTGGGAGAGCCGTGAATTTGTCACGAAATTGCCATATGCATGTTGTGACCAACAAGTTTTAAATGAATCAAATTCTTGGAAGCTCAGAGTTATTAGTTAATTATAATTTGTAGATTATTTAAATTACTATTTGTTCTTAATTTTTTTAAAATTATATTCTTTAACTACTGATTTTACTGAAATCTGAAGGATATTCGTTTGATGTTAAGGTAATTTTTTTTTTGCCAGCTACATTCTTTTTTAAGAGAGTTAGGGATATAGATTTCATGTTGTGATGTGTTGCATTGGAGCCTTTATAATTTATTTTTGTCAGAAGCTAAAGATATAGAATGGTTGCACCATATTGGTTTCTATGTCATCAGTTTGTACCAGAAGATATAACGAAGGGTGCTTTTGCTTTAAATACAGTATACACCTTCAGGATACTGTATTATGCTGTATTTGACTGATTCGATCTGCATTTTTATCGATGGCTGATGTGTATATCGCTCTTTTCTTATTAAGCCATCAAGCCTTTTGAATGTCATGCATATCGTTTTTGGTATATATGGTATTTGAGGTTTTGATGACCAATACACCCTCCGGTTTAATCTTTTTTGACATCCAGTTTCATGGGAGCGAATTGAATTTAGGTTTCGAAAGCTGATTCCACATATTATAGACTTCTATAGTACATTGCTTCTAAGATATGTAGTGGAGCATCATTCTTGATGTGATGCAAGGGATTAGCAGTTTATCTAACACGCAGGTTGCTCGGGGTCAGATTGAGAAAGGAGCCAAGATTAAACTGCAGCTCACATCACCCTCCTCGGCACCAACTGTGAACCAACCCATATTTTCTCCCAACCTGACCATAAACAATCTTCCCGCCCCTCCACCTTCCAATCGTTTAACTTCTTTTGTGAACTCCAAATTAGTTAGGGCTTGGGTAAGTATATGATACTTTTAAGCTTTTTCTGGCTCTGATTTAACTCATTTTATTTTCAGGACTGCACTAAACTTGGCCAATATCTTATTGTCTTTTATGTCTTTTAGCGTGTGCCAGTTTGTATTTATGGTTTCAGATATGATGTTTGTTCACCTAAGTCATGAAAGGCGGACAAAATATAGGATACCCACATAATTTGTTCCCTGGCACCGTGCCTTGCACGGTGCCCAACGAACTAGTATATATATAATTGCCAACAATGCACCCAACCACCTAACTTTTGCAATCCGACAACAATCAATGCCTGTGTGGGAACATTAATGTCAAACAAAGATAGTCCACCAAACATCATCATTCGCGCCATTTCCTACTGGGGCATATTAAGGTGAAACTGGTATACCAAAACATAACACATACTTGTGTGTATGTACATGTACAGCCACTCTCTACCGGGGCAAAATATTAAGGTGAAACTGGTATACCAGAACATAAGACACATACTTGTGTGTAAGTACATGTATATATAGGTTGATATATAAGTTATCTACCGTAGCATTTCTCCCCTATTGGGTTGTATTTTTTTTAAAAAAACACCATTATTCGCCATTGCAATGTCTGAAATAATCGAATCCAAGAAGCACCAGCTCCACGTAGCCATGTTTCCATGGCTCGCAATGGGACACATCAATCCCTACATCCACCTCTCCAACGAGCTTGCTAAACGAGGCCATCGTGTCTCCATTTTGATCCCACCAAAGGCTGTGCTTCTACTCGAGAGCAACAATCAGTACCCGCATCTCATCGAATTCTATCCCGTAACTGTACCTAATGTCGAAGGCCTTCCTCCTGGCGTCGAAACGACTTCAGACATTGACCTCGCTGACAACGATCAACTTGCTATAGCTTGCTAAAGATACTTGTGTTCTACGACGCAGCTTATTGGATCCCGGAGCTTGCTCCCATCGTTGGGTTCAAAACTATTTGTTATATGGTCGTGGGAGCTTCCTGCATAGCTCCAATTATTCCCAGAGGGGTGAAGCCTACCGATCAGTATCCTTCCGATAGCATAAAGCTAAGTGGACGTGATTCATGGTCTGTAAGGACCCAAAATTTTGGTGCCATCTCAGCCTACGACCGGGTACTTGGGGCATTGCAGGGCTGCAACTTGATTTCAATACGGACATGCCGTGAACTTGAAGGAGCCATGTGCGATTTCCTGTCGAGGCAGTACAATAAACCAGTTGTACTAACTGGGCCGGTTTTGCCGGGGACTCCGAAGGGTGAATTAGAGGAGAAGTGGGGCAAGTGGCTGTGTCAATTCAAGTCGAAATCCGTAATTTACTGCGCATTCGGAAGCCAACCTTATATGCAGAAGAACCAGTTCCAAGAACTACTGTTGGGTTTAGAGATGACTGGACGGCCATTTTTCGTTGCCCTTTCCAAACCTATAGGACTAAGTTCCTTAGACGAGGCGCTGCCGGAGGGGTTCTCGGAGAGAGTTGGGGACAGAGGAGTCATTCACGATGAATGGGTGCAGCAGACTCACATTCTGAATCATCCGTCCGTTGGTTGCTTCGTCAGTCACTGCGGATTCGGATCCATGTGGGAGTCTTTGCTTAGTGATGTTCAAATTGTGTTGGTGCCATGGCTGCCGGACCAAATCTTAAACACGCGGCTTCTGGTGGACGAGCTGAAGGTGGCGGTGGAGGTGGAAAGGGGTGAAAATGGATGGTTATGCAAGGAAGATTTCTGCACGGCGATTAAGTCTGCCATGGATGAGGATAGTGAAGTTGGGAATTTGATGAAGAAGAATCACAGCAAATGGAAGCAAACTTTGTCGAGCCCTGGATTCATGGATAATTATGTTGATGATTTCATGCAGCATTTGACTGATTTGGTTTTGTAGAAGATTTTCGAGTCGATATCTACGTGGATTATTGTGTGTGCTTAGTTATTTTTTTCTAAAAACAATTTTCGAGTCAATATTTCCTTGGATTAGTGTTATTATTGTGTTCTTATTTGATACTAGTTCGTTTTTGGCACCGGTGACAATGACCATATTATTCGGACAGACCATGACAAATAGTGGAGGACTAAAAATGCGACAGAGTAATAGGACAATCCCCACCTAAACAAAGAGGTTCCAAAAACATTAGTTACCAATCAACAAATACAAGACACGTACAACATTCGAAATATAACCAATCGATATACCTGATAACTTCCAGAGGTGGAGGCATTTTTTATCGGCCCGCCATTGCTAACTTTCATATTTTTATCATCATCATCACCAACACCATTTTTGCAGTTGAAATGGGAATTATTTTGAACTGATGAACTCAAAGATTTGTGAGATGGAGCAGAGGATGCCGGTGAAGGGGCTACAGGCCTCTCATATTGAGTTACATCAGTATCTGATATCCCTGAGAGAGATTAGTACGGCCTCAATCCTAATTTCATGGGTATGACCCGACCCTGTCTCGTCCTTTACTGAGCAGGTCCACCTCGGTGGATATCTTTATGCCCCAGATCCAAGCCTGTCCTACTGTACTCAGCGCGGCTCATCTACCTAGCTCAGCCCTGGTCTTCCACCCAACTCAACCTATTCGACCCCGGCTAGGCTCATATGAGTCGCACCTTGTGACCGAGCTGGAGTACCAACTCAGGGCAGTTCCCTTAGTCCCTGTTCTATTCAGCATCGGCAGTACTATCGCGGGCACTAGAGTGGTCCCTCGTCCGAATTGTCTGTAACTGATTTTATCCTAGACAGAAGACTACGCATAAATAAGCCAATCAGAAAGTGACCAGTACCCAGAGAAATTTTGTAGTACTATCAATATCTCGTCGGTAGGGTATCATACGATGTGTACAGTATTTGTCGGTGGTCCACATCTTCTGGGACAAAAAAACTCAGTGGAATATCCGCAATGGTCCCCCAAAACATCCGTCGGCCGTAGCAGGTTGTCCCTCTCATTCTCTCACTATATATACGTTTAAGGTATCAGGTTTGAGGAGGTTAATTAATTATTTTTTCCCACCTTTGTTTAAAAAAAAGCTCTTATTCTCATATCCTCTATCCTGACTTGATCGTCGGAGGGGCCCCGACGGAGAACCTCTCCGGCTCCCTTCTAACTTTTCTGTTTCAGGATAGCTTTTCTCCATCAAAGGAGTTATTGTTAACCAAGGAAGACACCCTATCAAATTCCGAGGTAATAGTCTCTGTATTCCAAAAGTAAACAAAACTTGTGCTACCATCAACCAAACCTCTTCTGGCGCATATCGTATACCAGTTGATGAGGCAGTTGCAGTGGAGGCCATCCAAACTTTCGTTTTTAAGTATCCTTTAACATCAACAAATGCAAATGCTCAGAAAAGCGAATACAAACCCCTAGGGTTCATGGATTGAATTATATGACATATCACTCCAATTAGTACTCATTTCTGTGTTTCAAACTCTCTCCAAAATAAAAAAAGGAAACAGTAAAAACCATAAATGTAGAAGGCAAGATCAAGCACATACATATAAACAATGCCGAACGAGAAAAGACACAATTAATTACAAGAGAATTTTTTTTTTTCGACAGTAAATCATTAACCATGTATTGGATCACCTCTTGGGGTTCATCAATGTGGTCTCCTAACGTGCAGCTTTTAGACGCACATGTTCGAAGTTCCAGCGAGAATGCACTCGACTCTAATGAGAGGCGCTATCATAGTGTTCATGTTGTTGACTAGCTGTCCTCATTAATGAGGGCAGCTGGTTGTTGGCGGATGGGAAGATGGCGGTTGGTGGATATGCATTTAATGCACATCTTCGACTCTATAAATAGAGCTCTTCTGATTTCATTTCATTCATTCCATTTCAGAGTGTTCTCTCATATCTCTACATTTAAGTGTGTATTCTATAATATTTGTGAGGTAGTTTTCTCCTATATTGAGAGTGTTGTTCTCTTTGAAAGATAGAGAGAGGTTATAACCCACAAAATATTATAGTGGAATCTTTTCATCTTGCCCGTGGTTTTTACCCTAATACTTTTAGGGGTTTTCCACGTAAATTCTGGTGTCTATTATATTCTTCATTTTCACTATTTTCTATCTCATGTTGTCGCACCTGGGGCCAACACATGTTCCATCAGCATCTGATGGTTACAACCAACATCTAGCCACTATTCATGGTTATGATTTAGATTGGTATCTGGGTCGAACGTCTACAGATAATGGTTCTGATTATCAAGTTCATCAATTGGCGTTATTAAAGCAAAAGTCTACTCTGCCATTCAAATCAAATTCAAAAGAGTCATTTGCTCGGACATTGGGGCAGAGGCCACAGAGTTGGTTGCGCACTCTCGTCCCTCCTGGTTTTCACAACGTTCATGTTTCTCGGAACAATTCGTTGAATTCTGGAAGGCCATTTCACGACCTTTTTACCCGTGAACATGTCGATTTTACTAACAACCCAGCTGATGTCAAGAAATTTTACAGCTTACCGGACATATCAGGGCTTTACATCCCCCACCGAGATTCTTCTCTGACTGGTAACTACGATAATGTCACTGGATATTGGCAGTTCTTTAGCCGCCAAGCACATGAACAAACTGTTAGCATAAATGCCCAGCAAGCCAAACGTTGGCCTGTTGGGCTTTATGAACCATAGCCCAATTTGCTTAACTCATAACCACTATAAATATAACATTGATTCTAGGGTTAAAATAGTATTCCAATTCCATTCACTCTCATAGAAACGCTAACACCAAACTAGCACTGGTGTTGGCTTGTAGATCTGGTCAGGTTGATTGGACTCGAGGACCACCGACATCAGATTGATTTCGCTGTTATCGGTAATTCTCTTTTCGTGCATTATATTCGATTTATGCATAATTATATATGAATCAGGCGCGATCGACCGTCCCGGGTCAGATCTGTTTATTGTATTTTTGCCGCTGCGTTTGGATCTGTCGCCGGGGTACGGAAACCCAACAGTGGTATCAGAGCCAGGCTGCGCTTTGATTCATATATTCAATAATTAATTTTTTATTAGATCGTTCCCAATCGACGTGTTCGAAATTTTCAGAAATTACGGATCCGGAAAAATATAGAAAATCAATTAAAATCGATTTTTGATTGAAACCCCAATGTTCATCGTTTTGAAATCGTGCCTGGATGTTCATGTTTCTGTACGAGCCCGGCAGCAAGGCACGGCGGCGACTTGGTGGAGAAATCGTTTCTCTGTCAACGTGCGCGGCTTGCCCAGACCGGACGTCAACCTCTGGCCGCTGGAATCGCGACCAGGCTGTGAACGACGCCAAGAAAATCGCCGCTCATCCTGTTGCAAACGTTGCAGCAGAAGGCGTCGCCAATCTTGAAGCTGCTGCGCTCATCCTGTTGCAAACGGTTGCAGCAGAAGGCGGCGGCACATGTTACACGAAGATCTCCAGGCGGCGCTAGGGTAGGCAAAACCCTAACCCTAATTTCAATTTTGGGAAGATGAACAGTGTAATTTTCGTTTTTAAAAAAAAAAAAAAAATATTTTGTTAAATCCGAAAATTAAAGATAATTTTGGAGTTGAAAATTGCATTTTTAATTTTGGATCCAAATTGTTTGGAGTCCATAAATTAATTTTGGGTCATTTTAGATTTTTATCCGGATATTAATTTTTGAATTAATAAATCATAAACTTATTTAATTAAAAATATAATTTTTAATTATTAAGTGTAAAATGGAGATTTTACAATTAGTTGAAAATTTAATTAATTGGAAATTGAATGAAAATGTTTCATTTAATTTGTTAATTTTATTTTTGGCTAATATTATTGTAAGGACCCCAAGCCCTTAAACCTTGATTAGTGTATTAACCACTATGTGTGGTACATTCTTTCTATAAAAAGTCAATCGGGAAGCTCTGATGATACTTAATCATTGCCTGTCAATGAAAGACTTATATGTTTGCCCTTTACCAACCCCTTGGTGCCACTTTTCACATTGTAAACTTTTATAAAAATTTGGGCAGAGTCTCCCCATAAATAGAGCTATCCCAAAAAAAAGAGTACAACACATAACAAAATTCCCGGCCAGGGAAAGCATAATACTCAACAGAAAGCAGCAATACAAGTAAATTCCCAGCCAGGGAAGACACCACACATAATACACCAATGACTCTCATATCATTCTAGCAATTCAACCTCTAATTGCATGCAACCTTAAATGAAAGAGAGATAGGCTCATGCCTTTATATACAATCCATATACAAGTATAATCGTGCTCACATGCGAGCATCATGAATATGTATAAATCCTCAGGTGTATATATAGGTACTCTATACGATACCGTGCTCCATCAAGCCCTGGTACCACGATCCTGGGAGTACCTCAAATCAACAGCTCGAGCTCAGCTCCATAGCCATCGATGTACCTGTCCACCTGTCCCAACAGAGACAGCCCCCAACGGGGTGAGCATACAATACACAAAATCCCATAATCATAATAATGAAATTCATAATTTACAACAAAGGTAAATGCTAATGAATTTAAATGATACTCCCTGGATGGCAACCTCATCCGGGATTCCGTGTACTGTCCCTGTTCTCACAATCATCAAACTCATCAAACCTCATAAATCAGTAAACCAACACATTGATTTACACATCGCATGCCTGATTCTCAAATATCAAAAATGAATGATTCCAAGTTCATATACATGCAAATATAGATATATCAATATCAAATATTGATTTCATAATCTCGCTTTCCATTATACCTAGACATCTCAAATGTCTCATAATGAATACATGATTCTACGAACCTAGACATCTCAATGTCTCACGAAGAATAAATGATTCTACAAACCTAGACATCTCAAATGTCTCATAATATAGTCATATAAACCCAGTACCCCTTATATCATGTAAGAGTCATCCTACTCTAGTGTCACGCACGCTACAAGCTGCGATATCAAGATTTGGGTCATTCCTTGGCTATATCAACATATATGTATAACCATACGCAAAACATTCAATGAAATCAAAAACACCTTATGCATTTCACATATATATAGTAATGCTCGTACGTCGCACGTACCTTAAATCTCCGAAGTCCGAGCCAAACCTTGCTCGAGTTCCATGCCCCGAGGAATGATGTGCTAACACGATAAACAATTCACCATTATTTATGAACATGCAACCCATGCTCAAGCACACCCGTATCCCTCAAAATATTGTCAATACACGACAATTATCCTCTTAAAAGACCCGGGGCAGGGTACATGCAGGGAAGGAAATAAATGAGACAATATCGAAATTTGTTCAAGAATGCCCTACAAAAATCGAACCTTAATCTCACAATTTCGAACCCAATTAAATACCATAATTCATCTAAAATGTCAATTAAGCTATCCAAGCAAGAATCAACATCCCTTGACAAAAACCCCCAAATTTTCGAATTCAACCCCCTTAAAATCGAACCCAAACAAGCCTTTAAATCCCAACTCTTAAAATTCTTCAAATTCGAACCAAAGCTTCTCAATTCGATCTCAATCAAGCATCATAATACTCCTAAAACATGCAATAATCGATCAATAGCACGAAATAATACCCCTGCCAAAAACCCCCAAAATTCGAACCAAACCCTACCAATTTTCGAAAATAAATTCGAACCAAAACCACCGAATTAAGCAGGGAAATGCACGAAAAAGACGAACAAGGGTAAGGGAGATTACCCAACGAAAATCGGAAGCAAAATCGTTCGAAATCGATGAACCCTAACTTTTGGGGATCGACGCCTTTCTTCAAAATCCGAACGAGAAACGCGACGAAACCTTCAATTGACGGAGGGGAAATGAGCGCCTGGACGAGACGAAGCCGTGGGTAGGTCGCACGCGTCGATCGGCGGCCGGACGGCGGCTGGCGGAGCGCTGGAAGTCGCGGGGTGCAGGGCTGACGGGAAGAGGGGCGCGCGGGAGAGAGAGAGAAAATGTGAGGGCTGAAATGAAATTCTTATTTAAAATTTTGGGTTCAATTGGTATTTATAGCAAAAATACCCCGAAAAATTAATAGCCCCACAAATACATCGTGATTCATTAAAAATCATCTGTTTTCAAAAACTCTCTCTCTAACTCCAAAACCCCCTACCGGTGCTCACATAGCACCCGAGATTCCGAGACACATCAAAAACCCAACTCTTAGGTTTTACACCGTAATGTGAATACAATCTCAACCTCTGGATCCAACGATCCCAACTACCCAATTAAACGAGCCCAGAAGGCCCAACACCTCGATTAAACTCCAAATCGCCACGTAAAACCACTTTAGGGATTATTAACACTACGGGATTAACACCTATAATCCCTGGTCATCACAATATCCCCCACTAAAAGAATTTCGTCCTCGAAATTAGCACTGGTGTATCACGTAACACCCATGCTACACAACAACATGAAGCCATAACCTCGATTCCTGACCATATCAGAATCGTATTAATAAACGCGAGGATACTTACCTCTCATCAAACTCTGAAACAGAGCGACTTACCAAAACCAACCTATCACCCAAGAGGCGAAACGTACCTCGATGCGGGTCATCCCAGAAGTCAGCCTCTCATGACTGCAAATCAACCAATACTTACGACTGTAGATCGGACAGTCCTCCTTCGATCTAATACAACAGTACGAACACGTCCTGAATGACACCTCAACCGTAAGAACGTTGACCTCGTGTCAAACTCTGGAGTGGAGTAGACTTCCAAATCCATCATAACGTCAAAGAGCGTCAGTACAACTCAACGCTAATAATCCAAAAGCAGTTAGTCAACTGAAACTGCAAGGATTCGAATCGCTCCTGATTCTATCGTAGATATCATTCCATGACATCTCTATCAAGACTCACGATGTCTAACATACATCATTACGAGGGGAAACACTAGTACAACCACGGTGTACACATACCAAACCTGGTTTCCACTTTCAAACTTCCTCCATCGAAGGAGTAGTCGCCTCATGGTAACTTAATTTGGGCAACTCACGGCCACAAATTCGAACAAAAGACATCTCACAAGATGTCCACCTCCGGATGTTCCAAGAATCACGTCCTGATCATAAATAACAACCGAGACTCCGCAGAGTTTAAATTCTTAAGACATGCAATAAACCCATTGCATCCTCAACGCTTGTGTCGTCAGCGACACTCAACCAATCCGAAATCCTGCCATCCCTTGAAAATCCTCGGATTTAACAATCCAAACTTGGGAAGGCTCGCATAACTCGAAGGAAAACACCAACAAGGGAAATACCTTAACCCTCACAAGAAAATCCCTCTTCAAGGGAGTCAACTAACTTCACGATTATCCCTCATAATCATCGTGCCATGGAGATTCCCAATCTCAAGGTGTTCCATATCTCACATCAGAGATTTAACCATCCTAAAATAGCATAACTCTATGCTTAACAGAGAGGAAATCAATAACTGGCATCCGTATACTCACCGGTATACATGCCTAAGCACTGATATCGCATGCATACTCAATGCACTCGGCTCGGGTATCTACCACATATCCCTAAGCCCCAAACACAACCGTCAATTCTGAGTCATTCCTTACTCAGTGGAGGATGATAATCGACGATTAACAATACACGGTGTGATTCCCAAAATCAACACCACTTGCACCAACTTACCGAATCTTTCAAAGATTCCCAAATAGGTATAATACTACCTCCTTCCTCGCAAGGGAAGTACCATCGAACTCGAGATCCACAAGTCTCGAACCACTGTTCGGAAAAAAATTGGATACAATAACACCCTTGTATCCTAAATACACGCGTTCCCTCAGATCGAGTCAATAACAACCTGATGACTCTCTTGTTGGTACTTCAACATCATGAACTGTCCCAGACACGTCTCCAAGATTAAACATAAACGTATACACATTTCAGTGAGGCATGAGCAACCTTAACCTCAATGACATGGTGACTACTAGAGTCCACCACAATCCTCATCGTATCACCTTACGATTTGCCAAACTTGGTTCCAACGAGCAGTGTAACGGCTCTAGCAAGCCCATCATGGTGCTACACACACGCGGCAGACAACCTAGTCTCTGCCTCTTTAGGTTTACCTCAAACCTACCAATAAGACGGACGTTTCCACATGGTATAACATACTATGGGAAGAAAACTCAATAGAGTAGCGGGTCTTTATCCAACATTCCTCAATGCCGATACACCCTGGACACTCCAATGTCCCTATGTACTTAACATAACCTGATCCTACTCCCTTAGGACCCATCCTACACCCTCAAGGGTGGTGTGATCATGTCTACCACATGTCACATCGACAGAAAGCGAGTAATTTCCTCCATGATTACTCCTGTCGTCAAATCACATGGCCAAAAGCCATTCCAACGAGCATACCTCAAGGGTATCACCACTCGTAATATGATCACCCCAATCGTAAGCTGCGGTACAATCACATGTACAGCGCATCCATCCATTCCTCGAGTAACCCGCTCGGTATAAGGGTCACGTCAATCGGTGCCGCACACACCACCTTGCGCTCGGTACTGGCACCCAAGGCATACCACAGAATACGTATACTCAACGCATCGATCATCGTAACGATGATGCATGTCTAATAAGACATCTCCTACACCATCGTCATCGTCATCCTGTGACGACACATGCCAACTCATGGCATCTAAAACATTGTCAACTAGTGACGATACATGCACATCAGCGTATGTCAATCCACTATCATGCTAGTAAAATAGGCATAATAAAACATGTATATCAATGCATGCCAGCTAAAATAAAGCTAATAAAATAGCAATATCTCATACCTCATCGCTAGCAATATAGCGTCATACCTGTCTCCGTCGCTCAATAATAGTGCGTAATCAGCACCCATCGCTCGAAGGCGGCAAAATCCTGTGCTGAGTACATAGCGGCAAAATCCCTCGCTATAGAATCGACGGCATGACACCTCGTCATATAATAAGTGGCATGAAACCTCGCTATACACCTGAGTATGAATCATCGTCCACATAGTAGCGGAAAGAGGCATCGCTATCAATACACCTGGCGGAATGAACCGTCGCCAATCAATATAGCGGAATGAACCGTCGCTATAAATACACCTGGCGGAATGAACCATCGCCAATAGATATAGCGGAAAGAACCATCGCTATAGATACACCTGGCGGAATGAACCATCGCCAATAGATATAGCGGAATAAACCATCGCTATAAATACACCTGGCGGAATGAACCATCGCCAATAGATATAGCGGAATGAACCATCGCTATAAATACACCTCGAATTGAGTCACTTATCAGTAGTGTATTTCAATGCTTCTCACTACTCCATATAAGCGGAATCCTTCCTCGCTTCATATGGACCTTAGTGCAAGCATTGAAATCCTCACTAGGATAACCTGGACTCGTGAAATATCAGTGCATTTCAATGCTTCTCACTACTCCATATAAGCGGAATCCTTCCTCGCTTCATATGGACCTTAGTGTAAGCATTGAAATCCTCACTTTATATTTCACAATATACATATGCAAAACGATGCGTATCAACATGTATCATATCATAATGCACTATCTTATGCATACCTTGATTTACCTTGTGTTAAATGACTAACCACATAATACATGTTGCCCTTGGGATGCCCGTGCATATGTATAATCATCATTCCTTTTCGTATTCCTTATTTCCTGTAACCTGCAACCATCAGGGTTAACAACAATAGCCATATACGCTATGCATCAACATTCAATACATAATAAAAATGCATTATAAGAATGTATGGTTTCATAAATAAATGTCATGACATCCTTCCTCTTTAAATCCATATTTCATCTTGAGCCCTTATCATTAGTACATTTTAATGCTTTTGCTACTCCATGTAAGCGGGACTCTTCATCGCTTCCAATGGACTTTAGCGTTGCTACTCCATATAAGCGGGACTCTTCATCGCTTCATATGGACTTTAGCGTTGCTACTCCATGCAATGGACTTTAGCGTTGCTACTCCATGTAAGCGGGATTCTTCATCGCTTCCACTGGACTTTAGCGTTGCTACTCCATGCAATGGACTTTAGCATAAGCCATTAAAATCCTTACTAAGATAACTTTGACTCAAGAAATACACCTCTTATATTTCATAACATGCATATGCAAAAACAATGCACAATAACATATACCATAACCTTAATGCACCACTTTGCATTCATCATGTGTCAACAAGACAATATAAAGTACATGTTACCTCAGAAATATCCCTTTACCGGATTTTCTTAAAAACCAGCTTCCTTGGCACATAATACACGGAGTGCCAGACATCCCTATAAATGTCATCCTATCGTGTTCCACACGATCCCTGCAACCACAATGGTTAGCAATACCACTTTTCATATCATAAGAGCACATAAACAATTTGTTATGTCATACAACATTGATGCCATCATGCATAAATATGTGCTATCAATAATTTCCTAGGCCCTTAACAGCCCCAATGAGCAACCACTGCTCTGATACCACTAATGTAAGGACCCCAAGCCCTTAAACCTTGATTAGTGTATTAACCACTATGTGTGGTACATGCTTTCTATAAAAAGTCAATCGGGAAGCTCTGATGATACTTAATCATTGCCTGTCAATGAAAGACTTATATGTTTGCCCTTTACCAACCCCTTGGTGCCACTTTTCACATTGTAAACTTTTATAAAAATTTGGGCAGAGTCTCCCCATAAATAGAGCTATCCCAAAAAAAAGAGTACAACACATAACAAAATTCCCGGCCAGGGAAAGCATAATACTCAACAGAAAGCAGCAATACAAGTAAATTCCCAGCCAGGGAAGACACCACACATAATACACCAATGACTCTCATATCATTCTAGCAATTCAACCTCTAATTGCATGCAACCTTAAATGAAAGAGAGATAGGCTCATGCCTTTATATACAATCCATATACAAGTATAATCGTGCTCACATGCGAGCATCATGAATATGTATAAATCCTCAGGTGTATATATAGGTACTCTATACGATACCGTGCTCCATCAAGCCCTGGTACCACGATCCTGGGAGTACCTCAAATCAACAGCTCGAGCTCAGCTCCATAGCCATCGATGTACCTGTCCACCTGTCCCAACAGAGACAGCCCCCAACGGGGTGAGCATACCAATACACAAAATCCCATAATCATAATAATGAAATTCATAATTTACAACAAAGGTAAATGCTAATGAATTTAAATGATACTCCCTGGATGGCAACCTCATCCGGGATTCCGTGTACTGTCCCTGTTCTCACAATCATCAAACTCATCAAACCTCATAAATCAGTAAACCAACACATTGATTTACACATCGCATGCCTGATTCTCAAATATCAAAAATGAATGATTCCAAGTTCATATACATGCAAATATAGATATATCAATATCAAATATTGATTTCATAATCTCGCTTTCCATTATACCTAGACATCTCAAATGTCTCATAATGAATACATGATTCTACGAACCTAGACATCTCAATGTCTCACGAAGAATACATGATTCTACAAACCTAGACATCTCAAATGTCTCATAATATAGTCATATAAACCCAGTACCCCTTATATCATGTAAGAGTCATCCTACTCTAGTGTCACGCACGCTACAAGCTGCGATATCAAGATTTGGGGCATTCCTTGGCTATATCAACATATATGTATAACCATACGCAAAACATTCAATGAAATCAAAAACACCTTATGCATTTCACATATATATAGTAATGCTCGTACGTCGCACGTACCTTAAATCTCCGAAGTCCGAGCCAAACCTTGCTCGAGTTCCATGCCCCGAGGAATGATGTGCTAACACGATAAACAATTCACCATTATTTATGAACATGCAACCCATGCTCAAGCACACCCGTATCCCTCAAAATATTGTCAATACACGACAATTATCCTCTTAAAAGACCCGGGGCAGGGTACATGCAGGGAAGGAAATAAATGAGACAATATCGAAATTTGTTCAAGAATGCCCTACAAAAATCGAACCTTAATCTCACAATTTCGAACCCAATTAAATACCATAATTCATCTAAAATGTCAATTAAGCTATCCAAGCAAGAATCAACATCCCTTGACAAAAACCCCCAAATTTTCGAATTCAACCCCCTTAAAATCGAACCCAAACAAGCCTTTAAATCCCAACTCTTAAAATTCTTCAAATTCGAACCAAAGCTTCTCAATTCGATCTCAATCAAGCATCATAATACTCCTAAAACATGCAATAATCGATCAATAGCACGAAATAATACCCCTGCCAAAAACCCCCAAAATTCGAACCAAACCCTACCAATTTTCGAAAATAAATTCGAACCAAAACCACCGAATTAAGCAGGGAAATGCACGAAAAAGACGAACAAGGGTAAGGGAGATTACCCAACGAAAATCGGAAGCAAAATCGTTCGAAATCGATGAACCCTAACTTTTGGGGATCGACGCCTTTCTTCAAAATCCGAACGAGAAACGCGACGAAACCTTCAATTGACGGAGGGGAAATGAGCGCCTGGACGAGACGAAGCCGTGGGTAGGTCGCACGCGTCGATCGGCGGCCGGACGGCGGCTGGCGGAGCGCTGGAAGTCGCGGGGTGCAGGGCTGACGGGAAGAGGGGCGCGCGGGAGAGAGAGAGAAAATGTGAGGGCTGAAATGAAATTCTTATTTAAAATTTTGGGTTCAATTGGTATTTATAGCAAAAATACCCCGAAAAATTAATAGCCCCACAAATACATCGTGATTCATTAAAAATCATCTGTTTTCAAAAACTCTCTCTCTAACTCCAAAACCCCCTACCGGTGCTCACATAGCACCCGAGATTCCGAGACACATCAAAAACCCAACTCTTAGGTTTTACACCGTAATGTGAATACAATCTCAACCTCTGGATCCAACGATCCCAACTACCCAATTAAACGAGCCCAGAAGGCCCAACACCTCGATTAAACTCCAAATCGCCACGTAAAACCACTTTAGGGATTATTAACACTACGGGATTAACACCTATAATCCCTGGTCATCACAATATCCCCCACTAAAAGAATTTCGTCCTCGAAATTAGCACTGGTGTATCACGTAACACCCATGCTACACAACAACATGAAGCCATAACCTCGATTCCTGACCATATCAGAATCGTATTAATAAACGCGAGGATACTTACCTCTCATCAAACTCTGAAACAGAGCGACTTACCAAAACCAACCTATCACCCAAGAGGCGAAACGTACCTCGATGCGGGTCATCCCAGAAGTCAGCCTCTCATGACTGCAAATCAACCAATACTTACGACTGTAGATCGGACAGTCCTCCTTCGATCTAATACAACAGTACGAACACGTCCTGAATGACACCTCAACCGTAAGAACGTTGACCTCGTGTCAAACTCTGGAGTGGAGTAGACTTCCAAATCCATCATAACGTCAAAGAGCGTCAGTACAACTCAACGCTAATAATCCAAAAGCAGTTAGTCAACTGAAACTGCAAGGATTCGAATCGCTCCTGATTCTATCGTAGATATCATTCCATGACATCTCTATCAAGACTCACGATGTCTAACATACATCATTACGAGGGGAAACACTAGATGATTCAAAATATTTTAATATCAAACTGTAAAGGGAGCTCAAAGGAGTTTGTTGCTTCCTGTCTTCCATCAACAGTTAAGCCATGAGACGCTACTTGTGTCAGGTGTCTTGTCTCACCCTCGTGGGGGGCATCTGGCATGGGAAAGCTGTGTGTTTTACTGCCACTTAATTATGGATAGGGTTCTGTTAACCTTTAAGATTACTCACCCTCGTGGGGTCTTATTGGCGAACATTACCATCCGTGGGATGGGTTAGTTTGACGTGAGAAGGCATAATTGGCCTGCCTCCGTAGGGTTATGTCAATCACGAGACGAATATCTTGGGGGTTGCATATGATGCAATTGTGAGCTACCTTTAGTATCATGAGGTCGGCTGGACCCTCGCCCGGGGCTATCATGAGCTAGTTGGACTCCAAGTCCACTAAGAAAATGCGATTTTCCGTTCATTTGTCTTGAGGGTGACGAATTCGAAAAATTTAGTGGGAGCATTCAATAACTAAAGTCCATAGTTTTTGAATAAATTAATAATCAAACAGTTTGCATATATTTTCTGTTTATTCTCAGTATTGTGATTGCCGTGAATCTGATTGCATCAATTCTCGATACAAACAAAGTAACCGTACCAAATTATTCTGATTGACTAATAATTTTAAAATAGTGCTTGCTTCTAAAAGATTGCTATATACCCTTGGTGGGAGCCTCCTGTTGAAGTGTCTCCCGGTTCGTCTCATGAAGAGATTGCCACACTTGAGAAGTGATGGGACGATGATCTCTAGACTATGTGATATATGATAGCATCAATGTCACCAATGAGTTTCAACACAGATATGAGAAATTCGTTCACATTGCTGATATTTTCCAACACCTACAAATGTTGTTTGGTGAACGGACGCGATTAATGAAACTCGCGATTTCAAAAGAGCTATTTTCATTTCACATGCGAGATGGGGCTTCGGTCTATGAGCATGGTGTAAGAAAAATATCTCTTGTTGAGAAATTGGAAAATCTGAATGTGACAAATCCTCATTAACTGGCTGTAGATTTGATCTTATAGTCAAAATGTTGGAAACTCATGAGTCCTTGATTAGAAAGGAGAAACGTGTTCTTCTTATCGAATCTTCTACCAATGGTAGGAAGAGTTCAAGGATAAAGAAGAGGAAGGGAAATGGTTCCCAACCTCAAAAGACGAAAAAAAGATATAGTAGCAACTAAGAAAGGAGAGGCATCTATGTTTTCACTGTTGGTCACTGGCGCAAAATTGTAAGGAATACCTTGACTAGAAGCGTTCTAGAAAGGGTATGTTATATATTAAAATTAAATGTTTCTATTGGTTCTACTTCTTTGGTATATGATGCCAGTTGTGCTCGCATTTTTGCAAAGAGTTGCATGTGGTGTGAAGAAGTAGAGAGCCCTAGGAAGGTGAAACCTACCTGAGGCTAAGCATTGTAGCAAGAGTTGTTGCAAAGGTTGTTTGAAACATTTATTTAATATAAAATCTTGAACTGGTTAGGAACTGGTTTGAGCAATTATTTATTTGTTTTAGATTTAATCATGAAATTGTTCCTATTTTGATAGAGAATGATATTCTTTTAAATATGCGAATGTGATTTGCAGTATTTTTAAGAATGCATATTTTATTGAATCTGGTGAACTTATGAATGATTAGTATGCTTATATTCAAAGAATATAAAAAGAATGATAACTTAAATCCAACATATATTTAGCATGTGCTGAATGTCCATTGAATTTGATTCATATGGACGTATGTGGAGCACTAAATGTTAGTGCAAGATGATGTTGAGTTATCTTAAAGAGAATGTGATTCTCTCTGAGTAACTCTCTAAAGTTACATATTTGTTGAATATAATCCATACCAATGCAGTGACCAAAACTCCATATACGATATGGACTGAAAAATAATCCAAATTTTTTATTTGAGATTGTTCTGCTTATGTGAAGCAGCCAGTGGGAGATGAGTTGGATAGTTGATCCATCTTATGTTATTTTGTGGAAATTTATATTATCCAATGGAGACAAAGTGTTTGTTTCGCAATTGCCGTCTTTCTAGAGAAAATGTTTCTATTAGAAATGAATGATAATATAATATAACTTGAAAGGGTTCAAGAACCACAAACCACTAGAAAAGTGAAAACGCTGAAATTAATTGAGTCAATCATAACCTTTAAACTGCACATACCAAGGAGATCTGAAAGTGTTTCAAGAACTCCTGATAAATTGAATTTACTCCTAGAAAGTAGTCAAAATGATTTTGACCATGGATGTGATCCTAGGACTTTCAAGGAGGCGATGTCAGATATTTATTCGGGACATTGGCAAGATGCCATGAAATCTGAAATGGACTCCATGTACTCCAATAAGGTATGGGCCTTAGTAGATCATCTTTGGGAATTGTTCCCATTGGCTGCATGGATTTACAAGTGAAAGCTTGGAGTGGATGGGAAGGTAGTGACCTTCAAAGTTTGACTGGTGAGAAACGATTATTCTCATAGGCAAAGAGTTGTTTATGAGAAAATTTTCATCGGTTATGATGCTATAGTCTATTTAGATTTTATTAGTTATATCTTTATATTATGAATATAAGATATGAGTAATGGACGTGAACACAACATTTCTCAGTGGTGGCATTGAGGTAGAAATGTAGCAGCCAAATGTGTTTACAACTTCTTGGAGTGAGAAAAATGTATTCAAACTCCAGAGGTCCATTTATGGGCCTATGAAGGCATCTCGGAGTTTGAACTTCCGTTTTGATAACATCATCAAAGTGTTTGGTTTTGTTAAAAATCCGGAAGTGACATGTGTGTGCAAAAGGGTTAGTGGGAGCATGGTTACATTTGTGATGCTTTAAGTTGATTATATCATGCTCATTATGAATGGTATTGGATTAATCAATTAAAGCATGATTATCTACTAATTTCTCCATGAAAGATTTGGGAGAAGCATCCTACGTACTTAGCGTAAGGATCTATAGGGATAGATCTAAAGGATGTTTGAGATCTCTCAATCTACGTACATAAACACTGTGCAAAAGAGTTTGACATGGAATAGCCGAAAAAGGAGTTACTTCTCAATATGTCATAGTATTCATCTCTCGAGTCAATGAGTCTTAAAATTGATGAGGAGAGAGAAAAGATGATATTGGTACCTTATGTTTCGACTTTTAATATCATAATGTATGCTATTTTATGTACTTGGCCTGATGTATGTTCTTAGAGTAATGAACAGACATCAGACAGATCCCGGTGAAGGTCACTGGAAAACTGTGAAAATAATCCTCAAGTTCTTATGAAGAACTTATGATATGTTCATGGTTTTTGGATCTGTAAGTGGAGAAATAAAAGTTGAAGGCTAAGCTGATGCTGGTTTTTAATTTGGATGTAGATGATATCATATCGATGTTCGGATTTGTATTTAAGCTCAATGATGGTGATGTCTCTTGGAAACGTTCCAAGCAAGACACCACATTGGATTCCACCACTGAAGTTGAATACATTGCAGCATACAATGCAGCAAAGAGGCAGTTTGGATAAGAAATTTCATCCAAGAGTTGGGTGTAATTTCTAGTGCAGTTGACACAGTCTCTGTGTACTGTGACAACATTTGAGCTATTATGAATAGCCAAGATCTCATCAGGATCCAAACATATATTGAGAAAATACTATCTAATGAGACAGATGGTAGACGCGACATTATTATCGAGAGAATCGCTTCAACAGAAAAATATAGTGAATCCACTGACAAAACATTTACAATGATTGGTGTCTGATAGACATCTTGGGAAGATGGTCTTAAGACACATGAGTAGTTGGCTTTGGGAAAGTGAAAGATATTGTTGTCATACATGATTAAGTAAATCAATAGTTGATTGATTGTACTTATAATCTTATTATGACAAATCTTTGTTTGAATATTAATATATATGGCACTTCTTCATCTGTTTACCCATGCATCTTGATGCATTGATGAAGTCCTTGAGATTGCTATAGTCCATAGAATGTGGTTACGCATATGATGGTGACCATGAAATACATTCTCGACTGCGATTTCTAAATGTTCCTGGTCGATGAGCCTTCGAGAATGGGATATCGATATATGCTCGTTAGAGACTGGTATTCATGATGTGTCTAGTGTAGTGCGCCGCGTTTCATCGGCGTTGGCTTGGAGAAGTCAGCACACATGAATAGGTGCTCATTAGGAATGAGTTCACTGAACGACCCTACTCGGAATTCTATAAGTGGTTACCATTTGTCGAGTATAGAATTTCTAGTCATAGTTGTGCACCATTACTCCTCATGACCCGAGGCGTCATTGAGGTCTTGATAGATAGTTGTGTACTTTGATTTAATGACTGATCACATGTGGGTCATAAAGTCATTATTTTGGGTATTCAGTGATGCTGTCAGAGGCCTATGATTGTCGTTGGGGATTCACCACTGGTCTTGATGAACCAGGATGTCCTATGTGTTTTTCTATATATGATTCGAGGAATCTCTGGCCAGAGTGGGTAGTGCTTGTGAAAAATGGGTTTTTCATATACGCACACAAGGAATCATATAATGTGAAACAAATACATAGTTATTGAAATCATAAGGGGCCTCGACCAACCAATGCCCTTGATTCAATCGGGACATATTGAGTGAAAGGAATGTACTGCACGCTAACTATGGCTGACAGGTTCTCGTACGCTGCTAGTCATTTGTATCTAGGTCTTCGTGAAGCGCAGATGCTAGGCACTACCCACGATCGGTAGGTTGTTGCTGAAATTATATTTCAGTCATTGTCTATTAAAGGAGTTTAATTGACAATGAGGCATTCAGGGTAAGCCCAAAGAAGTTGTTTAACTTCTAAAATCACAAAGGTTGTGATCCTACTGCTATGATACACTTGAGCCTCGCTGGGTCACAATCAACCGGCCGCCGATCTATCGATGAGAATTGAGACTTAAATGTTAAGTGCTCAAATTGAGTGATTTAGAAAAGATGAATTTAATTTTTGAATGCTCCTCAATTTAGTGGAGTTTCTATATTTGAAAATGTTTCATTTATAGAAAGTTCTGAAATTAAGTCGTTTGATATATTTATGTCTCATAATTATGTACATGGATAGTACATCAAGTTGTTCAATTAGATTGAGTTACTTGGATTATGAGTTTGTAGTTTTGTGTTGGCTTTTGGGCAAGTGGGAGATTGTTAGCATAAATGCCCAGCAAGCCAAACGTTGGCCTGTTGGGCTTTATGAACCATAGCCAATTTGCTTAACTCATAACCACTATAAATATAACATTGATTCTAGGGTTAAAATAGTATTCCAATTCCATTCACTCTCATAGAAACGCTAACACCAAACTAGCACTGGTGTTGGCTTGTAGATCTGGTCAGGTTGATTGGACTCGAGGACCACCGACATCAGATTGATTTCGCTGTTATCGGTAATTCTCTTTTCGTGCATTATATTCGATTTATGCATAATTATATATGAATCAGGCGCGATCGACCGTCCCGGGTCAGATCTGTTTATTGTATTTTTTCCGCTGCGTTTGGATCTGTCGCCGGGGTACGGAAACCCAACACAAACCTATTAGAGTGCTTCATCATGGGGCGGTGCTTCTTTAGGAACTGATTTTCAATCATGAGGAAAAAAGTGTGAAGCTTGCTAAGAACATCAAGCATAGATTGCAACAAAAATTCCCAAGTTTCCCGGTAAAAATAATCAACTGTGATTACAAAATATAGCTCCCCATTGTAAGTATCGTATTCAAAGGAACCCAAATGTTTACCTGTATTAACTGGAACATTTGTGTAGATTTTATTAGAGCTCGTAGTTGGAAAACAAAGACTTGAATGCTTGGAAATATGACAAATAGAGCAATGTTGCAAATGTAATTTTTGTATAATAGGAAGCAATTTCATACTCAAGTAGACATATGACCCAAACGTTTATGCCAAATAAAATCACTCATGGAGATACAAGACAGAACATTGTTTTCTGAAAGTAAAGTATTGTAACATGGTTTGGAAAAAGAGCAAATATCCACATTACTTATTCATGAGAAAGAAGAAAGGCCGGAATCACAATGATATAAGCCATGCTCCCCTCTACCAATCCTCATTATCTTCCGAGGTCCTGAAATTGGCAAAATTTTGTAAATAAAGCTACATTATTACGAGTATGTGTTAGTTTGGAAACTGAAAACAAACTGAACCTAAAGCTAGGAAGATAAAGGACATTACGAAGAATTACGTTGTCATTCAAGGCAACAGAACTGATGGCATTAACAGGAATGCTATCCCCCGTTGACAAACTTACTAATTTGACGTAGTGGTTTGTAGAACTAAAATTTTCAGCAAAAGATAATTAACACACGTGTTCATTTGCCCATGTATCAATAATCCACCGAGTCAAAAAACAAGTATGGACATCGTTACCTGCCATATTGACCATTTACTCATTCGCAGGTTGAATACTGCTAGCTCCCAACCATTTCAAAATTTGTTCATATTGTGCCTTGATAACAGGAGAATCTGTTCTGTCACCCTATACATTGTCCACACTATTACTTTTAGCAGCATTTGCCTCAACCATAACTTTCTTATTTTTCACATAAGTCTTCATGTTCAATCCAACATTTTGCCCCTTGTAAAATCTATGCACAGGGGATATCCGATGAGCTTGTAACAATTGGCCTTAGAATGGCCAATCCAATTGCAGGGTTCACATCGGACATCATCCTTCTTTTGTGCACTAGTCTTATTTTGAATCGAGTAAAAAACAGTTGTAGAACTATCTACATGGTTATGCTCAGACAGTAAGGATAGATGTGATTCCTCCTGTGAAACTATGGAACATGCTTGGCCAACAATAGGTAAAGGGTTCATCATGAGAATTTGACTTCTTATGTGAGCATAACTCTAATTTAGGCCCATCAAATATTGAAGCAACCTATGTTGCTGATCATGCTCTAAGTATTTTCGTGCAATAGTGTATTCACAAGATGGTAGAACAACTAATGAAGGGCATTCATCCTACAATGGTTTGAGTTTACAATAGTACACAGAAATAATGTTATCTCCCTGTGTTGATAGGCCAATGTCTCGATGCAGGGCAAACATCCTAGCCAAACGTTTGAAACATCAGTTGAATACACTATTCCACCAAATATTTCTGGAACGAAGACCTAAGCTCTGTTACCATGTCAAGATATAGACTTGCCAATGTTTGAGGGAAAAGAATGAAATTTTATTTCTGGTACTGTAATCACGGAATCGATTCAAATATCCCAAGTATTTATACAAAGAGGAAAAAACGTGAAAACAATCATTAAATAAACGTGTTTCTCTATTCAGTCATTTGCCAGCCAACATATCTCTGTTTTGTCATTTGGTTGCCACCAACAGTTAATGTACATGAATTTAATTCAATCCATAAAATTTTCAGACTTGTGTGGAGAGAGAAAAAGGCTTGATCGTTACTCCAGTCCCTTTGCTCAAATCGTCACAGATTTAAAATCTTTCGATCTGAATTCGCGTATTAATTAATCAAGACCTGCAATATTCTTTGAGCCCAAGCCTTTCTATTGTAATTTTCATAGCCGATGACAATGGTTTGAGGAAGTTTGATGCATCTGTGGAGATGGAACGCATGGTAGCCAAGCATGATGAGTAAACTACATGGAATTAAAACAAAATTCAAGTAATTTATACGTGAAATGGAACTTCAATGATGTAAATGCTTACGCTTCAACATAAGGATGGAAAAATTATATTATAATAGGAGTGTAAACCAACTGAATCTAGTTGAGCATCAAGAAAAAGAATTAATGCTCGCTTTTGACTCTGGGTTCGATTTAATTCTCAAATAGTTAAAATAACTTAGTTGGAATTCGGCTTAAATTATAGTTCGATCGGCTTGAAATATTCTTACATCTTACAAGATATTCGAACTATTGCTCGAAAAAAGATCGAAAGGATCAAAATATCTTATTTAACGTATAACTGTCTTGTACTAATAAAATATTTTAGTTCACGAACGATTCAATTCACTGCCAATAAAAGGTAAATGTATGATGCCGGTTGCATTAACTTCTTTTTCATATTTGAGTGGTCTCATTTCTACACCAACTTAATATTAAAAGGGCAAAATTCAAGCCGGTACCACAAGGTTCCGGCACAGTCCACCAAAAATAAGTTCTTTCAACTAGGTACAATTTTGGTCAAAATGACCATAATGCCCCTAAACATATATCAAAGGCAACTCAAGCGTCATCTTCTTTGTTCCTTCTCCAACACGATCGACTGAAAATTTATTCATTCCCCGGAGTACAAACACTCAGAATCCCTGAAATTCGTCCACCGTTTGAATGTAAAACATACTAATATGGCTCCAAAATCAAATAAATTTCCTCGAACGAAAGCTGCATAGAGAATAAAGCGTCAGAAGAAACTTCCTGCAAAATCTAGTAAGCAATAAATTATGGTTTGAATATCAGTTGTTGGAATCACAACCTCTTAATGTTTCATGCAATTTAGCTTCACCAAGTTTCTCTTTCATAAGAGAATGAAGACATTTTTTTATTTGATGCAAGAAGCATTGCTGTAACAAGCCCTCCACAGTACTTGTCTCAGTGATAGACTCAGGTGGTGCATGTAATTTACATACATTGATAGACAGACGCTTTATGTAATTTACATGCACCAACTTATTAAAACTGTATTAATAAGTCGAAACCATTGGTACATGTAATATACATGCACTGATACTCAGGCGGTGCATGCATATGCCATGAACCGACTAATTAAGGTTAAAGAATTGGTGCATGTATCTAGGTTTTTTGTTAGAGATAGTAAGTACACTCAACCATCTTGCACCGCCTGAATCTATCGGAGCATATAAATTACATGAGCCGATTGGCTCAAGCGATGCATGCATATTACATGTACTGATTTTAAAATCTCAATTTTAATTATTTAATTATCTGAAACAAATTATCTTTCTCTAAAAAACTATAATATTACGGGTTGAAGACTATTGATATCATGATTGGAATCACAACATCTATTAATGTTTCATTCAATTTAGCTTCACCAAGTTTCTCTTTCAAAAGAGAACGAAGATATTTGCCATCGTACACAAGATAAATTCAATGTTATATATAGCGAAAATGGACGCTTTTTCATTTGGTGTAGGAAGCATTATTGATGTAACAAGACCACCGTATTTGTCATGTGATAGACTCGAGCGATGCATATATCACTGATAGACAGACAGTGCATATAATTTATATGCACTGATTTATTAAAATCTTTAGTATGTTGCATTTATACTGCATGAACAAGTTAAAATCATTGGTGCATGTAATCTCAGATTTAATTATGTAATTATATATATAGCTGATGAGAATTGTGATTCAAACTTTGTACGCTTAATAATATAATGTTATGTCAAGTATATAGTCACATGCTTCAAATTTCTTGTTCAGTTTTTCACCTTTTGAATTTCTCTTTTTCTTTCTGTCAGTTATTAAACCATTATCACGGCATGCAAACATGTGAACTCAAACATTTTGGCAAACAGATTATGTTCACCATTATTGAAATAACAATTCAATAGTAATTGAAACATAAAAATCCCATAAAACAGCAAAAAGCGTTGAATAGAGAATAAGTGAAACATTTAATTTCACAACATAGAACACACAAATCACTATTTATTTTGCCTGGATACATAAAAAAATCAAGAAAAAAAACAAATTATTTCTCATGTCATCGTCAATCTCTAACTTCTTATGGCATCCTATGGTCAGATCTGTCATGTTGAACTTCATCTTCGGCGGAGCGGAGAGAAAGCAGCGAAGATGATGATTAGAGCTCTGAAATGCTCAGCCGCCAAAAGATTGTTGGAGGAAAGCTTTTAGTCTCCAATAGACGTATCTGGAAAAAAAAACAGGGGTCTTTAAGTCATAAAAATTGATTAATTAGATTACAGTTAATAAAATGGACTTAGTTGAAAGAAGTTTTTTAAAATGTTTATTTTGTTGGAAAGAATATGTTTTGGTAGATTAAGATGAAAAATATTTTGGTAAGTGATACCAAACTGTAATTTTCTCATATTAAAATGCAAGATATTTAAACATAAATAAATAAACTAACATATCAACAATTTTAGATTAATCATGTTGAGATTAAACTCACGCCAGATTCTTACAAACATTTCTCGGTCTGATGGTTATCTCATATTAGGATATGGAGTGTCACTAAACCATAGGCGTGTGGTGGCGCCTCCATAAGTGGTTTGGTTGTGTTGCCCTTCAATATAACAAATTAACCGTTGGATGTGAATATTTACATCCAAGAGTAGTATTTCCCGTAGGACAATGCTCGTAGGACTTACAACTACTTAACCTCATTAGTTGTTGGTTTGATTGATGCTCATAATCCAACACTTTTACATAAAACCCATATTAGATATTCCATGTGTGATGCTGAGATGTTCCCATGACACTGACTCTAAATATAGTATCAAAAACTCCTTAGTTATGTAATACAACTTTGTTATTCTCTTCTATAATTTCTATATTTCCAATGCCTCATGAAAATTATGAACTAGTAAAAAACAAGTCAATGAATGCCATTGGTTTTAAATTTTAGTCATTCGTTTTTTATTCATATCAATAATTATATTATTGCAAAAAAGTGTTCATAAATTCAATTTAATGGAATCATCTTTTCTTAATAAATGAAAATTAATTCGCTCATATTTACGTTTTAAATTTATAAGAAGTTTATTATATTAGTAATTTTAAAATAACCACTATTATCGCATAACTTATTACAGCTTGATATTTCCACATATATATTTTTGGTTGGAGGAGGCACACCTAACACAAAAACCCACATCTATATTTTTGGTATATAAATGTGAAAGAGCTGCACGAGGCACACCTAACACAAATTGAAATAGGCGTTTGGTAGTGTAAATAAATTAAATTAACCAACATTAATTGTCGAATAGGTCAAACAACTTTATTGAATATTATAATACACTAGAATATGCAAGCCTACCTTGGGACAAGGACCATGTCAGTACACCCAATATCGGAGAAACGTGGAATTATAAAATACACCAAATAGAGAGAGAAACGAGGGAATATAAAATAGTTTCGTGCTCATCTACTCCAACCAACTTCACAGTACTATAATACTGGTACCTTTTTTATACGCATAAAATGGGTTTACAGTTTTTTATTGTATAAATTATTGCACATTTTTATGATTTTTTGTCCAAATTATTTTTTGGTGTAATTTTCTTTTTAAATTAACAGTATTATTGAGGTATTATGATCATTAAAAATATTTGGGCTTCGTGTTATTTTGCTAATGTATTTATTTAATTTTTTTTTTTTTTGGGGAAACAGTGTGATCATTATTTTCATGGGCATACCAACGGATAAATTGTGTTAGTCTAGGCCCAAACACCTTATATATAGTTATAGATTTGCCAAGAAACTGAACATACTCATTTTAATCCCTGCAATAATGACTATTTCAGAGAAACCAAAGCTGCACATAGCCATGTTTCCATGGATTGGCATGGGGCATATAATCCCCTACGCCACTCTAGCCAACGACCTTGCCAACAGAGGCCACCGAATCTCCTTTCTGCTGCCCAAAAAAGGCTTGCTTAAACTCCAAAACCAAAATATCTACTCAGAATTAGTCAAATTCTACACTGTTGCAGTGCCCCATGTCGAAGGCCTGCCCCTTGGCGCGGAGACGACAGGTGATATCGACTACAGCGGGAAGGACCCGTTAGCCATAGCCTTCGACGCCATGTCTGATGAAATAGAGGAGCTTCTTTCGGTTCTAAAACCTGATATTGTGATTTTCGATTTTGCCCACTGGATGACGAAGCTTGCTGCTAAAATCGGGTTCAAAACTGTTTGCTATAATATTGTTTCCGCCTCGTCCATGGCTCTCGGGGTGGTTCCCGCAAGACACTTCCCGAAAGATCGACAGATGACTGATGATGAACTGGCGGACCCGCCTAAAGGGTATCCTTCTAAAACAGTGCTCATCCGCCGCCGCCGCCACGAGGCACGGGCGATGTCTTTTCTCTATTCCAGTTACGGAACCATCACTTTCGACGTGCGCCTCACCGCAGCGTTGCAAGACTGCGACGCGATTGGTACGCGGACTGTTCGTGAGTTAGAAGGCCCGATGTGTGATTACCTGGCCAGCCAGTACAAGAAACCTGTTTTTCTATCTGGGCCAGTTCTTCCACAGGCTCCCAAAACTGTTTTAGAAGAGAAGTGGGACACATGGCTGAGCAAATTCAAGCCAAAATCGGTACTCTTCTGCGCGTTTGGAAGCCAAAACATCATGAAAAAGAATCAGTTTCAGGAGCTGGTACTAGGTTTCGAGATGACGGGGCTGCCTTTCTTCCTCGCCCTGTCGAAACCCCACGGCGCAGACTCCATTGAAGAAGCGTTACCCGAAGGATTCTTGGAAAGGGTTGGGGACTCGGGCGTGGTTTACGACGGGTGGGTGCAGCAGACTCAGATTCTGAACCACCCTTCTATCGGCTGCTTCGTCAGTCACGGCGGAATCTGTTCCATGTGGGAATCTCTGTTGAGTGACTGTCAGATCGTGCTGGTTCCGATGCTGGGAGATCATATTCTGAACGCGCGGCTTCTGGCCGATGAGTGGAAAGTGGCTGTGGAGGTGGAAAGGGATGAAAATGCAGGGTTTTCTAAGGAGGATTTGTGCAGGGCCATTAAATCAATGATGGATGATGATAGTGAACTGAAGAAGACGACCATGAAAAATCATGTTATCTTGAAGGGAACTTTATCAAAACCTGGATTTTACGATAATTATATTGATAATTTCATCAAGAATCTGTATGAACTTTAGATGTGACTCATTTCATTTTTACTTCGATTGAAACTACTTTAATTTGAGCGTGATTTCGGTTTGTAACCACGATTTCATAATAATAATTACTTTCTTTCCATTAAGATTACAGTTAATTTAGGGATTCTACATTCGATTTCTCAAAGCTATTTCGCTTCTACGTTTGGTTTGGTCTTATTGTTCTTGACAAAACCATTTTTTCATATTAAATTCATAAAAATAATCCCGATAATAACACATTTAAGATTGAAAATAACAAAACAAGTCACCCACATTCCCACTAAAACCATCTTCCCATTAAGCTCTCCTCCACCACACACATATTTACAACTTATTAAATCAACTAAGTCTAATTAAACCAAGGTAGAATATATATATATATATACATATATATATATATATATATATATATATGTCAAAGAGCTGCACGAGGCACACCTAACACAAATTGGAATGAACGTTTGGTATGACATTATTACATACTACAGGGGTAGGTCCTAGAGAGAATCGGACATAAATTGATCATGGTCCACATATATTTTTTAAATTTTTTTTTAATAAAATTAATATATACAGATAAAAAATATAAAAGGGATAAAAAATATTTTGGTATATAATATTAATACTTTTTCACTTAATTTATAGAGATTATTCTCCTTTGATCTAGTTTTATTTTACGTTGTGTTTTCCTACATTTGGCATCCTAATGCTCATGTATTGTTCGATGTCGATAAGATGATTATTAATTGTTCAATTCATACTCATTCTATACACCAAACTAATAATACTTAACAAGAATTCAATTCAATAAATGAGATGTCCTTTCATCCTTTTTTTTGGCTGTGATGTAGAAAATCAATATATTCATATTCTTAAAATATATTTGAATACAATAACTGAAAAATATTATTAATCATAATATTTAATAAAACCTAACATTCATATAATTTATATCCAAATAATTTAGTTCCAATCTTCTATATCTATAAATTGTGGGTCATTATACAGTTTTTTGGTTCAAATAAACTCCCAGTCTTCACCAAATTACACACGGAATCCTAAGTACTTTATTATGGGAACGTGGTTTCACTCAATGCATCGGCGGAAAGCGAGCAAATAATAAACTTATAAATGGCAGCTCAATATTTACGACAATAATAAGATATTTATCCTATTAGGTGGGATCGATTATATAGATCAAAATACGTGATTATATTATATTTCCTACTAAATCATCATCTAATATTTAAATAAATCTTATCATCCTTTGTAGTTGTCAATAAAGTTTTCTTTTATTTACCCTTCCTTGTTTTTTGTGTATTTGTCATGGTCTCATATTGTCTTACTTAGGTATTTATTCACCGTCTAAGTATATGTTCATACCATTTTTATCATGTCTATATCTAAATTCCTCCTCGATAGTAGCAACCCCAACTTTTTCTCTAATATTTTCATTTCGTATGCGTAGGGCTCCATATCGAGTCTACTTTATATGCCTTTTGTGGTGGCCTCTAGTGCAAGAAGGAATGCAGGTGGTTCAGGAGACGGTCTAAAAATCTTTTTTTATAAGGCTAACCAAATATCACGTGGAACATTCAGACTTTCTTTTTGATGCTACGATCACATAAAAACATAAACTTTCAAAGCTCTGCTTCGGTCCACCACAGGAGGCTAGCCGCCCGTTTTCTCCCATTCAAGCTAGCAAAGGTAGGGGACTGTCGTTAGCACCTTTTTTAGTATTTCTTGAGATAATTTCTTATTGTTTTCGCTCATAGAATCGATTCCGATAAAAAAGGGACAGGGAATTGGAACTTTCTCGCAATGAGAAAGCAAAGACGGAACTAGTTTTAAACGAAATCCGAAAAAAAACAGAACCTAAGGGGAAAGAATGATCTTATAGTTTAGGAGCACTATATGTCCGCTCATCACATAAATAAAATATGTCAACATAGCTTTTAACTTTTTAGCTAGAAAACGCCATTTAAATTAAAATATTTTTTACTTAATTTCTTTTAGATCTAGATCGAAAAAAAATTTCTTAAAAAATTGTCGATCAATTGGCCATTAGCTGGCATGGTATAAAAGTACAAGTCAGCTTATTTTTCTATATTATCGTTTATTTTCAAATGTAAGAGATCTCGGGCTCGAATCCTTTCTCATTCCTAATTTTTTTTAAAAAATAATAATAATATGATTAGTTAACTCTTGACAAAGAAAAACAATTGACTGAGAGTGAACAGAACTTTGAATTAATTATCAGTGTTTGCCATGTTTGTTCCAGTTGACTTTCGAAAGCATCTTGCTAAAAAACCGGGTTAACCTGTCAAAAACCGGAGACCGGTGCGAACTGTAATTCTTTCCTTCTTCATTTGTTTTGCTTTTTTTCTTGTTTTTTAGGATTTTGTCAACGTAAATACATTTTTCATCTATCATCATTTCATTAAAGACCAATTCTTTGCTGGTAGCAAGTTCTTTCAACGATCGGATCGGCCGGTGCAACCGATTGAACCTAGGGATGGTGTCATGTCCGGTAAAATACACCTATACACTATATTATTATACAAAAGTGTAAACCGTAACAATAATTTAGGTATAGTTTTTCAACATATATTGTGTTTGTGGTCCGTGAGGGTCCCATGAGCTTACCCAAAAAAGACCAGTCAATTATTAGATAAAGTTTCAGTAAATAAAAGTGGTAATATAATTATTATGGGAGGGATGTTGCAGAGGAGAGGCCCCAAATATATTGTATTTTGAATTAAATTAAATTAAAATAGAAAATAAAGATCAATTTACGTAATCCCAAAATTCGAAAGTGGGTTCAGGATACGGAGCGGCAAAGTCCGCTCCTTGTAGGTTACAAAAAATCGCCGATGTGTCGTCGACTATTTTTGTAACCCTGAACTGAACCCGATTGAGGATTTTGGGATTACGTAAATGATCTTTATTTTCTATTTTAATTAAATTTAATTCAAAATACAAGATATTTGGGGTCCCTTCTGCAACCTTCCTCCCATAATAATTATATTACCACTTTTGTTTACTGAAACTCCATCCTAATAATTGACAAACATATTTTTTGGCAAATTTAGTTGAACAAAATTTTTGGAACTATTACATTTTCTACAATTTCCTTATTTAACCTTTATTGAAATAGTCGGCTCGGTAAAATATTTAGGTCTTTGGTAGTTGGTGAATGGGCTGATGTATAAAATATGGACCAAACCCATCGTATCCAACCCAATTTTTTATTATGGAAACTTTGAATGTTTTTGAAAAATATAATTCCACTCGGCTAATAAATAAATTTGGAAAAAAAAAAAGGAAAAAGGTAAGCTCAAATAAACTATTATTAAATTGTCATGTACGATTTAAGTTACCAAATATTGGGGATTGAAATAAGAAGGAAACACGCTATTTAGAGCATTCCTGTGTTTAGCTAATGGTTAATTTGATCAGGGTTTTATGAGAGCTTTCGACGGAAATGTGTTATGGGGTTATGTCATTGTATGAGGTGATGATATGGTTCCATATTACTATAGTCGGAGGCCCTTTCTAGCAGTATTAAAATATGGGTGAAGGAGACACCCAACGGTTGTCACCCGTTCCCCATCTGGGAATTGCCCAAGTTCGAGCATGCTTTACAAAATAAATCACCTCCCTCTTATAAAAATAAATATAAAAAATATATATGAGTGAAGGATGAGTTGGGGTAGAGGAAAGATTTGTATTACCATGTTATCAAATTCTTCCGTTGAGCTGCTTTTATTCTTATAATAAGTGATATCCCGATATGAGGTCGGTACAGTCTCGACCCAAACTCCAGAGGCGTAAACCGACCCGACTTCGGCACTAGTGGTCAAGGTTCGAAGGACCTCAGCACAACATGTTCTCAGCTCGGCAGGTCCGATGGTCCTCGGCATAACATATTCTCAGCTCGACAAGTCCGAAGGTCCTCAAATCGACATTATCTGAGCTGGTATCCCAACCATGAGCGATTCCCTTAACTTCATTAGCATCGAATAGATGACTTCATAATCCATAGTGTGGTTCTCCCATCCGAGCCGACCATAGCAAGAATTTTATTGCTGACAGGGGAGGACCACTCATAAAGCAGCCAATAAGAGATTGACTAGTAGGCGAATAATATCTCCCAGTACTACCAAAATCTCATAGGTGGCGCATTGTACAAAGGGAGCAATATTCGTCGATGGTCCCTCTCTATGGGGCACAGATTCTCAGTTGCGTGTTCACGATGGTCCCCCAGAGCCCCTGCTAGCCGTTACACGTTTGTTTTTTCCCTCACCATCGTAGAATATATATAAACATCATGTTTGTATCTAAGGGGAGGATTTTCTCTGCCATTTTTTCTTCAAAAATCTTTTATTCCCTTTTCCGGTATTAACTTGATCGTCAGAGGGGCTTTGCTGGAGAACATTCTCTGGCTCCCTTCTAACAATTTTCTTTCAGGACATCTCATCATAAGGTAGGAAGAGCTATTGTTCATCTGGGAAGACACCCTACCATAATCCCATGTAACAATTGACGTCGTCTGTGGGAATAAGAGCAAAAGGCGTTGATAAAAATGGTAAACAAGCGGAGAAAGAACTTTTGAGCAATTAACACGCATCATCTGTTAATGAGAGAGAGCCACCACCTATGGCTGGTATAACAGTGGGAGCTCTAACTTTTGAGCAATTAACACGCATCATCTCGGTAACAGTGGAGAAGTCTAGGAAGCGGGCTATGGATCAGTCTGAAAGTGGCCAAGAGGAAATTATTCGAGAAAATGATCGTCCCGAGCATGTAGCCACATCTCATCCATCGGCCACTGGAGGTCCAGACCTTGAGGGGAAAATGGAAGAGCTGAGGGTGGAGGTCCTAGAGATGAAGAAGAGAATTGGGGGCCTCACTCTTCGAAGAAGGGCACCACTTTCTCCCCGGAAATAGTGGGGGAGGACCTCCCAAACAAATTCAGACCCCCGAACGCGAAGGAATATGAGGGAAGCACATATCCGGATGAGCACTTAGGCAGGTTTGAGAATGTTGACATGTTGCATTGTTACTCCGACCGTCTGAAATGCAAAGTCTTCCTCACCATCTAGGTAATTGGTCCAACAGTGGTTTAATCAACTTCAACCTGCTTCCATAACCACCTTCGCAGAGTTCAGCTCGCCTTTCATCCACCAATTCACCAGTAGTACGCGGTACAAGAAGACCTCGCTAAGTCTTTTTGAGATGGGACAAGCAGAGGACGAGTCACTTCGGGAATATATCCGGCGTTTTAATGTCACAAGTCTGGAGGTGCCCACTTGCCCATCAGAAATTTTGATCAGGGCCTGAGGGCAGGGAAGTTTTCCTATCAGGAGCCCGCCCTCCCCCCCCCCCCCCATCACTTATGATGACTTACTAACCCGAGCTGAAAACTATATCAACGTGGAGGAGGCTTAGAGAATGAGAAGGAAAGAAAGCGGGAAGGTTGGTGACAAGCAGGCAAGGTCAGGCGTTTCTCCCACTATACACCTCTGAAGATTGCTAAGGAGGAGACAATCCGGATTTGTGAAGAGCAAACCTTCCCAAAATCACCTCAGACCGAGGAAGAACTGAGCAAGGGGTCAATGGACAAATACTGTGATTTTCATCAAGGACCTGGTCACGACACACAAGAGTGCCGCCATTTGGACCGGCAGCTCGAGCAGACCCCGAAAATAGTTCTCATTTTATGCAGACGACACCTCGGCCCAACGTACCTTTTGGGAGCCCTTCACGAGGAAGGGGTTGCGGCGCTCTATTTGCAAAGCCCCCTTATGAGATTGGGGACGAGGCCGTGAACCGCTAAGGAGGCCGGAAGAGCCAAAGCCACCTAGAAACAACTCCCCCACCCCGGGGTTTATCAACATGATCTAAGGAGGAGCCACTGATGGTGATTCCAATAGAGCTTGGAAAGCAGCAAGCATGAGAGAAATGTTGAGCATAGGAAGGGCGGTCTGTATTTTCTCTGCCATTTTCTTCAAAAAACTTTTATTCCCTTTTCCGGTATTAACTTGATCGTCGGAGGGGCTTCACCGAAGAACCTTCTCCGGCTCCCTTCTAACCATTTCCTTTCACGACAGCTCATCATAAGGTGGGAAGAGCTATTGTTCATCTGGGAAGACACCCTACCAAAATCCTAGGGAACAATAAGCTTTTTTAAAAAAATTATACATATGTAATTTATTGATCATTTGGAGCTGTCACTGACTGTGAATATTTAGTATCATCTTATGTTTCTTAGCTATGGCAAAACAGCATGCCAATTTTATTGTCGAGTGCCGAAACTAATCTTTCCTTGAACGACAAGAAGTTCTTCAATGCCAAACTCATGCACACTACTTTCAATATTTTTTCTATATCTCTTTTTGTTTTTTTTAATCCTAACTACGGGATGGGGAGACTCGAACTCAAATCATTATATGGGGATTTGGATGACTAACCAATAGCTCACTGTCATGGTTGTCCTTTATATATCTCTTTCTTAGTTGATGATTACCGGACACTACATGGAAATCTTGTGTTTCCCATTAACTATGAAACATGGTTCTTTCCTTGACAAGGTGGTACAGGATGTGGTGCCAACAACTGAGAAAAATAATCTTAAAAAGCTTGTATCATCCTATATAATAGTTTGTTTTCATTTGTAAATGAAGTGTATGTTCAAATAAAAATACCATAAACATACGAATTATGTGGGGTCCTCGTTACTTAATCCATTATGTATCAATTAAGCATACATATGTGAGTCAGAATTAAGTAATTCATACACTGTTTAAGACACTGTTTAAGAGTTTCTTACTAATAGGTTGTTACAGATGTACCAAAACCACTAGTACAAAAACCACTTTTCACATATACATTACATGTTGAATTAACAACCTAATCCAGTACAACTCATATGCAGTGGTTCACCTCGCAGCGGAATAAGACTCACGATTCCCACGTCTATGAAATCCTACAGAAACATTCACAAAACGTGAGTATAGATAAACCATTATCTTAGTGCAATATCAAAACACAATATCAATGATAAAGCACAATAAACATCATATCCACTGTGAATGCTCTGTATCATGCATCAACCAATGCACCATGTCGACATGTCTCAACTATCACCCTATTATCACGAGACCAATATGATATGTCTATCTCAGCTCAATATGTCAGTGGAACCACATCACATCTTCATATTAGCAACACGCATCATAGTACCGTACTCATATGTGATAATAGACAGAGTATATACCCAAAAACCGGCGTATATCTCTCATACCAAGTATATGTAGCATAACCGAGCATATACCCAAACCAGGCGTATATCTCTAATGCTAACGTAGCATACCCGAGCATATACCCAAACCAGGCGTATATCTCTAATGCTAACTTATATACCTCATCCATCTCAAATACATGATATCCATGAGTGTACATGCATATGATAATACCAATCATATGATACCAACACAACACAATTCATATGATATCAATCTCATAACATCATCACACAATATCTATACTCCGTACGTCAACACGTACCTGTAAAGTGACACAAACGAGATAAATCAGTCGTCACTGGCTAATTGCCTCGTTGTCCTGTCCCCTGTGATGGTGCTACAACAATGCCAATAATATATCATGTTATGATAGGCATTAAAATCAAACTCTACAAAATATAACATTTTTCAAAACCTAACCCTGGCGATCGATCTCATGATTTGAGGCGATCGGTCGCCTCCCCTTTGAAAACCATTCTGCCTTGAGGCGATCGATTGCCTACTTGAAGCGATCGATCGCTCAAGCACCGCCATTCCCATGTTTAGCCATAGGCGATCGATTGCCTCCAACGTAGCGATCGATCGCCTCCTCTGTTTCAGAAAAAAAAAAACATGGCGATTTTTCTAATTCTTTCTTGGTGTTTCTTCTTCACTTCAAAACTCAACATTTAAACATGTTCCATGAAATCTCTACTAACATATAAACATGTTTCTCTCATCATACAATTCATTTCTTTGCATGAGAACAACTTTCAATTCAAAGCATACAAACTAGTACTCACATGCTTCTATTTTCCATTAACTCAATACCATGACAAAGTAATGAAAGAGTATTCTCCTTACCAAGTAAATCACTTCTTCTTAGTGTACAAAGATCTTTGAAAGTGTAACTCTCAACCAAACCCTCAAAAGCTTCCAAAGAACATGTAGAGATTTGTAGGTGAGTTGTGTGTTTACAATCTGATTTTACATTTAAATACTCACCTTTAATTCCAAACTCACATTCACATGTAATTCCCTTCAAACTCATGGCAAATGTATGATGTAATGCAACTCACATGTACATTCTAATGCACTTTCAACTCAAATACACATGATAATACATCTTCAAATGCATGCTGAATGTGCACCAAGATTATATCCCACTACAACTTCATGACTCTTCCCTATTAAATCCATAAATCATATGTTTATGTTATGAACTCATTTATTTGATTCTCACATGTATTTTATTTTTCAATGAGAAGTCATTCATACATGGCTTTATTCCTACTCGGTTCAATCCGAACCCGAGTCCATATCGTACTGTAATAAATCATAATGACACCATAAACATATTACACATGTATACGTCATATCGAGACATGACATTTCTCCCCCACTTATTGAATTTCGTCCTCGAAATTGTATATACAAACATGCATAGATAGATACGCAACTCAACAATCCTACGACAAGAAGATAGGAAACGTGATCATATATGCAACAGTATCATAAAACTGTAAAATCATACCAGTAAACAACTCAGGATACTGCTGTATCATATGCTGCTCCGTATCCCACGTTGCCACTTCGACACCCCTTCTGTCCCACTGTACCTTAACCATAGGAATCACTTTATTACGCAACCTGCGTTCAGCTCGATCCAAGATCATAACTGGTCGTTCCTCATACGATACATATGTATCCAACTGTACATCATGTAACTGTAACACATGACTCGGATCTGGTTCATATTTCCTCAACAGTGAAATATGAAAGACATCATGAATACTACTCAATGCCGGCGGTAGTGCCAAGCGATATGCCAACATACCAATACGTTGCAATACTTCGTACGGACCAACGTATCGTAGAGACAATTTTCCACGTTTACCAAATCGTACCACACCTTTAAAAGGTGAGATTTTCAAGAATACACGATCACCAACTTGAAACTCAAGTGGTCTACGTCGCTTATTGGCATAAGCAGCCTGTCTGTCCTGAGCAGCTTTAAGTTTCAATCGAATTAACTTCACTTTCTCTTCCATTTCATGAATCATATCCGGTCCATGTAAAGAAGACTGATCCACATCATCCCAATATAATGGCGATCTACATCGTCGCCCATATAGAGCCTCAAAAGGTGCCATCTGTATACTAGACTGATAACTGTTATTATATGAAAATTCCACTAATGGCAATGACTCTTGCCAAGAGGTATCAAACTCTAATACACAGGCACGCAACATATCCTCCAGCGTCTGTATCGTACGCTCTATTTGTCCATCTGTCTAAGGATGATATGCTGTACTCAACCGCACTTCAGTTCCCAATGCTGTCTGTAACCCTTCCCAAAAATGAGAAGTAAATCTCGGATCTCTATCCGACACAATGGAAACTGGTATACCATGTAGTCTCACTACATGTTGAATGTACAACTGTGCCATTCGCAGATATGTAAATGTCATACAATATGGCACAAAATGAGATACTTTGGTGAGTCGGTCAACGATCACCCAAATGGCATCACAACCAGAAGACGTCCGTGGCAAATGAGTCACAAAATCCATTGTGATATGTTCCCATATCCACTGAGGAATGTCCAAACTGTGTAATTCACCTCCTGGTTTCTGTCTTTCTGGTTTTACTTGTTGATAGACTAAACATCGTTTCACAAAGTTCAACACATCCTGTTTCATACGTTTCCACCAGAATTGGGTTCGTAAATCATGATACATTTTCTTTCCTCCAGGATGTATATTGTATCTACTACAATGAGCACGTTGTAGCAGTTCTTGGCGTAGTCCTAATGTAGCAGGTACTACCCAATAGTTTCTGTATTTAAGAATTCCATCACTTGCAAGTACAAAGTGAGATGGTTGTCCTTGACATATCCTTTCCTTCCAGTGTTGTACCTCATCATCAGTACCTTGTGCCATTCTGATTTTCTCAAAGATATCAGGTTCAACCAATAATGTTGATACCCGTACTGGCACTATTTCCACATCATAGTCATAACCCAAAGTACAACAAGAAGTCATCAAGGCAGATAAATGAATCATCTCATCAGCTGTATGATGTACTTTCCGACTCAAGGCATCTGCTGTAAGATTAGCTTTTCCTGTATGATATTCAATCTCACAATCATAATATTTCAACAGATCCATCCATCTTATTTGCCTCATATTCAACTCTGCTTGAGTGAATAAAAACTTTAAGCTTTTATGATCTGTGTATATGGTAAATGACGTACCATATAAATAATGTCGCCATATCTTCAAGGCAAAGACAATGGCAGCTAATTCCAGATCATGTACTGGATATCGCATTTCATGTGGTTTCAATTGTCGTGATGCATAAGCCACTACATGTTTATCCTGCATCAATACACAACCCAAACCTAGTAATGATGCATCAGTATATAAAGCAAACCTGTCATGTTCCGATGGAATTATCAAGACTGGAGCTGTAGTCAATCGATGTTTCAATTCCTGAAAACTATGCTCACAAGCCTCTGACCATTGAAATGATACTCCCTTATGTGTCAAATGTGTCAATGGTTTGGCAATCGCTGAAAATCCTTCAACAAACCGTCTATAATATCCAGCCAAACCCAAGAAACTACGAATTTCTGGCACATAAGTATGAGCTGACCAATTCAACACTGCTTCGATCTTTTTCGGATCAACTGATATACTCTCTTTCGAGATTACATGCCCCAAAAAGCCGACACTAGTCAACCAAAACTCACACTTACTGAGTTTGGCATACAACTGATGTGTCCTCAACAATTGCAATACCATATGCAAATGTTGAACATGTTCTGTATCACTCTGTGAATAGATCAGTATATCATCGATAAAGACAATGACAAATCGATCAAGGTATTCCTGGAAAACCCGATTCATTAAACTCATAAAGACAGCTGGAACATTTGTTACTCCAAATGGCATTACTAGAAACTCATAATGCCCATAGCGAGTTCTGAATGCTGTCTTCTGTACATCATCCTCTCTCACACGTATTTGATGATAACCAGATCTCAAATCAGTCTTAGAATAGATTTTTGATCCCTGTAATTGATCAAATAAATCATCAATACGAGGAAGAGGATATTTATTCTTTATGGTTACCTTGTTCAATTGTCGATAGTCAATACACAACCTCATCGTCCCATCCTTCTTCTTAACAAATAATACCGGAGCACCCCAAGGCGATACACTAGGGCGTATGTACCCCTTGTCCAATAAGTCTTGCAATTGAGTTTTCAATTCTTTCAATTCAGTTGGTGCCATCCGATAGGGAGCTCGTGAAATTGCAGAAGTACTAAGTATCAAATCAATACCAAATTCCACTTCTCGACTAGGTGGAAATCCAGGTATCTCATCCGGAAACACATCTGCATATTCTGCAACCACTGGTATCTCCTCCACTTTCCTTTCTCTTTTCTGTTCAGTTACATCAAGGGCATAAATCAAATAACCTGTATGTCAACGTTCTAACAAACGCGACATTCGGATTGCTGATATCAAAGGAATCCTTGCTCTCGATTCCTGACCATAGAAGAACCATTGGTTTCCAGTATCAGATTGAAATCTCACTATCTTCTGACAACAATCCACAACAGATTTATATTTACTTAACACATCGATTCCAAGAATGCAATCAAAATATGTCATGTCTAACAAAATCAAATCAGCCTGTAGTCCATGCTCAGTCTCAAACTGAATATCACAATCGGACACACTCTGACAAGCCATTACAGTAGTTCCCATGGGTGTCGAAACATAAAGAGGCATCAACAGTGGAGACGAGCATATATGATACCGGTCAATAAAATTTTGTGCAATAAAAGAATGTGATGCACCAGTATCAATCAACAGTAAAGCAGGATAAGTAAACAAGTACACTTACCCGCTATCACATCATCAGGAGCTACCTCTGCTTGCTCCCTGTTCAGTGCATAGACCTGAGCCTGAGGTGGTCCTGCCCTCTGTCCTCCACTAGACTGTGGTACACCCTGTGGTCTCTGTTGCACTGTATTCTCTGACATTGGTCCGCTTCTCTGTTGTCCACTCACTTGAGTACAATCACAGATCACATGTCCTGGTCTCCCACAACGGAAACAAACTACTGGATTCAATTGAGGACAATCTCGTTTCAAATGTGGTCCCCACATTTAAAGCATTGCACACCACTGCCACTACTACTACCTTGGAACTATCCCTTAGCTCTTCGATCATCTCTTTTCTGTGGTCCAAAACATTTCCCACTAAATAGAGAAGAAGAAGCACCTCCTCATGATAATTTAAACGTTTCCCCACGTGGTCTCATACTCTCTGATGTAGGTATCTGAGAATGTCCTACATCCTGATAAACACCCACAGCGATCTCAGCCATTTCAGCTCTCACCAACGCTTCCTCATATGAACCAGGGTTATTAGACATCACCCTATCAAATAACTCCGGCTTCAAGCCCTTTACAAATTGTCTAATCTCTACTTTGGTATCAGCGGCAATATGTGGTACATATCGTAACAACGATGAATAGTGCACCGCATACTCAGACACAGTCATATTACCTTGTTTCAAATTGGTAAACTCATCTTCTTTCCTCTGTCTTGCAGCCACAGAGAAATAGTGAGCAAGAAAACGAGTTCTAAAAACATCCCAGTCTACAGTCTGACCTTGAGCTCTCAGCTCAATCAATGTAGCTTTCCACCACATCATTGCTTTCTTAGCTAACTGAAATTCCGCTAAGCGTAACCAAGCAGTCTTAGCACACGGTGCTGACACAAATATCTGTTCCACACGTTCCAACCACTCCTCTGCCAGTTCCCCTGATTCAGTACCCTCAAACCTGGGTGGTTGATAGCTCAGAAATTGCGTCAATGTTAACTCACCAGGTAACAGTACCTGTTCCACTGGCCCTTGCCCAATCGGTGGTGGTGGTACAGGCGCCATCCTCACACTAGCATTGCCACTCATGGCATCCCCAACATCCTCATGTGGTACTCTGTCTGCCATACTGCAAATACAGATTACCAACAATAATAAAAATAATAAAGCATGTCAGTAGAACATCATATCCTAACTCCTAACATGCTTTCAAGTGATTAGGCAACTCCCTAATACACTTCCTCTACCCTTGTTCACCCCGTTCTCGAACCACTGCTCTGATACCACTAATGTGGGGTCCTCGTTACTTAATCCATTATGTATCAATTAAGCATACATATGTGAGTCAGAATTAAGTAATTCATACACTGTTTAAGACACTGTTTAAGAGTTTCTTACTAATAGGTTGTTACAGATGTACCAAAACCACTAGTACAAAAACCACTTTTCACATATACATTACATGTTGAATTAACAACCTAATCCAGTACAACTCATATGCAGTGGTTCACCTCGCAGCGGAATAAGACTCACGATTCCCACGTCTATGAAATCCTACGGAAACATTCACAAAACGTGAGTATAGATAAACCATTATCTTAGTGCAATATCAAAACACAATATCAATGATAAAGCACAATAAACATCATATCCACTGTGAATGCTCTGTATCATGCATCAACCAATGCACCATGTCGACATGTCTCAACTATCACCCTATTATCACGAGACCAATATGATATGTCTATCTCAGCTCAATATGTCAGTGGAACCACATCACATCTTCATATTAGCAACACACATCATAGTACCGTACTCATATGTGATAATAGACAGAGTATATACCCAAAAACCGGCGTATATCTCTCATACCAAGTATATGTAGCATAACCGAGCATATACCCAAACCAGGCGTATATCTCTAATGCTAACGTAGCATACCCGAGCATATACCCAAACCAGGCGTATATCTCTAATGCTAACTTATATACCTCATCCATCTCAAATACATGATATCCATGAGTGTACATGCATATGATACTACCAATCATATGATACCAACACAACACAATTCATATGATATCAATCTCATAACATCATCACACAATATCTATACTCCGTACGTCAACACGTACCTGTAAAGCGACACACACGAGATAAATCAGTCGTCACTGGTTAATTGCCTCGTTGTCCTGTCCCCTGTGATGGTGCTACAACAATGCCAATAATATATCATGTTATGATAGGCATTAAAATCAAACTCTACAAAATATAACATTTTTCAAAACCTAACCCTGGCGATCGATCTCATGATTTGAGGAGATCGGTCGCCTCCCCTATGAAAACCATTCTGCCTTGAGGCGATCGATTGCCTACTTGAAGCGATCGATTGCCTCCAACGTAGCGATCGATCGCCTCCTCTGTTTTCAGAAAAACAAACATGGCGATTTTTCTAATTCTTTCTTGGTGTTTCTTCTTCACTTCAAAACTCAACATTTAAACATGTTCCATGAAATCTCTACTAACATATAAACATGTTTCTCTCATCATACAATTCATTTCTTTGCATGAGAACAACTTTCAACTCAAAGCATACAAACTAGTACTCACATGCTTCTATTTTCCATTAACTCAATACCATGACAAAGTAATGAAAGAGTATTCTCCTTACCAAGTAAATCACTTCTTCTTAGTGTACAAAGATCTTTGAAAGTGTAACTCTCAACCAAACCCTCAAAAGCTTCCAAAGAACATGTAGAGATTTGTAGGTGAGTTTAGATGAGTTGTGTGTTTACAATCTGATTTTACATCTAAATACTCACCTTTAATTCCAAACTCACATTCACATGTAATTCCCTTCAAACTCATGGCAAATGTATGATGTAATGCAACTCACATGTACATTCTAATGCACTTTCAACTCAAATACACATGATAATACATCTTCAAATGCATGCTGAATGTGCACCAAGATTATATCCCACTACAACTTCATGACTCTTCCCTATTAAATCCATAAATCATATGTTTATGTTATGAACTCATTTATTTGATTCTCACATGTATTTTATTTTTCAATGAGAAGTCATTCATACATGGCTTTATTCCTACTCGGTTCAATCCGAACCCGAGTCCATATCGTACTGTAATAAATCATAATGACACTATAAACATATTACACATGTATACGTCATATCGAGACATGACAAATTAGCCGGTTAGGCACAACAAAAAACCTAATAATAGGAGCTGAAGATACACAAAACCTGAAGTATATATCAACAAAACAAACCAATCGTTGAGGGGAACCATAAGAAACTTCCACTACGACACCTTTCAAGATTGCAGCATAAGGTATGGCTACTAAATGAATTTTTCAAAATAATTTAAATAAATAAATACCTATATTTAACAAAACATGTTTAAAAGTTGACTTTTTATAGCTAAATAACTTAATTCAAATGAAACTTGCAGAAATTAATGGATCTGATCATGTTTCAACTTCTCTTTAGTTCTCATGCTTTAATAGGATTTTTTGATGCTAGACTGCCACTTAAGGGAGTTTATCCACCATGCATTGTGAATATTCCATTCGAAGTATTCTCAATATATAGTAAAATATATTCTTAAATGCACTGCCCTTAAAAATAGAATCAAATAAACCGCTTTAATATTAAGGATTTGTTGTTGTTGTGCTATCTTCCCATCAATTTTCAAAAATAAAACATGTACCCATCAATTTTCAAAAAAAGAAAACACACTTGAAAAATATTATTATAAATTCAAAACCTTAATCTTCCAACAACTAATTGAATTTTTTTATAAAAAAAAAAAAAAAAAAGCACAGCTAAAACTAAAACTTATTCAACCACATGCTCCTAACTAACTCATTTTCAGTGTTGGAAATCTATATGGACTGGTACTTTGAGCACATCATCTCCAATAATGAAATTACCCCCACCCGAAGGTATCAAATTGTAACCCTTATAATCAACCACTCCCAGACTCTTGCAAGCATTCAACACAAAACTAACTTTCTCACTTCCCCCAGCAGTAACAAAAATCCTTCTAAAAGCCACAACTTGTTTAATAGGAGCATCCATAATCCCTTTAGGTGGAGTCCAATACACAATCACAACTTCACTTCCATCACTCTCACCAACATTCTTGACCTCCAAATTCAGCTCAACATTATGGTGATCGTTGCATTGCAAGTCATCTATCAAAATAGCAGGGCAAGCCGGTTTGTATGAGCCCTCAGTGTAGTTCAGCTCTCGACAATGCTGGAACTTATTCAACTGGACCTGCAAAGATGTTTTGGAGGGAACAAGAGAGTATGCGAAGTTTGTGTAGCTAAGGCCATACCCGAAGGGATAAACTGTCGAGCTGTTGTAGAATTTGTATGTTCGTCCGGGATAACCGAGGTGGTCGACCGGTCTCAAGGGCATGGATGTCATTGGTAGCATTTCAACGTATCCATTTTCGTGCCATGTTAGAGGTAGTCTCCCTCCAGGGTTGTATTTGCCGAACACGACGTCTGCTATAGCTTGACCACCTTCTTCTCCAGGATATCCAGCCCATAGGATAGAATGAATCTTGGAAGAATCCTTGGCGAAGGAAATGTCCACACCGCCAGCTGACATGATGACTACCACTACAGGGCCTTTGGATTGGGATGCAACTAGATTGATCAATTGATTCTGGTAGCCTGGAAGGAGTAAATCTTCTCTGTCTAAGCTTTCGGCCTCAATGCTTAAATCAATTCCGACCACTACTACAGTTGCATCGGCTTTCTTTGCGGCTCGGACTGCTTGGAAAATCATGCTGTCATTCTTGCATGCTACATCTCCACACCCCGCTTCGTAGATCACTTTTCCATATTTGGCGAAGCCATCAATTGGAGATGTGTACTGGCATGGAACACCTGCAGAATTTATCCTTTAAATTGTACTAGTTTTTAAAATTTGAAGTAAGAGATTTATGTATGTTTATTGAAACAGACAGACCTGCATAGTTGCCGATCATTGTGCTGGTCGCATTTGCATGTGGTCCGACGACTGCTATGGTCTTGATCTTATCTGTGCTAAAAGGCAATGTTTGGTTATCATTTTTGAGAAGAACAATTCCTTCACGTGCTGCTTCGGTTGCTAATTCAATGTGTTCGCTACTGCACACATTAGTTATGCCGAGCTTCTCGAATTGTGGGCTTCCATCGAAAAATCCAAGCCTCATTAGAACAATGTACAGATTCTTGAGGGCAACATCTATGTCTTTTTCACTCACTTTCCCCTTGCTCACCGAGTTTCCTGCATAATTAGTGTAATAGTTCCCGCAATCCAAGTCCAAACCTGTAAGGCAAACACGAGAAAAGTTAATTTTAATTTTCTTGATGGAAATAAAGTTTTAAATTAAATTAAACTAATTAACCTGCTTTTAGAGCTTGAGCAACAGCATCCTCGGGCTCGTCTTTAAGCCACTTTTGATGATTTATCATCACTTCAATGGAATCACAGTCCGAAACTATGTATCTGCAACAATGAATTAAAAGATGAAATAGTTGTTACCATATATAAATACCATCCTTTTAATATAAATCAATTACCCGTGAAGATCCCACTCCCCTCTTATTTTATCCCTCAAAAGCCGTGGATCTGCGCACGCAGGAATACCATTAATTTTGTTGTAAGAACACATTACGCTGGTCACGTCTCCCTCTTTCACGCACATTTCGAATGGCTTAAGAAAAGTCTCTAGCATGTCTTGCTCAGTCACCTGTATGCAAATTTTTTAAAAAAAATTAATCATATCACATAAAAATTTTCATTAAAATCAAGATTGAGGTTCTTATATATTACTCTTGAATCAAAGTTGTAACGTTCGATTCCTAGCCAGTTGTCCACATCGTAAGCTGCATAATGCTTGCAACATGCAGCAACCTTAAGAGGCCTAGAGTTGAGATCTGTTACATTCTCAGTTCCCTCAACATCTTGTAAACCTCGTACATAATTAACTGCATACTCTCCCACAACATAAGGGTCTTCCCCGGGTGTTTCAAGGGCTCTTCCCCACCTAGGATCCCTAACTACATTAATGTTAGGACTCCAAAATGTCAGCCCCGCATGCCCTAAATTGTGCATGGCTCTTGCTTCTGTCGAAACCGCCTAAAAAACCCACAAAATAAATTAATGAAACAAACCTAATACAACATCAACATTCAAGTACACAAAAAGGCTATATAAATAATCCAATTTGACATTACCTGGCCAATCTTTTTCCACAAAGATTGGTTAAAACTAGCTGCTGTTGTAATAACAGTTGGAAAACTTGTTGCACCAGGGACGACATCATCAAAGAATGAGGCTTTGCTGTTCCATTGCCCCACATCTGAGATTCCATGCAATGCCTCCGACCACCACTCGTACTGCGGGAGCCCGATTCTTGGAACCCCATAGGCCGTGTCTCCGATTTGATTCACTTTTTCAGACAATGTCATTCTGTCTATCAAATCTTTGACGCGTACGTCATAGGGGAGCGATGAGTCACAATATGCGAAGTCTTTAACGTTCAATCCCAGCTCAAAAAACCGAACAACATCGCAAACGTGTGTATAGTTCGCATTAACAGTGGAAGTTGATTCCTTCATCTGTGCTAACGGTCCATTTCTTGCCGTAGTTAAGGTGAACAGAAATGTGACGGCTGCAAGTAAAGAGAGGAGGATGAATGGTCTTGCTGCCATTTTTTCTTTGATTTTCGAGAATGTATGTAGATAAGTAAAGTTTTGTTAATTTATAAAGATGGTGTTTTTGGAATTCGTTAAGATTATGAGATTTTTAAAATTTTGATATCTAATTTTATTATCATCTAAGATACTAATCCTAAACGATAATTCAAAACAGATCCTTTGATCTAAATGAAAAGATTACATTAATTTGTTGCAATCATGTCATTTGAACGACCAAATATAGATAATGGTTGAAGTTAAGTAGAAGTAGTTAAAATATTATAAATTTATTTTTTTAAACTTTTACAAAGTATATATGAATATATATTATTCTTTCCATTTTTCAAACTTCGTCTACAAATTCAAATGTATCATTTTTGTCACAAAATGAAGTTACTAGCCAAAAATATGAAATTTAATTATATTGTTAGGTTATTAAAACTTTACATAGAAAATATAATATTTAATATACACAATGCTTGTGCTAAGATTACTATATAATTTCCATAGGATCATTTATGTTTTTTTTTTTGTTTGCTGTTATTTGAAATATTAAGATTAATTGATAAATGATATTCTATCCAGAAATTGTTGATTTGGCATAACCAGAAGATTACAACTGATTTGTAGATTGAATATTGTGATTTTCATATTTGTTGATGTGATTTTGTAACGATGATAAAGTGTATTGGAATCAAATTTGGGTTAAAAGGATAACTATCATTTTGATAAATTAAAAATAATTATGAGATAATATTAATTGATCTAATAATTTTTTTTCTATCAAGCTTGGGATCCAAGAACATTATGAGTTTATGTAGCTTGACCTCCAAAATTTTAAAGCATTTTTGGATTCAAAAATTTTCTAAACGACATTGTTGGATTAGAAGAATCCTACTAATCCGAACTTTAGTGTTAACATAACTTGTTCACGTTATTATTAAGAAATATATCGAGTGTAATGTGAAAATGCCGTCGCTTACAGAGCTTCACCGAAATTAATGAAAGACTTATTCCTGAGAAGACAAACCAGTGAAATGATCAGCAATATTGATCAAGCATTTTAGACCAGTTGACATGAATCCATTTGATGACTGACAGAACTAATCTCTATATTAAACAAAGTCTCATGGGGGAATCCTTCCATTTTGTGCAAGAATGTGAGACGTAGAAGGATTGAGAATTCAAACTTTCATAAACAATCTATGTGCATACTTTATGTTTGTCTATTTACATGGTTTAATATAATCAGTTCAGAGCACGTTAGTTTAAGTTACTTTCGATCTACGATGTACTGACACGACACGACACGGCGACACGGATTTTCAACACTTTCAGGATACGACACTGTTGTGACACGTCTGTGTGTGTGTGTGTATATATATATTACAAATACTAGAGTTCATATTTTTTAAATTATAAAACCATGTAAAATTAACAAAAAGATTCTTACAAAATTCAAGAAACATATAAATAAATTAATGTCACTGAAATCATCATAGTATCACTCATAATAACATCAAATACATATTACTTTAATTAATATAAAGTTTAACAAACACATCCAAATAAAATATAACACTAAAAATATTCTTACCAAATTCAAAAATAATATATATAAATGTATCTCACTGAAATCATCATAATATCACTCATACTAACAACAAATGTATATTACTTCAACTAAATAAAGTTTAAGTAATACCTATAAATTTCATTTTAGCAAAAAACTTTTTAAATTGTACAACTATCACCCAAAAGTGTCATTTCTATGTCGGACACTGCTCGGACACGCCCATCAGCAATGTTCGACACGGTGTCCGATTTTGAGGGGAGTGTCCGACACTCACTGGTGTTCGGTTTTATTTTATTAATAAAATAATAGACACGGCACGTTGCTTGTCCGACATGTGTCCGACGCTGCATCGAGTAATTTTTAGGAGTGTCCATGCATCATAGCTTTCGATTGTTTCTTAAACTAAACTCAATGTAATATCTCGGTGCAACACTTTAAGGACACGAGCTATTGCAGATCTCTTCGCCAGACTTAGCTGGATGTGGACTGGTCATCCACCCCTATAACTGATACTGACAAATGTTATCAGAGCAGATTGTCCTGAAGGCACTTTACTGATTTATTTTCGGAAATATTTTAGAAGATATTTTATATATTTTCATTGCATACTTTTCAAATATTTTCTTGAAAATCGTGTTTTTTGCAATAACTTCTTCTGTGCAACAGTTTAAATTTTCGGTAGTTTATCGAGATTTGGCAGTCAAATTATCGACTTTTCGACTACGTTTAGGCCGAACCAGTGTTCTCATTCTTAACTTTTACTTTTTCTTGTATCCGACCACTGTTTAAAAAATTTTCTTCTATAAATCAAATCTTCATCGGTTCCTATTTTCATCTACTTTCAAAACATTCTCTCAAAATGATGTTCACGAAACTGCACTTCAAACTTTTCAATTTTAAATCAGTATACAAACCTACAAAAAAATCCTTCGCTATTCTTATTCAAACTCTGAAGTCCAATGCCCTGAGATTTTTTGTTTCAGATTGTCACACCCAGAAACAATCAGTCGCGCTAATTTATATGAAGAAAATAAGTCTTCATCTACTTCAACTTTTAGCTAATTAAAATAAATGAAAGATTGGAAAAGTAAAACCTGAATATTGATCACAAAAAAAGCAACCAATCTAAAAATCAACTTTCGAACTCCATTCTTGAAAGTTCAAAACCAGTGCGCCAATATGATTATTTACTATTATTTTCTTATGACTAAATATTATAATTTAAAAGATGCACGAGCTCATGTTTTTCACACTCAATAAATTACCTAATCGCAGGTCTTAAGTCAGCGTATGATGCTAATTTTCTCTCATATTATTTTACATCTCATCATTCGATGAATGAATTGACTTGAGCTTTCATTTTTCATAATATAATGAAAAATGTAGATATACATATCATGTAGAGACTTAATGCATGCTCTGTCTTTTTTTATTTGTTTACTAAATACGTTGCAAATAATGCCATATTTTCTCTTGTCAGATATGTTGGAGTAAAAATAAATACGGAATAAAAAACACACAAGGTTTACGTGATTCGGTAAAAATAAGTCTACGTCCACGGGGCTGTTACAGATCTTTTATTGAAGAAAAATTATACAAGTGTTTTACAAACACTGACAACACTCAATCTGAAAAACACTCAGAAAATTATACAACAATTTTCTCTCACTAGTATTTTGACTCTGATTGCACTGTGTTGATTTTTCTCTCTACAATTTGGTGTGTATTCTGAATGAAAAAACAATCCTATTTATAGGAAATTCTTCACGTAAATTTTGGCAAGAAAGTCTTCACCGGTGGCAAAAGTCTTCAACCTGCTTTTCAAAATTTGGTGCAAATTTTCAAACATGCATTAATTTTGCCAGCTTTATTTTTGACAAATTGATACCAAAATTTCTTCGGTGCATGTTTTGTCAAACTTTTCTTTTGTCATTTTTGTTTATTTTTCTTCTCGTGGTGGTTGGCCAACCTTGACTAACAATCTCCCACTTGAAGACTAATCTCAATCTTTTCTTCACACCTCGATCAATGCAGCAACCTTTTCTGATATGTTAATCCAACAAGCCAACTGAAGTTTAGCATAACTTCACTTTATCAATGGTCAACACCTTTGTTAACATATCTGCTGGATTCTTACTTCCTTGGATCTTCTTTAATGTTAGCACATCATCCTCAAGCAGAGACCTGATGAAGTGATAACAGAGACCAATGTGTTTTGTTCTGGAGTGAAATGCTGAATTTTTTGCCAGATGTATTGCAATCTGACTATCACTATACAAAACTTTCTTCTCCTGGTTGAATCACAGCTCTATTAACAAACCTTAAAGCCATATCAACTCTTTAATGGCTTCTGTCACTGCAACATACTCAGCCTCTGTAGTGGATAAAGCTACAATCTTTTGTATCTACGATATCCAACTAACAGCTGTAGTTCCAACAGTGAATACATAACCCGTGGTGCTTCTCCAGTGATCGACATAACCTCCATAGTCTGCATCTACGTAACCTTGTACTTTTAGTTCTCCTTTTCCAAAGTACAAACACTTATTTGAAGTGCCTCGTAGATACCACAAAATCCACTTAACTGCTTCCCAATGAGTTTTTCCTGGATTTGACATAAACCTGCTGACAACTCCCACTGAATGGGCAATGTCTGGCCTTGTACTGACCATCGCATACATCAAACTCCCAATGGCTGAAGCATAAGGCTTTAGCCATGGATTTTTTTTCTTTTGACAACTGATGCCTCAAGTTTCTGATCTCGTCCATATCAGAATCAGCTACTAACATATCATCGACATAAAGTAGGAAAATGATATAACTGGACTTATATTTCAACAATGGTCGGCGTTGCACCTCTGGAAACCTTCCTTTTGCATAAAGCCGTCAAACTTTAAGTACCACTGTCTTTGAGCTTGTTTCAGGTCGTACAAGCTCTTTTTCAATTTGCACAACTTATTCTCCATCCCTTTTTCTACGAAACCTTCTGGTTGAAACATATAGATTTTCTTAACAATTTCTCCGTGAAGAAACACAGTCTTCACGTCCAATTGCTCAAGATGGAGATTTTCACTGGCATCAATACTCAATACAGTCCTAATAGTATTGAGCTTCACAACTGGAGCAAAAATCTCTGAGTAGTCAATTCCTTCTTTTTCCTGAAACCCTTCGACGACCAGTCGGGCTTTGTATCTCGTGGAACCATCATGATCTTCCTTCACCCGATACACTCATTTGTTGTGAAGTGCCTTTTTGTACATAGGCAACTCAACAAGTTATCAAGTCTGATTGGACATCAAAGGCTTCATTTTGTCTTTCATGGCAAGCTTCCACTTGCCTGCATCTTTGGTCTGACATGCTTCATCGTAGCATTCAGGCTCACCTGCATCGGCTAGCAACAGATAGTTCATATACCTTTTGTTAGGTATCTGAGGCCGAGAACTCCTATGAAGCCGAGAACTCCTTCTCAATTCAAGACCTGGAGCAGAGATGCATCATGCTGCTGCTAGATGTCTTGATCAATTGATTCCCCAAACTGAGGAATCTCAACTATCTGCTCTACATGACTTTCTGGGACATCGTCCACCTCAGCATACTCTGGCTCACTCTGTTCTGAGTCGCTGACAACTGTGTTATGCCTGTCCTTATACATCACTCGTTCATTGAAGATTACATCTCTGCTGCGGAACATCTTTTTGCTTTCACCATCCAAATGCGGTAGCCAAACTCATCTTCACAATAACCAATGAAAGTGCACTTTTTAATTTGTGATCAAGTTTATTTCTGAGTGCATCACTGATATGCACATATCCTACACAGCCGAAAACTTTAAGATATGAGAGATTTACCTCTTTTCGCTCCATAACTCTTCTGGTATTCTGTGCTCCAATGATACCAATGGACCTCGGTTAATCAAGTAAGTTGTTGTGTTAACTGTTTCTGCCCAGAACTGCTTTGGCAGGCTGATTGTACCTGCATGCTTCTGGCTCGTTCTGTCAGCTTCCGGTTCATATGCTCAGCTACACCATTGTGTTGAGGCATACACGGCACGGTTCACTCCATTCTGATCCCGTGCTCATAGCAGAACTTCTTGAATCCGGTGTCTTTATATTCACCACCATTGTCGGTTCTGAGCTTCTTTATCTTCAACCATGTCTCATTTTCAACCATCGCTTTTCAAATCTTGAAAGCCTCAAATACTTATGACTTATATTTCAGAAAGTAAACACATACTTTCCTGGAGTGATTATCAATAGAAGTCACAAAGTATTGTTTCCTATTAATGGATGAGACAGTTGTTGGTCCCCAAACATCATAGTGAACTAGTTCAAGTTTCACCTTCTTTGGGGTTCTTGTATTTGTCTGAAAGCTAATTCTTTTCTGCTTTCCAAAAATGCATCCTTCAGACGTGTCAATATCAATTGACTGAAGGCTCGGAAGTTTCCCCTTTGAGTGCATAACCTGTTGGGATATGCCCTAAGACAAGTCATTAGATGATTGTTTAAGACATACAATGTTTATGGATTTATGAATGGCAATTCATTATTGTATATTATTCTTTTAACTGTGCATTGTGAATTAATATATATGTTAATGTCCTTAGAATAATATTGTATTATTCTTAAAGATGTTCCTAGTCAAGTATTATCATGAAAGGGATAATGATAATACGTAGAGACTAGTATATGTTGATCGATGAATTGTTCATTGATATGAGATATCAAATCAACATATGGGTACATGTTAGAGAACGATGTACTGAACAGACCCACCATGAGAATGCAACATGGATAGTTATATGATCGTCATATGCAATTCTCATAGTGATAATAATGTATGTAATCCTTACGACTTGTGATCATCAGAGATCCCAACATAAGGAGTTATGTATCTTGATATCGTCAAACGTTACCCGTAACAGGGTATGCTATAAAGGCGACTATTGGATACACTACGAATTATGTAGAGGGATGTTGACTGATCGAGATAGGATTTGTCCCTCCATATAACAGGAGATGTGTTTGGCCCTTGATCAAGTGAGAACTAAAATGCATGGCCATGCTCGAATGAGTCGATATGAGATATCGAGCTTATTCGTTTATTCTAGTTCTACTTGGGGATCAAGAAATAAAGATTGGATATACGAGTATGACTATTCCATGACTCGTGTTCAATCTAAACACAAAGGACAAAGGGATTAAGTTACATGATTAATATTATCACAAGTTATAAAGGTTATGTCGAGTCATTGACATTCTCGTAATTTGGGTAGCATCGATGTGTTGCTAGATACCGCTCGATGCTTGCGACATAAAATGAGATTTTATGTCACTGCCAACATTACGAGATCCTATCGGGTCGCACAAAAGATTAAATCGAGAAGGGAAATTAAATTCATGAGATGAATTAAATAATTAAGATGAGTCTTAATTAATAATCATAAGGATTAATTAAATCATGGGCTTAAGCCCATGAAGCTTTAAGAAAGCCTTTAATTAATCATATTTAATATGATAGCAAGGTGTTTAATTGTAAGACAATTTTATAACTCAAAACCTACATCAAAATAGAAGCACACGGCCGCCAACATTCTTGAGCTCTCGGCTTCTTGTAGCCGTGTGGTTCAAAGTGTGATAAGGGGCCATCCTTTGATTGAGAATCAAGTGTGTTTCGTGTATTGGTTTAAGAACAAGTCTAGCAACTTGTTATTAAACTATTCCTTCAATCGATTTGATCGTGTGGATACCGTTGAGGCAAAACCATTCGTGTTTTGCTATTGACTCGGAGAAGGCGTAGGACGTGGTGCAGCTCCGTGGATTCGGCTTCAAACACGCTACAAGGGTAAGACACTTGTAATTCTCTAATCCGATATGAATCCCTATGTATAGATCGCTGGTTTGTAATCCCAAAATTTTATTCCGCTGCGTTGTATGCTCATGGGGTTACTAACAGTGGTATCAGAGCCAGGTTCAAGGCTCATATCGGATTTTATGTGGTTAAATAGTTTAATCATGTTAGAATTAATATTGCATGCTATTTAAAACTGTATTTTCATATATGATATGGAAAAATTGATTTTGTGAAGATCATCGTATGATAATATATATGATATAATTGACGGATCGAAATATATGATAATTCGTGATCAAAAACCGGAACATGGCTCGTGTAGGCTCACGGCCGAGGCCACCAAGGTGCTAGGGTTTCGAACCCTAGTCACCATGGCTCGGCCGCCGCTACAAAGTGGCTAGGGTTTTGAACCCTAGTCAAATTGGCCTCTCGGCCGCCGCCTAAGAGCTAGGGTTCGGACCCTGGCTCGAGCATGGGTCAAGCCGTCGCACTATCTAGGGTTTTGAAATCTTTTGGCTCGATAAAGTATTGAGAAGGTGCAAGTTGGCTCGATAGAATCAAGATGGTGCAAGGCGGCTAGGGTTTTGAACCCTAGCAGCGCCGCACCCAAGCCGCCGCATGGACCATGGCTCGGCCATGGGCTAGGGTTTCGACCCTAGGCCCACTATTGGTCCAGCCGTGGGTTTTGGTTCGAATCATGGTGGTTCGTGTTTTAGTCGCTTTAGTTCGTGGCATGTGATGTCCCGAGCGTACGATAATTTTTCAAAAATTATTTTACAGTTTTAATTAGAATTAAATTTAAATTGTTTAGAATTTAATTAATTAAATGTTAATGCATGCTTTATGTGTTGTTTGAGCATGGTGCGTGGTTATAGCCCTTTGACCTATTAGATAGGATTTGTGAATGATTGTAATTTATAATACGACCTGCGTGTCGTGCCTTTCTCTATTTCATTCTAAATGTTATCCCTCCCTTATGTTCCCCTCGAATGTGAATCGAGGAATTCTATATCTTGTAAAATAGTGTAGTTTATTTTATTGATGGTGATCAATGAAGATGGAGCATCGTGCCGGGATAAGGAGGCCATTCACAAATTGGAGCCAAAGGAAGGTGCTTATGTAGTTACCTTAGGTTGACTCATAGGAGTTTCTCATTGGCTTGAGAAACTCATTAGTAGGGGCTATAACCATGTCACGTTTTAATTATGTATGTTGATGCATGATTTATCTTATGTTTTAGTTTGATAATAGTATTACACATATATGTAGATATGTATACAACTATATGTAGTGGACATATTTTAAATTATCAAATTAATCATGAGATCAATAAATCCCTCTAAAATATTAAGTTTTAGATGCCTTCCAAATAAAAGTACTCGTCAATAACTTCGATTGTACATGTGTGGGTTTGCCAAAGCAAAGCACCGTGGCAATCTTAGTAAGGCGCGAAAGGATAAAAGTGATATCCGTCATACTTTAATTGGGTACGACTTAACTAGGTTATCTCAATAGGATTGGGAACCTAGAGGCATGGGTTGGATTATAATTCATTTGATGAATTGAACAAAGTGTTGTTCGTCCAACTATCCAAGAATTATATGTGATGTAATTGACAAAGTGTTGTCTACCTAAATAACCGAGTCTTGGGCGATTAGCCAAAGCTAACTCAAGATTAAGTGAAATATGGATCTTGGCCCACTAAAAGTTTCGAGGGTTGATATTTTTCAAATAAAATAGTGGGAGTATCATTTAATATAAGACCATGTTAAATGATTTAAATCATAAACTTATTTTGCATATTTATATTGTAGATATCCATGGCAACTACAAACGTTACTAGCACTTTATCACTGCGATCGGTCCTTGAGAAGGACAAATTAAATGGGACAAATTTCCTAGACTGGCATAGGAACTTGAGGATAGTCCTCAAACAAGAAAAGAAACAATATGTTCTAGAGGAACCCTTGCTCGCTGAGGAACCTCCCCTAACAGCTACAAGAGCTGAAAAAGATGCTTACAAGAAGCATCAGAGTGACGCACTTGATGTTGGGTGCCTCATGCTTGCCACTATGAACTCTGAGCTTCAGAAGCAACATGAGGAAATGGAGGTGTTCGATATGATCGAACACTTAAAGCAGTTGTACCAACAGCAAGCTAGACAAGAGAGGTATGACGTCTCTAAAGCGTTATTCCAGTGCAGGATGGTAGAAGGAAGCTTAGTTGGAACTCATGTGCTCAAGATGATTGGGTACATTGAGAATCTGGACAAGCTAGGTTTTCCATTGGACCAAGAGTTGGCCACCGATGTAATCTTGCAATCGTTGCCGGAGAGCTTCAGTCAATTTGTAGTAAATTACAATATGACTGATATGGAAAAGACTCTACCACAATTGCTTGGTATGTTGAGAACATATGAAGCAAATACAAAGAAGACTAAGGCCACAAATGTTCTTATTGTGAATAAGGGCAAAGGAAGGGCCAAAGCTAAAGGCAACAAGAAAGCAAAGAAAGTCTTTGCTAAATCTAAGCCAAAGTCTTCTGCACTAAAGCCAAAGGGAGGGATAGCAAAGGAAGGGAACTGTTTCCATTGCGGTGAGACCGGCCATTGGAAAAGAAACTGCAAAGTATATCTGGAGGATCTAAAGAAAGGAAGTGTGACTTCCGCTTCAGGTATTTTTGTTATAGAAGTCAATTTATCTACTTCTTCATCTTGGGTATTAGATACTGGATGTGGATCTCACATTTGTGTAAATGTGCAGGATCTCAAAAGGAGTAGGGCATTGGCAAAAGGTGAAGTTGATCTCCGAGTTGAAAATGGAGCAAGAGTTGCTGCATTAGCTATAGGAGATTATCATTTAGCTTTACCTTCTGGTTTATCGTTGATTTTAAAAGACTGTTATTTTGTGCCTTCAATTACTAAAAACATTATATCTATTTCTTGTTTGGACAAGTATGGTTTTTCATTTATAATAAAGGACAATTGTTGTTCTATTTATTTAAATGATATGTTTTATGCTGATGCACAAATGGTGAATGGTCTTTATGTATTAAATCTTGATATACCTATCTATAACATAAATACTAAAAGGATTAAAAATAATGATTGTAATCCGACTTATCTCTGGCACTGTCGCTTGGGCCACATAAACGAGAACCGCATATCTAAACTTCATAAGGATGGAGTATTAGATTCATTTGATTTTGAATCATATGAAACATGCGAATCTTGTTTAATGGGCAAGATGACTAAAGCCCCTTTCAAGGGACATGTTGAAAGGGCAAATGTTTTATTGGGACTAATACATAGTGATGTATGTGGACCAATAAGTACACAAGCTAGAGGTGGTTTTCAATACTTCGTTACATTTACTGATGACCTCAGTAGATATGGGTATGTGTACCTAATGAAACATAAACATGAAACCTTTGAAAAGTTCAAAGATTTCAAGAATGAAGTACAAAACCAACTTGGCAAAAGTATCAAAATCCTTCGATCAGATCGAGGAGGAGAATACTTAAGCCAAGAGTTTCATGACTATCTAAAGGAGTGTGGGATAGTCCCACAACTCACTCCTCCGTATACTCCACAATGGAATGGTGTATCCGAGAGGAGAAATCGAACCTTGTTAGACATGGTTAGATCAATGATGAGTCATGCAGATCTTCCGATATCATTTTGGGGACACGCTCTAGAAACAACGATTTTCTTACTGAACCGTATTCCATCTAAATCAGTGGAAAAGACACCATATGAGATATGGACTGGGAAGCGTCCTAGTATGTCTTTTATGAAGATTTGGGGTTGTGAGGCTTTCGTTAGACGTCACGCCACTAACAAACTTGGACCCAAATCTGATAAGTGTTTATTTGTGGGGTATCCTAAGGAAACGAAAGGATACTATTTCTACTATCCCACCGAGAACAAAGTGGTTGTTGCTCGGACTGGTGTATTTCTTGAAAGAGAATTTATTTCTAGAAAAACCAGTGGGAGAAAAATAGAACTTAGTGAAGTTCAACCACAAGAAAACACTGAACCTGAAATTGAGATGGAAACAGAGCAGGCACCACAAACTGTTGTGGAAGAAGCACCTGCTCAAGAGACACAAGCCCAGCGTAGGTCTGTAAGAGTACACCGGGAGCCAGAGAGATATGGATTTCTTGTGACTCAACAAGGTGACTTACTACTTATTGATGAGGATGAGCCGTCATCTTATCAACAAGCTATAATGGGCAATGATTCTGAGAAATGGCAAGAAGCCATGAAATCTGAGATGGAATCCATGTATGCAAACCAAGTATGGACTTTGGTTGATCCACCTGAAGGGGTACGACCCATAGGGTGCAAATGGATTTTCAAGAAAAAGACCGATATGGATGGTAATGTACAAACCTATAAAGGTCGGCTGGTTGCAAAAGGATTCAAACAAATTCATGGTATTGACTATGATGAAACCTTTTCACCAGTGGCCATGGTTAAATCCATAAGGATCTTACTTGCAATAGCTGCATTTCATGATTATGAAATCTGGCAGATGGATGTCAAAACAGCTTTCCTTAATGGAAATCTGCTCGAGGATGTGTACATGACACAGCCCGAGGGTTTTGTCGATCCAAAGGATGCTGGAAAGATATGCAAGCTACAACGATCCATTTATGGATTGAAGCAAGCTTCTCGGAGTTGGAATCTTCGTTTTGATGATGCAATCAAAGAGTTTGGTTTTATCAAAAATGAAGATGAACCTTGTGTCTACAAGAAGGTCAGTGGGAGCGTAATCATTTTCCTAGTGTTGTATGTAGATGACATACTTCTTATTGGAAATGATATCCCTGCCTTGCAATCTGTAAAGATTTGGCTAGGGAACTGCTTTTCGATGAAAGACTTAGGAGAAGCTACCTATGTGTTAGGAATCAAGATCTATAGAGATAGATCGAGAAGGCTTCTTGGTCTAAGTCAAAGTACATACATAGACAAGGTGCTTAAAAGGTTTAGCATGCAAGAATCCAAGAAAGGATTCGTGCCTATGACACATGGTATTTATCTCTCGAAGGAACAGTGTCCTTCAACACCAGATGAGAGACAACGCATGAGTAAGATTCCATACGCATCAGCTATTGGATCTATCATGTATGCCATGATATGTACTCGTCCCGATGTATCGTATGCTTTGAGCATGACGAGCAGATATCAAGTTGATCCAGGTGAAGGTCACTGGATTGCTGTCAAGAATATCCTAAAGTACTTGAGAAGGACTAAGGATACATTCTTGATTTATGGAGGTGAGGAAGAGCTCAATGTAATGGGTTACACTGATGCAAGCTTCCAAACCGACAAAGATGATTTTCGATCGCAATCTGGATATGTGTATTGCCTAAATGGAGGTGCTGTGAGCTGGAAGAGTTCAAAGCAAGAAACAGTAGCCGATTCTACAACGGAAGCTGAGTATATTGCTGCCTCGGATGCAGCAAAGGAAGCTGTTTGGATGAGGAAGTTCATTTCTGAACTTGGAGTGGTGCCTAGCATTAAAGATCCGATAGAACTCTATTGTGACTACAATGGAGCGATCGCATTGGCTAAGGAACCAAGATCTCACCAAAGATCCAAGCACATACTTAGGCGTTTCCATTTCATTCGAGAAATCGTTGAAAGGGGAGATGTTAAAATATGCAAAGTACCAACAGATGATAATGTATCTGACCCATTGACGAAGCCGCTGTCACAGCAGAAGCATGATCGTCATACTAGATCTCTAGGCATTAGGTATATGTCTGAGTGGTCTTAGTGCAAGTGGGAGATTTGTTGGGATATGCCCTAAGACAAGTCATTAGATGATTGTTTAAGACATACAATGTTTATGGATTTATGAATGGCAATTCATTATTGTATATTATTCTTTTAACTGTGCATTGTGAATTAATATATATGTTAATGTCCTTAGAATAATATTGTATTATTCTTAAAGATGTTCCTAGTCAAGTATTATCATGAAAGGGATAATGATAATACGTAGAGACTAGTATATGTTGATCGATGAATTGTTCATTGATATGAGATATCAAATCAACATATGGGTACATGTTAGAGAACGATGTACTGAACAGACCCACCATGAGAATGCAACATGGATAGTTATATGATCGTCATATGCAATTCTCATAGTGATAATAATGTATGTAATCCTTACGACTTGTGATCATCAGAGATCCCAACATAAGGAGTTATGTATCTTGATATCGTCAAACGTTACCCGTAACAGGGTATGCTATAAAGGCGACTATTGGATACACTACGAATTATGTAGAGGGATGTTGACTGATCGAGATAGGATTTGTCCCTCCTATATAACAGGAGATGTGTTTGGCCCTTGATCAAGTGAGAACTAAAATGCATGGCCATGCTCGAATGAGTCGATATGAGATATCGAGCTTATTCGTTTATTCTAGTTCTACTTGGGGATCAAGAAATAAAGATTGGATATACGAGTATGACTATTCCATGACTCGTGTTCAATCTAAACACAAAGGACAAAGGGATTAAGTTACATGATTAATATTATCACAAGTTATAAAGGTTATGTCGAGTCATTGACATTCTCGTAATTTGGGTAGCATCGATGTGTTGCTAGATACCGCTCGATGCTTGCGACATAAAATGAGATTTTATGTCACTGCCAACATTACGAGATCCTATCGGGTCGCACAAAAGATTAAATCGAGAAGGGAAATTAAATTCATGAGATGAATTAAATAATTAAGGGAAATTAAATTCATGAGATGAATTAAATAATTAAGATGAGTCTTAATTAATAATCATAAGGATTAATTAAATCATGGGCTTAAGCCCATGAAGCTTTAAGAAAGCCTTTAATTAATCATATTTAATATGATAGCAAGGTGTTTAATTGTAAGACAATTTTATAACTCAAAACCTACATCAAAATAGAAGCACACGGCCGCCAACATTCTTGAGCTCTCGGCTTCTTGTAGCCGTGTGGTTCAAAGTGTGATAAGGGGCCATCCTTTGATTGAGAATCAAGTGTGTTTCGTGTATTGGTTTAAGAACAAGTCTAGCAACTTGTTATTAAACTATTCCTTCAATCGATTTGATCGTGTGGATACCGTTGAGGCAAAACCATTCGTGTTTTGCTATTGACTCGGAGAAGGCGTAGGACGTGGTGCAGCTCCGTGGATTCGGCTTCAAACACGCTACAAGGGTAAGACACTTGTAATTCTCTAATCCGATATGAATCCCTATGTATAGATCGCTGGTTTGTAATCCCAAAATTTTATTCCGCTGCGTTGTATGCTCATGGGGTTACTTACATAACCTTCATTCCTTTCTCACTCATGTGGCCAAGTCTCTGGTGCCACAGAGTAGCACTTTCTGTGTCTGCTGCAACTGCAATTGAACAGCGTGCTCCTGCTGGCATGTAAAGAGTACAACTCTTATTGCCTCGAGCAATTATCATTGCACCTTTTGAGATCTTCCAAGTATCACCGTGAAAGACTGTTGTATGACCTTCACTGGCCAAGTGGCCAACTGAGATTAAGTTCTTTCTTAGATCGGGAATATGCCTGACATCCTTCAGTTTCCATACAGACCCGTTCAACTTAATCTTTATGATACCTTTGCCAACAATCTCGCAAGATTGTTCATTACCAAGGTAGACTTTACCAAGGTTTCCGGGGACATATTTCTCGAAGAGTTCTCTCTGCGAAGTAGTATGGAATGATGATCCGGAGTCTAACTCTCAAGACTCTTCCTTGCACTCTAAGGAACATATTAATGCATCATTTTCAGAAGCAACGTTTGCTTTTGCCTTCACCTCCTGATTCTTCGGTGCATTTTTGCACTGGTTTTATAATGCACGGGCTGCCCGCATTTTCAGCACTCGATAGTCTTTAAGTTCTGAGAATTATGGGGATTCCTAAATTTGGACCTCCTGTCCATTTTTTTGCCACGTCCACCTCCTCTGTTTGATTTTCTACCTCTTGACTCTGTATGTAGTATTGGAGAGGTTGATGATTCATTTGAATATCTCCATCTGATCTCTTCATTGAGAATCAGATCACGAACATCGTCAAATTTCAACTTAGTACTTCCCGATGAGCTACTCACAGCTGTGACAGATGCATTCTAGCTTTCCGGTAGGGAAGACAAAAGTATTAATGCTCGTACTTCATCATCAAAATCAATGCTAAACCGAACTCAACTGGGTTGTCACTGTGCTGAGTTCATTGAGGTGTTAAGCTACCGATCCGCCTTCTACCATCCGCAAATTAAGCAACCACCTCATCAAATTAACTTTGTTTGAAGCTGATGGCTTCTCGTACATGCTTGAAAGAGCCGCCATAAGACTCGCCGTGGTCTTTTCTTTTGCTATGTTGAAAGCAATGTTGTGTGACAACGTTAGTCGGATAACTTCGAGAATTTTTCTATCTAGAAGAGCCCATTCTTCATCTTTTATGTCTTCTGGCTTCACACCCGAGAGAGGTTGATAAATGCTTTTTTGATATATATAGTCTTCTATTTGTATTTTTCAAAAGTCAAAATCTAAACCATTGAATTTTTCAATATTCATTTTTCCTTCTTCTGCCGCCATTACTAACAATCGAACCTGACTCCCACCGGATTGCTGTTTTGACAATTTTTGAAAATCACCGTGTTATTGAAAAACACCGTTGTGGACGAATTTGATATCGCTGACCAAATTATACTATTTTCGAAATTAACTATTCACGAATTCACTATTCACGTGAACAGTAACCCAACAAAAAAAATTGCCTAAATTAACAATCTGGCTCTGATACCAGTTGTTGGGAAAATAACGTCATATTTTCTCTTGTCTGATATGTGGAAGCAAAATAAATGCGGAATAAAAAACACAAGGTTTACGTGGTTCGGCAAAAATAAGCCTACGTCCACGGGGCTGCTGCAGATCTTTTATTGAAGGAAAATTATACAAGTGTTTACAAACACTGACAACACTCAATCTGAAAAACACTCAGAAAATTATACAACAATTTTCTCTCACTAGTATTTTTACTCTGATTGTACTGTGTTGATTTTTCTCTCTACAATTTGGTGTGTATTCTAAATGAAAAAACAATCTTATTTATAGGAAATTCTTCACGTAATTTTTGGCAAGAAAGTCTTCACCGGTGGCAAAAGTCTTCAACCTGATTTTGAAAATTTGGTGCAAATTTTCAAACATGCATTAAGTTTGCTAGCTTTATTTTTGACAAATTGATACCTAAATTTCTCCGGTGCATGTTTTGTCACGCCCCGAAACCGGGGTCGATAACACCGACGTTGATTCCAAACATTAATTCAAAATCAACAAGCCTCGTGTACTGAATCTATTTATTCCACAGAAAATAATAATCGTCTTTTACAATTGATATTACAAAATACAATTGTCTCGGATTAAATCAAATATGCGGAAGCATAAATAAAACTAATAAATTCTTGAAAGTTCTTCGTGGATCATCATCTCCAAAATTGTTCTTGTAATTCTTCATCGATCTCTACTTTTCGTCTTTGTCTGGGAGGGGAGGTAAGGGGTGAGTATTTGGGAAAATACTCAGCAAGTAGGGGCCGATTGAACATAGTAAAAATACATATATTTTCATAGCAGAAATCATTTTAAACATTTCTTTATCAAATTCATAGATCTTGGCATATAAACACATTAACACATATCTCCACATATTCACATATCGACTTATTGGATTCAAGATGTGGCTCCCGTGGTATAGCACTTTGCTCTTAATGATCGAGAGGTGGCTCACATGCATGTGGCACGTCCACATCATGTAGCACTTTGCCCCGCCGAATCAAGTGGTGTCTCATACACACGTAGCACTTTGCTCCGCAAGGTCCTTCGTTCATGATCATGTCACATACTTGTTTGATTTAAAAACATACTTTTCATAGGGTTGTTCAATCGAGATTTAAAGCATACATATAGTTTTGAAAACGAATGGAATCATAGCAAAAACCCACTTACATCGTTGGATAATTGAAGCATGTCGAGATGAGATCCGGGTTGAGAAAATGGTGAAAATCTCATCCTCTCTTCCTTGCAAGTTTTAATTCTTGTGTGTATAGTGTGTGATATTTTCGAAAAGCTAATTGTATAATAGAGGACTTTTTCTTTTCTTATGGCATGATATATAATGGGTTTTAATGTGGTGGGGTGGTTTAGTTTAGATCCACTTTTTTGGCACAAATTGGCAAGATTCAAGGTAGGTCATAAGGTGTTATTTTAATTGGATGCTAATAATTGTATATTCACTTCTTTAGCCTTCTAATGACAAGATTGGAGCTAAATAATAATTGGATGGCTTTATGATAATTGGATGCTAATGATGTGGCAATTAAGTGGGAATATAATTAGGAGTAATGTGATTCAATATAGGAGGATTTCAATTTGGATCCCTAAACTTTGGCCATATAATTGAATAAGATAATTGAATGGTATTGTCATGATTTGATCATGCAATTAAATGAATACCATTATTTGGGCATGGCACTTGAATGAGTCAATAATGAGGCAAAATGAATAAAGGATTTTGAGTGTTTAATGTAGGAGAATTATTTGACCAATACCAAAACTTATGCCCTTTAATGACATAATTTGAGCAAGGTACTAAATGTCATTAATGAGATTGAATGATAGCATTTGATAGAGTTGAATGAGATTAAATGGTGGCATGATTGAGTGGTACAATTGCATGACCTTGAATGACTAATGTTATGACTTTAGCAAGTCAGTGAATGACTCTCATGATTTGGAAAGGCAATTGATTAGGCAAATTTTCGGGGCTTCACATCCCTCCCTCCTTATTGGAAGTTTTGTCCTCGAAAATTGAGTCGGCTCGATCTTGATGAGACATTTATATTTCTCTCGCATCTTTTCTTCCGTTTTCCAAGTGACCTCTTTATACATATGGTTTGACCTTTGGACTTGGCGTATGGAATGGTCTTTCATCTCAGTACTTGATGCTTTGAGTCCACGTTCCAGATCGGAATTAGGTTCACTCATGTTTCCTTCGACAACTAAAGGTTCTACTTCGAGTACATGGTTTGGATTGGCAATGAATCTCCTCAGTTGTGGTACGTGAAATATATTGTGAATTTGGGATAGGCTTGGAGTGAGTGTTATTTTGATTCTGTTGGGACCGTCAATGTTGAAAGTAACTCGCTTAGGGTAAAAGTTTGCTCCAAATTTTGTATTGAAGTCGAGGCTCAAACGTGTAGCATATCCTCTAGGGTTTGAGTTGCCCTTTCGGTCTGACCATCGATTTGAAGGTAATATACGGTAGTAAAAGTCACAAGAGTACTTAACGGTTATTGAAAGCTCTCTCAAAGTCGCGACACAAATTGTGGGTCTCTGTTAGAAGCTGACGAGACTGGCTTCCTACATTCGCTGGTTTAATGTTTCGTCTGAGCTATTATCTAGTCGAACCAAGAACCAAATCTACAAGTATTTCTTCTATTGAACTTCTGTCATGTACTCTAATGAGATTATCTTAGCTTTAAGAAAGCGAATGAAAAGAGTTTCTAGTTGAATGAGTTTTCTTTGTCAAAATGATCAATGATAGGAGAAAAGTCTCTTACAAAGGTTGTTCAATACAATCCAAAATTTTCTTAAGGGGATGCAAAGTGAATGATCAACTTTTACGAGTTGAAATGATCAAAACAGTTACTACAAGAATTTGCAATGATGACATACATTATTCTAGGATACAATCTCATGAAAGAGATGAAATGAAAATTCCAAGAAGGTGGAAAGATAGAAAATGTATGTACTTTTGTGCATCAACTTAAAATAAGTTTTGCAAGATGATAGTCGAAAAATATTTGTTTGATATGAAGAAGATCAAGGCCATATCAAACTCAAGCAATCATGTGGTCTCAAAAATTAATTAATAAACAAATGATGTATCGAACTTTAATGAAGAACGATAACCACATTAACCAAAGAATAATTGGGTAAAATAAAACAACAATTTACTATGAAGGTCAGAAGTACTAAAACTCATTGAATGATTGTTTCACAAGTAAGGTATGTTTCAAACGAATCCCGACTATTTAAAGTAGATGTGATGTAAGAATAATTCCAAGATGGATTAATAGTTGGATAAGTATTTGTACAAATGAGGTTATCAACGAAAGAAATTTGAGTGTACAATGAATAGATTGAATAATTCTTCTAATGAAATAGTATGGTCTTATATAGGTTTGCCAAATGAAATATGAGTTCAAGAGGATATCATTAGTAAATTTGAAGGAAGACAAATGGTTTCATTGATCGAAATGAACTTTTATCGAATTTTGAAATGTGGGAAATAGATTTCTAATACCCTAAAAGTTTGAGGGACTAATCTATTATATCTTATTTCACCCAAATGATTATATCAATTTGAACCCAAAGTGTTATAATATATATCCAAGTTATGGAGATATATATACTTTAAATTATGTGTCCCAATATAACATGATGTACTTAGGCTCTAAGGATCTCAATAAGAATAAGGAGGACATGTCGTCGACTATGCGAGTTAGCCCGAGTTTTGAAATGAAATTTCTTGGAATTGGGTGAAAAATTTCAAAACAATCTCCATGATGAATCTAATAAAATATGAATTCGAATTTATTGAATGGTTTGAGAATGAAAATTCTCGAAGTTAGCCCAAGATTATAAATTCAAGAAATTGGGCGTAATACGAGTGGATTGAGTTCATAGTGATTACAAACAGAGGGATATAATGCGTAGGAGCGTAACCGAGGAATAACACAATTCGGGATACGCTCGGAAAATAAACTAAAATTGATTAATTAAACCGAGAGCTTCACGACAAAATCCTAAACAAAGAAATTCATTACTAGAATACCGAAGAAATATTTCTTATTGTTCTTATCACATCGCATACTACAAAAAAACTAGTCTACTGCTTCTCCGTCTCTTAAATCCTCTTCAATGTTTTCCACTACTAGAGGATTTTTTTCTCGAGATTTTCCTCTTCCATCAGCAAATTGATCATAGATTGCTTGTAGGCGACTTCATGTGCTAATTCATTCTTCTTGATTAATGGCAAAGGTCTGAACATTAGGTTTGTTCTCCCTTAGCTTGTCTGGAGGGGAGTTGTGGTCTGTTCTAGTCTTCTGTTTGTCTGCTTCCATACAATCCGCGATTTGGTGCCCAATCTCCCCACATTGGAAACAAGCTCCGCTCACTTTACGACATTTACGACTATGTACTGGTTTACAGATGAGGCACCTCTCGGCATTCTTAATAGGCAGATTAGACGTGGATCCCTTATGATGATTAATGGACTGATTTGGCCTTTTGATCTTCTGACCACTGTCGGAGGGCAGGTTAGGGGAAGGTCGCTTGCGTTTGAACTCCTCTTGGTTGTTGAGGGCGAACAACGTTCCTATGCTTGTTTCTGTCAGGTGCATGTTTGTAGTCTCGAGCATAAATTTGGGCCTTCAGATTTTCCAACTGCTGTTCCAAGGACTGATTCCTCGCAACTCCAGCTCTATGAAGTGCGTCAAACCTCATTATCTCCTCTAAGAGCTCCTCATTTGTGCGGCCATAGAAGTAGGAGGATTGGTGGGCATCCTGGTGCAAATGATCCAATATCTTGAGAAGCTCGGTCTTGTCATGTTTTTCACTAGACAAGGACTCCTTGATCTCTTCCATTTCGTGATCCAAATTTTGGATTCTATCGGACGTTGTGCAGGTCGTCATTACCTAATCCAAGAGAGGAGCGGTTAAGCCGACATATTATTATTTTTTTTTCTTTTACAATTTACTAAATGTAGATGATAGAGGATGTAGAGCAACAAATGCAAAGAATTTTAATTTATTTTATCTTATTGGGAATTAGGGCTCTATGGGACATTTTCGGCTTCAGAATTTGATCACTCGGGGTTTGGAATTGCAAAATTGTTAAGGGGCTTTTGATAAACATGTTATGAGGGTTCATAACCCAAATTTAATTTTAAAATGGCATTCGGATTGGGAGAAATCAAAGTCCAAATTTTTTGTGAATTAGGGTTCTTGGGGCGAGAAACACGATCCGAAATTGAGCATCTTTCCTTGTTTGTGATTTCGATTGGATATAGGGCTTTTGTTAGGAATTAAATTATGGTCAAACACTCGAAATTAATTTGAAATTTATGTTCAGATTGATGGAGAATTCGTTGGTCGAAATTTTTGTCATTTAGGGTTCTAAGGGGCGTGAATTGTGGTTCCAAATTGGGGTCCCTTCCTTGTCTGTAATCCGACGAAATCATAGGGCTTTTACTACTGGCATGATTTCGAGCAAGATCCCAAAATTAATTGGATTTTTGTGTTCGAATTGCCTAACAAATCAAATGCTGAAATTTCGCCAAAATTAGGGTTCTTGAGCGTGATTTTAGGTTCAAAATCGGAGGCCTTCCCTTATTGTTTATTTGAATTTTTCAGAGGGCTTTTGATATATACATCATGTGGAATATTTACCCGGAACTAATTAAAATTCTATGTTCGGATTAATGGAAAAACGAATTTGGTATTTTTTTCAAAATTTTAGGGTTCTTCGCATGAAATGCGGTCTGTAATTGTTGACTGAAACTCGAAATTAGTTTAGGGATTTTGTTCTACAAGTAATTTCGTTCACGGTGATGGGCCGCATGTCCGGTTACATGGCCGAAGGAGGCGATTTTGGGAAGTAGAGATTTTCGAACGGTTTTTGGGTTAGGTCGCGAATTGATCTGGAAAACGACGTCCATTGAAGCTGATACTTTGAAGGTGAGGTCGTCCCGTGGAGGCGCTCCTGGTTGTTGGTCGGCCGTCGTTTCTCCGGTGGTGGCGAGGTGGCGGCGGTGAAAACCTTAGTTCTAGGGTTTCGAATTTTTTTTTTAAAAATTTTCAGATTGTAATTTTATGATTCCCAACTTGTTTTTGATTCACTCAGTTGGTCTATTCGATCCGCGAATTATAATCTGGTATTTTTATCAACCAGAAATCTTTTCCCATCGGGATCATGGAACCAGGTTTTGCTCTGATACCACTAAAATGTCACGCCCCGAGACCGGAGCGCGTGACACCGGCTTTGATTCCAAACATTAATTCAAAATCAACAAGCCTCGTGTACAGATCTATGATAAAAACCAGTCTATTTATTCCACAGAAAATAATAATCGTCTTTTACAATTGATATTACAAAATACAACTGTCTCGGATTAAATCAAATACGCGGAAGCGTAAATAAAACTAATAAATTCTTGAAAGTTCTTCGTGGATCATCATCTCCAAAATTGTTTTTGTAATTCTTCATCGATCTCTACTTTTCGTCTTTGTCTGGGAGGGGAGGTAAAGGGTGAGTATTTGGGAAAATACTCAGCAAGTAGGGGCCGATTGAACATAGTAAAAACACATATATTTTCATAGCAGAAATCATTTTAAACATTTCTTTATCAAATCCATAGATCTTGGCATATAAACACATTAACACATATCTCCACATATTCACATATCGACTTATTGGATTCAAAATGTGGCTCCCGTGGTATAGCATTTTGCTCTTAAGGATCAAGAGGTGGCTCCCATGCATGTGGCACGTCCACATCATGTAGCACTTTGCCCCGCCGAATTAAGTGGTGTCTCATACACACGTAGCACTTTGCTCCGCAAGGTCCTTCTTTCATGATCATGTCACATACTTGTTTGATTTAAAAACATACTTTTCATAGGGTTGTGCAATCGAGATTTAAAGCATACATATAGTTTTGAAAACGAATGAAATCATAGCAAAAACCCACTTACATCGTTGGATAATTGAAGCATGTTGAGATGAGATCCGGGTTGAGAAAATGGTGAAAATCTCCTCCTCTCTTCCTTGCAAGTTTTGAATTCTTGTGTGTGTGTAGTGTGTGATATTTTCGAAAAGCTATTTGTATAATAGAGGACTTTTTCCTTTCTTATGGCATGATATATAATGGGTTTTAATGTGGTGGGGTGGTTTAGTTTAGATCCACCTTTTTGGCACAAATTGGCAAGATTCAAGGTAGGTCATAATGTGTTATTTTAATTGGATGCTAATAATTGTATATTCACTTCTTTAGCCTTCTAATGACAAGATTGGAGCTAAATAATAATTGGATGGCTTTATGATAATTGGATGCTAATGGTGTGGTAATTAAGTGGGAATATAATTAGGAGTAGGGTGATTCAATATAGGAGGATTTCAATTTGGATCCCTAAACTTTGGCCATATAATTGAATAAGATAATTGAATGGTATTGTCATGATTTGATCATGCAATTAAATGGATACCAAGATTTGGGCATGTCACTTGAATGAGTCAATAATGAGGCAAAATGAATAAAGGATTTTGAGTGTTTAATGTAGGAGAATTATTTGACCAATACCAAAACTTATGCCCTTTAATGACACAATTTGAGCAATGTACTAAATGTCATTAATGAGATTGAATGATAGCATTTGATAGGGTTGAATGAGATTAAATGGTGGCATGATTGAGTGATACAATTGCATGATCTTGAATGACTAATGTTATGACTTTAGCAAGTCAATGAATGACTCTCATGATTTGGAAAGGTAATTGATTAGGCAAATTTCCGGGGCTTCACATGTTTTGTCAAACTTTGTTTTGTCCTTTTTGTTTATTTTTCTTCTTGTGGTGGTTGGCCCAACATTGACTAATAATAACATGAGATTAATTATTCAAGAACGGCTCGCGCTAACCCTCTCTCTTTTTCTGTGGATGACAATTCTTCATCATTTCTCTGTTGATGGGTCAACAGATGGATTGTTGACGGACAAATTTCTCGTTTTCTTTTCTATTTCTTTTTTGCCACAATGCATATTCTGGGAAGAGTTGGAAGAGGAATTCCTAATTCTTATACGAAGTTCAAAAAAGAAAAGAAAATAGGAAATCAATGTGATAAATGAAAATTTTAGCACTCCTATAATTAGAGATGGCAATATGACGGATCTAGACCCGAACCCGCATTGAACCCGCCCCGCCAGGGTGGGTCTAGACCCGCTTCAACCGAGTTTGGAAGCGGGCCAGGGCGGGTCCTGAGATTGGCCGAACCCGCCGCGGACCCGCCCGCTTTACATTTTTAATTTTTTAAAAAAAAAAATTGATATTTATTATACATTTTACTCAAACCAACAACCCAGAAATACTCGCTTTTATGACTTCAGTCTCAACATCTGCAACATGAATCTTACAGTTTGGTATGGATATAAGAAAATTCGCATGTATAAAACTCCTCGCTGTCTGAGAAAAACAAGCAAAAGCATATGTCAAGCAAGAAAGTGGGGCTATATGTTTGATGTAAATGATAGTCGGGCTCGTGATTCTGTATATTTTATCTCTTACGAGATCGTTGTGATTAGAGCTTCCGATCCATGTTCCTATTAAAGAGCTTAAAGCAAGAGAGATTGAAGCTAAGGAAGTTGCTGCAGATATGTTTGCTCCAATTAGGCTACTGCTTGTCCTCTCTCCTTGGCTTCAATCTGCCGATCAAAACGGCAGTTGTAAAACAGGTAATGTACATGATTTAAGTCAATCCATAAAATTTTCTGAGTTGTGGAGAGAAATGAGGGCTTGATCATTTCTCCAGACCCTTTACTAAAATCGTCACAGATTTATAATCTTTCAATCTAAATTGTATTAATTAATCAAAGGCAGGTAAATAACAGGTTGTGACTTGCAAGATTCTTTGAACCCAAGCCTTTCTATTGTAATTTTCGTAGCCGATGACAGTGGTTTGAGAAAGTTCGATGCATCTGTGGAGATGGAACACATGGTATCCAAGCATGATGAGTAAACCATTTGGAACTAAAACAAAATCCTAGTAATCTTTCTTTCATATCTGCCCCATTCTTTCTTTAATCCCACAAGGAGAAGCACTTGTTCTTTCAATAAAGTGTAGATGAATCTTTATTAACCGAGAAGATGAGTATGTTTGAGTAGGTCCAAATTTGATTTATTTCCACATAAAATAATATATCTGTGAGCCGCGTTTGTTAAACTAAGCATGGTCTTACATTGTTTAATAATATTTCTTTCGCCAAAAAACCTTTATTGGTTCGTTTGAACGTCAAAATTTGCATGAACTTTAGCGCTGTGGGATAAGTATCAACTTATTCCATTTAAGCACAGGAAAGTTGAAGTCATTACTGCTCGTGTGCATTGTCAAGAGCGGTTACTTCACTTGATGAGCTGGGCCAAGAATTCTAGAAGGCACCTGTGGATGACTTGTTGACTGGTTGGAGAGATGGTTGCTAAACTGCTAAACCGATAAAAGGATTCATACCGTTATATAAAGGGCCGAGGCTAAGAGGCAGAGTGAGGCAGCGGAAAAAATGAGAGATACACAAGAAAGATAGGAGATGCTTATCAGTGTGATTCTTTGAGTTTTTTGGAGAGCAAAAAAGTATGAGTGATTCCCGAAATATGAGAGGGAACTATGTACTGTAATGTTTTTGTATACTCTAAAGAAAATCAATGAAATGGCCTCCCGTGGTCATCACAAGTTTTCTGTCATTTGATCATATTCGCATGTGGTGAAGTGATGAAGAATAGAAATCAATTGGCTGTGCACGTGAGTTTCTTGATCGGGATTGGATTTGAAACAATTCATAACAAGTCCTAAATACAATTTCAAATTAATCAACAAAGATAATAACTCATTCGCTGCTTCTGTTTCCATCATGTGCTCTGTGATGCAGCTCAAACGAATTACTGACAGCCTTTTTTCCATTATCAATCTTCTTGGATAAACCATGGCTTCCTCTAACAGGAGCATACTGATGCAGAGGAGTCGTATTCCGATCAACATTAACCAAAATCACCACCATAATCACCGAGCAACTAAACATCGGTATAGGACCGAAGATCCACAGCAGCAAATTGGTGGCAAAATACAGTGATCTTATCCCAATCAACCAATAGTTACTCCCCTTTATCACCTCTTTTACCACACAAGTTACCGGAACGTCGTTATTAGGCATGCTGATGAGGAAATTGGCATGAACGAAGTGCCTAGCTGTTTGAACAAAACAGGCAAAAGCCACCAAGAAACAAGAAAGTAGAGATATGTACTTGATGAACAGTATGGATGAAGTTGTGCTTCCATATATTAATTTGTTTGTGAAGATACTTGTCTGATTCGAAGTGGAGCTTCCGATCCATGTTCCGATTATGGAACCAAGTACCAGACAGATTGACGAAAGTGCTGTAGCTGCTGTTATATTGATGCTGATTACTGATATTGCAGGCCCTTTATCCTTCGCCTCCATCTGATTAAATAAATTTAAGAAAGTGAATGCAAGCCCTTTAAAACTCACGAGGAATTTCAATCCAAAGCAACAAGATATGTTGAAAGTACGGAGATTAAAGAAGGGGTTTTAATTTCTTACCAGATACATTCTTTCAACCCAAGCTGTCTTATTATGATTCTCGTATCCTATGATTGTGGTGTGAGGACATTTTAGGTATCTGTAGAGAAGGGAGAGATGATAAGCAAACATGAGGAGAATCCCAAGTGGAGCTAAGACCATATCCAGGTAATCCTCCTTCCACAGCGCCATTATTCCTTAACTCTTGCAAAATTCTCTGATGATTGGCTATTCAGCCACTGCTGAATGATATGAATGAACCTTATTCTGCGAAATCTGCAACCTTCGACTAATTCTCAGGCATCTTTGTTATAGATTTCTTGAAAGTAGATTCAATTTTTTTTAAGAATAATCGTGTGAACAAAACAGGGCATACCTTGAAATTTTGATTTCAGATCAGGAGCGGCCCCACTGCTCATTTGTTGTTTTTTAGATGATTACTTGTATCGCTTGCCTCAAGATGCAAAATATTTTAAAAGAATAATAACTTCCATACAGACACATTGATATTATAACACTGCTTGGTTGGATTATACTTCTGTACAGAAATGAGAACTCACTTTCATTGTCCAGCGATAATGTGAAAAGAAACCAAAAATCTTAATTAGGGAAAATGAAGTTAAGTGCGGCGACAATTATTGTTGTGGTAGGATGTTGCAAGATAAAGAAATTATAATGAGGATATATATAAGTTTTTTTTGTCAAATTGTGATAATTAAACCATCTCCCTCAAGTATCGTGAACGACGAGATAAGTAATTTAATGATTAAAATTATGAGATGTTGATAAGTTATATGATATTTGGTATGGTTTTAATTGTGGGTTCATTTTATTTGTTTGGTATAAAGACTAAAATGCCTCGAAAATTTGAATGTCAAATTTGGCGGAATATCAAATTTCGAAAGGAATTTCAAATTTTTGACATTATTTTAAAGGAATAAGTTGAAATTTTTTATAGGAATTTCAAATTTTGAAATAGTAATACTATATTTATTATTTAATATATTTTTGTTCTATTAATAATATTTAAGTTATTTTACTGAAAGTACCGCGTTTATCGCTATTCTATTCCCTTGAATGAATGGAGTCATGGACATGAGTCCACTGTACAACGTGGCTTCGGCCCGAAAAATGAGTCCAATGAACAAAATGTACGATATTGAATAAACATTTACAGTAAGGTCCAGGTCAAATGCTAAAGAGGCTATATAGAAAGAAATCGATAATACACCTCACCTTAATATGAGCAATGAAACAGTTCAGCAAGAATCGCCGACCAGAATTTCGCCAAACTCGTCGCGCCGGCAAAAATGTGAAAAGTTATATATATCATTTTATTATAAAGTGTGTTAAAATTAGATAAATATGATTCGGTAATTTTTTTTAAAAGAAAAAAACCAAACATGGACAAAAAATTAATCTTAAGATAAATAAACTCTAATCGATCAAACACACCCTCGAGGGATGATATATCATTGATAAACTAGTCCAAAGTAACAGGTCCTGAGATAATTTCTGGCTTTTTAAACTTCCAATCAAAAGTGAGATTGATTGCTAACCAAACAACGCCTTAAATTAATATACCTCAATTTGTAATTTATAATACATGTATATACACACGTATATAATACACTATAAATGGATTTATATAAATTTAATTTATGACTTCAAAATTTTATTTTTAATAGTTTTAGTAACTTTTTTAAAAATTTGATAAATGGCTCTCTTGTTATTGGATACGGTTAGTCTTGTTGGATGAGGTAAATCCGTTAAAAGCCCTACCAACCAAAATCTATAAATTAATCCTGGATATGTGAAGGCTGGAACTAAGTCACGTAATCCTTCTACCACTTTCCACATATTGGCACTTCGGTCGCAATCTGACGAATTGAGTTTGTGTGCGTTGCTTTAAGACAAATTAAGATTTTTCAATTCGTGCATTAAGATTTTCTAATTCGCGCACTAATATTTTATTATTCGTGTAGTAAGGTTTACTAAATCGTACACACTAAGGTTTCATAAATCTTGTTAAACCTTTTTAATTCTCCAAATTTTCTTTTATTATTATAGAAAAAAAAATCTCTAATTTTTGGTTCAAACGAATTTTCATAGTTTCTAGCGGCTTTGGGTTGGTAAATTCTATTATATGGTAACTAGATAAATAACTAAGTCACATAATCATTCTATCATCATCCGCACGATTGCTATCTCGCACTGATAATCCGATCGTAACTATTGTTAAACATTCTTAATTCTTCTAAAGAAATAGAAAGGGAAAAGAAAAAGAAAAAAAATTGAAATTTAGATTATTAGATTATCAAAACCCCAATTAAAGATTTTATTTGATATTATTATCATATAAATTATCATTTTGTTAAGTTATTTTGGAAGATGATTTTTTGAATAATAATATTTTGCTAAGAACGTTGTATTGTAATGATATTAGAATTATCTAAGTTCGGTGAAATATGATGTATATTAGGTATGTTTAAATTTATTTCATGGATATATATATATAGGCGTTCTAAGGCGCACTAACACTCAATTTTTTTAAAAAATTAAAGAACTTGCACATGTACACTCGCCCGCATCCGTATCCGCCCACGCATCAAACTTATATGACCTAGGGCTGGAATTGATCTGTAATAGATGGGTTGGTTCATGATAAGTCCGCTAAGAATATATTGTGCCTAATCAGGACTCTACCTTTTACAATGCATGGGCCTGCTCAATCAATTAGGTTTAATTATGGGAAAATTACGGGTCGGTACACTTTGGTGAAACATAATCTATCCTAGTCCAGCGAAAAAACATTAGTTGACATAAGTCCATTCTAGGTTGAAATGACCATAATAACCCCATGTGGTCCATGTGGTCCAAGCGGTCCACGCGGTCCAACCAATCTTTAATAAAATTGCATTCTTAGCCCTAGAAAATGTTTAAAGAACAAAATATGCCACAATATACTATTCATCATCGTTTTCATCCTAATATTTATCAAACAGAAACATTATATGAACATGAGATCCTTCAGTTTCTGTCATCTCGAGATGAATCCCAAGAGCATACTTTTGCAAAGGACTCACGGTTTATATAACGTTCGTCTAATTATAATTCAACCCGATTTGAAGATCATGTTAAAAATAAATAAAAGGCCCAACATGCTTTCGTATTACAATAAAATTTTAGCAAACTGAAAAATACCATTTTGACCATAACGGCACCGGGTGAGGTGGGTCGCAACTTCCACCAGTCGAAAACTTACTGCCTCCAGACCGTTTTACGAATGGCTCCTCACCATCCAACCTCAGCACACGGGCGAGGTTAGTCTGCCAGTTATCCGACTCCTTCAGAAACCGCACAGCACAACCCTAATTCGTTTCCTACCTTAGGGCGTAAGGTATATTCAAGATATAAAAAAGATTTAAAGAAATCTGGGAGATAGCTGGGCAACAGCCTTATTTTTATTCTGGAATACTTATAACATCTATTACATTAAAACGTCTCCTTTTGGGAGGAGACGGACTTGTTTAGCCTCTCATAAAGATGAGGCTTGACTCAAGAACACATAAACTTAAAACCAACAGAACAATATTACAAACGATAACAAAAGAAATAAAAGAAAGAAAGATTACCAAGCTACGAAAGTTGAAATATTACAAAGCTTGGAGACTCTAAATTATTCTCAGAAAACTATGGAGAATTTTCGATGTCCTTAGCTTCCTGAATGAGTGCCCTTATATAGGCATGAATCCGGACTTCAAATGCGGATTCCAAAGCTTGATAATTGTTGAGTGCGCATGTGAGTGCGCCTTAACTTTCACGTGGTCTGGCATCTTGTCCGGTTGTGCCAACTTTTCTCGTGAGTGGTCCATTATGTTTTGTCTGAGTGCGTTTGAACAGTATCCGTACTAACTTCTAATGGTCCACCTATTTTCCTTTGTCGGGGAATCTTTACATTAGTGGTTTTTGTGGTCCCCGAGCTTTAGGAAAACGGGCTCTCTTGTCAGCAGGTCTTTTGTCTTTTCCTGCCTCTGATCTGTCGGGTTTGGATCGGAATCCTTTCCCGAACTCTGGTTCTTTCTGCTCCGGGCATGCTAGGCAGATATGATCAATCCATCGGCCAATGTGTGCCATATTGCAGAATTTCCGGTAAGTCTCCTTTCCTGCCGGAATCTTGTTCTCCCAAAGAATTCTTCTCTTGGTTTCAAAGAGTTCTTCGGCAAATCTCGTGGAGGTTCCTGTCATGGAATTCAGCAAGAAAGTTCCATTGGCTGAATTCTGAAAGAACTTGAATGTGTATTTGACTTTGTCCATTTCAGTTAGACAAACCCAAAGACCCCATGCTCGTCTCGTTGAAACTTCATCATCTGTGATAGTTCCCGCTAAAATTGGAATTCCTTCTGGTAGCGCCATTTTTATATTTTTCAGGGCGTTTCCATCTGGTCTTCTCAGCTTGATAAAATGAAAAGCTTCAATGAAGCCTTTCTTTGCTGGTTCTGGAGCAGCACTGAAAAAATACAACTCCAAGATATCACCTCTGGCCAAATGTGGATTATTGGCCCAAGTCTCGTATACAGCTTCTCTGATCCATTTTGCTAATTTTGAAATTTCAGAGAAGGCTGGTGCCACAGTATAAACCGAAGCCAGAGCTCCGAAATTATACCATTCCTGAACATCATTTGGATGGCTGCCTGGTTTCATCCAAACTCTCGGATATTTTCCGGAGATATCAACTATTGATTTTTCTGGGTTGATACCTCGCCTGGTAATTAGTTTCTCCCAAGTGCGCTGGTAATCCTGCATAGGTGAAGAAACTAAATCGTCATTAGTTTGAACCTTAGACTTGCCAGTCATTGGCCTAAGATTCAACTCTCCCTCTTTTACCCCAGAGGTGCTGGGTTGACTTGAAGGTTCGGATTGTGATGACACCTGACCTTCAACATTCGCTTCAGCTTGTACATCCTCAAGGAATGCATCATCTGAAGCACTCGTGACAGGGGTACTTGAATCCCTTGCCTCCGGGTTAGATGAGCCCCATTCTCTAAACACTTCTTTTTGCACTGTTGAAGGTGCTGCCTGAAGTATAGGCCCTTTCAAGACTTCAAACAAACGTTCGTGGTCCCGAAAGCATGCTCGTATATGATCAGTAACAAGTTCCTGATCTGCTCGTTGAAGTCGTCCCGCGACCTCTGCATTGAGACAAAGAGTCCCAAAATCTCGTTCCAGGATCTCCAGGTTTTCCCTGAGATTCCTAACTCGCTTGAGGGTATCGCTAGCAATGTGTCCCTCCATCTCGTGTTAAGAAATCTGCAAGAATATTTTTATCAGATTTCACAATGACAATATCATAATCATAATATTGGCATTCAGCTTGCCATCTTAAAAGTCTAGCCTTTTCTGGTTTTGATTCAATTTTATTTTTTAAAAAGGCTTTGACACTCGTATTATCTATTTTTAAGATAAATTTCTTAGCAAGTAGGAAAAGTGGCCATTTCTTAAAAGCCTTTCGAACAGCGAAGAACTCTTTCTCATTGATATGCCATCTGATAACTTCGTTGTTATCAAATAGCCCACTGCAATATCTGCATGGCACTTCTCCTTCTGGTGTAATTTTCATGAGAACTGCCGCCCACCAATGATCACTAGCATCTGTGTATAATACAAGTTCATCCTCGTCGTTTGGTATTGCAAGCTTTGGTAGCTGCCTGCAAACCTCCTTCAGCTGTCTGACAGCTTGTCTATGATCGTCATTCCACTCAAATTTAACATCTTTTTTGAGTAGCGGACTGAACACCTTCCTGTGGTTTGCTAGATTGTTGATAAACATCCCAGCGAAATTAACAACTCCTAAAAAGCTCTGAAGTTGTTTTAAATCCTTGAGGTCATCCGGATATCCTTGTACTTTTTCAACAATATGATTTTGCAGGATGATTCCAGATTCATCGATCTCAATTCCAAGGAACTCGATCTGTCTTGTAGCAATTACTGCTTTCTTTTCGGAAAGCGCCATCCTTCCTTGTAACAAACGTCTGAAAAGATTTCCAGATGTTTAAGATGTTCTTTCATGTTTTTTGACGCTATGAGGATGTCGTCAATGTACACGAACATGAAGCTAAAATAATCCTTGAAAAGATTATCCATCTTCCTCTGATATATCTGGGGAGCATTTGCTAATCCCATTGGCATGACATTCCAGATATAATGTCCTTGTGGTGTGGAGAATGCCGTGAATTTTCTGCTTGCTTCCTCCATTTTAAGCTGGTAGAACCCAGACTTGCAATCGAATTTAGAAAACACTTTGGCATTCTTTATACTATTTACCAAATGTTCTCTGCTTGGGATAAAATATCCGTCGAACTCCAAGATTTCGTTGATCCCTTTATAGTTGATCACCAATCTCGGCTTTCCTCGTTTAATTTCTCCATGATTCCTTACCAGAAATCCTGGGCTGCTGTATGGAGAAATACCTGCTGAGATTAACTTAAGGTCAAGATGTTCCTTAAGTATGATCTGCATATCCTTCCGATCTTCCTAGTTCATGGGGATCGGCATGTACCTAACAAACTCATTTTCTTTTCCAGTCTTCACCTTCAAAGTAGCTCTGAGCTCATTTTTGTTCCACCATGCCAGTGGAATCCTCGTTGTAGTTCCTACGAATCTTCCTTTTTACATCCTCTAGAGTGATTCGCTCTTCGAGGGTAGATTCAGGTTGTGTAACTTCTTCTCGTAAAGTATTTTTTAGTAGCAACAGGGTTTCTGGAGTTACTCTTTCCTCATCATGTTCTTTGAAAGACATGATATTAACCCAGTCAAAAGTTTGTGACTCCCTTTCACTAGGACCTTGTTGTCGGAACTGAAGAATTGCCTCTCCAAATTTCCGCTGATCTTTCATCTTTGGGTGTCGAAGTTTTCCTTCATCACCACGCTTGTTGCGAAAACGAATAGGGAATTTTCTGTGAAACGCCTCCCGTAATCGTTGTACCATAATCTTATGATCACATAGAGTTGTGAAAATAAGTCTTCTCGTTTCATTCTCTTGAGTGAATGTCTTGAACGTCTGTAGGAAATTTTTTCCTAACAGCATATCTGCACCGGTATCATGGAAATATATAGGTGGAGTTTTGACTTTGTACCATGGGGTACCGCCTGCTCCGCCGATAATTATTTCCGCTCCTTGGACGCCTTCATTAAGAATAAGGATCCGTTTGGAAAAGTCTCTTCCGGCAATGGCTGGTAATTTCTCACCAACGTCTTTGGGGAAGATTTCTCGCTTGGCAGTGCATATTCCCGCTCCTGAGTCAATGTATGCTGCAAAATATTCTGCCCTGTACTTCTCGTATAACATCCCAATGGAGATGTATATGGAGAATGGACTGGTGGTCATCTGATTCGATATCTTTTTCCTTCCACCGTGAACTCCATTCCATCTTGCAATCTTTCCCAAGGTTTATGTTCCTCGAGAAATTCAATCCCTAGAATAAGATGTTCGGGGATTCGTCCGGCAATTCCTTCAATTGTGAGATTAATTTCACCAATTTGAAGGTTTCCTTGAAATTTGCCAACTGTAGGTTGTTGCAAATAATATAGGACATCGCAGGGGAAGATATTGTGCTTCTCGGTGATGTCAAAAATTATCTGCACTTCTCTCCAGCCTTCTGGGCATTTCAGCTTCCCTATTGTTTGGAATACATCAGGAACTTTCTGAATTCTGCTTGAGGCTGCCTTCTGTTTTTCCCCTGGATAGTTGCTGATTAACCTATCCTGTTGGAAAGACATCCTTCTTGACTCGATCATGAGGCTCCTGCTTCTGTTCAGAACAGGTTGATCTTGTATCCTCATGTCGATATCTCCTATTGTCGGAGTATCAATGATGTCCGGCAATACTGCTTTGGCGAAGTCTTCGAAGATTCTGGGGACTTCGATGAATTCCTTTCTCAAGAATACCTCGGAATGATGAGTATTCGAGAGTGCGTATGACACCTTGTAGGTGATCGAGTAAGGCCTGTTCCCTTCTTTCATCAAATCTTCTCTTTTAAAATCTTGATGAAGAGTGAGAACTTTGTTGAAGTCTCGATCTCCTAAATTGTATGCAATCCTCGGATAGATGTTGAAGGCCATCTTTCCTGCATACAGATTTCCTGCCCCTGCTCCCAAACAAGAATCTTTGAGGTTCGGGATTCTCTTGTCAAAGATTGCCAGGTTGAGGGGCGAATCAATTCCTTCTTTGAAAGTTGCCTTGATGATTACTCGAATGGCTCCAATATGAATCCATGAGAGCGTGTTAGCAACTTCTCTTTTGACCTTGTTCTTAATCTCCTGGATTTCCCTGTAGGGGATTAACTGCATCTCAATCTGGTTTCCCGTGAATTCCATTGGGATCGCAAATTCACCTGTTGTTACCCTATGGATAATCTGGTGCTTCCGGCTACGAAGACCAATCATATCCATGGCTTTTACCATTGCTCCAATTGTAAATCCATCATACATTTGAAGCTTTGGCTCTTCTTTCATGATCCTCATAAGGGTTTTATGAGAAACAGTGGTATGCGAGAAAAACCCCGACGGCTCTTCTCTAATCACGTGCTGAAGGAACTCTCCTTCACTCTGATTCTGAGCTAGATTCCCCTCCATCCTCAGAATAGATCTCTTCTTCATAGATACTTTCATCTGAGGGAATATCCTCAAATTGATACACCTGTACCAAATCCTGAAAATAGACAGCATCCTCAAATTTCTTGGTATGCTCGAACTGTTTGACTCCCCGGCTTTGGTTTTCTGGACAATCTGTAGAGATATGTCCTCTTGCTCCGCATGTCCAGCAGTTACAATCTCTGAAACTCTCATTTGCACGGGTAGGTGTGCGTCTGAAAGTTCTCTTCGTTGGTGCCCTGCTAGAACTTGCTTGATTAGAACCTGTCAATGAGATTCTACTTCTTGTTGGTCCAGACCTTTGCCCCGATCTATAGCTTCGGGCTTTCTGCTTTGACCAGAACTTTCTAGGTCTCCATGAAGACCTACTTTTTCTTTAACCACCTCCTCGGGCATACGGTTGACTTCTGTGCTTCTTTAACTTGCGCCTTTGTGGGTAGTTCCCAATGATTGTAGGGATATAATTTCCCGTACAACAAAGAGGAGCCATTTTGTTGATTCCTCTGAGCTTCTTGAAATTTTTCTGGAGCTTTGCTTGGTAGCACCACTCTGCCAGCTTTACTTTGAGAAATGACATTCTCCTGGACACCGTCTCGATTGTATGCGGTGTATACTCCTGGATAAGCATTTCTCTCCATGGGCTCGGAATTTTGACAAAAAAACAGCTCCGCTGCATCGTTTTCCGCTATCTTCGACTTCCATCGATACTCTGTAAAGAGTTTGATGTATTCATCTACATAGCAGATGTCATGTAGTTCTAGGCTAATTAGAGCTTGTCTGTATTTCTTAGCCTTTTCTTCCTCCATTCCCTCGAAGTAGCTTATTCCGATGAAACATATTTTGAAGAATCTCGCCATCTTGTCCACGATCTCTTTCAGGAACTCTCCGGCTAGAACTTCTTCCTTGGTTCCCGGGTCTCCGAGATCCCAGGCAATCTTGACTGATCCTTCCAGACTCATTTTTAGAAGTAAAATGAATCCTTCATTGCCTAAGTCAAGTGTTCCTGCTGCTATTCTCATTGCTGAAGCCCATTCATCAATAAGAAGTTCTCTGTTTTTTAATCCAAATTATCCATGTTGAGCATAAGTCCATATGGATGGATTGGATCTAGCTGTGACTTCCCATATGGCGTCTGATGAATATCTGGCCTTCGGGAACGGTTCCTTGTTCCTACTGGGGGATCCAAAGTTGCTGAGGTGAAATCATCCCTGTGTGGCATACTTTGGTCTCCTTCGGGTGGATTGTGTGACCCGAAGCTCTCTTGTGGTGGAGGTCTTTGTACAAGCTCTCCTGTCTTGATTTCTACGAGATTTAATCCCGCAAATGAATCAGCAAGATCCTTAGATCTTCAAGATCCCGTAGATCTTCCAGGTTGATTCTTTCCATTACTTTGTGGGAAGTATGGGTTCTCCTCGTAGGACTGCAATCATTTTTTCAGACTCAGTTAACGGCCTTCGGACCTCCTCTGCTTTCCCCTTTTGGTGTAAAAGGGGTTCTGTTCCGTAAGATGGTGGCAACCATCCTCCTTTTCTTCTTCCTGTAGGACTGGGCCTTGACTCCAATTCCTTTACTCGGGATTGAACATCTTGAAGGTTTTCAAGAATCTCCTTCTGATGTTTAATCATGGTCTCCATCTGACTCTGGATCTGATGGATTTGTGTAGGGATATGGTATTGAAGATATCCATAGCGCTGCACTGTCTTTTGGATCTCTCTAAGATCTTGGAAAATCTTAGAAGAATCGGGCTCGATTTCTCGAAAGGTTGGCTCACCCATCTTATTCTTCCGGTCCGGACCCTGTTGGATCATTGGGGTCTGGTACAACGTCCTCGTGTTCAGGATGATTGTCCTCCTGAAGTTCGGCTAACTGGAACTGAAGTTTGAGGTTCACTTGATGAAGCCTCTTTGCCATCCTTTCCAATTTCTTGTAATGATTTATGCTTGGAGTGCATAAACCGGTTCCTCGTAATTGTTTCCACTTATGGTTGAAGCGTTGAGCTTCTGCCATATGCTTTTGATTTAGTTTTTCCAATTTCTGGAAATACCACCTGTAAGAATGACACTTCGAACAAACGTTCGGGTCCATATTTTTCTTGAATCGTCTCCTCCGTATAGGTTACAAATTAATATTCAAGATATTATCTTAGTATTTCCAGAATAAACCTAGGCTCTGATACCATTTTTGTGCAAAGGATCGCAAAACACGGGGACTTGTAAAAAGACGATGTTAAATGTTGCTTTTTATAAATATAAGGATATAAAAGATAATTAAATATTATATATAGACTTCTTTGTAATTTAAACAAAAGCCTAAAGGATAGAATGCAATATATCAAACTATTGAGGGGTAAAAGAGTCATCATAAAACACCCAATTGATTTGAAAATTTGAAAAGTGGACTTATTTCAACACAATTGTTTCCAATTTGGCTTTTTATGCACTAAGATTTTTTCTCAAGACTTAAGTAGATTTTGTGTCACCAAAGTGGACTTCCATGTAATTTCCCCTTTAATTATTGTTCATTGTAGATAACACATCAATATGTAGTAGGCCAACTTGAATTATATATATATATATATAGGTCATTTTATTTTAGGAAATGGCAGACACAGTCAGTACCATAAAATGATATGATTTGACTGTATTGAAATGTATTTTATAATACTATAGAATTTTGAATAATTGTTTTGCTGTTTCCAACGTTAAACATCACATGTTTTTACAACTTTTCATTGGATCACAAGTATTCCAATGTTCATATTATTATTTTGAGAACAGGCTGTCCTGTCAACATATATGGACACATTTGCAATTTGCTTTTTTTCTTAATTTATCTTATCTTATTAAATAAAAAAACATAAACCAATCACATTAAATTAATTCATAAATAAAACTCAAACCCAGATCTATTTTCCAAATTATTTAACACTTTTTATTGGTCAAATGTTTTTTAATAAATAAAAATAATAAATGTTGTGCTCAATAAGAAAATTACAATAAATATTTTTTGTTAACAGCAATATGTGATATCTTTAGGATTTAGGCGTTCCCGAAAACAATAAACTAATGTGTGAAAATTCAAAAATTAACCGTTCAATTTGAGAACAGCTCGGACAAAGTTAAAAGTACAACTATTTTAACTTTGGGGAAAATCTTACGGCTTTGAGGAAAGTATTTGAAATGCATTTGGCCCATGGCGACCACGTTCTACCGTTCCAAGCCTTGGTCGCCCTAGGCAGGACGTGTGCTATGTCCTATGGGTGACCGAGTTCTACCGTAGCCAAACCTCGGTTGCCCCAGGCAGAATGTGTGCCATGGCCCATTGGCGATCGAGTTGTATTGTGGCCAATCCTCGTTCTCCCGAGCATAATGTATATCATGGCTTATTAGCGACCAGGTTTTATCGTGGCCAAGCCTCGATCGCTCTAGGCAGAATTTGTGCCATGTCCCGAAGATTGAAACTTTATTTGAAAATTTGGGATTAGATCAGCAATATGCTTGCAATAATGTAGTTCTCAAAGGAACGAAGGACTAGGTGAAATGTTCATATGTAATCCTATTAATGTCAAGTCAAAGAGAATTACAAATGCTCAGATAGTACAACGAACAAAAAGAAAAGAAAAGGAAATAGGAAAGTTAAAAAATCAAGTAAGTTGTATTTTATTTAAAACACACTATAATTATTTTTTTTATAAGAAAAAACGCTAACCAGTTCATTTTTATTGTTTTTTCCTTACTCATACAATTTAGAAGGGAATTTCGTCAAAAGAAAAGGATAAACTTCATAAAAAGCAAGCAATGCCCTACCACCACAAGATCCTATTGCATCAAAATTTGCATCTCAATTTGGAGCCAATTCAATACATTCACAATATCCATATCAATGGGTGAATTCAGTTTTAATTTATGTTATACGTGTAGTAGAACGAATTTGTTCTCATATCTATTTGGAAGTCATCGTTCATCACTAGCCGAAAATATGTTCAACGCTTTTGGAGATCATCATTCATCACAGATAGTAGAATTGTTAAAAAATTTGGAGATCATTATTCATCACAAGTTTGAAATAATTTCGAAGTTAAGGAAAGCAATTTACAAGGTTGTATTCAATTCTTTTGTACGTTTGTGTCTTTAGGGCAACTCTGGTAATAATTGAAGTTTTCAAGTGATTGAAGTGCATTGTTGGTCATTAAGATATGGAAAATGAATCTTGGATCTCATTAGTATTTTTTGACTTGTGTTCGGTTTTGGTTTTTATTTATAAAGATTGATATCTAATGTAATGAATCAAATGTGGTGCAAAGGTTGTTTAAGTAGTATTCTTATAGATTGCTTGTCTTATGTTTGAGGTGACCATTGTTTTCCCACAGAAGAACTCAATCGCCCAGGCCATGCCTTGCATATGGACTGGGACAACTATGCCTTACCATTGTAGAACCCGGTTGCTCGGGCTATGCCTTGCATTCTGCCTGGGCGACTGATGCCTTGTCACGGTAGAACTCGGTCCCCCAGGCCATGTATTGCATTGTGTAGGGGCAACCGATGACTTGCCACGGTACTGTCGCATAATTTTTCTAAAATTATGATATTTTAATCCAAAATATGATATTCTATTTTTATTTAGTGTCACAGAAGAACTCAATCGCCCAGGCCATGCCTTGCATATGGACTGGGACAACTATGCCTTACCATTGTAGAACCCGGTTGCTCGGGCTATGCCTTGCATTCTGCCTGGGCGACTGATGCCTTGTCACGGTAGAACTCGGTCCCCCAGGCCATGTATTGCATTGTGTAGGGGCAACCGATGACTTGCCACGGTACTGTCGCATAATTTTTCTAAAATTATGATATTTTAATCCAAAATATGATATTCTATTTTTATTTAGTGTCCCAGTAAAATAATCAGTTTCTAAATGGTAACTTGTCAAAGATAAGTCATCGAATAGTAATTGAAAATTTGTTCTCCGACAAATGTGAGCATGACCTTACTGTTTTTTTTACTTTTACCAATGTACATTTTAACACTATGAAAAATATAAAGTGACTTGCACATAGCCGCTTATCGGATCGATCCGGTTTTGGTTCCGTCCTGAACCGGATCTATTTGGTCTGAAACCGGTAAGATATCGATTCCGGAACGGTAGAACCGTTACAAAAATACAGAGGTGAAATTACATTACTGGTTCAAAGAAATGGGAGAACATTAACTTAACATTACACTAACAAAAACAAGCAAGCATCCTCGTATTTTTATCATAAAACAACCTAAAAATCAGCAAAATTTACAGACAAGAAACATAGTTTGGAAGTAAAAACTACTGTGCACCTAAGCCGAAAAAGATTCCTTTTCGTGATTTGTTGCCAGCTCAGCTCAAAACCCGACCCCAGCAGCGCTTAGCGTGGCTCGCCTCTGCGGCTCCAGCTTCCTGAGTGCGTTCTTCCAGAAATGGGACTCAGGTAAGAGCTTGGCAGCAGCAGTACTCATCGGCTCCGACTTGCATCTTGTCAGCACTAACGGCTCATAAGCAACAGCGTTGACCAGTTTCTGCTCAATTATGGTGGCCATAGATGCCGCTGTCGCTGGAGGTAGGGAGCACGATGAACGCCGCGGCTGCTGCAGGTCGTGTTTTTCTTTTGGTAAATTGGGCTTAGGCTTCGAGTCCACGCTGAGCTTCTTCTTTCCTGGGGCTTGTTCGCCGCAAACCTTGGCAGGTTTAGCCGGCGGCTTAAGTGGCCTTTCCGGCAGCCACCTGAGAAAATCAGTGCTGCAAATCCATGTTTCCTTTGAAACCTCCATTGATAGCTTCGGTTCGCACATCATTAACAGCAAGCAATCCGGTAACAAAGGGCTTTCCTTTTCTTTCTTTGTCTCTTGATTGCTAACAACGAATTTTTGATTTTCAGGGGCCCTAATTCCTGTCAATGTGGGTGAAGTTGCTGCTTTTTGATCTTCCTTTCCATCTTTTCGAGAATATTCTTCCTCGGAATTTATCTGGGTTTCCCCCTGATTTTCTTCATAGCACTCTGTAAAACTGGGGTTTGATTCTTGTGTTTCCCCTTCATCTTGTTTCTCCATTGCAGCATCCACGTGGAGTGATGGCATTTCGTTGCCTTCACTTTCTTCTTCACCCGATTCATTAGATGAAGTTAAATGGCAAAGTGGGGCATCTTCTGCTTCTTCCTTTGGTTGAACTGGATAATCTTCAAAATGTTCAGCATTTCCTTGATCCAAAAGAGCTTCAAAAGAAGACATATTTGACTCAACCTCTTCCTCCTCTTCTTCCTCCTCCGATGTCTTCTCTTTCGTGGCCACTCTTTCTTGCTCTTTTTCTTCCCCATCAGAGACATCTCCTGTTTTCGAGATCATTTCTGCTTCATTTAGGGTCTCTTGCTCTTCTATATGCGCAACTGAAGCATCATCTTCCTCAAAAGTATCGCCTGATTCAGCTTTATTTTCCATAAAAATCTCATCTTTAACTTCACACCCTCGCAATTCCTCTTGTTCTTCACTTTCTACACGAATTTTATCACCATCTTCTACCTCTTCAAATTCATCGACATTTGTACCATTTTGTTCATCATTTTTTCCCTCTTCAATATCCTCATATTCAACTTTATGAGCGGCCTTCGCATCCCATCTGAACTTGTTAGCAAGAGTGGCCATTTTCATTGGATCAGATTTGCATCTCATCAATAGAAGAGCATTCTTGGGGGGTATGCAAATGCTTACTCTAGCTGCTTCCTCTCCCCCCTCCAAACCCTGCCCCTTTACTTCGATCCTATCATTCTTAACCTCAATATCTTCAAACACATGCCTTCTTGAACTCCTCATTGAATATCTCTCCGCCAAGATCTCCTCCTCATCTCCGCCGCCGACCACGAGCTCAATCTCCCTCCTATTCCCTTCTTCGCCATCGTTAACAGATACCAGCCACCGCGTAAACACCGCTCCGCATCCATTTTCATTTCCACCTGATCCACGCTCCTTCTCTGTCTTCTCCCTTTCACTTGCAGAAAAACACGATCCTTTGCAAGGGAAAAAACAGCTAAACTCTGACCCGAACGACCTTAAACCTTCACAAATCGAGATTGGCAAATGAACCCATCTCTGGTTCCTATGAGTCAAGCATTCTTGAGACTGCTGCTGCGTCTGAGCGTGTGCATTGGGATTCGAAAATCTTAGCTGACTGCAAGTTTTATCCTCACCCTGGTGCGCTCCATCACCGCCTGCTTGTTCAATCTTTCTGAAACTAACATCCCCACCCCGACTTTTGGACAAACTCCGAGTATGCTTGACCTTTTTCTTGGTCTTCACTCTCACCTGTCCAATGCAGGTAACCTTAGGTGAAGAGGGCTCTGGGTTTTCAAAACCGCAACCTCTTTTCTTGCCAGATGTTGTAAGAAAGGGAGAAGCTTGGCCACCCTTGAGGCTGCCATTGCTGCGTAGTCGGCGACTGAGGGAAGAAGTAAGGGAAACAGGGCCGCAATCCCTAGCGACGCGGCCAGGGCTGAGTATCGATTTAGGGAGTTTCATAGAAGAAGAAGAAGACAACCGAGAAGTGAAGCAAATGAAGAGCTCACTCGTAGAGACAGCAGTGTTTGTGCTGCTGCCACCAATGCTTGAATTGCGTAAATAATGGGGTCTATCTAAATCCATCCCTGTTTTTTCTTGATTTGCGTGATTTTTACTTCTCTTTTTAATTACTGATTTCTTGCCATGGATGGATGAACAGAGTTTTGATCGACGGTGGAGTAAAATTTTGGTATGTGGGGGAGGTTTTCGTAGAATCACTGTTAAGATGGTGAAGAAAAGCTGTGGCCTTTTGTATTGTGGGGGTTCAGTGTACGCAAGCTGTTACAGTACAGGGAAGAGAGAATAGTGACCAACCGCCAACGCTGTGTGTGTGTGTGCGCTAGAGAATGCCAGTCTCCTTTTCTTTCTTTCTTTTTTTGTGTTTTTTTCAATTAGGAACTTGGGGTTGCAATTTTTTTATCCGCATTAAATTTATCTATGTTTTTTTATAATAATTTGCTAATATCGTAAACAAATTTAATATTTGAATCGTTACATTCAAGATAAAAATTATGTAACAAATACTATTTAAATGGAAACACACCATGCATGTATGGTGATTTCAATGGATTATCCTTTTTTTATGTTGGGGAAAGCAATTTTATAAATATTTTTGGGCCATAGCCCGGCTTAAACTCAAATCGTCCCAAAAAAAGAAGGGTATTTACTATCTAGCTAAGATCGAAGGCTCTATTGATTATCTTTTAAGTTTGTAGGAAAATTACATTATAATAAGAGTGTGGGGCTTTAAACAGTAATTAGTGTTCCTAAAAATAGTAATGGGCTTCTGGACATGGGAATATACCTAATGTGTGGTGAGATTACCCCATGGGGTGGTGCTAGAAGGTTTTGTCTTGGCTATCTCATGGGGCACCACCCCATGGGGTAATCTCACCACATATTAGGTATATGGGGTGCCCTATAGGGTAGCCAAGAAGCTCCCATCTTCTCAATGGCATTTTTAACGCTTGGTTTATTTTGCTCTGTCTCTTGGTTTGGGGTTAGTATTTACGTTATTCATCGTCTATCGAAGATGCGGACGTAGCAAATGAAAAGGTGACGGTAACGTGTGACTGTTGATCATGCCTTCTACACTTATATTACTGGGTCTTGCTATTTATTTTACTGTTTATGTTTTGCTTTCCATCTTCACTTGGCACATGGGTCATTGTTTTTAGCTTTGTCTAATTTATCTTCTTCCACGATGTGAGAAATCTTGTTTCTAAGGTGGGTTTCTTTTATATTTTTTTTTCATAATGTTCCATGTTATTGTTATGCCGTGTACGTTTTAAGATGGGTCTCTTTTCGATTTTTTCCCCATATTTTTGTTGTTTGTTGTTTGTTATTTGCTATTGCTATGCTGTTTATGTTGCTCCTGATTTTATCAAAGCTTTTAGTCACGTAAACTGCTCATTGACACCACGCTTGTGCGGTGCGAGAGAGACTATTGTTCATATATTGGCTATGTGTATATGATACGATTTTTTTATTTGTAAGATAAATTCCTAAGTGTGAATATTAAATAGGTGAGTTATGATATGAATCATGACTCCCATGTTTTTTAGCATTCATGCATTCTTTTCGACAATTGATCAATATTTTTTTAAAAATATTTTTAGGGTAGGGAGACTCGAACACGAGACCTCTTATATTTGACAATATATGACAATTATGAGGCTAAAGCCTTGTTGTCAACATTGATCAATATGTTAGAAATATCATTTTAATTTTTCCTGCCAAAATATATATAAAATTATATAATTTTAATTATATATATGTATATAACTATTATAATATCTAAGATCATTAGATCGACAAATGATCAGTTCAACTTGAGACCAATCACATTTACCACAATACCCTTACAATATTAATACCATTATAATATTTGACAATGACACTATTATTAATATCCAATTACAGTAATACCTTCGAAAAAAAAACTTTAAAAAAAACTTAATGCATAAGATCGTTAATTAACAAAAAAATTGAATGTACAAGCACGCATCGTGTGCACGATAACACTAATATATATATAAAAATGTGTCAATTCTTTAACATGTGCAAGTGGATACTCTGAGCTATATTTCATATGCTTGTAATAAAATAATTAGCCAAACATCAATTATTTTTGGCAAGATGCAAAGAAGATATTATTCTTTTAAATAAAAAATAAAATACAAAGATATATATAAATATATTTTTTTTAAAAAAACACTTGGAAACATGATAAATGGAAACAAGATAATAAATGGATTTCCGTCACCTAAGGATTAGTCAGGCGAAAGCCAGGATACCTTGTAAATAAAAAAAAAAAGATAATAAATGGAGACAGAGACAGCAAAAGGACTGGATATGTAGTACTCTCTACCCAAACACTGCCTTGGGAATCCCAATTTTGAAGACGAGTAATGGCATTTATGAAATTAGTATCTGAAACCAGGGCATTGTTGAATCATGTCACATGGCGGTAGCCCAGATTCAAGAAAGAAAGAGTCCATAATGCACGTGACCGGCGTCCATTACTATACACGACCAAATCATTACCACGCGCCTTGTTAATTTAGTAATTTCCACGCGCGCTGGGCCACCTACGTAAACCGTAGGGAATTTCAAACCCGCGAACGGATATAATTATTTTAAATCATTCTTCTAAATCGATTTATCCATGATAATTAATATTTACATATTCAGTTACATTGATACTTGCTTTAAAAACAATGATCAATTGCCAACGAAATTTCCACCCCTCTCCCTAAAAAAAAAATAAAAAACGAAATCCATAGCGTGTGGATTGGAAATTGACTGCCATTTTTTTATATTCAGCATCAATCTCGGTTTATTTAATGATACCTCTGATGACACTATCTTAGGGTTATCGCAACATTGAATATTATATTCTATTTGGAATATATCATTTCAATGGTTATATACCACAATGCTTTGGCATGCATCAAGTAATCCCATGAACGTGCATTGGTTAAGAGTTTCACTTAAGATTATAAATAACTGACCTTGCTGTTGCTTTTGGCTTTAATTAATTGCTCAGGTTGAAGTTAAAAAAGCTACCGAGCAAAAACATGGAATTAATAATAATTAAGATGCGTGGTCTAAGATTACGTTGGAGTTGGGGAACGGGAGGGTGGATTTTGACCGATAATTACACCACAAAATGACAAAAGGAAAAAGAAACACTTTTGGGTTTGGACTTGGGACAAACCAATTTTTTTTTCCATACAGACGAAGCATATTTTCATTAATAATAAAAAAAGCACTTTTCCAGGAGAAGAAAAGATGAATAGGGGAAAGTTGGTTAATCGATGGGCTTGTGAGGGTATTTTGAAAAGTGGTATTTGGGTTTTCTTGATTAGTTAGCTGGTGCACTCCCACATGCACAAGTAATTCGGTGGTCCACATTCAGTAGTTGGGTCACTTCTCATGTTTCATTTAGGCCTTAAGCCCATGATAAGTCCAATTAAGAAGGGTTACGAATTAAAAAGAACCATGATCGGGGCTAAGAGCATCTCCAACGATGCTCCATTTTGGCGTGAAACGCTATTTTGGAGCAGGATTCCAAATCCAACTCAATGCTATACTTTACGTCATTTTGAAGATGAATTATAGTGCTGCACCAAATTTGGTGCAGTACTGTAGCTGCTTTATCCCGTATTAATTTTTTATAATGTTGTTATTATTAATTTTATTGTGCTAAAACTTGTTTTTTAATTATTTTATTGTGTTAACACTGTAGCTGGGTGAAAGTTTTATTTTTTTTGTTAAATTTTTTTTATTTTGATAATTTTTAAAAAATAGAATACTTATTATTTATAGTATTCTAATATTTATAAATATTGGATTCGTTGTTAATTTATAGATTAAACTAAATTATTGATTACATTTTATTGATTTAATTATTAATTATTAATTTTAATTAATTATCTATATAAATTTTATCAATATAAATTTAATGTATTAATATACTAATAAAATTAATAAAATAATTATTATAAATGAAATTAAAAGGAATATAGTAAGAAATATTCTTTTTTGAGTAAAATTTGGAGTGGATATGTTGAAGATAAGATTTGTATTTAGTGCGAAAATTGCACTATTTTGGTGCAAAACTTGCTCTAAAATGAAGTTTTGGGTTGAAGATGACCTAAGGAACTATCTTTAATTTTTTTAGTAATATTCTAAAGAATTTGGTTGGCTTATTTCTTCAGAGTGGCCTACAAATTTTAATTTAGATACGTTCATTCTCAGTCTCTTTTAGAGACTTTCAATAGTTACAAAGAAATTTAGTTCCTTTTTTCCACAAGTTTAGATACATCAAAGTCCGATGGTGCGATTAGGTCGCACTTCACTCGAAAAAAGCGTAATATGAACAATAACTAAAACCATTGGATATGAACTACCCGTTTCTTATTCAACAGAATTGATATATTGCTTCAAGAGAAATAATTTCGTTTTTATTTTATTTTAATAATAATATGATTTTTATGGTTTTATCATCCGTAAGTCATATTAGCAAACTTATAAGAGATTCATTCTCATTACTATGAATACTCATTAAAGAGATCTTAGGCTTGAGTCTTTATTTATGCAAGTTTTTATCTATTTTCTAAAACTAATTTGCTAATTTTATTATTGATACCATTTATCTACTTATTATTTTATAGGCTGAAGCATTGGCTATAGTAGTATATGAAGTTCAAAGAAACTCAAGAGAGGCAAAAAAAAGAAGAGAAACTGCGCAAGCAAAGAACTATAAGTAATCTTTCGAAAAAATTTAACAAAGCAAAGGTCAGTTTTATTCTAACTGATTTTGAATTTGGATAAATTCCAAGGACCGACAATGGAAGGAAAAAATATTATGCTGCCCATAAGGACAATAGATTAACCACTAGCTACCCCACATGACACTGTCTGTGGGGGTAGACACTACTTAACCAAGGACAAAAGAGTGCGGACTTGGTGTCAGAGGTTAAAATTTTGAGGCGAAATTGGAGGACATGGAGCTTCCTGTTAGGAAAATAAACGTGTATAGATTTTCAAATTGAGAAGTATGCGAGACACCAAATTTGAGGGAATTCAGGTGACCATATCAGGTTGTCGAAGATTCTGATAGATGGAAGGCATATTACCCGATATTCTAATCTAATTTTATAAGTTACGACTTTATTCGTCCTGTCCTGTTTATTCCCAACTGAAAAAATTAATGTCCTAGAAGTTGCGTCTTTCCGAACTACTAATTTATCATATAAGTAGTAACATATACTAAAGGCAGGTAAGGTAAATCATCCATCATTCTCGAAAACATTATATTTATTAAAGCATTAAGTTAAAACCTACAAAAAATAAAAGTTCCCAAAGAATGCATGGATTGCCAACATTAAATTTACAGCTTTTTAGTGACTATATTTTACCATAAAAAATTCATGTATCTCATACAGATGAAAGGGTCAGGTCTTCCGGCTTGAATATGTATAATTGGCGCGAGCTAGTCAAATTGTAAAACAACTTTACCTGGAATGAGCCTCTTATCTTTGGCCTCATGAGCTTCTCTCACCTGCTTAATTGAAAATGTCTTATCAACAGGTACTTTCAGCCTTCCAGTATCAGATAGCCGGCGGATTTCATACAAACCTTCAGGATCGGCCCTCATGTAATTCCACCAATATTCTGTACAATACAATAATGGTGAGTTGACATTGAAGCATCGTCCCTAAATATTTAGGCGGAGGAAACCAATTCTTGTGCTGTCTGATCAAGATTCATACACAAATAAATATTTTTCTAATTTCAAAATACTACAGCCTTCAAATTGGAAAAATTGCCAGTAACACCAAATCAATATCCGTGGTGATAACCAAGTAAACACATTCAGTTTACTTAACAATCAAAAAGGTCAAAGAAGTTAGCATACTTATAAGAAGAACCAGTTGAGGCGACATCTATTTGCACAATTCAAGACTAATTAATAGTTCCAGCGAATCGCAAGTTCGTGACTTCCAGACAACAACAATCATCTCTTAGTACTGTCTGCATATCCTGATTATTAGATGAGTTTCCTATTCCATAATAATATTAAAGGGCACATCAACTTCATCCAGTAGATGCATGTAAGAAATCTACTGCGTAACATGGTGTCATGTTGGGTAATTACTTTATATAAATGCATTAGGGGAGAAAACGTGCAAGGACGCTGCTCTTTCAATTTTCACATTCATGTTATCTTTAACCACTAATAGAATAGAAGGTCAATGCTTCGCTCACCGATTCCATGTGAATATCGATATTGAACTTGCTTCTTCAACAATAATGCTGTTGACATAGGAAGACCAACTGCTAGTCCATACCTATCAGTCATGGATGCAGTCTCTCCCTGGTGAAGACAACCAAAACCATGCATCACTGTACGTACCATGGAAAGCTGGATCTAAGTTGCTTTGGGGAAATAACAAGGTTTCTTCATCATATACCTGCAATGTCATGTAATGCCCCCCTCTCTTCAAAAGATTTATGCCCATTCTTTCAGTCTCAGGTACGCCAATGGTGTCCAATACAGCATCAAAATAACCATTTATTGATGCTTCATAATCCTGCAATTTACCATGTAAAAAATCTACATATTAAAATATTTGAAAACAAGCAAAAGTGAGGATTTATGACAGATTTAACTACATCGTTACCTCAGTGGTATAATCAACAGCTTGTTCGGCGCCCGCTGCCAAGATACGAGCAATACATTCACCTCCACATGTCGTCGAAACATGACATCCAACAGCCACTGCAAGCTGAATTGCAGAAAAGCCTACAGCTCCTCCTCCACCCACCACTAACACCCTTTGGCTATGACAATCCAATTCAGAGCAAATTCAGAAAGAAAGTACAAATATATAAATGCAATTGGGCAAAATGCTATTTTTATTCCTTAAAATCTAATGTAAAGGTGCCCACCCACAATTATACCTGCAATGGGTCTTCTTAAACTCCTCAAGATCAAAAAATATCTCCAAGTTGTCTATTTCATGTGCTAGACACCAAACGTAATAAACCATATGACATGTGCATGTGCAATTCAAATCAATAAGTTGATGCATAATTTATCAAGATATAATTTCCAGCATAAATTAGCTGGTAAAGAGATATCATATGATAGGATGTGATTGTGAACGCCAGTGGTAGTAAAAACACAGTATGCACATATAATGGATGGTCGACTTACCAACTACAAAGGAAAACCAATACACGACCTTCAAACTGCAGCTTGATGTTACTCAATCTAAACAAATTTTAGGAACCAACAAAAGGCAACAAAAGCAAGCCAAATGAATTTTGGTCGATGCAACTGTACAAAAGTACTTGCAGCATTCTTTCAGGCTTTGAGCTAGTTCTTTGTTTGTCTATAATTCACTAACAAAAATGCCAGTTGCCATCATGATTGAAATATTGTATAAGCACATGTTTGGAAAATCGACCCAAAAATATAATTTAATAATCAGTTGTAACATACCCATGCTTAATCCTTGCTGTACATCTCAGTGCACGCCAGGCAGTCAAGGCAGCAAAAGGAATAGCACTTGCTTCCTATTAAAGGCAAAATGCATGTGTCATGCTCCGGTGGAACAGCATCTACTTGGGAGGAAAAAGGGCAGATAAATGGACCATTTGCTGCCAGAAATTTGCAAAATACAACTATATGCAGAAAACAAATGCAGGACAAAAAAATGCAACCTTTGGTTATTACTTATTAATAAAGCTCAAAAAAGAAAGACAACAGCAGTAGGTCGATTGTCTCATAAATCAGCAAAATACAACTATATACAGAAAAAAGAAATGCAGGACATAAAAATGCAATATTTAGTTATTGCTTATTAGTAAAGCTCAAAAAACAAAGACAATAGCAGTGTGTTGATTGTCCTACAGATAACTGCAGTCAACCTACCACATGTGAAATTGATTCTGGCTTTATGGTAAGTTCGTCTTCTGCAAGAATCGCATAGTCAGCATAAGTACCCCTCACTGCTGTAGGATGAAGAGCACCAAAAACCTCCTGCCCTACACTGAGCGAGCGTACATAACTTCCCAAAGCTGCAACTTCGCCACTAATGTCACGTCCTAGTATTAATGGCAAAAGTGGTCCAAACAGTGAACGACCATAGCCAGATCGCATCTGTGAAGAATCACATTTAAACACCAGGCAAAAAGACCAAAACAACATATTTAATGACATCAAAGAGAGAGGTGAATTGATTCTAGAAGAATCACAGAAAAAATAATATTGCAAATGACAATTGAGATTTCCAGCTTCCGATCACTAATATCTGTTTTGTAAATAGGTATTTTACAAATTTGATACATGGGAAAATGGTAAAGTTTACCACCGCCTATGGATTGTACGAGCCAACTAAAATTCAGAACGCGATGAAATATAAAATATTCATCAAATAAACTACATTATTATAATGATTCCCACCAACCAATAAGTAGTTCAGAATCAAGTATATATTCTACATAATATCGATAATCATGTGAAAGAAACATTAAACAAAATTGATCCATGAGAAATATATATGTGAGTATGAAGTATATGAAGTATAATGTAGGTTGTCATCCTTCCAATCATTCTAATACTAATACAACTATTAGATAAACCAATTTCAAATAAGATCCAGATAATTCAGAGCTCCAAATACCCTATCTGTTAATTTTTCTCATGAGGGAGGCTAAATTTACATTTCACTACTCAGAAACCAATAAAACCATATAAATCACAAATACAAGCTTTAACAGTCCTTACTATTTTTCTGAGCATATAAATGTATACAATAGCCTAATTTTTCAATGTTGTCGATTGGACCTGATCAAATTACTTCTTTTACATTAGCTAAAATCCTTTAGAAGAGTAAAACCCAGACTTCACGAATTTACATAAATTACAAACGGTAATTCATTCATATCCAACCGCAAATCTGATTATTCAATCGCAAAACAATGAAGAAAAATTCGGACTCAAAAAAACAACGAGCTATAAATTTGGAAACCGACTCTGGTATCGAGTGGATTGACCGAGACGGCGCGAGTCCGAACGAGGACCTCATTAGGCTTGAGTTCGGGTAAATTTACATTTTCTCGGACCTCCAACATCTCTGGTCCGCCGAACCGCGGCAGTAGCACCGCTCTACAGCTCGTCACCACACTCCTATGTAACTGAAATGAATTGTACGATCCATTTCTAATCACCACTGATACGGTTCTACTACGCAGTAACCACCGCATTGGGTGATAATACAAATCGATTGGTATGTGATCGTTAGGAAATTAAAAGCTACAATTCGTGATCTTTAAACGCTAAATTGAGGTTGAAAACAGTTTTTCTTCTTTAACAGAAGTTTGATAGTGTAGGATTTGCTGGAGAGACTGATAACTATATTTGATTTGGTTGAATGGTAGTGCCGACGTGTATTTGTTGTCATCCGCACAAGGGTTTTAGAACATCGTTAACCTTTGCCGCACGATTTTTCAAAGCGTGTTGCTTATATCACTGATTAATAACATTTCTGTGAATTATTTCAATTTTATCGTCAATCAATAACATTAAGAACATACTCAAAATTTATGAGTAAAATATTAAAATTTAATATTGAAAAATAATTAATTATATACTCTCCATAATTCACATATCCCATGAAAATTTAATCAAATCTCATCAAGAACTTTCAAACAAGAACTTCAATTTGAAATGTACTCTTACCAAAGACTTAAAATGATATTTCTATGTTTGGGTATAACAATTATCCTAGTTGTGTGTCGATTGAAACGTGATGCTTGTGCTACAATACGTTGTAAAGATTTGAATTACACCGTTACCATCAGCTATAGCTTTTAGTAAAGCAGCACGCGCTTAATCTTAAAATTGATATCAAAACGATTCCCTTGAGTTACAAGTAGTGCAATTATTGGGAGGGAGATTGTTGAGGTACAAGTGGTGCTTGTGCTACTGTACGGTTTAAAAGATTTGAATTGCACCGTCACCATCAGCTATAACTTTTGGTAAAACGACAAGCATTTGATCATATATTCTAATTCCAAATCCCTCCAAATTTCACCAAATCCTAGGTGACCAAACATAGATAAATACCCGACAATGGTCATAAGTTTGAATCAACCAAAGATCCTTCAAATATTATTTAGCACGACGAAGAGCCATAACGTTAGTTGATCTACCCACGTTTAGAAACTCTAATGAGTATACAGCAGATGAATCGCACTAGTTTTGCAAACATATATACATCTACTTGGACTGTTATCCATCAAAAGAGCTCTGTGAACGGAATGGCAAGCCACCCTCATAGTGGCAAAAAACATTTTCTGGAGCTGTGAACTCCGAAATCCTCTATGCGTCTTCATCCTCAAGGTTGTTGACACGTTCACACTCATCGATCCACTCACTGTATCTGTTGTGAGAGAATTTTGTGCTTTAGAATGCGGAAATAGGAAAATCAACTAGATATGGAGTTACTAGAAAATTATTTATATGTTACTTACATGTCTATTGGTTCTGTCAAAGCTGCAAACAATTTAAACCGTGAGGTTAGCACGAAACTTGGATATAGGACGTGGCGTGATTACCAAACAAACATAAGATCATACGTGGGAGGGGCAATGAGAGAAATTGGTAAATATGGGTTTTTCATGGACGTTAAAAGCTTAACCATGTGTATACTTAATTTTCGAATGCATCAACAACTAATTGGCGAAAAAGCTTAGAATTCCTTATTGTTCGTATACTAAGTAATTGATTTTCTTAGAAAGAGGTAATAAATTGCATACCTGTTACGGTGGTGCTGAAGCTCTCTTGGCAAATCCGGCATGAGGCCTCTCCAATCAAGTTCTTCATATCACTGAAATGTAAAACAATAATGATTATACATCACAAATTATGATGCAAAAAGATAATATAAGAGGAGAAATTAAAACAGAAGCAAGATAAATAAAAGCAAATAAACTGAAAATATTATATATAACATTTGAACTCGTTCACGGCACTGCATTCACAAATCACACTGGTACAAGGACCAATACAATTGACCTTTTCCATTCAGGCAAACATAATCCATACATCCAACAAGCTATTTTCACCATTATGTCATTATTCAAGGTGTACTTGATTTCATAAATCCAAGCTTACAGGGTCAAATAAAAGTGAAGATCGTTTTTGTACAACTAAGACATAACTTCTGTGTTTTAAAAAAGCATGAGATACGAGGTCGAACCTCAAATATTACAATCCATTAATCAAACTACACAAGAGGTACAATATTTCTCTAACTACTCAGTAACCAAAACGAACTAAAACTCCATAATCACATAGACTAGAATTTAAAATCAGCACGATGAGGTTGGCCAGGGAAAAGGGGAGATAGCTTCAGAAACAACTTACATGCGGCACTCGACACTTGTACCATGGTTGCAGAAAGGGCAGCTGAAAACAGTGTCAAGTTTGTCCATTCTCTTCTTTGGTGGTGGCTTCGCCCTGGACTTCCTCTTACCCATCTTTCAGTTAAAATATGCTCCAAACTAATTATTGCCCAAAAAGTATTAGTATCACTTGTGAATCACCAAGTACACAAGCATACAAGGAACGATATAGAAATATCGGTTTCTAATTTCTATCTATATTTCGGAGTATTTAAGTTGAGAACTTCAAAAGGAATTTTGACAATATACAAAAAATTTCGAGTTCTATAATTTATTTAATAATAGAGAAAATATGCAATTTTGTTTCATTTGCGTTCCTTTTCATGAAATCTTGGATATCTTTGAAATTTCGGTCGTAGGATTGGAAACCCCGAAATTTTGAGATTTCGTTAGTTATAACAATCACTTGAAAAAAAATTAATAATGATGGAGACAAAAGCATCCCAAATCAATCACTGTTAGCTGAAAAAAACCTCATTGTTTTACCACAAGTGATTGATAAATGGGCATTCCAACAATTTTTACATGACGACAATAAAGCAGTAAAGACGTGAAGTTATCCAACCAATATAAGACGGTCTTCCGACAAGAAGTTGATAATGACAAACAGCAACTATTTTCAATATTGTCAACTCTTTTCTAAAAAAATCGAACTTAAATGCTTTAATCATGAGTCATAAACTTATGAACCCACGACAACAGTTTGCAACCAACAACCTGCAGCCTAACCAACGAATCAGAAATTTAATTGACCAAATTTGAAAACCCTAAATCAATTAAGGCAGACAATTTTTGGGGCGATGTGGAAGAAACTAAAAGTTCTATTTTAATCGAAGAAACCCTAAAATTAAAACGAAATTAAGAGTAAACCCAAGCGATCTATAACAGTCAAGTTCAACGCATAAAAAATACACGCAAAGAGAAAACTAAAGTACACAGATTGGTGATTAACTATGCAAAAACATATTGATGCTGAAAGGAAGAGGATCAAGAAAATTACCTTTGAATCTCTGTCCTCAGTTTCGCCAGCTACAAGCCTACAAGTATGATAACATAATAAAAAAATAATAATGACGCCAATTGATATGATAACAAAATAAAAAAATAATAATGACGCCAGTTGATATATATATCTATTATCTTTGCATTTCTTCTATACCCTGTGAAAAGTTTGAAATATTCGTCTACATAACAAATATCATGTAGTTATAGGCTATGTAGAGTTTGTCTATATTTTTTCGTCTTCTCTTCCTCTATTCATTCGAAGTATCCCACTCCAATGAAACGGAATTTGAAAAATTTTGCCATCTTGTTCACAATTTCTTTTAGGGACTATCCTGCTAAAACTTATTCATTGTACTTGGGTCTCCGAGTTCCCAGGCAATCTTGGCAGATCATTCCAGACTCATTTTAAGAAGTAATATGAATCTTTTTTTGCTTAGATCAAGCGTTCCTGCTGCGATTCTCATTGCTGAAGACCATTCATCAATAAGAACTTCTCGATTTTTGAAATCCAAGATATATATGTTGAGCATAAGTCTATATGGATGAATCAGATCTAACTGGGATTTTCCATAAGGCGTTTGATGTATATCTGGCCTACGGGGACGACTTCTCACTCCAACTGGGGGATCTAAGTTTGCTCCAGTGGTAAAATCATCTTGGTGGGGGCATGCTTTGATCTCCTTCGGGTGGATTGTGCGACCCGAAACTTTATTGTGGTAGAAGTCGGTGAATTTCGCCAACTTGATTTGTTTTAAAGTTTACGATATTTAATCCCACAAACGAATTATCCAGATCACGTAGATCTTCCAGGTTGATTCTTTCAATTACTTTGTTTGAAGTATTGGCTCGCATCGTAGGACTGCAATCATTTTTTAGTCTCCGTCAAAGGCATTCGTACCTCATATGCTTTCCCTTTTTGGTGTAAAATGGACCTTGTTTCATAGGACGGTGGTAACCACCTCCTTTATTTCTCCCTGTAGAACTTGGTCGTGACTCCAACATCTTAACTCGATTTTGAACATCTCGAAGGTTTTCAAGAATTTCCTCCTGATGTTTGATCATAATCTTTATCTGACTTTGAATCTGATGGACCTATGTAGGGACATGGTATTGCAGGTAGCCATAACGCTGCACTATCTTCTGGATCTCTCTAAGATCTTGGGATATCTTAGAAGTATCCGACTCGATTTCTCGAAAGGTTGATTCTTTCATCCTATTCGTCTGTTCCGGATCCTGTTAGATTGTTTGTATCTGGAATCATGGGGTTATGCTCATGATGATATTTCTCATGGGCCTCGGTAATCTCAAATTGTAACTTGAGGTTCATCATGTAGTGGTTCCTCGCTGTCTTTTTCTGTTCTTGATACTGGTATATGCTAGCAGGGCTAGCACAAATTTCAAGTAGAGTATTCCATTTCTGGTTGAAGTGTTTAACTTCGACCAGACATCTTTGATTTAGTTCTTCCAATTTCTGGAAGTACCACCTGTATGACTTGCACCACGAACATTCGTTCGGATCCATAATATTTCTTGAATCGTCTCCTCCGTATAGGTTACCAATTAATATTCAAGATATTATTATAGTATTTCCAGAATAAACATAGGCTCTGATACCATTTTACGAAGACAGGTCACGAAGGAAAATGTTATTAGAAAAAATAGTAAAACTTTGGGTGAGATTTGAAAAGTATCTAAAACTCTAGGGGGTGTCATGCAATTAATTCTTTTAACTTTATAAGGGTAAATTGGTAAATTATTATGGGGTAGGGACTATGATGAAGATGAAAGTATTGTTGAGGAGTTAGAATATAGAATAATGGAAAACAAGAGTACAGTTAAAGAAAGTTTGGGTTAGAGATTTTTGTTATACCCAATGAATAATCACAACTAAATTTGAATTAGATAAAATGAACTGTTTTTTTACCCACTAAGTTATATTCCAAAGACACTTTACAGAACGTTTGTTTGGTGGCAAAATTGGAAATTGCCACCATCAGATTTATCGACTCCACGCCTATATTATATATACTAGCGGTCGACGCACACGCTTTGCGTGTGTAATGAAATTTTAAATTTTATATATTGTATATGTATACTAAATTTTTATATTTGAAATATCTGATTTAACTATGATATTTATGGGGAGGAGAAAAAAACTGCCGCACATATTTTCGGAAGAAAAAAAAACTGGTGAAAAATTGAGAACTAAGTTAGGAAGTTAATAGGTAATCTTTCGATATTATACATTTATCTCATGGTCTCGTGACTATTACTAAAGCAAATAGAGTGTGTTTTTGGAAATTCACAATGATCATACCAAAGTGGTTACTCTAAGATGCTCACACATTATAATATAAAATAATAATAATAATAAGAATAATAATTGTAAAAGTTAATAGCATTTTATGGTTCATGGCCGTGGCAATTGCCAGTGACCCGTGACTCTAAGCTATCCCTTTTCAAAAATTAGTTTGAAAATTAGCCCTTGGTCTGTGGGAATTGGCTTGTGATTAATGGCTCGTGGCAATTGGTCCATGATACATGGCCATTGGCATTTGGCCAATGGCTCGTGGCAATTGGTAATAGCCCATGGCTAGTGGCCCATGATGAATGTTACTGGGGAAGTTCGCTAGATCAACGGGGTGCACCACAAGGTACTTGGGAACATGAAAAATATTTGTTTCTGATTTTTCAGATGCATATGATAATGTTTTAAAAAAAGAAGCATTCACACCAAGCTGAGGACCAAGGGAAATCCGGTGGGGGTTCAGTAAGCAGAATAGCAGAGACACTGGAGGAGTTGGTTATAAACATGAAAACCTTGATTCATTCGTGGCAAGCTAGCAAGTCCACTGTTTCTGAACCCGAGGAACAAACTAGGGAAATAGGTCAACCTTCGGGGATCTCAAAGCACATATCAATAGGAAGGCACATGTCACGTGACATGTTGTACATATTTATAAATCACGATGGGGTAAACTGTATTTTAGCAATCCACGGTGAAAAGTTGTTTATTTATAGAACCACGTAGGGGTTCAATACCAAAAAAATAAAAAATAATTTGTATTGCATATGTGCCAAGAGCTAATAATAATTCATTAATATCTGGATGTGGATAATAGTGTCGAGCTATAATAATCTATTATTCACCAGCGAATAAATGGACCTGCTTGATCCATTGCAGACGATTTATCCGATCTTGTAGAGGAATAAATAAATAAAACCACCAAACTACTAGGCTCGGCATAACTAAAATGTTTATTATTGCAAAATATCTTAACCAGACTAAATTACAGTTTGTTTCGAATTGATTTTTTATTGCCACGTAGGATGTTGTGTGTTGTTTTCTTAATATTAGGATAAGTTCTTCAGTCAGACTGTATCACTGGTTAAACCGGAGAATCGAAGAACTTAATGACACTCCAGTTCAAATTGTTTGATTAAACATATTATTATTGACTCATAAAATACAAAAAATACTTATAAATATTTCAATATATATTATCAGAAATATCTACTTTATTACATTTAAAACGTATTTGTAACTACTATATATCTCATATCATCAATTTTTTCCAATTTTTTTAAAATTAGTGAAATATTTATTGTTTAAACTTTAGAATTTATAAAAGATTTAAAATAAATATTAATTCTATTAATAATTGCAAAATGTATACACGGGAAAGATAGCAGATAAGTGATGTCATGAACTTCGGGTATATAAAGAATTTCGGTTGACAGTTGTGTAACATAAATAGATATTATAAGTTATGCGAACATTAGAAGAATTGAAGAATATCAACAGGTAATTTTTCCATTAAAACTCCGTCTCTCTGTAAATTGCTCTCTCTCTTGTTCAGATCTATTGGTTTTTCTCCGCTGGTTATCCTTCGATTGGAGTTGCTTTGAGATAATGTAATAAATTATCCATTTCATAAACTAACCAGTTTTTTTTTAATGATTTTTTATAAAAAAAATTCGGCCTTTATAAATTTGTAAAAATATATATTCACGCATGCAATGCATTTATTTGTCTTTTAAGGGCATATTCTTGGTGGGTTTTTCTTTAATTATGGTTTATGATCATCGGATGCGTGTTTGAAGATTAGGGTTTTTGAGCCAATTGTTTTATGTTTTTTTCCTTTTTGTTCTGTTTTTTTGTTTTAATTCATACAGTAGTTGCAATTTGTTTATTGGAAGCTATTGCTGGTGATTATCAAAGGTGGAGTCTTGCGAATGCTAGAGCCTTTTAATGATAAAAAGATTTTTCTTTTCCAGTTACTGTTTTCCCTTTTCCTTATGTTTTTAAATCATATGATTGCTTTGGACCTCTTGATTATCTGCTGCATTTTTCCGCGCTTCAGTGCATTAATTTATATTTTGGGCATGTGAGTTTTACTTTCCTACTTGATTGCTGGGGACAAGATTAGATAAACTTCAAATGATTGAATTCAAGAAATGTTTGCCAGAAATGGTAAATAAGTTCAGAATTGTATATCGTCCTCTCTTGTTGATCTCAAAGTGAATTATCTATACTGTGTTTTATACAAAAGTAGTTGTTAATTTAATCTAACTGTTCATTTTACTCATTTTGATACGAGGAGGGGGCTCAGATAATGGCCAAGTTTTTGTTTGATATTTTCTTTCCTTATTATGCTTTTTGTTCACTTATAAATCTTTCTTCCCCGATTTTTCAGATTGTCCTGTTGGTGTTTTCGGAGAGAAGTTGGTCATCTTGACTTGATTATTCTGTCGGATCTCCAATTTTAAAGAACTATGATAAAGTGTTGCTTAATTAACTTATAAAATATAATCTTTGAGCCTGTGAGAGTTATCATGAAATCTTTTATGTACCGGCTCGTGTATATTATATGATGCATGAGAATACTTAGCATTTAAGATCTTGTAATTGAACCTGGATATTTGACAAGGAAGTAATTGTTTAACATGTTTCATTAGAGGTGTAAATAAGCCAGATCGAGATACAATATTTGACAAGTTGGAATTACAATTAAGCATCGGAGATCAAACGAAATGAATCCGTCGGAGTCTACTGGAAGCCGCGATCGATCGAAGTATGTTGGCTGATCGATCGCGACTCGAATGAAAAATATGTTGAAAAAAAATCTGCATGGCTCGATCGATCGCGCGATGCAGAAAGTTGAAATATAAAGGGCGCGATCGATCGCAATCGCGCCCTTTGGCCGATCGATCGCGCCATGTGTGGGTTCAGCTGATTGACGCGTCTCCTCATGTTTCAATGCGTTTTTTCATGATTTGGTGCATCCAAATGGTGTCCTTTGGAGGCACAATTTGATCTAGTATAAATAAAACAATCCTTTGTTGGATTAAACACAGAATTTCGAGTCCAACATGCATTAGTGAGATCAAAATCTGAAACATTTTGTTCATCTTTTCCATTCTTCATATTGAGTGCTTTCAAACCTTTGTGGTTTGAGGATTTGTGAATTAAAGTGTTTTTTCACAAATCGTAAGTCGTTGTATCTTGGGAGACAAATTGCAATGAAACCGTTAGCACCAAGGCGGGACAATATTATCTTAAAGACAGAGATTCCAAATCTCGCCTCGACGTTCTTCGTGTTAATCCATTTCGTTCTCGCTTGCCTTTCATACACATACCAGAATAAATATTGAACAACAATCTTAAGACAATATCAATCATCAAATGGCTTCTTCGAGTACAACGACGACTCCCATTCATCATGGTGAAAGGCCGGAGAAATTCAATGGCAACGACTTCAAGCGATGGCAACAAAAGATGATGTTTTACTTGACAACCCTTGGGTTGGCAAGGTTCCTCAATGAGGATGTTCCTACCATTGCGGAGGAAGAAACCGACAACCAAAAGAGTGCTGCAGTTGACGCATGGAATCAAAGTGATTTCTTGTGTAATAACTACATACTCAATGGATTGGACAACACATTATACAATGTGTATTGTCTAGTGAAGACGGCCAAAGAACTGTGGTATTCTTTGGAGAATAAGTATCTATCTGAGGATGCCGGCATGAAGAAATTTATCGTTGGACGATTCTTAGACTTCAAGATGGTCGATACTAAGCCCGTGACAACGCAAGTACAAGAACTGCAAGTGATTATGCACGACATCCATGCGGAAGGAATGAATCTAAGTGATTCATTCTAATTGGCGTAATGATTGAAAAATTGCCTCCTAGTTGGAAGGACTTCAAGAATTATTTAAAGCACAAGCGAAAAGAAATGACTCTTGAAAACCTTGTGGTTCGTTTAAGAATCGAGGAGGACAATAGAAATTCCAAGAGGATGGCGAATAAATTCCAAATGGAACCAAGGGCTAACCTTGTTGAACCAAGAACCAGATCAAAGCGTAAGTTTGACGGTACGGCCTCCAACAATGGCAAGGCGTAAAAGTTCAAAGGGAAATGCTATAAGTGTGGAAAGCCCAATCACATGGCAAATGATTGTCGTAGTAAGGACAATCGTCGAAAGCAAAAGATCAAGTCAATGTGACCGAATATCGGATATCAAACGACTTGAATGATCTATTGCTAACTGCGGTAATCTTTGAAGCAAGTTTGGTTGATAATCCTATGGACTGGTTCGTCGATTCCGGTGCAACCCGACATGTGTGTTCGGACAAAGCCATGTTCTCCACATACACTCAAATAATCGGGCGCCAACTCTACATGGGAAACTCCACTATGTTGGAGTATAACGGGATACTCTTATAGGAGATCACCTACGTAAGTGCGAAGTGTGGCCGCTTCAAAATTGGAAAGCACTTATGAAACTAAGCGTGGTCCATGGCCGAAACGGACACAACCGTAAGAAACCATTACAAAGGTTAGAGTTGTTATGGTATGGGTTCAATTGTCTTGGTTTACATCAACGATTAAATAGTTCAAGACTATAAGTTCACTATTAAGTCATGTAAATCCGATTGAATACTACTACGGAAGGTTCAAGGCCGCAAGCTACCTCTCCAGATATCATAACAATTCGTTGAAGGCACTCAATTGCATCATGCATTAATTTAATTCATTTGAGGGATTGTTGGAAAAATGATGCGTATTGAATTACAATTAAGCATCGGAGATCAAACGAAATTAATCCGTACACCGGAGTCTGCTGGAAGCGCCGATCGATCGCGACTCGAATGAAAAACATGTTGAAAAAAAATATGCATGGCTCGAAAGGCACGATCGATTGCACCATGCAAAAAGTTGAAATATAAAGTGCGTGATCAATCGCGCCCTTTGGCCGATCGATTGCGCCCTGTGTGGGTTCAGCAGATTGGTGCGTCTCCTCAGGTTTCAATGCGTTTTTCCATGATTTGGTGCATCCTTTGAAGGCACAATTTGATCTAGTATAAATAAAACAATCCTTGGTTTGATTAAACACAGAATTTTCGAGTCTAACATCCATTCTTCATATTGAGTGCTTTCAAACCTTTGTGGTTTGAGGATTTGTGAATTAAAGTGTTTTTTTCACAAATCGTAAGTCGTCGTATCTTGGGAGACAAATTGCAGTTGAAACCGTTAGCACAAGGCGGGGCAATGTTGTCTTAAGGACGGATATTCCAAATCTCGCCTCGACGTTCTTCGACTTAATCCATTTCATTTCTTCGTGTTAATCCATTTCATTTCTCGCTTGCCTTTCATACACATACCAGAATAAATACTGAACGACATAAATGAGCCAGATCGAGGTACAATTTGAACTTGCCAGGCTTTGCGTGAGAACCATGAATGAGATTCAAGAGTATTCAATCTTTTGTCATCAGTCTTCAACGTCCAAAATCTCTATTCAATTCTAGCTGCTCATTTATGATGTTGTAGTTAGATACATGCTCAAGAAGTCCATGCTATTAACCAAAGAGCGTGTTCATAATTATTGAGATTCTCATGACCATGTTCCCGCTTGACTTGTATTAATTTTTATCTAGCTTGACCAAAGCTTTACGTGGATTCTTGAGGCAATTTTCTATCAAGGTTCAAATTATTAATCCGGTGAATAATCATGTAATATAGTTTTAAAATCTTAAAGAAAAAGTTGCTAATTTGGTAATTCGATCTTAAAATATCCAGGATAGTAGTTTCAGCTACTTATTAAACAAGTCTTAGTGACTCCCAAATTGAGCTGTTGCTCAGCACTTGTAAATGACATGTTTTATTATTTATCTGCATCTACCCCCTTGCAACACAATCTGTAAGTCCAAGGCATTAATAGCAATTACAACTTAACGAGAACAAAACTTTTCTCAAGAGAAAATGCTGGAGTATGAAGAGCTTAATTGAAGTCAGACAACGCATTCCTGGAACAGAGGGCATTACAGAATTAGAAAGTATAGTTGCATGTTTAGGATGGATTTTTGGGTACCGGGAAAAAGAAGTTCTCTTGCTCGGTCTTCTGCTTGTCAGAATTGTGTTTTCTTGGAAATCGTCGTCCTCAATCCTTTGGTTCATCTTTTCTTCTTTTTTCTGTTTGTATATGTACGTTAATGGCTTTTCTTGGTTTGACTAGACTGGTGCCATTTTGGAGGTAAGGCTCTAGCTATTCATCTATTCGTATACAGATTGGCCAATTTCTTTTTGAAAAAATGTAAATTGGTCATTCGGATCCAAATGTCAACTCTCATGTCGAACTTAGGCAGTCATCCTAATGTCAAGGTTTTGTGATTTTTGTTTGCTTTGTTAAATCTAGTTTTGTTGAGAAAAACGACATGACATGGTTTCTCAGTTGACTCCTAGTCTTTTATTTGCTAATATTTGTTGCCCCGTATTATTTTTAATTTGGACTCAAATTGTTTTACTGTGTTCTGATATAGGTAATCTTAAGTCGAGATGGGGCACCGGAGCACTCAGTTCACCGGTCATATGATCGATTTGGAAATATATCCGCAAGGCCATAACCATCTACATCCCAAACCTTGCATGTTTTACGGGAGTGTCGCTAATTATCCTCAGCCTAATATCCACCCTGCGGCTCCCACTATTGGCAACAGGCCTAATTTTAATCATCACCACCTGCCAGAACATCATGCCAGTACTTTCTATGGGATGCTACAGTATGACAGGATCCATCATCAACATCCTGTCGTAAATCTTGGTATATCTTTTTGCGTGTCATCATCCGGCCATTATAATCCTTACTTGGCACCACACCCCACTGTACCTAGCGATTTCCCTGTTCAAATAAGTCATGGGTCACACGATCAGTTTTCTCCTTTGAGCTCACAGAGAATTGTTGGTGTTCCATTAGGCAGCTATGGCAGAAACATGCCATGCACTGATGGTGTCAGAGGGTCATTTAAGAGAAACAACGTCGAGGGGGCTCCGGAAAATTACCGATATCATAATGCTTTGGCGGACTCCAGTTCTTCTGTTAGCCCTATGACTGCTGGACTGGCGGAATCTGATGTTACTTCATTTGATGCCACTTCATTTGCACCACCTGAATATGGTGGAAATGACCCAACGCCAATGGTCGAAAGTGGATCTCACCAAAGCATGAGGAACGTACCTGATTTTCAGGTGCATAATGCCACTCATGTGATCCAGGGAAATTATGTTGTTTCCCCTGTTCCATTGCCTGGAAATCCTTGGTTTGACGGGCATTTTGGTGCAAACAATGGTGATATCTGCACATTTCCATGGGCACAAGCTCCTGAGCTACCTTATATGTGTGGTAAAGGTCTACCTTTAAGATATAACCGGTTCTGTTGTTGGTTGATTTTGATTTTTTCTCTAAAAGGTCATCTCTTATCTTTTACCTTTTCTAGGCATATCAGCTAGCACAAATGGAGCTTGTGTTGAAACGGGGATTATAGGCTCTCAAAGCTATCAGGTGACCAACTGTAACCAAGGTTCGAATGGGTTCCTACACCCCCCTTCTATTCTTCAAATCCATTCCAATCCTCATCATCCACTACCACCAGGACAAGGCATTAGAGGATACACCGTTAACTTTCCTTCACAAGTGTCTACCTCTTCACCCAGACTTTCAACTATTAATGCTTCAAATAATGGCATCAATCCATTCCCGGATGTCTTAGATGCCAGGTCTATGATTCTAGCTCCGGTTCTGCCAACAGGTTTTCGGTATTTCCAGCCTCAGCGAAGGGAAATCATACTCGGCTCTGATACCAGACACCACAGCCTTCCTCACCTGAGAATTTTAGCAGAAGATGTAACCATTTTATCTCATCTCTTTTAATTGCTTGTTTCGTCTATATCTTGTTTCGGCTATTTGAGGACTATGTGAGTATAAGAGTTGTTAACACTCTTGCAAAACTGCTTTGATTGTTTTCCATGGGATTTCATTGTAGGAAGTTTCAATCTTAGACATTCCAGGCTATCATGAAGCAGGCAATTCCATTGATCAGCATATAGAGATGCGTTTGGACATAGATCACATGTCATATGAGGTATCATGGAATTATATTTGCTCTAATCATATACATTAACGGTCATTTTCTAGTTTAGTTAAGCATTAAAAAAACAGAGATTTTTTATCAGGAGCTTATTGCTTTGGGAGAACAAATAGGCAATGTCGGCACAGGATTACATCAGGATTTCATTCGAAACAATTTGAAAACAAGAACTTTTACCTCTGGGCATTATGGCAATCGTGAAGAGGCACCATCCATGGACGAGCGTGTCAATTTCTGTGTTATATGCCAGGTATTTTTCAATACATTGATTGGTTGATTAATGTATACCTTGCTATGATGCACGGATACTCCTAAAATTTTCACAGTCACGTATCCGATACTCGTGGATACTTGCCATATACGTATTGGATACATCATGTGGCGTATCTTAATTAAAAATTAATTTTTAAGCTCGGATATCTATCTGGGTACATCATGATATTCCGACTCATATGTATCGGATACGCCATATGGCATATGTAGAATTAAAAATTAATTTTTAATCTCACATACGTGTCTGGATACAACCAATATATATCTGAAACCATATCTGATACATTCTAGATACATTAAGTTGTTATATTTGACTTTTACTTACTTATATATATATATATATATATATATATATATATATATAATTATGCAAAATATACTAAAATTTGGTCATAATTTTACTTTGCAACCATTATTTAAACAATTATAGTTAACATTTTCAATTTTCATGAATTATAATCATATGACTCGATTTTGTGTTTTATCTAAATTCATTATCACATTATATCATTGCATTACATTCTCAAACTTACAACCTCTTAAGTTAGTTGTTGTCAAGAGAATGTAAATTATTATAATTAATAAAAGTTAACGATGTAAATTGTAATTTTATAAATAATGGTTGTAAAGTGAAATTTGAACAAAACTATTGGATATTTGTTGTAATTTACTTGTATATATATAATAAAAAAATTATCGTATCCAGACATATCATATCTTAGAAATTTCAAAAATTCCATGCAACCATATCCGTATCCGTGTATCCACGCATCCGTATCCGTGCATCATAGATACCTTGGCTTTTCGCCGTATCCTAAAAGTTCTCCACGTGCTTAACATTTATGGATTGATTATCCATGTTTATTGATATGGAGTCGCTACGTTGATCCCTTTCTATATTGTTCATTAAATTGTTGATGATTTCACGACCATCCAAGTTGTCCGATGGTAGAGCTGACAAAAGTCTCGGTTTAAGACGAATCTCAAGTTATGCTCAAGTATCTGCACCCACCTTCTCATTCTTTTTGTTTCGGATATCCCGAAAGTATAATACTGGCTTCTTGGGTTTTTTATGCAGACTGATTACATGGATGGAGAAACCATTGGAACTCTTGACTGCGAACATGAATACCACCAAGAATGCATTAAGACATGGCTGCTACTTAAGAACTCTTGCCCGATATGCAAATCCACAGCGTTGCATGAAAATAGGAAGGATAAATAAATAACGTGATATTTGGATGTATGCAAACTCTGGCTTTTGCTTTTGCTACGTATTGATCATCATCCACGGGAAACTTCTTTTCTAATATTCTATTTTATGTATATATTAGCAGAGAGACGACTGGGTCTTGAAACATTTATTTGGCCTTGTGTCTCTCTCAAAAACTGTACAGGCTCCGAATTGGTCATTCTGTTATACATGAACATTGTATCAACATTTCCCTAAATCTCTGTATGTATATACGTATATACGTGAATGCATGCACTGCGATTTAAATCCACAGGTTCTTTAGTCATCAACTTGTCTAGTTCTTGCGAGACATCGTCAAATTCATGCTACTCTAAGAAAGGGCAAGATCCAACATCAACCTTTTGACAAAATGCAAAATCGTTTAAGAATTGATGACCGAAACAATGCACATAGTTGGGCCACACGTATGAACCAATATAAAGAAAATGATTTTGCCATGATTTGATTAACTTTAGTTAACATGTCTGATTTAGTTCATTTTCTTTGTATTGGTGTATACGTAGGGTCCCAATCCGGTGTACGCAAAAGTATAATACTGGCTTCTTGGGTTTTTTATGCAGACTGATTACATGGATGGAGAAACCATTGGAACTCTTGACTGCGAACATGAATACCACCAAGAATGCATTAAGACATGGCTGCTACTTAAGAACTCTTGCCCGATATGCAAATCCACAGCGTTGCATGAAAATAGGAAGGATAAATAAATGACGTGATATTTGGATGTATGCAAACTCTGGCTTTTGCTTTTGCTACGTATTGATCATCATCCACGGGAAACTTCTTTTCTAATATTCTAGTTTATGTATATATTAGCAGAGAGACGACTTGGTCTTGAAACATTTATTTGGCCTTGTGTCTCTCTCAAAAACTGTACAGGCTCCGAATTGTTCATTCTGTTATACATGAACATTGTATCAACATTTCCCTAAATCTCTGTATGTATATACGTATATACGTGAATGCATGCACTGCGATTTAAATCCACAGGTTCTTTAGTCATCTACTTGTCTAGTTCTTGCGAGACATCGTCAAATTCATGCTACTCTAAGAAAGGGCAAGATCCTACATCAACCTTTTGACAAAATGCAAAATCGTTTAAGAATTGATGACCGAAACAATGCACATAGTTGGGTCACACGTATGAACCAATATAAAGAAAATGATTTTGCCATGATTTGATTAACTTTAGTTAACATGTTTGATTTAGTTCATTTTCTTTGTATTGGTGTATACGTGGGGTCCCGATCCAGTGTACGCAAAAGTTCCCTAACTTAAAGCTAAGTAAGAAAGTAATCTGCGTTTCAGGCCACATCAAACATGAACAACCTATAAGTTTACATTTGAATGAATTCATATATTCGAGGACGGCCCAATTTTGGTGATCGTACAAACTTTTTTCACAATAGAAACGACGTCTTTGGATCCAACATCAATGGTTTGCCCTTTGGGCAAGGCTGCAGGATCATCTCCAATATCAAGTGCCTTCCGACTAACTATATGGTATATTTGAATATATAATAATAAAGAAATTAAATACACAACAGGTTTTGAATCGAAGGTGACATTATTGAGCTGGGCCCACAACAAAAGTTAGAGCATAATAAATAATAAAGGAATGATTGGCATTATGATAATTTAATTTGAAGTCGTATCAAATGTACCTCTTACTATATAATAGTAATTATAACAGCAAGAATAATGATGATATGGATGTGGCCTAATTATCCTCATTTCCTTCCTTATAAACATCTCGAATTTCGAAGATATCATTCACAAATACAGTCTCATGAGTAATCGTAAATATAAACTTCATCAAAAACGACATCTTGAATGAAAAAATGAGGAGGACATCCCAGAATATTTCTACATCGCAATTGGTTGTCTTGGCTATTGAGTCAAAGGGAGAAGCAAGAACAAGAGAATTACATATAAAAAATCGATAAGAGGCAAATCCTCGGAGAGATATGTCAATGTAAAGTGATATTAATATGACGAAAATAGACATATAAAAAAATATTGTCGAGTGTTGAAAGACAGCTCCCAAAAAAGAAGAATAATAATAATAGATAATAGATATTTAAAGAGAAAAAAATGCAATGTCAACTCATATGCATAAATCAGCATATTTGAAACTAAAAAATAAAAATCAGGAAAAATCAGATATAAAGCTTGTACCACACACCCAGTACACCAAGTACAGTAATATATTTGTAACCAATTCCAACTTGACATCGTACACCTTAATTTTTACAAAGCCGCCGCTGCTTAATTTTTGGGTCCACGATTTCTTGGTCACTTTCAATATTTTAATCTACACCTAATCAACACGCGATGATGATCAAACTTTTATAAGTAAGAACTCCCAATTCAAGGCAAATCATGGTCATTAACCAGAACTGCCTAATCAATTTCACAATGAAAACATCGAATATTGCTTATATGTTTTTATTTTTCTTCATCCTCGTATCATTACTATTCTCCGGCGGGATTTCCAGGCAATTGGCCGACAACGTTCCCGAGCTCATTTCAGATGGTGTGAATGAATTTGGTGACGAAAATCAGTCTTCTGTAATAAAGATAAAAGGGACATTGATAGATTCTTCTTCTTCTGTGAATGAGGAAGGAAAGTGTGAGCAAATGTATGGGTTTTTGCCATGTTCTTACAGTGTAACAGGACATTTGTTCTTGATTCTGGTGTATGAATACTTGTTGTTTCATGGTGAATCCTATGTTGCCTCTGGAGGGGAGAGAATCTTCAAGATTCTTGGTCCTGGTGTTTTTGGTGCCAGTGCTTTTCAGGTCATCGGATCTCTGCCGGAAGCCTTGATTCTTCTTGGTGAGACTAACTAATACTTGAATCAATTTTTATCTATTTTTTGGAACCTCTAAACTTCGTCGTAATTATTTCACCCTTACTGAAAGATTTGATTCAATATTTTAAGTGTTTAATTTAATGGTAGGCATTGGTTGTGTAATTACAAGGAGATTAATAATTTAATGAGAGCTTCCACTTAAGTTGTGATTCGAAATTCATACATAATTAACAACTACAACAATACAATGCATTTAATTACAATGGATTGTTGTAGGTAACATGAACGCTAAAAAGAATCAAGTCGGGTCATACACATGTGTCAGTATTCTCAAAAAACCTTTTTTCGATCAGAATATCTTCATCAATCTTTTTGGACGACATATCTTTCTATATAACTCAGAATCATATCTTTTTCAATCGTCCACTTGTTCTCTAGAAAGGTCAAAATTAAGTTTGTTATCTGATTGGTTTCGGTGCACCTCTACCAGGAACCGGATCCATCTTATTACAAACCAGATTGGTTTCGGTTCCATGAGAACACCCATGCACGGCACCGATCCGAAACTCAGATCGATGCAATCAGACCAGTTCCGGTCAACTTAGAATCAGTTCGTTCTTTTAAGCATTGGTAAAGTTTTTCATTTTTTTATTTAAAACTTTTCGATCCAGTTTCAATTCCAAACTAGAACCGAACCAGAAGGGTCGGAATCGATGGTCCAACGGTTTCAGGCATGAAGAATCGTACCGATCAGTTATATATACAGATCGGTTCTGGTTTCTAACCAATTAGTCTGGTTTCGATTTTCGGCCGCGTTGAACAGGTCTGATTTCGAAACCTAAAACCATTAAGCATCCCTAGCAAAAACCCAAAAATTTCACTCAACGAACAGGTGCATCGATGTGTGTACGTCGTACGTGACCAAACCAACATGATCAACTTTCTTTCATATTCCCTTATATATAAGTCAAACATATTTCAACTCGAATGTCTTCGTTCCTTAATTTGTCTTTTTTGGACTTACCTTATATCCAACATCATACACATCTCCGTCAAACCCATCTTTTGGAAGTGATTCTTCTGTCACATACAGCTATAGATGTCAAGGCACGGCCCGCAAATACGTGCCGCCCGACACTGTTTCGTGCCGGGCCGGCACGGCCCTCTAACGAGACGGGCCGTGCGTCTCCTTATTTGGCTGGCCCGGCACGGCCCAAATCAATTTTTCTTTTTTTTTTTTCTTTTTTTTTTATTTTTTTGTTTAATTTTAATTATATAAATATAATAATATTATAAAAAAATATAGATTGTTACAATATACTTGTAAAATAAAAATTTATTGACTACAAATTGAAAAACTACAAATTACATTGAACAAGTAAATAATAAATTGCAAAAGAGTTTAAAAAAGTATGCTAGTTTGCGGCGATCTATCGACACCCCCTGTATTAGCTTACTGCCTCTAGACGATCGATCGTCATTTATGTGGCGATCGATCGCCAACCCCCTGTATAAGCTTACTGCCTCTAGGCGATCGATCGCCATTTATGTGGCGATCGATCGCCTGGTTTAAAAAAAAATAAAAAATTACAAACAATGTCGTGCCGTGCCGTGCCGCTCCGCGTCGTGCCGTGCCTCGTGCCGTCCGCTCCGTTTGACATCTCTACATACAACATTCCATGTCTGATGACAATTTTATAAAACATTTCATACAAACACATCGGGATATTATGATCGCATAAGTTTGATCAATAATAGTCTAATATGTTTAAGACGAATCAAAATTGGTCCATAGAATATGATTTTATTCAGTTATAGTCTCAAACATTTAGGACTGATCAAAATTGGTCCTACAAAAATTGTATTTTATTAAAAATGGTCTCATAAATGAAAGGGGGTTTTGGACTTTTTTTTATTTTGATTAGTCCTACACGTTTTAGATTATTATTGATTAAAATCATATCCTATATTACCAATTTTGATTAACCGTAAACGTTTAAAATTACTATTAATTAAACTCATATTATGGGACTAATTTAGAAATTTCCCGAAATAATTATTAAAATAGATGGGTCTATGTTAATTGTCTGGAATTTGTTTATATCTGCAAATTCGATAGCTAAAATTTCAAGAAAAAGACGGTTCACTTCTTCGTCGCCGCTCTGTTTTCAGCATCTGGGCTATTGAGCAGTGAAGAACTTGCTGAAGAATACGTTTTAACCGGTGTTGGATTGCTCGCCGGATCCACAATTTTACTTCTCACTATAATTTGGGGAACCTGCATTATACTTGGCAGCCAAAATTTTCGTAACCCATTGCATTTTAATCCTTCGGATGGAAGAAGCCACAACCATTTGGAGAGGTTTTTTATGTCAAAATGGCCAGGTTTGTCAACATAATTGGGGCTTATTCGCTTGGTTATTGGTGCTTTATGTTTGAACTTGTCTGGCCTTCGTTCTGTTGCAGGTTATGGTGTGGTTACAGATATGGGCACCAGTATCACTGCCAGGATTATGCTTATCTCTGTGATACCATCAGTTATCTTCCTGATTCCTGGAATTTTTGGTTTGTCGTTGGCTGTAGAACGAGTGTTTGTGATAATCACTCTTATTGTTTCCATCACATTCCTCCTTTCTTACTTCTTCTATCAGGTTTTTTTCTTCCAGCTATGGTTTTCGCTTGACGTTGATATCTTTCATTCATCTTTTCAGTTTCCTGAAGAAAATAATGTCTATAATTGCTTTTATCTATGGGAAATTGTGATACAAGCCAAATGTTCTTGCCCTTGGTTGGGGATTGATATTGAATCATCATAAGAAAATTTTGGGTACGCATAGAATTGCTTGTTTATGTATTTGTGATTTCTGACCCAAGAAAATTGGCTACTTAGTATGTTTGATTTGGTGAAGCCTGCAAATTAGAAAAAATTACACATGATTGTATGCCATTTCTGCTCATGTTTCTGGAGCTTCATGTTTGAGAAAACTTGGATATTGGACAGAGACAGAATTCAAGGTGCGGGCAAAAATTAGCAAATCTGCATGTCTTATTTCTGCTCATGTTTCTGGAGCGTCATCTCCCTGCTCCGACTTACTTCCTACAGTAACATTAAATAATATCGATTAGCTTCCTCAAACTGCCATGCAACTTAAACACCTTCTGCAAAATGATATACCCACAAGTGGATTGTGTCCTTCCAGTAATAATATTTATTTCATAAACCGTGCAGTTCTTTCAGCCATGGATTCAAAGGAGACGCTTGTTATATATAAAGCATGAATATTTAGTAATAGACATTCTAAAACATGTGCAAAACCAGACGAAGGGAAAGATCTTAACCGTGAATGGATCACCAAATATATCAACTATAAGAAGGTGCCTACCATTCACGAACTAAGCATTTTTGTTCTTTAGTTTGAAATTCTTAATATCTGTATTAAATTATCTTGCAGTATATTCAAAGAAAGAGATAAAGATGGAGACAATCTTATCTCATTCTCTGAGCTAAAAGAATTTCTAGAAGAGATAAAGTTTAGAAAACTCCAGTCGGACAAAGATAGTATAGCTGCAGAGATAATGGAGGATTTCGATGCTGACAAAGACCAGAAAATTACCATCGATGAATTTGTCCATGGAATTAAGAAATGGCTTGATGATTCAAAAGAAACAATGAATAAAAGATACCACTCGGTGAAATCACTGAAGGATTTGTACCAGGTAATTTACTAATCTACTTTCCGGAAATTTTAGATCCTGGTTATAAAAATTATGTAGCTGATTTGTGGCTGAGCCCCAACAGGTTCTTAGACCTTGGATTTCGAAGAAAAGGGAGGAACGTGAAATGATGAATCGTCTGATTCCAGATGTTTTAGAATATCTTCAAAGATCGGTTTATGGTAGCCTTTTGACGGATGAGGGGACTCCGGACTTTCCTGCTATTAAAAGGTACCTTTCCTTAAAATATAAGATTTATCAGATTGATATGCAGGCTGCATGAAAGGTCTCGTTTCCAGTAAAATTTTGATCCCTTCTCGTGCATTGTTTCTTGTAGCCTTTGGTTTGATTAAACTTTTTTAATACTCTTCAGCAAAGAGTTTGTTAATACTTATTATCACTGCGAAAATCTAGGTTGTTCAAAAAGATTGACCTTGACAAAGACGATTGCATATCATACGATGAATTGAAGCAGTTGATGTCAAATATCAAGTTCGGCATGATTGCTTATGATGCTGACCTTGCAGCATCCAAAATAATGGAGGAACTCGACATAAGTGGAGATCATTTAATTGACGAGAAGGAATTTAATATGGGGTTATCAAGGTGGCTGAACACAACTTACAGTCGAAAACTGGACTCAGAAAAGACTGAAGAAGCCTATTATCAAGTTAGTAAAACCTCATAGTACTTCAAATTCTGGTTTTGATTGTTATTTAGCAGATCAATGTATATCTGAAAAAATTATGCAGAAAACATGGGAACAGACTGATAAACTCACGGAGGAAAAGTTCGTCGATAAATCTCCGTTAGCATGGATGAAAGCTTTAGGTCTTTTGGTACTCGGGATTGTTGTACTTGGGCTCCTAGCCGAACCGCTTGTACACAGTGTTCATGCTTTCTCTAAAGCAGCAAATTTGCCATCATTTTTCATTGCTTTTATGTTTGTCCCATTGGCTAGCAATGCAAGATTGGCTGTATCAGCTGTCACTGAAGCCCGTAGGAAGAAGCTACACACTACTTCTCTGACATTGTCCGAGGTATGTTTCTCCCAATTAACGAGTGCAAAAAAACTCTCTACAAGATATCAATTTGTTGTTTCCTGGACTGACATTTTCGATGAATATCGCAGATCTATGGAACCGTGTTCATGAACAATATTCTGGGATTAGCCGTTCTTCTTTCCCTGATCTATTGTCGTGGAATATCGTTTGATTTTTCGGCTGAGGTTCTCATGGTTCTAGTTGTATCTGTCATAGTCGGGTGCTTGTCGAGTTTCAGCACCGTTTTCCCTGTCTGGACGTCACTTTTAGCTTATCTGCTGTACCCATTGTCGTTGGTCCTGGTCTATGCTCTAGCAGATTCTAGTTGGTTTTCCTAGATCCCCCGTAGCCGGTCTTACAAAATCTTGAAACCTTGCAAATTTATTACATAAATTTGTTTACCAGTTTTAAGCTGATAATGTTTAATTTATTTTTGGTCCTTGTTGATTTAGCACCAGGCATCTGTTGATCAAATTTCCAGACATTTGTTGATAAGGCACCACACTTTATTTAAGCACTATGATACGCATTGAGATTTTTTCTTATTATATTTTCCACCTACAATGAAGGTAGGACTATTTTCCCTTAAAAAAAAGTTTTCCCTTCATTTTTTATGTTATTATTTTTTGTCAACCTAAAAAACGTTCTAGATGCACCCTTAGCAGGGGCACGAGTATCGTAAAGGGAGTTAGGGTTTTAGATTGAGGCAGGGGGCACGAGTAGAGTAAAGAAAAGCCACCTTATTTCTTTTTTAAAAATAAAAATTATGGCATCCTATGAAAAAAAAGGTAAAAAAATTCCAGCCCCACATCTGAATGTATGTTCACCCCTGTTTACATAACCCTTAATTTATTTCCAATATGATCACAAAATATATAATAAATTCTAATAGTTATTTTTCAAATCATTTTTGAATGAAAAATATTAGTGGTATATTCAAATTCTGCCCTTTAGCTAAGGCAAAGATTAGTTAGGCTTGTTTTCTTCTTCGGAAAGAGATGGGGGTTAAAAAAGGATATTAATGTAATTTAACATAACATCATGAGAATTGTACAAAACATCATAATATATCACGTGTATTTAATGTGATAATTTTTTAGGCAAATAATATCTACAATTCGGGTTTTTAAAATTATCAAGGGCTGGAAAAAAAGAACCAAACGTCATATTACAATGTGATTGTGATTATTTAACAATCATGTCTCTATCCTATGAACCAAACTCAACCTAATTTTAAGACAATAGATAATTAATGTGAAGTAAACATTTGTCAAACAGGATGTAAAACCCCCTCAACCACGTTTGACTCTTATGCAGTTATTTTTTGAGGAATATAAATACTGACACATTCACAACATTTTCAGACGAAAGAGTAATAATTTATTTAGATTTTTTATTAAACAAATATTTAATAATTGACTTTAAATTCAAGTAAAAAAAAAAGTTTAAATTCCATTATTCCTACATCAAACATTAGACCACTCTTTTGTTCAGGAAATTCTATATCAGATAACGATTTTCTCTAATTTTTTCTATATATCTAAAACTAGAGAAAATTGTTATCTGATATAAAACCGCAAATTTCAGTACACAAATCTCCCATTATATGTGGGGTCCGGTAAGAGGTTGGACCAATTTAGGCCTAATGTACGTAACATTGCAATGGAAGACTGCGTAGATTAGACCCAAAGTGGCCGACCCCTTCCCAAACCCCGTACATTGCAGAAGCTTCATATACCGTGATTTATCCTTTTTTATCAGATAGCAATTTTCTCTAGTTTAGATATATTGCATTACCATTGAAGATAATTGCGGCATTTTCCTATTTTTACATTAATTGATTCTTTTGTTGATCATGGACTAACTGTTTATGATCTTTTAATTTATTTTTCTGGTCTCTTGAGGAATTTATGAACTCTTCGTTATCGAATTTTGATTATTTCCATATTTTATGAACAATCCTAGTAGATTGCCGAGAGGTGTTTAAAATTGCGTATTCAAATATTTTTATGTTATTTTTGCTTAAAGTAAAAAAAAAGTTATTTTAAGCAAAATTATTGAGTGTTTGTTATTAAAATAAAATAAAAATAATTTAATAATAAAAAAAAACTGTAAATAGAACGTAGATAATATGAATAAATTCACAATTAAAACAAACCCTTAAGATTTTCTTCGGTATACACTTTCGAGGAAATACCCCAGTCGGTACAAGGACTTTTCATACACGTACTAACTGACAAGTTACACTCTTGAAATCATGGGGTTTCCGGGGCCACCTCTGCTATCCGTCTTTCCACCGGTTTTTTCGATGCTAGGGGGGGAGCAGTGGTCCCCCCCTTAAAATTTTAATTTTTTTTTAAATTTTTAGAATTTAATGTATTATAATATTTTAAATAATTATAAAAAATATCATTAACTTATCAAAAAAATTATTTAATTTATCAAAAATAAAATAATTAATTTCTAAATTGATGATATATTTGAAAGAAATTATTATTTAATTTAATGAAGTCAAAAATATTTCTTGTTTAATAAGTAAACTAACCATCGAAGTATATTTCGTATATCAATATGTTATTGATTTTTCTTTTGTTATTTATTTAATTTGTCAAAAATAAAATAATTAATTTCTAAATTGATGATATCTTTGATAGATATAAATTAATGAAGTCAAAACTATATTTTGTTTAATAAGTAAACTAACCATCGAAGTATATTTCGTATATCAATATGTTATTGATTTTTCTTTTGTTTTGTTTGAGTAAAAAAATGTTTTATGTAGAATTTAATATATTATATAATTATGTAATTAAAATAAGTTTACAAACAATTGTCAAAAAATTATAAATATAATATCCATAATAATTACTATAATAATTAAGTATTTAAAGACTTAAGAGTGACTATATCATGTATTATCCCCTTTATTAGATTGGTTGGTATGTTTCAATTTGACTTCACTGGCATTTTTTGCCTAAAGACTATTTTTACAATCTTCTTACCAAATAACCAAATTTGTTTCATGAAAAATTGGACCAAATAAGTTATCATGGTCAATATTTATTATCCCCTTTTTTAAGGTTTTAAATTCTACATAAAGATCAAATTTTCACAAGATAAATTAAATAATTATAAAAAAATATCATCAATTATTAAAATAAATTATTTAATTTATTTTAAATAAATGTCATCAATTTTAGATTTTTAGTCAATCTTGACAGCTTTATTTTTAAAATAAATTAAATAATAATTTCTATCAAATATATCATCAATTTAGAAATTAATTATTTTATTTTTGATAAATTAAATAATATTTTTGATAAATTAAATAATAACTAATAATAATAAATTTTAGCACGTGATTTATATATATAAAATATATTTTATTATAAAATATAATTTTATATATAGTAAATTTTTTTGAAATATAATAAAATCAGAGTATTTTTTTATTTAAAGTTAATATTTGAAATTATAATTTATTATTGAAAAATAGTAATATAATAAAACATGGGTATTTTGGGAAAAATTTTGTATGATATGAGAGGCCATTATATATATTAGCCGTCGGCGCACACACGTTGTGTATGTAACATAATATATGAATATTATGCGTTGACATAATATCAATCATTGATCCATAAGAGCTCTATTACCAGCATGAAAATACTGAAAATACAAAGAAAATGTTACAAACAAATAAAAAACTCACAACCAATTAAAAAATAAAACTTATTTGGGTGATCTTCAAATATTATCCTTTTATCTCATGGCTATTAATAAAATAAATAGAGGGTATTTTTGGTATATCACAATTAGCATACCAAAGTGGTTACTCTAAGGTGCTTACACATTATAATATAGTATAGATGTATAGATAATAATACCAAAGTCTCTTGGCACGAGATTCCTAGATCAAATAAGTCCGGTGCGTGAGCGGATGCGGATGCGGATGCGGATGCGCGAGTGCGGCAATTTTCAAAAAATTTGAGTGCGGGTGCGCCTTAATGCGCCTATTAAAAATTAATAAATAAATAAATATATATACATGCACACTGATGAAATGAAGTTAAACATACATAATATACATTATATTTAACGAACTCACATCATTATTATATTATTTACAAATTTACAATATAAAGTTCTTAACAACTTTGGTGTTTGCAGCTTTATCATTCTTAAAAAGCATTAAAATTAGATTTTATTGAAGGATCTAACATTGCAGCTTTGCAAAATGTTATAGCAAGTCATACAACGTAATTTGAATCTTGTATTTGATCGTTCGTCTAGTAAGGATTCTCCGAAAAATATATTTTAGAAAAGAAATGAAGTATTAAAGCTTTTTTTTATTTTAAGATATAAAATAACAAATTTGAAAAATGAAACCAAATTGTTCATATTTATTTCAACATGTTTGGTAATAGTATGAATTTATTAAAAATGACTCATATTATTTTCGGAGACTTATATTATTACCTTATAAAATGACTAATATAAACATTTAAATTCATTCAATAAAAATAAAAGTTTTATTTATAAAGTTCATTTTATTAATTTTCATGCAAAAAACTAAGATATCAAAAATTTTATTATTTACTCCGCAAAAATGTTACAAAATCACAGATTTATCATACTTTCTTTTATCACATATTTTAATCTTTCATATGTTATTATGCCTTTACATGATTCATTATCTATCTATTTACCATATGATATAATTTTCTTACCAACCCGAAATACCTAGAAATCATAAAAAATCATCTAAACCCAAAATCGGAGATTTTTTTTTTAGAATTACAAAAAAAAAAAAAAAAATCGGAGAATTAAGGAGGATTAACAAGACTTAGTAACTTAGTGCGCGACTTAATAAATCTTAATGCGCGAATTATGAATTCTTAGTGCGCGAATTATGAAATCTTAGTGCGTGAATTATAAAATCTTAGTGCGCGGACTAGAAATTCTTAAAGCGCGAACTAGAAATTCTTAAGTCGCCTTAGTGCGGCGCAAGCGCACCTAGTTTGCCAGATCGCGGCCGGAGCGCCAGTGCGTGGAGGGGGCTAGGAGGATTATGTGACTTAGCGAGATTCATGTTTATACTTATTTCTTTTTGTTTTTAGTAATTGTAAGGACCTTAGTTCCTTAAGTGCGGATTAAAGGCATAATTAGAGCTAACATGAGTTATCAGAGTAAAATGATCGTGTTGAGACTATGAGTTTTAAGAATTACATGCCAAAAATAAGGACTATCAAATGGATTAGTTACATTCCCAATCAAATGAATGTATTTACTATAGCTTTACACTACTCCTAGAGTAGACACTATACAAAAGTAATCATGTCCTTCATCTACCAAAAGTGTTCTTCACAAGCTCACCGCCTCAACCCGCTTTAGCCCCTTTTTATCATGCCAAAAGTACCTACAAGGACAACCCCCAAACATGAGCAATAATATCATTCATATTCAACACAATATGAATATAAGGCGTAAATGCATAAATCACAATAAAACACTTCCTGTTTTTCCCATGCATTTAAACGCTTCCAGTTTGGTTGTCCCTGTACCATAACTCATGAGTATAATCAATAGATTATTTAATGGTCTACACATGTCATGACATAATACCATCTCATCAACACCAAATACCAATCACCAATCCCTAGTCTGTCCATCACAATGTATTTTAATGCCCATCGCTTATTTACATATAGGCGGCATAGAATAACCTCGCTTCAATGGACATGCGGCGCTCCCACCCCTCGCTTCACATTGAGCGGCAAATATTCTTTCCTCGCCCTATATGATAACCACGCTCAAATGTGATATGCGGCGCTCCCACCCCTCGCTTCACATTTAGCGGCAACAAATCAAATAACGGCAAGCATTAAAATCATCAAGGGATGACCACGACTCATGGGATGTGCACCAATAACCATCATATGCATATACAATCATCATGCATAATTCAACATGCATTTGCATCCACAATGCATAATTCCACATATACTCGCATCCACAATGCATAAACAATGAGTATATTAGATACATGTACCGTTGGGTGCCCGTATGTCTTCTACGTACCTTTCCAAAATGTAGGATGTGGTAGGACTTCACTTCCTTGGCTGTGTTGCCACCTGGGATGGTTCTACATATTCACACAATTCAATATTAGAACCCAATAATAGTCCAATACCAAAAATCCCACAAAAATAATCAAAAACACCCATTTTGGTGTCTCGCGATCGATCTCCATGAAGCCCCGATCGATCGCGAGATCAAGCTGCCTCGTCCAACAAAATTTTCCAATTCGCGATCGATCGGCGAGTTTGCGCCGATCGATCGCGACCTCGCCGATCGATCGCGCCAAACTCGCGATCGATCGCTGAAGGCTACTGCCTTCACCCTTGCAGCTCGCGATCGATCGGTGGAAAGCGCCGATCGATCGCCGAGTCCTGTACACCCGATTTTCGGGCACTATTCATCCTTCTCCTTCCCCAACTCAAACAAACTCAAATATTAAAACATCAACCATACCAAATCACTAAAAACCTTCAATAAACATACTCATATACTCATAAATTCAACACCCAACCAAAATAATACCAACCCCAACAAACCCATTTCAAAACCCTTCAAAACTTTCCAAAACTCAAACCAAACATTATAAGAACAACAAGGAATGATATATAAACATCCTAGGCCTCAAATCTTACCAAGAAGTACAAGAACAAAGCTTTTACAAGAACTTCTTGTCCACTTTGGTGCCAAAATCGAGTTTGAGGGGAAAAGTGAGGGTTTGGGGAGAGATTTGGGGATTTAGAGTGTAAAGAGTAAAGTGAAATAAAGTGGTGGGGTAAAGGGTTAAATCCTTTTATTTAAACTTGTACCCCAACAATTAACATGATGTAAATTATACCCCAACATGGTATTTTAAAAGCATTACATCACAATGCTCCTCAATCTCAAATAAATGCATGTTTTACCAATAAATGACTACCAACACAAGTAAGTCATTAAAACACCCAATTATCCAACATGCATCACATGCACCCCGAAATGCATTCCCGGTCACGCCTACCATGTAACTAAGCATTTCAACATGATAAATAAATCCAGCACATAATTAATTACCACCATAATTAATCATATAAACACAATTAATGCCCAAATTGAAATCAATTATTTCGGGGATATCACAATACTCCCCTACTTATAAGATTTCGTCCTCGAAATCACATGCACTTACCCCAAAATGAAACTAAACATAATCACATACCGGAGAATAGTTCCGGGTAGTGCTGCACCATATGCCGCTCCTTCTCCCACGTAGCCTCCTCGACACCCCTGCGATCCCACTGAACCTTGATCATAGGTATCACTTTGTTCCGAAGTCTGCGGTCTCCTCATGTTTCAATGTGTTTTTTCATGATTTGGTGCATCCAAATGGTGTCCTTTGAAGGCACAATTTGATCTAGTAATAAAACAATCCTTGGTTTGATTAAACACAACATTTTCGAGTCTAACATGCATTAGAGAGTTCAAAATCTGAAACATTTTGTCCATATTTTCCATTCTTCATATTGAGTGCTTTCAAACCTTTGTGGTTTGAGGATTTGTGAATTAAAGTATTTTTTCACAAATCGTAAGTCGTTGTATCTTGGGAGACAAATTGCAGTTGAAACCGTTAGCACCAAGGCGGGGCAATGTTGTCTTAAGAACGTAGATTTCAAATCTCATCTCGACGTTCTTCGTGTTAATCCATTTCATTTCTCGCTTGCGTTTCATACACACACCATAATAAATATTGAACGACGTAAATGAGCCAGATCGAGGTACAATTTGAACTTGCCAGGCTTTGCGTGAGAACCATGAATGAGATTCAAGAGTATTGAATCTTTTGTCATCAGTCTATATTTGATCGAATTTCAACGTCCAAAATCTCTATTCAATTCTAGCTACTCATTATGATGTTGTAGTTAGATACATGCTCAAGAAGTCCCTTTCCTCCATGCTATTAACCAAAGAGCGTGTTCATAATTATTGAGATTCTCATGACCATGTTCCCGCTTGACTTGTATTAATTTTTATCTAGCTTGACCAAAGCTTTACGTGGATTCTTGAGGCAATTTTCTATCAAGGTTCAAATTATTAATCCGGTGAATAATCATGTAATATAGTTTTAAAATCTTGAAGAAAAAGTTGCTAATTTGGTAACGACCTTAAAATATCCAGGATAGTAGTTTCAGCTACTTATTAAACAAGTCTTATTGACTCCCAAATTGAGCTGTTGCTCAGCTTTCACTTGTAAATGACATGTTTTATTATTTATCTGCATCTATCCCCCTGAGAACAAAACTTTTTTCAAGAGAAAATGCTGGAGTATGAAGAGCTTAATTGAAGTCAGACAACGCAATACTGGAACAGAGGGCATTACAGAATTAGAAAGTATAGTTGCATGTTTAGGATGGATTTTTGGGTACCGGGAAAAAGAAGTTCTCATGCTCGGTCTTCTGCTTGTCAGAATTGTGTTTTCTTGGAAATCGTCGTCCTCAATCCTTTGGTTCATCTTTTCTTCTTTTTTCTCTTTGTATATATACGTTAATGGCTTTTCTTGGTTTGACTAGACTGGTGCCATTTTGGAGGTAAGGCTCTAGATATTCATCTATTCGTATACAGATTGGCCAATTTCTTTTTGAAAAAATGTAAATTGGTCAATCGGATCCAAATGTCAACTCTCATGTCGAACTTAGGCAGTCATCCTAATGTCAAGGTTTTTGTGATTTTTGTTTGCTTTGTTAAATATAGTTTTGTTGAGAAAAACGACATGACATGGTTTCTCAGTTGACTCCTTGTCTTTTATTTGCTAATTTTTGTTGCCCCGTATTATTTTTAATTTGGACTCAAATTGTTTTTTACTGTGTTCTGATATAGGTAATCTTAAGTCGAGATGGGGCACCGGAGCACTCAGTTCACTGGTCATATGATCGATTTGGAAATATATCCGCAAGGCCATAACCATCTACATCCCAAACCTTGCATGTTTTACGGGAGTGTCGCTAATTATCCTCAGCCTAATATCCATCCTGCGGCTCCCACTATTGGTAACAGGCCTAATTTTAATCATCATCACCTGCCAGGACATCATGCCAGTACTTTCTATGGGATGCCACAGTATGACAGGATCCATCATCAACATCCTGTCGTAAATCTTGGTATATCTGTTTCCGTGTCATCATCCGGCCATTATAATCCTTACTTGGCACCACGCCCCACTGTACTTAGCGATTTCCCTGTTCAAATAAGTCATGGGTCACACGATCGGTTTTCTCCTTTGAGCTCACAGAGAATTGTTGGTGTTCCCATAGGCAGCTATGGCAGAAACATGCCATGCACTGATGGTGTCAGAGGGTCATTTAAGAGAAACAATGTCGAGGGGGCTCCGGAAAATTACCGATATCATAATGCTTTGGCGGACTCCAGTTCTTCTGTTAGCCCTATGACTGCTGGACTTGTTGAATCTGATGTTACTTCATTTGATGCCACTTCATTTGCACCACCTGAATATGGTGGAAATGACCCAACGCCAATGGTCGAAAGTGGATCTCACCAAAGCATGATGAACGTACCTGATTTTCAGGTGCATAATGCCACTCATGTGATCCAGGGAAATTATGTTGTTTCGCCTGTTCCATTGCCTGGAAATCCTTGGTTTGACGTGCATTTTGGTGCAAACAATGGTGATATCTGCACATTTCCATGGGCACAAGCTCCTGAGCTACCTTATATGTGTGGTAAAGGTCTACCTTTAAGATATAACCGGTTCTGTTGTTGGTTGATTTTGATTTTTTCTCTAAAAGGTCATCTCTTGTCTTTTACCTTTTCTAGGCATATCAGCTAGCACAAATGGAGCTTGTGTTGAAACGGGGAATATAGGCTCTCAAAGCTAGCAGGTGACCAACTGTAACCAAGGTTCGAATGGGTTCCTACATCCCCCTTCTATTCTTCAAATCCATTCCAATCCTCATCATCCACTACCACCAGGACAAGGCATTAGAGGATACACTGTTAACTTTCCTTCACAAGTGTCTACCTCTTCACCCAGAATTTCAACTATTAATGCTTCAAATAATGGCATTCCATTCCCGGATGTCTTAGATGCCAGGTCTATGATTCTAGCTCCGGTTCTGCCAACAGGTTTTCGGTATTTCCAGCCTCAGCGAAGGGAAATCATACTCGGCTCTGATACCAGACACCACAGCATTCCTCACCTGAGAATTTTAGCAGAAGATGTAACCATTTTATCTCATCTCTATTTTAATTGCTTGTTTCGTCTATATCTTGCTTCGGCTATTTGAGGACTATGTGAGTATAAGAGTTGTTAACACTCTTGCAAAACTGCTTTGATTGTTTTCCATGGGATTTCATTGTAGGAAGTTTCAATCTTAGACATTCCAGGCTATCATGAAGCAGGCAATTCCATTGATCAGCATATAGAGATGCGTTTGGACATAGATCACATGTCATATGAGGTATCATGGAATTATATTTGCTCTAATCATATACATTAACGGTCATTTTCTAGTTTAGTTAAGCATTAAAAAAACAGAGATTTTTTATCAGGAGCTTATTGCTTTGGGAGAACAAATAGGCAATGTCGGCACAGGATTACATCAGGATTTCATTCGAAACAATTTGAAAACAAGAACTTTTACCTCTGGGCATTATGGCAATCGTGAAGAGGCACCATCCATGGACGAGCGTGTCAATTTCTGTGTTATATGCCAGGTATTTTTCAATACATTGATCGGTTGAATAATGTATACCTTGCTATGATGCAAGGATACTCCTAAAATTTTCACAGTCACGTATCCGATACTTTTCGGATACCGATACTCGTGGATACTGTCCATATACGTATTGGATACATCATGTGGCGTATTTGAATTAAAAATTAATTTTTAAGCTCGGATACCTATCTGGGTACATCATGATATTCCGACTCATATGTATCGGATACGCCATATGGCATATGTAGAATTAAAAATTAATTTTTAATTTCACATACGTGTCTGGATACAACCAATATATATCTGATACATTCAAGATACATTAACTTGTTATATTTGACTTTTACTTACTTATATATATACTAGTATTTTGTGGCACCGCGCAAGGCGCGGTGCCAGGTGCCAGTTATTGTTCGATTAGGTATACCTAAAATTGATAAGATATGAAATTTTTTTCAATGTTTAGATTGTAATATATAATCTCTTAGGCCGTTTTATTTGGATAAGATATGTTTCATTTTGCGTGTAGTGGTTACGACTCCACGAAACCCAAATGCTTCAGTGAACATCCTACTTGACTAACGCATTACGTTAATTCAGATAAAATAAAACCATGAAAGAGCAGATGTGGAGACAGATTCCTACATCCATCATGAGATTTAAGAAAAATATTAAAGGATCCATTAAACAATCAACACATGCAACAAGATTCATTACAAAATGCATCCCTCACCTAAACAACTGTAACACAATGAATACATTCCCTCCAAATCAAACAAATCAACACCAAATTTTTGGAACCAAGATCCGGACATTAAGAATAGTACGGGGGAACAACATATAAGAATAATACATGAAACAAAGTAAAGGAATCTCAGGGGCAAAAATCTTTATGATACTAAGCAAACTTGAAAGACAAAAGCATCATGTTGCCAGGTAGAACACGACAGTCATGATAGCCATGTATGATCCAAGAACACCAAGCTGAAAAAGTGATATGCAATCATAGGGAATTTAAGTGATTCATGGAATGGGTAAAAGCAACATCATCAGTTGGGCATGCAACCAAACAAATAATTATAGAACTTATTAGCAAACAGAGATCTTGTATCGTGCCAATAAACTATAAAATCGTAGAATTCATCACGCCAAATCCCAGTTCCAAAAGCTAGCTTGAAACCCCATTGAGCAATTGTATACCGTGCAGATCAATAAGAAAATAAACATATGAATCAATTACCAGAAGTTATTAAGTAGGATTCTGATTGCCTCGCATCCGCAACAATAAATGAGGCTTAATACTCCCACTTCATATTAAAAGAAACATCACTCTATTCTCATGAGTTTACTGATGACAAGGGGGGAAATGAGTAAAAAACCAAAGGAAACGCGTATAAAAAAGGGAAGAAAAAAATCTTAAAAAGAAGCTGTATATCTTCTCTGCACCCAAACTTGACACCAAATATGAACCTTTAATACTTCAAGTATAGTGAGTGAAATTGAGGCAAACGTACATTTCCTCACTCCCAGTGAGCAAAATATTTGGTTCAAAACACCTGCACATCATATTTTAAATGCGGGAAAACGAAACATAAACCATGACAATCCGATGCACGAAACATATACTATACCATAAGCTTCCCCCCTTCCCAAAACCCATGTAGAAGATAATGGCGACTGGCTCTAATAAAGAAAGAGAGAATAATATAATGTATGAGAGAATGTACACATAAGACCACACTAATGGATGTAAAACAAAGTTTTTCGCTGTCAAAGCTGAACAAAAGACCTCAAGTATACCTCCGAAAGCTACATATGTAAATAAGCTCACAAGTCAGCAGATACAGGTCAGCAGATATACTCCATTTCTACCAGATACAAGCGCACAAGCAAATATATTTTGTGCCAAGAATGCAAGTTGTGCAAGTGAATAAAACGCTGTTTCAATAAGAAGAGGAAAACACGGACAGAATAATTTATTGTATGTGAAAGTGTACATATAATAATACGTAGGCCACACTAATGGCTCTAAAACAGAGTTTTCCTCTATCAAAGCTGAACAAAAATCCCTCAAAGTATACCCCCAAAGTTACATACATAAATTAGCCCAAAGTTCCATGCACATATACTTCATCTCTTCCAGATAGATGCGCACAAGCAAATATATATTGCGCCAAGAATGCAAGCTGTGCGAGTGAATAAGACTTTGATTCAAAGTCCATAGATTGTTTGTCAAGCTTTAAACAAGAGCCCCGGCTCTAAGTGGTGCGAACTACACTAAAACTTGGACACAACAATCGACATAGTTTCCTTTTTTTTTTCACCCTCCTAGCCACGACATCAAGCATGCAGTATGCATAACATTGGACTCGACCTCATGCAGAAAACAACCAACGTTATAACATGACATCAACTACAAACGATTCTCCCACATGGGAAAAAAAACATAGATCAACCTTAGCAATGACAAGCACGCATCAAAAACCGCAGGAACAAAAATAGACAAAGACATAAACTTAGATCCCGCCACCGACAACAACAAAAGAAATGAAATGCCATGCCACAAAAACCTACACCAGAGGATCAACGACCGCCGGGAAAAACTCACCCTAAAGGCAGGAACCGATGATGCAAAAAGAAGGAAAATCTCCCACAAATAAGCACAAAAAGAATGAATCGACCAGACAATATATAACGTCGGGTCTAAGGAGCACAAACACCGATAAGCCATGACCAAACACGCCAAAGCAAGGGATGGTCACCCCACGTCTACGGGATTTCCTACAGATGAAAACACAAGACACAAAAATTAGTAATGATTGTGCATTGAAAAAAGGGGAAAAGCTTGACACACTGAAATATCGTCCACAGCACGCGAAGAGTGCACCATCCCTCCATGAAATCGCCGGTCAGCAGAGAAATAGTAGATGCATTAAATGCCCTTGTACGGACCCGACTCACCACCAACCACGTAGTCCAACCCACGAAAATCGAAGGAACAAGTGGGGGAATGGCTCAAGTCGTACGCACCCAATCTCCAAGAATCAGACAAAAGCACACGACCCAAAGCAAGGAAAATTTTAAAACAAAGCCCAAAGGTAGAAGAAAGGCCGACCAAAGCCCGATAAAAATAATTCCAAACCCAAATACACAATATAAGGCTCAAAAGCAAAAAGACCAATCTTTAAAAAATCTTCTGTTATACTATTCATCCTAATAGTAAATCTTACTCGCTTATATATACTGGTTAATATATATATATATATATATATATATATATATATAATTATGCAAAATATACTAAAATTTGGTCATAATTTTACTTTGCAACCATTATTTAAAAAATTATAGTTAACATTTTCAATTTTCATGAATTATAATCATATGACTCGATTTTGTGTTTTATCTAAATTCATTGTCACATTATATCGTTGCATTACATACTCAAACTTAGAACCTCTTAAGTTAGATGTTGTCAAGAGAACGTAAATTATTATAATTAATAAAAGTTAATGATGTAAATTGTAATTTTATAAATAATGATTGTAAAGTGAAATTGGAACAAAACTATTGGATATTTATTGTAATTTACTTGTATAGATATAATAAAAAATAAAAAAATTACCGTATCCAGACGTATCGTATCCTAGAAATTTCAAAATTCCATGCAACCATATCCGTATCCAAGTATCCGTGTATCCGTATCTGTGCATCATAGATACCTTGGCTTTTCTCCGTATCCTAAAAGTTCTCCACGTGCTTAACATTTATAGATTGATTATCCATGTTTATTGATATGGAATCGCTACGTTGATCCCTTTCTATATTGTTCATTAAATTGTTGATGATTTCACGACCATCCAAATTGTCCGATGGTAGAGCTGACAAAAGTCTCGATTTAAGACGAATCATCAAGTTATGCTCAAGTATCTGCACCCACCTTCTCATTCTTTTTGTTTCGGATATCCCGAAAGTATAATACTGGCTTCTTGGGTTTTTTATGCAGACTGATTACATGGATGGAGAAACCATTGGAACTCTTGACTGCGAACATGAATACCACCAAGAATGCATTAAGACATGGCTGCTACTTAAGAACTCTTGCCCGATATGCAAATCCACAGCGTTGCATGAAAATAGGAAGGATAAATAAATGACGTGATATTTGGATGTATGCAAACTCTGGCTTTTGCTTTTGCTACGTATTGATCATCATCCACGGGAAACTTCTTTTCTAATATTCTATTTTATGTATATATTAGCAGAGAGACGACTGGGTCTTGAAACATTTATTTGGCCTTGTGTCTCTCTCAAAAACTGTACAGGCTCCGAATTGTTCCTTCTGTTATACATGAACATTGTATCAACATTTCCCTAAATCTCTGTATGTATATACGTACATACGTGAATGCATGCACTGCGATTTAAATCCGCAGGTTCTTTAGTCATCTACTTGTCTAGTTCTTGCGAGACATCGTCAAATTCATGCTACTCTAAGAAAGGGCAAGATCCAACATCAACCTTTTGAGGTTTTGACAAAATGCAAAATCGTTTAAGAATTGATGACCGAAACAATGCACATAGTTGGGCCACATGCACGTGTTGGGTTTTGGCCCATTACCATTTTATTTTTCTGATGGGCTTTGGCCCCTCTCCCTATTACCCTTAACCGAGCTCCTTTACCTTTCCCTTCACCCTTGCTCTTCCCTCTCCAGGAGCTTCGAACGCCTCTTCAGCTGGTTCAATTCTTTGGGACTTGCACCCTCCTCTTCGTCTCCCTCGGTGCCTTTATGTTGGCATGGTTCATGATGAGGTTCAGACTACTGAAACCCGAAAATTACTCTGTGTATTTTCGCCTACCCCTTCCCTTCGTGTTCCTGTTCCAGTGGTGGTTGGCCGTGAGTTTTGTGCTCCGGTCGTTGGGTGGTTTCCGTCGCTGGCCGTGTGAAAAGCTTGGTGCTTTTGTGGCTGTGTGCGCGGCTGTGCTCTCGGGCAGTGCTTTGGGCAGCGCTCGGGCAGTGTGTTCGGGCAGTGCTCTCGGGCAGTGTGTGTCTCCATCTGTTGGATACGATACCTTGGTTCCCCGGTGACGACGTTGATTGGATACCCAGCTCGACCTGAGCCCTAATTCCTTAACTCTTGTTTGCATTTCAGTTTATTGATTTATATTGAATTGTATACTTTGAGTGCTTTGTTTCTTGATTGCAGGTATCAATCGGGATTGAAAGCGGAACGTACACCTTACAGTGGTATCAGAGCGTTCCGTGCCTGGTGGAGTGCTCGGTTGACCTCGGGCAGTGCTCTTTTGGTCTCGGGCAGTGCTCGGTGGACTTCAGGCAGGAGTTGTAGGCTTCGGGCAGACCTCGGGCAGCGACTGGTGTGCTCGGTGGTCTCGGGCAGTGCCTTGGTAGGGCTTCGGGCAGCGGCAGTGGGCTTCGGGCAGCAGCTGTTGGCTTCGGGCAGCGGCTGGTGAGCTCGGGCAGCTACTGGAATCTCGGGAAGATTCCGGGCAGGCGCTTCGGTGCTTCGGGCAGTATGGTTTCGTCACCCCAGAGCTTTGTCTCTGGGTAGTAAGTGATTATTCTAACCCTTTAATCATTTTTTACTATCTTGTTTCTAGGTGTAATTGTGTCCCTTACCCGTAAGAAAATCTCAATCTGAAGCCCCATGCTCGTACACCGTTGAGTGTATTGTGATCTTGTGGGTGATTGCGATTTTTCCTTCCCTTAGCTTGGTTAATTCTTTCATTGTGTTTTGTGTGCCTTGTGGTCCTTGCTTCTGCTGTTTGGTTGTTGAAATTGTGTGTGCCTCTCTGCTTAGTTGTGATGGCTTCAATTTCTGGATATAACCTTGAACCGTTTAATGGAAAATCTGATTTTTCTATATGGCAACAAAAGATGAAAGGAATTTTAATACAACAAAAGGTATTAAAGCTATTGATGGTAATTGGGCTGAGAACATTACTACTGCTAAGAAACTTGAAGATGACGAATATGCTTATTCTTCTATTATCTTGAACTTGTCTGACTCTGTGCTTAGGAAGTGTGGTAAACTATCATCTGCTAGAGAACTTTGGGAAAAATTAGAAGAAATGTTTACTGAGAAATCTTTGCCTAGTAAACTTTTCTTGTTGGAAAAATTTTTCAGATTCAAGCTAGACTTGAACAAAGACGTAGATGAGAATTTAGATGTGTTTACTAAGTTAATTCAAGATATTAAATTGACAGGAGATAAGAACATTGACGACTATTCACCTATTGTTCTTCTAAATGCTAGTCCTGAGAATTATAGTGATGTAAAATCCGCCATTAAGTACGGTAGAGATTCTATTACATTGGATACTGTAATGAACGGCTTGAAAAGCAAGGAATTAGATTTAAAAGTTAACAAAGGTAATAGGCAATCCTCTGGTGAAGTTATGCATGTTCGTGGTAGATCACAACATAGGCATAATAACAATAACCAATATCAAAAAGGTTATAAAAGAGGAAAGAGTAAGGCTAGATCGAAATCTAGGTCTAGTAAGAGAAAATGTTACAATTGTGGTGACCCAAATCATTTCATAAAAGATTGCCCTAAAAAGAAAAACCAGAATAAAAATGGGAATCAGACAAATGAACAAGCAAACAATGCTTCTACCTCTGGGGAAAACATGGGGGATATTTTTATGGTGACTGAATTATGTGATTCTGTGAACTCTGTGCTTTAATTACCTGTGTGTGAAAATGAATGGCTTGTTGATTCAGGTTGCACTTATCACATGACACCACTTAAAAATTTGTTTTCTAGCTACAGAGAAATTGAGCATGCTTCTGTTTCTATGGCCAATGAGAAATTGTGTAAAGTTTCTGGTATTGGTGATGTTTGTCTGAAATTTGAATCTGGTTATTCTGTGACTTTGAAAGATGTTAGACATGTTCCTGCTTTGTGCAATAACTTGATGTCTTGTGCTGCTTTAGAGTCTGATGGTTATGAGGGTAAATGGGGAAATGGTTGCATGAAAATTATGCGGGGGTCTTTGGTAGCTTTTAAAGCTGAGAATAGGAGGAATTTGTATGTTTGCAAAACAGTCTGTGATAAAATCTGTGCTAATTCTGTGTCAGATGATTTAACTGATTTATGGCATAAAAGGTTAGGTCATATGAGTTCTAAAGGATTAGAGATTTTACACAATGATGGTTGTTTTGGTAGGGATAAATTGTCTTGCATGACTTTTTGTGATTCCTGTGTGTTAGGCAAACAGCAAAGAGTTAAATTCCCTATCTCCCCTTCCCCCAATGTGACTAAGTGTTCTGATATACTTGAACACCTGCATGCTGATGTTTGGGGACCTTCACCTGTCCCAACTCAAGGTGGTAATAGATATTTTTTGTCTATCATTGATGATTACTCTAGAAAAGTGTGGATTTTTCTAATGAAGAATAAATCTGATGTTTTTGATAAGTTTAAAAACTGGAAGATTTTAATTGAAAACCAAACTGGAAAAAAGATTAAACGGCTTAGGACAGATAATGGAATGGAATTCTGCAATATCTTGCTTGATGACTTGTGCTGTGAATCTGGGATTCTGAGACACAAGACTGTGCCCTATACTCCCCAGCAAAATGGTGTTGCTGAGAAAATGAATAGAACTTTACTCGAGAGAGTTAGAAGTATGCTTGCATCTTCTGGACTCTCAAAGAAGTTCTGGGGCGAAGCTGTCGTTACAGCTTCTTATTTGATAAATAGATCCCCTTCCGTGCCTTTGAATGGTAAGTGTCCTGAAAGTGTTTTTTCTGGTAAGCAATTAGATTTTTCAAATCTGAAAGTGTTTGGTTGTTTTGCATTTGTGCATAGGAAAGGAGACAAACTTGAACCTAGGTCAGTTAAGTGCGTCTTTCTTGGTTATCCTGAGGGTGTAAAAGGATATAGGCTGTGGTTAAGATGTGAACCTGGTTTTAAAACTATTATAAGTAGGGATGTCATTTTTAATGAATCTGAAATGCCTTGCTTGCTTCCATCTTTGCCTGAATCTGACTGTGTGTCTGAGTCTACACCGAGCAAGGTGGATTCTTTGCCTATTGTTACCCCTGTTATTGAAAAAGATGAGCTCCCTAATATGAATCATGAGAACTTGCCTGTTAATGAACCTGATTTGCATGAAAATGTTGACGAACATGTGCATAATGAATTGGTTGCTGATGAACATGAAGATCTGCATGATTATATGTTGACTAGGGATAGAGTTAAGAGAAATGTGAAACAACCTGCTAGGTTTAACGATTTTCACCTCACATCGCATGTTTTCAATATGTTTGAGTCTATTGATAATTGTGAGCCTAAGACCTATAATGAAGCTTTGAAATCTAAAAATGCTGTGCATTGGCTTAGTGCCATGAAAGATGAAATGCATTCTTTAGTTGTGAATCATACATGGACTCTTGTACCTAAACCTGTTAATTGCTCTTTGGTAGATTGCAAATGGTTATTTAAGGTAAAGAATGAAGTTGATTCTGTTAGATATAAAGCTAGGCTAGTTGCAAAAGGTTTTACTCAAAGAAAGGGTATTGACTATACTGAAATCTTTGCTCCTGTTGTTAAGTTTACTACTGTGAGAATTTTATTATCACTTGTTGCTCACTTTAATTGGGAACTTAAACAGATGGATGTTAAAACCTCTTTTTTGCATGGTGACTTAGATGAAAAGATTTTCATGAAACAACCTGATGGTTTTGTTGACTCAAAGAACCCTAATCATGTTTGTTTGCTTAATAAATCTTTGTATGGCCTAAAGCAGTCACCTAGGCAATGGAATAAGAAGTTCGATGAATGCATGCTTACCTTAAAATTTAAAAGAAGCTCTTTTGATCATTGCTTGTATTTTAAGGATAAAATGCCAGTGCCTGTTTTCTTGTTGATTTATGTGGATGACATGTTGATTGCTAGTCCTTGTCTGAAATCCATTGAGCATATTAAGAACTTTCTAAGTGATAAATTTGATATGAAGTTCTTAGGAGATGCTAGTAGAATCCTAGGCATGGACATTGTTAGAGATATGAAGGAATCTACTCTCTGGTTAAAGCAAACTTCTTATGTAGAGAAAATTTTAAAGAAATTTTCCATGTTTGATGCAAAACCTGTTAACGTGCCCTTAGCTGCTCATTTTGTGCTAAGTAAAGATCAAAGTCCCAAAACTGATGCTGACTTTGATGTCATGAAAAATGTACCGTATTCAAATGCTATTGGGTCTATAATGTATTTGATGGTTAGCACTAGACCTGACATTGCTTATGCTGTTAGCTGCTTAAGTAGATATATGTCTAATCCTGGTGTGGTACATTGGAATGCTGTTAAGTGGTTGTTGCGATATTTGAAAAACTCAATGCATTATGGCTTATGTTTTTCTAAATATGCTGATGGTGTTAAATTGAATGGTTATGTGGATTCTAATTATGCGAATGATAAAGACAATAGAAAATATACAACTTCTTATGTTTTTACTTTGTGTGGAGCATGTATAAGTTGGAAATCGCAGCTGCAGCATATCGTTGCCTTGTCGACAACGGAATCAGAATATGTTGCTGTAACAGAAGCTTTTAAGGAAGCTGTCTGGCTGAAAGGTTTGATCTCTGAACTTAGCTTGCTTGAAGGTAAGGTAGAGGTATTTTCTGATTCTCAGTCTGGTATTCAATTGTGTAAGAATCCTGTTTTTCATGACCGCACTAAGCATATTGATGTTAGATTTCATTACATTAGGGATGTAGTGGCTAAAGGATTAGTTAATCTTGAAAAGATTCCTTCCGAATATAATCCTGCTGATATGGGAACTAAGTGTTTACCTATTTCTAAACTACAATCATGTCTTAAAATTTTGAATTTTGATACAGGTGATTGATTACTAGGTGTTAATTATTTTGATTAGTATAACTGCTGTGTGCGTGTTATATGATTGTTACCCCGGTTATTGACTTTAACCTCTTTGTGTTGGTTATTGTCTGTGTTCTTTGTCTGTGCTGTGTGCTATGACAAGAACTTGGTCCACACAATGCTTTGTGTGTTGTAGGGACCCTTAGGGCGATGATGAGTCATCTATTGGGTTATCCTTACGTCGAGGTGGAGCCGGTATTGTGCCAAGGTGGAGATTTGTTGGGTTTTGGCCCATTACCATTTTATTTTTCTGATGGGCTTTGGCCCCTCTCCCTATTACCCTTAACCGAGCCCCTTTACCTTTCCCTTCACCCTTGCTCTTCCCTCTCCAGAAGCTTCGAACGCCTCTTCAGCTGGTTCAATTCTTTGGGACTTGCACCCTCCTCTTCGTCTCCCTCGGTGCTTTATGTTGGCATGGTTCATGATGAGGTTCAGACTACTGAAACCCGAAAATTACTCTGCGTATTTTCGCCTACCCCTTCCCTTCGTGTTCCTGTTCCAGTGGTGGTTGGCCGTGAGTTTTGTGCTCCGGTAGTTGGGTGGTTTCCGTCGCTGGCCGTGTGAAAAGCTTGGTGCTTTTGTGGCTGTGTGCGCAGCTGTGCTCTCGGGCAGTGGTTTGGGCAGCGCTCGGGCAGTGTGTTCGGGCAGTGCTCTCGGGCAGTGTGTGTCTCCATCTGTTGGATACGATACCTTGGTTCCCCGGTGACGACGTTGATTGGATACCCAGCTCGACCTGAGCCTAATTCCTTAACTCTTGTTTGCATTTCAGTTTATTGATTTATATTGAATTGTATACTTTGAGTGCTTTGTTTCTTGATTGCAGGTATCAATCGGGATTGAAAACGGAACGTACACCTTACAGCACGTATGAACCAACATAAATAAAATGATTTTGCCATGATTTGATTAATTTTGGTTGACATGTCTGGTTTAGTTCATTTTCTTTGTACTGATGTATACGTATGGTCCAGATCCGGTGTACGCAAAAAGTTCCCTAACTTAAAGCTAAGTAAGAAAGTAATCTGCGTTTCAGCCACATCAAACATGAACAACCTATAAGTTTGCATTTGAATGAATTTATATATTCGAGGACGGGTCAATTTTGGTGATCATACAGAGCAGCAACCAACATTTTTCACAATAGAAACGACGTCTGGATCCAACATTAATTGTTTGCCCTTTGGGCAAGGCTGCAGGATCATCTCCAATATCAAGTGCCTTCCAACTAACTATATGGTATATTTGAGTACTTCTGTCTCAATATTCTGGCTCTTTAGAATAATACAACAAAATTGTCAGTAGTATGTGCACAAAACAACGCCTATCCTATTACTGAAAATTATAGTTCGTGATCTTAAAAGATTCGTACAAACTGTTAGTTCCGGACCCTATCGATGAGATTTTAAAGATGATAAAACATATCAGACCGGATCGAGAGAAATCAGACTGATCAGATCGATCGCCCAAAACAAATCAAGCTGATAAGATGACAAAGCATATCAGACCGGATCGAGGGTAATCAGACTGACCAGATCGATAGTTCAAAACAGAACAAGCTGATAAGGCATATCACATATCAGACCGGATCGATGGATATCAGACTGACTAGATCGAAGCTTCAGATCGATCTCAATCTTTATCAGATCAGAGCAGTCAAGGATGCATAAAGAATGGCTCTTCAGTCCGAATCATTAACGGCTATTTATTGTAGCATTTAATGTCGTAATTAATGCTACAAAGGACCAAAGACTGAAGATTGCCATAAAAGGTAAGAAGACAAAGAAGAGCTTACCTGACAGTCGCCGAAAGTATGAACCAGAACGGCAAGTATCCTGAAGAATAAGACTGTAGCTTACTCAGAGATTAAGCAGAGTCAAGAGTTGCACATTAAAGGAAATAATATCGTTGGTACATGCAACTATAAAAGGATGCAACAGAAGAGCTCAAGAGAGAGTCTGATCAATTGAGAAACGCACAAGAAAGCAAAATAGCACAAGCTTACAAGCTCAGAAGCTCTCGAGCTGAAATTATTCTTAAGCACGATTACTTTGTAATATTTGATCATCTAGGATCACTGTGCGCATCTTGTGTATTCTGTACTGAAAAATAGATGTAAGAAACAAATTGTAACTGTCAGACAGAGAGTGTCTGAACAGATTGAGTGACTAGGAGTTTCAGACTGGTAGTGAGGTAAATCCAGCCTGAATTAGGTTTGTACAACAGGATTGTATAAATCAAAGTCTTCTAGTATAAACCTTCCTTAATTGGAAGAAGGGGAGACGTAGAAGGATTACACCACCTTCGAACTTCCAGAAACATATTCTGTGTTCTTATCTTTCTGCACTTGTTCTTTCATTCAAGCCATCGAGCCGCTCTGACATATATAAACAGACCGTTCCGCACTTATACATTCAGTGGTCTGTTCTATAAAAGAGTTGATTAAGAAACAGATTTCTTTAACTAATCCGAAAGAAATCACAAGGGATTAAATTTTAGAAAGAGTGTTCATTCACCCCCCTCTAAACACTCCGGACCGATCCTAACAAGTGGTATCAGAGCCAGGTTATCTTAATCAGCACAAAGACACTTGAGCTGATGGCATCATTCAACAAAATTTCTATGTTCTCAAAAGAAGACTATGATGACTGGAGAATCAGAATGCAAGCTCATCTGGCAGCTCAGGATAACGATATGTGGTTCGTCATCACTGTTGGACCAATGAAGATTCTGAAAATCAATACAGCAGTCGTCATTACTGGTGGAGAACCACAAATGGTAGAGAAGGACAGATCCCTCTGGACGAATGAGGAAGGAAAGAAAGCAAATCTTGACAACGTTGCCAAAGACATCTTGTTCAAGACATTGGACAAGAACATGTTCATCAAAATCAAAATGTGCTCTACTGCCAAAGAAATTTGGGAGAAGATAGCACAGCTATGTGAAGGCAACGACCAGACCAAAGAAAATAAGCTGACTGTTGCTCTTCAAAGATTTGAGAGCATAAAGATGAAGAGTGGAGAAACTCTAAACGAGTTTGATGAAAGAGTCACTGGCATCATTAATGAACTGAATGGTCTGGGCAAGGAATACTCAAACAGAGAGATCGCTCTGAAAGTTATGAGAGCCCTGCCAAAAGAATGGGATGTTAAGACCATTGCTATGAGGGAGTCCAAAGATCTGAACAAGGTTGAACTTCATGATCTGTTCGCAGATCTTAAAGCATATGAGTTCGAACTGATAAGCAGAGGTGAAGCAGAGCCATTCATCTCTCAACCAAACAAAGCACTGGCAGCTATTCCAGACCAGATCGCCTCCACATCAGATCGATCTATCGAACAGATAAGTAATGATACTATGTCATTATTTATCAAGAAATTTGGTAAATTCATGTCTAAAAATAAGAGGAACTTTAAACCCTCTCATCATTATAAGCCAAGAAAGGACGATGCTGTTAATGATCAGGCTTGCTACAATTGTGGTAAGACCGGACATTTCATTGCAGATTGCACCAGACCGAAGAAAGAAGAACGGAAGGAGAAGCATCGCGATGGCAGGAAAAAGAAGCACTACAAAGACCGCAAAAATCATGGAAAGTCCCAAAAGGTCCTAGTAGCTGAAGAAGGAAACAGCAAGTGGGCTCAGACTGACTCCGATTCAGACAGCTCCGAATATTCTTCCAGCGAAAGCGAAGAAGATATTCAATGTCTAATGGCAGACGAAGAGATGAGTCAGACAGACGAGGTATTTGATTTTGACTCAAATGAATTTACACGTGAAGAGCTCATGTCCGCACTGCAAGACATGGCTAATGATTATAGGATCTTAGCTGAATCATTTGAGAAAAATAAAGCTAAATTCAATGATCAAATGGATGAGCACAACAAACCAAGCTGCTCTGAGCAGGGTGAGTGCAACAATCTCCAGATCGAGCTGAATAAGCTGAAAATCTCCTATGATCAGCTCCATGAAGAAAATAAGAGAATTAGCACACAAAATGCTAAGCTTTCTCACATATTCAAGACATGGACAAAATCCAGAACATCTTTGGAAGAATTACAAGAGGTACAAAGAAACGTTGGTGATTTCATCGGCATAGGCTTTGACACCAAAGAATCCACCAAAGATGAATCTGAACTGTTGCTGGTAAAGAACAAAATCAAACAAATGACATTTGTTAAATCCAGCACAGTATATGAGACTGAAGCACCTACGATTCAAACGGGAGTCTCTTTCGTGAATCAAGGTTTGAGAAAAGGAATTGGATATGTCAACCAAGCCAAAGAAAAGGCTCCAGCAAGCTTTACGTCTTTCAGACCAAATCTAAGGGTGCAAGATCGAAGGCAAGGAAGACAATACAATTACTATAATTCAACACCAGTTCAACGAAGATATAGACTACCCCATGAGAATCAAAAGGTTCCATATCGCACACATTATCACACACAACATCGAAACAGACCAGCTCACAGCACACCACACACACACAAGCCATTAAAGCTGATACAGGTGTGGGTTCCCAAAGGGCTAATCCGTTCTGGACCCAAATAGGATTGGGTACCAACAATAAATATGTTTGATGACAGGTACCGAAGAAACTTGCATCAGACTGGTACTTGGACAGCGGGTGTTCTCGTCACATGACTGGAAACATCGAGCTGCTATCTGAAGTACAGAATGTACTGGACCCAAGATCATTTTCGGAGATAATTCGAAGGGTAAGACCGTGGGCAAGGGTAAGATTGTCCATGGTAACATTATTATTAATGATGTGCTGTTAGTTGAAAATCTATGCTATAATCTGATCAGTATAAGTCAACTTTGTGATAATGGTTATGCTGTAGAATTTCACAAACACACTTGAACTGTTAAATCATCAGACGGTATAACCATGCTTGTAGGAATCAGAAATGGAAATACATATAAGATTAACTGGAATCTTGCTCAACCTGATAATCCTACTTGCTTCATCGCTAACAATGATAATAAACACTGGCTATGGCATAAACGCTTGAATCATATCAATTTTAAGACTATTTCTAGCCTGTGTAAACATGATTTAGTTATCGGTCTGCCCAAGATCGATTTTGCTAAGGATAAGATCTGCGAAGCTTGCCAAATGGGCAAACAGATCAGATCATCCTTCAAAAACAAGAATGCCAAATCCTCCTCCCGTTGTTTAGAACTATTGCATATGGACTTGTTTGGTCCTATACCAATAACAAGTTTAGGGGGAATGCGGTATACTCTTGTTGTTATTGATGATTACTCACGCTTTACATGGACTATATTTTTGAGCAGTAAAGATCAGACCGGTCCGAAGTTGATCAAGCTGCTGAAACGCACTCAGAATGAGAAATCATCCAGCATAGACAGGATTCGAAGTGACAAAGGCACTGAGTTTTCAAATCAGAATCTTGAATCCTTTCTAGAAGATCATGGAATCAAGCATGAGTTTTCAGCCGCTCGAACTCCTCAACAGAATGGAGTTGCAGAACGAAGAAACAGAACGCTCAAAGAAGCAGCAAGAACAATGCTTGCTGATTCTGGAATTTCACAAAAGTTCTGGGCAGAAGCTGTAAACACTGCATGCTACACTCAAAATCGGTCTATGATTAACAAGAAACTGAATCTCACTCCATATGAAATATGGACTGGTAACAGACCGTCTATTTCTCACCTTCATGTATTTGGCTGTAAATGCTTCGTTCACAACAATGGTAAGAATCATCTTACAGCATTTGAAGCTAAGTCAGATAATGGAATATTCTTAGGATATTCATCAACTAGCAAAGCTTATCGAATTTTTAATAATCGAACCTTAACTGTAGAAGAATCAGTTCATGTAGTTTTTGATGAATCTTTGTGTGTTGAGGGTAACAAAAAATCAATTCAAAATCAGATGGAAAACATCCTTCTCGAAGCTAACAGTGATGATGAGATTGTAGCTAACAGGTCAAGAGACAATCCACCAGAACCTGAAGTACCAGCCAGATCGGATCAAGGCAATGAAGCTTCTTCAGATCGAGCCGATCCGGATGATCCAAACTCTCATATCAAAGCAGATGCTGATCATACCGCTACTACTACTCATCCGGCTGGACCAGACAATCCAGAGTCAAGCTATCGATGGACTAAGAGGCATCCACCTAATCTAGTGATTGGAAGTCCCTCTGCACCGATTAGAACCAGAGGACAGATGATGGATGAGTTCACTCATGCTGCTTTCATCTCAACTCTGGAACCTAAGAAGATCGATGAAGCTCTGACTGATTTCAACTGGATTAAGGCGATGCAAGAAGAGCTTAATCAATTCGAACAAAATCAAGTTTGGAGTCAAACCCCCAGACCAAGCGATCTGCCTGTTATTGGAACCAGATGGGTTTTCAGAAACAAGCTGGACGCAGATGGAACTGTGGTTAGAAACAAGGCCAGACTGGTGGCACAAGGATTCCGACAAGAAGAAGGAATTGACTTCGATGAATCTTTTGCAACAGTCGCCAGACTTGAAGCAATCAGAATCTTTCTTGCATACGCTGCCTTTAAAGACTTCAAGGTATATCAGATGGACGTCAAAAACGCCTTTCTTAATGGTAAGCTTCAGGAGGAAGTTTACATCGAGCAACCTCCTGGATTTCAGAACCACTCATTCCCTAATCATGTATACCTACTGAATAAAGCAGTATATGGTCTGAAACAAGCACCAAGGGCCTGGTATGACACTCTATCTCAATTTCTGCTGAACCATGATTTTCAGATCGGCTCAGTAGATAAAACTCTATTTAAATTTATTAAGGGAGAACATACCCTTTTAGTTCAGATTTATGTTGATGATATAATCTCTGGGTCAACTAACCCCAAATTATGCGAGAAATTTTCTAAGTTGATGCAGGGACAGTTTGAGATGAGCATGATGGGAGAACTCTCATTCTTTTTGGGTCTCCAAGTCAAACAGCTCAACAATGGTATTTTCATCAACCAAACCAAGTATACCAAAGAGATGCTTAAGAGATTCGGAATGGAAACATGCTCAACTGCATCCACTCCAATGAGTCCTACAATCAAGTTAGACAAAGACGAAGGGGGAACGGCAGTCGAAGTGACTATGTATAGAGGACTAATCAGATCGCTCTTATATCTTACAGCGAGCCGGCCTGATATTATATTCTCAGTCTGTATGTGCGCCAGATTTCAGTCAGAACCAAAGCAATCACATTTTATTGCTGCTAAGCGTATTCTGAAATACTTGAAAGGATCTCAGAACGTTGGTCTTTGGTACTCCAAAGATTCTAACTTCAGCTTGATCGGATATTCAGACGCAGACTACGCTGGTTGTAAGATTGATCGTAAAAGCACCAGTGGAACATGTCAATTTCTAGGTGAAATATTGATCTCTTGGTTCAGTAAGAAGCAAACATCAATTGCCACATCTACAGCTGAAGCAGAATATCTTGCCGCTGGAAGCTGTTGCGCTCAAATGCTCTGGATTCAACACCAGCTCAAAGATTATGGCATCCAAGCTGTTGACTCTCCGATCTTTTGCGACAACACAAGTGCAATCGCTATAACGTATAATCCAGTTCTCCACTCTCGAACAAAGCATATTGATATAAGACATCATTTTATTCGAGATCATGTTGGCAAAAAGGAGATTCGGATCGAGCACATCTCAATAGAGCAGCAAGCAGCAGACATCTTCACCAAACCGCTCCCTGAGGCTAAGTTTAATTATTTCCGTCAAATTCTTGGTTTAATTGACTTATCTTGATAGTTTAAATGTTTTCTTCTTTTCGCGTTTAAAGATTTTTGTTGGCACAGATCGATAATACAATATTCAGAAAGACACAGACCGGTCCGAACTTTCAGACCGATCTATGTCAATCTGATGTTATCCTATGATCTGTCTAGACAATAAATCTTTTATTTTGTATTTATTTAAACAAAAACAGCCCAGACTGATTGCTCATTTTAACCTCCTTAACTCTCTTTTATCCTGACCGTTTATTTTGAATTATTTAATGTTCAGTCATCGAGATAAAGACACGTGTCTTCTCTCTCTTATTTAGCGGGCTGAACATTTCATTTTCATTCACTTTTTACCATTTACCGCCGTCTGCTCTAAAACTTTTTATCTCCTTTAATCTCTTCATATTTCCATTACACTCAAATGGCCACCATAACTCACAACTCTCTCTCCGTTGAGTTCAATGATATTTACAGGGCTGAAGATGCAGAGATGGTCTCCATTTTCCGAGCTTTGGAATCGTCTGGATTACGGAACTTTTTGGAGTGTGTCACGGTGGTTTACGAGTCGGAGATTCGCGAACTGTTCGCCAATGCTGTCTCTCAGAAATCATCTATCTCCACCTCTGTAAATGGCAAAACATTTGAAATCTCTCCGATGACGCTGGCCAAGACCTTTGGTCTTCCCAACTCCGGACTGACTGAGTTTGGGCAGATTCCTCAAGCTTCTCTCACAGCTCTTCAGGGGAAGATTTCTATTTTTGGCCACCGCCTGCAGCCCTCATTCAAAAAGAAGGAAATGCTCTTTCATTTCTAGGTGCTGTGCGAAATTGTGGGCAAGCCATTATTGGGCAAAGCTGGAAGTTTTGACGCCGTCACTGCCGAGAAGTTCAGGGCCATGGCTGCTATTATTTCCGGACAGAAGATGAACAGGTCCGTGATTCTATTTGGAGTCCTGATGGAAACAGTGATTGCCTCCAAACAGGCCGTATGCTTTGCTGTTCCTCTCAGCAAGCTATTGGAAACTTTGTACATCGAGCTAGGGAAGCAGTCTGCTCTAAGTCCCTTTAAGATTCTCAACTCCAAGGGACTGGCTCTATTGAAGTCCAAGAGTGCTCCACCCACTCCTACCGATCTGGTGGCCGTCAAGATTGAGAAGGGAGAAGAACAGGCTGCTGCTCGCAAACCACGAGTCAAGCGAAAGTTAACCATCCAGACTGACTCTGAAGAAACTCAGTCTGCTCCCTCGCCACCAGCCAAGCCTCTTCCCAAGAAGCCAAGAACCCAGATTACCAAGCCCAGCAAAACCTTACCTCTCAAAACACTACCCATATTGCCTCCAACCAAAGCCACCCCTGCACCTCAACCTACAACCCAAATTTCAACCACTTCAACCATTGCACCCAAAGTAACCATCAAAGTCCCCTCTGCCATCCCCGTGGTCAAAGGGATTGTCATCACTGAGTTGGGAGACTATACCCAATCAGGGATCAAGTCCCCTTCCTCCACCGGCAAGGGCAAAGCCATTCTCGCTGAACCTCTCTCTTCCAAACCCAAATCTGCAGCGCAGACAGCCATCGACATTGCTATGGAGGATGTTGATGAGAAGGTGAAGGCACTTGTTGTGGTTTTTGATGAGTACGTCGAGTACAGAACGATCAACCACATTGAGAAGTTCTTCGGCAAACTCAGACGCCTTCAGAAAATGGAAGAAGAAGTTCTGAAGGGGACAGAGACCGATGATGTTCGGATTGCTGTGCAGCGCAAAGAGCTATTTACGGCCAATCAAAGATTCAGACTGGCAACTCTGCTCCTAGCTGCTAAGAAAGAGAACTTCGATCCGATTGCTCCAACTGCCAGAGATGATGGGGATGTTATTGCTCAATTAGAGATGGATATTCATGCTCTCCATTTAGCTGTCCGATTTCAACGACAGAAAATCAGCATATCCACTCCAGTAACCAGCCCGGATCATCCCTCTGCAAGCAAGACTCTGGCAAAACCTTTCATTGAGGTTATTCCCTCTGGGGCAGCAGAACAGACAGCAGAAAACTCAGCAGATCAGACAGCAGATCGGGCAGCAGATCAGACTGCAGAACTAGTAGCCGATCAGACAGCGGAGCAGCCATTGCCTAATGCTCCGACTGCTACAGAAGATGAACCATTGAATGTCTTGTTGGACTCTCCAACAACATCTATTCCTTTGGGATCATCAGTCTCCCACGTTCAAATCAGTCCAACAGCAGAACTTGCAACAGTTGACGCACCAGAGTTCGTCGATCCGGATCTGGTGGTGTCCACCATTGTTGCAGCTCTCCAGATTGAGGAGCCCTCCAGACCCAGCACTCCTCCAGTCCACTCAGATGAAGATATGGCCTTCATAGCAGAATTCTCTTCGGATTTGGTCACTTTGATCCGGTCCGAAAGTCACCAAGCTGGTGTATCTTCAATTATCCCGATTGCTGAAGAAGATGATCATGCATTGTCATCATCAGATAACTCTCCAAGCCGACTTATCTGACAACTGTCTGTCTCTCTCTCAGCGTGTTATAGAGGTTCATCAAGGCCAGAGGATTACATCCCTGGACTTTGATTCATTTAAAGAGAAGATGACAGCCAGTATCAGCAGCCTTCAACGAGGAATAAATGATATGTTCTCTCAGCAAGCTACTTATAAGAACAGCCTGAGAAAAGAGCAGATCGAGCTGGCCACTGAAGTCAGAGCATCCGTCGCCAACTCCCTTCGCGCTCAAGATACTCGTCTTGACGCTATCAGCGCTCAGCTAGCACAAGTTGTAGATTTTCTCCAAGAGATTGCTGCTGACAAAAAGGGGGAAAAGAAAAAAGACTTCAAGCCGCATCAGTCTCAGTCTTCAAGAAAATAGATTGTTTATATATTCAGACTGTCTGTATGCAAGACTGTTGATCAATAAAGAAAATTTTTCTTTGTTAAGTCCGTGTTCATTTATTTTGAACTAAAATAAAAGGCTTAATAATAAAAGGCTTAATCGATCCAACTTAATAATGTTCATTTAATTTGAACAAGAAGAAGTAATCGATCCGAAAGTATTCGCTTCAGAGTTCTTATCAGACTGGTTAAAAAGACTTAGAAGCTAGGTTTTGTCATCATCAAAAAGGGGGAATTTGTTAGTTCCGGACCCTATCGATGGGCTTTTAAAGATGACAAAACATATCAGACCGGATCGAGAGAAATCAGACTGATCAGATCGATCGCCCAAAACAGATCAAGCTGATAAGATGACAAAGCATATCAGACCGGATCGAGGGTAATCAGACTGACCAGATCGATAGTTCAAAACAGAACAAGCTGATAAGGCATATCACATATCAGACCGGATCGATGGATATCAGACTGACTAGATCGAAGCTTCAGATCGATCTCAATCTTTATCAGCTCAGAGCAGTCAAGGATGCATAAAGAATGGCTCTTCAGTCCGAATCATTAACGGCTATTTATTGTAGCATTTAATGTTGTAATTAATGCTACAAAGGACCAAAGACTGAAGATTGACATAAAAGGTAAGAAGACAAAGAAGAGCTTACCTGACAGTCGCCGAAAGTATGAACCAGAACGGCAAGTATCCTGAAGAAGAAGACTGTAGCTTACTCAGAGATTAATCAGAGTCAAGAGTTGTACATTAAAGTAAATAATGTCGTTGGTACATGCAACTATAAAGGATGCAACAGAAGAGCTCAAGAGAGAGTCTGATCAATTGAGAAACGCACAAGAAAGCAAAACAGCACAAGCTTACAAGCTCAGAAGCTCTCGAGCTGAAATTATTCTTAAGCACGATTACTTTGTAATATTTGATCATTTAGGATCACTGTGCGCATCTTGTGTATTCTGTACTGAAAAACAGAAGTGAGAAATAAATTGTAACTGTCAGACAGAGAGTGTCTGAACAGATTGAGTGACTAGGAGTTTCAGACTGGTAGTGAGGTAAATCCAGCCTGAATCGGGTTTGTACAACATGATTGTATAAATCAAAGCCTTCTAGTATAAACCTTCCTTAATTGGAAGAAGGGGAGACGTAGAAGGATTACACCACCTTCAAACTTCCAGAAACATATTCTGTGTTCTTATCTTTCTGCACTTGTTCTTTCATTCAAGCCATCGAGCCGCTCTTACATATATAAACAGACCGTTCCGCACTTATACATTCAGTGGTCTGTTCTATAAAAGAGTTGATTAAGAAACAGATTTCTTTCACTAATCCGAAAGAAATCACAAGGGATTAAATTTTAGAAGGAGTGTTCATTCACCCCCCCTCTAAACACTCCGGACTGATCCTAACACAAACGAATTATTATATGTCGATCGACATGTGACATGTACAGACGTACAAGACATCAAGGCGATTATTGTTGCATGACTGGTTTTTTAAAAAAAAAAATATTTAGGGGACGGTGATGACTCAACCCGAGACCTCTTATATTAGGAAATAAATGACAACCACTAGGTCAGCCTTGTTGCATGACAGCTTGAATACGTTTGGGGTGAAATATCTCAATTGGACATCATATACTTCAATGCAAGTTCAACATTCTTGATTATAAGGCGGAGATAAAAATGGTTTTATTTCATAAATTTAAGCAAAAATAAAATAAAATTATTCCACATCACTACATATTCTCGACTGTACATTTGAAGAATATAATAAGACTTTCCAAAGTCATTTCAAATTTCTTTAATATCTATTTGTATATATATCAAATTATTTTAAAAACAATTTACCCCATTTTCTTCTTATTAATATTTTGACCATTTCTTTTTTGGTTTTGAATGAGATCAAACAACACATTAATTATTTCTTTATTATTATTATATAAAATATGATGTACTTTTAAGTTGGCCCTTCACTAGCCTTTTGGCATCCATCGTTTTATATGTACTAGCTGGAGGAGTATACCTAGTAACTAGTAAGAATGTGTATCGTAAAATTTAAAATAATTATATTTCATTCTAAATTATATAAAACTTATCATACACATAATATTAAATTTATTATTGTATGAGAATATTTCAAAAGAAATATCATTATTATAAGGACATCATCAAAATCACTCGTTAACTAGGAGACAGTCACATCCTATTAATTGACGTGACTCATCTTTCTTTTCTAATAAGTGGAGTCTATTTTTAATTTTCTCCTGGTATTTCAAATATGTTTAGTTGAAATTTTGAAACATCTGAAATTAAATTTTGCATGTATTTGAAAAGTATCAATAAACAATGACAAAATTTTACATGTATTTGAAAAGTATACCACAAAAAAAGGCAGATTTCCTCTTAACAATGAACTTTCAAGATGTTTCCACTATTCTATATCACTTTTTGATATTGTATTTATATATAATCAGCTAAATTACATATGTTTTTTATTAATGCTCCTGTGTGCGCAGTTCGTGTTTGTACAGTCTTGTGTATTTAAATTTTTTTAGAGTGTAATCGATTTTTAATTAGTTTGTTTTTTTTAAACAGGATATTATTCTGATTAATAATATTATTAAAGATATTATGATGATTTTAGCACGTTATTATGGTCATTATCATCAAAAATAAAATCAATAAAATATATAATAATAAAGAAATTAATTACACAATGGGTTTTGAATCGAAGGAGACGACTTGACATTATTGAGCTGGGCCCACAACAAAAGTTATAGCATAATGATTGACATTATGTTAATTTAATTTGAAGTCGTATCAAATGTAGCTCTTACTATATAATAGTAATTATAACAGCAAGAATAATGATGATATGGATGTGACCTAATTATCCTCATTTCCTTCCTTATAAACATCTCGAATTTCGAAGATATCATTCACAAATACAGTCTCATGAGTAATCGTGAGTATGAACTTCATTAAGAACGAAATCTTGAATGAAGAAATGAGGAGGAGATCCCAGAGTACTTCTACATCACAGTTTGGTGTCTTGGCTATTGAGCCAAGAAGGAGAAGCAAAAACAAGAGAATTACATATCAAAAATCGATGAGAGGCAAATCATCGGGAAGATATGTCAATGTAGAGTAATATTAATTGACGAAAATAGACATAAAAAAAATTTGTCCAGAGTTGAAAGAAAGCTCCCAAAAAAGAATAATAATAATAATAGATAATAGATATTTAAAGAAAAAAAAAATGCAATGTCAACTCATATGCATAAATCAGCAGATTTGAACGTAACTAAAAAAAAAAAAAATCAGAAAAAATCAGATCTAAAGCTTGTACGGTTGTACCACACACCAAGTACAGTATATATATTTGTAACCAATTCCAACTTGACATCGTAAACCTTAATTTTTACAAAGGCGCCGCTGTTTAATTTTTGGGTCCACGATTTCTTGGTCAACGATTAATAAGTAATAAAACTTTCAATATTTTAATCTACACCTAATCAACACGCGATGATGATCAAACTTTTATAAGTAAGAACTCCCAATTCAAGGCAAATCATGGTCATTAACCAGAACTGCCTAATCAATTTCACAATGAAAACATCGAATATTGCTTATATGTTTTTATTTTTCTTCATCCTCGTATCATTACTATTCTCCGGCGGGATTTCCAGGCAATTGGCCGACAACGTTCCCGAGCTCATTTCAGATGGTGTGAATGAATTTGGTGACCAAAATCAGTCTTCTGTAATAAAGATAAAAGGGACATTGATAGATTCTTCTTCTTCTGTGAATGAGGAAGGAAAGTGTGAGCAAATGTATGGGTTTTTGCCATGTTCTTACAGTGTAACAGGACATTTGTTCTTGATTCTGGTGTATGAATACTTGTTGTTTCATGGTGAATCCTATGTTGCCTCTGGAGGGGAGAGAATCTTCAAGATTCTTGGTCCTGGTGTTTTTGGTGCCAGTGCTTTTCAGGTCATCGGATCTCTGCCGGAAGCCTTGATTCTTCTTGGTGAGACTAACTAATACTTAAATCAATTTTTATCTATTTTTTGGAACCTCTAAACTTCGTCGTATTTATTTCACCCTTACTGAAAGATTTGATTCAATATTTTAAGTGTTTAATTTAATGGTAGGCATTGGTTGTGTAATTATAAGGAGATTAATAATTTAATGAGAGCTTCCACTTAAGTTGTGATTCGAAATTCATACATAATTAACAACTACAACAATACTATGCATTTAATTACAATGGATTGTTGTAGGTAACATGAACGCTAAAAAGAATCAAGTCGGGTCGTACACATGTGTCAGTATTCTCCAAAACATTTTTCGGTCACAATATCTTCATCAATCCTTTTGGACGACATATCTTTCCATATAACTCTGAAGCATATCTTTTTCAATCGTCCACTTGTTCTCTAGAAAGGTCAAAATTAAGTTTTTTTATCTGATCGGTTTTGGTGCACCTCTACCAGGAACCGAATCCATCTTATTACAAACCAGATTGGTTTCGGTTCCATGAGAACACCCATGCACGGCACCGATAACCGGATCGATGCAATCAGACCAGTTCCAGTCAACTTAGAATCAGTTCGTTCTTTTAAGCATTTGACAAAGTTTTTCATTTTTTTATTTAAAACTTTTCGATCCAGTTTCAATTCCGAACTAGAACCGAACCAGAAGGGCCGGAATCGATGGTCCATCGGTTTCAGGCATGAAGAATCGTACCGATCAGTTATATATACAGATTGGTTCTGGTTTCTAACCAATTAGCCTGGTTTCGATTTTGGGCCGGGTTCAACAGGTCTGATTTCGAAACATAAAACCATTAAGCATCCCTAGCAAAAATCCAAAAATTTCACTCAACGAACAGGTGCATCGATATGTGTACGTCGTACGTGACCAAACAAGCATGATCAACTTTCTTTCATATTCTCTTCTATATAAGTCACACATATTTCAACTCGAATGTCTTCGTTCCTTAATTTATCTCTTTTGGACTTACCGTATATCCAACATCATACACATCTCTGTCAAACCCATCTTTTGAACGTGATTCTTCTGTCACATACAATATTCCAAGTCTGGTGACAATTTTATAAAACATTTCATACAAACACATCGGGATATTATGATCGCATAAACCTCCAGTGACATTTGTCATTTCATATATAATTAAATGAAACTTAAAAATTTGAGGGGATGTTATTTTTATATTTCAAAATTAAAAACATGAAAAAAAAAATTTGTAAAATTAAGTTGTACAAGATTGCCAACTAGAAGCCCGTATGAATTATTGGGCAGTAATCAGTATCAATGCCCATTACGTTGGTAGTTTGGGTCATGGCCCATACAACCGTATAAATTAACGAAAAATACGGAACTAATTTGAACAAAAATGATCGGATACCTTATAGGGAAAATTGCGAGCCGGTACCCTTTCCTGAAACTTAATTCATCCTAGTCTAGTTAAAAAACCTTAGTTCACTTAGGTCCATTCTTGGTTGAAATGACTATAAAACCCCCATGTGGTCCAAGTGGTCCACATGGTCCAACCAACTCTTAATAAAATTGCATTCTTAACCCTAAGAAAATGTTTAAAGAACAAATGAGCATCGATATACTATTTATCATCTTCTTTATCCTATTATTCATGAAACAGTAGCATTTATGAACATGAGATCCTTCAGTTTCTGTCATCTCGGGTGAACCCAAGAGCATATTTTTGCAAAGGACTCACAGTTCATATAACGTTCTTCTAATTATAATTTACAACTCGATTTGAAGATCATGTTAAAAATAAATAAAAGGCCCAACATGCTTCCGTATTACAATAAAATTTTAACAAACTGAAATATACCATTTTGACCATAACAACACCGGGTGAGGTGGGTCGCAACGCCACCAGTCGAAAACTTATTGCCTCCAGACTATTTTACGAATGGCTCCTCACCATTCAACCTCAGCTCACGGGCGAGGCTAGTCTGCCAGTTATCCGACTCCTTCAGAAACCGCACAGCACAGCCCTAATTCGTTTCCTACCTTAGGGCGCAAGGTATAATCAAGATATAAAAAAGATTTAAAGAAATCTGGGAGATAGCTGGGCAACAGCCTTATTTTTATTCTGGAATACTTATAATATCTATTACATTAAAACGTCTCCTTTTGGGAGGAGACGGACTTGTTTAGCCTGTCATATAGATGAGGCTTGACTCAAAAACACATAAACTTTAAACAAACAGAACAATATTACAGACAGACACTTATGAAATGAAAGAAAGAAAAGAAATATTACCAAGCTAAGAAAGCTGCAGATTACAAAGCTTGGAGACTACAATATTTATTTTCAGAAAACTATGGAGAATTTTCGATGTCCTTAGCTTCCTGAATGCCTTCGTATTTATAGAAGTCTGGAGGTGGATGTGAAATCCGGGCTTCAATTCTTGTTTATAATCAGACATCATTGCATGCGTCTTCTCTCTTGTTTGGTATCTTGTGGTCCCTTCGACTTTCGGCCGAAGAGTGGTCATACCATTTTGTTTTTGTTGGAATCGAAGAGGGGGGGGGGGGGGGGGGTGAATGAGATTCATTGGCTACTTTAGCTTTTTAAAATGAGTTTGCAAAATAAAATAGTTTGCGCTTGCGGAAGGCTTAAGTCAATCGATAAATAAAATAAAGAAGTAAATAAATGCGTAATGAAATAAAGCGGTAAATAACACAAGGATTTGTTATAGAAGTTCGGCGATGAATCGCTTACGTCTCCTCTTCCCGGTTATAAGACCTTTAACCGAGTTTCCACTTTAACGAAAAAGATCTTGGCCTTAAGGGCTCCAAGTTAGCCACAACACACTCTTCCCGAGTACACAAAGCTCTTCCCGAGCACAACACTCTTCACGAGTCTTCTTGGCCTTAAGGGCTCCAAGGATAGCCACACAAAACTCTTCCCGAGTTACCAACACTCTTCACGAGTCTTCTTGGCCTTAAGGGCTCCAATGATAGTCACAACACATGCACCAACTTTACTTGTTGATGACTTTACAATTTCCAACTTGCTTTGGTGTTGGAGGACCTTACAAATAAATCAACAACACCTTCACGGTGTAACAACACGAAGAACACAAGACTCTATCAAAAGAAATTAATTACAAACTCCAATACAACAACAATGTATGGAGATTGCAATGCTATATGAATTTTGAATAAGCAAAGCTTTGTAGAAGTTTGTAGGCTTGTTTCTTGTCTTCAAAATGCTCCAAAGCATCAATATTTATAGTGTTGGAGGCCCCCTAGGCTCCTACTAGCCGTTGCTACACAAAAGGCTGAAATCGCTCCTCGATCGCCTCAGCCATCGCCTCGGGCAATCACCATCGCCGTGCCCCAACGGTCAGCATAAATCACGCATCGCCTCAGGCGATGTCCCGATCGCCTCAGGCGATCTAAACCAAAATCCAATGCCGTGGCCTCAGCTGCTCAAAATAATGCATCGCCTCAGGCGAAGTCCTCATCGCCTCAGGCGTTCAATGCATCGCCTCAGGCGATCAGCCCATCGCCTCGGGCAAACTCCCCCTGCACGCGAGCCTCGGCGTCGCCTCTGTCGATGCGCGTGGCGATGCCTTCCTGGCAGCCATCGCCTGGGGCGATGATCACCATCGCCTGGGGCGATCCAGACCAGAATTTGCACACTTGATTTTCTTCAATCAATTCACTTTTTAATCAATTAATATGCACACTAAGTACACACATTAGTATAACAAACACAAGTTTTGTTGATCATCAAAACTCAAAAATAATCCGGAGATAAATTAAAGCATTAAACACAACCATGCGTTTAAGGCTCAACAATCTCCCCCTTTTTGATGATCACAAAACTTGATAAACTTGAATATGTAATATGCATGAAATGTGAGTAAACAAGACTCCCCCTTAACAATTGCATAGCACATACAAGATTTAACCAAGTAAAGCATAATACAAAAACTCTCCCCCTCAAACCATGCATACAAAAACTCTCCCCCTCAAACTATGCATGTATTAAACTTCAAGTTTATCACAAAATTCTCCCCCTTTTTGTGATAATCAAAAAGGACAAAATTCAAATAATCATATCACAAGTATATGTTGACACATTGCCATATTTTACACATGTTCCTCATTAAGCATGTAATAGCCATAACAAGCATAAGATTAAATCATTTAGAGGAAGACAAACATGCGTTTAAGGCAATCAACAATGAATTCTAAATATTACAAAGTGTGCATATGTTCATGCACTCATGCCCAATAGACATTAAATTTTCTCAATGCATCATTATAAACATTTGATGAGATATAATCATTGAGGCCATAGAAACCATACATGAAATTCTTAGGCCATTTTTCTATGATCCAAGATAGAGTATTTAAACAATTATAGCATGCTTAATCACATTTAATTGCACATTTTCACATCGCATATTCAAATTTGAACTCAAGGCATATCAAGATGATTGCTATAAAGAAATAAGCATAAATCATGCATCAAAACAATTTATATGTGCACATGCTAAGGGGAAATGCTTTTTACTATCAATGAATATTGAGCTTCATTAATTTATTGGTCACAATTAATTTGTGCCAATGAAATTTTGAATTGCTCTTTTTAAATGCACAAAATAAATTTACCTTTGATGACAAGAGTACGTTCTTGTCATTGGTCCTATACCTCACGCTTCTTCTATTGTGGTGCATACTATGATTTCCTCCCTTGAGGTGTTAGTCCCTTCATCATCCATCCCTTTGTTGTCCCTACAAAACAAGTTAACAATTGGAGGGTCTTTGGTACCCATTTGATTTTTGGGTCCTTGTGGGTTAGCTTTCATCAATGCCTTTGGAATCCATTTTCACCTTTTGTTAGGTTGGTATTGGATTTTAGCAAACCTACATTTATTCTTAGTATGACCATCTTTACAACAATAAGTGCAAGTAGAAGAATTATGCTTGGCTTTAGCCAACAAGCTTGAAAATGTTTTAGATTTGCTTGAAAAGCCTAGTCCGGCTTTATCAAAGCTACAACGTTGCAAGCCAAGCAATTCATTCATCTTTAAACTACTATCACTAAATTTGCAAAAAGATTTCTTCAAAGAACTTAATTCATTTTTCAATGAATTGTTTTCTTCATCTCTCTTGGCTACCTCAAGTTTGAGTAATTTGTTACTCATCTTGGTTTTGCCAAGAACCTCAATAAGTTCATGATAAGAATCTAATAATTCATCAAAAGATGGTACATCATCGTCGCTTTCATATTCTTCGTCATTTGCGTCATCTTTGGCCATGAGACAAAGGTTTGTTGCTTCTTCATCGGAGTCACTATCACTCCATATGGCTATAAGAGCTTTCTTCTTCCCTTTATCCTCAATCTTCTTCCTATGACATTTATTAGCATAATGACCTTTATCTTGACAATTATAGCAAGTTACCTCTTGTTTGGAATCATGTTTGATAGCACCGGAGGTCTTTGGCTTGTTATGTTTGTTGAAGAATTTCTTGAACTTTCTAGTGAACAAGATCATCTCATCATCATCATCATCATCTTCATCATTGGATTGATCTTTCCTCCCGACCAAGGCTATCCCATTTCTTATGGATCTCTCATCCTCCTTTATTCCCTTCCTTGTTGACACTTCAAGCTCATGGGTCACCAAGGTACCATGAAGTTCGTCAAGGTCATATGATGCACTTTCTCCTTTGTTGGATTCGTTGATGGCCGTCCTCTTTGCATCCCATTCCTTTGGCAAGGCTCTTAGTGCTCTTCTCCATATTTGCTTTGGAGGGTACTTCTCTCCAAGTTGGGCAAGCTCGTTTATGATTTGGGTGAGCCTTCTAAACATAGTCAACGTCTTCTCCGAATTCCATCTCAAATGTCTCATACTTGAGTTGTAGTAGATCTATCTTTGTCTCCTTCACTTGATTTGTGCCCTCATGACAAATTTGCAATTTGTTCCATTTTTCCTTTGCGATTGAGCACATCGAGATCCGGTTGTACTCCTTCATATCTAAAGCACAATGTAAAATATTAATAGCTTTAGCATTTTGCGAAATTAAAATCATATCCGCTCTTGTAAAATCGTCCATTTATTTGGGAATACTTATTCCCCCAACTTCCTTCAAACGAATATGTGGGCCTTTTACAATGATTTTCCATAGGTCATAATCTACGGATTGGATGTATAGAGAAATTCTATTTTTCCAATATCCGTAGTTATCACCCGTGAAGAGCGGAGGTCGATTTGTAGATTGACCTTGAGCAAACTCATTTACTAGATTAGCCATAGAAAATTTTGATTTAAAACAAAAATCAAATGGCTCTGATACCACTTGTTGGAATCGAAGAGGGGGGGGGGGGGGGGGGGGGGGGGGGGGGTGAATGAGATTCCTTGGCTACTTTAGCTTTTTAAAATGAGTTTGTAAAATAAAAGAGTTCGCGCTTGCGGAAGGCTTAAGTCAATCGATAAATAAAATAAAGAAGTAAATAAATGTGTAATGAAATAAAGCGGTAAATAACACAAGGATTTGTTATAGAAGTTCGGCGATGAATCGCATACGTCTCCTCTTCCCGGTTAGAAAACCTTTAACCGAGGTTCCACTAGAACGAAAAAGATCTTGGCCTTAAGGGCTCCAAGTTAGCCACAATACACTCTTCCCGAGTACACAAAGCTCTTCCCGAGCACAACACTCTTCACGAGTCTTCTTGGCCTTAAGGGCTCCAAGGATAGCCACACAAAACTCTTCCCGAGTTACCAACACTCTTCACGAGTCTTCTTGGCCTTAAGGGCTCCAAGGATAGCCACAACACATGCACCAACTTTACTTGTTGATGACTTTACAATTTCCAACTTGCTTTGGTGTTGGAGGACCTTACAAATAAATCAACAACACCTTCACGGTGTAACAACACGAAGAACACAAGACTCTATCAAAAGAAATTAATTACAAACTCCAATACAACAACAATGTATGGAGATTGCAATGCAATATGAATTTTGAATAAGCAAAGCTTTGTAGAAGTTTGTAGGCTTGTTTCTTGTCTTCAAAATGCTCCAAAGCATCAATATTTATAGTGTTGGAGGCCCCCTAGGCTTCTACTAGCCGTTGCTACACAAAAGGCTGAAATCACTCCTCGATCGCCTCAGCCATCGCCTCGGGCGATCACCATCGCCGCGCCCCAACGGTCAGCATAAATCACGCATCGCCTCAGGTGATGTCCCGATCGCCTCAGGCGATCTAAACCAAAATCCAATGCCGTAGCCTCATCTGCTCAAAATAATGCATCGCCTCAGGCGAAGTCCTCATCGCCTCAGGCGTTCAATGCATCGCCTCAGGCGATCAGCCCATCGCCTCGGGCGAACTCCCCCTGCACGCGAGCCTCGGCGTCGCCTCTGTCGATGCGTGTGGCGATGCCTTCCTGGCAGCCATCGCCTGGGGCGATGATCACCATCGCCTGGGGCGATCCAGACCAGAATTTGCATACTTGATTTTCTTCAATCAATTCACTTTTTAATCAATTAATCTGCACACTAAGTACACACATTAGTATAACAAACACAAGTTTTGTTGATCATCAAAACTCAAAAATAATCCGGAGATAAATTAAAACATTAAACACAACCATGCGTTTAAGGCTCAACAGTTTTCTTTTGCAAATGGTAGTGGTCCTCGTCAGAGTCACATGGCTCTTGTCTCCATGTGGTCCCTAGAAATTTGGTTTTTGCAGTCCGCGTGGGAATCTTCCACGTTTGACTGGTCCTGCTTTGTCATCTTTCTTCTGGTCCCGTTTGACAGGGAATCCTTTCCCGAACAGTGGCTCTTTCTGCTCTGGGCAGCTCGGGCAGATGTAGTCCTGCCATCTTCCTACATGAGCCATGTTGCAGAACTTCCGGCTAGTTTCTTTGGTTGCCAGAATCTTGTTTTCCCATAATATTTGCCTCTTCTTTTCAAAGATGTCCTCGGCAAATTTTGTAGTATGGCTTGTCATGGAGGTAACCATGAATGATCCGTTCGCTGTTTTCTGGAAGATTTTGAATGGATACTTGACTTTATCCATCTTAGTAAGACAGACCCATAATCCCCAAGCTCTTCTGGTAGTGATGTCATCTTCGGTGAGCGGGGAAACTAATTGTTGGAATCGAAGAGGGGGGGGGGGGGGGGTGAATGAGATTCCTTGGCTACTTTAGCTTTTTAAAATGAGTTTGCAAAATAAAAGAGTTTGCGCTTGCGGAAGGCTTAAGTCAATCAATAAATAAAATAAAGAAGTAAATAAATGCGTAATGAAATAAAGCGGTAAATAACACAAGGATTTGTTATAGAAGTTCGGCGATGAATCGCCTACGTCTCCTCTTCCCGACTAGATAACTTCCAACCGAGGTTCCACTAGAACAAATGATCTTGGCCTTGAGGGCTCCTAGTTAGCCACAACACACTCTTCCCGAGTACACAAAGCTCTTCCCGAGCACACCACTCTTCACGAGTCTTCTTGGCCTTAAGGGCTCCAAGGATAGCCACACAAAACTCTTCCCGAGTTACCAATACTATTCACGAGTCTTCTTGGCCTTAAGGGCTCCAAGGATAGCCAAAACACATGCACCAAATTTACTTGTTGATGACTTTACAATTTCCAACTTGCTTTGGTGTTGGAGGACCTTACAATAACTCAACAAGCACCTTCACGGTGTACCAACACGAAGAAAACAAGACTCCATCAAAATAAAAGAATTACAAACTCCAATACAACACAAATGTATGGAGATTGCAATGCTATATGAAATTTGAATTAGCAAAGCTTTGATGAAGTTTGTACGCTTGTTTCTTATCTTCAAAATGCTCCAAAGCATCAATATTTATAGTGTAGGAGGCCCCCTAGGCTCCTACTAGCCGTTGCTACACAAAAGGCTGAAATCACTCCTCGATCGCCTCAGCCATCGCATCGGGCGATCACCATCGCCGCGCCCCAACGGTCAGCATAAATCACGCATCGCCTCAGGCGATGTCCCGATCGCCTCAGGCGATCTAAACCAAAATCCAATGCCGTAGCCTCAGCAGCTTAAAATCCTCCATCGCCTCAGGCGAAGTCCACATCGCCTCAGGCGTTCAAAGCATCGCCTTAGGCGATCAGCCCATCGCCTCGGGCGAACTCCCCCTGCACGTGAGCCTCGGCGTCGCCTCTGTCGATGTGCGTGGCGATGCAATCCTGGCTGCCATCGCCTGGGGCGATGGTCACCATCGCCTGGGGCGATCCAGACCAGAATTTGCACACTTGATTTTCTTCAATCAATTCACTTTTTATTCAATTAATCTGCACACTAAGCACACACATTAGTATAACAAACACAAGTTTTGTTGATCATCAAAACTCAAAAATAATCCGGAGATAAATTAAAGCATTAAACACATCCATGCGTTTAAGGCTCAACAATCTCCCCCTTTTTGATGATCACAAAACTTGATAAACTTGAATATGTAATATGCATGAAATGTGAGTAAACATGACTCCCCCTTAACAATTGCATAGCACATACAAGATTACCAAGTAAATCATACAACAAACAACTCTCCCCCTCAAACCATGCATACACAAGCTCTCCCCCTCAAACTATGCATGAATTAATCTTCAAGTTTATCACAAAATTCTCCCCCTTTTTGTGATAATCAAAAAGTACAAAATTTAAATAAACATAGCATAATTATATGTTGACACATAGCCATATTTTAACAATATTACACATGTTCCTCATTAAGCATGTAATAGCCAAAACAAGCATAAGATTGAATCATTTAGAGGAATACAAACATGAGTTTAAGGCAATCAACAATGAATTCTAAATATTGCAAAGTGTGCATATGTTTTAAAATGCACAAAGTAAATGTACCTTTGACAAGAGTGCGTTTTTGTCATTGGTCATATACCTCGTGATTCCTCTATTGAGGTGAATGAGATAATCTCCTCCTTTGAGTTGCTTGTGCCTTCATCCTACATCCCATTGTTGCCCCTACAAAACAAATTAACAATATGAGGGTCTTTGGTACCCATTTGATTTTTGGGTCCTTGAGGATTAGCTTTCATTGGCGCCTTTGGAATCCATTTCCACCTCTTGTTAGGTTGGTATTGGATTTTGGCAAACCTACATTTGTTTTTAGAATGACCATCTTTGCAACAATAATTACAAGTAGGAGAATTATGCTTGGCTTTAGCTAACAAACTTGAAAATATTTTAGATTTGCTTGAGAAGCCTAACTCGGTTTTATCAAAGCTACAACGTTGCAAGCCAAGCAATTCATTCATCTTTAGACTACTATCACTAAACTTGGCAAAAGATGTCTTTAAATGAAGTATTTGATTTTTCAAAATAATATTTTCTTCTTCCTTCTTAGCCAAGTCTAGCTTAAGCAATTTGTTGCTCTTCTTGGTTTTACCAAGACAATCAATGAGTTCATTATAGACATCTAATAATTCATCATAAGATGGTACCTCATCATCATCCTCTTCATCTTCATCTCCAAGAGCCATTAGACAAAGATTTGTGGCTTCTTCTTCATCGGAGTCACTATCACTCCATGTGGCTATAATGACCTTCTTCTTGCCTTTGTCTTCATTCTTCTTCCTAGGACATTTGTTAGCATAATGACCTTTATCTTGACAGATATAACAAGTTACCTCTTGTTTGGAATCATGTTTGGTGGCACTAGAGGTCTTTGGCTTGTTGTGTTTGTTGAAGAGTTTCTTGAACTTTCTAGTGAACAAGATCATCTCTTCACCATCATCATCTTCTTCATCCTCGGATTGATCTTTCCTTCCGACCAAGGCTATCCCATTTCTTTTGGATCTATCTTCCTCCTTAATTTCATTCCTTGTTGACACTTCAAGCTCATGCTCATGAGTCACCAATGTGCCATGAAGTTCATCAAGGTCATAGGATGCACTTTCTCCTTTGTTTGATTCGATAATGGCCGTCCTCTTGGCATCCCATTCTTTTGGCAAGGCTCTTAGAGCTCTTCTCCATATTTGCTTTGGAGGGTACTTCTCTCCAAGTTGGGCGAGCTCGTTTATGATTTGGGTGAGCCTTCTAAACATTGAATCAACCTCTTCTCCGGACTCCATCTCAAATGTTTCATATTTGAGTTGTAGTAGTTATATCTTTGTCTCTTTCACTTGGTTGGTTCCTTCATGACAAATTTGTAATTTGTCACATATCTCCTTTGCGGTTGAGCACATTGAGATCCGGTTGTACTCCTGCATATCTAAAGCACAATGCAAAATATTAATAGCTTTAGCATTTTGTGATATTAAAATCATGTCTGCTCTTGTGAAATCGTCAATTTCTTTGGGAACACTTATTCCCCCAACTTCCTTTAAAGGAATGTGTGGACCTTTCACAATGATCTTCCATAGGTCATAATCTACGGATTGGATGTATAGAGATATTGTATTCTTCCAATAACCGTAATTATCACCCGTGAAGAGTGGAGGCCTATTTGTCGATTGACCTTGAGCAAACTCATTTGCTAGATTAGCCATATAAAAATTTTGATTTAAAAACAAAAATCAAATGGCTCTGATACCACTTGTTGGAATCGAAGGGGGGGGGGGGGGGGGGGGTGAATGAGATTCCTTGAGTACTTTAGCTTTTTAAAATGAGTTTGCAAAATAAAAGAGTTTGCGCTTGCGGAAGGCTTAAGTCAATCGATAAATAAAATAAAGAAGTAAATAAATGCGTAATGAAATAAAGCGGTAAATAACATAAGGATTTGTTATAGAAGTTCGGCGATGAATCGCCTACGTCTCCTCTTCCCGGCTAGATAACTTCCAACCGAGGTTCCACTAGAACAAATGATCTTGGCCTTGAGGGCTCCAAGTTAGCCACAACACACTCTTCCCGAGTACACAAAGCTCTTCCCGAGCACACCACTCTTCACGAGTCTTCTTGGCCTTAAGGGCTCCAAGGATAGCCACACAAAACTCTTCCCGAGTTACCAACACTCTTCACGAGTCTTCTTGGCCTTAAGGGCTCCAAGGATAGCCACAACACATGCACCAACTTTACTTGTTGATGACTTTACAATTTCCAACTTGCTTTGGTGTTGGAGGACCTTACAATAACTCAACAAGCACCTTCACGGTGTACCAACAGGAAGAAAACAAGACTCTATCAAAATAAAAGAATTACAAACTCCAATACAACACAAATGTATGGAGATTACAATGCTATATGAAATTTGAATTAGCAAAGCTTTGATGAAGTTTGTACGCTTGTTTCTTATCTTCAAAATGCTCCAAAGCATCAATATTTATAGTGTAGGAGGCCCCCTAGCTCCTACTAGCCGTTGCTACACAAAAGGCTGAAATCACTCCTCGATCGCCTCAGCCATCGCCTCGGGCGATCACCATCGCCGCGCCCCAACGGTCAGCATAAATCACGCATCGCGTCAGGCGATCTAAACCAAAATCCAATGCCGTAACCTCAGCAGCTTAATCTTCCATCGCCTCAGGCGAAGTGCACATCGCCTCAGGCGTTCAAAGCATCGCCTCATTCGATCAGCCCATCACCTAGGGCGAACTCCCCCTGCACGTGAGCCTCGGCGTCGCCTCTGTCGATGTGCGTGGCGATGCAATCCTGGCTGCCATCGCCTGGGGCGATCCAGACCAGAATTTGCACACTTGATTTTCTTCAATCAATTCACTTTTTAATCAATTAATCTACACATTAAGTACACACATTAGTATAACAAACACAAGTTTTGTTGATCATCAAAACTCAAAAATAATTCGTAGATAAATTAAAGCATTAAACATAACAATGCGTTTAAGGCTCAACACTAATGTCGTTCCTTCAGGCGGTGGTTTTATTTGATCCATCGCCTTCCAGTTAGGTCTCTGTAACTTTACAAAATGAAAGCTAGGGTGAAGACCTTTTCCTGTGATTTCTGGGGCTGCATTAATGAATTTCAGCTTCAGAACATCTCCTCGTCCAAGTGTATGATTATTTTGCCATGAGTCATACACTCCTTCATAGATCCAGTCCGGTAATTTTGTGATTTTCGGAAAACTTGGTGCTGTGGTAAAGACTGAGGCTAGGCAGCAAAATCAAACCACTCACGAACACTTTCTGGTTTGACACCGGATGCATCCACATTCTTGGGTATTTTACTGACCAGTCTGCAGTAATTTGTCCAGGAATTATACCCACTCTTGTACAAAGTTTCTCCCATGATCTTTGATATTCCTGTAAAGGGGAAGTTGGGGAAACAATATTCTCATTAGTATTAACCTTAGATTTGCCCACCGATGGCCTAAGATTAATCTCTCCCTATTTAACCCCTGAGATGCTGGGTTGGCTTGATTCTTCAGATATCCCTGATACCTTAGAACCAATTTTTCCTTCTGTATCTTCCCCGAAAGGATCAACACTAGGATCTGTAGTGGCGGTACTTGAATCCTCCACACCGGTTGATGAGCCCGGCTCTCTGAAACACGACTTTAGCTTCACAGCTGAAGCATCCCATCGGAGGGGAATATAAAGACTGTCCCATAAACAGGTGTGAGCCTGCATGGTAGCCTTCATAGCCTGTTGGACCTTTGTGAGATCCAGTTCCTGTACTTGACCCGCAACCTGAGAATTAATCACCAGGCTGTTGATCTTCTTGTCTAGCTCCTCTAGATTTTCTCGGAGGTGCTTTGATCTCATGATGATGGAATTAGCTTCACTCGCTTCCATCTCTCGTCAAAAAATCTGCAAGAATATTTTTATCAGATTTTACAATGACAATATCATAATCATAATATTGGCATTCAGCTTGCCATCTTAAAAGTCTAGCCTTTTCTGGTTTTGATTCTATTTTATTTTTTAAAAAGGCCTTGACACTCGTATTATCTATTTTCAAGATAAATTTCTTTGCAAGTAGGAAAAGTGGTCATTTCTTAAAAGCCTTTCGAACAGTAAAGAATTCATTCTCGTTGATGTGCCATCTGATAACTTCGTTGTTATCAAATAACCCATTGCTATATCTGCATGACACTTCTCCTTCTGGTGTTATTTTCATGAGAACTGCAGCCCACTAATGATCACTGGCATCTGTGTATAATACCAGTTCATCCTCGTCGTTTGGTATTGCAAGCTTTGGTAGTTGCCTACAAACTTCCTTTAGCTGTTTGACAGCTTGTCTGTGATCTTCATTCCACTCAAACTTAACATCATTTTTCAGTAGTTGACTGAACACCTTCCTGTGGTTTGCTAGATTATTGATAAACATCCCAGCAAAATTAACAACCCCTAAAAAACTCTGAAGTTGTTTTAAATCCTTGAGGTCATCCGGATATCCTTGTACTTTTTCAACAATATGATTCTGCAGGATGATTCCAGATTCGTCGATCTCGATTCCAAGGAACTCGATCTGTCTTGTAGCAATTACTGCTTTCTTTTCGGAAAGCACTAATCCTTTCTTGTAACAAACGTCTGAAAAGATTTCCAGATGTTTAAGATGTTCTTTCATGTTTTTTGACGCTATGAGGATGTCGTCAATATAAACGAACATGAAGCTGAAGTAATCCTTGAACAAATTACCCATCTTTCTTTGATATATCTGGGGAGCATTTGCCAATCCCATTGGCATAACATTCCAGATATAATGTCATTGTGGTGTGGAGAATGCTGTAAACTTTCTGCTTGCTTCCTCCATTTTGATCTGGTAAAACCCAGACTTGCAATCGAATTTAGAAAACACTTTGGCATTCTTGATGCTATTTACCAAATGTTCTCTGCTTGGGATAAAATATCCATCGAACTCCAAGATTTCGTTGATCCCTTTATAGTTGATCACCAATCTCGGCTTTCCTCGTTTAATTTCTCCATGATTCCGTACAAGAAATCCTGGGCTGCTGTATGGAGAAATACCTGCTGAGATTAACTTAAGGTCAAGATGCTCCTTAAGTATGATCTGCATATCCTTCCGATCTTCCTGGTTCATGGGGATCGGCCTGTACCTGACAAACTCATTTTCTTTTCCAGTTTTCACCTTCAAAGTAGCTCTGAGCTCATTTTTGTTCCACCATGCCAGTGGATCATCGTTGTAGTTCCTACGAATCTTCATTTTTACATCCTCTAGAGTGATTCGCTCTTCGAGGGTAGATTCAGGTTGTGGAACTTCTTCTCGTAAAGCATTTTTCAGTAGCAACAGGGTTTCTGAAGTTACTCTTTCCTCATCCTGCTATCTGAAAGACATGATATTAACCCAGTCAAAGGTTTGCGAATCCCTTTCACTAGGACCTTGTTGACGGAACTGAAGAATTGCCTCTCCAAATTTCTGTTGATCTTTCATCTTTGGAGGTCGAAGTTTTCCTTCATCACCACGCTTGTTGCGAAAACGAATGGGGAATTTTCGGTGAAACGCCTCCCGTAATCGTTGTACCATAATCTTATGATCACACAGAGTTGTGAAAATAAGTCTTCTCGTTTCATTCTCTTGAGTGAATGTCTTGAACGTCTGTAGGAAATTGTTTCCTAACAACATATCCGCACCTGTATCATGGAAATATATAGGTGGAGTTTTGACTTTGTACCATGGGGTACCGCCTGCTCCTCCGATAATTATTTCCGCTCCGCGGACTCCTTCATTAAGAATAAGGATCCGTTTGGAAAAGTCTCTTCCGGCAATGGCTGGTAATTTCTCACCAACTTCTTTGGGGAATATTTCTCGCCTGGCAGTGCATATTCCAGCTCCTGAGTCAATGTAGGCTGCAAAATATTCTGCCCGATACTTCTCATATAACATCCCAACGGAGATGTATATTGAGAAAGGACTGGTGGTCATCGAATTCGATATCTCTTTCCGTCGACCGTGAATTTTATTCCATCTGGCAATCTTTCCCAAGGTTTATGTTCCTCGTGAAATTCAATCCCTAGAATAAGCTGTTCTGGGATCCTTCCGGCAATTCCTTCAATTGTGAGATCAATTTCACCAATTTGAAGGTTTCCTTGAAACTTGCTAACTGTAGGTTGTTGCAAATAATATAGGACATCGCAGGGGAAAATATTGTTCTTCTCGGTAATGTCGAAAACTATCTGCACTTCTCTCCAGCCTTCTGGGCATTTTAGTTTTCCTATTGTTTTGAATACATCAGGAATTTTCCGAATTCTGTTTGAGGCTGCCTTCTGTTTTTCCTCTGGATAGTTGCTGATTAACCTATCCTGTTGGAAAGACATCCTTCTTGGCTCGATCATAAGGCTCCTGCTTCTGTGTAGAACAGGTTGATCACGTATCCTCATGTCGATCTCTCCTATTGTCGGGGGTATCAATAATATCCGGCAATACCTCTTTGGCGAAGTCTTCGAAGATTCTGGGGACTTCGATGAATTCTTTTCTCAAGAATACCTCGGAATGATGAGTATTCGAGAGTGCGTATGATACCTTGTAGGTGATCGAGTAAGGCATGCTCCCTTCTTTCATCAAATCTTCTCTTTTAAAATCTTGATGAAGCGTGAGAACTTTGTTGAAGTCTCAATCTCCTAAATTGTATGCAATCCTCGGGTAGATGTTGAAGGTCATCTTTCCTGCATACAGATTTCCTGCCACTGCTCCCAAACAAGAATCTTTGAGGTTCGGGATTCTCTTGTCAAAGATCGCCAGGTTGAGAGGCGAATCAATTCCTTCCTTGAAAGTTGCCTTGATGATTACTCTAATGGCTCCAATATGAATCCATGAGAGCGTTTAGCAACTTCTCTTTTGACCTTGTTCTTAATCTCCTGGATTTCTCTGTAGGGGATTAACTGCATCTCAATTTGGTTTCTCGTGAATTCCATTGGGATCGCAAATTCACCTGTTGTCACCCTATGGATAATCTGATGCTTCCTGCAACGAAGACCAATCATATCCATGGCTTTTTCCATTGCTCCAATTGTAAATCCATCATACATTTGAAGCTTTGGCTCTTCTTTCATGATCTTCATAAGGGTTTTATGAGAAACCGTGGTATGCGAGAAAAACCCCGACGGCTCTTCTCTCGTCACGTGCTGAAGGAACTCTCCTTCACTCTGATTCTGAGCTAGA